>CM076578.1:378955689-380333189 GCA_034641835.2 Pinus albicaulis | reverse complement strand
ATTAGATATTTGATTTAGTCGTGTTTAGTTTAGTCACATATTATCTAGTCGTATATTTTATCTCTAGACTAAATTAGTCATTTAAGTTAGTCTTTTTAGTTTGGTCACTTAAAATTGCTCAAATTTAGTAGTAATTCACTTGAAATAATTGTGGTGACTAAATTTTTTAGTCACCTAGTCATTAATTTCATCATTTTTTACTAGTGTATGGACTTCCATTATGACATTTTCTAATCCAAATTCATGGTCTTCGAAATCTTCATAGCTTGTTTCATCTTGGTTTGAGGAGAAAAAACCTTGTTCTTTTTTTGTGAGAATAACATCACCCTCACTATCAAAGCCTATTAAGTTTAGATGATTTTCATCTGGTTGTTCAATGTCTCTTTCCCCTTCATCAACATAGTTATCTTGGAAGGGTGGCCTAATTTGTTGATCATTTTCCCTTGGTCTATTTTGAGGCGGGTCTCTTCTAAAGTTCTAACTCTGGTTTCTATTTTGGGGATTTTGTTGGTTGTCCCTAGGGGGTGCTCTTTCATTTATTCTTATTCTCTCCATCATTATTTCCATGTTCCTAAGGAGGTTGTCAATCTTGGAATCAGATGAGGATGTGGAGGGAATGGTGTCATCTTTGTAGGTTACCCTCTTTTCTGATCGTAGCCTAGCTCTTTTTTCAATCAAGTTGGCCTCTACACTTATAGCTCCCTTTTACATGTCTTCTAAGGTTAGGGGCTCTCTTTCTCTTACTTGATAGGCCATGTTAGGGTAAAAACCCTCCGAGAATCTAGCTAAGGCTAGGCCTAATAGGGGTTTCATGTTTGGCGGTAGTGCATTGTACACACTATTGAACCTAATGCAATAGTCTTGGACACTTTCCCCCGTGTTTCTTTTAATATTTCTATATTCCGAGAGGACCTGAAGAGGGTTTTTCTTGATTTCCCATTTGTTTATGAAAGTTTGTTAAAGGGAAGGGAGATCATGTATGCTGTTGGGAGTTAGGATTTTGAACCATTTCTTAGCTTCTCCTCCTAGGCACTGGGCAAACATCCTCATATTCACGGTTTCCTCTTCTAATTCCGTGTAGTCAAAGGCATCATTCATTCTATGTACATGTTGTTGGGTAGTAGTGGATTCATCCCCAGTGAAGTGTGGGATTCTGGGTTGGTAATCATTTGGAAAATGAACCAATGGTTATGGTAATACAAGGGGCACATACCATGCTGCCATGGTAGGGGCTAGTGGTGGATTTACACGTAGAGGATTTGTGCTATGAGATGGAGTGGTTTTCATAGTGGCGGTGTGAATGGGTGTGGCAGAAGTACTTGGACCAATAAGCTGATTATGAGCAGAATTGGGGTGAAAAGAGTTGAACTAGTGGAGAATTTGGAAATCAGGTGGTGTGGAAGGAGAAACTTCTTTGATAAGACTCAGCTGCAAGTCTATGGGCTCAAGGTCAGTATGGTCGATCCTACTATTTGACTTGGTCCTCAAAATTTTTTTTGTATGGCACAAGTCAAACTGGGGATCTTGCAATGTTGTAAGATGTTCAGGTACAGAGCTTGCTTTATGAATGGTCCTATTAGAAGTTAAGTTTACAGTTTTAGAAGATTGCCACAAAATCCTTTCAGGGTCATCAACTATAGTAGGAGGGTTTGGATCCAGATGAGATCTAGTATTGATTCTTCATGGATCCAGATTTCAAATTCAAAATTTAGAGAGTCTGAAAGTTTATGACTGATTTCGGAAGGCTAACCTCACTAGGTGCTATCAAACTCGCACAGTGTCTGACTAGGTTTCTAGAGTTCTTAGGGTTGGTTTGATGCAGTCCTACAGGAGTCTATAGATACTTAGAAAAATTTACAAGGCCTATTGGAGGCCAGTGGAGGCGCTAAGTGGATATTTTTAGTTGTTTTGAAGATATGTTGTCTATGGTCTGTTATTTCCTAAATCTACCTCAGGCTTAAGGAAGGTAGAGTCTAGGGTAACATCAAACCACGCTTAATCTGGTAGCTAGCCCTACCATATCGGGAGAGGGATCTCTCCTCGTCAATATCAGCAAAAATAATCAGTGAGGCTTGAGATGACTTGAAATAAAAGAAGATTTTAGGCTAGGTATATATGTAAAGGAGTTTTTTTTTATTTTGAAGGTGTTTGTTGGATCAAAGGGAAGGGAAGATTTTGGGTCTAGGAAATTATCAGTTTTGCAGAGAATTGAATGGGGCAAGGTAGGAAATTGTTTTGATGTTTCAATTTCGAATGAAATGGATAGCTCAAACCGGTGAGGAGTTGAATAGGGCAAGAGTCTTTCAGGAATCCTCTTCAGACAGTTTAAAACATATAAAATTAAACAAAACTCAATGTAGAGCACTGCAAATCTAATGAATTCCACCTTTATTACTTGTTTGTTTAACTTAAGAAGAAATGAGAAGGAAGATGATACACATGAAACATCAGTAAACTTACAATCACACAGGGAAACACATCATCAAAAAAAAAGAGCCACATGGATCCCAGGGAGTGCTGCAAACCCTGGTCTATTCCTTTGCAAAAATGTAGAGATGAAATGTACAATTGAGCTCAAAGCAATCCCAAGTGTCCAACCTATGCTAATGACTGAAAAACTACAAGATATAGACAACACTACCTCATCCCCAGCCTCTAGGGGTTGAGCTCACAATTTTATGAGTTTTTTCAACAAGATCTAAACTAGGAACTGGAAAATAGGCAGTGGAACAGCTTGCCTCTATAAGATAGGAAACTGATTCATTTAGTTACAATTCACTTTTTGGTGAATGAATCTACTTACATGAGTGAAAATTAGTTAAAATTACATCAAAACCATAAAATTACATCAAGTTACATCAAGAGTTTAAAATTTGGAGATGAAAAATTCAAACTGGCCAAAACTAGGTGAAAAACTGAGTTACTGAGTGAAAACTAGGCCAAAATTCCCAATGTGCCGCACCTGAAATCTCTATGTGTTGTGCCACTTTGGAGCTGATTTTGAGGGCCTTCCCAGAGTCCAAATTGAGTGTAGGATAGCTCGTTGGAAATATCTACCTATCTAATTTCTAACGCAAGTGGAATTTCTAAATTTGGTTGCTATTTTCCCCTCCAAAAATCAAATCTCCCAACACTGCTTCCTGTGTGTCCAAAAAGTGGCAGAAATGCCATTTTTAAGGTCTTTTTGACCCTTCAGGCAACCCAAAACTTATCAAAATACTTAGGTAATGGGTAGGCATGCATAAAGTTTGATAAAAAATCCTTAAATGCAAATTTTTCTTCAAGAGGAGCTGCCAATCGTAAGCACGCACCAAGTGGCGCAACGCGTCGGGCAGAAAAATCTGTGTAAAGGCCAAAAAATTCAAAATTGACAAATAAGCTTTGGCAAAAATTTGGAAGTTTTCCATGCCTTTTTCGACACTTTAATGCCTTCTTGGTGCATGCAATTCAGTTGTAGAGTCACTTTCTTGGTCATAAGAAGTATCCGTCTCCATGATGTCCAAGGTCTATATTGTCTTGAATGAAAATGAGAATTTGGTGTCTTTGATTTATTTCCAAATATGTGGTAATATGGGGGGGAATATGGAGGAATAGGGTAGTAGGAATAATGAGCTTTTATATAGTGCAACTTGCCATTTGAAATCTGTGAGTTAGGGACAACCACTTAAGTTTGGAGAAATTTCACAATTGGGTTGGGGAGGGAATGGAAATGGGTAGGAATGAGTAACTAGGGATATAAAGTGAATAGGAAAAGGGGACTGTGGTGAGAAGATAAACAGTGAAGAGGGGAAAAAGAAGGTGGAGAAATGGAAATATTTGGTCCAAAACAAGTTTCAAAACCCTAAAGGAAGCAAATCCTCAAACAAGATAATAGGGTTCGGTTTTTGTGTTCAATTCCTCACAAACAACATCAAATACCTATTCATGGAAATGTAATGATTACATGGACTTACTTGGATAAATATTGACCGAATTATTTTGATGAGTTGGAATAAATAGCAAAAAATTTGTTTTCTATCATGTGTGTCGCGCACTTAACCCAACGCGCCGCGCCTCCCTGATGCGTCGCGCCAGTGTATTTTTTACACTACGGAGGCCGGCCCAATGTGCGTCGCCTGCCCAATGCATAGTGACAGTCACCCAACGTGTCGCGCTTGGAAACTTGCACAATTTATCCTTCAAATTGTTTGCTTTGCTCCTCGTGGTTTCTCCTTTGTTCACTGCTGTCTCTTGGCATACAAATGGAAATATTGAAACATAAATTGACTTGTATACCAAGGATTTTAATTTTCTATTTGAAAACCAACTTTTTAATGTTGCAAACTTCGACACTTTTCAAGAAAATCTATATTGTTTCCTTTGTGCTTTTGAACTGAATAATGAGCTTCTGTCTGTCTTGCAGGGAATGAATGGCATGGAACTTTGGCAAAGGCGACCAGGCTGTGAATGGTGGATTATTACAACTAAAAAAATTGAAAATTACATTGCATTTATTACATAAAGATGAAATAGACAATTTTTCTTCAAAACAGAGTTTTGAAGAAAAATCATTATCAAGCACTGAAACCTTATTTGAAGCTTCCTCATGTGCTTGCTAGCCATTATTAGATATTTTGAGACCAGATTAACAAAACGCTAGACCTAATGAGACTAAAAACCCTAAAATGATTGTTTTCCAACCAGGAGACCAAACATGACTGTAAATGATTTTGATGATCAGAACTAGGCCAGTAGGTACAAGAGATGAGGAATATCAGTGACAAGACCCTACCGTCATATGATCCATGCTCCTAATGGAATGCATCTGACTGAACTGAGTGAGACACCTAAAATGAAATGCAACAAGAGAAATTTGATCTCTGGCGGAGGGATGAAGATACCGACTCTAACATTGGATCCAATGGGGATGGTAGCTCCTTAGAGGTGCCAAGAATGAAAAATATTTGGAAAGATGAAATGCATGACTGAAAAATGGAGTCAAAAAAATGGAGTCAATGGGCAATGGAGTCAAAAAATCAAGATGAAATGCATGACTGAAAAATGACGACTTGACAACACAAACTGAATCTCACTCAACTAAAAACTGACTCGATACTTAAACACAACCGAAAAACTAGAAATATGCTCAAAATGGAGCTTATTCAATACAATCTACTCTATTTGTTCCATTCATCACCTGATCAAGTGAAATGAAACAACCTGTTAGTGCTCGAATCTACCTTAGGCTGAAGGAAAGCAGGATTCAAGGTAACATCAAACCAAGCTCCGCCTCGTAGCTAGCCCTACGAAGACAGGAGAGGGCTCTCTCCGGGTCAACTTAGTAAAATATGTCCAATAAGGCCTGAGATGACCTATAATGAAATGCTGATTTTAGGCTAGTAAATAAATATGAAAGAGGCATTTTGATGAATGACTGGGTTTTCTGGGCTGTGTGACAAAGAATAGCATGATCTGAGAAATTAACTCAAAGACACAGATTTTTTCATGAGGCAAGATAGGTAGGGATTTTAACAATCAATTTGGAATAATATGGAGTGAAAAGACTGTCGAGAGGTTGATAAGGGCATATATAATGAATCCTTACCAAACAGAAGAAGATACACAAAAACATGAACACTTTCCCAAGGCAGAGCAATAAATTAAATTCTACCTTTCCTACTTAAAAGCATTCAACTGGAGATGATTATGAATGGGCTGTAAAACATAACAAGCTACATACGAAACAGAAAGAAGAAACAAATGCTAAACTCACGCCACATGAATCTCATAAACCAGAGTTGTATCCTTTCATTAATCCTCTGTCAAAACTGTATAGTGAAGCGTTGGGAATTTCTCCCACACGTTTTTCCAGAACTCAGCCCCCATTTTACAAATGATTACAATAATAAATAAGCTCATAGGTGTCATGAAAATAGGGCGTTGTTTAACATCAATAACAAACAAGAAGCAACCATCTGTTCTGAAGAAAAGTAGCATTACATGTTGTTTATTGACATCCAATAAGAAATCGAAACCTGTGGCTGTAGACCTTTTTCATTGCAACTGAAGACAAAAATAGACCATTCAATCCGACTGCTCTGCTGTTGAAGATATCATCGTTTTAAATTTAGGCTTTAGGTCGTTGACTGTCCGCTTGCTCTCCTTTATTTTCTGACTTTTTTTAGTAAAATTCCATTGCAATAAAAATAGTTTATGCTTCCGTGAAGTATATAAAAAATATATCTTAAATGAGTAAGATGAAGACATTAAATTATGAGACCGGAACGAATGAAATTTGAAAGTTAAAGAGAAGTGACAAAGTTTTTACTGTTCCGACCTTGTGCGCTGTGCACACTCCCAGTTCGTCGCGCCTGGTGAGTGTGCCGCGCCAGTGCAAAATTGCACTGTGGAGAACGCCCATGTGCGCTGCAACGCGCCTATGCGCCGCGCTCCACTTTAATGCGTCGCGCTCCAATAATCACACAGTCGATCCTTTCATAAAATCCAATTTTTCTCTTCAATTTGAAACTTGACTTTTCTCTGAGATTTTCCCAATAACTCTTGATACAAATGGGTTAATAAACTTGGAGAAAGATCTCATATAGAGATGATTCTGATCTTTGTTTCTCAATAATCCATTTTCCTGTGTTTTGATATTGACACTTTTCTTATTTTAATACAGCTCTATTTTGCAATTTTCCTTTTTATTTTTGAATGATGAAACTCTTTGTCTTCTTGCAGGGATGATTTGCGGTGGATCAAGGTGGCGCCGAAACGTTTCATGACTGAAATTTTTTGAAAAAAATCACATATTTAAAAACAAATTTAATGATTTCTTCTTCAAAACAGAGTTTTGAAGAAGAATCTCTCTTGAGCATTATTTGATGATGAAATTTGTGATGGAAACGGATTTGGAACCTCTCATGCGGACTAAGTCGACAAAACCCTGGACCTAAAACTATAAAAGACTCTTTGCCGACCCAAGACCATACATGACCATGAATGACTAAAACATTAACTTCAATGAATCCTGATGAACTTTAATGATCAATCACGAGCCAGTAGATACATGACGTGAGGAAAATAAACAACAAGGTCCTCTCGCCAGATTATGGCATGCTCCCTAGAGAGATGCAATTAAGTGAATCGAGCGAGACACATAACAACGAAATGCAAAAAAAAGTTTTGATCTCTGATGGAGGACTGCTGACAAGACCGACTCTAACATTGGCTCCAATGGGGATGGTAGCTCCCTGGATGTGCCAAGAACGGCAGATATTTGGGAGAGAAGACCAGTGCCTTATCCATTGGGCTATGGAATCCATTTATTTGAAAAAACAACTCAAGATTAATAACTCAATTTATTGACTAAATTTATTTGAATTTTAACTTAAAATGACTCAACCCTTTAAAACAGAAATGACTGAACCAAACCGACTAAATGAATCAAGACTAACTTAAATAAAACAAGTATTTACAAAGCCTTTGAAAAAAGGAAATAGTTCATCAAGATTTGAAAGCATGATGACAACCACCTGCATACTGATGAAATATATACAATCATGTATAGTGAGCTTTCCAATGTAACCAACCCAACAGATGGCTACATACCAAATTTCTTCTCTCACTTTTCTCGAGCAGGCGGAACGATGAACCTGTAGGCAACTCAAAATAACCACTGAAACCAAAGCTTATGATAATGAACCAAGAAATATTGATATTTTCTAATGCTTGTCGAAGAATGCTGAAGGGATCTTGAAAATCCTGAAGCACTGGCTTATCTGGAGATCCAGCTGCAAAAATACAAGTACTCCCTCCATTCTGATCTGAAAGAAAAATTGATTTATGAGGGATATGAATGCACAGAGAGGTATGTGCCTCTGCCATCTGAGTGTTAGTTTTAAGTTCCTTGACCATGAGAAATTCTGGCATATTGTCTCTCTCAAGCTCATATTCCTCAACTTCATGATCTAGGTCATTCTTAAACAAAAAACAATCTTCAAGATTATCAAACATGACAGCCTTATCATCTTCATGAAAGGAAATATTATCTGTTTGCTGATCTATAAAGTTAATTACAAGACCGTCATCATTTTCAAAAGAGGAAGAAGTTTCACCAACACTTTCTTAACCAAGTGTGCACTGCAAATCTGCTTTAGCTTGGGCTGTAACATGACCTTTCAAGAGTTGATCTATCTCATCTTCAGACAAAGGAGATAATGCTTTTTGTTTTCTTTTTCTCACACAGTAATTGTCTTCATATGACATGGCAATCAAATTATCATTTATTACTGATTTATTGAAAGAATATTTATCACTTACTTGAACAAAAATCTTATCTTGTTTTTCATGAGCTGACTGGATTACCTCCTCATGCAGGCTGTGTTCTAATGAACTGAGAAAATTTGGATCCAAAACTCTGTCTTCTGCATTCCAAATGATTTCAACAACATAATTCTCCTTTATGGGATTTAGCACAAGGTATTCTTGGTTGCCACAATCTGGATCTAAAATGGCTGACTTAACGTTATCACATTCTGAAACTGAAACTTGACTTCCCTACATGCTGTCTTCTTCTATGGACAGATCTGAAACAAAATATTCTCTTTCATCATTTTCCATTGTACTAAGATCTTGATCCTGCTGTAAAGTTTCCTGAGTATCTTGTTGAGTATCTTCTAAGTTCTCTTTATGCTGCTGAAATGGATTTTCGTACAAAGCCTCCATGATCTCATCGTCCATGAAGTCATCATCTTCATAAAAAATTTCAAGATTTTAAATAAAACTATGAACATGGCTACAACAGTTCTGAACTAAAGTCAAGGATGGATAATATTCCTTATACCTTTCAAAAAACATGGTATGAAAATCCTTTAAACAGTAAATACAAGCAGGCGGCAATTTTTCATACCAAGATCGAGCTTCACCTTCCAGAGTGGTCATGAATATCTTCATCAAGCAATCTTTAGGAAAATCAACCTTCAACTTGCCGATATGTATGTGAAATCTAACCAGATGTAAAGCAGCATCCTTCCTATCATCATCTTTAAACATAGGCAAATTCCTTTTCCAATCTACCTTAGGAATTTTATTTGGAAAACCTGGAATGTGATCTCAGCTCATGGGAGCATACCTTCTTGCAACTCGATCCATCTTGAAAATCTTAAAGTTACTGATCTCCCTGCAGTGAAGTCACCATGAAGCATTGATCTCTGGGTTTTTCAGTGAATGAAGTCGCCAGGTGAATGGTCTCAGCCTTGCAGTGTCTAATCGTTGTTCACCATCAACCATCAGATCTAAACTTGATACATGTACTGGGGAAATTTATAAGTTTATTGTTACGATTACAAGCTAGACCAGAGATCGATTGAAGTAGCATTTATCTACTATGCACTCGTAGAGCAAGAGTAGTTCGAAGGCTACCTGGCGTGACTTCAGGCTCTGTCTATAGCTATAAATCAAACAACACTAACCAACAAACCAGTTCCTCCCCAGTATGGTCGCCACTATGTTAGTGCTTGAATCTGCCTTAGGCTGAAGGAAAGCAGGATTCAAGGTAACATCAAACCAAGCTCTGCCTCGTAGCTAGCCCTACGAGGACAGGAGAGGGATCTCTCCGGGTCAACTCAGTAAAAGATGTCCAATAAGGCCTGAGATGACCTATAATGAAATGATGATTTTAGGCTAGTAAATAAATATGAAAGATGTATTTTGATGAATGACTGGGTTTTCTGGGCTGTTTGTGACAAAGAACAGCATGATCTGAGAAATTAACTCAAAGACACAGATTGTTTCATGAGGCAAGATAGGCAGGGAGTTTAACAATAAATTTGGAATAATATGGAGTGAAAAGACTGTCGAGAGGTTGATAAGGGCATATATAATGAATCCTTACCAAACAGAAGAAGATACACAAAAACATGAACACTTTCCCAAGGCAGAGCAATAAATTGAATTCTACCTTTCCTACTTAAAATCATTCAACTGGATATGATTATGAATGGGCTGTAAAACATAACAAGCTACATATGAAACAGAAAGAAGAAACAAATGCTAAACTCACGCCACATGAATTTCATAAACCAGAGCTGTATCCTTTCATTAATCCTCTGTCAAAACTGTACAGTGAAGCGTTGGGAATTTCTCCCACACGTTTTTCCAGAACTCAGCCCCCCTTTTACAAATGATTACAATAATAAATAAGCTCAGAGGTGTCATGAAAATAGGGCAATGTTTAACATCAATAACAAACAAGAAGCAACCATCTGTTCTGAAGAAAAGTAGCGTTACATGTTGTTTATTGACATCCAATAAGAAATCGAAACCTGTGGCTGTAGACCTTTTTCATTGCAACTGAAGACAAAAATAGACCATTCAATCCGACTGCTCTGATGTTGAAGATATCATCGTTTTAAATTTAGGCTTTAGGTCGTTGACTGTCCGCTTTCTCTCCTTTATTTTCTAACTTTTTTTAGTAAAATTCCATTGCAATAAAAATAGTTTATTCTTCCGTGAAGTATATAAAAAATATATATTAAATGAGTAAGATGAAGACATTAAATGATGGGACCGGAATGAATGAAATTTGAAAGTTAAAGAGAAGTGACAAAGTTTTTTACTATTCCGACCTTGTGCGCCGCGCGCACTCCTAGTGCGCCGCGCCTGGTGAGTGCGCCGCGCCAGTGCAAAATTGCACTGTGGAGAATGCCCATGTGCGTCGCGCTCCACTTTAATGTGCCACGCTCCAATAATCACACAGTCGATCCTTTCATAAAATCTAGTTTTTCTCTTCAATTTGAAACTTGACTTTTCTCTGAGATTTTCCCAATAACTCTTGATACAAATGGGTTAATAAACTTGGAGAAAGATCTCATATAGAGATGATTCTAATCTTTGTTTCTCAATAACCCATTTTCCTGTGTTTTGATATTGACACTTTTCTTATTTTAATACAACTCTATTTTTCAATTTTCCTTTTTATTTTTGAATGATGAAACTCTTTGTCTGCTTGCAGGGATGATTTGCGGTGGATCAAGGTGCTGCCGAAACATTTCATGACTGAAAACTTTTGAAAAAATCACATATTTAAAAACAAATTTAATGATTTCTTCTTCAAAACAGAGTTTTGAAGAATAATCTCTCTTGAGCATTATTTGATTATGAAATTTGTGATGGAAACTGATTTGGAACCTCTCATGTAGACTAAGTCGAAAAAACCCTAGACCTAAAACTCTAAAAGACTCTTTGCCCACCCAAGACCATACATGACCATGAATGACTGAAACATTGACTTCGATGAATCCTGATGAAATTTAATGATCAATCACGAGCCAACAGATACATGACATGAGGAAAATAAACAACAAGGCCCTCTCGCCTGATTATGGCATGCTCCCTAGCGAGATGCAATTAAGTGAATCGAGCGAGACACATAACAATGGAATGCAAAAAAAAGTTTTGATCTCTGATGGAGGACTACTAACAAGACCGACTCTAACACAACCAATGCAACCAGGTAAGTATTTCAGCTGCTGTTTGAATTCTCCACAAGTTCTCACTTATGAACAATAAGAGAGAACTACTGAAAGGAAACTCCCATGAAAACTTGTGAACAGATCCGATGAATACTATGGATTCTCTATCCACCTCCAAAAACACTGCATAAATATCTTGAAATTCATGCACACTGGGACATATCTCATCCAATAGATTACTTTTCTTCTCCTCATACCATGAATGCAAACTGTGATCTGAGCTTTGTGACGAGACTCCTGCTGAAAATGACCAAGAGATCAGCTATCAGATCATGTTTGTATCAGTACATGTTTCAAGCTCACATGTAGTCAATGGAGAAAGGCTTTGACTGCAAAAATCATCCAACATATCAGCTATTGGATCGTGAAAAACTTGAAAAGACTGCTGCAACCCATTTTATATTGGTTTTGATGAGATTGCATGATTTCCTACAGGCTTCTCATTTGAAGATATACTATGCAATTTACCCTTCAAAAACTGAAATGATTCAAAGAAAAATGGTATGGAATCATCTTGTATCATTTTATCGTATGTTCCAGCTTCCAAGTCTTCATCTGCAACTTGAAAATCAATGGAATTTGGGGGCTGAAAATATGGATATGAGAAGTCTTGAACAAGGTTTTCATTGCCCTCAAGATGATCCAGATCAAGACCTGTTGACAGTTGATTTCTGATTGCATGGAATTTGTCTCTAATGAACTGAAATGAATAAAAAAAAAAGGCAAAGATCCTTCAATTACTTCAAAATTTGTTGTACTTTCATCGTCATTATCATAGCTAATATGCATTGGTTTATCACTGTACTCGAGCTACTAAAAGTGAAATTCCTCCTTCCACAAACTAGCTGCTGATTTGTCTGCAAGATTAGCTTCTGTTTGGAGAACATAATCATCCTCATACTGATCAAAATGAGGCAAATCATCAGTATAAAACACATCATCAAACATACATGTCATATCAACAGATCTCTCTTCTCCAAGATGATCTACAAAAAAATCATTATCAGATCTATGACAACTGGGATAAGAAACAAAATGTTTTGGATCAGCAACTTGTTCTTCTTCAATCAGCGAGCCATGGGCTTGAACATTATACTCATTCCTTGTGATGATATTTTGCATCATCTCTTCCACTGCACTTACCAAAATGTCCAACTTTACCTCTAGAGATGTCGATTTCTCTGGATCTATGTTTTTCATCTCTTCTTCCTTCAACTTTGACCTTCGGATCAGCAAATGAGCCTCTACATCTACTGTACTTTTCTGCATCTCTTCAAGTGTTGCAATATTTATTTCTCTCAGCTGAAACTCCATTTATAGATCAAAGGCACCCGGGTAGTGTAAGAGATAAGATCCAGGAGGAGGCCTTATATCAACTGGCATCGAAAAATATACTTTGTTAAATCTGGCAGAAAACTGTTGTATTATCTCCCCTGGAAGTCTTTTCAACTGGTTATACTCTTCTATAATCAAGAAAGGGTTATGTTTGATCACCCACCTGTCGAAGAAAACTTTGACAAACTGCTAGAAATCTGAGATGCTCGCATCAGGCAGGGCTTTGAACCAACTCTTGACTTTGCCTTGAAAAGAAAGAGAAAAAATCATAATACTAACATCCTCTTCATCAACTTCAAAAAGGTCAAGAAAAGACTCAAAATTTAGAACATGTCTCTCAGCAGTGATATTGTCACATTCACCATCAAACCTCGGCAAGTAAAGATAATAATTTGTAGGGAAAGCATGGAGTATAGGAGGTAAAATCAGAGGCTTGTATCGATCTGGAATTTTACAAGGTATAGGGGTATGTACAAATGTTGCAGAATTAGTCTTGGTCTCTTGAGGTTCATCAGTTTGAATATGGCTATCACAAGACTCAGAAGGAAGGTCTTGATCAAGCTCAAAATCATGCAAATATTTGGTACTTACAATCTTCAAAGTGAAAGAGTCAAATGCAGGCCGAGGATCTTTTCTCAAATACAATATACTTTGCAAAGCCTTCTTGACATTCTCGGGAAAAGAGAAGAAATAATTTGCGACAAATTACAAAATGTCTTGGATGAAATTACAACTTGAATACCTAATCTTTCCATATTGTCCTTTCATGTTTATTCTGGTCAGGTTCATCCTCCAGTGGAGTCCTTGGATCTGATCTCGAAACTGATTTAGAGTCGTAAGGTGAATGATTTCAGCCTTTCGATGTCTGATCGTTTTCCACTATCAACAATCAGATCTGAACTTGATTACATTTTACTAAGGAAACTAGATGTTCATTTCATAAACTAGATTGGAGATTGACTGAAGCAGCATTGATATACTTTCGCTAATGCAAAGCAAGAGTGTTTCGAAGGCTACCTGGCTAACTTCAGGCTCCATCTGTAGTTTATCAAGAAAACAACAAAATTTTCACTCCCCAGTATGGTCACCACTATGTTATTGCCTAAATCTACCTCAGGTTGAAGGAAGGCAGAGTCTAGGGTAACATCAAACCACACTTAATCTCTTAGCTAGCCCTACCAAATCGGGAGAGGGCTCTCTCCTTGTCAATCTCAGCAAAAATAATCAGTGAGGCTTGATATGAATTGAAATAAAATCTGATTTTAGGCTAGGTATATATGTAAAGGAGTTTTTTTTTTATTTTGAAGGTGTTTTTTGGATCAAAGGGAAGGGCAGATTTTGGGTCTGGGAAATGATCAGTTTTGCAGAGAGCTGAATGGGGCAAGGTAGGCAATTTTTTTGATGTTTCAATTTCGAATGAAATGGATAGCTTAGACCAGTGAGGAGTTGAAGAGGGAAACAGGCTTTCAGGAATCCTCTTCAGACAGTTGAAAACATAGAAAATTAAACAAAACTCAAGGTAGAGCACTGCAAATCTAATGAATTCCACCTTTATTACTTGTTTTTTTAACTTAAGAAGAAATGAGAAGGAAGATGATACACATGAAACATCAGTAAAATTACAATCACAAAGGGAAAAAAATCATCAAAACAAAGAGCCACATGGATCCCAAGGAGTGCTGCAAACCCTGGTCTATTCCTTTGCCAAAATGCAAAGATGAAATGTACAATGAAGCTCAAAGAAATCCCAAGTGTCCAACCTATGCTAATGACTGAAAAACTACAAGATATAGAAAAAAATAGCTCATCCTTAGCCTCTAGGGCTCGAGCTCACAAGTTTAGGAGCTGTTTCAATAAGATCTGAACTGAGAACTAGAAAATAGGTAGTGGAACAACTTGCCTCTATAAGATAGGAAACTGATTCATTCAGTTACAATTCACTTTTTGGTGAATGAATCTACTTACATGAGTGAAAATTAGTTAAAATTACATCAAAAACATGAAATTACATCAAGTTACATCAATATTTTCACATTTGGAGATGAAAAAGTCAAACTGGCCAAAACTAGGCGAAAAACTAAGTTACTGAGTGAAAACTAGGCCAAAATTCCCAATGCGCCGTGCCTGAAATCTCTATGCGTCATGCCACTTTGGAGCTGTTTTTGAGGGCCTTATTGGAGTCAAAATTGAGTGTAGGATAGCTCATTGGAAATATCTACCTGTCTACTTTTCAACCCAAGTAGAATTTCTGAATTTGGTTGCCATTTGCCCCTCCAAAAATCAAATCTCCAAACATTGCTTCCTGTGTGTCCAAAAAGTGGCAGAAAGACCATTTTTAAGGTCTTTTTGACCCTTCAGGCAACCCAAAACTTGTCAAAATCCTTAGGTAATGGTAGGCATGCATAAATTTTGATACAAAATCTAGAAATGCAAAGTTTTCTTCAAGAGGAGTTTCCAATCGTAAGAGCGCGCCAAGTGGCGTGACGCGTCGGGCAGAAAAATCTGTGTAAAGGCCAAAAAATTCAAATTTGACAAAAAGTTTCCCAAATTTCTTGAAATTTGGGCTGAATTTCCACCATCAAGAACTATGCTAAGAGAAATAATCTTTGGCCAAAATTTGGAAGTTTGTCATGCCTTTTGCGATGCTTTAATGCCTTCTTGGTGCATGCAATTCAGTTGTAAAGTCACTGTCTTGGTCATAAGAAGTATCCGTCTCCATGATGTCCAAGGTCTATATTGTCTTGAATGAAAATGATAATTTGGTGTCTTTGATTTATTTCCAAATATGTGGTAATATGTGCGTCACGCACCTAACCCAACGCACTGCGCCTCCCTGATGCGTCATACCAGTATATTTTTTACATTGCGGAGGCTGACCCAATGCGTCGCGCCTGCCCAATGCGTCGTGACAGTCACCCAACGCGTCGCGCTTGGAAACTTGCACAATTTCTCCTTCAAACTATTTTCTTTGCTCCTCGTGGTTTCTCCTTTGCTCACTGCTATCTCTTGGCATACAAATGGAAATCTTGAAACATAAAATGACTTGTATACCAAGGATTTTAATTTTCTATTTGAAAAACCACTTTGTAATGTTGCAAACTTTGACACTTTTTAAGAAACTCTATATTATTTCCTTTGTGCTTTTGAACTGAATAATGAGCTTCTGTCTGTCATGCAGGGAATGAATGGCATGGAACTTTGGCAAAGGCGACCAGGGCTGTGAATGGAGGATTATTACAACTGAAAAACTTGAAAATTACATTTCATTTATTACATAAATATAAAATAGACAATTTTTCTTCAAAACAGAGTTTTGAAGAAAAATCATTATCAAGCACCGAAACATTATTTGAAGCTTTCTCATGTGCCTGCTGGCCATTATTAGACATTTTGAGACCAGATTAACAAAACCCTAGACCTAATGAGACTAAAAACCCTAAAATGATTGTTTGCCAACCAAGAGACCAAACATGAATGTAAATGATTTTGATGATCAGAACTAGGCCAGTAGGTACAAGAAATGAGGAATATGAGTGATAATACCCTACCGTTAGATGATCCATGATCCTAATGGAATGTAGCTGACTGAACTGAGTGAGGCACCTAAAATGAAATGCAACAAGAGAAATTTGATCTCTGACGGAGGGATGAAGATACCAACTCTAACATGGTCCACCACCAATACTGACAAAAATCAAATCTAGAAATGTTTTAGGGTTTTCTGAGTTTCTATATGTAGCCCTTAAGGTATGTAAGAGTGTCCTATAGCTGAGTCATCATTTTTCTAGGATGGTGAAAAAGCTATATTCTACTCTTAGGCTATCAGTTAATTTTCTGTATGATTTGACGAAGGTTTCTAAAGTCCTAAGGGATACTTAGATTGTCACTGACATTAGAGGTTGCATCATGATCACCATTGTGTTAGTGATAGTGATGAGGTAGCTATAAATCATAGGATATTGTTGAGGAAGGGATTCTGGAGTCCTAAGGGGTATTTAGATTGTTATGAACTCAAAAGGTCCCACCGTGATCGCCATTATGTTAGTAATGGGGATGAGGTGGCAGATTCACTAGATTCCCTATTTGTCAAGATGAGGATCTAATGAGTTTTAAGAGGTATTCAGGCAACTATATACTGAAAGGTCCCACTGTGATCACCATTATGTTAGGGTCTCGTGGTTTGGTAGATTCGCTAAACCAAATGACAGCGTAACATCAGACGAGTATTTGGAGTCCTACGACCTGGCCTTCCTTGACTCAGAGAGGGCTCTCTCTATTATGCGAAGGATGTGAACTTGTTCACATTGGTGATTGATTTTAGGCTATTTGTTAAGTGTAGTTTTGTTTGTTTGTTTGGGTTGGGGTAAGAGGACTAAGTAGGATAGGTGGAATCAAAGGTTATCAAATCTATAGGGCTATGGGGTTAGATGAAGTCAAGGGTGTCTAAATGATGGAACAAAGTGTATTGCAGGGATTATTTAGCAAGGTTAATGGATCCTTTAGGCGATGTATGAGGTGTAATGAACATAAATTTTGGGAAAAAACTAAGAGGTATTAAACATATATAGTCTGAGGCAATAACTCATGAGTTAGGGAAAACCGTTAATCTCTATGAACAATACTCAAACTGATAAACATGTAATATGAACATTCTGGTGAGACATAGAAGCATTAGAACTCCTAACTTTAAATTCACCTTCATCTTTTGGGAAAACATATAAGATAAAAAAAACTTAATTTATGGAGAGGGAACTCCTAAACAACATATATCAAGTTATTGGGAACTCTGAAATAAGTTGGTAAGCATGAGCAAAGGGCAAGATCGATATGAGACCTCTTTGTATTAACCTAATCAATCAATATTCCATAGGAAATATTCAAGATAGGGTTTTGAAAACTTTAAATAGGCAGACCATACCATAAATCATATTTATAAGCTAGCATAATAACCATTCATGAAGCAAAACAATTTTTAGTGGGCCTAAGGAGTAGTCAAGAATTCCTTAAGATGACTAAAAGAGGAAAACATCAAATCTATGGCAAACAGGAGGTTTGAGGTGCTTCCATGAGCATATCTCAACCTATAATTTTATGATCTATAGAAGCCAAGTAGACTGAAACAAAATGAGGACAAGAAAAAATTAACAAGGAAAACATCACCATTCACCAAGCTATGGAATCCTGCAAACAAGCTTCTCCAACATCAAGACACACAAGCCATTCATTCACTTCATAAAACCAATTTGTTCTCCAAGATCATAAAACCATGTATTTCTCTTAAACACATCAAGTCCCAATGTTTACAATGAATCCCCATGCCTTATATAAAAAACAAGGAGAGGAGAGCCTATTAGAGCATCTAGAAGCTTATTGGCCAAAAAGAAATATCCTAACTTGTCCTTGAGGCCTTGCAAGGCCCAAGGCACAAAAATATCCTACAAATATATTTTTCAGCCTGTTGTGGTTCCTGTGTTTTGGCCAGATTGGCAAGACCAAAAGACAATACAACATCAAACCAATTTGGGATCCTAGGATCTAGCCCTCCTAGATCCAGAGAGGGATCTCTCTATATATGTAAATAATGTTATATCTTTAAGGCTCAAATTGAGGTATTAGGCTAGCTATGAAGCACAGGGTCTGTTTTGATTTGTTTGTTTGGTTGGAGATCATTAATTAAGAAGGTTATGGAAGTGAGAAGGAACTAAATAGAAGGATGTTTTAGCATGGGAAGATAGGTCAAGAAAAGTGCCAATCCATTGGGCTATGGAGTCATAAAAGGGCTTACTTGCATAAAAAATATCTAAGGGTTTACATAGGTCAATTCATCTATACCAAAGGATCTTTTTAGATAGATGGTGGAATGGAACATTAAGAATGTGTGAAAGAAAGAAACAAAAGTGCAGTCTAAGATCGGGTAAGGACTTTGAACCTATCCTGCTTTTGACATACTTCAAAGGAAACTCTCATTAAAGACACAAAGGGTAGCTTAAGATCAGGTCAGATGTCATTTAAATCCAGGCCTGCTTTCAGCATACTCTCAAGGAAAATAATCTAGCAATCCTCATTACCACTTTCAGAAAGTATAAAACATTTAAGATTAAACATGAAGTAAGGCCTAAGATCAGAGAAATACTTTTAACCTTCACTGCTTTTGACACCAACTCAAAGGGATCTTAGAAAGGAAAACTGTTGGAAAAGGAACCTAGTGAGATAGGGCTAACTCTAAATCTCCCAGTTTCCTAATTCTTTTAGCTGAAACAAAACAGGAACATCTAAGAAACAAACTCTAAATTCATACATCAGTAAGCATGGGCAAACCAACTTCTATACTGGTTAAATTGTGTCGAATTTGTTCTTAGATACACATTCATAGGAAAACGTAAAGATAAAGAATTGACAGTGAGCTTTAGGGTACTTTGAATAGTATGTCCTAATCTATGCTTGCTATTCTTTATCAAAGAATAATGGACAATATGAAAAACATGAAAGGAAACAATTACAGTAAGGAAAACATCACCAATAATATAGACCAGGATCCTGTGAATCTTCTTGTTCAATTGATGTGCAAAACCAATCACATACTTTGAGCCCAATGGATCTTTACAGTCCAAACTTCTCTTCCCAGCCTACTATAATACAAACTACTCAGCTACTTCCCCTCAATAACAGTTCTAACAATCAATAAAATCCCAACAACCAACAACCCTTTACAATGAATCTTCGATGAATACTTATAGGTGAATGAGGAGGTGGAGTAGTAGATATGGGTTTAAATGATCCATTAAGACAGAGGGGAGGGAGTATTCAATGCCCACTCTGCATAATGGTTCTGTGTTTAACATGTTGGTACCTTTTAGGCTGGTTTAGAAGTCTTTTTTTAGATTTATAATAACCTCTGGTATGTTCTTTGAAGTACTCTGGTTGCTGGTACTTTGTTTTGTCTTCTAGGATAAGTAAGGTGGACAGTTTGGCTGTAGGTCTTCCATGCTTCCATAAATATTGCCCTGACAATTTTTAAAGGCCTCTGTCAGTTGAATAATTGTTTTGGTGTTCGATGGAAGATGGAGGAAGTCATGTAGCTAGTCCTTTCTTGGAGAAAATGTGTTTTGCTGACATTAAATCACTGATATTTGATGACATTAAATCACTGGTATGGTTGTTTTTGTGCTTTAGGCTTCACTAAGTCTCCTTAATCATTCTTATGGTCCTCATCAGTGTCTTTATCCCTTTAAACACTGGATTATAAGCATTAAGTCTTCAATAATAGGATTTAATCCTTTTAATCTCTCATTGATACTCTTTAAGATTTCTTCTGACCTGTTTTTGTGAATATACAAATTTTAATGGCGCTAGAGAGTTTGAATCAGGGTTTATAACCTGATCTTCAATGAAAAACATGTTATAAACCTTCTCAATCATTTTCCTCTGCTACTTTTTCCCTTGGAACTGGCATTCTGTGCTCTAAATTACTCTGTCTATGACTGTGAGACAGAGCGCATTAATGATCCTTTAAAACCTGCAAAACCAATAAACTCATTAAAAACAATCCTGGGGGAGTGAGGGGAACTGTTTCAGAGGCTCGTGGAGGATGGAGGAGCAGTGAAGGAAATATTGGATGCAACGAAGAATTGGCTAAAAAACCATGACAAAAGGTGGAAAACGGGTTTGATGGGAGGTTGGGGCATTGTGTGTTGCGGACCGTTGGATCAGATCAATTAACGATGATCTACGGTGGAGATTCAATGACAAAGTCTTTGGAAGGTTAGACAGATGAACAATGAATGGGGGTGATAATATATCAGGGCCGTCAGATTAGAATGATGGATGGAGGAAATCACTTGACAGAGTTTTTCGAGAGTTTATATGGATGAAAGATGGGCTAAGGCTAGATCAAATATGGGTCGTTCGATTAGGTCAATCGACGGTGGAGATCAGCGGAAGGAGTCATTGGGGAGGCTAATGAGAAAAAAACAATGGGGGATGTGATGTAATATGGTCTGTTATATTAGGACCAACCAATAGCTATGATTAAACCTAAAATCTCATTGCGGAGGGTTGTAAGCAGAAAACTAGAATGGTTTTCGCGCGGGCTCTAGGGTGGTAAATGGTTTTCACAAAAATCACACGATTCCACTCAGCAATTGCCATGTGGATTCTCAAAACCACTTTTATCGCGTAATTTCTAAACATTAAAATTTGGGAACAAAATTTTCATGATATGCATCCTCAACCGTTGGATGACGGGCGAGAGATCTGACAGTGTGGGTTTCGTGCGATGGGAGGTAAGATGCACGAGCGGAAGGTTGGTAATTGGGTTTTGCATGAGCCGTTGGATCTATATGAATGGACAGCTGAGATTGCATCGGAGAAATGATTTGAAAACTGGTGGATGGAAACGAGATGGGTGATGCGATTAGATCCTGGCCATTAGATCAGAAGGGAGATCAACGGTCGAGATTTAATCGGTGGGTGCAATGGTGAAGGGCTTATGAGTGGGTACCTGATTGCTTGATGGCCGTGGATCTTGTGCAGATCGACGGTCTACATTCATTCAACTCAAAATGTTGGGGAAAAGGAAAAACAAAGGAAAGAGGGGACTTTTTAAAGAAATATGACAGAAGGAGGGCTTGGGATGAGCGTTTGGGTGTGGTCCCATGCAAAAGGTAAGGAGATCAGGGTTTAAAAAATAAAGAGCTCATCGCATCAGAACATTTAGCGAAAAGCTCATCGCATCAGAATTTTAGAGAAAAGCTCAACAAAGAGACAGTAAACCCCGATTGTGATTGCATGACGGGGCTCAGAGCTTGGTCCTGGGTGCCGGGTCATATGTGAAGAAAGGGGCTAGGGGCTAAGCCGAGAGGGGCTTAAGGACTTAATGTAAAAGGGGTATTTTAGGCCAAAAGACAGGGATTTTTAAGCCAAATGAGGGGTTCTGTTAGATGAAAGGGACGATTTTTTAAATCAAATAGAGGGAGATACATGGTTTAAAAGTGATTTAGGATGGTTCAGAGGTAAAAATGTAGGATTACAGAGGGGTTTTGAAAGGGAAAAAAGTGGTGAAAATGGAGACTTTGTGAGAGTGAAATGGAAAAAGTGGAGGCATCTTTAAAGCAATCTCTTTCACAAAGAAACAAGGCTTTTCAATGGAAACATCAGTGAGGATTTCTTTGAAGGGAATAAGACACATGAAGGCTTCAAGAATGATAGATTTTCAAGGAAAATGTTTCTCTTGAAGATTTAGAAACATATTTAGCCACCTGTTTGCTATGCCAAAATTTTATAGGTGGCTAATAGTGGCTCCACATGGGGATGGCATATTCTTGAAGGTGTCAAGAATCTCAGAAATAATATATTGGAAGTAGGCCAGATGCCTGGCACTTGACCATCCATTCTTCTTTGATCAGCTGCCACAAACATGATAGATATTGAATCAATAGAAAAAATTCTCCTAGACAACAACCTACCCATCCTATTGTCCTAACATTTTTTCCAAGGTGCATTTAGACTTGTATACCTTTCACATCATCATTTTTCACTGAAAGAAAACTAATCTATTTCTACCCTTATTTCTCCATGAGACCAGATTAAACAGTTGGACTCACAGCTTCTCTACCTAAACTAATATCTGCTAGGATTAAACTGTCTGACAGATTTCATTCTCTACATTCTAAAATAGAAATTGAAACACAACCAAACCAGGATTAGACTGTTTGATTTGCTATGGGTCCATGGCGTAAAGACAAACTGCTCATGGAATGAACTTTGCAAAAATTAAAAAAAAAACTAACTAAATGCTCACATGCTGAGCTTTATTGAGACTTCCTACCTACCCTAATTTAACTTGAGAATCTCTAATGCTCTATGTGATACAATAGTGCCAGTGCAACCAGTTAAGAAGTAACAAAAAAGGATAGAAAATCTAACTGCTTATCAGAGATAACTGTAGATTACTTTGAATGTGGGTATTCAAAACCAAAGCCACCACCAGTGGTGACCACTCCTGATGCATCTGGCTCTTGCAAAGGGTCAATTCTTGGGAACTTGAGCCAATCAGGGCCTCCATATATTCTTCCATAGGATCAGCAAAAACATGACATAAAATTTCCTCCTTTAGGCCTTCCATGACTGGTAGGCCATCTGCATCCTTGACAGCTCTGATCATTGCATCTTCAATGTGCTTCTTGAAAGCACAATCATCCTTTTCCTGGTTGGGAGTATTTAGCAGGTAAGTTTCATCCGGGACTAATTCTTCTTCCATTGGATCAAGAAATAGTTTCTCTTGAGGAAAAATATCTTCCTCATCTTCATTGTTTTCTGAACTAGAGGACTCATCATATATTGCAGTGTTGTCCTCCTGTAACCCTGATAGGTTCTTCTGGGGTGTACTGAACTTTGTGAAAAGATTAACATATTCTTGAGCAGGGGCTTCTTTGACTACCTAAACCCTTTCAGGAGAAGGTTCAGTATATTCAACTTGCTCAAGAGTTTATTCATTGCTTTCTTCCTCATCCTATGAGCTAAAAGGTTGCTGACTTCCACCCTCATGGAAATTATCACTGATGATTTGATACATTGTAGAAGGAAGATTCAATGGATCTTCGTCTGCTATCAGGTTTTCATAAATTTCTTCATCAGTATCATAGATAGCCTGCATTGGCTCATTACTTTCTTGAAGTTTATGGACATGATATTCCTCCCACCAGTCTACTGATGATGGTCCTGTAGGATTATCTTATATTTGGAAAGAATCATCATCAGATAGATCAAAACTAGGAAAATCATAATTGTAAGCGATGCTACCAATCAAACCTACTGGATTCTCAGCAAGTCTTTCTTCAAAACAATTTTCAAGTTCATATTCTGATTTAAAATCTTGTCCATCATACATGCTCTGCATGTTGCTGATGTCTTGCAGTGATCTGGTTTGTTTTTCATGAGGAAAAGGTGTGGGTTTTTTTGAATAAGCATTTCTAGTTTCAACCTCATATTCTTCCTCTTTTATGCTTAGCAATTTGTTGGCTATTTCCATCAATATTTCCAGCTTGGTTTCTGCAGAGATAAGCCTTCCTTGCTCCACTTGGTCCTTCTTTATTGCAGTTAATTTTTCCTCCCTGCACCTTATGTTGTATTTGACAGTAATTTCTATGTTTTGCATTTCTTCCAGGCTTGTAGGCTCTCTTTCTCTTATACAGAATTCCACCTCGGGGTCGAAAGAGCTTGGATAGTGCAATAGGGCCCATTCCAAGGGTTGTTTTATCTTAGTTGGTGTTGCATTGTATACCTTATTAAACCTGGCCGAAAAATCTTGTACTGTCTCTCCTAGTTTTCTTCTCAAGTTCTGGTATTCTTCTAGGATGAGGAAAACATTTCCCGGGACTGCCCATTTATCAAGGAAAACTTTAGCAAATTGATGAAAATTGATAATGCTTGCAGTTGGAAGGTCCTTAAACCAACTCTTAACCTTTCCTTGTAATGTTAAGGAAAAAATTATAATACACACATCATCTTATTCTATTTCAAATAAGTCAAGTAAATCCTCAAGATTTTGAACGTGTTGCTCAACAGTGATCTTTGTATTTTCTCCATAAAAAAGGGGCAGCTTATTTGTAAGCCCTACAGGAAGGGGTTGGAAGATAAGAGGAAAAACTAGAGGCTTATATCTTTCTATGACCTTTGTGGGTGTAGGTAGTGCAACAAGAGACCTATGACTGCTTGAAGTTTCATCAGGGGTAAGAGATACAACATGAGGCTCTTGTTTCACTAGGTTTTTCACAGGTGTATAGGTTTGCTCATGGTCTGAAAACTAAGGCTTGAGATCTTTCCCATAATCAATGTGGATCTCATCTTTGTGCACTTTATCAGGCTTAAATTAGGATAGGACGTAGTTTTATATTAAAAAAATGAGTTGTTGAAACCAAATCCAACCTGAATGTTCTATCCTCTTAGAATGTCTGGCCATATTTCAGGTTCTTCCTCCAGTGGAGTCTTTAGGTCTATCAGGAATTTGTGGAGTCACCAGGTGGATGATTTAAAATGTTCAAGGAGATTTACTATCCACCACAATGATTACCTATCAGATTAAGACTAATTAGTCTTCTTTGAGTTTTTAGAGATGTTTGAAGGAGTGTTTTACTCAAAGCTTCCCCAGTGGAGTCGCCATTATGTTGTGGTTCCTATGTTTTGGCCAGATTGGCAAGACCAAAAGACAAGACAACATCAAACCACTTTGGGATCCTAGGATCTAGCCCTCTTGGATCCAGAGAGGGATCTCTCTATATATGTAAAGAATGATATATCTTTTGAGGCTCAAATTGAGGCATTAGGCTAGCTATGAAGCACAGGGTTTGTTTTGATTTGTTTATTTGGTTGGAGATCATTAACTGAGAACGTTATGGAAGTGAAAAGGAACTAAATAGAAGGATGTTTCATCATGGGAAGATAATTCAAGAAAAGTGCAAATTCATTGGGCTATGGAGTCATAAAAGGGTTTACTGTCATAACAACTATCCAAGGGTTTCCATAGGGAAAGTCATCTATACCAAAGGATATTTTTAGATAGATGGTGGAATGGAACATTAAGAATGTGTGAAAGAAATAAACCAAAGTGTAGTCTAAGATCAGGTAAGGACTTTGAACCTATCCTGATTTTGACATAATTCAAAGGAAACTCTTATTAAAGGCACAAAGGGTAGCTTAAGATCAGGTCAGATGTCATTTAAATCCAGGCTTTCTTTCAACATACTCTCAAGGAAAACAATCCAGCAGTCCTCATTACCGCTTTCAGAAAGTAGAAAACATTTAATATTAAACACAGAGTAAGGCCTAAGATCAGAGAAAGACTTTTAACCTTCACTGATTTTGACACCAACTAAAAGGGATCTTAGAAAGGAAAACTGTTGGAAAAGGAACCTAGTGAGACAAGGCTAACTCTAAATCTCCCAGTTTCTTAATTATTTCAGCTGAAACCAAACAAGAACATCTAAGAAGAAAAATATAAATTCATACATCAGTAAGCATGGGAAAACCAACTTCTATACTGGTTAAATTGTGTTGAATTTGTTCTTAGATACACATTCAAAGGAAAACATAAAGATAAAGAATTTATAGTGAGATTTAGGGCACTTCCAATAGTATGTCCTAATCTCTGCTTGATGTTCTTTATCATAGAATAATGGACAGTATGAAAAACATGAAAGGAAACAATTACAGTAAGGGAAACATCACTAATAATATAGACCAGGATCCTATGAATCTACTTGTTCAATTGACGTGCAAAACCAGTCACATACTTTGAGCCCAGTGGCTCTTTGCAGTCCAAAATTCTCTTCCCATCCTACTATAATACAAACTACTCAGCTACTTCCCCTCAATAACAGTTCTAATAATCAATAAAATCCCAACAACCAACAACCCTTTACAATGAATCTTCGATGAATACTTATAGGTGAATGAGGAGGTGGAGTAGTAGATATGGTTTTAAATGATCCATTAAGACAAAGGGGAGGAAGTAATCGAATGCCCACTCTGCATAATGGTTCTGAATTTAACATGTTGGTGCCTTTTAGGCTGGTTTAGAATTCTTTTTCAGATTGATAATAACCTCAAGTATGTTCTTTGAAGTACTCTGGCTGCTGGTATTCTTTTTTGTCTTCTAGGATAAGTAAGGTGGATAGTTTGGTTGTAGGTCTTCCATGCTTCCATAACTGTTGCCCTGACAGTTTTTAAAGGCCTCTGTCAATGTAATAATTGTTTTGGTGTTCAATGGAAGATGGAGGAAGTCATGTAGCTAGTCCTTTCTTGGAGAAAATGTGTTCTGTTGACATAAATCACTGATATGGCTGTTTTTGTGCTTTAGGCTTCACTAAGTCTCAATCATTCTTATGGTCCTCATCTGTGTCTTTATCCATTTAAACACTGGATTATAAGCATTAAGTCTTCAATAATAGGCTTTAATCCTTTTAATCTCTCACTGATACTCTTTAAGCTTTCTTTTGACCTGTTTTTGTTAATATATAGGTTTTAATGGCGCTGGAGGGTTTTAATCAGGGTTTATAACCCGATCTTCAATGAAAAACATGCTATAAACTTTCTCAATCATTTTCCTCTGCTAATTTTGGCCCTGGAACTAGAATTTTGTGCTCTAAATTACCCCGTCTATGACTGTGAGATAGAGTGCAATCACGATCCTTTAAAACCTGCAAAACCAATAAACTCATTAAAAACAAGCCTGAGGGAGTGAGGGGAACTGTTTCGGAGGCTCGTGGAGGATGGAGGAGTAGTGAAGGAAATCATGGATGCAGCGAAGAATTGGCTAAAAAACCATGGCAGAAGGTGGAAAACAGGTTTGATGGGAGGTTGGGGCATTGTGCATTGCGGATTGTTGGATCAGATCAGTTAACAATGATCTACGATGGATATTCGATGGCAAAGTCTTTGGAAGGTTAGACAGATGAACAATTAATGGGGATGAGAATATATTAGGGCCGTCAGATTAGAATGATGGACGGCATAGATCACTTCACGGAGTTATTCAGGAGTTCAGATGGATGAAAGATGGGCTAAGGCGAGATCAAATATGGGTCGTTCGATTAGGTCAATCGACAGTGGAGATCAGCGGAAGGAATCATTGGGGAGGCTAATGAAAAAAAAACAATGGGGGATGCGATGTAATATGGGCCGTTAGATTAGGACCAAACAATGGCTATGATTAAACCTGAAATCTCATTGCGGAGGGTGGTAAGCAGAAAACTAGAATGGTTTTCGTGCGGGCTCTGGGTGGTAAATGGTTTTCACAAAAATCACGCGATTCCACTCAGCGATCGCCACGTGGATTCTCAAAACCACTTTTATTGCACGATTTCTAAACATTAATGTCTGGGCGCAAAATTTGCGCGATATGCATCCTCAACCATTGGATGATGGGCGGGAGATCTGATGGTGCGGGTTTCGTGCGAAGGGAGGTAAGATGCATGGGCGGAAGGTGGATCATCGAGTTTTGTGTGAGCCGTTGGATCTGTATGAACGGACAGCTGAGATTTCATCAAAGAAATGATTCGAAAACTAGTGGATAGAAACGAGATGGGTGATGCGATTAGATCCTGGCCGTTAGATCGGAAGGGAGTTCAACAGTCGAGATTTAACCGATGGGTGCGATGGTGAAGGGCTTATGAGCGGAGACCCAATTGCCTAATGGCCGTTGATCTTGTGCAGATCGATGGTCTACATTCATTCAACTCAAAACATTGGGGAAAAGGGAAAAAAAGGAAAGAGGGGACTTTGTAAAGAAATATGATGGAAGGAGGGCTTGGGATGAGTGCTCGGGTGTGGTCCCATGCAAAAGGTAAGGAGACCGGGGTTTAAAAAGGAAAGATCTTATCGCATCAGAACATTTAGCGAAAATATCATCGCATCAGAAGTTTAGAGAAAAGCTCAAAAAAGAGACAAGAAACCCCTATTGTGATTGCATGATGGGGCTTAGCACCTGGTCCTAGGCGTCAGGTCATATGCGAAGAAAGGGGCTAAGGGCTAAGCCGAGAGGGGCTTAAGGCCTTAATGTAAAAGGGGTATTTTAGGCCAAAAAACAGGGATTTTTAAGCCAAATGAGGGGTTACGGTAGATGAAAGGGACGATTTTTTAAACCAAATAGAGGGAGATACATGGTTTAAAAGTGATTTAGGATGGTTCAGAGGTCAAAATGTAGGATTACAGAGGGTTTTTGAAAGGGAAAAAAGTGGTGAAAATCGAGACATTGTGAGAGTGAAATGGAGAAAGTGGAGGCCTCTTTAAAGCAGTCTCTTTCACAAAATAGTAAGGCTTTTCAATGGAAACATCAGTGAGGATTTCTTCAAAGGGAAGAAGACACATGAAGGCTTCAAGAATGATATATTTTCAAGGAAAATTTTTCTCTCGAAGACTTAGAAACATATTTAGCCACCTGTTTGCTATGCCAAAATTTTATAGGTGGCTAACACGGCCCAAAATAGGAACTATATTTACTTTTAGGCCCTAAAAATCATGAGAAAACTTTCCAATTTCACATTTTTCCCATTCATCTACAGGAGCGTAGCACATTGTGTCTAACAGTGAAAAATGCCAGGTGCATAGCTCAGAAATATGCCCTTTTGCAACGATATTTTTGACATCTTCCTGACATCGGATTTGGCTCTGTGATGGCTCATTCGAAAGCCAGATGAGTCTAGTTTCCAAATTTTTTTAATTTGTGCTAAGTGGATTCCATTTACCTGCTCAAAAGTCAAATCACCCAACACTTCTCTGTGCGTAACACCTGGTCTGAAAAGGAGGCAGAAAGGTCAATTTTTTGATGTTTTTTGAACTTTTGAGGGGGTAAAAATGCTCCAAATGATCTGAAAATTGGTGAGTAGACTACTGGTGATGTGAAAAATCCAAAAATTTAATTTTTTTTTTTTTTATGAATTGTACTAATTCTATTAATTTGAAATATGGTACAAGATGATACAATCAAGAGAGACAGAAAACCGGCAATCGGAAATGATAGGACTATCAACCTCGGTTCTGGAGAAGGAGTAGAATAAGAAAAAAACTACAACATATGGCTTGGAAGAAAAAAGACCGACTTCTACCCAGAATGGGCAAAAGCCTCAACACGAAGCTTTTTCCCTTTCCGTTTTTTGATTTATACCCAACCATCCTGGGGCGAATGAGAAATAACAACTTGAAGATTGGGGTTCTCCACAGGGGGCGACGGAAGTATCAGAGGAAAGCACCGGACCTTCGGTGGAAGGGACCACAGAATGAGGAGCTTGATCCAATTCTGCATCGCTATGTTCATCTTCAGAGCTAGAGGATTCAGAATCCATGACTGGAGATGGAGAGCATGGAGCCCATCGTTTGGACTTGGGCTTGGAGAGGTTATCCTTTTTCTTTTTTGCCGGGAGAGATGGGCAGGAGTTCTGCAGATGCCCAGATTGGTGGCAATGTAGAAATAGAATGCATTATTTTCGTAATCCAGTGTCTGGGTCCAGACAAATTCGTTTATATTGAGATTTATTTGGTCTAGAATTCCTTTGCTTAAATCCAACTCCGCACATATTCTGGCATATGTGTAGAGACCTTTATTTTCCTGCTAGTAATCTCCCATAATGAAACTTCCCAAGGTGTTGCCTATTTCTTTATAGACTGCAGTATGCCATAAATGGGTAGGTAATTTTGGAAGCCTGATCCATACAGGTGTCCTGGTAATGACTGCAGTTGCTGGATCAAAATCTGGGAACCAAGGAGTCAAGAAGAGCCCTGCAGTTCCCATGAACCAAGGGCCTTGTTCTAAAGCCTTTTCATAATGCTTACTGTCTTCAAATAGAACAATGAAGTATCCTTTTGAACAGAAACTGATCTTACAATGATGAGTCCAGTTTGCATGGATCCATGCATAGAGATCCTGCGATCACAACCATAGTCCATTAAATCTGCATAGGATTGCTCTTTCTGCAAAATCTTGAAGTTGGATAGCAAGACCTTCATGGGTGATTTCAACAGAGGGAACTTCCTCTATCTTCTCAACCAAGAAAGGATTAGTTTTAAGGGCTTTCGGGGGGTTGGGTTTCTCAGAGTGTACTTCATCTTTGTAAGAGAAATTATCAGAGGATGACTGTCCCACAGCACCACCTCTCAAACGAAGGGTTAACACCAAAGAGTTGTTTCTGGTAATACTGTAAGTAGAGAGGGGAAGAATGTCTTCAAGTTGTTTACCTTGGTAAATAAGTCGCTAGAGGCCTGAGGGTATTCCAGTTCGCCGTTCCAGAGTAAGCTTCAGATTCTGCACCAGATCTGAAGAACAGACCCATTGCAGTAAGGTTTTTCCTGAGAGTATCAAAATGTGGAGCTAGAAAGAAACAGGGTAAAAAATTTTCTCTGGATCTTCCTGACTTTTGAAAGGCTGAAGAGTTAGAGCCTCCATCGAATTGGCTTCAGTGTTAGCACCTTGTCGAGGCCCATTAATGGCATGATTCCCACATTCCATCGCAAGGCAGCACGAGACCGAAGGGACCCCAAGCCAGTCCTCCTAAGTAGAGGCGACGACATCCTGGAGGGGAGAGACCTGCAGCAAAAATGGTGATGAAAGAGAGAGACCACAAGGAACTGTGGCAATGCAAATAGCAGAGTATTTAGGACATGCCATGTATCCTGTAGTGGAAGCTTTGCTGTACAGGGTTGAAGCGAAAGCCATGATGGCATCAGCGGCTAGGTGCTGCCATTGTAGAATCTGAGGTAAGTCGTCCGAATGCAGCCACTCCACATGGGGTAAAGCCCAGCCACAGGGCCTTACTCTGTTCCAAACAGAGGGCATAAGGCAATAACTTTGCCGCCTTTGAAACTAGAGTGAAAGGGGATCGTCTTCATCCCAGAAAGCCTCCCTAAATCATCCTCCACAATCGATCACCGAGGAAGATTCCAAACCAGGAAATGACTGCAGAGATGAGCAGATGCTGAGATAAGAGTTAAGCGGCGCCTCTGCCCCTACCTTCACCACACAAGACTCCTGATCTCCACCCTGCAATGGGTCATTGACCATCCTCAGCAGTTCTTTGAATCCATTGCTGGCTGTTGAAGGTCGAAAACTCTCCCCCAATGCCTCCTCGAACCAGTCGGCGGCAACTAAAACCTAGAACCCTAGTCCAGAGAAAAAAATGCCGCTATGCAGAGCCATATTTTTTCCCTCTATGTGATAGTTAGAGATGTCATTCATGCACAATTGAAAATTGAAGTTGTGATAGTATGTCAAAAAATTTAAATTTTGAGAGCTGAGGATGCATGAATTTTGTGCGTAGCACCAAGGGTGTTGCACTCCTAGGGGGCAAAATTTGGAAAAAACAAAAAGTTGTCTAATTTGCCTCAAAATTTGTGGAGAGACCCCTAAAGAGATTTTGGGCACCTGTTGAGAAGCCTCAGCCAATAATCCAATGTTTTCATGCACTTTGGATCTTTTTAGGTCTTCTAGTTCAATTAGGGCCTTCTTTAGCTTGGCACTAGCAAGCATGCTTTTCCTTGCATAATGTTTTGTCATTTTCTTTTGTAGGGAAAGGCCCATCTTAACCTCCTTGAAATGCTTATGTTCCTCTTTGCAATAGTGGATGAAACTTTGAGCCATATCAAAGTCCCTTTCCCATTCCTGAAGCTGTGCCTCTTTTTCCAAGAGGAGCAACCTAGTTTTCATCTCTTGGTCCTCATTTTCAATGTCTAGATCAATGAATTGAGGCTCTTGAGAAGTCTTCTTGATCATTTTTCTCCTTCTAACCTATACCTTCTCCTCACCTTTTTCCATATTTCCCTTTCATTTGTCTTGATGCTTGATTTTTGGAGGACAGATGGCCCTTTGCCTTTTTGAGGCAGAAAACACATCTCTTCTACCTCTATAATAGGTGCATGTGAGAGGATTGATGATGGTGTTTTTACCTTTGGAGGTGCCACAAGATTTTTCATCTTTATCATGGTTTTCATTAGTCACTTGATGCTCCCTAGGGTTACTAATTTCTTGACATTTGACCTCATCATCATCCTTTCTTTTCTCACTATTTTCTTTACTACCATCTTGACTCTCAAACTCACCACTACCCTCTTCACCTACCTCATTTTGGCTCTGCCCTTCACTGAATTCTTCTTCTCTATCATTTTATGCATTTATTTCGGCACCTTTGTCACTGTGATTGGTTTCATTTTCATGCCCAAATTCATCATTGTGTTCCTTATTATCTTCATTACCTTCATATGCCTCCTCCCCACTGTCTTCATATGTGTTTTTAGTGTCATATTTTTCATCATAAGACCCACTATTTTGGCCCTTTTGCTCATCATGGGGCTCACCGACTTCAACTCTGTTTTCTTGCTCACTATTTCCCTCTTGAGAAGTTGCCTCTTCTTGATCATAATAACTATGTTGTTCTTCTTATTTAAACTTGGTTTCTATCCCATAATCTTTATTATTTTCACCACTTTCATCATATTTATCAAGTTCTGCATTTTCCTCAATGTTTTTAAACTCTGCCTCATCTGCATCTTTCTCCTGATTTCTACTATCATCCCTTTCTTTCTTGTTGTGGCTATTATCACTTTCCTTCTCACTGTTGTCCTCTCCTTCATCTTATTCATCTTCCTCAGTTTCTAACTCATTTCCTTCTTATTTTTTTTCTTCATCTTCCTCAGTTTCTAACTCATTGTCCTCTTCCTCATTATTGTCATATGTTTTCTCTTCATTAGAGCCACTGTCAGCTTCTTCACATGGTACATTAGGAGAAGAGATAGGAGGTGAATTTCTTTGTGGAGAAGACATAAGCAGAGATGATGGAGGAGTGGAGGTAGGTGGTTGTGAAGTGGAGGGTAGATTTTGTTGAATGAAGGCTTGGGGGTTTGTAAACACATTATGTGAGATGAAAACTTCCCAAGGGATTCCTTGCTGCTCCAACTAGTGTAATACAATCATTTTGATCAAGGAGTGGTGGAAAAGGCTCAGAATTTGGAGGTCATAGCTTTTTTTCTTGACAAGTGAGGCCAGCTTGTCAATGCTATGGAAAAGGTAGTATGGTAGGTTCATCATTTTGACTTTGGTGAAGTGCATTAGTAACCTTATATGATATGAGTAAATATTGGAGTATCTCCCCTCACAGGTGAAATATTTGATAATTTGCTTTATTAGTAAGGCATACCTCTCTAGCAAGTGGGAAAAAGGAAAAACAACCTTGCAGCCTTGTTGACAAGTTGGTTTTAGGTAGGGCTCATAATATCTCAAATCCAACTTCTTTTGTTTAGAACATATCTCAAAAACGTTTGGTATACCTTTTTCTTTGGAAATGGATTCAGATGAGAGTTAAAATTTCACTCCGATTAGGTTAACTTGGTGATTTTGTAAGACAATGATAAACAATCTAGTCAAGTCATAGTGGCTTTTGACTTGCTTGACATTTTCAAAAAATTGATAACACCCAACATCCTGAAAGTATGAAAGGATCATGGGAGAGGAGGTAATTTGAATGGTGTCTAAGGGTTCAAACCTATTGGCCCTTCCTCCCTTGCACTTAGGCTCGGTAGGCCTTTGACTTTCATCACAACTGATGTGAATCTTTGCTTCAAACATGGTGGCTAGTTCTTTAGCACAGAAGGCTTTTTTTTAAATTTGTTTGAGGGCCTTTGGGTCAAAAGGCTACAATGAGTGAGGTGATTGGTGAATTTTGAAAATGGGGGCCAAGATGAATCTTTCTAGGAGTGCACTTAGTGTTTTAGAGGTTTTTTTGATATCACTCAGTCTCCTCTGGCACATATAACAGTTTTCTCCTTTGCAAACCCTAACCAAAGATATTTGAAACTGATTTCTTAGGCCACCTGGGGTTTGGTTTCATTATACCTTTAAATATCTCCTTTCTTAGGAAAATGAAAGATTTGGAGCCAAGAAAATAAACTACCAACCTTGTGTCTTTGATTGCAGAAAGTTTGGATGAAAAAAACTGAATTTTTGACTATTAGAAAATTTAGACAAACTTTGTCTATGCATAGTGCCGGGTTGGCTCGTGCCAGAGATGGGCCAATCGGGTCTTCAGGATCATAGCATCGGTGGCCAAAAGGTAGTTTTGGGCACTCTGCTGTGTCTGTGCATAACATCGTCCAAGGTACATAGCGCCTAGCTCTAAGCACGCAACGCAGTGTAAAATAACATTGTGGTTGTCTTTCCTATGCATAGCGCCGAGAGCCAGGTGCGTAGTGACGGCCTTGGTGTGTAGTGCTTGCAGACTTCTTCAGATTTTGCTCAAGACCCTCCAAAATTGCTTCCAACTGCTCTCTCTTGTCTGCAAGGGTAAATGAAGTGCAAGTGAGGTTGAGGAGACTTTATATTTATTTTTGAAAATGATTAGATGTCCAAAACCCACTTTTATAAGGTTTATTTTTATTTTCTTTTTCTCACTGTGTTTTTAGCCTTTTTTGGTCCTGTAGGAGATGTTTTGGTAAAACAAGTTTCCTTTCTATGTTGGGATCCCTTTCGATGTTTCTCTTGTGCTAACACAACCCTTCAACCAAGTCTTAACCAATGGCTATAAACCATTTCAAATAGTGAACCTCTTTATGATGTTTATCACTTGTAAACATCAAGTTTTGTCATACTCGCCATTTTTTCCTTTGACTGATATTTCTTCCCTCTTTCTGCTGATACTCTTCATCATATTTATACCTTTGGTGTATTTGATCTTCATGTCTACCCTTCTTGATATTTTTTTAAAACCTCTGATTTTACCTTTTGTTGATGTGGAATTAGTGCTTGTTTGCCAAATCCTATAAGGTAGCTTGAAATCCCTTGAAACCATTTGTTGTGATGAAGGAGGTTTCTTTGTCACTATTTTGACCATATTTGTCTATCTTCCCAAGCTTATGAGTTTTTAGGAATACTTTAGAAAAACAAACAATGTTATCTTCTAAGTTTTCAAAGAGACACTTATCAAACTCACTATTTATGTCTAAAAAGCCTTCAATGATCATTTGAAGGGGTTTAGGGGTTCTTTTCCTTTGTAACCTTAGCATTGCTCTTTTTTCTTGGTCAAAATAGCCATGAAGCTTGATTCCCATTAAACACATGCTATTTTATTCTTGCTATGAATGGTCCTCTTATGATGATCCTCCTCTTTTACCTTACCTCATGGCTAATCTGCTAACTTTTTAGTCCTTTTTGCAGGAATATAGGAAAAGGGAATCTGTCCCTCTACCAATTTCATGATTGAGGCCAAACAACCTTTAATGATCTTTTTGATTGATGTACAATGTTGCTTATGTGCCACTATCTTTTAGAACCTGCATGGACCTTTTGATGGGCAACACTTCATAACAATCTCTCATGACATCATGATCTTCCTTGTAAGATTAAGCCTATTTGTATCTTACCACTTGCTGTGGATGCCTTTATAATTTTTTTAGGCCTTCTTCTTTGGCTCTGTTTCTACTGTTGACCATTTACAAAACATTCCTATAGAAATGCTTGTACATGGTAAATTGATCCTTTGCAGGCTTATTGCTTGACCAAGAGGGTATCTTTGGAGGTCTTTGATATTCTTTGGACAATGATAAGCTTCACTCCTATGTTCTCTTGACTTCACTTTTGAATATCAGTGGAAACAATGAATTTAGAACCATGATAACGTATAACCTAGGTGACCCTATTTGACTTATTGTAATTCCCTTGTAATAGGTTTTTTGACTGAAAACTTGAATCAGGGTTTTAGTGAGGAGACAGGGTTTTTGACACTCTATTATGCACTATCATCCTAGACAACTAGAAATTTGTTTTTACTTGAGAGGGTTTTATAAAGGGAGTTTTGAAATCACCATTTCTTGAGGCACTTGGTGAGTAGGGGAAAATTTTTTGTCTACTTGGCGAAACAAGGTGTGAAAGTAGAGGGCTTAGGAAAACAAAGATATAGTGTTATAGGTAGAGGTGGCAAACACTATGAGAGTAAGGGACATTGGTCTTGTCTGGGCGATATTGGCGATCCTTTGATAGGGAAGTAGGATAGTAAAAAAAATCTCTCTGAAGAGATTTCTAGAACTCACATGATTCTTGAATTTTGTTTCTAGAAATCCAAGAAAAAGCATTTAGTCATCTAAATAGGTAAAAATTACTAATGACTAACATGTCACTTCTGCTAGGATGGAACATATGTCTATGGTTGTAGTTTTATTTTTTGTGGTGGTATGGAACGAGAGCCCACTTCTGGAAAAGACACCTATGGAATTAATCCCCTAAAATATGATTGTACAATTCCCATTTGAGTGGCTAATTGATATAAGTCCATCAAACCCTTCCATTCCTTTCCAAACAAAATATCACATGACTGTGCATCTAAAATGGACCCTTCCCAATTTATGACCACATCATAATACATCTTACCTTGCTCTTTGAAGATGTTCTTTAAAATGAAAAATATTTCAACACGATATCCATAAAATTTTACAATGTCCTTTCCTTTTATGTCACAATCCTCCTCTCGAAATCCTTTCCAATCATCCTTAATTTCAACTAGGAACTTCATGAGGGACTCCTTCAAATATAAGTCCCCATCACCATCAAAGAATGTTATGAATATTCTATTTTACAATATCTCACATTTATCTTTGAAGCTTTGTACTTCCTTTGCTAGTACCTTTGATTTCTTATCCAACATTATTAACAATTTTTGTTTTCTTTTCATCTAGTTCACCCTTTATACCCACTTAGATATATTAATATTTTCCATTACATAATCCTTCTTGGGGACATGGTTAATGAAATTTATTGTCACTCCAAAATTTATTTGGGAGTCACTGATAATGTTATTAATTGCATTCATCTCTCTATGGTCCCTTCTAACAATGTTTATCTCTTCTTGGATGAACTCCATATGATCCCAATGCTTGCACATTGCCTTCATTATCCTCTCCCAAGTGATTCTTCTAGAAGTTTTAAAAGATGATTTATTGGGATGCCTCCTACCCAAAACCTCCAACTCTGCTTCAATTTTTTGACCATACTCTTTTGTCTAGTATAATTCTGCGTTTGTTTTTTCCACTTCTTCCACCTTTTTCTTCAGTTCTTTCTCTTGGTTTGAGAGTAGAGATTTTAATTTATTTTCATCCTCTTATATCATCATTGATTCCATGTTCTCTACTAGGAAATTATTGGTCTGGTGGGAATGAGAAATCTCATCTATATTTTCCTTCATCCCTTGGACTTGTTCCTATAGTAGTACAACTTAATATTTATATTATTTATTCTTTTTCAAAACATAATTGATATTGTAATGTTCCAAATTTTACAGAACATTAATTTTTGTAAAGAAGTTGAATAAAATGGGTAGGAGACCCATTCTTTTCATGGTTTGAGAATAAAAATCCTCTAAATATGAAAGGGGATCATATTGGAGTTGGATTTCACACCTCCATGTGTGAAAGGAGGTTTTTGCATAAAGGTTTGGCCAAAGTTGACCAAATCAAACTGCTTTGGCATGAGTTGGAAAGCACTATGTGGAACAATGTAGGAGGGAAGATTCTAGAGGGAGGAAAACCTAAGTAAAAGTACGGCCCATGGAGGAAAGGCTCATTGTTTGAAAGAGGAGCAAGGTGGCCATTGAGATTATCTTTGATCATTCTTCATTCAAGTATAGAGACTTGTTGCTACCTCTTGCTGTTCAGCAGAGCTATAGTGCCTTCGGGCACGAGGGAGTCTTGTTGAGGATTTCCTCTCCTTCTTGAGTAGCTCATGAAGGATTGAAATCCATTCCCCATATTCAAGCATTCAAGCCATAGCTTCAGTCATCTACATCCGATGCACTTTCTGTAGCAGACATTGTGCAGTGTTGCTGGGTGTTGCTGGGGAGGTTTCCATACACCATTCGGAGCTAGCTTTCAGAGGACGAAGGTTCCATCCCTTGGGAGATCAGAAATGGTGGTTCTTGAGCATATTCCATAATATTTGGCATCAGGCCAACCACATTCCACCATTCGTAGTGTAGTCCCTTCAGTATACAACGTTATTCAGATTTTGGAGAGGAAGTCTTGGGTGAAAGGATCAACCTTTCACTTCAGATTTTCATTGGAGAAGGGCTATTAATCTACATCAAATATTTCAGCCTTCTCCATCCATTTCCATCTCTTGAGTTGCAGCAGCTACTGCAACTCCGACATTTCTGTATTATAGCGTTTTTGCATAGATTTCAGCCAATCCTCTTAAAGGATTGTTGCATTGTATTTTCAGGGGTTGAGATCTTGATCCCCCTTATTTATTTGAGCCTACATTTATATATCATTCTATTTTCATTATTTATGCAACAATTCCTCTCTATAACTGCATATTCATGGCCTAGGGCTTGATATATTCAGCAATGTTCTTCATATTTGTATGTATAGATTTCTTGAGGCTTGTTGTGCCTTGCTTGAGAGATTATTTCTTCAAGGAGATGTATATTTTATGCTGCTATGTCTTAATATGAAGGCCATTGTATTCTCTAGCATTTTATGTGTTCATGAATCACTGCTATTTCCATTTTATGTATTTGTTATTGTTGTAGCTGCAATGTTGGGGTTATCGAAGAGATTCCCAATCTTGTTATGTTTCCTTCTTGGGGATATTGTCCCTTGACAATCACTCTATAGATAGAGTCTGCTAGTGGGCCAGGTAGCCTCTGGAGCTCATATTTTGCTCAAAGGTGAAAAATAAAGTAAATTCCTTTGCAGTATATCTTTGGAATAGATTTGCTTTGTCGATTGACAATGTTTCTGAAAAAGGAACTTTATAGTGGTATTAGAGCATCGAACTGGCACAGCATGTGAGTTAAATTTTAGAGAAGAATGATGAAGAATATGAGACTGATCTCATCTAATTTTGGAATAAAGAAGAACCTCCCTGAGGAGGAGGAGAATAAAAGAGGATAAGAGGAAGGTCCATGCACTTCCTACTCTCTTGAAGAGAAACATGGAAGATGCTTTGATTTCTAGATCTTAAGCAAGTACCTGGGTGACTATAAACCCCATTCTACGGCATTCACGAGAGCTACAAAATTCCCACAGTATATTCAATAGATGGAGGAAATAATACCCAGTGGAAAAGATAAATCAGATGCAATAGGCTTCTATTGTCTACATTTGATGGGGTTACTTCAGCTAGAGCTTGGGAGAAGAAGCTAGAGGAAATTTTATTGTTGCATCGAGTGGCAGAGAAAGAAGCAGTGGAGATGGCAGCGTTGTACATGGAGGAGGAAACCTCTGTTTGGTGGTTCAAACCCTTGGTCCATTCAAGGGTGAGTTATTTTGTAGTCTTTGCTCAAAGTTTGATCCAAGCCTTTGATGGAGAAAGAACAAAGGAAGAGAAGCTCACACCACCATGGGAGGAGGATTGCACCAACGCTGCTACAATTTTGAAGGAGCATCTTTCAACATCTATGGATGAAGGAGCCATTGGAGGAAGAGCCATTGAAACCACACAAGAAGGTCCCAAGATCCACCAAGGTATGAGTAAATTTCCACTTTCTATTTCACCAAATAATCTTAAGGATGGTGGAATTTCATATGAGGAGGTCATAGGGTCAAATCACATGGCCACTTTAGGGCCTCATGATTGCACTATGTTGTGCAAGGGGTTCAAGGAGGAGATGAACCTGTTAGGAATCTGTAATTTATTGGCAAGATTGGCAGAGTCCAATTACAGAAGCAACATCGTTTCAACCAACTTTGGGATTCTAGGATCTAGCCCTCCTAAATCCAGAGAGGGATCTCTCTAGGAATGGGTTTAAAGATGTGATCTTTAATAGCTGAAATTATGATATTAGGCTAGTTATGAAGAGCTTGGGTTTTGTTTTGTTTGTTTTGGTTGGGCAAGGACATGATGAAGGTGAAGGCCGTTTCAAAATGAAGGGTGAAGGTGTCTGCAGATGAAGGAATGATTTGGCTGACAGAAAAGGAAAAGAAAGTTTTAACCCATTGGGCTATGGATTCATAGGAGGATTTTAATTGGATAGCAATGTTCAAGCAGGACCCATGGGGCAAGTCACTTATGTCAAAGGATATCTTAAGGTGATTTTATGGAATGAAACAGATAGGAAATGAAGAACAAACAAATGAAGATATAGTAAAACAACCTGAGATCAAGTAAGTTCTTTTAAACTATATTGCTTCAGCATGTACTTAAAGAAAAACATGAGAGTATTCTGAGATCAGGTTAATACCTTTAAACTGGCCTACTTTGAAGTTCTTTCAGTTAGAAAACATTAAAGATAGTTGAACAGCTTAAGATCGGGTAAGTGCCTTTAAACTACCCTGCTTTCAGCATATTCAATAAGGAAAACATAAAGTATTCTAAGATCAGGTTAATACCTTTAAAATAGCCTACTTTGAAATACTTTCAGTAAGAAAACATTGAAAGACAGTTGAACAGCTTAAGATCAAACAAGTGCTTTTAAACTATGTTGCTTCAACATGTTCAATAAGGAAAACACGGATAACAGTGACAAAGAGAAATTTAGATCAGACAAGTGCCTTTAAACCAGCCTGCATTTATGTACTCTTCAAGGAGAACGTTCAAATGAGGAAAACATAGAAAATCAAGTTTTCAGTGAGAGTAGGGTACTGTAGAAAGTAAATCCTAGCTCTATGTTGCTGCTCTTTATCAGAGAAAATGAAAATAATGAAGACATTAAGAAAAATAATAATTTATAGTGAGGAACACATCACCATTGACACAAATCAGGATCCCATAAATCAATAGCTTGTATTTGATGTTCAAACTGGTTACAATCAGCAAGCTTGGTGGGTCTCTACAACTTCAAACTTCTCATATCAGCTTATGTATCTTTAAGTTGCAAACAGGGCATCAGTAGCTTCAGAATAACTATTACATGCATTCAAATGTCCAAAGACCAACATTTTCTCATCTTCTACAACAGTATTTATAGAAGAATGAAGAGGTGGGAGGGTTTCCAAGGGGTCAAGTATCATTAATTGTGTGATCAATGCAATTCCTGGCCTTTGGGAACCAGGCAAGGCATAAGGTGGGAATGTAATCATTTATAACTCTGCGTCATAACTCTGTTTGTGTCTTTCTAGGTCTGATGATTGAAAAGATCTACTTCTGGACTGTTCTTTAACCTTTAAAATAGTTTTTCCGACAATTTAGAGATAAGATCCTCGATTAGTATTAATTTTTCAGCAGCCTTTGATTTTCTGTGAGGTTGTAGGTGCCTTTAGAAGCTAGAGAAGGTACAATTAGCCTATGTTTTGGCATCGAAGTAACTCTATATCCATTCTTTACGTTTGAAGTCCCCACAGGAGTAACTCTTTGGCTGCGTTTGAGACAAATATCTGATCCTGATCAATAAATTCGGCCACTGATTGAATACTTTGAGGAACAGGTGGCATTTCAGTAACTAGAGGGATCAATTTGCCTCAATTGCGGTGGTGGAAGCGCTCCTGTCGATAAAACCCTTAAAATATTCTTTAAACTGTGTTTTAAATCGAGGATTAGGCTTTTGATAACCGTCTTAGCCGTAATTCCCGTAAAACTGTCTCTAATCCTCTGTTCTGATACATTTTGGTCTTCGGCATTAATACTCTTTGACTGTGCCCCTTTCATGGTGTTTTTGCTGGTGTGCAGGGTTTATAAGGCATCTATGCCTGAGAAAACATTGATGAAACGTGCATTTCCACCCTGTGGATGATTTCCTTTGACGAATCGAAGACGGGAGAGTCGTCACCCTCCGCCTCTAAATCTTCTTTGGAAATAACCAAAGAATGATTTAAAACCCTGCAAAACATGAAAAATATTATAAAACCTGCGTATATAGGTTAACTGCATCGGAGGGCATGCGAGGAGATCAGAGCCGTTGGATGGCATCATCCAATGGTCAGGATTGATCAGGAGCGATCGTGGAATGGGTGAAAGAAGGATTAAATCCGAGCCGTTGATCGTGTAGAGATCAACGGTCGAGATAGAATGAGGCAGTCAGAGGAGAAGGATGAATCTGAGCCGTCGATCGCGCAGAGATCGACGGTCGGGATTGGGCAATGGAAAGTCAAATGGAGAGATCGGGCGATGAATCGTGGGTCGTCGATCTGCAGATCATATTGACGGCGAAGATTGATTTTCCGCTGTACTATGACCCGGTTATCGTGCGCGCACCTTTGTTAACCATTGAGCAACTTCAGCGAGCGATCACCGTTGGATCAGTGGGCCCAAATCAGAAAATACACAACGATATCGCTGGGCATCCCAATCTGAATATTAACGCGCGATGGACGATGGATGGATGTCAGTTTTACAAATAGTACATGGGACGCGTGGCAAGTGATGTATGGAATTGCTGGCCATCGGGAAAAAACCGCCCTCCGCCGAAGAGTGGTTTGATAAAAACCATGCGGTTTTGGGAAAACGGTGCACGGCTGGGGGGTCCACAAGGAGGCATGCTCCACACCATCGGATCTATGGATTGAATCGATGGTCGAGATTGCTCCATAATTTGCATGGGCGGAAAAATTAAATAAAATGAATTTCGACGGTTTAAATAAATATCAAAGGTTTTTTAATGGTTTGCGAAGAAATATTTATTTAAAATGGATAAGCGCCCGACTGGCTCAGCGTGCGGTCACGGCGCCAGGGTGTATGGGCAGAAAGGCTAAGGATTTAGCCCAAGGGGGCTTAAGTCAAAACAATGTATTTATATGATTTTTCAACGTTTTTCAAAGGAAATGAGGGTTCCGATAAGGCCAAGAGTGAGTCTTAAACCTTATAAAGGGGATTTTGATGAGGGGAAAAGGCAGAAATGTGAAAATGAGGGATTTTCATGGGAAATGGGGGGACATAAAATGAGGTTAGTTTTGGGAGAAGAGAAAAGGGAAAATGTGTTTGCAGCAGTATTTGGCCAAGGAAATTAGCAGGATTTCAGGGTCTTTTGGGATGTAAACAGCGGTGCAAATTTGGACAGAGGTAGGAGGCCTTCAAGAGTCTTCAAGAGCCAACAATTTTTGTTATAGAAAATTGTTCCTTGAAGGCTCAAAACAGATTTAGCCACCTTTTGATATAATCAAATTTTACAGGTGGCTAACAGTGGCTCCACTTGGGGATTGTACCTTCTTGAAGGCATCAAGAACTTCAGACTTGCATTCTCTGGGAGGTTGATCAGTTGCCTCATCCATTGTACTTTCTCTGGGAGGCTGACCTTTTGCCTAATCCATTGGGTTGCTCTTCCTTTTCTCAGATGATCTTCTGAAAACATATTATCAACCATGAAAACAATGGATTGTCATCAATACAACTTTCTACCTACCCAATCCTACAGATTTAGCATTTTTTCTTCATTAGAGTGCACTTGGATTGGAAAACTATATTCACAACATTTTATTCTTTGAAAGCAGGAAATATAATCTATTTCTACTCCTCATTTCTCCATGGACTTAGATTAAACAGTTGAGCCCATATGATTCTCTACCTAATCTACTAATCTGTTAGGATTAAACTGTCTAACAGATCTTATTCTCTAAATTCTAAAACATAAATTTAAACAACATCCAAGTCAAGATTAAGCTGTTTGACTTGCTATGATCTATGGCATAAAGACAAGCTGCACATAAACATTTATTTTGCAGAAAAAGTAAATAAAAAAATGGAAGGCTTAAGATCTGAAATTTGATAACACTTCCTTCCTCTTTTCTACAGCTCTGATTTGATTCTTATTGAGTTGTTTTTCATTTTCTTCTGGTTCATATTTTGAGCTGATTAGAACCAGATTTTTATATCTTTTTGACTCAGAAAATAAAAAATATTTGAGTCATCTCTCTTTGTAAAATGAGGTTCAGGTTTTGAACATGTTTGAACCTTTCATTTCTATCCTAATCTATCTACTGATAAGCCAAGATTAAACAGTTTGGAAAATCGAATTCACTATTCTATCAGTAGAAAATTTAAAGCTAATTAGTCAAGTTTATGATGTTTGAATAACTAGAAGTGTGTTTTGTAGGAGTGGCATTTGAGCTTGCACACTTTCATATTTGTTTCTATTTTTTGGTATGGGGCTGTACCTTTCTTGTTTTCATAATCTGCCCTCTTTTCTCTTTTTCATTGTTTTTGTATTCTTGAATTTTTTATTTTTCTTCAAAGTAGAAAAGAACAACTAACTACCTGCTCAGAACTGAGATTTATTGACATTCCTATCTAACCTATTCTAAACATGGAGTATTTACATATTCATATGATACAAAAGTGCCAATGCAGCCAGCTGAGTAATTTCAAGAAGAAGAAGAAACTCTGGCTGCTTGTCAGTGGTATCCATAGTGTATTCTGAAGATTAATCTTCAAAAAAAAAACTATCATAGATGGTGACGAATTTTCATGTCTCTGGCTCTTGCAAGGGATTATTGTTTGATAATTTGAGCCAGTTGGGATTTCCACACACTCTTCCAAAGGATCAACAAAGAAAAGATGAAGGTTCTCTTCTTTTTGGTCCTCCATGTCTAGTAGATTGTCTGCTTCCAAGACTTCAGCTTTGAGGAGCATCTCTTCAGAAAGTTGCTTGGAAGTTTCATCATTTTTAATAGAAAAGGAAGAAGATTCTTCTTGAGAAGATGGTATATCCATAGTAGGATAGTTTGGTATTTTCTTTTCTCCTTCATCTTCCTCATCATCTGAACTGGAGGACTCATCATATTTGGCAGTGTTGTCCTCTTGTAGCCATGGTATGCTTGGATTTAGTGGAATGAACTCTGTGAAGAGATTATTATATTCTTGAGCAGGGGTGTATTCAAAAGTTTCCTCTTGATCAAAAAATTCTTCATTACTCTTCGCTTCAGCTTCTGAGTTAAAAGGCTGATGATTCCCAATTATGTGAAAGCCATTTATGATGGATCGAAATGGATGTTTGCGACTTTCAAGCTGACGATGGTGAAACTCATAACACCAATAAAATGTTGGTTGTCCTACATGATTAGTTTCTAATTGGAAAACATCATTGTCATCAGACTAATTAAAGTTTGAAAATATATCAGAATAAACCTTTTCATTAGTCAAACATATTGGGGTATCAGTTTGCTTTTCTTCTAGCTGATCTACATGTTTATTTCTTGTATCAAGACGATAAGATGGAGTAGGTAGATGAGCACAAGCGTTTGGTTCAAATGAAGGTGTGGATGCTGGTTGTCTGTTCAATACTAGATCAATCTCTTTCTCTGTCAAGAGAGAAGGAGTTTCCTTTTTTCTTAGAACAGAGGTACAACAGTCCTCTTTATCTTGTGTAGGCTGATTTTGAGGCTTGATGTCTTCTTGAGCCTCTTCTAGGGGAACTTCACTTGTGTCACTAACAGTTTTGGTATTTAGGTCATGAAGTTCTCTTATCAGCATAGTACAAGACATAGGTAGGCAATTAAGCATTTCTTGACAACCTTATTCATTGCTTTCTTTGTAAGTTAGATCATCGTCTTTTATAACGTGTTGATAATAATACATGTCTTGGTCAGAGTCTTGTTGTTGAGGCGATTGGGCTTGTGTTTGATCAAGGGAAAGCCTAGCTTGCTCTAGATCATCAACATTCATATTAGCCATCAACCTATCCATTCTCTTCCCAAGCATGTACATCATCTTTTCCATCATGATTAGAATTTTTTCTTGATTATTTTCTTTATGTTCATCATACATGTATTGTTGGGGTGGAGTCTGTGTTTGCTTAGGGAAAAGCATATGATTTTCTAGATCACCAATGTTGAAATTTTCCATAAACCTACCCATCCTTCTTCCAAGCATGTACAAAAATTTCTCCATCATGAACATATGTTTGTCTTCTGGATCTATATCTAAATCCATGTTTGTAACTCAGAAAAAATTTCAATGTGTCTGGTCAACCAGTTTGGAGTCTTCTACCAGTGGAGTCATTTGGTCTTTTGGGAGTTTCAGAGCATGGAGTCGCCAGGTGGAAGTTTTTAGCTCCTAAGGAGGTAAAAAGTGTAATGGTCCACCACCATGTATTTCTTGTGGAGCTGCAAGATTTTCAGGAACTGATTTAGCTCTCAAGGGTGATCTGAAAACAGTTGATAATTTTTATATTAGGAGACTTCCTAAGGATACTTTCTGAGTTATCAACTACTTCAGGTGGATCAAGGTCAGGATGGGCTCTAGTGTGAATTTTTCAAGGAGCCACTATGATATGTTTTTAAGACCCAACTAAACAAGAAAAGTTCAACCAGATATAACAATCTTTGAGAGGTTAACTAGTCTGTTTACACAAATTTTAATCCTACAGTCCTCTAACTGAGTTTGAATGATATTATAATGATAAGGGTTCTACCCAGCGGAGTCTTAAGGTCTGTTCAGGATTGTGGAGTCGCCAAGTGGAATTTTTTAGCTCTTTTCAGAGGTAAAAGGTCTTATGGTCCACCACCATGTTTATTGAATACCAATCTAACCAGAGATCTTGGGTCTTCTGAGTGCCTAAGGGTGTGTAAGATAAAATGCACTCACTTCCCCAACGAAGTTGCCAGAAATGTTAGGAATCTGTAATTTATTGGCAAGATTGGCATAGTCCAATTACAGAAGCAACATCTAGGAGAGGGATCTCTCTAGGAATCCAGAGAGGGATCTCTCTAGGAATGAGTTTAAATATGTGATATTTAATAGCTGAAATTATGATATTAGGCTAGTTATGAAGATCTTGGGTTTTGTTTTGGTTGGGCAAGGATATGATGAAGGTGAAGGCAGTTTCAAAATGAAGGGTGAAGGTGTCTGCAAATGAAGGAATGATTTGGCTGACAGAAAAGGCAAAGATAGTTTTAACCCATTGGGCTATGGAGTCATAGGAGGATTTTAATTGGAAAGCAAGGTTCAAGAAGGATCCATGGGGCAAGTCACTTATGTCAAAGGATCTCTTAAGGTGATTTTATGGAATGAAACTGATAGGAAATGAAGAACAAACAAATGAATATATAGTAAAACAGCCTGAGATCAAGTAAGTTCTTTTAAACTATATTGCTTCAGCATGTACTTAAAGAAAAACATGAGAGTATTCTGTGATCAGGTTAATACCTTTAAACTGGCTTGCTTTGAAGTTCTTTCAGTTAGAAAACATTAAAGACAGTTGAACAACTTAAGATCAGGTAAGTGCCTTTAAACTACCCTGCTTTCAGCATATTCAATAAGGAAAACATAAATTATTCTAAGATTAGGTTAATACCTTTAAACTAGCCTGCTTTGAAATAATTTCAGTAAGAAAACATTAAAAGACAGTTGAACAACTTAAGATCAAACAAGTGCTTTTAAACTATGTTGCTTCAACATATTCAATAAGGAAAAGACAGATAACAGTGACAAAGAGAAACTTAAATCAGACAAGTTCCTTTAAACTAGCCTGCATTGATGTACTCTTCAAGGAAAACGTTCAAATGAGGAAAACATAGACAATAAATTTTTCAGTGAGAGTAGGGTACTGTAGAAAGTAAATCCTAGCTTTATGTTTGCTACTCTTTATCAGAGAAAATGAACATAATGAAGACATTAAGAAAAATAACAATTGATAGTGAGGAACACATCACCATTGACACAAATCAGGATCCCATAAATCAGTAGCTTGTATTTGATGTTCAAACCGGTTACAATCAGCAAGCCCGGTGGGTCTCTCCAACTTCAAACTTCTCATATCAGCTTATGTATCTTTAAGTTGCAAACATGGCATCAATAGCTTCAGAATAACTATTACATGCATTCAAATGTCTAGAGACCAACATTTTATCATCTTCTACAACAATATTTATAGAAGAATGAAGAGGTGGGAGGATTTCCCAGGGGTCAAGTATCATTAATTGTGTGATCGATGCAATTCCTGGACTTTGGGAACCAGGAAAGGCATAAGGTGGGAATGTAATCATTTATAACTCTACTTCATAACTCTGTTTGTGTCTTTCTAGGCCTGATGATTGAAAATATCTACTTCTGGACTGTTCTTTAACCTTTAAAATAGTTTTTCCGGCAATTTAGAGATAAGATTCTCGATTAGTATTAATTGTTCGGCGGCCTTTGATTTTTTGTGAGGCTGTAGGTGCCTTTAGAAGCTGGAGAAGGTTCAATTAGCCTCTTTTTTAGCGTCGAAGTAACTCTATAGCCATTATTTGCGTTTGAAGTCCCCGTAGGAGTAACTCTTCGGCTGCGTTTGAGACAAATATTTGATCCTGATCAATAAATTCGGCCTCTGATTGAATACTTTGAGGCACAGGTGGCATTTCAGTAACTAGAGGGATCAATTTGCCTCAATTGCGGTGGTGGAAGTGCTCCTGTCAATAAAACCCTTAAAATATTCTTTAAAACGTGTTTTAAATCAGGGATTAGGCTTTTGATAACCGTCTTAGCCGTAATTCCCGTAAAACTGTCTCTAATCCTCTTTTCTGATACATTTTGGTCTTTGGAACTGATACTCTTTGACTTTTCCCCTTTCATGGTGTTTTTTCTGGTGTGAAGGGTTTATAACGCATCTATGCCTGAGAAAAAATTGATGAAACGTGCATTTCCACCTTGTGGATGATTTCCTTTAACAAGTCGAAGATGGGAGAGTCGTCACCCTCCGCCTCTGAATCTTCTTTGGAAATAACAAAAGAATGATTTAAAACCCTGCAAAACACGAAAACTATTATAAAACCTGCGTATATAGGTTAACTGCATCAGAGGGCGTGAGAGGAGATCAGAGCCATTGGATGGCATCATCCAACGGTCAGGATTGATCGGGAGCGATCATGGAATGGGTGAAAGAAGGATTAAATCTGAGCCATCGATCGTGCAGAGATCGACGGTCGAGATTGAACGAGGTGGTCAGAGGAGAAGGATGAATCTGAGTCGTCAATCACGCAGAGATCGACGATCGGGATTGGGCAATGGAAAGTCAAATGGAGAGATCGGGTGATGAATTTTGGGCTGTCGATCTGCAGATCAGATCGACGGCGGAGATTGATTTTCCGCTGTACGATGGCCCGGTTATCGTGCGCGCACATTTGTTAACCATCGAGCAACTTCGACGAGCGATCAGTGTTGGATTAGTGGGCCCAGATTAGATGGTCCACAGCGATATCGCTGGGCGTCCCAGTTCGAATATTAACGCGCGATGGACGACGGATGGATGGCAGTTTTACAAATAGTACATGGGATGTGTGGCAAGCGATGTATGGAATCGCTAGCCATCAGGCAAAAAACGCCCTCCGCTGAAGAGTGGTGCGATAAAGACCACATAGTTTTGGGAAAATGGCGCATGGATGGGGGGTCCATAGGGAGGCGCGCTCCGCACTGTCGGATCTATGGATTGAATCGATGGTTGAGATCGCTCCATAATTTGCACGGGCGGAAAAATTAAATAAAATGAATTTCGACGGTTTAAATAAATATCAAAGGTTTTTTAATGGTTTGCAAAGAAATATTTATTTAAACCGAATAAGATCCAGACTGGCTTTCCGCGCGGTCACGGCGCCAGGGTGTATGGGCGGAAAGGCTAGGGATTTAGCCCAAGGGGGCTTAAGTTAAAACAATGTATTTTTATGATTTTTCAACATTTTTTCAAAGGAAATGAGGGTTCCGATAAGGCCAAGAGTGAGTATTACACCTTATAAAGGGGATTTTGATGAGGGGAAAAGGCAGAAATGTGAAAATGAGGGATTTTCATGGGAAATTGGGTGACATAAAATGAGGTTATTTTTGGGAGAAGAGAAAAGGGAAAATGTGTTTGCAGCAATATTTGTCCTAGGAAATCAGCAGGATTTCAGGGTATTTTGGGATGTAAACAATGGTGCAGATTTGGACAGAGGCAGGAGGCCTTCAAGAGTCTTCAATAGCCAACAATTTTTTTTATAGAAAATTGTTCCTTGAAGGCTCAAAACAGATTTAGCCACCTTTTGATATAATCAAATTTTATAGGTGGCTAACAGAACCCTCATCCTCATGCAATATTGATGAGTCTCATTCAGCCCCTGAGGTTGGGATGCTGACCATTGGAGGATAAAGTAAACCATGACACCTCCATGAAGAATCATGAAACAATTTGTGAACCAGAGGAAGAGACAGCTACTACATGATTGGAGGAACCAACAACTCTATTGAACATGGGTGGAGAGGAGACATCACCTCCATCAAATTTGGATCCTCATAGATCCAACATAGTCATGGGTGAGATGCCTTTCCTAAGAGGTCTCCAAGAAGCTACATTTCAAACTCTCATGAAATGCAAGGAGAAATAATTGGTTTTGGAGGATGGTAGCCCTCATGGGAGGAGTACCAAAATGATGGAGAAGAGATGGTAGGATGTTTACATCATTGGGTAGCAAGGAGAAGGGATACATATTTATGATATGACATATATATCAGTCATGACACCTTCATCACATGAGTCAGATGATGTGAGCATGAGGAGACATCAAGCACTTGAGTTTCTTGGGATTGAGGGGAGAGATCACAAGCAGATTTGCTCTCATATGATTGATGGTGTTGCTAGAGTAGAGGAGGGAACTCTCATAGTGCAAGGGGATCACTCCTTAGCTGGGATTTATTGGGAGGAATTTCCCTTTTGGGAGAAGTTTCATATTTGCAACAGCATCACCAGAGTTTTTCTTGACAAGAAGCATGTCAAGGAACAAAGATTGGCATGGGCAGGAGCCTTTTTGCATGAGCTCACAACGCTGTCATTTGGGAAGAGGATCACATGCATAGATCCATATATCATCTTACTTCCAGGCTATGGTAAGAGTCTTGTATGTACCTTTGTTGATTTACATACTCTTATCATTATGATGTAGTACAGGGCTTTTCAAAGGGGCATATTTTTCATGTTGCTCCTTGAGAAAAATTAGGCCAAACTATGTGATGGGGACTGTTAGAGTTGGTATCTTCATCCCTCCCTCAAGGATAAAATTTCTCTTGTTGCATTTAATTTTAGATGTCCCATTCAGTTCAGTCAGTTGCATTCCATTAGGAGCATGGATCATCTAACGGAAGGGTCTTGTCATTCATATCCCTCATGTCATGTACCTACTGGTCTAGTTCAGTTCATCAAAATCATTTACAGTCATTTTAGGGTTTAGTCTTATTAGGTCTAGGGTTTTATCAATCTGGTCTCAAAATGTCTAATAATGTCAGCAGGCACATGAGGGAGGTTTGAAATAAGTTTTCATTGCAAAAATTTCATCATCATAATGCTTGATAATGATTTTTCTTCAAAACTCTGTTTTGAAGAAAAATTGTCTATTTTATCCTTTTGTAACAAATGCAATTATGCTCCATTCGTAGCACTGGTCCCCTTTTCCAAAACCCCATGCCATCCATTCCCTGCAAGACAGACAAAAGCCCATTATTCAGCCCAAAAGCACCGTTAGTATGAATCCTTTGTCGATGTGTACGAAAAAATACCACTTTAGCTACGCATAAATAATAGCCCTAACATCAAAAGTGGATGCCAATATCTTCAGATCTGCAGTTAGTTGATCAAGACGAGCTGCAAAAAACTAGATCTATGCATAGAAAGACATTAAGCAGTAAAAAGAAGGGTTTGCTCCATATATCCAATAGACAAGACAAGAACAATTTTTGAAAGAAGTTTTGTATTAAGGGCACCTGGGAGGAAAAAAAGAAGATGTTTCCAATTCTCCTCAATGGGATGGGTTCTTGGACGTCCTCAGCACTTTAGATCTAGCATTTCTCTCTCCTGTTGGTGTAGAAAACCCAGACAAAGATAAAGCTCAAAGGGAGCTCACACAGCAAATAATGGAAAATATGACAATGACAATGGCTCAAAGTCAGACCAAGAGTTTAGATCCAGAGTGATCTAATAGGCAACAAAAGGTGAAGAATGATAGGAAAAACCCTCCTATTTATAACAAAATATTGGGTTATTCTAGATCTTGGTGCATGATTAAAATAACATTAACCAAATCTAGATCCACCTTTTATGGAATATTTTATTATATTTGTTGGAGGGAAAAGGTATTTGACTTGGGTCAAATTCCTTTATTTGTGAATAATAAATAAATAAATGATTTATTTATCATTTTAAGGAAGTGGTTGGAGGATAATCAAATAAATAATGATTTATTTAATTATTTATGGGTGATTTAGTCATATTTAACAAGGAATATTATTTAAATAAGATTTAAATAATTATTTCTAGAAAATAATAAGATAAATAAAGATTTATCTAATTAATTTCTTTGTTTTGGGTTAAACATGACTAGGAAAATCAAACAAATATAGGTTTTTTTAATATTTCCTTTTGGGGTTTCCTGTTTAGACCATAAAAAACCTAATAAATGTGTTTTATTAAGTTATTTTACATAGTGAAAGCAATTTTACTTAGAGCAAAATTGGTCTTACGTGGTGTACTTGGGTCCATCTAATGATAGTAGGTCAGATGACCAAAAAATGGTGTAATAGATTTCCCCCCAGCGTGCGAGTGTTAGGAGAAAATCGTATGACCGAAGTACATTGTAAGAACTCAATCATTAGACATCAAAAGGGAAGTCAGAGAAAGAAATGTGAGGTATACTAATGTGCTGAAGAACTAGACCCTGAGGAGACGAGACTTACAGGTGCAACAAGTCTCTTTTTATGAGAGGGTACCTATGCTAAAGGAGGTGGGGAGGCATACCTATGCCCGCTGAGACAAAGTATAAAAGAATAGTGTGTCCAGTAAACAAGGGACCGAACCATAAAGTACAGCCGGCATAAACATGAGCCAGATAGAAATACAATGAGGGATCCCATATATATGCTGTGCCTGGGATAACAGCCAGGAATTATACAATAATATCTGAGTACATGGGATACCAATACAACCTAAATGCCCCCTACAAGCGGGGAAGGGCTCACAAAATCTGACTGATACATGCAAATCAAAGAGGCGCTGCAAGCGGCTAAGGCCGACATCATCAAATATATGGAGCTGCATCGAAGGCTGCAATAAAGAGGTCATTCGGGCATGTGGGGGGCTACCTGCAGGGCCACCCCCTCATGAGGGCTGAGACATCTCACACACACCTGGGCATTACCAAGAGTTTCTGTTGCATCACTGGACCATCAAGCATACAGATCTCGATCATGCTGAAAGGAGCTGAAGTGGAGAAACAATCAAGTCAAAGGGTAATGAGAGATCCCTTTTCCTGATCCGAGGCACCGAACAAGAGTGGAAGCTGGAACCAAGGTACACTGCCCTCTAGACCTGTCTTTTGGAATGGAGGAACTGATGTCGATAGAAGGAGGTCCGCCATAGGTGAGGCGATGAGAGATCCTCAACTAGGGCACGAGAGAAAATAGTAGAGCGACAGATAGACTGACACTAATGATGATAGTGAAATGGAAAGGACTGAGTGGCGAATGCACGAATTCCCTTGTTAGAGCATAAAGGGCATGAATTACATGGCAGCGACTGACAAAATAGCATAAGGGATAGGGGACAGTGGGACTGAAGGTCATAATGTGCGACACAAGAGAGAGACCAAGCAATGAAGGATGGAGGACTATAGCGGGGTACAAAGGGACTCGGGATAGACTCCATGAATGTGATGATGACTCAACTTAGATGCTCTAAAAAAGGGCGAATCGATGGTGCTGCCACACAGTAAAGGTCCAATGGGGGACCACGAAAACATGAGTACAAGATGGGAACTCACGACGAACATCAACACGAGCATGGATAAGTATGGAGGCCAACTGGTGCCCCTAGTATGAGTGTTTCAAGTGAAGAAATTCGATTTTGAGGAGGGTTATGGTTGAGGGGCATAGGTGCCCCCAAGCATGGCATGGTCATGCCAAAATGCATTTAGAAAAAGGGGAATCTAAACACATTTTAATGATGTGGTGTGCCATTTGGTTTCATTATGGTTATGCAGTTTGAGAAAGGAAATGGAGGATTACCAATCTCTTTTAATACTGCATATATGAAGCAAATGGACTATAAGTTTTTGGGTTGGCATACTTGGTGTCACTATCCCAAAGAAAGGATTTGGAGATAATGAACTGATGCTCTCCTAGAAAACCCATGGGTTGGTCAACAACAATGTCTAAGAGATTGGGTTGCTGATGGAAGATGAGGGACTGATAAGGGGTATCATCCCTAGAGTGATCTGAAGTGATATGGGACTCTAGAGGTTCTTTGAAATGTGGAACAATAATGGTACTAAATTCAACACGACCAAATATACTAGGAGATTTTTGGATAATTTCTTTTCTTGGTCTCTCGAATATGGTTGCCCCCTTACCCAAATATTGGGTTTCAATGTAATGGCCACAAGGTGCATGTGGTTCGAATGCATGGGTTCGATGTAAGGGGAATAGATAAAGTCAGGGGTGGGGATTTCATCCATAATGTCGTCATCGTGATAGAAGATGGTGTGTTGGTGGAAGAAAAGACCTCCCTGCTTCTCGAGCACGACACGAATCATCACTTCTGAGAAGAGAGGTTCACATGCGTGTCGTCACAAGGGGTGACAGACGAGTAAGTAGATAAAGGATCTACCGATGTTGAGCCCAAGGTGATCGCTGAAGTAAGGTCAAGCGAAACAACAGGGGAGGGTTCAGAGGGAATGTTCCCCGAGGGTCTCATGGATGATGATAGGTAGAAAATGTTGGACGAAGGCTCCATCATCTCGACATTAGGAGGGGGGATGTCAATGGGAGCAGTCATGTCTGGTATTTTTTCCAAAGCAAAATGTGCAAATATGGGAGAGGTGGGCTCATTGCGCTTGGCCTCGAATTGGCGGACCACGGCTAGAGGGGTGCGGAAGTTCGCGAGACGGGGAAAAAGGTGGGTGTAATGGCCATGGAGATCAAACAAAGCACAGGGGTGGTTGGTGTGAATAGTCTAGGGGTTCATGGCTGCGGTCGCGAAAGGAACAGAGGCTTCCGGGACCAGGGACTCAGGGAACGCGACATTAACCATGGGCTTGAGATGAAGCAATTCAGGATAGGTATGGGTGGCGTGACCGACAATATCACACAAAGCACACTGGATGGTATGATTTGGAGGCCGAGGAGGGCTAGGGTTTGTCGGGGCAGCCTTGTCCTTTGATGCCCCCTTGCGAGCTTTTCCCTTCTTACCCGAAGCGGTCGCAATAGGAGGTGGTTCCTGTTGAGGTGACTGAGGCACTGTTGCGGTGGGAGAAGTCCTGGGGACCGGTTGAACCGGGGTCAAAGCAAGATAAGGTTTGAGTTGACCAGGCAAGGTTGGGGCTGGAGGATCAAGGTACCAGACGGGAATCCCAAGGGTCAGGTTAGGAAGAGAGAGGGTGGCCATGATAGGTACAGTGTACACTCCTGGTGGGGGAGCGAGGAACGGTATCTGACCAGAGGGGTAATGGCTAGGTGGGACGGCTCCTAAATGGCTAAGGCTTGGAGGAACCATTCCAGGAGGGTAAAGAGGCTCATGAATACTAGCTATAGGTGAAGGGCTAGGAGAAGGTTGCGGAGAGCGCAGTTGTTGACTAGCCGAAGTAGGTTGCTGGAGAGCAGCACGAGACGATTGCATCATGCAAACATTCGATAAGCTGGGGTCAGAGATAGGAGGAGGAGGAATACCAGGGAAAGTTCCAAGAAAAAAGGAGTCTTTGTAGACGCCGGGAGAGACACTGGTCAAAGAATCGACAGTTTGTTGATTGGCTACAGAAGAGATGGTCAACTCAGGGGAGGCCTGAGATTTTGGCTCATGATACGTCAACTGGTCAATGGTGACTATCTTTCCATTATGAGGGAAAAACATCTTGCGGTGGACCGCGGATGGGATAACAGACATAGCATAAGTGTAGCTACACCCCAAAATAATTTTATAATAAAGAGGGGCGTCGATGAATTCAACATCAACGCAAACAGTCTTTCCCGGAAGAGTGATAGGACAATTACGGAATAAGCCAATGGGCTGGGAGGCATGGCCATCCCACGCATGAAGGGTGATCGTGGAAGGGGCCAATTCAGGAGATCTGAGTTGTTTCCAAACCGAAGTGAACATCACATAGGTGGATTCCCCCTCATCAATGATACATCGAGAAACGTTAGCGTTCCGGATTTTGACTGGGATTTGGAAGGCTACAGAAGCAGGAAGAGGAGGATGCTCTGATTGATGGGCGTCGAAAATAATCAATTGGTCATTAGCAATATCTACAGCGCCCATGGCAGATAGCAGAGCCTTCTTTTGGGAAGGGCACGACTGGAGGAGTTCCAATGTGGAAATGGCAGCAAGAGAAAGCGCCAAATCATCTACTATGCTATACGAATGAGCAACTCGACCAGAAGAAACATTTTGGCGTAATGGTCCCTCAGGAATCTTGGTATGAACCTCAAATTTGGGCTGAGGGATATGCAAGGGACCATTAGATGTCGAAAGAGGCTCTGTAGAACCTGAAGAAGGGGACTCGGGGGCAGACTGAGCAGAAGGTGTGGGATAATGGCGAGACCAAGTTTGAAGGTTAAGGTTGACGGTTAGAGGTGGATCAGAGTTCATCATGAGGATTTGGTAATTGGAGGAACTAGAAGGGGAAGATTGAGTGGCCACCTGTCCTTCAGGTGGTTGGGTAGCCACGAATCCCTGTTGTGCATCCACCTGCGCTTTAGGGGGCGGTGACTGCTGTTGCAGGGGTTGAGAAGGCAAGGGAGGCAGAGGTGCTGATGCTGGAGGAGCTGGAGCACCAAAATGTGGATATGAATAATAAGGGGGTTGGGTAACAGTATGGTGAATAGGAGGTTGGGCCAAAAGAGGAGGCATGCTGTATCCTGGATATGTGCTACCAGGAGGGGGACAAGTGCGGGAGGTGCTTCCCCCTTCCCCAGGAAAACCATAGCCCATGGGAGGTTGGGCATGAGGATGAGAGAGAGCTCCAACAATGTCGTCGGCGGCATGAGGTGCCCCCTGTGCGTTGACACCATCGAGTTTGGGGAGATCAGGTAGAACGGTATAAACATAACCTTTCTGAGCATAGATCAAGTCATATTTTAACGCTAGTTGGAGGGCAGCTTCTTTGGTTTGGGGAAAATGCGACGCAACATCTTTCCCGATAGGAGGCAATAGAGATCTAAGGAACCAGTCCATGTAGACACGGTCTTCGAAAGTAGGGGATTGACATAGGCTCTTTTGTCTCCCCCATTCTTGGACATGATCAGATAGGCGGGTCGCAGATGATTGACAGAAAGAAGTCAAAAGTTCGATACCAGTGTCATAACGAAGGGGAAGCTGGAAGTAAGATAAAAAAGCCAGGGCAAGAGTCGCAAAGGTGGTATGAGAAGAAGGGGGCTGATCAACATACCACTTAGAAGTCGCGCCTGTAAGAGTTCGTTGGAACAACCGAAGACGGACAGAGTCATCGGTAATGGAGGTAGATGAACACCACAAGTGGAAAGATCGGACATGATTTGAAGGATCTTCTCCAGCAAGGCCTTCAAACTTTGGGATGTCAGAAGGGATCTTTGTCAGCGTAGCGGGCCAACTAGTGTCATGGTGTATAGGGTAATTTGTCAACCAGTCCAAATCAGGAAGGCTGAGGCCTACCATGAAGGGGAGCAAGGGCGTAGCTGAGGTAGTTCCTATGGCAGTTCCGCTAGTAGCAGTCTCGGCATTAGGGTTGGGATTACCGCTAGCATTAGGCCCTGGACCAGACATAATGAAGGTGATAGGGGGAGAACCGGAAGTAAAAGGAGAACCCAGTGAATCAGAAGAGGAGTCGGAGTGCGGACTCAGAGGAGGACTAACTCGATGACGGCGGGAAGGAGTAGGTCGACCGACCGGAAACTGAGGGTGAAGGCCAAGAAGTCTCCGGGATGTGCGCTTTGGAGGCGCAATGGTGACAACACAAACATGGCACGAGGGGAAGAAGAATGACCTAAAAAGGCAGGGAGGTGAAGAATCAAGTGATTACAATGTCGAAACGAGGGAAAAAAGGTGCAGTGTCAATTGATTTTAAAGTCTTTGCCTGGCGGTGTAAACCAGGCTCTTCTTTGCTTAGGGTGAGAGTGTGGCGTGCATTAATTTTAATTTTTAAACCCTTTTCATTTTGAGAGCAAGAGAAAAAGTGTGCTGCGTAACTGAAAATAATGCTGCAAAAAACAGTATATAATGCTGAAATAACAGAAAATTAACAGCTACTAGTGCATCGATCCAACCCAAGAAGGTGGGTCTCTCAAAAATTTTCTAAAAGAGGGAAAACATCTAGTCAAAACACACTAAAAGGAAGCCAATAGATCTAAGGTCGGGAGGGACAGGGATCTAAAGGAGAAAAATGCTGAAAAGAGGTGCAGAAAACAGCAAATAGGTAGAGGCAAGGTTGCTGCAAAAAGGGAGGAAATCAGCTGAGGGCAGAAGGGACAAGGAGGAGGCCCTAGAGGTAGACCCAAAAGATCATCACAAGGAATGAGTATAATGTTAAAGCCCATGGCTCGCTGATTGAATAAGAACAAGTTGTTGATCCAAAACATTTTGTTTCTTATCCCAGTTGTCATAGACCTGATAATGATTTTTTTGTAGATCATCTTGGAGAAGAGAGATCCGTTGATTTGACATGTATGTTTGATGATGTGTTTTATACTGATGATTTGCCTCAGTTTGATCAGTATGATGATGAGTATGTTCTCCAAACAGAAGATAATCTTGCAAACAAATAAGCATCTATTTTTGGAAGGAGGAAGTTCACTTTCAGCAGCTTCAGTATAGTGATCAACCGATGCATATCAGCTATGACAATGATGAGGAAAGTGCAGAAAATTTTGAAGTAAGTGAAGGATATTTGCCTTTTTGTTTTGATTCGTTTCAGTTCATCAGAGATAACTTCCATGCAATCAGAAATCAACTGTCAACAAGTCTTGATTTGGACCATCTTGAGGGCAATGAAAACTTTGTTCAAGATTTCTCATATTTAGATTTGCAGCCCTCGAATGCCATTGATTGTCAAGTTGCAGATGAAGACTTGGAAGCTGGCACATATGATCAAATGATACAAGATGACTCCGTACCATTTTGTTTTGAATCATTTCATTTTTTGAAGGGTAAATTTCATAGTAAATCTTCAAATAAGCAGCTTGTAGAAAATCATGTAATCTCATCAGAACCAATAGAAAATGGGTTGCAACAGTATTTTCAGTCTTTTCAAAATTTTCACGATCCAATAGCTGATGTGTTGGATGATGTCTGCAGTCAAAGTCCTACTCCATTGAATATATGTAAGCTTGAAACGTGTACTGATATAAACTTGATCCGGAAGCTGGTCTCTTTGTCATTTTAAGCAAGAGTCTCATCACAAAGCTCAAAACAAAGTTTGCATTCATGGTATGAGGAGAAGAGAAGTAATCCATTGGATGAGCTAAGTCCCAGTGTGCATGAAATTCAAGGTCCTTATGCAATGTTTTTGGAGGCGGATAGAGAATCCATATCATTCAACGGATCTGTTTCCAAGTTTTCATGGGAGTTTCCTTTCAGTAGTTCTCTCTTGTTGTTCATAAGTGAGCACTTGTGGAGAATTCAAACAATAGCAAGAATACTTACTTGGTTGCATTGGTTGTTTCATTTCACTTGATTAGGTGATGAATGGAATAACTAGAGTAGTTTGTATTGAATAAGCTCAATTTTGAGCATATTTTCCAGTTTTTCGATTGTGTTTAAGTATCGAGTCAATTTTTAGCTGAGCGAGTGTCAATTTGTGCCGTCAAGTCATAAGTTTTCAGTCATGCATTTCAGCTTGAGTTATGGATTCCATAGCGCAATCGACGAAGGCACTGCCTACTCTCCCATAAATATTTAGTTCTTGGCACCTCCAAGGAGCTACCATCCCCATTGGAGCCAATCTTAGAGTCGGTATCTTCATCCCTCTGTCAGAGATCAAATTTCTCTTGTTGCATTTCATTTTAGATGTCCCATTCAGTTCAGTCAGTTGCATTCCATTAGGAGCATGGATCATCTGACGGAAGGGTCTTGTCATTCATATCCCTCATGTCATGTACCTGCTGGTCTAGTTTAGTTCATCAAAATCATTTACAGTCATTTTTGGTCTCCTGGTTGGCAAACAATCATTTTAGGGTTTAGTCTTATTAGGTCTAGGGTTTTATCAATCTGGTCTCAAAATTTCTAATAATGTCAGCAGGAACATGAGGTAGGTTCGAAATAAGTTTTCATTGCAAAAATTTCATCATCATAATGCTTGATAATGATTTTTCTTCAAAACTCTGTTTTGAAGAAAAATTGTTTATTTTATCCTTTTGTAACAAATGCAATGATGATCCATTCGCAGCCCTGGTCGCCTTTGCCAAAACTCTGTGCCATCCATTCCCTGCAAGACAGACAGAAGCCCATTATTCAGCCCAAAAGCACAAAGAAAACAAAACAGAGTTTTTAAAGTGAAATGTCAAAGTTTTCAACATTACAAAAGTGATTTTTATGAAATGAAAATTAAAAATTTTCTATATATAAGTCATTGGTAATGTTCAAAAAAATCTTATTTGCACTCAAAAGAGAAAGATTGAAACAAGAGAAAGTAATGTTGAAGGAAAAGAGTAAGTTTGAATAAAAACTGGGCAAAGTGGGGTGCGCGGCACATAGGCTGGGTGTCGTGATGCACTGGGCAGGCGCGGCGCATTGGGCCTGCCTCCGCAGTGTAAAAAATACACTGGCGCGGTGCATCAGAGGGGCGCAGCACATTGGGTTGAAACATCAAAAATTTTCCATTCTTATCCAAACATCAAATTTTCTTGGTTGCTCCATGCTCGAGAAATTCAAAGCCACTCCTCTATTGCTCAGAACTCATGCTTGGTGTTGATTATGAGATTGGTTATGAAAATTTGAGTACAAAAATAAACTCTATTATCTTGATTGAGAAGTGCTTCCTTAGGAATTTAAACTTGTTTTGATATCAATAATTCTATTCCCATCACCTTGTTTTTCCTTCCCCCGCACTATTATCTCATCACTACAATCATTCCTAAGCCTATCTCCTTATCCCTAAAGTCATTTCTTTTCCTATCATTCACATTTCCCATTTCACTTGATTATAGCCCATCACTTTCATTACCCCATTCCTCCATATTCCCTCCCATTTGACATATATTTGGCAATAAAATCAAAACAAAAAAGTTCTCATTATCATACAAGACAACACAGACCTTTCAAATTCTCATGGAGACGGATATTTCTTATGACCGAGACAGTGCCTCTACAATTGAATTGCATGCACCAAGAAGGCATTAAGGCGACGTAAAAAGTATGAAAAACTCCAAATTTTGGCCGAAGCTTCTTTGGTTCAACATAGCACTTGATGGTGGACCTTCAGTCCAAATTTCAAGAAATTTGGGAAACTTTCTGTCAATTTTGAATTTTTTGGCCTTAAAACATATTTTCCTGCCCGACGCGTAGCACCACTTGTTGCGCGCTTATAATAGGCAGCTCCTCTTGAAGAAAAATTTTCATTCCTGGATTTTTCATCAAAATTTATGCATGCCTACCCATTACCTAAGTATTTTTACAACTTTTGGGTTGCCTGAAGGGTCAAAAACACCCTAAAAATGGCCTTTCTCGCACTTTTGCACACACAAGAAGAAGTGTTGAGCGATTGGATTTTTGGAGGGGAAAATGGCAACAAATTTCAGAAATTCCACTTGAGTTGGAAATTATACAGGCAGATATTTCCAATGAGCTATCCTATGCTCAATTTGGACTCAGGGAAGGCCCTCAAAATCAGCCTCAAAGTGGTGCTACGCATAGAGATTTTAGGCACAACGCATTGGGAAATTTGGCCTAATTTTCACTCAGTAGTTCAAATTTTCGCCTAGTTTTGGCCAATTTGACTTTTTCATCTTCATATGTGAAACTATTAATGTAAATTGATGTAATTTCATGACTTTGATGTAGTTTTGGCACTTTTTACTCATCCAAGTAGATTCATTCACCAAAAAGTGAAATGTAACTGAATGAATCAATTTCCTATCTTATAGAGGCAAGCTGTTTCATTGCCTATTTTCCAGTTCTTAGTTTAGATCTTGTTGAAACAGCTAATAGAAGGGTGAGCTCAACCCATAGAGGCTGGGTATGAGTTAGTGTGGTCTATATCTTGTAATTTTTCTGTCATTCGCACAGGTTGGAAACTTGGGATTGCTTTGAGCTTCATTGTACATTTCGTCTCTGCAATTTTGGCAAATGAATAGACCAGGGTTTGTAGCACTCTTTGGGATCCATGTGGCTCTATGTTTTGATGGTGTGTTTCTCTCTATGATTGTAAGTTTACTGATGTTTCATGTGTATCATTATCCTTCTCCTTTCTTCTCAAATTAAACAAACAAGTTATAAAGGTGGAATTCATTAGATTTCTTTGCTCTGCCTTGAGTTTTGTTTAATTTTCCATGTTTTCATCTGTTTGAAGAGGATTCTTGAAAGCCTCTTGCCCTCTTTAGCTCCTCACCAGTCTAAGCTATTCATTTAGTCAATCCAAAGCATCAAAACATTTTCCTTCCTTTCCCCATTCAGAACTCTGCAAAAACTAGGCTTCATCCCCGAACCCAAAATCTGCCTTTCCCTTTGATCCAACAAAAATCTTCAAAATAAAATCCAACCTCCTTACATATATACCTAGCCTAAAATAAGCCTTTATTCAAGTCATCTCAAGCATCGTTGATTATTTTTGCTGAGATTGACTCGGAGAGAGCCCTCTCCTGATCTGGTAGGGCTAGCTACCAGATTAAGCGTGGTTTGATGTTACCCTAGACTCTGCCTTCCTTCAGCCTAAGGTAGATTTAGGAAATAACATAGTGGCGACCATACTGGGGAAGAGAAAGTTTGTTTTTTGATTTATAAACTATAGTGGAAGCCTGAATTTAGCCAGGTAACCTTCGAAACACTCTTGCTTCACTAGCAAAAGTAGATTAATGCTGCTTCAGTCAATCTCAGGTCTAGTTTATGAACTGAACATCTGGTTTCCTCAGTAAGATCTAATCAAGTTCATATCTGATTGTTGATGGTGGACAATGATCAGACACTGCAAGGATGAAATCATTCACCTGGCGACTCTAAATCAGTTTCGAGATCAGATCCAAGGACTCCAGTGGAGGATGAACCTGACCAGCAGAAACATGAAAGGACAATATGGAAAGATCAGGTATTCAAGTTGGAATTTCATCCAAGACATTTTTTTCTTTGTCATAAATTATTTCTTCTCTTTTCCCAAGAATGTCAAGAAGGCTTTGCAAAGTATATTGTATTTGAGAAAATATCCTCGGCCTGCATTTGATTCCTTCCCTTTGAAGATTGTGAATACCAAAGATTTGCATGCTTTTGAGCTTGATCAAGACCTTTCTTCTGAATCTTGTGATGACCATCTTCAAACTGATGAACCTCAAGAGACCAAGACTGATTCTGCAGCATTTGTACATACCCCTATACCTTGTAAAATTCCAGATCGATACAAGCCTATGATTTTACCTCCTATATCCCATGCTTTCCCTAAAAATCATGACCTATATCTACCAAGATTTGACGGTGAACGCGACAACATCACTGCTGAGAGACATGTTCTGAATTTTGAGTCTTTTCTTGACCTTTTTGAAGTTGATGAAGAGGATGTCAGTATTAGGATTTTTTCTCTTTCTTTGTAAGGCAAAGTCAAGAGTTGGTTCAAAGCCCTGCCTGATGCGAGCATCTCAGATTTCCAGCAGTTCGTCAAAGTTTTCCTTGACAGGTGGGTGATAAGACAGAACCCTTTCTTGATTATAGAAGAGTATAACCAGCTAAAAATATTGCCAGGGGAGACAGTACAACAATTTTTTTCGAGATTTAACAAAGTATATTTTTCCATGCGAGTTGATATAAGACCTCCTCCTAGATCTGCTCTCTTGCACTACTTGAGTGCCTTTGATCTAGAAATGGAGTTTCAGCTGAGAGAAATGAATCTTGTAACACTTGAAGAGATGTAGAACAGTGTAGTAAATGTAGAGGCTCATTTGTTGATCCGAAGGGAAAAGTTGAAGGAAGAAGAGATGAAAAACATAGATCCAGAGAAATCGACATCTCTAGAGATAAAGCTTGACATGTTGGTAAGTGCAGTGGAAGAGATGATGCAAAAGATCATCACAAGGAATGAGTATAATGTTCAAGCCCATGGCTCGCTGATTGAAGAAGAACAAGTTACTGATCCAAAACATTTTGTTTCTTATCCCAGTTGTCATAGATCTGATAATGATTTTTTTGTAGATCATCTTGGAGAAGAGAGATCTATTCATTTGACATGTATGCTTGATGATGTGTTTTATACTGATGATTATGTTCTCCAAACATAAGATAATATTGCAAACAAATAAGCATCTAGTTTTGGAATGAGGAAGTTCAATTTCAGCAGCTTCAGTACAGTGATCAACCGATGCATATCAGTTATGACAATGATGAGGAAAGTGCAGCAAATTTTGAAGTAAGTGAATGATATTTTCCTTTTTGTTTTGATTCATTTCAGTTCATCAGAGATAAATTCCATGCAATCAGAAATCAACTGTCAACAAGTCTTGATTTGGACCATCTTGAGGGCAATGAAAAATTTGTTCAAGATTTCTCATATTTAGATTTGCAGCCCTCGAATGCCATTGATTGTCAAGTTGCAGATGAAGACTTGGAAGTTGGCACATATGATCAAATGATACAAGATGACTCCGTACCATTTTGTTTTGAATCATTTCAGTTTTTGAAGGGTAAATTTCATAGTAAATCTTCAAATGAGCAGCTTGTAGAAAATCACGTAATCTCATCAGAACCAATAGAAAATGGGTTGCAGCAGTATTTTCAGTCTTTTCAAGTTTTTCACGATCCAATAGCTAATGTGTTGGATGATGTCTGCAGTCAAAGTCGTACTCCATTGACTATATGTAAGCTTGAAACGTGTACTGATATAAACTTGATCCGGATGCTGGTCTCTTTGTCATTTTAAGCAAGAGTCTCATCACAAAGCTCAAAACAAAGTTTGCATTCATGGTATGAGGAGAAGAGAAGTAATCCATTGGATGAGCTAAGTCCCAGTGTGCATGAAATTCAAGATCCTTATGCAATGTTTTTGGAGGCGGATAGAGAATCCATATCATTCAACGGATCTGTTTCCAAGTTTTCATGGGAGTTGCCTTTCAGTAGTTCTCTCTTGTTGTTCATAAGCGAGCACTTGCGGAGAATTCAAACAATAGAAAGAATAATTACTTGGTTGCATTGGTTGTTTCATTTCACTTGATCAGGTGATGAATGGAATAACTAGAGTAGGTTGTATTGAATAAGCTCCATTTTGGGCATATTTTCCAATTTTTCGATTGTGTTTAAGTATCGAGTCAATTTTTAGTTGAGCGAGTGTCAATTTGTGCCGTCAAGTCATCAGTTTTCAGTCATGCATTTCAGCTTGAGTTATGGATTCCATAGCACAATCGACGAAGGCACTGCCTACTCTCCCATAAATCTTTAGTTCTTGGCACCTCCAAGGAGCTACCATCCCCATTGGAGCCAATCTTAGAGTCGGTATCTTCATCCCTCTATCAGAAATCAAATTTCTCTTGTTGCATTTCATTTTAGATGTACCATTCAGTTCAATCAGTTGCATTCCATTAGGAGCATGGATCATCTGACGGAAGGGTCTTTTCATTCATATCCCTCATGTCATGTACCTGCTGGTCTAGTTTAGTTCATCAAAATAGTTTACAGTCATTTTTGGTCTCCTGGTTGGCAAACAGTCATTTTAGGGTTTAGTCTTATTAGGTCTAGGGTTTTATCAATCTGGTCTCAAAATTTATAATAATGTCAGCAGGAACATGAGGTATGTTCGAAATAAGTTTTCATTGCAAAAATTTCATCATCATAATGCTTGATAATGATTTTTGTTCAAAACTCTGTTTTGAAGAAAAATTGTCTATTTTATCCTTTTGTAACAAATGCAATGATGCTCCATTCGCAGCCCTGGTCACCATTGCCAAAACTCCGTGTCATCCATTCCCTGCAAGACAGACAGAAGCCCATTATTTATCCCAAAAGCACAAAGGAAACAAAACAGAGTTTTTAAAGTGAAATGTCAAAGTTTGCAACATTACAAAAGTGAGTTTTATGAAATGAAAATTAAAAGTTTTCTGTATATAATTCATTGGTCATGTTCAAACAAAGCTTATTTGCACTCAAAAGAGAAATATTGAAATAAGAGAAAGTCATGTTGAAGGAAAAGATTAAGTTTGAATAAAAACTGGGCAAAGTGGGGTGTGCGGCACATAGGCTGGGTGTCGCGACGCACTGGGAAGGCACGACACATTGGGCCTGCCTCCGTAGTGTAAAAAATACACTGGCGCAGCGCATTGGAGGGGCGCGGCACATTGGGCCGAAACATCAAAATTTTTCCATTCTTCTCCAAACATCAAATTTTCTTGGTTGCTCCATGCTCGAGCAATTCAAAGCCACTCCTCTATTGCTCAGAACTTGTGCTTGGTGTTGATTATGAGATTGGTTATGAAAATTTGAGTACAAAACTAAACCCTATTATCTTGATTGAGAAGTGATTCCTTAGGGTTTTAAACTTGTTTTGGTATCAATCATTCTATTCCCATCACCTTGTTTTTACTCCCCCTAACTATTATCTCATCACTACAATCATTCCTAAGCCTATCTCCTTATCCCTAAAGTCATGTCATTTCCTATCATTCCCATTTCCCATTTCACTTGATTATAGCCCATCACTTTCATTATCCTATTCCTCCATATTCCCTCCCATTTGACATATATTTGGAAATAAAATCAAAACACCAAATTTCTCATTATCATACAAGACAACACAGACCTCGCAAATTCTCATGGAGACGGATATTTATTATGACCGAGACAGTGACTCTACAACTGAATTGCATGCACCAAGAAGGCATTAAGGCAGCGTAAAAAGTATGCAAAACTCCAAATTTTGGCCAAAGCTTATTTGGCTCATCATAGCACTTGATGGTGGACTTTCAGTCCAAATTTCAAGAAATTTGGGAAACTTTCTGTCAATTTTGAATTTTTTGGCCTTAAAACAGATTTTCATGCTCGACGCATAGCGCCACTTGGCGCGCGCTTATAATTGGCAGCTCCTATTGAATAAAAATTTGCATTTCTGGATTTTTCATCAAAATTTATGCATGCATACCCATTACCTAAGTATTTTGATAATTTTTGGGTTGCCTGAAGGATCAAAAACACCCTAAAAATGGCCTTTCTGCCACTTTTTGCACACACAGGAAGCAGTGTTGGGAGATTGGATTTTTGGAGGGGAAAATGGCAACCAATTTCAGTAATTCGACTTGGGTTGGAAATTAGACAGGCAGATATTTCCAACTAGCTATCCTGTGCTCAATTTGGAATCCGGGAAGGCCCTCAAAATCAGCCTCAAAGTGGCGCTACGCATAGAGATTTCAGGCGCGGCGCATTGGGAAAATTGGCCTAATTTTCACTCAACAGTTCAAATTTTCACCTAGTTTTGGCCAGTTTGAATTTTTTATCTTCATATGTGAAACTATTAATGTAACTTGATGTAATTTCATGACTTTGATGTAATTTTGGCACATTTTTACTCATCCAAGTAGATTCATTCACCAAAAAGTGAAATGTAACTGAATGAATCAGTTTCCTATCTTATAGAGGCAAGTTGTTTCATTGCCTATTTTCTGGCTCTTAGTTTAGATATTGCTGAAACAGCTCCTAGAAGGGTGAGATAGACCACTAGAGGCTGGGGATGAGTTAGTGTGGTCTATATCTTGTAATTTTTTAGTCATTAGCACAGGTTGGACACTTAGGATTGCTTTGAGCTTCATTGTACATTTCATCTCTGCAATTTTGGCGAAGGAATAGACCAGGTTTTGCAACACTCTTTGGGATCCATGTGGCTCTATGTTTTGATGGTGTGTTTCTCTCTGTGATTGTAAGTTTACTGATGTTTCATGTGTATCATTATCCTTCTATTTTCTTCTCAAATTAAACAAACAAGTTATAAAGGTGGAATTCATTAGATTGTTTTGCTCTGCCTTGAGTTTTGTTTAATTTTCCATGTTTTCATCTGTTTGAAGAGGATTCTTGAAAGCCTCTTTCCCTCTTCATCTCCTCACCAGTTTGAGATATTCATTTAGTCAATCCAAAGAATCAAAACATTTTTCTTCCTTTCCCCATTCAGAACTCTACAAAAACTAGGCTTCATCCCCGAACCCAAAATCTACCTTTCCCTTTGATCCAAAAAAAACCTTCAAAATCAAATCCAACCTCCTTACATATATACCTAGCCTACAATCAGCCTTTATTCAAGTCATCTCAAGCCTCATTGATTATTTTTGCTGATATTGACTCGGAGAGAGCCCTCTCCTGATCTGGTAGGGCTAGCTACCAGATTAAGTGTGGTTTGATGTTACCCTAGACTTTGCCTTCCTTCAGCCTGAGGTATATTTAGGCAATAACAGGGACAACCATATTTTATATGGCCTTGGGAAAGTGTTACCTTCCATGTATGTTTAAAATTTATGTTCATCCACTTACCATGAACTGTCAAATATAAGAACATACATTGTTATTCCTGAGATGGAAAACAACTTGCCATATCATTTCTTAAAGCAACAGTTTGGGAAACTGCGCTGTGACTACTTGGGAGACTGTTGGTATAAATTTGCACAACATGAAACCTTCAATAATTGCCTCATTTTATTTTTGAGTATGGTCTCCTTGGCTGATATTTATTTTATCTTAATGGAGGACATGATCAGAGGAGAGACACATGGGATGAATGTGTCCTTGATGAGGAAAGACTCCCATATTTTCTACATTGCATGTTCTAATGGGAGCATGAGAGGAGACATGGCCACCATAGCCATCTATTTGATTTCTCTTGAGGAGGGCCATGAGTATGATGATGACATCCATCCATTTCTTATATTTGGGCATGTATTTTATTTTTTATTGCTGGGTCACTCATCTATTTATTGTTCAGTAGTAGAGGTGATATTTTTGTACAGTACTTGCCATGTTATTTTCTGCAGCTACAATGGGTGAGATTGCATTGTAACCCTATGAGACATTTTTTGTATATTTATGCACATTTTATAACCTACAGAAAACATGTCATGGGGGCACTCTATGGTGATATTTTCCTATTCATCATAGATGACATGTCTTGGGCCAGCTGGATTATCGTTGATGGAGGGGAGATTCTTGGGGAATTACTCTTCAATTTCCATTTGAGGGCAATATATTTGCAGCCCAGGATCAACATACACTCCACAATTGTCATAATTGGGGGAGAGGACAGCATGGGGCAAGTTATAGTGCTTGCCATGATCATATTTTTAGCCCACCTTCATTTCTGGAGCTCAAGGTGGAGGGAGATTTTCCATGAGTTGCCTTGTTGGGAGGCAGTTTTTTTTTTTCATGATTGGTGGCTTTAGGATGGGATATTCATATGGGGATGATAAATCCAATTATATATCAGACCTCATGCCTCAAGGAGGCCCTTGGACAGCTCTTTGTTCCTTCATGGATATTTCTTTCTACATGATAGCTATTTGGGAATGTTCACCCCAAGGCTAGATTGCATTTGTTGGAGGGATAGTTTGGAGACTTGATTGCTGATATGGCATCCTTTCCTTGAGGAGATCATAAAATAAGGATTCTACAGGAGTAAGGGCAGAAATAAAATCAGTTCATCCTTGCAATTTCTTGAGGGCAAGCAATATTTTGAGAGGGGAGGACTGTAATGTTCCAAATTTTATGGAACATTAATTTTTGTTAAGAAGTTGAATAAAATGGGTAGGAGACCCATTATTTTCATGGTTATAGAATAAAAATCCTCTAAATATGAAAGGGGATCATATTGGAGCTATATTTCACACCTCCATGTGTGAAAGGAGTTTTTTTCATAAAGGTTTGGCAAAAGTTGACCAAGTCAAACTGTGTTGGCATGAGTTGGAAAGCACTATGTGGGACAACGTAGGAGGGAAGATTCTAGAGGGAGGAAACCATAATTCAAAGTAGGGCCAATGGAGGGTAGGCTCATTATTTAAAATAGGACCAAGGTAGCCATTGAGATTATCTTTGATCATTCTTCATTCAAGTTTAGAGACTTGTTGCTGCCTCTTGCTGTTCAGCAGAGCTGTAGTGCCTTCGGGCACGAGGTAGTCCTATTGAGGATTTCCTCTCCTTCTTGAGTAGCTCATGAACGATTGCAATTAATTCCCCATATTCATGCATTCAGGCCATAGCTTCAGTCATCTACATCAGCGTAGTTCCTGTAGCAGACATTGTGCAGTGTTGCTGGGTGTTGCTGGGGAGGTTTCCATACACCATCCAGAGCTAGCTTTCAGAGGAGGAAGGTTCCATCCCTTGGGAGATCAGAAAAGGTGGTTCTTGATAATATCCCATCATATTTGGCATGAGGCCAACCACATTCCACCATTGGCAGCGCAGTCCCTTCTGTAGATATCGTTATTTAGAGAGAGGATTTGTTGTGAGGGATTGGCAGATTTTGGAGGGGAAGTCTTCGGTGAAAGGATCAGCCTTTCACTTCATATTTCAGGATCTTCATCTATAGCAGTTATTTCAGCCTTCTCCCTCCAACCATTTCCAGCTCTTGAGTTGCAGCAGCTACTGGAACTCCAACATTTTTGTATTATAGTTTTTTTGCATAGATTTCAGCCAATCCTCATAAAGGATTGTTGCATTGTATTTTCAGGGGTTGAGATCTTGCTCCCCCTTCTTTATTTGAGCCTACATTGCTATATAATTGTATTTTCATTATTTATGCAGCAGTTCCTCTCTATAATTGTGCAGTAATGGCATAGGGCTTAATATATTCAACAGTGTTCTTCATATTTGTATGTACAGATTTCTTAAGGTTTTTTGTGCCTTGCTTGAGAGATTATTTCCTCAAGGAGATGTATATTTTATGCTTCTATGTCTTAATATGAAGTCCATTGTATTCTATAGCATTTTATGTGTTCATGAGTCATTGTTATTTCCATTTTATGTATTTGTTATTGCTGTAGTTGCAATGTTGGAGTTATCTTAAGAGATTCCCAATGTCGTTATGTTTCCCTCTTAGGGATATTGTCCCTTGACAATCACTCTATAGACAGAGTATGCTAGTGGGCTAGGTAGCCTCTGGAGCTCATCCTTTGCTCAAAGGTGAAAAATCAAGTAACTGCCCCTACAGTCTATCTCTGGAATAGATTTTATTTGTCGATTGACAATGTTTCTGAAAAAGGAACATTACAGATATTTTTTCTTTATCTACTACTTCCAACCCATTAGTGTGGATAGCGTGTGCATTTTGGATCTTGAGTTTATTTTTCATAGAGGATATCTCTTTATCCTTATCCTTTATCATGGTTTTATCTTGCTTAAAATCACAAGGAAACATAATGAGGTGAATGATTTTATCCTCTAGTTTCTTTTTTATCTTCATTTTCTTGGATCTGCATACCATCCTTTCATATTTCAACTAGTTGCTTGCCTTGTTGTACAATTCCTACAGCTTCCTAGTTGTAGAACTAGTTATATGTATTTTTTTTTGCACCATATAATTCCCTTACATATTTATTTCCATGATATCTAAGGATGGAATATGATCTCTAGTAGGGACATCTGATAAAGCTCATAATCTAACATGGATTTGACTATATCTACCTTGGATTGCAACACTGAAAATTTAAAGATTCCCTTCTCATGATCCAATGCACTCTTGACCTACATTTAGGGAAATGAATGATTTTCAACTATACTTATGTCTCTTTTATTCTATTTAGTCACTTTCTTAGCCATATCCTGGAACTATTCTACCACTAACACCTATACAGGCTTGTAAATGTCCTCTTACTTTGTAGCCTTAGATTTTAATGTGGAAAAGGGCATATGTTCAATAGTAATATCCTTCTTTGATTATGTTTTTGGATGCCTGTTATAAAACTCTAGTGCTTCTGACTTTGTCTCTTCATCCCCGTCCTCCTCATCATCTCCTTCCAATCCTTCTATCATGGATTTATAGCAGCTAGGATCCTCCCGTTGATCAATGTTGATGGGCTCTGAAATTCCACTAGTAACTCTTCCTCCCACATTTACCCATTTCTACAAGATCTCCAGGGTAAAAACGAGACGAAAGTCACTATGATATGACCTAACCTCCAAGTTATAGTAATGGAATTTTAATAGAAAAACAAATCATAATATGACATCTATGAGGGACCATAGACCACTCATTAGGCTAGAAACCTATCAAGATGATCAATCCCTACACTAGAGTCTCTTTCACTAACCTATCTCCACAACTGCACCCATCACACTACCTCCATTGGGTTGGAATCCTAAACACATTCACCAGCTTTCTTCCATGTTTTTATGACCTAAAATGCCCAGTTCAATGAAAATGGTTCTCAAATCAGAGCCACTTTTTTAGGCTAGCCTCATGATCACTTCCTAGATATTCCTGTAAATTTCTAGAATGCTATCAAAGGTGATGAAAATACTAATAAATAAAAAATAAATAAATAACTTGACCTAGACATGCCTATTCCATAATAAAAATTTCATCAAACATAATATGAACATGGAAGCTATAGTTCACGAATTCATATATGATCATAAAGTGATAGTCTTCATATGAGAATCACCGAGAAGGCTCTATGCCCTCTATATATAGTTGCAATAACACTTGTTAGCCCATGCACTCATCAACCATTAAATAAATTATCAAAACATGTAAATAACTATAGATATAATACATCATATAACCATCATATAATCAACAGATAACCATAATAGAAACCATGGAAAATCAACTATAATGTCAACATGATAGCTAGTACAAGTGCTCATATATCATAATAGGAAAACAACTCTTATTAACATGTGAAGGTGCCAACTGAGTTAAGGACTTGCATGTACTACCTAATCATAAATTGGACTAAACCAAATATCTCTTGCAACCAATATCCCCTGGACCATATTCCGATCATGAATGTGGGATCTCACAGAGAAAAAAAAAAAACTAACCAGGTGTTATAAATGCCAAACAACCTCAACCCTCAACCACAGTGATATCATATATATGGTCCAGAAATCACCAACATCAACCATATTAGTCTGTACCAAAGTTTTCCATGGCTCTAGCAACTAGTAAATCAACCCACATCTAAATTAGGGCTACAAAGTGTTTTTTCCACCCGCAACTCTAGGGACTAGTAACTTAACCACCAAGGATCTAGAGTGTTTGTTTCAAGTTGCAGGTTCCACAGACTAGTAACTAAAAAAAAGTTGTTCTAGGGCTTCCATAAAAAATTTTGCAACCTAAATCCATTGGAAACCTGAGAACCAATAAAAAAAACAAGTGGTAAATCCACAACACCATGGATATCCATGAAATGGAAAGGCAAGGCTGAAACTATTGTCAATATAGGAAAAAATATATGTCCGTGACAAAACACAACCACATAATTGAATTAATATACCATACATCCAAAAATAACTAACGAAATCATACATGCAACTTGTTACCTACAAAGAAATCTTGTTGTATTTGTTGATCCAACAATATCCTTGTGCATCCTTTCTTTCCTTTGCTTTCTTTCTTCAATCCTAGTGAATGCTAAAGTGCTCCAAGAATTATCTAAGTGTGCAAGAGAGTAAGAGAGAAAAATTCTAACTGACAAAAGATAAAACTGACCAAAGGCCATCGACTATTTCTATGAAGAATCCTTTTTATTATTGATCTCTCCTTTTCTTAATTTTACTTCATTTTCCATCTAATTCCCCATGCATGAAAATTTGTGTATTTTCACCTTCCTTTTCTACTATTTTCCTTTATTTCCATAATTAAATGGCATTTATTTCTTATGTTCCTTTTCCAAATCCTTTTTCAATTTCCATATCCATCATTAAAACACAAGTGATGCCTACTATAATATTTACCCACCATTAAACTTGGAATACATGTCCTGTGGCCTTGGTATTATTTTATTTACATGAAAGATCAAACAAGGGTTGTTACAAACACCTCCCACTTGGGGGGATGTCATCCTCAATGTTCAATGATGCTTATAGCCAACAAATCATTTTTCCCATGGAGTTTTATAATAGCTCGATGAAAATTTTACATGATATCAAACTTTTGAAACCATGAAAACCATACTTATTATTGGAGCTTTATAACATAGCTTTATGTAGTATTGACAACATACTACTTATTGGAGCTTTATAACAAATCTCATTACAGTATATACAATACACATATGTATATATAAACATAAACCGAAACACATATGCCAAACACCTCTTCTCAAACAAAAAATAAGGAACGATACATAGCCCGCATATGATCAACCATCTCCCATGTCGTTTCAGTGGGTCTATAGTGCTCCCACTACACTTTAAATTGCTTGATTGCTCTATTCTAGAGCATGATTTGTTGTCATTGCAATATGAATCGTGGTTCTGGTTGGAATTCTCCCTCTGGTTCCACTTGCAATACAAACCAATCAATCACATTATCAACATACTTGAAATATATATTAAGCAAGGAAACATTGAAAATATTATGGGATTTCAGTGTTAGCAGCAATACAATTTGGTAGGCCACTAGTCCAATCCTCTCAAGGATCTCGAAAGGCCCACAATATCGAGGTGCCATCTTGGCACATGACCCGATCCTCAAGGAGATATTCTTGGGTTTGATGTGAAAGTACACATGCTCCCCATCCTGAAAAATCCTTAAGTGTTCTATGTTGATATGCATAACCCTTTTGCATGGCCTATGCTGCCTTCAAATTCCTCTTAATAACTTGCATCTCCTGCTCCCTTTCAAGAAATATATCTGACCCAATAAATACCCTATTCATTGGATCACTGCAGTTGATAGGAGTATTACAACTTCACCCATAAAGACCCTCAAATGGACTCATCCTCAAATATTCTTGATACCCATTATTATATGAAAAATCCACCAGTGGAATATACTCCTCCCAATTTCTTTGTCGATGCATGACATACATCCTCAACATATTTTCAATAATATTATTAACCCTCCTTGTCTGTCCATTTTTCTATGGATGATAAGTTGTACTAAAATATAACTTTGTCCCTAAGCTTGCAAACAAATCCTTCCAAAAACTTTAAGTGAACTATCTTCCTCATGTATATTTGAGCTACCTTAATATCTAAATTAGTAGATTTCATTGCAATGTGACTGCAATGAAGTGAGATACCTTACTAAACTTTTCAACCATAACCATGATGGAAACATTTTTCTTCGATTTCCTCTAAAAATTTATAATGAAGTCCATGGAAATGACCTCCCATTTCCATCCTAGAATTAGAATAGGTTGTAATAGGCCAACTGTGTGCTTACGCTTTTCTTTCACCTGCTAAGATTCAAAAAATCTAGTAACAAACTTAGCCTCCTTTATCTTCAATTTTAGCAAATGATAAAACTTCTTCAATGTTGTCAAAGCCTTTGAGTATGCCAGGTGGCCTAAATACAACTTGACATGAAACTCCGTCAAGATAAGATTCTTGAGATCACTGCTATCCAGTACATAGATATTGTTCCTGAATTTCACCAAGCCATATACCCTAAGGTGATATTCCAAATCCCTATCACCTTCACCCTACTGCTGCAACCTTTACTTCAACTATTGGTACCTGTCATCTTCTTGCCAGACATGAAAGATCGACTCTTGTAAATCTCTCCCATATGAAATCACAATTGCAATGCAAGTTACCTGCACTCATCCACCAAGAGAATTTACAACCATGTTATCCTTTCCCTTTATGTACCTAATATTGTAGTCAAAATCACTAAGTGTAGCCAACCATGTAGCTTGCCTGTACTAAAATATAACTTTGTCCCAAAGCTTGCAAACAACTCCTTCCAAAGCCTGTAAGTGAACTTGGCATCTCTATCTAATATGATCTTCTTGGGAGCACTATGAAATATAACTATCTCCCTCATGTATATTTGAGCTACCTTAATATCTAAATTAGTAGATTTCATTGCAATGTGACTTCAATGAAGTGAGCTATCTTACTAAATGTTGTGTAACCAGCTCCAAAAATAGAAGAAAAGAGATATCAATGCCTTAGAAATAAGCCACTTCGAGGGGGCAACCTCCAATACATTACATAAATGAACAATTCTTGGGTGATATAATTTACAAAACCTCCTTTCTATATATAGGATTCCATGTGGCCATAATGTAATCCTAGTGGGCCACAATGTAATCCTAGCTGACCTAACAATAATAATTTAAGGGCACAATAATAACAAAATGGGGGTTACAAGGGTACAATAATAACAATAAGGGGGTTACACTAACAATAATAAGGGACTATACTAGTGATATAGGGACCTAACATGCCCCTCTCCTTCAAAAAGTGTTGTCCTCAACGCTTGAGTAGCTCTGGGTGCTTCTGTATAAAATTCTCATCCTCCCATGTAGAATCTTCAGTGGGTAAGTTCTTCCACTTGATGAGATACTCTGAAATTGATCGATTCCGTAGTTGTCGAGTTCTTGTTTCCGTGACCGCTTCAGGTTCCGATATGATTTTTCCTTCCTCATCAAGTTCTGGAAATATTGTTTGAACTGGAATATTTTCACCTATAACCTTCTTTAAGCATGAAACATGGAAAACTAGATGCACTCGCGAAGAAGCAGGAAGCTCCAATTTGTATGTCATAGTACCAATCTTTTGCAACACCTTGTAAGGACCATAGTACTTTGGCGATAATTTATTATCATTCTTAGCTTTCTTGAGGGACATTTGTTTATATGGTTGTAGCCATAAAAATATCCAATCTCCTATATCAAAACTTCTCTCGCTGCGATGTTGATATGCCTGTTGTTTCATTCGATTTTGTGCCAAATTCAGGTTATCCTTTAAGAGTTGGAGAACTTCTTGTTGATGCTCGATGTGATCTTCCACTACTTGAACCTTCGAATTTTCCCTCAAAGATGATGTGATGGATGGTGGATGATATCCATAAAGTGCCATAAATGGGGTCATTTTTGCTGCAGTATGGAAGGAAGTGTTATACCACCATTCAGCAAGAGGTAACCACTTGACCCATTGTGTTTGTTTATCGGATACAAAACAACGAAGATATCCTTCCAAACATTTATTTACTATCTCAGTTTGACCATCGGATTGAGGATGATAAGATGAGCTATGAGCTAATTGAGTACCCAAACAAGAAAATAACTCTGTCCAAAAATTTCCGGTAAAAATGGGATCTTTGTCGCTCACAATAACCCTTGGGTTTCCATGTAGCTTTTGAATTGTGTCCATAAATGTAGTAGCAATTGTACTTGCTTTAAATGGATGAGATAATGCAGAAAAGTGTGCATACTTGGTAAGTCTATCAACTACCACCATGATGACACTCTTTCCTTTGGACTTAGGTAAACCTGTGATAAAATCCATTGAAATCTCCTCCTAACATTGACTTGGAATGGATAAAGGTTGTAGAAGTATCGGGGTCTTAATTGTCTCAAATTTATTCTGCTGGAAAACCAAACATTCAACCAAAAAATTTTGAATATCAGATTTAAGGCCATCCCCAAAAAATTATTTCTTCACCCTGTGGTAAGTTTTTAAAAATCCTGAGTGTCCTCCCAAAGGAGAAGTGTGCAATTCTAGAAGAATATTTTGTTTTAGTTGGGAATTATTACAAATATATACGCGATATTTGTATGTGTTTTTCATATAATTGTTTCTCCTGCAATAGTTTGAGCACCCTATCAACATATTCAACATGATCCTTCCAAGACCTGCTATAGATTAGTATATCATCAAAAAATACTAGCACAAATTTTCTAAGGAAGGGTTTGAAAATGGAATTCATCAACCCTTGAAATGTATAAGGTGCATTGGTAAAGCCAAAAGGCATGACCAAAAATTTATAATGACCCTCATGAGTTCGAAATGATGTTTTTGGAATATTGTCAGTCTTCATTCTAATTTGATGATATCCTGAACGAAGATCCAACTTGGTAAAATAAATTGCTCAATGTAATTCATCCAATAATTCATCAATCACAGGAATGGGAAATTTATCTTTAATGGTGAGCTTATTGAGATCCCTATAATCCGGACACCTTCACCATGATCCATCCTTCTTGTGTACCAATACTACAGGAGTAGAGAAAGAACTTTGACTAGGTTGAATTATACCCGCCTCTAACATTTCTGCAATCATACGTTCAATTTCGCTCTTTTGAACGTAAGGATATCTATAAGGCCTGATGTTTGGAGGAACACTTCCTGGAATCAAATGAATAGCATGATCATGATCACGAATAGGTGGGATTCCTTTGGGAGTTTCAAACACCTTGGAATGATTGTCCAAGACTTGTTGGAGATATGCAGAAATAGATGATTTTGATGTTGGAACTTCTAGTGAGCATAATTGTGCAATGATGCCTCGTTGTTCTTTTTTTAGAAGCTTTTTCATGACATTAGAGCTTATTATATTTCCCGGATTCCCCGCAATACCCAGTAATTCAACTTCCTTTCCTTCTAAAAAAAATTTCTTGAAAATTTCTTGAAAATTAAAAGCTACCATCCCCAAAGATTGTAACCATTGTACTCCTAGTACAACATCAACACCTCCCATAGGAATGGAAAGCATTGGACGAGTCAATACATATTCCCCCATGGTTAGCTTGATATTATGGCATTTTCCAGAGAAATTTATAGTTCCTCCATTTGCAACCATCAGTCGACATTCTGGCGTTGGGTATACGAAACAATTTAATTCCTTGGCTACCTTATAATGAATAAAATTACGGGTGCTACCTGAATCAATCAACACTATTACCTTTTTCTTCTTGATATGTCCTTATATCTTGAGAGTTTGAGGAGTGGTAATTCCTTCCAGTGCATTACACGATATGGTCGGATTCATTTCTTCCTCTTCTAGAGCTTGTTCCTAGTGTATATCCTCTTCTTGTTCATTTTCTTCTGCCTCTTCACAATCTATGTAAAATAATTTCTTCTCAGCACACTGTTACACAACAATTTGTCACCGTCCCTACAATCCCCATCCCGCACATTGGAGGGCTCATTCCATGACCTGTGAGCAGAGACAAGACTTGAAAATACTTTCATTGCATCCCTGAAAACATCTCCCTGCAAAAAAACATAAAAATAGTTCTTTTTCCATTGGCGCGGTTCCACAGTTCAGCCCTCGCGCCAAGGGGGAAAACCGTCCAAAGAGGGCACGCCAATTGGCGCTCTATCATAGAGCCACACCCACGCCAACCATATTAAGAGGTGTTTTTTAAAAATAAAATGCGGAAGTTTCATCCTAACAAATTCCTGGACTGATTTCTATCTTGAGTTGGGAGGTTTCGCTACGGATTTCCATAGAGAGGAAGTGGTTTGCCACCTCTCATGGAAGCTTCCTTGATGATAGGGCCAATCCCATAATTATAGGGATCCCAACTCCCCTTCCTCCTTCTATAAAAGCTTGCTCTTCTCCATGGCAAGCTAATCTCCAAGTTCCCAAGAGCTTTTAGATCCTTATGCTGCAAGAGCCTTCTTGATTCCCTTAAGGCCGAATTCAAGCAAGGAGACTATTGCCAAGTATCCGGAGAGAGAGGCTTGTCCCATCCCTGACAAGATTTATCGAGACATGTTTTGCTGATGACCCGCTAAAGGAGAGTGCTGCGTCGAAGCTATGGTTGTATTAGTATTTTGACTCTTTAATGATAAGCGACTATCGGTTATGGTTCCACTCTTGTTCTTGATTATGTTCATGAGTTATGTCCTCTTCGACTAACATATAGTTGTATATAATGGATTTTATGCTTGAGTTTGTGTTGTTTCTTGCATGTGCAGGTGTCCGATCATGGAGATCATGAGGATTGTGATCTTCCAGGGCAAAGGAATGGGAGCACCACCTCTTCTACAAACGACAGTGTCAGATTCCAGGTAAGCCTTCCTCGCAAGTCGGTTTATTTGCAATTAGGAGCCTACACTGTAGCGTGTTTTATTGTTTCTAGACCCGATCTGGGTTAGTAGGGATCGCTTCTGTCCGCAGAGGGGATTTACCTCCTCAACACACACTTATGACCTTTAGTGTATTTTCTATCACAACTGTAGCAAAGCCCTTTTTATCTTTTTTCTTCCAATTGTTGTGGTGTCAACCTTGTAGGTTGTGGAAATCTAGGCGTAGCAACACTTCCTTCTTTATAGAATTGAGTGGTAGGCTTCCTTGTCACCATTATTTTACATTCAAATTTTTTTTCCAACTTGAATGTATTCTCTAATGAATTCGGTCCCAAAACGCGAACTTCATGTTAGATGTTATCCTTTAAAGTGCCTATGAAGAGATCGATCCTGTGTTCCTATCGAATATCAGTTACCCTTATATTCAATTTTTGGAAGTCCTCAATGTGCTGCCCCACTAAACCCTTTTGTTTGAGATTTATCAATTGGCTAAAGAAGGTTTTTCTCTTTGTATCCTCATAATGTGCTATCACTTCCTCCGTAAAAATTGACCAAGTGACAATTTTTTTACGGGAGAAAAGCCATTAATACCATACAAATGTATTTTGTTCTAAATGTAAAGTTGCAATGCGTATCGTTTGTGTGTTTTGCACGTTATGGAGTTCAAAATATTGCTCCATCTGTAGTATCCATGTTACAGGATCCTTTCCATCAAACTTCCTCATATCCATTTTTGGAATATGGTGGTTCTTCCCGCCAACATTAGAGTTTATGAAATCACGATTAACATTTATTTTGTTCTCATCGTGAGGTTCTTCTACTATCTTTTCACCATTAGGAAACATTTCTTGTATCAACTTTGTCAAACCTTCCATGTCTACTTTTAGATCATTCTTCATGTTTTCCATGTTGTCTTTCATGTCATCCATCTTAGCTTCCATGCCAGCTTCCATGCCATCCATCTTAGCTTCCACGCCTTTCTTCAAACCGTCCATCTTCGCTTCCACGCCTTTCTTCAAAACTTCCATTTCATTTTTTTTTGCTCTTTGCGAGAGTGAAATTTGTTGCACTTGCTCTTGTAATTTTGATAGATCATGTTGCAATTATTCATCTTCATGAGTCATATTAGAGCCTTCTGAAGGCTTAATGGGTGTTGAATTATTTTTACGGGGCATATTCTAGAACCTAATACTGATATCTATTCTACAATATGCCCTTGGAATCAATTCAAATTGATTCTTCAAACAAGACTTATGCAATTCGGGAAAAAAAAACACACACCTTTTTCTTGCTTTTGAGGAGCTTGATATTGAAATTGGATTATCGCTGTGATTGCGGCTCTTCAATATTTGAAATTCCGCACTGAAGTAGCCCTCTGAGTTCTCTTTTGAATTCCATAGGGACCTAACACTGAACTTGTCAACCACAACCATCATGGAATCATTTTGCTTCGATTTCCTCAAAAAAATTATAATGAATTCCATGGAAATGACCTCCCATTTCCATCCTGGAATTAGAATAGGTTGTAATAGGCCAACTGGGTGCTTACAATTTTCTTTCACCTGCTGAGAGTCCAAACATCTAGTAACAAACTTAGCCACCTCTATCTTCAATTTTAGCAAATGATAAAACTTCTTCAATGTTGTCAAAGCCTTTGAGTATGCCATGTGGCCTAAATACAACTTGACATGAAACTCCCTCAAGATAATATTCTTGAGATCACTGCTATCCAATACATAGATATTGTTCCTGAATTTCACCAAGCCATATACCCTAAGGTGATATTCCAAATCCCTATAACCTTCATCCTACTGCTGCAACCTCTATTTCAACTATTGGTACCTGTCATCTTCTTGCCCTACATGCAAGATCGACTCTTGTAAATCTCTCCCATATGAAATCACAACTGCAATGCAAGTTATTTGCACTCATCCACTAAGATAATTTGCAACCATGTTCTCCTTTCCCTTTATGTACCTGATATTGTAGTCAAAATCACAAAGGGTAGCCAACCATATAGCTTGCCTGGAATTCAAATTGGGTTGGTCAAATACATACCTCAGTCAGCTATGATCACTCATAAAAACAAACCTCTTGCTAAGAAGATGATGTGTCCACATCTTCAATGCATGAATAATAGGTTCCAAAACAAGAGAATGAGTCACATAGTTCTGTGTGTGCTCATTCATTTATCTTTCTTGACTCGTATAAAACCACTTGTCCTTCCTACATCAAGACACCACCAATTCCTTCCTTGAAATCATCTATACATACTATGAACTACTTATCGATATCTGCATTACTCAAAACTAGAGGATTTGTAAGAAAATTCTTCAACTGCTCAAAACTGGTTGCACACTCCTCAGTTCATTAAAAATTATTTCTTTTCCTCTTCAAGGATGTAATAGAATAGGAAATATTTGAGAAGTTTCTGATGAACCTCTTGTAATAACCTGCTAGTCCCAGGAATGATCTAATCTCATCCATTTTCTTAGGATATGGCCAATCCATGGTAACTCTAATATTTGTTGAGTCCAATGCTATACCTTCCTTGGAAACAACATGCCCCATGTAATCAACCTAAGAATGAAATAAACTACACTTCCTAATCTTGGCACACAACCGATGCTCTCTCAACAATCTCAATATTACTTATAGGTTCTCTCCATGATCTTCCTCATTCTTAGAATATATCAATATATCATCAATAAACACTATCAAAAATTGTCCAGATAAGAACACAACACATTTTTCATCAAGCACATTAAAGAAGTTGGAGAATTAGTAATACCAAAAGGAACCACTAAAAACTCATAATTCCTATACCTAGTATAGAATGTAGTATTGTAAATGTCTTCTTCTTTGATGAACACCTGATGATATATTGATATCATATCAATCTTTGAGAAAATTTATGCTCCCTTCAATTGATTAAAAAAATCATCAATTTGTGGCAACATATACTTATTATTGATGATCACCTTATTCAATTGTTTGTAACCAATGCATAATATACGAGTACCATCCTTTTTATTTACAAACAATACTGGTGGACCCTAAGGAAACATACTTGGTGTTATGAAACCAACTCCCATAATAGAATAAAAGAGAGATCAACGCCTTAGAAATTAACCATTTCGAGGGGGAAACCTCCTTTACATTACATAAATGAACAATTCTTGGATGATACAAATGAAAAAAACCTCATTTCTATATATATGAGTCCATGGGGTCATAATATAATCCTAGTCGACCTAACAATAATAATGTAAGGGCACAATAATAAAAATATGGGGGTTACAAGTGTAAGACAATAACAATAATGGGGCTACACTAACAAAAATATGGGGATACACTTATAATATAGGGACCTAACATTCCCCTATCCTTCAAACAAGTGTTGCCCTTAGCGCTTGATCATTTCTGGATTCTTTTGTATAAAATTATCATCCTCCTATGTGGAATATTCAAAGGGTAAGTTCTTCCACTTGTTGAGATACTCTAAAATTGATCAATTTTGTAGTTGTAGAGTTCTTGTTTCTATGACTTCTTCAAAACTTCTATCACTTTGATGTTCATATTCCTGTTGTTTCATTCGATTATGCACCAAAGTTAGGTTATCCTTTTAGAGTTGGAAAACTTATTTTTGATGGTCGATTTGATCTTCCACTACTTATCATCCATATTAGCTTTCAGTTGATCCTTCAAATAATCCAACATAGCCTCCATTTTCTCTTTTAAACCATCTATTTCATCTTTGATTTCACTTTGTAAGATTGAAATTTGTTTCACTTGGTACCATAATTTTGATATATCATACTACAATTATTCCTCTTCATGTTTCATAGTAGATATTTCTGAGGGCTCAATGGGTGTTGAATTATTTTTAGGAGAATTTTATAACCCAATGCTGATATCTATGCTTCAATATGCCCTTGGAATCACTTCAAACTGATTTTTCAAACAAGACTTATGTAATTTGAAACAATATACACACCTTTTTCTTTCTTTTTAGGAGCTCGATATTGAAGCTGAATTATCTCTGTGATTTTGGATCTTCAATATCTGAAATTTGGTCCTGCAGTAGCCCTAACAACCTTCTTTAGAATGCCACATGTATGACCTGATTTGGATGCTTCAAGGCAAAGTTATGCCCAATCTCCCACAATGACCTAATTATGGACTAGTTCAGTGGAGTTAACTTGTATGATGTGCCACATGTCAATGTTTCCTCCTTTGGCTCTCAAATTGATACACATAACACTATAGTTTGTGTACTTGTGGCCAATATTTACATAATTCCAATCCAATGCTCATAGAGAGAGTTATGATTATTTTCCCAAGGTCAACCCTTTTAGATGACATTTGGGAGCCTATAAAAACCCTAACTTCCATAGATCATATCTCTGAAAATATTTTGAAACAAGACCTGAAAATTTTACACGTCATTCCTCAGGATGTCAGCTTCTCTTGGTAATATTTTTATCTTTTGAACCTTTGTAGAAAAACATTATAGATAAAATTCCACAATGGCCTGTTTGGAGTAGCAAAACCCTAGAATCTAATGCTTTGATACCAAATTCTATGAAACCAGTTCCAAAAATATAATAAAAGATAGATCAACGCCTTATAAATCAGCCACTTCGAGGGGGGAAAATCCTTTACATTAGATAAATGAAAAATTCTTGGATGATACAAATGAAAAAACCTTATTTCTATATATAGGAGTCCATGGGGTCACAATATAATCCTAGCCGACCTAAAAATAATAATATAAGGGTACAATAATCACAATATGGGGGTTACGGGGGTACAACAATAACAATAAGGGGGATACACTAACAACAATAAGGGGATACACTAATATTATAGGGACATAGAAATTTTTCTTATGTATCCCTTTTCATGTATTTCCTTAAGTTGAAACTTCAATTCCAGTAACTCTAAAGTGCTCATCTCGTAAATTGACTTTGATGTTGCAGTTTCTCTTGATGTCGACTCAATAGAAAATTCCAGTTCATTATGAGATGGTAACTCTGAAATATATACTTGAAACACATATTGAAATTGTTACAAAATAGGATACCTCTTTAGAACTTCATCACCCTCAACATTCTTCCCTTTATCACTGTGTTGGCACTGGAATCATCACTTGGACTGCATCAAGCACCTAACCAGACACATCTTAAGCTCGAGGGCTATTTATTATGATTTGATTGGGTTTTTTGGAAAGTGGTTGGATCTCAAGCACTTTGAAAGGAATGTTGAGCAGATAAAAAAAATCTGACACATATTACGGCACTTCTGTATGATGTGGTAGAAAAATAGAGTTTTTAGCCTAATGGTTAGAAGAATGGGAAAAAGGCAGTCGGTATGTAGGAAAAAAATCCACTACTGGGAGGAAAAAATGACACAAATTCTAGATCTAAAATGTATAGTGAAAAAATGCTTTTAAAAGACTTACAAGAATCTCACTTTACATTTAAATAATCCCATTACAAGGAATGCTTCTGACTAACATGACCTCATGAATCAGGAATCCTTGGTGAATGAAGACTAACAAAAATAGATTAACATACATTCTAGATCAAAAGACTTATAAAAACATGAAACAGGGTTTAATTCCACCTCAAGGAATGCTTATGAACAATATTTAATTCATACTGAATCAGGAAAGCTTGGAACAAGACTTACAAAAACAAATCCATATGACTTTGAGGTTCAAAAGACTTATTAAAATATAAGATAGAACTTTTATGATAAACCTGGAAAGACAAATAAAGTATGTAAAAATAGAAGGGAAAACAATATACACACCATATGATTTTTTGAATCCTCAAGAGTGTAACTATAATATATTATGTGTTCAACAATACATAGCTTCAGGAATAGCATGAGGATCAGCAATAGGGCTAGGGCACTAGGCCCTGTGCCACCAATGCTCTCTCTTTGTCTCATAGCAGTTTGTCACATATATACAAAAATATAAAACTAACATCCCCACAAAAGGAGTAAAATTGTTCCAAAAAGTTATTACAATCTCGTGCAAGATATGAGGCTTATCCTAAAACTTTAATACAAAGTGCTATTACATACACAAAATAAACAACATCAAGGAAAACAATTCGAAGTGGTTTTTCAATGTGCCAGTATATAGGAAGACTCTTCTTCTATTCGGGTGCAACAAACTCCACAAAAAGTGTAAACAACGATTAGTGACGTGTGGTTGTCATAATGGCCATTACGTTTTACTATTTTTTCTGTCTCTTCTGCGCCATATCATCATAGTCCCATATAAACGCCCTTGCTGACTCAACCTCTTTTTTCTCGGGACCTTTGAATCAATATTCGGTCTAATCACTCTTAGCGAGTTTAAAACATAAATCCCTTTATTCCTTTAATAATTGGCAGAAATTTCGTTTCTTTGGAAAATGGTGGAAAACCTTTGACTTGGTGGTTATCTGAGTCCTTTCGCAATGCTTATCCCTTTTCCTCATAAAAAATCATAAATACCTCATGCACCCACAATAGAAATCTTTTAAGCTTCAGCATTGACCCACATCGTGTCCACACCAATATCGCAAATCACAAGATATAATGTTTATCGCACATCGCAAGGTTTGGGATTAGGGAAATGATGTAAGTGATAAGACTTGAGAAGTGCGATGAGCAACAGATGGAAATGACGTGGCAAGGAATGGTGGGCCCCTTTGATTTCACATCGCAACATACAAACCTTAACTTGTGACAACTTAACAATAAACATAAGAATTTCCGATTGTGATGTGCGATGGGCGGTGGCGAAAAGCTGACGTGGAAGGGAAAGTGTCCCACTTTATGTCACCATCAGGAGAAGAAAGCACTGAAGCATAAGATGAAGGGATGTGATTGCGAAGAGAGATAAATTTAAATCTGTGCAATGCGATAAATATCACACATAGCATGTGATAAGATATGCGGCAATTGCAAGGGTTAAAGGTTAGTGAAGTGCAAAATGCTATATTCGTCGATCTGCGAAGTAATATGTTTTGCAATGCGCACTAAAGAACTAAACGAGTTTGATTTGTGAAAAGTGATATGGGTGTGCGGTAATGATATTACATATATCATATGTAATATAATATATGGAAAGGTTTGTGAGATATGACAATTGTTTCATAAATGAAGTTTGGATATGCGATAAGTGAATTGCAATGAAAAGGCAAGGGATTCAATATGGTTAGGTGCGAAAAATATATATGATATCATATATATATATATATATATATATATATATATATATATATATATATATATATACAATTTTTTATGTGGGGGGTGGGGCTTCTTTTGCGTTTGAATTTAGCATTTGGAAAAATGAAGCATAAGGAGCTAGAGGCCAAATAAAATGATGGAGAGGGAAATTTTCAAATAAATCAAAACCAGTGCTAACAATGGCTCTAATTAGGGATGATATGCCCCCTATGGGCTATCAAGAACCATAGTTACATTTACTTATCCAGCTCTTATTTCTCCAACCAACGATACTGCTCATTAACTCAAAAAACCACCATGCCAAGCCATTGGGTAATGGAGTCAAAAGCATCATTTCAATTTTGAAACTTATTTCTCCAAAATAAATTTGGATTCAAACTGGTAACTGAACTCTAAAATTATGTAAAAATTCTCAAAACAATGAGCTTATTCATTTCTCTAATTCTAATTCGATTTGAATGGCAATATTCATGCAATATGGAACTTGTTGTACAACCATTCAAATAGCTAAAAAAACTCATATGGATTATGAATCTTTAAAGTAGAACTGAAAGAATCCATATCATAACATAGTGTAGCTCATGATGAAAATAATCACAACATGGGATACTCATAAAACATTGAATGTATCCACTATAAGAAGACTCCAAATCATCAACTACTAAATGAGGAAAAACATTAAATGATACCTTTGCAATGATGTCCCTTTAAGAATTTTGAAAGGTGTAGCTATTTATCAAAAACTTCCACTGAAAATCGGATCTCCGCATCCCTATGAAGTCACCACTGAATCCAGAAAAATGGAGTCACTAGGTCAAAAACTACAGTCCTCTTCAAGTTATTAATTCCTATTCACCATCAAGAATCTATCTTCAGCAATTAAAACATGAGACTCAGGAGAATACCTCGTTTCAAGGCCTTCATCTCTCAGAAGACACATCAAAAGATGTTGGCACTGGAATCAACAATTGGACTACATCAAGCGCCTGACCAGACACATCTTAAGTTCGAGGGCTATTTCTTATGATTTGATCGGGTTTTTTGGAAAGTGGTTGGATCTCAAGCACTCTGAAAGGAATGTTGAAAAGATAAAAAATCTCTGACACACATGAGGGCACTAGTATATGATGTGGTAGAAAAATTGAGTTTGTAGCTTGATGGTTAGAATAATGGAAGAAAGATAGTGGGTCTATACGACAAAAATCCAGTGTTGGGAGGAAAAAATGACACGAATTCTAGATCTAAAACATATAATGAAATAATGCTTTTAAAATACTTACAAGAATCTCACTTTACATTTAAAGAATCCCATTACAAGGAATGGTGCTAACTAACATGACTTCATGAATCAGGAATTCTTGGTGAACCAATACTGAAAAAAACATATTAACATGGATGTTAGATCAAAAGACTTATAAAAACATGAAGCATGGTTTAATTCCACCTCATTGAATTCCTATGAACAATATTCAATTCATACTAAATCAGGAAAGCTTGGAACAAGACTTACAAAAACATATCCACATGAGTTGGAGGTTCACAAGACACATAAAAAGATAAGATAGAAATTTTATGATAAATCTGGAAAGACAGATAAAGTATGTAAAAACAGAAGGGAAAACAATACACACACCATATGATTTTGTGAATCCTCAAGAGTGTAACTGGAATATATTATGTGTTCATCAATACACAGCTTCAGGAGTAGAATGAGGATAAAAAAAAAGGCTAGGGAACTAGGGCCTATGCCATAAACCATCTCCTTTTTTTACATAGTAGCTTATCACATATATACAAAAATAATATACTGTCATCTCCACAAAAGGAGTAAACCTGTTCCCAAAATTTATTATGATCTCGTACAAGATACGAGGCTTATCCTAAAACTTTAATACAAAGTGCTATGACATAATGAATATAAAGAGCATCAATTCTAACAATTGAAAGTGGTTTGTATGATGTGGCAGTATATGGGAAGACTCTCCTTTTGTTCTATTGCAACCAAATCCACAAAAAGTGTAAACAACAGTGAAAGTGACGTGTGGCTATCATGATGGCCATTATGTTTTACTGCTTTATTCTGTCTGTTTTGTGCCATATCATTGTAGTTCGATAGAAATGCCCTTTTATGACTTGGCCTCTTGAGCCTGGGCTCTTTGAATGAATCTTCAGTCCTGGTAGCTTTGGTGGAGTCTAAAACATAAAGCCCTTTATTCCTTTAATAATTGGCAGAAATTCCCTTTCTTTGGTAAATGGTGGAAAACCTTTGACTTGGTGGCTATCCGAGTCCTTCTGTCGCGCTTAGCCCTTTTCCTCATAAAATAGCGTAAAAACGTCATGCACCCAGACTTTAAATCTTTTAGGCTTCAACATTGACCCACATCACATCTGCGCCAATATCGCAAATCGAAATATTTAAAGTTTATCACACATCACAAGTTTTGACTTTGGTGAAGTGCATTAGTAACCTTATATGATATGAGTAAATCTTGGAGTATCTCCCCTCACAGGTGAAATATTTGATAATTTTCTTCATCAGTAAGGCATACCTCTCTAGCAAGTGGGAAAAAGGAAAAACAGCCTTGCAGCCTTGTTGACAAGTTGGTTTTAGGTAGGGCTCATAATAGATCAAATCCAACTTCTTTTGTTTAAAACATATCTCACCAAAGTTTGGTATACCTTTTGCTTTGGAAATGGATTCAAATGAGAGTTAAAATTTCACTCCGGTTAGGTTAACTTGGTGATTTTGTAAGCCGATGATAAACAATCTAGTCAAGTCAGAGTGGCTTTTGACTTGCTTGAAATTTTCAAAAAATTGATAACACCCAACATCCTAAAAGTATGAAAGGATCATGGGAGAGGAGGTAATTTGAATGGTGTCTAAGGGTTCAAACCTATTGGCCCTTCCTCCCTTGTGCTTAGGCTCGGTAGGCATTTGAATTTCATCATAGCTGGTGTGAATCTTTGCTTCAGACATGGTGGCTGGTTCTTTAGCACATAAGGCTTTTTTTTTTAAAAATTTGAGGGCCTTTGGGTCAAAAGGCTACAATGAGTGAGGTGATTGGTGAATTTTGCAAATGGGGGCCAAGATGAATATTTCTAGGAGTGCACTTAGTGTTTTAGGGGTTTTTTTGCTATCACTCAGTCTCCTCTAGCACATATAACAGTTTTCTCCTTTGCAAACCCTAACCAAAGATATTTGAAATTGATTTCTTAGGCCACCTGGGGTTTGGTTTCATTATACCTTTAAATATCACCTTTCCTAGGAAAATGAAAGATTTGGAGCCAAGAAAATAAACCACCAACCTTGTGTCTTTGATTGCAGAAAGTTTGGATGCAAAAAATTGAACTTTTGACTCTTAGAAAATTTAGACAAACTTTTTCTATGCATAGTGCCGGGTTGGCTCGGGCCAAAGATGGGCCAATCGGGTCTTCAGGATCATAGCATCGGTGGCCAACAGGCAGTTTTGGGCACTCTGATGTGTTTGTACATAACACCGGCCAAGGTGCGTAGCTCCCAGCTCTAGGCACACAGCGCAATGTAAAATAACATTGTGGTTGCCTTTCCTATGTGTAGCGCCGAGAGCCAGGTGCGTAGTGCCAGCCTTGGTGTGTAGCGCTTGCAGACTTCTTCAGATTTTGCTCAAAACCCTCCAAAATTGCTTCCAACGGCTCTATCTTGTCTACAAGGGTAAATGAAGTGCAAGTGAGGTTGAGGAGACTTTATATTTATTTTTGAAAATGATTAGATGTCCAAAACCCACTTTTATAAGGTTTATTTTTATTTTCTTTTTCTCACTGTGTTTTTAGCCTTTTTTGGTCCTGTAGGAGATTTTTTGGTAAAACAAGTTTCCTTTCTATGTTGGGATCCCTTTCGATGTTTCTCTTGTGCTAACACAACCCTTCAACCAAGTCTTAACCAATGGCTATAAACCATTTCAAATAGTGAACCTCTTTATGATGTTTATCACTTGTAAACATCAAGTTTTGTCATACTCGCCATTTTTTCCTTTGACTGATATTTCTTCCCTCTTTCTGCTGATACTCTTCATCATCTTTATACCTTTGGTGTATTTGATATTCATGTCTACCCTTCTTGATATTTTTTTAAAACCTCTGATTTTACCTTTTGCTGATGTGGAATTAGTGCTTGTTTGCCAAATCCTATAAGGTAGCTTGAAATCCCTTGAAACCATCTGTTGTGATGAAGGAGGTTTCTTTGTCACTATTTTGACCATATTTGTCTATCTTCCCAAGCTTCTGAGTTTTTAGGAATACTTTAGAAAAACAAAAAATGTTATCTTCTAAGTTCTCAAAGAGACACTTATCAAACTCACTATTTATGTCTAAAAAGCCTTCAATGATCATTTGAAGGGGTTTAGGGGTTCTTTTCCTTTGTAACCTTAGCATTGCTCTTTTTTCTTGGTCAAAATAGCCATGAAGCTTGATTCCCATTAAACAAATGCTATTTTCTTCTTGCTATGAATGGTCCTCTTATGATGATCCTCCTCTTTTACTTTACCTCATGGCTAATCTGCTAACTTTTTGGTCCTTTTTGCAGGAATATAGGCAAAGGGAATCTGTCCCTCTACCAGTTTCATGATTGAGGCAAAACAACCTTTAATGATATTTTTGATTGATGTACAGTGTTGCTTATGTGCCACTATCTTTTAGAACCTGCATGGACCTTTTGATGGGAAACACTTCATAACAATCTCTCATGAGATCATGATCTTCCTTGTAAGATTAAGCCTATTTGTATCTTACCACTTGCTGTGGATGCCTTTATAAGTTTTTTAGGCCTTCTTCTTTGGCTCTGTTTCTACTGTTGACCATTTACAAAACATTCCTGCAGAAATGCTTGGACATGGTAAATTTCTCCTTTGCAGGCTTACTGCTTGACCAAGAGGGTATCTTTGGAGTTCTTTGATATTCTTTGGACAATGATAAGCCTCAATCCCATGTTCTCTTGACTTCACTTTTGAATATTAGTGGAAACAATGAATTTAGAACCATGATAATGCATAACCTAGGTGACCCTATTTGACTTATTGTAATGCCCTTGTAATAGGTTTTTTGACTGAAAAATTGAATCAGGGCTTCAGTGAGGAGACAGGGTTTTTGACACTCTATTATGCACTATCATCCTAGACAACTAGAATTTTTTTTTTTACTTTAGAGGCTTTTATAAAGGGAGTTTTGAAATCACCATTTCTTGAGGCACTTGGTGAGTAGGGGAAAAAATTTTGTCTACTTGGCGAAACAAGGTGTGAAAGTAGAGGGCTTAGGAAAACAAAGATATAGTGTTATAGGTAGAGGTGGCAAACACTATGAGAGTGAGGGACATTGGTCTTGTCTGGGCGATATTGGCCATCCTTTGATAGGGAAGTAGGATAGTAAAAAAAACCTCTTTGAAGAGATTTCTAGAACTCACATGATTCTTGAATTTTGTTTCTAGAAATCCAAGAAAAAGCATTTAGTCATCTAAATAGGTAAAAATTACTAATGACTAACAGGTCACTTCTGCTAGGATGGAACATATGTCTGTGGTTGTAGTTTTAGTTGTTGTGGTGGTATGGAACGAGATCCCACTTCTGGAAAATACACCTATGGAATTAATCCCCTAACATATGATTGTACAATTCCCATTTGAGTGGCTAATTTATATAAGTCAAACCAACCCTTCCACTCCTTTCCAAACAAAATATCACATGACTGTGCATCTGAATTGGACCCTTCCCAATTTATGACCACATCATAATACATCTTACCTTGCTCTTTGAAGATGTTCTTTAAAATGAAAAATATTTCAACACAATATCCATAAAATTTTACAATGTCCTTTCCTTTTATGTCACAATCCTCCTCTCGAAATCCTTTCCAATCATCCTTAATTTCAACCAGGAACTTCATGAGGGACTCCTTCAAATATAAGTCCCCATCACCATCAAAGAATTCTATGAATCTTCTATTTTAGAATATCTCACATTTATCTTTGAAGCTTTGTACTTCCTTTGCTAGTACCTTTGATTTCTTATCCAAAATTATTAACAATTTTGGTTTTCTCTTCATCTAGTTCACCCTTTATACCCACTTAGATATATTAATATTTTCCGTTACATAATCATCCTTGGGGATATGGTTAATGAAATTTATTGTCACTCCAACATTCATTTGGGAGTCACTAATAATGTTATTAATTGCATTCATCTCTCTATGGTCCCTTCTAACAATGCTTATCTCTTCTTGGATGAACTCCATATGATCCCAATGCTTGTACATTGCCTTCATTATCCTTTCCCAAGTGATTCTTCTAGAAGTTTTAAAAGATGATTTATTGGGATGCCTCCTACCCAAAACCTCCAACTCTGCTTCAATTTGTTGACCATACTCTTGTGTCTATTATAATTCTGAGTTTGTTTTTTCCAATTCTTCCACCTTTTTCTTTAGTTCTTTCTCTTGGTTTGAGAGTAGAGATTTTAATTTATTTTCACCCTCTTATATCATCACTGATTCCACGTTCTCGACTAGAAAATTATTGGTCTGGTGGGAATGAGAAATCTCACCTATATTTTCCTTCATCCCTTGGACTTGTTCCTATAGTAGTACAACTTAATATTTATATTATTTATTCTTTTTCAAAACATCATTGATATTGTAATGTTCCAAATTTTACGGAACATTAATTTTTGTAAAGAAGTTGAATAAAATGGGTAGGAGACCCATTCTTTGCATGGTTAGAGAATAAAAATCATCTAAATATGAAAGGGGATCATATTGGAGTTGGATTTCACACCTCCATGTGTGAAAGGAGGTTTTTGCATAAAGGTTTGGCCAAAGTTGACCAAATCAAACTGCGTTGGCATGAGTTGGAAAGCACTATGTGGAACAATGTATGAGGGAAGATTCTAGAGGGAGGAAACCCTAATTCAAAGTACGGCCCATGGAGGAAAGGCTCATTGTTTAAAAGAGCAGCAAGGCAGCCATTGAGATTATCTTTGATCATTCTTCATTCAAGTCTAGAGACTTGTTGCTGCCTCTTGCTGTTCAGCAGAGCTGTAGTGCCTTCGGGCATGAGGGAGTCTTGTTGAGGATTTCCTCTCCTTCTTGAGTAGCTCATGAATGATTTCAATCCATTCCCCATATTCAAGCATTCAGGCCATAGCTTTAGTCATCTACATCAGATGCAGTTTCTGTAGTAGGCATTGTGCAATGTTGCTGGGTGTTGCTGGGGAGGTTTCCATACACCATTCAGAACTAGATTTCAGAGGAGGAAGGTTCCATCCCTTGGGAGATTAGAAATGGTGGTTCTTGATCATATTCCATAATATTTGGCATCAGGACAACCATATTCCACCATTGGCAGTGCAGTCCCTTCAGTATACAACGTTATTCAGAGAGAGGATTTGCTGTGAGGGATTGGCAGATTTTGGAGCGGAAGTCTCGGGTGAAAGGATCAGCCTTTCACTTCAGATTTTCATTGGAGAAGGGCTATTCATATACATCAGCTATTTCAGCCTTCTCCATCCATTTCCATCTCTTGAGTTGCAGCAGCTACTGCAACTCAGGCATTTCTGTATTATAGTGTTTTTGCATAGATTTCAGCCAATCCTCTTAAAGGATTGTTGCATTGTATTTTCAGGGGTTGAGATCTTGATCCCCCTTATTTATTTTAGCCTACATTTATATATCATTCTATTTTCATTATTTATGCAACAATTTCTCTCTATAACTACATATTCATGGCCTAGGGCTTGATATATTCAGCAGTGTTCTTCATATTTGTATGTACATATTTCTTGAGGCTTGTTGTGCCTTGCTTGAGAGATTATTTCTTCAAGGAGATATATATTTTATGCTGCTATGTCTTAATATGAAGGCCATTGTATTCTCCAGCATTTTATGTGTTCATGAGTCACTTATATTTCCATTTTATGTATTTGTTATTGTTGTAGCTGCAATGTTGGGGTTATCGTAAGAGATTCCCAATCTTGTTATGTTTTCTTCTTGGGGATATTGTCCCTTGACAATCACTCTATAGATAGAGTCTAATAGTGGGCCAGGTAGCCTCTGGAGCTCATCCTTTGTTAAAAGGTGAAAAATCAAGTAAATTCCCCTACAGTATATCTCTGGAATAGATTTTCTTTGTCTATTGACAATGTTTCTGAAAAAGGAACTTTGTAGTGGTATTAGAGCATCGAACTGGCACAACATGTGAGTTCAATTTTAAAGGAGAATGATGAAGAATATGAGACCGATCTCATCTAATTTTGGAATAAAGAAGAACCTCCCTGAGGAGGAGGAGAATAAAAGAGGAGAAGAGGAAGGTCCATGCACTTCCTATTCTCTTGAAGAGCAGCATGGAAGATGCTTTGATTTCCAGATCTTAAGAAAGTACCTGGGTGACTATAAACCCCATTCTATGGCATTCACGGGAGTTACAACATTCCCACAGTGTATTCAAAAGATGGAGGAGAGAAGACCCAGTGGAAAAGAGAAATCAGAGGCAATAGGCTTCTATTGTCTACATTTGATGGGGTTACTTTATCTAGAGCTTGGGAGAAGAAGCTAGAGGAAATTTTATTGCTGTATCCAGTGGCAGAGAAAGAACCAGTGGAGATGGCAGCATTGTACATGGAGGAGGAAACCTCTTTTTGGTGGTTCAAACCCTTGGTCCATTCAAGGGTGAGTTATTTTGTAGCAACATCATTTCAACCAACTTTGGGATTCTAGGATCTAGCCCTCCTGAATCCAGAGAGGGATGTCTCTAGGAATGAGTTTAAAGATGTGATCTTTGATAGCTGAAATTATGATATTAGGCTAGTTATGAAGAGCTTGGGTTTTGTTTTGTTTTTCTTGGTTGGGCAAGGACATGATGAAGGTGAAGGAAGTTTCAAAATGAAGGGTGAAGGTGTCTGTAGATGAAGGAATGATTTCGCTGATAGAAAAGGCAAAGACAGTTTTAACCCATTAGGCTATGGATTCATAGGAGGATTTTAATTGGACAGCAAGGTTCAAGCAGGATCCATGGGGCAAGTCACTTATGTCAAAGGATCTCTTAACGTGATTTTATGGAATGAAACAGATAGGAAATGAAGAACAAACAAATGAAGATATAGTAAAACAACCTGAGATCAAGTAAGTTATTTTAAACTATATTGCTTCAGCATGTACTTAAAGAAAAACATGCGAGTATTCTGAGAACAGGTTAATACCTTTAAACTGGCCTGCTTTGAAGTTCTTTCAGTTAGAAAACATTAAAGACAATTGAACAGCTTAAGATCAGGTAAGTGCCTTTAAACTACCCTGATTTCAGCATATTCAATAAGGAAAACATAAAGTATTCTAAGATCAGGTTAATACCTTTAAACTAGCCTGCTTTGAAATACTTTTAGTAAGAAAAAATTAAAAGATAGTTGAACATCTTAAGATCAAACAAGTGCTTTTAAACTATGTTGCTTCAGCATGTTCAATAAGGAAAACACGGATAACAGTGACAAAGAGAAATTTAGATCAGAAAAGTGCCTTTAAAGCAGCCTGCATTTATGTACTCTTCAAGGAGAACGTTCAAATGAGGAAAACATAGACAATAAAGTTTTCAGTGAGAGTAGGGTACTCTAGAAAGTAAATCCTAGCTCTATGTTTGCTGCTCTTTATCAGAGAAAATGAACATAATGAAGACATTAAGCAAAATAACAATTGACAGTGAGGAACACATCACCATTGACACAAATCAGGATCCCATAAATCAATAGCTTGTATTTGATGTTCAAACCGGTTATAATCAGCAAGCCCAGTGGGTCTCTACAACTTCAAACTTCTCATATCAGCTTATGTATCTTTAAGTTGAAAACAGGGCATCAGTAGCTTCAGAATAACTATTACATGCATTCAAATGTCCAGAGACCAACATTTTCTCATCTTATACAATAGTATTTATAGAAGAATGAAGAGGTGGGAGGATTTCCCAGGGGTCAAGTATCATTAATTGTGTGATCAATGCAATTCCTGGCCTTTGGGAACCAGGCAAGGCATAAGGTGGGAATGTAATCGTTTATAACTCTGCTTCATAACTCTGTTTGTGTCTTTCAAGGCTTGATGATTGAAAAGATCTGCTTCTGGACTGTTCTTTAACCTTTGAAATAGTTTTTCTGACAATTTAGAGATAAGATCCTCGATGAGTATTAATTTTTCAGCGGCCTTTGATTTTCTGTGAGGCTGTAGGTGCCTTTAGAAGCTGGAGAAGGTTCAATTAGCCTCTGTTTTGGCGTTGAAGTAACTCTGTAGCCATTCTTTGTGTTTGAAGTCCCCGCAGCAGTAACTCTTCGGCTGCGTTTGAGACAAATATCTGATCCTGATCAATAAATTCGGCCTCTGATTGAATACTTTGAGGCACAGGTGGCATTTCAGTAACTAGAGGGATCAATTTGCCTCAATTGCGGTGGTGGAAGTGCTCCTGTCGATAAAACCCTTAAAATATTCTTTAAACTGTGTTTTAAATCAGCGATTAGGCTTTTGATAACTGTCTTAGCCGTAATTCCCGTAAAACTGTCTCTAATACTCTGTTTTGATACATTTTGGTCTTCAGCACTGATACTCTTTGACTGTGCCCCTTTCATGGTGTTTTTGCTGGTGTGCAGGGCTTATAAGGCATCTATGCCTGAGAAAACATTGATGAAACGTGCATTTCCACGTTGTGGATGATTTCCTTTGACGAATCAAAGACGGGAGAGTCGTCACCCTCCGCCTCTGAATATTCTTTGGAAATAACGAAAGAATGATTTAAAACCCTGCAAAACATGAAAGCTATTATAAGACCTGTGTATATAGGTTAAGTGCATCGGAGGGCATGTGAGGAGATCGGAGCCATTGGATGGCATCATCCAATGGTTAGGATTGATCGGGAGCGATCGTGGAATGGGTGAAAGAAGGATTAAATCTGAGTCGTCGATCGTGCAGAGATCGACGGTCGAGATAGAATGAGGTGGTCAGAGGAGAAGGATGAATCTGAGCCGTCGATCGCGCAAAGATTGACGGTCGGGATTGGGCAATGGAAATTCAAATGGAGAGATCGGGCAATGAATTGTGGGCCATCAATCTGCAAATCAGATTGACGGCGGAGATTGATTTTCCGTTGTACGATGGCCCAGTTATCATGCACGCACCTTTGTTAACCATCGAGGAACTTCAGTGAGCGATCACTGTTGGATCAGTGGGCCCAGATCGGATGGTCCACAACGATATCGCTGGGGGTTCCGGTCCGAATATTAACACGCGATGGACGACGAATGGACGACGGTTTTACAAATAGTACATGGGACGCGTGGCACGTGATGTATGGAATCCTTGGTCATCGGGCAAAAACCGCCCTCCGCCGAAGAGTGGTGCGATAAAAACCATGCGGTTTTGGGAAAACGGTGCACGACTGGGGGGTCCACAGGGAGGCGTGCTCCACACCATCGGATCTATGGATTGAATCGACGGTCCAGATTGCTCCATAATTTGCATGGGTGGAAAAATTAAATAAAATGAATTTCAACGGTTTAAATAAATATCAAAGGTTTTTTAATGGTTTGCAAAGAAATATTTATTTAAACTGGATAAGCGCCCAACTGGCTCAGTGCACGATCATGGTGCCAGGGTGTATGGGCAGAAAGGCTAGGGATTTAGCCCAAGGGGGCTTAAGTCAAAACAATGTATTTTTATGATTTTTCAACGTTTTTCAAAGGAAATGAGGGTTCTGATAAGGCCAAGAGTGAGTCTTAAACCTTATAAAGGGGATTTTGATGAGGGGAAAAGGCAGAAATGTGAAAATGAGGGATTTTCATGGGAAATGGGGGGACATAAAATGAGGTTAGTTTTGGGAGAAGAGAAAAGGGAAAATGTGTTTACGACGGTATTTGGCTACACGAGAATGAGCCAGGATTTCGGGGTCTTTTGGGATGTAAACGGCAGTGCAGATTTGGACAAGGGGGGAGGCCTTCAAGAGTCTTCAAGAGCCAACAGTTTTTGTTATAGAAAATTGTTCCTTGAAGGCTCAAAACAGATTTAGCCACCTTTTGATATAATCAAATTTTACAGGTGGCTAACAGTGGCTCCACTTGGGGATGGTACCTTCTTGAAGGCATCAAGAACTTCAGACTTGCATTCTCTGGGAGGTTGATCAGTTGCCTCATCCATTGTACTTTCTCTAGGAGGCTAACCTTGTTAGTATGAATCCTTTGTCGAAGTGTACAAAAAAGGACCACTTTAGCTACGCATAACTAATAGCCCTAACAACAAAAGTGGCTGCCAATATCTTCAGATCTGCGGTTAGTTGAACACAAAAGAGCTGCAAAAACCAGATCTATGCATGGAAAGACATTAAGCAGAAAAAACAAGGGTTTTCTCCATATACCAATAGACAAGACAAGAACAATTTTTGAAAGAATTTTTATATTAATTGGGCACCTGGGAGGAAAACAAGAAGGCGTATCCAATTCTCCTCAGTGGGATGGGTTCTTGGAAGTCCTCAGCACTTCAGATCTAAGATTTCTCTCTCTTGTTGGTGCAGAAAACCCAATGCAAAGAATAGAGCTCAATGGGAGCTCACACAACAAATGATGGAAAAAATGTGACCAAGTGTATAGATCCAGAGTGATCTAATAGGCAACAAAAGGTGAAGAATGGTAGGAAAAACCCTCCTATTTATAACAAAATATTGGGTCATTCTAGATCTTGGTGCATGGGTTAACCAGATCTAGATCCACTTTTTATGGAGTATTTTATTATATTTGTTGGAGGGAAAAGGTATTTGACTTGGGTCAAATCCCTTAATTTGTCAAAAATAAATAAATAAATGATTTATTTATCTTTTTAAGGAAGCGGTTAGAGGATAATCAAATAAATAATGATTTATTTAATTATTTGTGGGTGATTTGGTCATATTTAACAAGGAATATTATCTAAATAAGATTTAAATAATTATTCCTAGAAAATAATAAGATAAATAAAGGTTTATCTAATTAATTTCTTTGTTTTCGGGTTAAACATGACTGGGAATAATAATTAAATTATGGTTAAATTAATTATTCCATGAGGAAAATCAAACAAATATAGGTTTGTTTAATATTTCCTTTTGGGGTTTCCTGTTTGGACCATAAACAACCTAATAAATGTGGTTTATTAAGTTATTTAACATAGTGAAGGAAATTTTACTTAGGGTAAAATTGGTCTTACATGGTGTACTTGGGTCCATCTAATGATAATAGGTTAGATGACCAAAAAATGGTGTAACAGATTGCCCCCCAACGTGCGAGTGTCAGGAGCAAATCGTATGACCGAAGTACGTTGTAAGAACTCAATCACCAGACAACAAAAGGGAAGTGAGAGAGAGAAATGCAAGGTAGATAGTGTGCTGAAGAACTAGACCCTGAGGAGACGAGACTCGCAGGTGCAACAAGTCTCTTTTTATGAGAAGGTACCTGTGCTGAAGGCGGCGGGGGAGGCATACCTATGCCCGCCGAGACAAAGTACAAAAGAATAGTGTGTCCAGTAAACAAGGGACCGAACCATAAAGTACAGTTGGCATAATCATGAGCTAGATAAAAATACAATGAGGAATCCCATATACATGTTGTGCCTGGGATAACAGCCAGGACTTGTACAATAATATCTGAGTACATGAGATACAAATACAACCCAAATGCCCCCTGTAAATGGGGAAAGGCTCACAAAATCTGACTGATACATGCAAATCAAAGAGGCACTGCAAGTGGCTAAGGCCAACATCATCAAATATCTGGAGCTGCATCGAAGGCTGCAAGGAGGAGGTCATCCGGGCATGTGGGGGGCTACCTGCAGGGCCACCTCCTCATGAGGGTTGAGACATCTCACACACACCCGGGAATCATCAAGAGCTGCTGCTATATCACTGAACCATCAAGTATACGGATCTCGGTCATGCTGAAAGGAGCTGGAGTGGAGAAACAATCAAGTCAAAGGGAAATGAGAGATCCCTTTGCCTGATCCGAGGCACCGAACAAGAGTGGAAGCTAGAACCAAGGTACACCGCCCTCTAGACCTGGCTTCTGGAATGAATGAGCTGATGTCGACAGAAGGAGGTCCGTCATAGGTGAGCCAATGAGAGATCCTCAACTAAGGCATGAGAGAAAAATAGTAGAGCGACGGACAGACTGACACTAATGATGATAGTGAAATGGAAAGGACTGAGTGGTGAATGGACGACTTCCCTTGTTAGAGCATAAAGGGCATGAATGACATGGCAGCGACTGACATGATAGCATAAGGGATAGGGGACAGTGGGACTGAAGGTCATAATGTGCGACACAAGAGAGAGACCAAGCAATGAAGGATGGAGGGCTATAGCAGGGTACAAAGGGACTCGGGATAGACTCCATGAATGCGATGATGACTCAACTTGGATGCTCTAAACAAGGGTGACTCGATGGTGCTGCAACACATTAAAGGCCCAATGGGGGACCATGAAAACATGAGTACAAGATGGTAACTCATGACGAAAATCGACACGAACAAAGACAAGTAAGGAGGCAAAATGGTGCCGCAAGTACAAGTGTCGTAAGTGAGGAAGTTCGATTTTAGGGTGAGGTGAAGTGACCCTTCTTGGACAAAATGTGTCCTAGTGAAGTATAAAATCACAAAAAACTAACATATACCCATTTGAGGGCTCGGTGAGAGCTTTCCAACGGTGCAGACGGTTTGTCAAACGGGGCTACGGTATGGTCGCAGCAGTCGAAAGAAGAAACAGGGGTTCTCTTGTAATAAGGCAGTTTTCCCTCCGAATTCACTAATTTGCTATTGTTGCTATGGTGAATGTAGAGAGGAGAGAAGGCCCTAAATCTTGCGGCGAGCGTAGCGGACAAATCGACCGTTGGAATCAAGATCCGTCAGTTGCAGGTAAGAGGCCTAACCTTACTCTTTCATTTTGATGGATTGAAAGTTCAGTTTAGGGCCCAAAATCTCAGAAACAGACCCTCCTTCATCTCTATGGCCGGGTCGCACTTTTTGGGCCAAAAAGTGCAACCTGGGTCGCAGGTTTTAGGGCAAAAACTGCGGCCTGGTCCAGAATTGGGCAGAAAACTGCAACCTAGGAGATGAGGGGGTTTTGGTGCTGTTTTATGGCTGAGAGTTGGGTTTTTGTGTTTGGTTATGGTATTCTCGATCTGTATGCTGACAAAGATGATGTTTTTGTGTAGGTATGGTAGATTTACAGGTTAACTGGAGAGAGAGAGACCTGGGTACATTACGGGCAGAGATCCAGGTGGATCAGGGTGTCCGTCGTGTGTTTGCCAGGTTTGGGGTTCTAAAGTTTTTGGAGAACCCTTTGATGAGAGCATGAGAGATTTTGTTGGCCCGGATTATCAGTTACTGGGATCCAGAGCATGAGGTATTTGTAGTGCAGGGGCACAGTGACGCAGCCCTAGGCCTGCAAACCCCAGAATCTTTCAACTCTGTCTATGCATATAACCATGCATTGCAATCACTGTCATACTAAGATTCCAATCTGAAAAATTTCATACATTTCCCAATAGCAGAAGTTTTCTTTCAATTTATGGTTATAAAACCATTTCACAATCTCTGTATATGAGAGTTTACTCCTTCATGGAAAATTCATAACTTTGAAATCTTCAATCAAACCCAATGAAACAAATCATTCACTATTTAATGACAATGTCCAATTTTGTTTTTCACAATCGCAAATTAAATTCAGACTCACATTATCATTTCTTTCCAATGGCATGAGTCATCACCACAAACATATATATCTTTCATCAAAAGGTATTTGCAGCCTAATGTTTAAACTTCAAATCTGTCTACGAATAATCACCCACACACATGCCTTGAATTCATGCTCAAGGAATTCCTTACTGCCATGATTCCTCAACGCAGCCAAACATTTCAGTGCTCCCAAAAATAAAACCTGTAACTATGACTGGACTCAAGAATGCACTCTTACTCAATGTGGCACACATATCGATCTTATACACCACACATCAATGGGATTTGTTTGATTTTAATGCGAGAATACCAGCGTTCCATTCTATATTCAACCATAATTCATTTCCTCTGATCCAACTAATAATTTCAACTTCACCAATAGCCCAATTAACAAATCAACTCTGAATTCATTGTTTCTGTGCACCTTTGTCCTTTTAAACAAGATGGACGTTATTTAATCAATCAAAATTATAATACCATTCATCCTTTACGCAAATGACATAAACCACACACATTACTGGTTGATTACTGGATTAATAACACTCAGAAATATGACACGGCATTAACATTAATGTGTTTGCCCACAACTATCAAATAGATATACGCCTCTTCCTTTTCAACATACCCATTACAAAGTAATACCATTGCATCACACACAATTCGAATTTGATTATTTCTATTATACTATCATTTCTTCAACATTCCAGTGCTCTAATTCGAAACTCAACGCATCAATACAATTGCTAATTGAAGGTTGTGCCTACCTGCGTTAATTTTCCCATGTCTGGCACTTCAACATTTGCAATGGTTTCCAATTGGTTTGTTTCAATGCCATGCTTCTGGTTTGTAACCATCGTTCCGCCTTTAACTTTCAATTGTTGGACCATGCCTATGGCATATCATTTCACTGTTTTATTCACAATCATAACATGAATTCAAATAAACAATGTATCAAATAAATTCTGTGCCCTCTTGCTAGATCTTCTGCGCCTGAGATTTATCACAAAACTATTCAGATTAACATAAGAATTCAACCCAGATTTGTTTCTGCTGAATTGAACTCAAACCTGCGCTGTCAATATATGTTAAATCACCATCTCTTTTAAATGCTAGCAATGGAACAACAATTTTACTTGCACTGTGTGAAATAGATGATCGATTCACCGAAATATCAACCCAAACAGAAACTTCAAGGCCCAGATTCGATTTCAACGCATTAAACAAATAGCAATTTCTGCTATCGAACGCACTTAGACAGAATTTTACCATAGAGATTCACACAATCTACAGATTCAAAATAATTCTTTTATGCAGAGTGTTAACGCCTTTCATGCATAACGATTTTCCAAATTACTGGTACTCTTCTCTTTACAATTCAATCAAACTACAGGTCGATATTCATAGATATGGATTTAATATTTCCATATTAAATTTAACTCTTCCAACTTACACTTACAAATTCTTTCATGTTGGCATTATATTCAATCGACCGATAAATCCATCCATACATATAATTTCAATCCATCAATGATTTATATACAAATCTGAAACATTATTTTCATATAAACAAAAGGAGACTACTTACAAACTTATCTTTGGCCTGATATTCGACACTGATGGCCCTTTACAAACTGCCCGAAGGCATCCAAGAAGAAAACCCTCTCACTCTCTACTCACACTAACTCACAATATCCATCTGTTTTTCTCTCAAAACCCCCTCCTATTTATACAATTTTAAAAGTAATCTAATTTAATTCTTTATCCCTTCAATTCCTCAACAAACCCCTAATCTCTCAACATCCCTAAAAGATAGATTCTTATCCCTAAGACTTAGAAACTAATTCCAACTTAGGCTCCATCATTAATTCTAAATAATCTAGAAACTAATTTCTCTCATATTTACAAATTCTCACAAATAATCAATTAAAATATAATTAATCACTCAAAATTTAATATTTCTTCAAAACATGAAACCCCCTAGCTTAGGTAAATTACAAGGTGTTTTTCGGAGCTAATGCTCCTGCATCACACAGGATCGAACTGACAGTCTAGGATGTGTATTTCCTAACGAGACTCCCACCACTAGGGATGGTGGGAAACACGTAGCCGGTATTACCGCGGGGGCGGCATATCATGGAGTTTGTGGAACGACATTGTCGACTGGGTCTCCAAGTCAAGGGGACTCAGATACCGATCGGGGATCTAGAGAGGCTAGATACCCGTGCAGTGGCCACAGCTGTGCTGCGTATCCTGGGAAACTAGGCATTCCATCACATCACCGGGGGGTAGATGATGCTTGTAGAGAGTGTGTTGAGTGGGACCTACTATGGGTGGGCCCAAATGATGCTGGTGTCGTTAAAAAGACAGTTGTCGCTCTGCAAGTGACAAGTGAACCACAATTGCTCATATGGGACTGTATTGTGCGCCTTCTTCTTTGAGAAGATCCAGACCTTGCGGCCTCATATACAGCTTCCAGATGGGGGCCCAAGAGAGCCCAGGATGTGCCGGTGGGGGCGGCTACTGTGCAGAGGAGGAGGAGGGGCGGTCGGGCGAGTGTTTCGATCGGAGTTTTTTGCCCATTGGGATCAGATGTCGTTATACATAGACAACTATCCCTATAGTGGGATGAGTTATTGTGGAGATCCAGATCTGCCACTTCTGCCTAGTCGGGTATGGGGGCCCGATGGTAAGTGACAGATAGCTATTCTTGTATGGGCATGTTAAAGTTTTCTGAATATTAGATAGGGTACTGATTCATGTACTTTTGGTATGCAGATATAGCTCCGGTAAAACCGGACGGATATATGGGACGACCGGCAGCAGCTGGAGCTGTAGGTCCGAGTGGGTCGAGAGCAGCGCGTAATGAGGATGCAGCCGCCCTTTTGGAGGACATCCACCGTAGATGCGAAAGGTTGTTGACTAGCATATCGGAGCGCGGGTGGCAGGACTTAGACGACCAGTACATAGAGCCATGTATTGGTCTACCCTCGGAATGGCGAGGGGTCATGCGGCGCATGGCGATGGCTGGTCAGGGGATACGTGATCTACAGGCTGCAGGGGCAGAGCCATTGGCTCGGGATCCACCAAATAGTGATTAGGTGTGGGGCGTGTGGTGCCCCCTAGTGTGTATGTAGGGGCAGGTGGTGCCCCCAGTTTTGAGTGTTTTGTAACATGCGATGGGCATGTCATATGTATCAGAGTAGATGGACTCTAAACACATGTTTTGTGACACATATTATGGATATGCATAGTTTTTAATGATTATGAATGTTATTTTCTTGTATGAAATGCGTGCGATAAATGCCAGTCTAGAACATGGTTTGCAATACTATTTACATAGTGATTTTGATCTCGAGGTACATGGTTGAAAGTTATGGTTTCAAAGGTACGTATCAAGAGTTTCACTCGTAAATAGTGTCTCAATAGCACAGGGTTATGCACATGATAAACACCATTTAGTTGCATGACAAGAAGTAAGGAATCCAAACGAACATGCAGATGAAGGATGCGATGAAATAGGGCATCGGCTAAGAGACCACGCACTGCATCATATTCGGCCTGATTGTTCGTGGCAAAACCAATGCAGACCCCGTTGGAGAGAACAAGGGCATGCAAGGGGGTGAAGATGGCCCAACCTGTCGAGGTTAGATTCCGGGAGTAACGACTTGCACCGTCGGCGTAACCGATAAAGGGTGTGGACGGGGGGTCCTGCGGAATGGTGTTACAAGACAACAAATGAGGGGAGGAGAGGCAATGACGGCAGTGTGAGTGTATAGAAGACATCGAGCGGAAACTGCGGTAGGGAGTGCAAGGAGCAGGATGACTATGACTCATATACAAACTAGAGGGTGGTATATGAGGGCTATCGGAAGTATGGTGAGGACTCGGGCTGCGGAGGTCAACAGAGATACGGGTGGAGTGATCTCGTGTATGGGTAGAAAAGAGGTGGTCAGGCGAGACAACGGGGGAGAATGCAAGGGGACTGGGCTCCAAGTGTCTCGCAGAGGAGGAGAGGTAAAGAATGGTCGTAGTAGACTCCGTCATTTGAACATCAGGGGGGGGAATGTCGATGGGAGCGGGGGGATCCTCAGGCTGGCCTGAAGCATACTGCGTGAGGATGGGAGAGGCAGATTGATTTTTTTCAACCTCATACTCTCGGACTACCTCTAAAGAGGCGCGGTAATGCATCAGGTGAGGAAAATGGTGGGAGTAATGGCCATGAACACCGCACAAAGCATAAGGTTTGTTGGTGCGGAGAGTCTTGGGGTTCTTGGTTACGAACGAAGAAGGAATGGAGGCTTTAGGGACCGTAGACTCAGGGAACGTGACTTTAACCATGGGATGGATATGGGGAAACTCGGGACAAGCATGGGTGGCATGACCGACGACATCACACAAGGCACAAGGCTTTGCGGGCGGAGGAGGGGTCGGGTCAGTCGTGGTGGTCTTGTCTTTGGGTGCCCCCATGCGAGCTTTGCCTTTCTTCCTGGGATCCGTCACGCAGGAGAAGGGTCCTGTGGAGGTGCTGGGGGCACAGTGGTAATGGAGGAAGCGAGGGGGACCAGTTGAACTAGTGTCAAAGCCATGTAGGGTTTGGGGTGACCAGGAGGGGTAGCTACTGGAGGATCAAGGTACCAGACTGGTATGCCCAAGGTCAGGTTAGGGAGAGAGAGGGTGGCCATGACGGGGACAAAATATACTCCAGGAGGGGGAGCCAGGAAAGGTATCTGCCCAACAGGGTAATGACCAAGAGGGATGGCTCCGAGATGGTTAAGGCCTGGGGGAACTGATCCAGGAGGATAAAGGGGTTCAGGGATACCAGCTGTAGGGGGAGGGCCAGAAGGAGGAGGTCCGGCTGGCTAAGATGAATAGCTAGGAGCGGGTTGCGGAGGGCGAGGGGGAGGTTGCTGACTAGCCAAAGCAGGCTTCTTGAGGGCAGCCTGAGATGATTGCATCATGCAAACATTCAATAAGCTGGGATCAGTGATAGGATGAGGGGGGAGAGTAGGAAAAGTTCCAAACAGGGAGGAATCTTTGTTAAAGCCGGGGGAGACACTGGTCAAGGAATCAACAGTTTGCTTGTTGGCTACAGAAGAGATGGTCGTCTCAGGTGAGGTCTGAGATTTTGGCTCATGATATGTCAACTGGTCAATGGTGACTATATTTCCATTATGGGGGAAAGACATCTTGCGGACAGACATCTTTCCATTATGGGGGAAAGACATCTTGGTACAGCAGACATAGCATAGGTGTAGCTTCACCCCAATAGAATGTTGTAGTCTAGCGGGGCGTCTATGACTTCGACGTCAACGCAAATAGTCTTACCGGTGAGGGTGATAGGACAATTACGAAACAGGCAAATGGGCTGGGAGGCATGGCCATCCCACGCTCGAAGGGTGATCATGGAAGGGGCCAACTCAGGGGATCCGAGTTGCTTCCAAACCGAAGTGGACATCACGCAGGTGGATGCCCCCTCATCAATTATACACCAGGAAATGTTGGCATTCTGGATTTTGACTGGGATTTGGAAGGCGACGGAAGGAGGAAGAGGAGGATGGTCCGATTGAGTGGTGTCGAAAACAATCATTTGGTCATCAGCAAGATCTATAGCGCCCACGGTAGATAGTAGAGCCTTCTTTTGGGAAGGGCACGACTGGAGGAGTTCCAGTGTGGAAATGGTGGCAGGAGATTGCGACAAATCATCTACTATGCTATACAAATGAGCAGCTCGACCGGAAGCAGCGTTTCGACGTAATGGTCCCTTAGGAATCTTGGTATGAACCTCAACTTTGGGTTGAGGGATATGCAAGGGGCCACTGGGTGTCGAAAGAGGCTCTGTAGAACCTGAAGAAGGAGGCTCGGGGGCAGACTGAGCAGGAGGCTTGGGGTACTGGCGAGACCGAGTTTGAAGGTGGAGGTCAACGGTTGGGGATGGATCAGAGGTCATCATGAGGATCTGGTAATCGGAGGAACCAGAAATGGAGGGTGGAGTGGAACTCCGCCCATCAGGTGGTTGGGTAGCCACGAATCCTTGTTGAGGGAAAGGATCAGTAAACACAGCTGGTTGAGTAGTGGCCACATTAGGGGGAGTGTGAGGGGAGGCATGTTGTCCGCACAATGTGGCTTGAGACTCCCACATCTGCCGCATCTGTGGTAAAAGGGGACAATCGTGGGTGTAATGACCATAAACACCACAACACGAACAAGGCTTGTTAGTACGAAGAGGCCTGTCTGGCTTAGGCTGATTGCCCTGTTGCTGGTTAGCAGTGTTAGGGTCAAAACCTTGGGGATTGAGTCCACGAGTACCAGGAGAAGATTGATTTGGATTTCCTCTCCACCTTCTTTGACAAGAAGGGGGATTAGTCGCACCCTGTTGTGCAAATACTTGCCCTGGAGGGGGCTGTAGGTGCTATTGCTGGGGTTGAGGAGGCAAGGGAGGTGGGATCGCATATGCTGGAGGAGCTGACATGCCAGGCTGTGGATAAGGGTAATGGTTAGGTTGGGCAACATTGAGGTAAGCAGGAGGTTGAGAAAAAGGAGGAGGCATGCCGTATCCTGGGTACATGCTACTGGGAGGGGGAAGAGTGCTAGAGGTGCTGGCCCCTCCGGGAGGGAGACCGTAGCCCATAGGAGGTTGAGCATATGGATGGGAAAGGGATCCAACGATACCGTCGGTGGAATGAGATGCCCCCGGGGCGTTAGCGCCACCGGGCCTGGGGAGGTCAGGAAGGACGGTATAAACATAACCAGACTGGGCATAGATCAGGTCATATTTCAAGGCTATTTGGAGGGCGGCTTCTTCAGTTTGAGGGAAATGGGAGGCGACATCTTTGCCGATAGGAGCTAGGAGAGAGCAAAGGAACCAGTCCATATAGATCTGATCTTCGAAGGGGGGAGCTCGACATAAGCTGCATCGACGTCGCCATTCCTGAACATGGGTGGAAAGGCGGGTCGAAGATGTTTGCTTAAAGGAAGTCAAGAGCTCCGTACCAGTATCGTAGCAGAGAGGGAGCTGGAAGTAAGACAAAAAGGCTTGGGCAATGGTCGAAAAGGTGGTATGGGAAGAGGTGGCTTGGTCGACATACCATTTAGAAGCTTTGCCAGTAAGCGTGCGTTGGAACAAATGAAGATGTATGCAGTCATCCGTAATGGAATTGGAAGAACACCACATGTGGAAATATCAGACATGATTGGTTGGATCTTCTTTAGCAAGGCCTTCAAACTTAGGGATGTCGGAGGGGAGCTTGGTTGGCATAGCAGGCCAACCAACATCGTGGAAAATAGGGTCATTGATCAACTGATTAAAATCGGGGAGGATGAGGCCTGCAATGTACGGCAGCAAGGGTATGGCCGAGGTAGTTCCTGTGGTGGTTCCGCTAGTAGTGGTTCCGGCATTAGGGCCTGAAGCACCGCTAACGTTAGGCCCTGGACCAGACATAGTGAAGGTGACAGGGGGAGAACCAGGAGGAGAGGGAGAACCCAATGAATCATAAGAGGAGTCGGAGTGTGGACTCAAAGGAGGACTGGCTCGATGACGACGGGACGGAGTAGGTCGATCAACCAGAAACTGAGGGTGAAGGCCAAGAAGTCTCCGGGAAAGGTGCCTTGGGGGCGCAATGATGACGGGAAGAAGGAAACTGACAAGGGAAAAAAGGGACAGAATCAAGTGAGGTCAAGGGCAGAAAATGTGCAGTGAAAATTGATTTTAGAGTCTTTTCCAGGTGGTGTTAACCAGGCGCTTCTTCACTTAGGGTCAGTGTGTGGCGTGCGTTAATTTTAATTTTTAAACCCTTTTTGTTTTGAGAGAAAGAAAATGTGTGCTGCATAACTAAAAATAAATCTGCAGAGAACAGCATATAATGCTGAAATAACAGAAGAATAACAGCTACTATTGCATCGATTTAACCCAAGAAGGCGGTTCGCTCAAAAACTAATCTAAAAAGGGAAAAAATCTAGTCAAAACACACTTAAAAAGAGGCCAATAGATCTAGGGTCAAAAGGGACAGAGATCTAAAGGATAAAGCTGCTGAAAAGAGGTGCAGATCACAGCCAAGAGATAGAGGCAAGGTGGCTGGAAAAAAGGGAAGAAATCAACAAAAAGCGGAAAGGACAGGGAGGAGGTCCTAAAGAGAGGTCCAAACAAAACAACAAGAGGTGATTTGAAAGGAAGGAAGATTTAAAGGGATATGAGGAGGAGGTTCCAGATCTGAAAAAAGGAAGGCTGAAACTCTGAAAAACAGATGGCTGAAACAGCTAAAAGTCTTCCACAAAAAGTGGAGGGTACTAAAGCCCTAGGGGGCTAGGTTCCCACTTAGATGAGTAAAAACAGATCAGAACTTGGTCAAAGCGGGCTGAGATAGAGGCTGGAAAACCCTGACAGAAGCTTCAGCAAAACCCAAAAAAATTGCAGAAAAACCACTGAAAAATTGGCAGGTCACAGGTTCTGACCTTTTTTCAGTGCAGGTCGCAGAAAAGAGGCTGAAAAGTGTGACCTGGAGGTCTAGGTCGCAGGTTATGGGCCAAAAAGTGTGACCCCTCGTTCCGGTTGTCTCGGCGCCAGATTTTCAGAAAAGTTGTCGTCTCAGTTGCGGCTGGTGTTGCTTACCTGCGCAATAGGGCCAGAAACACACGAAAGTTAGAAATTTTAATGTTTTAAGGTTTTATGTGAGAAAAACAAGATAAAAATAGGAAAAATAAACAGCTGAAAAGAAACCCTAGGGTCTGAAGTAGTTGGATATGCAGGAATATGAAAAACGACAGCGGTCGTAATTTAAAACCCATGTGGAGTCGCCATTTGTTAGTATGAATCCTTTGTCAAAGTTTACGAAAAAGGACCACTTTAACTACGCATAACTAATAGCCCTAACAACAAAAGTGGCTGCCAATATCTTCATATATGCGGTTAGTTGAACAAAAAAGAGCTGCAAAAACCAGATCTATGCATGGAAAGACATTAAGCAGAAAAAACAAGGGTTTGCTCCATATACCAATAGAAAAGACAAGAACAATTTTTGAAAGAATTTTTATATTAATTGGGCACCTGGGAGGAAAACAAGAAGGCATATCCAATTCTCCTCAGTGGGATGGGTTCTTGGAAGTCCTCAGCACTTCAGATCTAAGATTTCTCTCTCTTGTTGGTGCATAAAACCCAATGCAAAGAATAGAACTCAATGGGAGCTCACACAACAAATGACAGAAAAATGTGACCAAGTGTATAGATCCAGAGTGATCTAATAGGCAACAAAAGGTGAAGAATGGTAGGAAAAACCCTCCTATTTATAACAAAATATTGGGGTCATTCTAGATCTTGGTGCATGATTAAAATAATGTTAACCAAATCTAGATCCACCTTTTATGGAATATTTTATTATATTTGTTGGAGGGAAAAGGTATTTGACTTGGGTCAAATCCCTTGATTTTTCAAAAATAAATAAATAAATGATTTATTTATCTTTTTAAGGAAGTGGTTAGAGGATAATCAAATAAATAATGATTTATTTAATTATTTAAGGAAGTGGTTGAAAGATAATTAAATAAATAATGATTTATTTAATTATTTATGGGTGATTTGGTCATATTTAACAAGGAATATCATCTAAATAAGATTTAAATAATTATTCCTAGAAAATAATAAGATAAATGAAGGTTTATCTAATTAATTTCGTTGTTTTTTGGTTAAACTGACTGGGAATAATAATTAAATTATGGTTTAATTAATTCTTCCATGAGGAAAATAAAACAAATATAGGTTTGTTTAATATTTCCTTTTGGGGTTTCCTGTTTAGACCATAAACAACCTAATAAATGTGGTTTATTAAGTTATTTTAACATAGTGAAGGCAATTTTACTTAGGGTAAAATTGGTCTTACATGGTGTACTTAGGTCCATCTAATGATAATAGGTTAGATGACCAAAAAATGGTGTAACAGACCTGTTTCCTAATCCATTGGGTTGCTCTTCCTTTGCTCGGATGATGTTCTGAAAACATATTATCAACCATAAAAACAATGGATTGTCATCAATACAACTTTCTACCTACCCAATCGTACAGATCTAACGTTTTTTCTTCATTAGAGTGCACTTGGATTGGAAAACTCTATTCACAACATTTTATTCTTTGAAAGCAGGAAATCTAATCTATTTCTACTCCTCATTTCTCCATGGGCTCAGATTAAACAGTTGAGCCCATATGATTCTCTACCTAATCTACTAATTTGTTAGGATTAAACTGTCTAACAGATCTTATTCTCTAAATTCTAAAACATAAATTTAAACAACATCCAAGTCAAGATTAAGCTGTTTGAATTGCTGTGATATATGGCATAAAGACAAGTTGCACATAGACATTTATTTTGCAGAAAAAATAAATCAAAAAATGGAAGGCTTAAGATCTGAAATTTGATAACACTTCCTTCCTCTTTTCTACAGCTCTAATTTGATTCTTATTGAGTTGTCTTTCCTTTTCTTCTGGTTCAGATTTTGAGCTGATTAGAACCAGATTTTTACATCTTTTTGACTCAGAAAATAAAAAATATTTGAGTCATCTCTCTTTGGAAACTGAGGTTCAGGTTTTGAACATGTTTGAAGCTTTCATTTCTATCCTAATCTATCTACTGATAAGCCAAGATTAAACAGTTTGGAAAATCGAATTCACTATCCTATCAGCAGAAAATTTAAAGCTAATTAGTCAAGTTTAGGTTGTTTGACTAACTAGAAGTGTGTTTTGTAGGAGTGGCATTTGAGCTTGCACACTTTCATATTTGTTTCTATTTTTTGGTATGGGGCTGTACCTTTCTTGTTTTCATAATCTGCCCTCTTTTCTCTTTTTCACTGTTTTTGTATTTTTGAATTTTTTATTTTTCTTCAAAGTAGAAAAGAACAACTAACTACCTGCTCAGAACTGAGCTTTATCGACATTCCTATCCAACCTATTCTAAACATGGAGTATTTACATATTCATATGATACAAAAGTGCCAATGCAGCCAGCTGAGTAATGTCAAGAAGAAGAAGAAACTCTGGCTGCTTGCCAGGGGTATCCATAGTGTATTCTGAAGATTAATCTTCAAAACAAAAACTATCATAGAAGGTGACGAATTTTCATGTCTCTGGCTCTTGCAAAGGATTACTGTTTGATAATTTGAGCCAGTTGGTATTTCCACACACTCTTCCAAAGGATCAAAAAAGAAAATATGAAGGTTCTCTTCTTTTTGGTCCTCCATGTCTGGTAGATTGTCTGCTTCCAAGACTTCAGCTTTGAGGAGCATCTCTTCATAAATTTGCTTGGAAGTTTCATCATTTTTAACAGAAAAGGAAGAAGATTCTTCTTAAGAAGATGGTATATCCATAGTAGGATAGTTTGGTATTTGTTTTTCTCCTTCATCTTCCTCATCATCTGAACTGGAGGACTCATCATATTTGGCAGTGTTGTCCTCTTGTAGTCCTAGTATGCTTGGATTCAGTGGGCTGAACTCTGTGAAGAGATTATTATATTCTTGAGCAGGGGTGTATTCAAAGGTTTGCTCTTTCTCAAAAACTTCTTCATTACTCTTCTCTTCACCTTCTGAGTTAATAGGCTACTGATTCTCAATTATGTGAAAGCCCTTTATGATGGATCGAAATGGATGTTTGCGGCTTTCAAGCTGACGATGGTGAAACTCATAACACCAATAAAATGTTGGTTGTCCTACATGATTAGTTTCTAATTGGAAAACATCATCGTCATCAGACTGATTAAAGTTTGAAAATATATCAGAATAAACCTTTTCATCAGTCAAACATATTGGGGTAACAGTTTGATTTTCTTCTAGCTGATCTACAAGTTTATTTCTTGTATCAAGACGATAAGATGGAGTAGGTAGATGAGCACAAGCGTTTGGTTCAAATGAAGGTGTGGATGCGGGTTGTATGTTCAATACTAGATCAATCTCTTTCTCTGTCAAAAGAGGAGTTTCCTTTTTTCTTAGAACAGAGGTACAACAGTCCTCTTTATCTTGTGTAGGCTGATTTTGAGGCTTGATGTCTTCTTGAGCCTCTTCCAGGGGAACTTCACTTGTGTCACTAATAGTTTTGGTATTTAGGTCATGAAGTTCTCTTATCAGCATAGTACAAGACATAGGTAGGCAATTAAGCATTTCTTGACAACCTTCTTCATTTCTTTATTTGTAAGTTAGCTCAGCGTCTTTTATAACGTGTTGATAATAATACATGTCTTGGTCAGAGTCTTGGTGTTGAGGCGATTGGGCTTGTGTTTGATCAATGGAAAGCCTAGCTTGCTCTAGATCATCAACATTCATACTAGCCATTAACCTATCCATTCTCTTCCCAAGCATGTAGATCATCTTTTCCATCATGATTAGAAATTTTTCTTGATTATTTTCTTTATGTTCATCATACATGTCTTGTTGGGGTGGAGTCTGCGTTTGATCAGCTAAAAGCATATGATTTTCTAGATCACCAACGTTGAAATTTTCCATAAACCTACCCATCCTTCTTCCAAGCATGTACAACAATTTCTCCATCATGAACATATGTTTGTCTTCTGGATCTATATCTAAATCCATGTTTGTAACTCAGAAAAAATTGCAATGTGTCTGGTCAACCAGTTCGGAGTCTTCTACCAGTGGAGTCATTTGTTCTTTTGGGAGTTTCAGAGCGTGGAGTCGCCAGGTGGAAGTTTTTAGCTCCTAAGGAGGTAAAAATTGTAATGGTCCACCACCATGTATTTCTTGTGCAGCTGCAAGATTTTCAGGAACTGATTTAGCTCTCAAGGGTGATCTGAAAACAATTGATAATTATTATCTTAGGAGACTTCTTAAGGATACTTTCTGAGTTATCAACTACTTCAAGTGGATCAGGGTTAGGATTGGCTCTAGTGTGAATTTTTCAAGGAGCCACTATGATATTTTTTTCAGACCCAATTAAACAAGAAAAGTTCAACCAGATATAACAATCTTTGAGAGGTTAACTAGTCTGTTTACACAAATTTTAATCCTACAGTCCTCTAACTGAGTTTGAATGATATTATAATGATAAGGGTTCTTCCCAGTGGAGTCTTAAGGTCTGTTCAGGATTGTGGAGTCGCCAAGTGAAAGTTTTTAGCTCTTTTCAGAGGTAAAAGGTCTTATGGTCCACCACCATGTTTATTGAATACCAATCTAACCAGAGATCTTGGGTCTTCTGAGTGCCTAAGGGTGTGTAAGATAAAATGCACTCACTTCCCCAACGGAGTTGCCAGAAATGTTAGGAATCTGTAATTTATTGGCAATATTGGCATATTCCAATTACAGAAGCAACATCATTTCACCCAAATTTGGGATTCTAGGATCTAGCCCTCCTGAATCCAGAGTGGGATATCTCTAGGAATGAGTTTAAAGATGTGATATTTAATAGCTGAAATTATGATATTAGGCTAGTTATGAAGAGCTTGGGTTTTGTTTTGTTTGTTTTGGTTGGGCAAGGACATGATGAAGGTGAAGGTAGTTTCAAAATGAAGGGTGAAGGTGTCTGCAGATGAAGGAATTATTTGGCTGAAAGAAAAGGCAAAGACAGTTTTAACCCATTGGGCTATGGAGTCATAGGAGGATTTTAATTGGACAGCAAGGTTCAAGAAGGATCCATGGGGCAAGTCACTTATGTCAAAGGATCTCTTAAGGTGATTTTATGGAATGAAACCGATAGGAAATTAAGAAAAAACAAATGATGATATAGTAAAACAGCCTGAGATCAAGTAAGTTCTTTTAAACTATATTGCTTCAGCATGTACTTAAAGAAAAACATGAGAGTATTCTGTGATCAGGTTAATACCTTTAAACTGGCCTGCTTTGAAGTTCTTTCAGTTAGAAAAAATTAAAGAAAATTGAACAGCTTAAGATCAGGTAAGTGCCTTTAAACTACCCTGCTTTCAGCATATTCAATAAGGAAAAAATAAAGTATTCTAAGATCAGGTTAATACCTTTAAACTAGCCTGATTTGAAATAATTTCAGTAAGAAAACATTAAAATACAGTTGAACAACTTAAGATCAAACAAGTGCTTTTAAACTATGTTGCTTCAGCATGTTCAATAAGGAAAACAATGATAACAGTGACAAAGAGAAATTTAGATCAGACAAGTGCCTTTAAACCAGCCTACATTGATGTACTCTTCAAGGAGAACGTTCAAATGAGGAAAACATAGACAATAAATTTTTCAGTGAGAGTAGGGTACTGTAGAAAGTAAATCCTAGCTCTATGTTTGCTGCTCTTCATCAGAGAAAATGAACAGAATGAAGACATTAAGCAAAATAACAATTGACAGTGAGGAACACATCACCATTGACACAAATCAGGATCCCATAAATCAGTAGCTTGTATTTGATGTTCAAACCGGTTACAATCAGCAAGCCCGGTGGGCCTCTACAACTTCAAACTTCTCATATCAGCTTATGTATCTTTAAGTTGCAAACAGGGCATCAATAGCTTCAGAATAACTATTACATGCATTCAAATGTCCAGAGACCAACATTTTCTCATCTTCTATAGCAGTATTTATAGAAGAATGAAGAGGTGGGAGGATTTCCCAGGGGTCAAGTATCATTAATTGTGTGATCGATGCAATTCCTGGCCTTTGGGAACCAGGCAAGGCAAAAGGTGGGAATGTAATCTTTTATAACTCTGCTTCATAACTCTGTTTTTGTCTTTCAAGGCCTGATGATTGAAAATATCTACTTCTGGACTATTCTTTAACCTTTAAAATAGTTTTTCCGACAATTTAGAGATAAGATCCTCGATTAGTATTAATTGTTCGGCGGCCTTTGATTTTCTGTGAGACTGTAGGTGCCTTTAGAAGCTGGAGAAGGTTCAATTAGCCTCTGTTTTGGCATCTAAGTAACTCTGTAGCCATTCTTTGCGTTTGAAGTCCCCGTAGGAGTAACTCTTCGGCTGCGTTTGAGACAAATATCTGATCCTGATGAATAAATTCAGCCTCTGATTGAATACCTTGAGGCACAAGTGGCATTTCAATAACTAGAGGGATCAATTTGCCTCAATTGCGGTGGTGGAAGTGCTCCTGTCGATAAAACCCTTAAAATATTCTTTAAAACGTGTTTTAAATCAGGGATTGGGCTTTTGATAACTGTCTTAGCCGTAATTCCCATAAAACTGTCTCTAATCCTCTGTTCTGATACATTTTGGTCCTTGGCACTGATACTCTTTGATTGTGCCCCTTTCATGGTGTTTTTTCTGGTGTGCAGGGTTTATAAGGCATCTATGCCTGAGAAAACATTGATGAAACGTGCATTTCCACCCTGTGGATGATTTCCTTTAACGAGTCGAAGACGAGAGAGTCATCACCCTCCGCCTCTGAATCTTCTTTGGAAATAACGAAGGAATGATTTAAAACCCTGCAAAACATGAAAACTATTATAAAACCTGCGTATATAGGTTAACTGCATGAATGAGAAGGATGAATCTGAGCCGTCGATCATGCAGAGATCGACGGTCGGGATTCGGCAATGGAAAGTCAAATGGAGAGATCAGGCGATGAATTGTGGGCTGTCGATCTGCAGATCAGATCAACGGTGGAGATTGATTTTTCACTGTACGATGGCCCGGTTATCGTGCGCGCACATTTGTTAACCATAGAGCAACTTCGGCGAGCGATCACCATTGGATCAGTGGGCCCAGATCAGACGGTCCATAGCGATATCGCTGGGCATCCCGGTCTGAATATTAACGCGTGATGGACGATGGATGGATGACAGTTTTACAAATAGTACATGGGATGTGTGGCAAGCGATGTATGGAATCACTGGCCATCAGGCAAAAACCGCCCTCCGCCGAAGAGTGGTGTGATAAAAACCACGCGGTTTTGGGAAAACGGCGCACGGTTGGGGGGTCCACAGGGAGGCGTGCTTCGCACCATCAGATCTATGGATTGAATCGATGGTCGAGATCGCTCCATAATTTGCACGGGCGAAAAAATTAAATAAAATGAATTTCGACGGTTTAAATAAATATCAAAGGTTTTTTAATGGTTTGCGAAGAAATATTTATTTAAACCGGATAAGCTCCCGACTGGCTGAGTGCGCAGTCACGGCGCCAGGGTGTATGGGCAGAAAGGCTAGGGATTTAGCCCAAGGGGGCTTAAGTCAAAACAATGTATTTTTATGATTTTTCAACGTTTTTTCAAAGGAAATGAGGGTTCCGATAAGGCCAAGAGTGAGTATTACACCTTATAAAGGGGATTTTGATGAGGGGAAAAGGCAGAAATGTGAAAATGAGGGATTTTCATGGGAAATGGGGGGACATAAAATGAGGTTACTTTTGGGAGAAGAGAAAAGGGAAAATGTGTTTGCAGCAGTATTTTTCCTAGGAAATCAGTAGGATTTTAGGGTCTTTTGGGATGTAAAAAACGGTGCGGATTTGGACAGAGGCAGGAGGCCTTCAAGAGTCTTCAATAGCCAATAGTTTTTGTTATAGGAAATTGTTCCTTGAAGGCTCAAAACAGATTTAGCCACCTTTTGATATAATCAAATTTTACAGGTGGCTAACAGAACCCTCATCCTCATGCAATATTGATGAGTCTCATTCAGCCCTTGAGGTTGGGATGTGGAACATTGGATGATGAAGTAAACCATGACACCTCCATGAAGAATCATGAAACAATTTGTGAACCAGAGGAAGAGACAGCTACTACATCATTGGAGGAACCAAAAACTCTATTGAACATGGGTGGAGAGGAGACATCACCTCCATCAAATTTGGATCCTCATAGATCCAACATAGTCATTGGTGAGACGCCTTTCCTAAGAGGTCTCCAAGAAGCTGCATTTCAAACTCTAATGAAATGCAAGGAGCAATAATTGGTTTTGGAGGATGGTAGCCCTCATGGGAGGAGTACCAAAATGATGGAGAAGAGATGGTAAGATGTTTACATCATTGGGCAACAAGGAGAAGGGATACATATTTATGATATGACATATATATCAGTCATGACACCTTCATCACATGAGTCAAATGATGTGAGCATGAGGAGACCTCAAGCACTAGTGTTTCTTGGGATTGAGGGGAGAGAGCACAAGTAGATTTGCTCGCATATGATTGAGGGTGTTGCTAGAGTAGAGGAGGGAACTCTCATAGTGCAAGGGGATCACTCCTTAGCTGGGATTGATTGGGAGGCATTTCCCTCTTGGGAGAAGTTTCATATTTGCAACAGCATCACCAGAGTTTTTCTTGACAAGAAGCATGTCAAGGAACAAATATTGGCATGGGCAGGAGCCTTTTGTCATGAGCTCACAGCGTTGTCATTTGGGAAGAGGATCACATGGATAGATCCATATAGCATCTTACTTCTAGCCTATGGTAAGATTATTGTATGTACCTTTGTTTATTTGCATACTCTTATCATTATGATGCAGTACAAGGCTTTTCAAAGGGGCAAATTTTTCATGTTTCTCCTTGAGAAAAATTGGGCCAAACTATGTGATGGGGACTGTTAGAGTCGGTATCTTCATCCCTCCCTCAGAGATTAAATTTCTCTTGTTGCATTTCATTTTAGATGTCCCATTCAGTTCAGTCAACTGCATTCCATTAAGAGCATGGATCATCTGACGAAAGGGTCCTGTCATTCATATCCCTCATGTCATGTACCTACTGGTCTAGTTCAGTTCTTCAAAATCATTTACAGTCATTTTTGGTCTCCTGGTTGGCAAACAGTCATTTTAGGGTTTAGTCTTATTAGGTCTATGGTTTTATCAATCCGGTCTCAAAATGTCTAATAATGTCAGTAGGCACATGAGGGAGGTTTGAAATAAGTTTTCATTGCAAAAATTTCATCATCATAATGCTTGATAATGATTTTTCTTCAAAACTCTATTTTGAAGAAAAATTGTCTATTTTATCCTTTTGTAACAAATGCAATGATGCTCCATTCGTAGCACTGGTCCCCTTTTCCAAAATCCCATGCCATCCATTCCTTGCAAGACAGACAGAAGCCCATTATTCAGCCCAAAAGCACAAAGGAAAAAAAACAGAGTTTTTAAAGTGAAATGTCAAAGTTTGCAACATTACAAAAGTGAGTTTTATGAAATGAAAATTAAAATTTTTCTGTATATAAGTCATTGGTCATGTTCAAACAAAGCTTATTTGCACTCAAAAGAGAAAGATTGAAACAAGAGAAAGTCATGTTGAAGGAAAAGAGTAAGTTTGAATAGAAAATGGTCAAAGTGGGGTGCGCGGCGCATAGGCTGGGTGTCGCGACGCATTGGGTCTACCTCCGCAGTGTAAAAAATACACTGGCGCGGCACATTGGAGGGGCGCGATGCATTCGATTACTTGCATGGCACATTGGGCCGAAACATCAAAAATTTTCCATTCTTCTCCAAACATCAAATTTTATTGGTTGCTCCATGCTCGAGCAATTCAAAGCCACTCCTCTATTGCTCAGAACTCATGCTTGGTGTTGATTATGAGATTGGTTATGAAAATTTGAGTACAAAAATAAACTCTATTATCTTGATTGAGAAGTGCTTCCTTAGGAATTTAAACTTGTTTTGATATCAATAATTCTATTCCCATCACCTTGTTTTTCCTTCCCCCGCACTATTATCTCATCACTACAATCATTCCTAAGCCTATCTCCTTATCCCTAAAGTCATTTCTTTTCCTATCATTCACATTTCCCATTTCACTTGATTATAGCCCATCACTTTCATTACCCCATTCCTCCATATTCCCTCCCATTTGACATATATTTGGCAATAAAATCAAAACAAAAAAGTTCTCATTATCATACAAGACAACACAGACCTTTCAAATTCTCATGGAGACGGATATTTCTTATGACCGAGACAGTGCCTCTACAATTGAATTGCATGCACCAAGAAGGCATTAAGGCGACGTAAAAAGTATGAAAAACTCCAAATTTTGGCCGAAGCTTCTTTGGTTCAACATAGCACTTGATGGTGGACCTTCAGTCCAAATTTCAAGAAATTTGGGAAACTTTCTGTCAATTTTGAATTTTTTGGCCTTAAAACATATTTTCCTGCCCGACGCGTAGCACCACTTGTTGCGCGCTTATAATAGGCAGCTCCTCTTGAAGAAAAATTTTCATTCCTGGATTTTTCATCAAAATTTATGCATGCCTACCCATTACCTAAGTATTTTTACAACTTTTGGGTTGCCTGAAGGGTCAAAAACACCCTAAAAATGGCCTTTCTCGCACTTTTGCACACACAAGAAGAAGTGTTGAGCGATTGGATTTTTGGAGGGGAAAATGGCAACAAATTTCAGAAATTCCACTTGAGTTGGAAATTATACAGGCAGATATTTCCAATGAGCTATCCTATGCTCAATTTGGACTCAGGGAAGGCCCTCAAAATCAGCCTCAAAGTGGTGCTACGCATAGAGATTTTAGGCACAACGCATTGGGAAATTTGGCCTAATTTTCACTCAGTAGTTCAAATTTTCGCCTAGTTTTGGCCAATTTGACTTTTTCATCTTCATATGTGAAACTATTAATGTAAATTGATGTAATTTCATGACTTTGATGTAGTTTTGGCACTTTTTACTCATCCAAGTAGATTCATTCACCAAAAAGTGAAATGTAACTGAATGAATCAATTTCCTATCTTATAGAGGCAAGCTGTTTCATTGCCTATTTTCCAGTTCTTAGTTTAGATCTTGTTGAAACAGCTAATAGAAGGGTGAGCTCAACCCATAGAGGCTGGGTATGAGTTAGTGTGGTCTATATCTTGTAATTTTTCTGTCATTCGCACAGGTTGGAAACTTGGGATTGCTTTGAGCTTCATTGTACATTTCGTCTCTGCAATTTTGGCAAATGAATAGACCAGGGTTTGTAGCACTCTTTGGGATCCATGTGGCTCTATGTTTTGATGGTGTGTTTCTCTCTATGATTGTAAGTTTACTGATGTTTCATGTGTATCATTATCCTTCTCCTTTCTTCTCAAATTAAACAAACAAGTTATAAAGGTGGAATTCATTAGATTTCTTTGCTCTGCCTTGAGTTTTGTTTAATTTTCCATGTTTTCATCTGTTTGAAGAGGATTCTTGAAAGCCTCTTGCCCTCTTTAGCTCCTCACCAGTCTAAGCTATTCATTTAGTCAATCCAAAGCATCAAAACATTTTCCTTCCTTTCCCCATTCAGAACTCTGCAAAAACTAGGCTTCATCCCCGAACCCAAAATCTGCCTTTCCCTTTGATCCAACAAAAATCTTCAAAATAAAATCCAACCTCCTTACATATATACCTAGCCTAAAATAAGCCTTTATTCAAGTCATCTCAAGCATCGTTGATTATTTTTGCTGAGATTGACTCGGAGAGAGCCCTCTCCTGATCTGGTAGGGCTAGCTACCAGATTAAGCGTGGTTTGATGTTACCCTAGACTCTGCCTTCCTTCAGCCTAAGGTAGATTTAGGAAATAACATAGTGGCGACCATACTGGGGAAGAGAAAGTTTGTTTTTTGATTTATAAACTATAGTGGAAGCCTGAATTTAGCCAGGTAACCTTCGAAACACTCTTGCTTCACTAGCAAAAGTAGATTAATGCTGCTTCAGTCAATCTCAGGTCTAGTTTATGAACTGAACATCTGGTTTCCTCAGTAAGATCTAATCAAGTTCATATCTGATTGTTGATGGTGGACAATGATCAGACACTGCAAGGATGAAATCATTCACCTGGCGACTCTAAATCAGTTTCGAGATCAGATCCAAGGACTCCAGTGGAGGATGAACCTGACCAGCAGAAACATGAAAGGACAATATGGAAAGATCAGGTATTCAAGTTGGAATTTCATTCAAGACATTTTGTTCTTTGTCATAAATTATTTCTTCTCTTTTCCCGAGAATATCAAGAAGGCTTTGCAAAGTATATTGTATTTGAGAAAATACCCTCGGCCTGCAGTTGACTCTTTCCCTTTGAAGATTGTAAATACCAAAGATTTGCATGCTTTTGAGCTTAATCAAGACCTTTCTTCTGAATCTTGTGATGACCATTTTCAAACTGATGAACCTCAAGAGACCAAGACTGATTCTGCAGCATTTGTACATACCCCTATACCTTGTAAAATTCCAGATCAATACAAGCCTATGATTTTACCTCCTATATTCCATGCTTTCCCTAAAAATCATGACCTATATCTACAAATATTTGATGGTGAACATGATAACATCACTGCTGAGAGACATGTTCTGAATTTTGAGTCTTTTCTTGACCTTTTTGAAGTTGATGAAGAGGATGTCAGTATTAGGCTTTTTGCTCTTTCTTTGTAAGGAAAAGTCAAGAGTTGGTTCAAAGCCCTGCCTGATGCGAGCATCTCAAATTTCCAGAAGTTCGTCAAAGTTTTCCTTGACAGGTGGGTGATCAAACAGAACCCTTTCTTGATTATAGAAGAGTATAACCAGCTAAAAAGATTGCCAGGGGAGACAGTATAAATTTTTTTTTTCCATATTTAACAAAGTATATTTTTCCATGCCATTTGATATAAGACCTCCTCCTGGATCTGCTCTCTTGCACTACGCGGGTTCCTTTGATATGGAAATGGAGTTTTAGCTGAGAGAAAGGAATCTTGTAACACTTGAAGAGATGCAGAACAGTGCAGTAGATGTAGAGGCTCATTTTTTGATCCGAAGGGAAAAGTTGAAGGAAGAAGAGATGAAAAACATAGATCCAAAGAAATCGACATCTGTAGAGGTAAAGCTTGACATGTTGGTAAGTGCAGTGGAAAAGATGATGCAAAAGATCATCACAAGGAATGAGTATAATGTTCAAGCCCATGGCTTGCTGATTGAAGAAGAACAAGTTGCTGATCTAAAACATTTTGTTTCTTATCCCAGTTGTCATAAATCTGATAATGATTTTTTTGTAGATCATCTTGGAGAAGAGAGATCTGTTGATTTGACATGTATGCTTGATGATGTGTTTTATACTGATGATTTGCCTCAGTTTGATCAGTATGATGATGATTATGTTCTCCAAACAGAAGATAATCTTGCAAACAGATAAGCAACTATTTTTGGAAGGAGGAAGTTCACTTTCAGCAGCTTCAGTACAGTGATCAACCGATGCATATCAGCTCTGACAATGATGAGGAAAGTGCAGCAAATTTTGAAGTAAGTGAAGGATATTTGCCTTTTTGTTTTGATTTATTTCAGTTCATCAGAGATAAATTCCATGCAATCAGAAATCAACTGTCAACAAGTCTTGATTTGGACCATCTTGAGGGCAATGAAAACTTTGTTTAAGATTTCTCATATTTAGATTTGCAGCGCTCGAATGCCATTGATTGTTAAGTTGCAGATTAAGACTTGGAAGCTGGCACATATGATCAAATGATACAAGATGTCTCCGTTCCATTTTTTTTTGAATCATTTCAGTTTTTGAAGGGTAAATTTCATAGTAAATCTTCAAATGAGCAGCTTGTAGAAAATCATGTAATCTCATCAGAACCAATAGAAAATGGGTTGTAGTAGTCTTTTCAGTCTTTTCAAGTTTTTCACGATCCAATAGCTAATGTGTTGGATGATGTATGTTGTCAAAGTCCTACTCCATTGACTATATGTAAGCTTGAAACATGTACTGATATAAACTTGATCCGGAAGTTGGTCTCTTTGTCATTTTAAGCAAGAGTCTCATCACAAAGCTCAAAACAAAGTTTGCATTCATGGTATGAGGAGAAGAGAAGTAATCCATTGGATGAGATAAGTCCTAGTGTGCATGAAATTCAAGATCCTTATGCAATGTTTTTGGAGGCGGATAGAGAACCCATATCATTCAACGGATCTGTTTCCAAGTTTTCATGGGAGTTGCCTTTCAGTAGTTATCTCTTGTTGTTCATAAGCGAGCACTTGCAGAGAATTCAAACAATAGCAAGAATACTTACTTGGTTGCATTGGTTGTTTCATTTCACTTGATCAGGTGATGAATGGAATAACTAGAGTAGGTTGTATTGAATAAGCTCCATTTTGAGCATATTTTCCAGTTTTTCGATTGTGTTTAAGTATCGAGTCAATTTTTAGCTGAGCGAGTGTCAATTTGTGCCATCAAGTCATCAGTTTTCAGTCCTGCATTTCAGCTTGAGTTATGGATTCCATAGCCCAATCGACGAAGGCACTGCCTACTCTCCCAGAAATCTTTAGTTCTTGGCACCTCCAAGGAGCTACCATCCCCATTGGAGCCAATCTTAGAGTCGGTATCTTCATCCCTCTGTTAGAGATCAAATTTCTCTTGTTGCATTTAATTTTAGATGTCCCATTTAGTTCAGTCAGTTGCATTCCATTAGGAGCATGGATCATCTGATGGAAGGGTCTTGTCATTAATATCCCTCATGTCATGTACCTGCTGGTCTAGTTTAGTTCATCAAAATCATTTACAGTCATTTTTGGTCTCCTGGTTGGAAAACAATCCTTTTAGGGTTTAGTCTTATTAGGTCTAGGGTTTTATCAATCTGGTCTCAAAATTTCTAATAATGTCAGCAGGAACATGAGGTAGGTTCGAAATAAATTTTCATTGCAAAAAAATCATCATCATAATGCTTGATAATGATTTTTCTTCAAAACTCTGCTTTGAAGAAAAATTGTATGTTTTATCCTTTTGTAACAAATGCAATGATGATCCATTCGTAGCCCTAGTCGCCTTTGCCAAAAATTCGTGCCATCCATTCCCTGCAAGACAGATAGAAGCCCATTATTCATCCCAAAAGCACAAAGGAAACAAAACAGAGTTTTTAAAGTGAAATGTCAAAGTTTGCAACATTACAAAAGTGAGTTTTATGAAATTAAAATTAAAAGTTTTTTGTATATAATTCATTGGTCATGTTCAAACAAAGCTTATTTGCACTCACAAGAGAAATATTGAAACAAGAGAAAGTCATGTTGAAGGAAAAGATTAAGTTTGAATAAAAACTGGGCAAATTGGGGTGCGTGGCGCATAGGCTGGGTGTCGCGACGCACTGGGAAGGCGCGGCACATTGGGCCTACCTCCGCAGTGTAAAAAATACACTGGCGCGATGCATTGGAAGGGTGTGGAGCATTGGGCCGAAACATCAAAATTTTTCCATTATTCTCCAAACATCAAATTTTCTTGGTTGCTCCATGCTCGAGCAATTCAAAGCCACTCCTCTATTGCTCAGAACTTGTGCTTGGTGTTGATTATGAGATTGGTTATGAAAATTTGAGTACAAAACTAAACCCTATTATCTTGATTGAGAAGTGCTTCCTTAGGGTTTTAAACTTGTTTTGGTATCAATAATTCTATTCCCATCACCTTGTTCTTCCTCCCCCTCACTATTATCTCATCACTACAATCATTCCTAAGCCTATATCCTTATCCCTAAAGTCATGTCATTTCCTATCATTCCCATTTCCCATTTCACTTTATTATAGCCCATCACTTTCATTACCCTATTCCTCCATATTCCCTCCCATTTGACATATATTTGGAAATAAAATCAAAACACCAAAGTTCTCATTATCATACAAGACAACACAGACCTTGCAAATTCTCATGGAGACGGATATTTATTATGACCGAGACAGTGACTCTACAACTGAAATGCATGCACCAAGAAGGCATTAAGGCAGCGTAAAAAGTATGACAAACTCCAAATTTTGGCCAAATATTCTTTGGCTCATCATAGCACTTGATGGTGGACCTTCAGTCCAAATTTCAAGAAATTTGGGAAACTTTCTGTCAATTTTGAATTTTTTGGCCTTAAAACAGATTTTCCTGCCCGACGCATAGCGCCACTTGGTGTGTGCTTATAATTGGCAGATCCTCTTGAATAAAAATTTTCATTTTCAGATTTTTCATCAAAATTTATGCATGCCTACCCATTACCTAAGTATTATGACAATTTTTGGGTTGCCTGAAGGATCAAAAACACCCTAAAAATGACCTTTCTGCCACTTTTTTGCACACAGGAAGCAGTGTTGGGAGATTGGATTTTTGGAGGGGAAAATGGCAACCAATTTCAGAATTTCGACTTGGGTTGGAAATTATACAGACAAATATTTCCAACGAGCTATCTTGTACTAAATTTGGAATCCGGGAAGGCCCTCAAAAGCAGCCTCAAAGTGGCACTACGCGTAGAGATTTCAGGCGCGGCGCATTGGGAAATTTGGCCTAATTTTCACTCAACAGTTCAGATTTTCACCTAGTTTTGGCCAGTTTGACTTTTTTATCTTCACATGTGAAACTCTTAATGTAAATTGATGTAATTTCATGACTTTGATGTAAAATTGGCACATTTTTACTCATCCAAGTAGATTCATTCACCAAAAAGTGAAATGTAACTGAATGAATCAGTTTCCTATCTTATAGAGGCAAGTTGTTTCATTGCCTATTTTCTGGTTCTTAGTTTAGATCTTGTTGAAAAAGATCCTATAAAAGTGAGCTCTACCCCTAGAGGCTGGGGATGAGTTAGTGTGGTCTATATCTTGTAATTTTTCAGTCATTAGCACAGGTTGGACACTTGGGATTGCTTTGAGCTTCATTGTACATTTCATCTCTGCAATTTTGGCAAAGGAATAGACCAGGTTTTGCAGCACTCTTTGGGATGCATGTGGCTCTATGTTTTGATGGTGTGTTTCTCTCTATGATTTTAATTCTACTGATGTTTCATGTGTATCATTATCCTTCTCCTTTCTTCTCAAATTAAAAAAACAAGTTATAAAGGTGGAATTCATTAGATTGCTTTGCTCTGCCTTGAGTTTTGTTTAATTTTCCATGTTTTCATCTATTTGAAGAGGATTCTTAAAAGCCTCTTGCCCTCTTCAGCTCCTCACCAGTCTGAGCTATTCATTTAGTCAATCCAAAGCATCAAAACATTTTCCTTCCTTGCCCCATTCAGAACTCTGCAAAAACTAGGCTTCATCCCCGAACCCAAAATCTACCTTTCCCTTTGATCCAACAAAAACCTTTAAAATCAAATCCAACCTCCTTACATATATTCCTAGCCTAAAATAAGCCTTTATTCAAGTCATCTCAAGCCTCATTGATTATTTTTGCTGAGATTGACCCGGAGAGAGCCCTTTCCTTCTCTGGTAGGGCTAGCTACCAGATTAAGCGTGGTTTGATGTTACCCTAGACTATGCCTTCCTTCAGCCTGAGGTAGATTTAGGCAATAACAGGGACAACCATATTTTATATGGCCTTGGGAAAGTGTTCCCTTCCATGTATGTTCAGCCACTTACCATGAACTATCAGATATAAGAGCATACATTGTTATTCCTGAGATGGAAAACAATTTTCCATATCATTTCTTAAAGCAGCAGTTTGGGAAACTGCACTGTGACTACTTGGGAGACTGTTGGTATAAATTTGCACAACATGAAACCTTCAATAATTGCCTCATTTTATTGCTGAGTATGGTCTCCTTGGCTGATATTTATTTTATCTTAATGGAGGACATGATCAGAGGAGAGACACATGGGATGAATGTGTCCTTGATGAGGAAAGACTCCCATATTTTCTGCATTGCATGTTCTAATGGGAGCATGAGAGGAGACATGGCCACCATAGCCATATATTTGCTTTATCTTGAGGAGGGCCATGAGTATGATGATGAAATCCATCAATTGCTGATATTTTGGCATGTATTTGATTTTTTATTGCTGGTTCACTCATCTATTTACTGTTCAATAGTAGAGGTGATATTTTTGTACAGTACTTGCCATGCTATTTTCTGCAGCTACAGTGGGTGAGATTGCATTGTAACCCTATGAGACATTTTTTGTATATTGCTGAACATTTTATAACCTACAGAAAACATGTCATGGGGGCACTCTATGGTGATATTTTCCTATTCATCATAGATGACATGTCTTGGGCCAGCTGGATTATCATTGATGGATGGGAGATTCTTGCGGAATTACTCTTCAATTGCCATTTGAGGGCAATATATTTGCAGCCTAGGATCAACATACACTCCAAACTTGTCATAAGTGGGGGAGAGGACAGCATGGGGCAAGTTATAGTGCTTTCCATGATCATATTTTCAGCCCACCTTCATTTCTGGAGCTCAAGGTGGAGGGAGATTTTCCATGAGTTGCCTTGCTGGGAGGCAGTTTTTTTTTTTTTCATGATTGGTGGCTTTAGGATGGGATATTCATATGGGGATGATAAATCCAATTATATATCAGACCTCGTGCCTCAAGGAGGCCCTTGGATATCTCTTTGTTCCTTCATGGATATTTGTCTCTACATGATAGCTATTTGGGAATGTTCACCCCAAGGCTAGATTGCATTTGTTGGAGGGATAGTTTGGAGACTTGATTGCTGATATGGCATCCTTTCCTTGAGGAGATCATAAAATAAGGATGTAATAGGAGGAAGGGAAGAAATAAACTCAGTTCATCCTTGCAATTTCTTGAGGGCAAGCAATATTTTGAGAGGGGAGGACTGTAATGTTCCAAATTTTATGGAACATTAATTTTTGTTAAGAAGTTGAATAAAATGGGTAGGAGACCCATTCTTTGCATGGTTAGAGAATAAAAATCCTCTAAATATGAAACGGGATCATATTGGAGCTATATTTCAGACCTCCATGTGTGAAAGGAGGTTTTTTCGTAAAGGTTTGGCAAAAGTTGACCAAGTCAAACTGTGTTGGCATGAGTTGGAAAGCACTATGTGGGACAAGGTAGGAGGGAAGATTATAGAGGGAAGAAACCATAATTAAAAGTAGGGCCCATGGAGGGAAGGCTCATTGTTTAAAAGAGGACCAAGGTAGCCATTGAGATTATCTTTGATCATTCTTCATTAAAGTTTAGAGACTTGTTGCTGCCTCTTGCTGTTCAACAGAGCTGCAGTGCCTTTGGGCATGAGGGAGTCCTATTGAGGATTTCCTCTCCTTCTTGAGTAGCTCATGAACAATTGCAATCCATTCCCCATATTCATGCATTCAGGCCATAGCTTCAGTCATCTACATTAGCGTAGTTTCTGTAGCAGCCATTGTGCAGTGTTGCTGGGTGTTGCTGGGGAGGTTTCCATACACCATCCAGAGCTAGCTCTCAGAGGAGGAAGGTTCCATCCCTTGGGAGATCAGAAAAGGTGGTTCTTGATAATATCCCATCATATTTGGCATGAGGCCAACCACATTCCACCATTGGTAGCGCAGTCCCTTCAGTAGATATCGTTATTTAGAGAGAGGATTTGTTGTGAGGGATTGGCAGATTTTGGAGGGGAAGTCTTGGGTGAAAGGATAAGCCTTTCACTTCATATTTCAGGATATTCATCTATAGAAATTATTTCAGCCTTCTCCAACCATTTCCAACTCTTGAGTTGCAGCAGCTACTGGAACTCCGACATTTTTGTATTATAGTTTTTTTGCATATATTTCAGCCAATCCTCATAAAGGATTGTTGCATTGTATTTTCAGGGGTTGAGATATTGCTCACCCTTCTTTATTTGAGCCTACATTGCTATATCATTGTATTTTCATTAATTATGCAGCGGTTCCTCTCTATAACTTTGCAGTAATGGCATAGGGCTTAATATATTCAGCAGTGTTCTTCATATTTGCATGTACAGATTTCTTGAGGTTTGTTGTGCCTTGCTTGAGAGATTATTTCCTCAAGGAGATGTATATTTTATGCTTCTATGTCTTAATATGAAGGCCATTGTATTCTCTGACATTTTATGTGTTCATGAGTCACTGCTATTTTCATTTGATGTATTTGTTATTGCTGTAGCTGCAATGTTGGGGTTATCTTAAGAGATTCCCAATGTTGTTATGTTTCCCTCTTAGGGATATTGTCCCTTGACAATCACTCTATAGATAGAGTATGCTAGTGGGCTAGGTAGCCTTTGGAGCTCATCCTTTGTTCAAAGGTGAAAAATCAAGTAAATTCCCCTGCAATCTATCTCTGGAATAGATTTTCTTTGTCGATTGACAATGTTTCTGAAAAAGGAACATTACAGATATTTTTTCTTTATCTACTACTTCCAACCCATTAGTGTGGATAGCATGTGCATTTTGGATCTTGAGTTTATTTTTCATAGAGGATATCTCTTTATCCTTATCATTTATCATGGTTTTATCTTGCTTAAAATCACAAGGAAACATAATGAGGTGAATGATTTTATCCTCTAGTTTCTTTTTTATCTTCATTTTCTTGGATCTGCATACCATCCTTTCATATTTCAACTAGTTTCTTGCCTTGTTGTACAATTCCTACAGCTTCCTAGTTGTAGCATTAGTTATATGTATTTTTTTTTGCACCATATAATTCCCTTACATATTTAGTTCCATGATATCTAAGGATGGAATATGATCTCTAGTAGGGACATCTGATAAAGCTCATAATCTAACATGGATTTGACTATATCTACCTTGGATTGCAACACTGAAAATTTGAATATTCCCTTCTCATGATCCAATGCACTCTTGACCTACATTTAAGGAAATGACTGATTTGCAGCTATACTTATGTATCTTTTATTCTATTTAGTCACTTTCTTTGCCATCTCCTGAAACTATTCTACCACTGACACCTATACTGGCTTGTAAATTTCTTCTTACTTTGTAGCCTTAGATTTTAATGTGGAAAAGGGCATATGTTCAATAGTAATATACTTCTTTGATTATGTTTTTGGATGCCTGTTATAAAACTCTAGTGCTTGTGAATTTGTCTCTTCATCCCCGTCCTCCTCATCATCTCCTTCCAATCCTTTTATCATGGATTTATAGCAGCTAGGATCCTCCCATTGATCAATGTTGATGGGCTCTGAAATTCCACTAGTAACTCTTCCTCCCACATTTACCCATTTCTGCAAGATCTCCAGGGTAAAAACGAGACGAAAGTCACTATGATATGACCTAACCTCCAAGTTATAGTAATGGAATTTGAATAGAAAAAAACAATCATAATATGACATCTATCAGGGACCATAGACCACTCATTAGGCTAGAAACCTCTCAAGATGATCAATCCCTACACTAGAGTCTCTTTCACTAACCTATCTCCACAACTGCACCCATCACACTACCTCCATTGGGTTGGAATCCTAAACACATTCACCAGCTTTCTTCCATGTTTTTATGACCTAAAATTCCCAGTTCAATGACAATGGTTCTCAAATCTGAGCCACTTTTTTAGGCTAGCCTCAAGATCACTTACTAGATCTTCCTGTAAATTTCTAGAATGCTATCAAAGGTGATGAAAATACTAATAAATAAAAAATAAATAAATAACTTGACCTAGACATGCCTATTCCATAATAAAAATTTCATCAAACATAATATGAACATGGAAGCTATAGTTCACGAATGCATATATGATCATAAAGTGATTGTATTCATATGAGAATCACTGAGAAAGCTCTATGCCCTCTATATATAGTTGCAATAACACTTTTTAGCCCATGCACTCATCAACCATTAAATAAATTATCAGAACATGTAAATAACTATAGATATAATACATCATATAACCATCATATAATCAACAGATAACCATAATAGAAACCATGGAAAATCAACTATAATGTCAACATGATAGCTAGTACAAGTGCTCATATATCATAATAGGAAAATAACTCTTATTAACATGTGAAGGTTCCAACTAAGTTAAGGATTTGCATGTACTACCTAACCATAAATTGGACTAAACCAAATATCTCTTGCAACCAATATCCCCTGGACCATATTCCGGTCATGAATGTGGGATCTCACAAAAAAAAAAAAAAAAAAAAGCTAACCAGGTGTTCTAAATGCCAAACAACCTCAACCCTCAACCACGGTGATATCATATATATGGTCCAGAAATCACCAACATCAACCATATTAGTCTCTACCCAAGTTTTCCATGGCTCTAGCAACTATTAAATAGAACCACATCTAAATTAGGGCTGCAAAGTGTTTTTTCCACCCGCAACTCTAGGGACTAGTAACTTAACCACCAAGGATCTAGAGTGTTTGTTTCAAGTTGCAGGTTCCACAGACTAGTAACTAAAACAAAGTTGTTCTAGGGCTTCCACAAAAAAATTTGCAACCTAAATCCATTGGAAACCTGAGAACCAATAAAAAAAACAAGTGGTAAACCCACAACACCATGGATATCCATGAAATGGAAAGGCAAGGCTGAAACTATTGTCAATATAGGAAAAAATATATGTCCATGACAAAACACAACCACATAATTGAATTAATATACCATGCATCCAAAAATAATTAAGGAAATCATACATGCCACTTGTTACCTACAAAGAAATCTTGTTGTAGTTGTTGATCCAGCAATATCCTTGTGCATCCTTTCTTTCCTTTGCTTTCTTTCTTCAATCCTAGTGAATGCTAAAGTGCTCCAAGAATTATCTAAGTGTGAAAGAGAGTAAGAGAGAAAAATTCTAACTGACAAAAGATAAAACTGACCAAAGGCCATCGACTATTTCTATGAAGAATCCTTTTTATTATTGATCTCTCCTTTTCTTAATTTTACTTCATTTTCCATATAATTCCCCATGCATGCAAATTTGTGTATCTTCACCTTCCTTTTCTACTATTTTCCATTATTTCCATAATTAAATGGCATTTATTTCTTATGTTCCTTTTCCAAATCCTTTTTCAATTTCCATATCCATCATTAAAACACAAGTGATGCCTACTATAATGTTTACCCACCATTAAACTTGGAATACATGTCCTGTGGCCTTGGTATTATTTTATTTACATGAAAGATCAACCAAGGGTTGTTACAAACACCTCCCACTTGGGGGGATGTCATCCTCAATGTTCAATGATGCTTATAGCTAGCAAATCATTTTTCCCATGGAGTATAATAGCTCGATGAAAATTTTACATGATACCAAACTTTTGAAACCATGAAAACCATACTTCTTATTGGAGCTTTATAACATAGCTTTATGTAGTATTGACAACATACTACTTATTGGAGCTTTATAACAAAGCTCATTACATTATCTACAATACACATATGTATATATAAACATAAACCGAAACACATATGCCAAACACATCTTCTCAAACAACAAATAAGGAACGATACATAGCCCGCATATGATCAACCATCTCCCATGTCGTTTCAGTGGGTCTAAAGTGCTCCCACTACACTTTAAATGGCTTGATTGCTCTATTCTAGAGCATGATTTGTTGTCATTGCAATATGAATTGTGGTTCTGGTTGGAATTCTCCCTCTGGTTCCACTTGCAATAAAAACCAATCAATCACATTATCAACATACTTGAAATATATATTAAGCAAGGAAACATTGAAAATATTATGGAATTTCATTGTTAGCAGCAATACAATTCGGTAGGCCACTAGTCCAATCCTCTCAAGGATCTCAAAAGGCCCACAATATCGAGGTGCCATCTTGGCACATGACCCAATCCTCAAGGAGATATTCTTGGGTTTGATGTGAAAGTACACATGCTCCCCATCCTGAAAAATCCTAAGTGTTCTATGTTGATATGCATAACCCTTTTGCATGGCCTATGCTGCCTTCAAATTCCTCTTAATAACTTGCATCTCCTGCTCCCTTTCAAGGAATATATTTGACCGAATAAATACCCTATTCATTGGATCACTCCAGTTGATAGGAGTATTACAACTTCACCCATAAAGACCCTCAAATGGACTCATCCTCAAATATTCTTGATACCCATTATTATATGAAAACTCCACCAGTGGAATATGCTCCTCCCAATTTCTTTGTCGATGCATGACATACATCCTCAACATATTTTCAATAATATTATTAACCCTCTTTGTCTGTCCATTTTTCTATGGATGATAAGTTGTACTAAAAGATAACTTTGTCCCTAATTTTGCAAACAACTCCTTCCAAAACCTTTAAGTGAACTATCTTCCTCATGTATATTTTAGCTACCTTAATATCTAAATTAGTATATTTCATTGCAATGTGACTGCAATGAAGTGAGATACCTTACTAAACTTGTCAACCATAACCATGATGGAATCATTTTGCTTCGATTTCCTCTAAGAATTTATAATGAAGTCCATGGAAATGACCTCCCATTTCCATCCTAGAATTATAATAGGTTGTAATAGGCCAACTGTGTGCTTACACTTTTCTTTCACCTGCTAAGATTCCAAAAATCTAGTAACAAACTTAGCCTCCTTTATCTTCAATTTTAGCAAATGATAAAACTTCTTCAATGTTGTCAAAGCCTTTGAGTATTCCAGGTGGCCTTAATACAACTTGACATGAAACTCCATCAAGATAAGATTCTTGAGATCACTGCTATCCAATACATAGATATTGTTCCTAAATTTCACCAAGCCATATACCCTAAGGTGATATTCCAAATCCCTATCACCTTCACCCTACTGCTACAACCTTTACTTCAACTATTGGTACCTGTCATCTTCTTGCCCGACATGAAAGATCGACTCTTGTAAATCTCTCCCATATGAAATCACAATTGCAATGCAAGTTACCTGCACTCATCCACTAAGAGAATTTACAACCATGTTCTCCTTTCCCTTTATGTACCTAATATTGTAGTCAAAATCACTAAGTGTAGCCAACCATGTAGCTTGCCTATACTAAAATATAACTTTGTCCCAAAGCTTGCAAACAACTCCTTCCAGATCCTGTAAGTGAACTTGGCATCTCTATCTAATATGATGTTATTGGGAACACTATGCAATATAACTATCTCCCTCATGTATATTTGAGCTACCTTAATATCTAAATTAGTAGATTTCATTGCAATGTGACTTCAATGAAGTGAGCTATCTTACTAAATGTTGTGTAACCAGCTCCAAAAATGGAAGAAAAGAGATATCAATGCCTTATAAATAAGCCACTTCGAGGGGGCAACCTCCAATACATTACATAAATGAACAATTATTGGATGACACAATTTACAAAACCTCATTTCTATATATAGGATTCCATGTGGCCATAATGTAATCCTAGTGGGCCACAATGTAATCCTAGCCGACCTAACAATAATAATTTAAGGGCACAATAATAACAAAATGGGGGTTACAAGGGTACAATAATAACAATAAAGGGGTTACACTAATAACAATAAGGGAATATACTAGTAATATAGAGGCTTAACATGCCCCTCTACTTAAAAAAAGTGTTGTCCTCAATGCTTGAGTAGCTCTGGGTGCTTCTATAAAAACTTCTCATCCTCCCATGTAGAATCTTCAGTGGGTAAGTTCTTCCACTTAATGAGATACTCTAAAATTGATCGATTCCGTAGCTGTCGAGTTCTTGTTTCCGTGACCGCTTCAGGTTCCAATATGATTTTTTCTTCCTCATCAAGTTATGGAAATATTGTTTGAACTGGAATATTTTCACCTATAACCTTCTTTAAGCATGAAACATGGAAAACTGGATGCACTCGCGAAGAAGCAGGAAGCTCCAATTTGTATGCCATGGTACCAATCTTTTGCAACACCTTGTAAGGACCATAGTACTTTGGCGATAATTTATTATCCTTCTTAGCTTGCTTGAGGGACATTTGTTTATATGGTTGTAGCCGTAAAAATACCCAATCTCCTACATCAAAACTTCTCTCGCTGCGATGTTGATCTGCTTGTTGTTTCATTCGATTTTGTGCCAAATTCATGTTATCCTTTAAGAGTTGGAGAACTTCTTGTTGATGCTCGATGTGATCTTCCACTAATTGAACCTTCGAATTTTCCCTTAAAGATGATGTGATGGATGGTGGATGATATCCATAAAGTGCCATAAATGGGTTCATTTTTGCTGCAGTATGGAAGGAAGTGTTATACCACCATTTAGCAAGAGGTAACCACTTGACCCATTGTGTTTGTTTATCAAATACAAAACAACGAAGATATCCTTCCAAACATTTATTTACTATCTCAGTTTGACCATCAGATTGAGGATGATAAGATGAGCTATGAGCTAATTGAGTACCCAAACAAGAAAATAACTCCGTCCAAAATTTCCAGTAAAAATGGGATCTCTGTCGCTCACAATAACCCTTGGGCTTCCATGTAGCTTTTGAATTCTGTCCATAAATGTAGTAGCAACTGTACTTTCTTTAAATGGATGAGATAATGCACAAAAGTGTGTATACTTGGTAAGTCTATCAACTACCACCATGATGACACTCTTTCCTTCGGACTTAGGTAAACCTGTGATAAAATCCATTGAAATCTCCTCCCAACGATTACTTGGAATGGATAAAGGTTGTAGAAGTCTCGGGGTCTTAATTGTCTCAAATTTATTCTGCTGGAAAACCAAACATTCAACCACAAAATTTTGAATATCAGATTTAAGGCCATCCCCAAAAATTATTTCTTCACCCTGTGGTAAGTTTTTAAAAATCCTGAGTGTCCTCCTAAAGGAGAAGTGTGCAATTTTAGAAGAATATTTTGTTTTAGTTGGGAATTCTTACAAAGATATACGCGATATTTGTACCATAAGGAATCATTTTTCCGACTAAATGTATCAGATGTACTAGGATCTTGCTACAAATTTTGAATGAGTGTCCATACATCTTTGTCCTTCTTCCATTCCTCTCTTGCTTTGGTTATCCAATCTGGTTGGATAATAGGAATGGCACAAAGCAATGCTTCCACCTCTTCATTCTTTCTTGAGAATGCATCTATAACAACATTAAGCTTTCCTTTTTTGTATATTATTTCAAAGTCATAACCCAAAATCTTTGTGACCCATTTTTTCTTCTCTTCTGAAGATAGTCTTTGTTCCAAAAAGTGTTTAAGACTATCATGATTAGTTTTTACCTTGAAGGGTCTTCCCATTAGGTAAGTTCTCCATTTCTTTAGTGCATGCAATATTGCTAACATTTCCTTCTCATAAATAGGTTTCTATAAATACTCTCCTTTGATTGGACGACTTTCAAAAGCAATGGGTCTTCCTTTGTGCATTAAAACAACACCAATTCCATTTCCCGAGGCATCACATTCCACAATAAAGGTTTTTTTCAAGTCTGGCGTAGCTAAGACCGGTGCTAGGCACATTGCCTCTTTAAGATGTTCAAACGCCTTAGTTGCTTCAGGAGTCCGTGAAAATGCATCTTTCTTCAATAATGTTGTTAGAGGTGCTGCTATTCTCCCATAATTCTTAACAAACTTGCGATAATACCCTGTTAACCCGAGAAATCCTTGCAACTGCTTTATGGTTTTGGGGACTTTCCATTCCTTAATGGCTTTAATTTTTTTAGGGTCTACTTTAACACCCTCGTGAGATACAATATGACCCAGATATTCCACCTTTTGTACTTCAAAGAAACATTTGGATGTTTTTGCATATAATTTTTTCTCCTGCAATAGTTTGAGCACCCTATCAACATATTCAACATGATCCTTCCAAGACCTACTATAGATTAGTATATCATCAAAAAATACTAGCACAAATTTTCTAAGGAAGGGTTTGAAAATGGAATTCATCAACCCTTGAAATGTATAAGGTGCATTGGTAAGGCCAAAAGGCATGACCAAAAATTTATAATGACCCTCATGAGTTTGAAATGATGTTTTTGGAATATTTTCAGTATTCATTCTAATTTGATGATATCCTGAACGAAGATTCAACTTGGTAAAATAAATTGCTCAATGTAATTCATCCAATAATTCATCAATCACAGCATTGGGAAATTTATCTTTAATGGTGAGATTATTGAGCTCCCTATAATCCGGACACCTTCACCATGATCCATCCTTCTTGTGTACCAATACTACAGGAGCAGAGAAAGAACTTTGACTAGGTTGAATTATACCCGCCTCTAACATTTCTGCAATCATACGTTCAATTTCGCTCTTTTGGACGTAAGGATATATATAAGGCTTGATGTTTGGAGGAACACTTCCTGGAATCAAATGAATAGCATGATCATGATCACGAATAGGTGGGAGTCCTTTGGGAGTTTCAAACACCTTGGAATGATTGTCCAAGACTTGTTGGAGATATGCAAAAATAGATGATTTTGATGTTGGAACTTCTAGTGAGCATAATTGTGCAATTACACCTCGTTGTTCTTTCTTTAGAAGCTTTTTCATGAAATTAGAGCTTATTATCCTTCTTGGCTTCCCTTCAATACCCCGTAATTCGACTTCCTTTCCTTCTGAAAAAAATTTCAAGAAAAGTTCTTGAAAATTAAAAGCTACCGTCCCCAAAGATTGTAACCATTGTACTCCTAGTACAACATCTGCACCTCCCATAGGAATGGAAAGCATTGGACTAGTCAATACATATTCCCCCATGGTTAGCTTGATATTATGGCATTTTCCAGAGCAATTTATAGTTCCTCCATTTGCAACCATCACTTGACATTCTGGTGCTGGGTATAGGAAACAATTTAATTCCTTAGCTACCTTATAATGAATAAAATTATGGGTGCTACCTGAATCAATCAACACTATTACCCTTTTCTTCTTTATATGTCCTTCTATCTCGAGAGTTTGAGGAGTGGTAATTCCTGCCAGTGCATTACACGATATGGTTGGATTCATTTCTTCTTCTTCTAGGGGTGGTTCCTGGTGTATATCCTCTTCTTGTTCATTTTCTTCTTCTTCTTCACAATCTATGTAAAATAATTTCTTCTCAGGACACTTATGACCTTTAGTGTATTTGCTATCACAACTGTAGCAAAGCCCTTTTGCTCTTTTTTCTTCCAATTGTTGTGGTGTCAACCTTGTAGGTTGTGGAAATCTAAGCGTAGCAACACTTCCTTCTTTATAGAATTGAGTGGTAGGCTTCCTTGTCGCCATAATTTTACATTCAACTTTTCTTGCCAACCTGAATGCCTTCTCCAATGAATCAGGTTCCAAAACGCGAACTTCATGTTGGACGTTATCCTTTAAAGTGCCTATGAAGAGATCAATCCTGTGTTCCTCTGGAATATCAGTTACCCTTATATTCAATTTTTGGAAGTCCTCAATGTGCTCCCCCACTAAACCCTTTTGTTTCAGATTTATCAATTGGCTAAAGAAGGTGTTGCTCTTTGTATCCTCATAATGTGCTATCATTTCCTCCGTAAAAATTGACCAAGTGACAATTTTTTTACGGGAGCAAAGCCATTTATACCATACAAATGTATTTTGTTCTAAATGTAAAGTTGCAATGCGTACCTTTTGTGTGTTTTGCACGTTATGGAGATCAAAATATTGCTCCATCTGTAGTATCCATGTTACAGGATCCTTTCCATCAAACTTCCTCATATCCATTTTTGGAATATGGTGGTTCTTTCCGCCAACATTAGAGTTTATGAAATCATGATTAACATTGATTTTGTTCTCATCATGAGGTTCTTCTACTATCTTTTCACCATTAGGAAACATTTCTTGTATCAACTTTGTCAAAACTTCGATGTCTGTTTTTAGATCATTCTTCATGTTTTCCATGTTGTATTTCATGTCATCCATCTTAGCTTCCATGCCAGCTTCCATGCCATCCATCTTAGCTTCCACGCCATCCATCTTAGCTTCCACGCCTTTCTTCAAAACTTCCATTTCATTTTTTGTTGCTCTTTACGAGAGTGAAATTTGTTGCACTTGCTCTTGTAATTTTGATAGATCATGTTGCAATTCTTCATCTTCATGAGTCATAGTAGAGCCTTCTGAAGGCTTAATGGGTGTTGAATTATTTTTACGGGGCATATTTTAGAACCTAATACTGATATCTATTCTACAATATGCCCTTCGAATCAATTCAAATTGATTCTTCAAACAAGACTTATGCAATTCGGGAAAAGAAACAACACACCTTTTTCTTGCTTTTGAGGAGCTTGATATTGAAATTGGATTATCGCTGTGATTGAGGCTCTTCAATATTTGAAATTTAGCACTGAAGTAGCCCTCTGAGTTCTCTTTTGAATTCCATAGGTCTGACCTGATTTGGATTCTCCAAGACAGGGTTATGTCCAATCTCCCACAATGACCTAATTATGGACTGGTTCAGTAGAGTGAACTTGTATGACTTGCCACGTGTCATTTTTTCTTCCTTCACCTCTAAAATTGATAGCCAAGAAACTAAATTATGTGTGCTTGTGACCAATTTCTACGGCACTCCAATCCGATTCTCAGAGAGAGAGTTATTGAACTTTTCCCACGATCACCTCTTTGTGATGAAATTCGAGAGCCTGAAAAAGAACTACCTTCCACAGATCATATCTCCAAAAATATGGTGAACCAAGCTCTAAAATTTTGCGACGCATTTCCTTAGGATTTCAGTTTCATACCCTAAAAATTTCAGATTCTTAACCTTCGTAGAAAAAAAGTTATAGCGCAAATGCCACAATGGCTTGTTTAGGAGCCTGAAAAAAGACCTACATTCCACAGATCATATCTCCGAAAATATTGTGAACCAAGCTATGAAATTTTTAGAAAATCTTCCTCACGATTTTAGCTTCACACCCTAAAAATTTCAGCTTCTGAAACTTCGTATAAAAAACGTTATAGCGAAAATTCCACGATGACCTGTTTGGAGCAGCGAAGCCCTAGAATCCAAAGCTCTAATACCAAATGTTTTGTCACTAGCTCCAAAAATAGAAGAAAAGAGATATCAACGCCTTAAAAATAAGCCACTTCGAGGGGGAAACTTCCAATACATTACATAAATGAAAAATTCTTGGACGATACAATTTAAAAAACCTCCTTTATATATATATGAGTCCATGTGGCCATAATGTAATATTAGTGGGCCACAATGTAATCCTAGCGGACCTAAAAATAATAATTTAAGGGCACAATAATAAAAAATTTGGGGTTACAAGGGTACAATAATAACAATAAAGGGGTTACACTAATAACAATAAGGGAATATACTAGTAATATAGGGACCTAACACTGAACTTGTCAACCACAACCATGATGGAATCATTTTGCTTCGATTTCCTCAAAAAATTTATAATGAAGTCCATGGAAATGACCTCCCATTTCCATCCTGGAATTAGAATAGGTTGTAATAGGCCAACTGGGTGATTACAATTTTCTTTCACCTGCTGAGAGTCCAAACATCTAGTAACAAACTTAGCCACCTCTATCTTCAATTTTAGCAAATGATAAAACTTCTTCAATGTTGTCAAAGCCCTTGAGTATGCCATGTGGCCTAAATACAACTTGACATGAAACTCCCTCAAGATAATATTCTTGAGATCACTGCTATCCAATACATAGATATTTTTCCTGAATTTCACCAAGCCATATACCCTAAGGTGATATTCCAAATCCCTATAACCTTCATCCTACTGCTGCAACCTCTGTTTCAACTATTGGTACCTGTCATCTTCTTGCCCTACGTGCAAGATCGACTCTTGTAAATCTCTCCCATATGAAATCACAACTGCAATGCAAGTTATTTGCACTCATCCGCTAAGATAATTTTCAACCATGTTCTCCTTTCCCTTTATGTACCTGATATTGTAGTCAAAATCACAAAGGGTAGCCAACCATATAGCTTGCCTGGAATTCAAATTGGGTTGGTCAAATACATACCTCAGTCAGCTATGATCACTCATCAAAACAAACCTCTTGCTAAGAATATGATGTGTCCACATCTTCAATGCATGAATAATAGGTTCCAAAACAAGAGAATGAGTCACATAGTTCTGTGTGTGCTCATTTATCTTTCTTGACTCGTATAAAACCACTTGTCCTTCCTACATCAAGACACCACCAATTACTTCCTTGAAATCATCTATACATACTATGAACTACTTATCGATATCTGCATTACTCAAAACTAGAGGATTTGTAAGAAAATTCTTCAACTGCTCAAAACTAGTTGCACACTCCTCAGTGCATTAAAAATTATTTCTTTTCCTCTTCAAGGATGTAATAGAATAGGAAATATTTGAGAATTTTCTGATGAACCTCTTGTAATAACCTGCTAGTCCTATGAATGATCTAATCTCATCCATTTTCTTAGGATATGGCCAATCCACGGTAACTCTAATATTTGTTGAGTGCAATGCTATACCTTCCTTGGAAACAACATGCCCCATGTAATCAACCTAAGAATGAAATAAACTGCACTTCCTAATCTTGACACACAAGTGATGCTCTCTCAACAATCTCAATATTACTTCTAGGTGCTCTCCATGATCTTCCTCATTCTTAAAATATATCAATATATCATCAATAAACACTATCAAAAATTGTCCAGATAAGAACACAACACATTTTTCATCAAGCACATTAAAGAAGTTGGAGAATTAGTAATACCAAAATGAACCACTAAAAACTCTTAATTCCTATACCTAGTATGGAATGTAGTATTGTAAATGTCTTCTTCTTTGATGAACACCTGATGATATATTGATATCATATCAATATTTGAGAAAATTTATGCTCCCTTCAATTGATTAAAAAAATCATCAATTTGTGCCAACAGATACTTATTCTTGATGATCACCTTATTCAATTGTTTGTAACCAATGCATAATCTACGAGTACCATCCTTTTTCTTTACAAACAATACTGGTGGACCCTAAGGAAACATACTTGGTGTTATGAAACCAACTCCCATAATAGAATAAAAGAGAGATCAACGCCTTATAAATTAACCATTTCGAGGGGGAAACCTCCTTTACATTACATAAATGAACAATTCTTGGATGATACAAATGAAAAAACCTCATTTCTATATATATGAGTCCATGGGGTCATAATATAATCCTAGTCGACCTAACAATAATAATGTAAGGGCACAATAATAAAAATATGGGGGTTACAAGTGTACGACAATAACAATAATGGGGCTACACTAACAACAATATGGGGATACACTAATATTATAGGGACCTAACATTCCCCTATCCTTCAAACAAGTGTTGCCCTTAGCGCTTGATCATTTCTGGATGCTTTTGTATAAAATTATCATCCTCCTGTGTGGAATATTCAAGGGGTAAGTTCTTCCACTTGTTGAGATACTCTAAAATTGATCAATTTTGTAGTTGTAGAGTTCTTGTTTCTATGACTTCTTCAAAAGTTCTATCACTTTTATGTTCATATTCCTGTTGTTTCATTCGACTATGCACCAAAGTTAGGTTGTCCTTTTAGATTTGGACAACTTATTGTTGATGCTCGATGTGATCTTCCACTACTTATCATCCATATTAGCTTTTAGTTGATCCTTCAAATAATCCAACATAGCCTCCATTTTTTCTTTTAAACCATCTATTTCATCTTTGATTTCACTTTGTAATATCGAAATTTGTTTCACTTGGTACCATAATTTTGATATATCATACTACAATTATTCCTCTTCATGTTTCGTAGTATATTTTTCTGAGGGCTCAATGGGTGTTGAATTATTTTTAGGGGAATTTTATAACCCAATGCTGATATCTATGCTTCAATATGCCCTTGGAATCACTTCAAACTGATTTTTCAAACAAGACTTATGCAATTTGAAAAAATATACACACCTTTTTCTTTATTTTTAGGAGCTCGATATTGAAGCTAAATTATCTCTGTGATTTCGGATCTTCAATATCTGAAATTTGGTCCTGAAGTAGCCCTAACAACCTTCTTTAGAATGCCACATGTATGACCTGATTTGGATGCTTCAAGTCAAAGCTATGCCCAATCTCCCACAATGACCTAATTATGGACTAGTTCAATAGAGTTAACTTGTATGATGTGCCACATGTCAATGTTTCCTCCTTTGGCTCTGAAATTGATACACATAACACTATAGTTTGTGTACTTGTGGCCAATTTTTACATAATTCCAATCCAATGCTCATAGAGAGAGTTATGACGATTTTCCCAAGGTCAACCCTTTTAGATGACATTTGGGAGCCTACAAAAACCCTAACTTCCATAGATCATATCTCTGAAAATATTATGAAACAAGACCTGAAAATTTTACACATCATTCCTCAGGATGTCGGCTTCTCTTGGTAATCCTTTTATCTTTTTAACCTTTGTAGAAAAAAAATATAGAGAAAATTCCACAATGACCTGTTTGGAGTAGCAAAACCCTAGAATCTAATGCTTTGATACCAAATTCTATGAAACCAGTTCCAAAAATATAATAAAAGAGAGATCAACGCCTTAGAAATCAGCCACTTCGAGGGGGAAACCTCCTTTACATTAGATAAATTAAAAATTCTTAAATGATACAAATGACAAAACCTTATTTCTATATATAGGAGTCCATGGGGTCACAATATAATCCTAGCCGACCTAAAAATAATAATTAAAGGGCACAATAATAACAATATGGGGGTTACGAGGGTAAAACAATAACAATAAGGGGGATACACTAATATTATAGGGACATAAAAAAGTTTCTTATGTATCCCTTTTCATGTATTTCCTTAAGTTGAAACTTCAATTCCAGTAACTCTAAAGTGCTCATCTCGTAAAGTGACTTTGATGTTGCAGTTTCTCTTGATGTCGACTCAATAGAAAAGTCCAGTTCATTATGAGGTGGTAACTCTGAAATATATAATTGAAACACATATTGAAATTGTTGCAAAATAGGATACCTCTTTAGAACTTCATCACCCTCAACATTCTTCCCTTTATCAATGTGTTGTCACTGGAATCATCACTTGAACTGCATCAAGCACCTAACCAGACACATCTTAAGCTCGAGGGCTATTTCTTATGATTTGATTGGGTTTTTTGGAAAGTGGTTGGATCTCAAGCACTTTGAAAGGAATGTTGAGCAGATAAAAAAAATCTGACACATATTACGGCACTGCTGTATGATGTGGTAGAAAAATAGAGTTTTTAGCCTAATGGTTAGAAGAATGGGAAAAAGGCAGTCAGTATGTAGGAAAAAAATCCACTACTAGGAGGAAAAAATGACACAAATTCTAGATCTAAAATGTATAGTGAAAGAAATCTTTGAAAATACTTACAAGAATCTCACTTTAAATTTAAACAACCCCATTACAAGGAATGGTGTTGACTAACATGAATTCATGAATAAATAATTCTTGGTGAATCAAGACTGAAAAAAACAAATTAACATGGATTTTGGATCAAAAGACTTATAAAAACATGAAATGGGGTTTAATTCCACCTCAAGGAATTCTTATGAACAATAGTCAATTCATACTGAATCAGGAAAGCTTGGAACAAGACTTACAAAAATAGATCCACATGACTTGGAGGTTCACAAGACTTATAAAAACATAAGATAGAACTTTTATGTTAAATCTTGAAAGACAAATAAAGTATGTAAAAACAGAAGGGAAAACAATACACACACCATATGATTTTTTTAATCCTCAAGAGTGTAACTGGAATATATTATGTGTTCAAAAATAGACAGCTTCAGGAATATCATGGGGATCAGCAACAAGGCTAGGGAACTAGGCCCTGTGCCATCAACCATATCCTTTTTTTACATAGAATTTTATCACATATATACAAAAATAATAAACTGTCATCTCCACAAAAGAAGTAAACATGCTCCCAAAAGTGATTACGATCTCGTACAAGAGATGATGCTTATCCTAAAACTTTAATAAAAAGTGCTATGACATAATGAAAATAAAAAGAATCAAGGCTAACAATTCAAAGTGCTTTGTATGATGTGGTAGTCTATGGGAAGACTCCTCTTCCGTTATGGTGCAATCAACTCCACAAAAAGTGTAAACAACAGTGAAAGTGACATGTGGTTGTCATAATGGCCATTCTATTTTACTATTTTCTTCTGTCTCTTCTGCGCCATATCATCATAGTCCCATATAAACGCCCTTGCTGACTCAACCTCTTTTTCTCAGGCCCTTTGAATCAATATTCAGTCCTAGTAGCTTTGGCAGAGTTTAAAACATAAATCCCTTTATTCCTTTAATAATTGGCAGAAATTCCCTTTCTTTGGCGAATGGTGGAAAACCTTTGACTTGGTGGTTATCCGAGTCCTTTTGCGACGCTTATCCCTTTTCCTCATAAAAAATCTTAAAGACCTCATGCACCCATAATAGAAATATTTTAAGCTTCAGAATTGACCTGCATCGTGTCCACACCAATATCGCAAATCACAAGATTTAATGTTTATCGCACATCGCAAGGTTTGGGATTAGGGAAATGATGTAAGTGCTAAGACTTGAGAAGTGCGATGAGCAACAGACGGAAATGACGTGGCAAGGAAAGGTGGGCCCCTTTGATTTCACATCGCAACATACAAACCTTAACTTGTGACAACTTAACAATAAACATAAGAATTGCCGATTGCGATGTGCGATGGGCGGTGGCAAAAAGGTGACGTGGAAGGGAAAGTGTCCCACTTTATGTCACCATTAGAAGAAGAAAACACTGAAGCATAAGATGAGAGGATGTGATTGCAAAGAGAGATAAATTTAAATCTGTGCAATGCAATAAATATCACACATCGCATGTGATAAGATATGTGGCAATCGCAAGGGTTAAAGGTTAGTGAAGTGCAAAATGCTATATTCGTCGATCTGCGAAGTAATATGTTTTGCAATGCGCACGAAAGAACTAAACGAGTTTGATTTGTGAAAAGTGATATGGGTGTGCGGTAATGATATTACATATATCATATGTAATATAATATATGGAAAGGTTTGTGAGATACGACAATTTTTTCATAAATGAAGTTTGGATATGTGATACGTGAATTGCAATGAAAAGGCAAGGGATTCAATATGGTTAGGTGCGAAAAATATATATGATATCACATATGTAATATATATATATATATATATATATATATATATATATATATATATATATATATATATATATATATATATATATATATATATATATATATATATATATAATTTTTATAAAATAAGCTTAAACTTAGCATTTGGAAAAATGAAGCATAAGGAGCTAGAGGCCAAATAAAATGATGGAGAGGGAAATTTTCAAATAAATCAAAACTAGTTCTAACAATGGCTCTAATTAGGGATGATATGCCCCCTATGGGCTATCAATAACCATTGTTCCATTTACTTATCTAGCTCTTATTTCTCCAACCAACGATCCTGCTCGTTAACTCAAAAAACCACCATGCCAAGCCATTGGGTAATGGAGTCAAAAGCATCATTTCAATTCTGAAACTTATTTCTCCAAACTAAATTTGGATTCAAACTGGTAACTGAACTCTAGGGAAATGATGTAAGTGCTAAGACTTGAGAAGTGCGATGAGCAACAGACGAAAATGATGTGGCAAGGAATGGTGGGCCCCTTTGATTTCACATCGCAACATACAAACCTTAACTTGTGACAACTTAACAATAAACATAAGAATTTCCGATTGTGATGTGCGATGGGCGGTGGCGAAAAGCTGACGTGGAAGGGAAAGTGTCCCACTTTATGTCACCATCAGGAGAAGAAAGCACTGAAGCATAAGATGAAGGGATGTGATTGCGAAGAGAGATAAATTTAAATCTGTGCAATGCGATAAATATCACACATAGCATGTGATAAGATATGCGGCAATTGCAAGGGTTAAAGGTTAGTGAAGTGCAAAATGCTATATTCGTCGATCTGCGAAGTAATATGTTTTGCAATGCGCACTAAAGAACTAAACGAGTTTGATTTGTGAAAAGTGATATGGGTGTGCGGTAATGATATTACATATATCATATGTAATATAATATATGGAAAGGTTTGTGAGATACGACAATTGTTTCATAAATGAAGTTTGGATATGCGATAAGCGAATTGCAATGAAAAGGCAAGGGATTCAATATGGTTAGGTGCGAAAAATATATATGATATCATATATATATATATATATATATATATATATATATATATATATATGATATCATATATATATATATATATATATATAATTTTTTATGTGGGGGGTGGGGCTTCTTTTGCATTTGAATTTAGCATTTGGAAAAATGAAGCATAAGGAGCTAGAGGCCAAATAAAATGATGGAGAGGGAAATTTTCAAATAAATCAAAACCAGTGATAACAATGGCTCTAATTAGGGATGATATGCCCCCTATGGGCTATCAAGAACCATAGTTCCATTTACTTATCCAGCTCTTATTTCTCCAACTAACGATCCTGCTCATTAACTCAAAAAACCGCCATGCCAAGCCATTGGGTAATGGAGTCAAAAGCATCATTTCAATTCTGAAACTTATTTCTCCAAACTAAATTTGGATTCAAACTGGTAACTGAACTCTAACATTATGTAAAAATTCTCAGAACAATGAGCTTATTCATTTCTCTAATTCTAATTCGATTTGAATGGCAATATTCATGCAATATGGAACTTGTTGTACAACCATTCAAATAGCTAAAAAAACTCATATGGATTATGAATATTTAAAGTAGAACTTAAAGAATCCATATCATAACATAGTGTACAGCTCATGATGAAAATAATCACAACATGGGATACTCATAAAACATTGAATGTATCCACTATAAGAAGACTCCAAATCATCAACTACTGAATGAGGAAAAACATTAAATGCTACCTTTGCAATGATGTCCCTTTAAGAATTTTGAAAGGTGTAGCTATTTATCCAAAAATTCCACTGAAAATCGGATCTCCGCATCCCTATGAAGTCGCCACTGAATCCAGAAAAATGGAGTCACTAGGTCAAAAACTACAGTCCTCTTCAAGTTATTAATTCCTATTCACCATCAAAAATTTATCTTCAACAATTAAAACAAGAGACTCAGGAGAATACCTCGTTTCAAGGCCTTCATCTCTCAGAAGACACATCAAAAGATGTTGGCACTGGAATCAACACTTGGACTACATCAAGCACTTGACCAGACACATCTTAAGTTCGAGGGATATTTCTTATGATTTGATCGGGTTTTTTGGAAAGTGGTTGGATCTCAAGCACTCTGAAAGGAATGTTGAACACATAAAAAATATCTGACACACATGAGGGCACTAGTATATGATGTGGTAGCAAAATTGAGTTTGTAGCTTGATGGTTAGAATAATGGAAGAAAGATAGTGGGTTTGTACGACAAAAATCCAGTGTTGGGAGGAAAAAATGACACGAATTCTAGATCTAAAACATATAATGAAATAATGCTTTTAAAATACTTACAAGAATCTCGCTTTACATTTAAAGAATCCCATTACAAGGAATGGTGCTGACTAACATGACTTCATGAATCAGGAATTCTTGGTGAACCAAGACTGAAAAAAACATATTAACATGGATGTTAGATCAAAAGAATTATAAAAACATGAAGCATGGTTTAATTCCACCTCATTGAATTCTTATGAACAATATTCAATTCATACTCAATCAGGAAAGCTTGGAACAAGACTTACAAAAACATATCCACATGACTTGGAGGTTCACAAGACACATAAAAATATAAGATAGAACTTTTATGATAAATATGGAAAGACAGATAAATTATGTAAAAACAAAAGGGAAAACAATACACACACCATATGATTTTGTGAATCCTCAAGAGTGTAACTGGAATATACTATGTGTTCAGCAATACACAACTTCAGGAATAGAATGAGGATCAACAACAAGGCTAGGGAACTAGGGCCTATGCCATCAACCATCTCCTTTTTTTACATAGTATCTTATCACATATATACAAAAATAATATACTGTCATCTCCACAAAAGGAGTAAACGTGTTCCCAAAATTTATTATGATCTCGTACAAGAGATGAGGCTTATCCTAAAACTTTAATACAAAGTGCTATGACATAATGAAGATAAAGAGCATCAATTCTAACAATTGAAAGTGGTTTGTATGATGTGGCAGTATATGGGAAGACTCCTCTTTTGTTCTGTTGCAACCAACTCCACAAAAAGTGTAAAAAACAGTGAAAGTGACGTGTGGCTATCATGATGGCCATTATGTTTTACTGATTTATTCTGTCTCTTTTGTGCCATATCATTTTAGTTCCATAGAAATTCCCTTTTCTGACTCGACCTCTTGAGCTCGGGCTCTTTGAATGAATCTTCAGTCCTGGTAGCTTTGGTGGAGTCTAAAACATAAAGCCCTTTATTCCTTTAATAATTGGCATAAATTCCCTTTCTTTGGTAAATGGTGGAAAACCTTTGACTTGGTGGCTATCCGAGTCCTTCTGTCGTTCTTAGCCCTTTTCCCCATAAAATAGCATAAAAACCTCATGCACCCAGACTTTAAATCTTTTAGGCTTCAACATTGACCCACATCACGTCTGCACCAATATCGCAAATCGCAATATTTAAAGTTTATCACACATCGCAAGGTTTGGGATCAGGGAAATGAGGTAAGTGCTAAAACTTGTGAAGTGCGATGAGAAACAGATGGAAATGACGTGGAAAGGAAAGGTGTGTCCCTTTGATATCGCATTGCAACATAATAATTTTTGGTTGCGATGTGCGATGGGCAGTGGGGAAAAGGTGACATGGCAGGGAAAGGGTCCCACTTTATATTGCCATCGGGAGAAGAAAGTTTTGAAGCATAAGACAAGGGGATGCGATTGCAAAGAGTGATAAATTTAAATCTATGTGATGTGATAAATATCTCACATCATATGTGATAAGATATGTAGCAATCGCAAGGGTTAAAGGCTGGTGAAGTGCGAAATTCTATATTCACTAATCTATGAAGTAGTATGTTTTCGATGCACGTTGAAGCGCTAAAAGAATTTGATTTGTGAAAATTGATATGGGTGTGCGGTAATGATATCACATATATCATATGTAATATAGTATATGGAAAGGTTTGTGGGATACGACAATTGTTTCGTAAATGAAGTTAGGATCTGTGATAAGCGAATTGTGATGAAAAGAAAAGGTATTCAATACGATTAAGTGTGGAAAATATATATGATATCATATATGTAATATATGATATATATATAAGGTTTTCTATGGGGGGCGGGGCTTCTTTTGTGTTTGAATTTAGCATTCGGAAAAAGAATCAGAAGGAGCTAGAGGCCAAATAAAATGATGGAGAGGGAAATTTTCAAAGAAATCAAAACCAGTGCTAACACACTCAAAATATCAACTACAAAAAATACAAATCCTTTCCTCTAACTACACTTAGCTTGCATGGTTGTAACCATTCACACAAATGTAGGATTCTTATTTCCCTACAATATTATATTTTCTCCATCATAATTTAGGCATTCAATAGCCTTCTCATAGCAGTCTGCCTTGGTCCTACGAATGAACAACCAATCCATTCCCAAAATCATATTATATGAAACCAAAGGAGCACACTTAGATGTTCTGATGTAGGCATACCATTCAAATCAAATGCACAAGCTCTCACCCAATGATGAACTATTTTCTTGGTCCCTATGTCCAAATGCACCAACCAAGACTCTACATGCACTTATTTATTCAAGCCACACTTATCCTTTAGGAAAGGAAAAAGAAAATATAATTATATCCAGGATCAATCAAAATGGAAACAACTTAATCGTAGAGCTTACCTTCCATCTCAGTAATGGATGCCTAATGATCTGTCTACCTATTATAAATTGTTGCATAAATCCAAGGAATGTTGTGAACAACATCCCCAACTGCCTGCACCTCCTGAGCACTATACATATGAGGCCTATTTTTGTTTCCATGAAGTCAGTTCCTAAATATGTGGGAACTAGTTCCAGGGACATCTAAAGATTGATCAAAGTTTCTAAAATATGTGACCGAAGGGATAGGCAATGAGATATTCCAACAAATAATCTAATACAAAAATACATCCTTCAAAACAAAAAAAAAAGAAGCAATGAGGGTTGCAAAGGCCTTTAATTAAATACATGTTGCAGAAGAAAATAAAATAATACAGGGTTTCATCACAGGAAATTAAGAATCTGGGCCTTAACCCTATAGAAAGAATTGTGAACAAAAAAGGAAATTGTGTGAGAATTTATGGAACGTGGAGCACTCATTAATGGTTTCAAATTTAATTCACATGAGTACATGTAAGTAAATTGATGAGTCTAAATTGACACAACCTATTTCATCATACATTATTCCAAAAGAGAAAAAAATAGAAATGAAACAACACACAAAGAAAGGAAAATTATACTTACAACCATACCCACTACTAGAATAAAAAATTTCTTTTGTTACTGACTTCATAAGAGATTTAATAATTAAAAAAAAATGATCATGAATCCAAAGCTCCTAGCCTCCGAACCCCTGAAAAATGTATTTTTTAGACTTGTATCCCTTCCCTAGACTTAACTGTTTCAAAAATCCATTATAAAACTGATTAAATAGCTATAAATTATTTCCTATTATTTTAATAATCCCTTTCTTGTAATTTTTTTTGAAATATAATAATATAAATAAAATTAGTTATTTAAAAAACACTCATTTTTAAAGTCTAAATCAACTCCTATAGAGATAAATCCAACCCCTTTAAAGTTTTTTACAACATTTATTAATATATGTTACACTTTTAATTAAAGCACACCAAATTAATAAAATTGGAAAGTGAATCCTACACATCTCAACAACCAAGAATGGTTTTATAAAACCCCAAACTACCCTTGGGACCACCTCTAGTGGTTTCTAGAAATGAGGAGGGTGTTTTCGATATTTATTTATGGTTGTATATGTGAAGACAAGTGGTTTGGGAAAACCACTTCTAGACAAAACTCTATCGCGTATCTTATGAGAGCATTGAGCTGTCGAGATCCCATTAGATTTGGAGAATGAATGATTTGGGTTGTGGGTTTTCTTGGGAAAGTTAGCTATCTTCAAGAACTTTGTAATTGGAATATAATCCTCTAAATAATTCTCAGACTTTGTAGACTCTCTTTACATAGATTCTTTGAGCTCAATACATTTTCTAGTAATAAAAAAGTTGAAACTTTTTTTGAATGTTTTACCAATGTTTTTGTTGTAGATCCCTTTTGGAAATATAGAAATCTCATCACTTAAATGCTTTCCATATTCAAAATCATCGTAATCACCATCATGTAATCCATAAATTCATCACCTTATGGAAGCCTATTTCCAGATCTCTACTTCGAACTTAGAGCTTTACCTGCACACAAAAAAATGTGCTTGGGTTTAGGAAATCGTGGAGCACTATTATAGGTGAATTTCTGCACCATTCCCAATGACATAGATAAACTGGACATCATCCCCAGAACCAATGAAATATGGTCTATCATCCCCTATCATTTTAGCTGCTACATGCCTTAAGATAAAGAACAAGAACAAATCATCCATGACTTCCATTGCAAGTATTCCAAGATTTGAGGTACACGTTATATCATTTAGGAGCTCACCAATGCAGCCTCTCAAGGGAATAGCTGCTTTTCATATGAAGTCACCTCCATTCAAGGGTGCTTTGCAAATCACTTCCTGACATTCAAGGGTGTGTTGGTTAATTGGGAGTGAAATTCTCATTGTTCCGGAATCTCGACATCGCCAGTGCCTTCTAGAAGAGTCCATATGTGTCAAAATTTGAATCCATGTGTCCATCTAACACCTCTGAGCTTCCGAACATGTCTTGCCTATTATTAGAAAGTCATTGATTGAGAAACTACCTTCGATTGTTCTACAAATTGAGCACAAAACCTAGTGCTTGAGAAGGAAGAAATTGGGGAAAGAAATGTTGTTGGTTTCTCAATTGAGTGTTTTATTTTAGTGATATGCTGCTGGAGAGATGTTCATTGTGATGAGGCTGGGATGATGCTGGAGTTGGTGACATCAAATCAATCGCTAGTTGTAACCTCCCCCTTCTATCCATTAATAAATATTGTTGCTCATTTTCCCACATATGTATCTGTATATGTTTCTATCTTTCATATCATGTATTCTTAGTTGATGTATATGTTCCATGTTTCATTGATTTAATTTATTAAGATAAATAGGCATCTGTATATCACAATCTCTTTTCTTTTTAGTGTTTATACTTGCAGGAACTAGTCTGGTGATTAAAGTTCGATTTGAAGCTACAACAAGAGAGATATAAGGATAATAGGAAGCACTTTGACCCCAAGTAAGTTTATCCATCTTTCTGTTTGTCTATTTTCTCTTAGGAAAAGTGTCTGCAAAGTCTTTGATCTATTGTTCTAAATGCATAGCACCACATTTAGGGAATTTGTTTTATCCATAATTCATAATTTCGGATAAAAAATCGGCGACTCTGCTGGGGAGTTTCCCCTCATCCTTGGCGTGTCTTTGCCTCTACTTATCCCCCCAATAGTAATTACTCTCAATTATTAGGCTTTTTAAACAAATAATTGTATTAGAAGTGTGTTTAGTAGCTTGAATTTTGTTCTATGTTGTGCCCAGTGCATTTTTGGTCAAGACACGATGATTTTCATAGCACTTTCTCCCACTTAGGGGTGCTTTACAATGCACTACCTCCCCTTAGAGACTGCATTTACCCCTAAGCCAACCAAATTCCCTTTGAATTTTTCATTTCCATCACTTTTAGCCTTTTGTTTGTTGGGTTTTCAGTTGACTGATGCCTCATAGAGACCAGTGAATTTTCCTGAATCTTCCTCCTTTGAAAAGTAAGTTTGTTCAATGTCTCTTTAGGTGTTTTTCTTTATCATTGAAAAATCGTATTTTATTTATGAATTAGATCCATTTGTTTTCGTAAAGGAAATTTTCGTTAAATTCTTCGTTTCCCATAGGAAAAATTGAAGTTCTGTTCTTCATTTTTCCTAAAAGAGAAACTGTTCTTAAATTCATCATTTCTCAAAGAAGAAAGAATTTTTTTCTGTTGATTTGATGCATATATTTTCCTTTTTTCATTCACATTAAGAGACTGAAAGAAAAATCCTGCATTTTCATGTATTGAATTGTGTGTTTTGCATAGGAAAAAATTAGGAAAGTTTCATATTAGTTTGTGCTCTTTGTTGTTTTCTCTCAAAACTGATTGCTTTTTCTCTTTAGTAGCTAATATTTTCATTAAATAAGCTAAAATTGAAAAGTTTTCTTATCATTTTGGTTTTCATTTTATGAATTTCCATCACATCATTGTATTGAACCTTGAAAGGCAATTGATAAACAAGATCAACTTAAAATTTACATCAATTTACCTAAAAAAGCATTGGAACCATAATGATAAAATTTAGAAAGTCTAGGCTAGTCTGACATGTTCTGGCATCATAAAACATAGCAGTTGTCGTTAATTATCTACAATAAATTCTGAGTGTGATACCTCACTCCACGTACGTAAGTATATCATAGCTTTTCCACGTAGCTTCAGGTATATCGAGCGTTGTTATAGGACGAAAAGTATAAAGGGGTGCTCTCACTATGCGGTTTCACATTAGACAATGCTAATACGAACTTGGGACTCCACGTACCTTTAAGTATATTTGGGAGGAAAAATATAGGTTTCTATCCATCCATATTGAACCGAGTCAACTGCCTTGTAAATTTTGATACACTGAACACAACATTCAAGGAGATTTCCCGCTTGTACTTCTTAGTTTGTCAGGAGGTATTCTACAGTTCACAGTTTCTTGGTAAACCTTTTTCCTAGCATTATTTTTTTATTTTTTTTATTTTTTTTTAGTCATAAAATAAATCATTCATCGTTGAAGAAGAAAATACATTTCCCCGTCGTTCACATAGACTTGCATTAAAACCACCTTTACCACTGGAAGTCACTTCAGTTTGATGAAGGTGACATCATTCTACCGAAACCAGTACCATCAGTAACTCTGGTGATGCATCATATTCCTACATACTAGAGTTGGCACAAGTTGTTTCTACAAATCTTGGTTCATCTAGTGTTGTCGAGACAGAGTCCTCACAGCTACTTGTGGTCACGATCCATCCAATCAGTGAGACCATTCCTCCTGAACCCGACATTGTTAAACTAGAATTTGATCCAGATCTTGTTTCTTTCTATCTAGAACATCGGCATCTCGAATTCAAACGACCGTAAGTTGTTCATGTATTGGTCACCCCACAATCTATTGTAGTCATTAAGTCTCCCATATTGCGTAGTCAACCTCTTGAAATATACTTTGGTCCTGACAGTGAAATCCTTCCACCTGGTTTAATTTCGATTGAATAAATCCCACAAGACGAAACACCTTTAACTCAAACCCATTGTGGGGATGATATTTACCTGTATGAGTATTTTCCTCAATCACCATCCTCTTCTTTTTTTGATCTTGTACCTATTCAAGTTCTCGTTGATTCAAAAGGGTATAAATTTGGTCAAGTAACCATGCCTAAACCAACATATTCAGTTGGACCGTCTCTTCCGATTGCATCAGCACCTTCTCTCACTACCCTGTCGATGTTCACAACTTCACCAGAGTCATATTTACATGGAGGCCCTATGGTCCCCTCAGGTTATAAATATTTATCTTGAATTTTCTCTGGTGCATCTTCAAACCCATGGACTTCACCAATGTCATCGTCTTGTATTCTAACTGGTAAACCTATAGTGAGTACTAAATTTCTTGATCCTTTATATCCATCATCAGGGTAATATCAAGCTGGTTCATTTGGGTCTATTCCATCCAGTACAATTTCAACTGGACTCCCTGCATTTTGATAACAATATTTTCCATCTTATTATACTCCTCATGGTGAGGGGCAACCTATGGTCACCCAATTTGATAGTATTCCATCATTTTTTGGTCAAGCTAATGTCAAAATGAATGTTTGTCAATGGTAGCCCACTCTTCCTATCTAACCACAAACAGTTCTACACTCGTATCAACCAGTTCAACCTATTGCTCCCACATAACTTCCAATTTTTAATACATATTTACCCCTGTTACAAACTCAAATTGTTGTACAAAAACCATTTTAGGCGATTCCTTCAACTCAATACCCTCAAGTATTGGGCCCTCAGACTCCAAATCCTTCAGCTAATTTACAACAACTTGTACCTGGAATCATTTATTCACAAGCTGGATTACCATCTTATGGGATTTTTCAGCCACATCCAGGTTATACCTATCCTCAACCAAATCCAGGTTATCTTAATTTGGGTTATAACATTGGTGGACAGACCCCTTGGCAGCCACAGGCAAAAATGCCACAACCTTCATTTCAACAAGTATCGTACCCTGGTTTTGGTCAAAAAAATCCTCAAGCATGTTATCACAAAATTAGACCTAATAGGCTGCCAATCAAGTTAATCTCATGAAAATTTTTCAGACCAATATTTTGGCTGAGACTAGCCTCCTCAACCTGAGAGGGCTGTCTCAAGGGTTTATGATTTTTGATAAATATGTAGATGGCTAACTCTATATGGGATAAAAAAAGATAGATGATATAAATTGGTTGTAAATCACATTAGCAAGTGTAAATTGGGCTTATGGATTCATAATAGCTTCAGCAAAACCAAAAAAATATACCTAGCATGGAAGTCAAGGCATATCAGAGTTCAATTCAAGGAATACACATGTAGAACAATGAAACACATAGTCAGTTTGTCTATGAATAAAGTCAGAGCATCATTGATGAATTATGAGTAACATAAGAAAACACCACAACAATAGAATATTGAAAATATTCCATTAGAACAAGAACATAAAAGAACTCCTTATGAATCTTGAGCTTTCTAAGTAGAAATTCTGTATTAAGTTGAAAACAATCACTTACCATAAAACACAGTATTTTTTCTAACAAATGTACAACCCTTTCTATTTCGACTCCTTGATCTTTTATAGATAATTTACATCATAAGATAAACTTATTCACCACTAGATACATTAAATTCCTACACTTTGACACCTATCCTAACCATAAAACATGGTATTTATTACAAACACAATTGTAAAACTAACATAGAGTCCTATTACAAATAGAATTAGAACTCTTTTGATTCTACTCAAAACAGATTTATCTAAACTTAATTACATCATTTTCCACCTATCTTTCCATTATTTCAAATCCTGATGATGAGTTTCAAACTGTTATGACCATAATGTTGATGATGTTGATCTCCTGCAGATTAGGAAACTGCTCCCCTATTTTTAGGCTTACGATTATTTTAGTTCCTTGAGATATTCTGACCACTTATAACCCATAACTTCGTGGCTAATTGATTTCAGGAACATGATTAGAATAATTCCTAGGTCATCCCCTCATTCCATCTGTGAAAAATCCACTTTCAACTTCTCAAAACAGTGAAAATAGACCTGCTACGAAAGAAGCACAGTTTCGTAGCGCATTCTTTTTACCAATTTTCCTTCAAAATTTAGCTTCCTTTCCTTCAGAGTTACTTTGATATTCACTTGACATAGCTTCCTTATAAATTTCATGTCAAAATACATTATCTTCCCTCCAAAATTTGACAAGGAAAGGGTGAAAAAGCTGCTACAGCGGTTTCGTAGCGCATTTCACCCTTTTTGCACTATATGTACTACGAAACTACTGTGTAAGCAACTTTAACTAGAATTTATTCAAAATTTGAAACAAAAAGGTACCATAACTCTGGAAAATCACTGGCCTGATCAAAACCATCAGATATGAACCAAAAACATAACCTTCATAAAATATAATCCTCATTTTCCATTTGATTTTTCTTTGAATTTGTCATTTTGTACCTCTGCTCTTTAGTTCATCTTGAGACTATTTTAATTGTAGCTCCAAATCCTCCATTTGGCCTCTTATATTTCTATTACTGGACCTCAAATGGGTGTTGATCACTCTAACAATTTTTTTTTCTTTAATGGCTGGAACTATCCATATAAAAATTGCTCTGCACTGCTTGGGATCTCTGACCTAGCAACTGTTTGACCTTCCCAAACATCTTTCATCCTCTTGAATTTTGTTCTTTCAATGCTATGCTTTCTGGCCCCCTTTCTGATCATGTCCATCTCTTTTTTTTCTAACTTCAACCTTTCTTCCAGTAGTTGACACTCTGTCATGTGTTCCTTTCTCTTCATTATCATGCTGGCTGCATGCTCCACTATAGGTGAAGAGAGATCAACCACCTCTTCAGGGACTTTGGCTAGTTAAATATTTACTTGGATATCTTTACTGATTTCTTGGAGTTTATTTTCATGCCTCGTTAAAGGTTTCCTAGTTGAAAAACAAAAGCTGCATTCTCACCTTCAAATTCCAATTTCTTTCCTCATTTCATGTTTCTTTGCTTGGGTCCATCCACTTCAATGAAATATTCCTACACAAGGGATGATTATTCTATATCAATGGCATGAATTATATCATCTAGGTTGTCTTTCATCACCACGCTATCCTCTAACACTGAAACAACTACTTTTCCCTTTGATGCTGCTGCTTGGCCTCTTGTCTTTCTCTGGATCTCCTGCTTATTGGCCTCTTGTTTTTGTTTTCTTTGTTTGACCATTTCTACTCTTTTTTTTGTAGGTGTTGGGGTTTCTGCAACAAGAACTAATGATTTATCAGTCCTATCTTCAACCTTTTTCCTTGGTTTCAACTTTACAAACCTCTTTGCTTCAGTAACCACTGGCTAACTGGATTCTGCTACTGGTGGTGAAGGATTCCCCTTAATCTTAGGGTTTCTAGCTGGGGTTAGGGCTTCCATTTAAAATCCACTCATAAATAAAAAGGAATACCAATCCCTGATTATTTTCTGAAGCTCATTTAAAACCAGTAATTTTATCAAAGCATGATGAAACATAGATATTTCATAGCCATCATATTTAGCTTGGACTTTGTCAGCCATTTTAGCAAGGCTTCTACGCAAGTAAAATGCTAAATCTAATGATATCATACCTGTGAAATGCAACAACAGTTTGAAATGATAAGTGTGAACTTTATGGTACCTGCCTTCACATGTGAAATATCTTTGGATGTTGAATAGTAAATTTGCATAGTTGTCCTTGATACAACTTCTGGGTATTGCATTGTTCAGGTCCATATCTACAAATCCAGGTTTCATAAATTATTTTCATGGCTCCATGTCAAATATAAAACCTTTAAACCAAGATTCCTATCCCCTTGGTATCTTTGTCATAGCAGCTATGATCTCAGGTGTAATTGGCATATTTATCATTCCAACTTCGGTAGTGGTTCCACTAAAATGTAAAGCAAACTTTTTGGACACCTGAGTGTGGCACCCCTACAGCTTTTCACAAAATTCGAGACAACCAGCTTTGCTGAAAGCCTCCATTACCATTTGATCCCCCAAAGCAATATTTTCATTCTTAGGCTCATATCTTAGACAATGTCCCCCTCTGTGGACCTTCTTTTCTTCAACCATGTTTCCTGTAGAAAACTTGTTAGCTTCTCTAAAACCTGTAAAACAGCCTCGCTTGATTTGATGGACAACATTGCTTGATAATGGTGAGAGTTTTGTTTGAATAGAACAACCACAAACTTATCCTTACTGTTTCAGAGCTTCGACAACATATGTGAAGGTAAATGAAACAGAGATGACTCAATTAGGCAAAGAATTCGAATTAGAGATGTCACCTCATGACCAAATGATGTTTGATTAATATCCTATCATGAATATGATGATTGTAGGATAGGTAAGTACATCAAATCTGGTAAATAACTAACTCACCATACCCCTATCATGTCATTCCCCAACTGAAACTAACAAATCTTAGCTTATTTGACACGATAGCGCTTTCGTAGCGCTCACAATGTAATTTTTCCACTTTGCGCTATGAAAGTAGCAGCACTTTCATAGCGCAAAACTCACTTTTTGAACTAACGGTGCTACAAAACTGTGGATTTGTGGCTGATTGCAGAAAATTGACCCAAAACTTAGATAGATGACCCTTGAATGAAAAATGTGAATTTTTTGACCTTGGAAAGGACCTATAAAGACCTTATTTGAATTCTAATGATGAACACTAAACCTCTAAAACTATGACATACACTTAAACCTACTAAAATGACTTTCAAAACTATTTAGACCATGATCAAAATGTTGAGATTCAACAAGATGATGAGCTTAGTGAAAACAGTCACCTTCACTAAGTGGGCCCGTAGGCTATTTTTGGCACAAGTCTATTTTTAGACTATGCCTATTTTTAGACATGGTGATCATATTTCAAAAGTTGTAGGATGCTATTTGTGGATGGTTAGTCAGGTTGGAAAAATAGATGAAATTATATTTTTAGAATATTGGGCGAAGTCTATTTATAGATCATCGATCTAAAAATAGAAGTGTCGATTAATATTAGCTCTTAATAATAATCCGACAATAAAAAACAACTTATTCTCTTGGAGCACTTAATTTTAGCGCACATATTTGGAAAATCAGTGGGCTGGAGGAATTACGCAATTCCTAGGGTTTACTGGTGGTTCATGCATGGAGGACTCAGTTAGAACTGAAGTGGAAAAGTTATGACTGAGTTGGAAGAGTAGTTCATGGAGTTGTATTCAGTTTAACTCTGTTAGACTTAGTTGAGCTAGTTGTATCTAGTCTAACTAAATGATACACTAGTGAGAGTGGAGTGAATTAATTAGTTAATTAATTCAAAAATAATAAATCATTAGTCAACTGAACAATACAACAGTTAACTATAGTGGATGTCAGTTCTAGGGGAGACCCAGTGGAGAGATAGGTGAAAGGGCAAGATGGAATATCTGTTGTGACTATAGTGATGCATTGATTGCACCACACACACATTGAAGTTGCCAATGAGGATTGCACATTCAAGGCAATGACAATTCAAATTCATTCAGAGCTATTCTTCAGTAGGGATTGTGCAGTGGAGGTAGGCTAGCAGGAGGGCAGAGATCGGTGCATGGATTTGCAGATTTCTTCTATGTTAGTGTGTAATGATTGATTGTAATGAGAGCTTGATGTACTAAGCTTTGTGATATCCATGATACATAATATATGATATTTGGGGTTTTCAGCTTCAAGTGTTATGTGTGATTGTTTTTTATTTATGCTTCACATGTGTTTGCAATTAATTTTCCACAAAATATTAACAGTGGAATTATTCTGTATTTTGCAAGAAGTTAAATATTGTGAGATCAGGGGAATATGGATGTATGCATGCTTAGTGTATACTAATTTCTACATGGTATCAGAGCAGTGTTAATTCTTGAAGATTGCAATTGTGAAGAATTGTTGATTTTGTGCTGGTGGACAATTCGAATTTGCTACAGAAGATTCTTGGTGCAGAAGTTGAGTATACATTGAAATGTATTTCAATGGGTTGTGATTGGAGTATGCCCTTGATGGGAGCTCGAATTACATAGCCTGGAAGGATAGGATGGAGGCAGTGCTGGAGGATAATGGACTAAAGGAGTTCATCGATAGTGATGTTCCTAAATCGAGATCTAGTGATGCTGCATTACTTGACTCATGGCAAAAGAAGACATCAAAGACAAGAAGAATTCTATTGGAAGGTGTGAAGGACCATATTGTGTCCAGCCTTCATTGGAAATCCATTACATTATTAATGTGGAAGGATTTGACAGATTTGTTCCAAAGTAGAAGCGACCAAAGGAAGTTGGCGCTTAAAGACAAGCTCAGAAAAATAAAAATGGAGAAGGGTGATAGTATTCCAAAATACCTCACGAAGTTTTTCCACTGCAAGGATGAACTGGGAAGTGTGGGGGTTACTGTTGATGATGAATAGTTGGTGATCTTGGCTCTCGTTGTGCATCCAAAGAGTTGGCATAGCTATGAAGACTCGGTTAATGAATGGGAGAAACTATCGGGATGGGAGCGACTTTGGTCGGATCTTGTGTAGGAGGAGATAAGGCGGGGTACCAGGGATGGCTCTTCATCCAAGAATGAAAATGAAGAGAATTTCGCTTTGGCTGCCAAATCAAGGAAAGGGAAGTGGAATAAATTTCCTTCAAAATACGATGCTAAAGGCAAGAAGAAGGATTTGTCCAAGGTGAAGTGTTTTCACTGTCACAAACATGGGCATTTTGCCACTAACTACCCACAGAAGAAGAAGAAAAAGAAGGTTGTTGGAGCTGCAGCTGGAGAGGCCTTAGCCTCACAAGTTGAACTTTATTTCTCTTTGATTGCATGATTTTTTTCAATCTATATGGGATTGTGTGGTATTTTGATAGTGTTGCGTCTTTCCATATGACGGGAGACAAGGAGTTGTTTAGCGACTTGGAGGAGAAGGACCTCTAGATGCATATAGAGATGGGTGAAAATGGTCTATACAATGCAACCATCATTGGGACCATTACCTTTAAGAGGGAGTCTGTTAATCCATTATTGTTTAAGGATGTTATGCATTTTCCAGGTTTGAAGAAGAACTTGGTCTCGATCGCAATGTTGGAAGACAAAGGTTATGATGTTGTTTTCAGTGAGGGAAAAGCCTTCCTTCGACATAAAACAATGGGTCAAACCAAGAAGATATGGATTCGAGTTAATAATATCTACAAGCTGGAGGTAGATGGATGCGCTGCAATGGTGGGCAAAGTAGAAGAAGTGGTGAGCCGGGATGAGGGTGAATTATGGCACAGGATATTGGGCCATCTTCACCATGGCACTTTGAAGATTTTGCAATAGATTTATAATAGACTTCCCAAGGGTAATCTTGCACAGTTAGATCAGTGCAAGGGATGTCCTATGGGTAAATTTTTGAAGACCACCTTTCATGAGAAGGAGAACCGTGCTTTGGTGATCTTTGAGTGAATTCACATAGACGTGTGTGGACTTTTCTTGGTTGCTTCAACAACAAAACACAGGTATTATGTTATATTTTTTGATGATTATTCTCGTAGATGTTGGATATTCTTCATGTAGAAGAAGAGAAAAACATTCTAAAAGTTCTTTGAGTTTAAAGCATTGGTGGAGAAGGAGTCAGGGAAGCAAGTGAAATCTCTACAGAGCGATAATGGTGGCGAATACATCTTGGGCGAATTCAAAGACTTCTATAGAAAAGAAGGAATTTGAAGAGAACTCATAGCACCTCATAACCCATAGTAGAATGGGATCGCGGAGAGGAAGAATAGAACAATCGTGGGTGTTGTACGAGCGATGTTGCATGACCAGGGCCTACTGGTGCACTTGTGGGCGAAAGCATGCAACACTGCGGTTTATGTGAAAAACCATTGTCCTCGTAGAGTACTTACCATGAGTACACCTGAAGAAGCTTTTACTGGTAAGAAGCCTGATATTTCTCATTTGAAGTATTTTGGCTCATATGTTTATATTCATGTGAAAAGGGACACCAGGAAGAAGCTGGAGCCAACTATAGAAGTTGGGATATTTGTGGGGTACATAGAAACACCCCATAATTATTGTGTGTATTTTCCAGACATTCAGATGACTGTGGTGCGACAGGATATAAAATTCAAAGAGGTGAAAGCCATGAAGTTGTCACTTGAGAGGGAGCTACACTTGCATGAAGAGGAGGAACTTATTGTTCCCAAAGATGAGCCTCTATATGTGGATCAGCCACAGGAGGAGATTCATGGAGTGGAGGAGTCCACTCATTCAGAACCAAACATCAGACAAGGTAGAAAGCGTACCACAGAAGCTAAGAGACTGAATCTTGATGTGGCATAGAATGTAGGAGTCCCTAAATCACAACGCAGATAGAGACAGTCACCTAACCAAATTACTGGATACATGGCTCTTATGAACAAGTGCATCTTGATAAAACCATCTTCTTTTGAAGAAACATTGCAGGAGCCCACATGGGTAGATGCCATGGTGGAGGAGTATGAATCCATTGTCAGAAAAGGTGCTTGGGAGATTGTTCCAAGGTCGGTGGGAAAATTAGTTGTAGGATCAAGATGGATCTACAAGGTAAAGCAAGCTGCTGATGGGAGCGTTGAGAACTATAAGGAAATATTTTTTTCCTGGGGCTTCTCACAGATCGAGGGGATTCATTATGACGAAACCTTTGCACCTCTCACACGGTATTCTTCCATAAGGAACATCCTTGATCTCTCAACGCAGATGGGTTGGTGCATTCATAAGATGGATTTGAAGACTATGTTCCTTAATGGGATCATTGAGGAAGAGGTGTACATTGAGCAGCTTGAAGGATTTGAGATATTCAGCATTGAGTCGCATGTGTGCAGACTCAAAAGAGCGTTTTATGGTCTGAAACAAGCACCTCGTGCTTGGTACACTCAGATTGAAATTTATTTCACTAGACTTGGCTTCACCAAGAGTGAGGCGGATGCAAACCTGTACCAAATTGTTGTGGAGGGTAAGCTTTTAATCATTGTTCTTTATGTTGATGATTTAATACTAATGGGTGATGAGTAGTTGATACACTCATGCAAGGCAGATCTTGAAAAGGAGTTTGAGATGAAGGATTTTGGCCTCCTTCATTATTTCCTTGGATTAGAAATATGGCAGCGGGAAGGTGAACTGTTTGTGTCTCAAGACAAGTATGCCTAGGAGATACTAGAGAAGTTTCATATGCAAGGCTGGAAGCCTATCGACACTCCTCTTCTAGGAAATTGGAGGAAAGAGGATGCTACATCAAGAGAGGCAGTGGATGCCACTGTTTATCGACAATTGGTGGGTTCGCTCATGTATTTAGTTAATACAAGACCGAACATATGCTTTGCGGTGAACCAGCTTTCACAAGCGATGGTTAAGCCTACCAAGCTCTTTTGGAAGGTAGGAAAGCATGTCCTGAGATATATCAGGGGCACATATGAGTATGGTTTATGGTACACACAGATGGACGAGGTGAAGTTGCATGGCTTCACGGGTGCAGATTGGGAAGGCAGCCCAACAGACAGAACTAACAAATTAGGAGGGGTTTTTAGTATCGGATCTATGACAGTTTCTTGGTACAACAGGAAACAAATATCCGTGGCACTCAGTTCAGCGGAAGCAGAATACATTACAGTAAGTCAAGCTGCATGTGAGGCTATCTAGATGAGGAAGATCCTGGTTGGTTTGTTTGGTTCACATTTAGATCCTACAGTGATACATTGTGATAATCAGAGTTGCATTAAAATCTCGGTTAATCCTGTGTTTCATGATATATCTAAACATATTGATATCCGGTATCATCATATCAGAGATTGTGTGTAGTGGAAGATCATGTTGCTTTAGTACATTCCTATGGAGGATCAAGATGCAGATATTCTAACGAAGGAGCTCACCAGGATCAAATTTGAATACAATAGAGGCAGGATGGGGGTGAAAGATAATCCCTATCTTATTGAGAGGGTGTGTTGATATTCAACAATTTGATGAGCTTACTGAAAAGAGTCACTTTCACTAAGTGGGCCCGCAGGCTATTTTTGGCGCAAGTCTATTTTTAGACTATGTCTATTTTTAAACATGGTGATCATATTTCAGAAGTTGCAAGATGCTATCTGTGGATGGTTGGTCAAGTTGGAAAAATATATGAAATTATATTTTTATAATATTGGGTGAAGTCTATTTATAGATTGTCGATCTAAACATAGAAGTGTTGATTATTATTAGCTCTTAATAATAATCCGACAATAAACAACAACTTATTCTCTTAGAGCACCTAATTTCAGTGCACAGATTTGGAAAATCAGTGGGCTGAAGGAATTATGAAATTCCTAGGGTTTACTGGTGGTTCATGCATGGAGGAATCAGTTAGAACTGAAGTGGAAAAGTTATGACAGGGTTGGAAGAGTATTTCATGGAGTTGTATTCAATTTAACTCAGTTAGACTCAGTTGAGCTAGTTGTATCTAGTCTAATTTAATGATACACTAGTGAGATTGGAGTGAATTAATTAGTTAATTAATTCACAAATAATAACTCATTAATCAACTGAACAATACAAAAGTTAACTACAGTGCATGTCAGTTCTAGTGGAGACCCAATGAAGAGATAGGTGAAAGGGCAAGATGGACTATCTGTTGTGACTATAGTGGTGCATTGATTGCACCACACACACATTGGAGTTGCCAATGAGGATTTCATAGTCAAGGCAAAGGTAATTCGAATTCATTCAGAGCTATTCTTTAGTAGAAATTGCGTAGTGGAGGAAGGCTAGCAGGAGGGTAGAGATTAGTGCAAGGATTTACAGATTTCTTCTATGTTAGTGTGGGATGACTGATTGTAATGAGAGCTTGATGTACTAAGATTTGTATGAGATTGTTACATGATCTCCATGATACATAATATATGATAGTTGGGGTTTTAAGATTCAATATTTCCCATTAAACAAATGTGTTATGTGCGACTGTTTTTTATTTATGCTTCACATGTGTTTGCAATTAATTTTCCACAAAATTTTAACAGTGGAATGATTTTGTATTTTGCAAGAAGTTAAATATTGTGAGATCAGGGGAATCTGGATGTATGCATGCTTAGTGTATACTGATTTCTACACAAAACAGAGTTGACATACCATGTTTTGAAAAACAAAATGGTGATAACAATGGCTCCACATGGGACAGTGTGCCCCTGTGGTACACTAAGAACCAGTAGTTCCAGTGCTGCTATCCATTTTCTTGACCAAAACAGTAAAAACTTTGAAATTTCCAAGCTTCCTCCTCAAGCTCTAATGGCCTTCACCTGGGGCTCAAGCTTGCTGATTTTGCTTGTCATTATTAGCTGAAAAACTTATAAAAAGGAATATATACAATGACATGAACAATCCATCAGATCTTAGGAAGAATAATGCTTCAAAAACCTGCCATTGACAGGTCCTCCAGCATATGGTTTTCCATCTATCTCCTACAGTATGTAAGTATTGTTTCCATGAAAACTAGCTATCTTGAAAGGACCTTTCCATAAGTTCTCAAACTTACGATGTTTGCCTTTCTCTTCAATTCTGGCCTCCCATTTCAGCACTTAATCTTGAATTTGAAAAATTTCTTCCTCGATATTCTTATCGAATGTCCTCTTGATTATATTTTGAGATTGTTGATTGCTGTCATAAAATTCATTCCTTTCCTCTTATAGAGCTATCAGTTGATTAATTCTCCTCTGGATTGCATTTTGTTCCTGTTCCAGCCCTTGAATCAACTTCATAACAAGTATCCCTAGTGATGTAGGAAAAATAGCCTCAGCACCATATACCAATTCATATGGTGAAGTTTCGATTGACCTCTTTGTGCATATCCTGTCAACCCATAAGGCATACTTCAGCGTCAAATGCCAAGCTTTATTATTCTCCTGCAACACCTTTTTAATAATCCTTACAATAATCTTGTTAGAATATTCAGCAAGGCCATTTCCTTGCAGATAATATGCAGTAGAATGCCCGAGAGTAATATGATATTGATGACAGAAATTGATCGCTTCTTAGACTTGAATTCTTGCGCATTATCGCTATAATATTCATGGGGCAACCAAACCTAGAAAAGATATTATTTCTAAGAAAGAGATAATCACGCTTTAATCATTTTCTTGCCTAGTTGGGATTGCTTCAATCCATTTGGTGAAGTAATTATTCATTGTAAGAATCCAATGATGTTGACCACGAAGATGATGGATGAATTTCCCGTATAAAATCTAGTCCCCATCGCCGGAATGGCGCTTCTACATAAATAGGCATCAAAGGTAAGGGTACAAGTTTCTTCTTACCCTAGAAAACTGGCATTCATGGTAGGCAATCAGAACCCTCTTGCATACATCCTTAAACATTGTTGGCCAATAAAACCTTGCTCTCAAAATTTTGTTCATCAAGTCGCCTTCCAATAATGTTGACCTCCACAATCCCGTTTGTGAAACTCCTCCATCACTTTATCAGCCTCCTCCTCTAAAGAAGAAATTTAGAAAAATTCTGCCAGTATCCTTCCAAAGCATATTTCTTTCAAATATAAAGTATCTCAAATATTTCAGCTTAACAAACCTTGCTTTGGAATTTGTTAAATCAGCAGGTGCTTTATGGTGTTGTAGAAAAAAAAAAACTTCCTTGTACCAATATGAGGTGATATATTTTTCTTCAATAGGAACTAGTTCCTCCTCATCATCTAAAATTTCTGAAATTTCTGCAATCCAATTTATATCAAGACAGTCAAAGTTTGATTGTGCCATCAACTTCTCTAAGCCTTTCCCTTTGACCAATTTTGCTGGTTTAATCTCAATATCATATTCTAGCAACTTGGAAATCCATTTCCCCCTCTTACCATCAAGGTCGTCTTGAGTGAGGATGTCTTTCACAACAGTATTAGGAACAAACACCACAATATGAGCATGCAGAATATAAATTCTAAAATATTTGATAGCCTTCACCAAAGCATATGCTTAATTTTCTAAGATATTATACTTCAGTTCAGAATTGGCTAATGTCCTACTAAAGAAAGAAATCGGTAACCAATACCTTGCTTGTCCCTTTTGTAGCGAGAATCCTGCGATAGTATTCTACAATGTAAAGGTAAAAACCGAGAAATTCCTTGGAAAAATCGGGAGTCAATCGGGTGGTTGTGTGAGTGCCTCTTTTGATCTCTTTAAATGAGTTTCTTGCCTCTTCTATCCACTTAATATCAACTCCCTTCAACATCCTTGTTATGTCCTTCACAATCTCAGCAAAATTAGGAATAAATCGCCTTACAAAATTAACCTTTCCAAGGAAAGATTGAATCTCCTTCCTACTTCCTGGAAAATCCATCTTCTGAATTGCATTGACCCTGATTGGATCAATCTTAATCCCATCTTTAGAAATGAGATGCCCAAGTAATTTACCTGAAGTTAAAGCAAAAATGCTTTTGGTGGGATTTAGAGAAATGTTAAACCTTATACATTTTAGCAAAATTCTTTCCAAGTGTTTCAAGTGATCTTCTTCCTTCCTTAAGAAGACTATTATGTCATCAAGATACACAACCACCATCTTGTCCTTCTCTTTAGAAAATGCAATGTCCATTTCCCTCTGTAAGATATCTCTTGCATTCATGAGACCAAATGGCATCTTGGCGTACATAAAAGTACCACATGTTGTAGTAAAGGCTATTTTTTCCTGATCATCAGGATGCATAAGGATCTGATTATAACCTAAAAAACCATGAAGCATAGATATTATCTGAGAACTGACAATATTTTGCAAAATTTGATTCATCTTTGGGAGAGTATATTTCTCCTTCAGGGAGGCTTTATTCAAATTTCTGAAGTCAATGCATATTCTGATTTCCCCACTCTTCTTCCTAACCGAAACCAAATTTGCAAGCCAATTTGAAAATCTGATTGGAACAATGTTTTTAACATCAAAAATATTTTTAACCTCTTTCTCAATCAAAGGCATGAGAAGTGGGTTGATCCTCCTTAACTTCTTCCTGAAAGGTCTTTCATTTTCTTTTATGGGAATAGTATGCTGAATAATGGTAGCATCAGATTCTTTCAAATCAGCATAGTTCTAAGCAAATACATCTATGAATATTTTCATCACTTAAACATATTTAAACTTCATATTAGCTAAAAGAAATTTTTAAATTTTAATCATTTTGGGTATAGCTATAGTACCAAGGTTACAACTCTCAACTTCTTCATCATCAGCTTTTATCTTAGGGGACTTAAAAACATCATTCTGATCAAAACGTTCTTCTAGAGGTATGAGTCCCTTTGGTATGGAATTATTCTTTAGTTGCAAAACTTTAAAACTCCATTTAGATTCAGCCAACATGTTCTGCTGATCTACTTGTACATTTCGAAACTCTTCTTTCAGCTCAATAAAGTTTTTCACCTACTGATCATCCTCAAAAACTTGCCAATGAGTAATATTATCAGGGATGGCTGGCCTATAGCGGACCTCAAATTCATACTTTTCTATGGAGTGCATGGGAATAATGAAAAGGCTTGCAAAGACAGCAAGAGAATCAACAATGGAGTTTTTTTTTCTAGTTTTGACTATGAATGAATAGGCTTGAAAGTTTTCTAACATGTCCAAAACCAAATTCCTATATTCTCTCATCCTTTTGTCCTTTGTTTGATAAACACCCTCATTATGTTCTATGACTAATTTTGAATCTCCAAAAACAGAAATGTTTTGAGAATCCATTATTTTCAACACTTCTAGACCCAAAATCAAGGATTCATATTCATCCATGTTATTCATGCAATCAAAGTTCAGTTTATAGGAAAATAACTTACTCTCATCACTTGGATTTCTAATCTAGATCCCTTCTCCTGCTCCTTCTCTACCTGTTGATCCATCAAAACACACTGACCACCAACCTTATTCCTCTTTATTGCTGACTTGCTAACCTTCTGTTTGCTGATTTTCAGACTGCTGAATTTCAGAACTCTGATTTTCTATTTTACTTTCTTCTTTTGCTTCATTAGTAAATTCATTGAAAATAATAGTAGAACCAATATCAAGACCATAAATTGGAATGTTTTGGGTTTTATCTTTTCTACTCACCATATAGGCCATCCTTTTCTCTCGATACAATATTATTTTCTCCCCAAAGACTGGAATGGAAGCATAAGTAAGATCCATCTGCATTGTACCTTTAATTTTTGCTTTCCAAGACCTTGACAACAACATACCAAACTTCGGTGGAATGTCTGCTACTACAATGTCCATGACTATATTCTTAGCAGGAACTTGTGTCAGACCAACAACAACATCCTTGATTAAACCAATGCATTGAACTATTTTTGAATCAAAAGAAAACAAATCTTTATATGGCCGAGTTATTTATAACCCCATTCTTTCCATAATTACTTTGGGAATAAGATTGTGAGAGGCCCTTCAAGCCAACATAACATTGTGCAATGTCACGCTGTGAATGCTGAGGCTCACATAAAAAGGAGGGACTTCCTCTTTCTGTTCATCTTCTAGTATTGGACCCAGATATATGGTCGAATGATATTCTAATACATTCAAGCTATTAGCAGCTCCTAGTTGTGAGTTTAGAATTTTAACAATCTTGCTTCTATATTCATCTACCTTGAGAATCTCACCAAAAAGGACTGATATTTTTATCTTAAAAATTTCATTCTCAAGATTGAAAACATAAACATATTTTTCATCTTCTTTCTTAGGAGGGATAACTGGTACATCTTTCTTACCTTCAATGACCTTAGGAGCATCCTTCTTGCCATCAGCAACCTTAGGTGCATCTTTCTTAGGTTGTGTTTTTTTTGCAATGATAGGCACATTCCTATTTCTGAGATTATATTGTTTATGCATCTCAAAAATAACATGCTGATACCCCTTTTAGATAGTCTGATGTTTCTTCTTCATGATTGTTTTGATCTAATTGATCATGTTCTTCCTTAATCAAGAAAATTCTTGACATTTCTTCATAAAAACAATGAATATATTCCTCAGGGACTTCAGGGTAATATTCTTCATCAACCAAATTTTTCTGAAAAGGAGGTCTCACTGGAGGATCAGGCTACTGATTTCTATTATCCCTTGGCCCTTGTGGATTCCGAGGTCTCCTGATCTGAGGATTTCTAAATTGAGGTTCATGTTCTCCTGGAGGAGAAGAGGTATTCCCAAGGGCTAACCTATCCATCAACTTTTCCATTGTTTTCATCATTGAATCCAATTTGTCTTGAGAGGTAGAGGATGAAGGTTTCTCTTCTTCTTTCAACTTAGCCTTACCCATTTTTGAATTTTTAGTTGCTATCAAATTAACCTCCACTTTCACAGCATCATTTTTCATTTCAGCAAGTGTAGGGGATTTTGTTCCTCTCAATAGTATGGAAAAATCATAGTCAAAAGCTTCAGCATACCTCATTTGAGCTAAAGCTTCCAGTGGTTTCAAATGGGCAGGAATAGAATCTAACACTTTATTAAACCTTTTCAAAAAAATTTGGACAGTTTCATCAGCAGCTCTCTTCAAGGTATTATACTCAGTGAGGGATTGTACTGGATTAGTTCTATTTCCCCATTTTCTTAAGAAAACATCTTCAAATTCATTCCAATAATTAATGCTTCTAGGAGTAAGATCTTTATACCACTTCCTAACCTCACAAGTAAAATTCTGAGCAAAAAATCTCAACTTAAAATCTTCATGATGAACCTCCTCCCTGTCTATAAAGTCATTAAATTGATATACATGATCCTCTTTTTGAATGCCTTCATCACTTCCCTAGGTTTTAATTCTAGCAGCATATTTACTAGGCAGATCATTTAAGATAGGAAGAAGGACAAGAGGGGTGTATCTAGCAGGTGCAGCAGGTGGATTTCCAACCATGGTCAGAGGTATTGTGGTAATTTTAAGAAATGAGGAAAAAATAGGTGACAAACTACTATGAGGAGGATTGCTTGGTCTTTGTGAGCCACTGAAAATTGAGCTCTAATTGGGAAGAGGTAAACCAACTTTATTTTTCAACAATACTTCGAAAGGATCAGACTCCTTCAATTTCTCTAAAGACTCTCTTTCCAACAACAACTTTGAAGTGATAGCTTCCCAGAATTCCTCTTTGTCTTCTTGTGTTACTAGAGCTGAGGTGTCAATTCCTCTCTTATGTAAGTATAATATAATTTCAATTAGCTCCTTTTGTTTTTTTGATCTAAACAGAACCTCATGAATTTTATCATCAACTCTTTTGTCTTCGGGACTTCTTCATATTCAAAGGACAAGGATTTCGAATGAGATGTAGTACCTGATATTTTATAAATGGCTTGACTGCCTCTTGAAATGGTGTTTGGATTGTCCACGATGGTAGGTGGATCTGGGTCAGGATTACTCCTTGTGTATCTCCTTCTTGAAGCCACCTTTAAACATATAAACTTTAAATGAAGTCACCAAGATAGATTCAGCCTTGAAAATATTTCTAAGCTCCTGCTACCTTCAGAAGTTTAGCTTCAAAATCTTAGGAAAGTATAATCTTCAGACTCCAAGCATACACACCAAAATTTTATCACAAAATCAGACCTGATAGGCTGCCAATCAAGTTAATCTTTTGTAACTGTTTCAGACCAATATTTTGGCTAAGGCTTAGCCTCCTCAACCTGAGAGGGCTCTCTCAAGGGTTTATGATTTTTAATAAATATGCAGATGTCTAACTCTATATGGGATAAAAACAAATAGATGATATAAACTGGTTGTAAATCAAATTACCAATTGTACATTGGGCTTATAGAGTCATAATAGCTTCAACAAAACCAAAACAATCTACCTAGCATGGAAGTCAAGGCATATCAAAGTTCAAGTCAAGGAATACACATGTAGAACAGTGAAACACACAATCAGTTTGTCTATGAAGGAAGTCAGAGCATCATTGATGAATTATGAGTAACATAAGAAAACACCACTACAATATAATATTTAAAATATGCCATCAAAACAAGAACATACAAGAAATCCTTATGAATCTTGAGTTTTCTAAGTAAAAATTCTATATTAAGCTGAAAACATTCACAAACCATAAAACACAGTCTTTTTGCTAAAAAATGTCCAACCCTTTCTATTTTGACTCCTTGATATTTTATAGATCATTTACATCATAAGATAAACTTATCCACCACTAGATACATCGAATTCCTATGCTTTGACACCTATCCTAACCATAAAATATGTTATTTATTACAAACATAGTTGTAAAACTAACATAGAGTCCTATTACAAATAGAATTAGAACTCTTTTGATTATACTCAAAATAAAATTATATAAAATTAATTACATCATTTTCCATCTATCTTTCCATTAATTCAAGTCCTGATGATGAGTTTCAAACTGTTATGACCATAATGCTGACAATGTTGATCTCCTGCAGATTAGGAAACTGCTCCCCTATTTTTAGGCTTAGGATCCTTTTAGTTCCTTAAGATATTTTGACCACTCCTAACCAATAACTTCGAGGCTGATTGATGTCGAGAACATGATTAGCATAAGTCCCAAGTCATCCCTTCATGCCAGTTGTGCAAAATCCACTTTGAACTTCTCAAAATAGTGAAAACAGACATGCGCTATGAAAGCAGCACAATTTCGTAGCACTTTTCATAGCGCAGTACTTTTACCCATTTTCCTTCAAAATTTAGCTTCCTTTCCTTTAGATTTACTTTGATATTCACTTGACATAGCTTCCTTAGAAATTTCAAGTCAAAATACATTATCTTCCCTCCAAATTTTGCCAAGGAAATGGTGAAAACGCTGCTACAGCAGTTTCGTAGCGCATTTCACCCTTTTTGCACTATATGTGCTACGAAGCTGCTGTGTAAGAAGTTTTAAGCAAAATTTCTTCAAAATTTGAAACAAAAAGGTGCCATAACTCTAGAAAATAATTGATCCCATCTAAACCATCAGCCATATGAACCAAAAACATAACCTTCATAAAATTTAATCCTCATTTTGCATTTGAGTTTGCTTTGAATTTGTCATTTTTTACCTCTTCTCTTTAGTTCATCTTGAGACTGTTTTAATTCTAGCTCCAAATCCTCCAACTGGCATCTTAGATTTTTATTACTGAACCTAAAATGGGTGTTGATCACTCTAACAAATTTTTCTTCTTTAATGGTTGGAACTGTCCATGTAAAAATTTCTCTGCACTGCTTGGGATCTCTGACCTAGCAACTGTTTGACATTCCCAAACAACTTTCATCCTCTTGAATTCTATCCTTTCAATGTTGTGACTTCTAACTATAGAAATTTGATAAATGATATGTTATACACCAATATTATCCTAATCACACACTATTTTAACTTCATGCACAATACAAAATCTCTTCTACCATTGATCATTGATTGCAGAAATAAAAACAATCGCATGCGCACATTAAAACCATAAACATTCACACATATGAACACAGTATTTTATGGGAAATATTAAAGCTGAAAACCCCCAACTATATGTATATTATATGTCATAGATATCATGTAGCAATCATTATACAAAGCTCCTCACAAATCTCTCAGTACAATCTCCAATTGCTACACACTAATCAGGTCTGATCTAGCAAAACACATGCTCCAATCTCTGCCACCTGCTAGCATGCCTCTACTGCGTAATCACTACTAAATAATGGCTCTGAATGAACTAAAATTGATCTAGCCTTGCTCACACAATTCTCATTAGCATCTCCAATCACTAGTTGTTGCAAATCATGCAACAGTATAGTCACACTGCTCTTTCACCTACCTCTTCACTGGTCTCCACTGAAACTGTCCATGTACTGTAGTTAATTGATGTATTTTTTAGTTGATTAATGATTTAATAATTATTGAATTAATTAATAATTAATTCACACCACTCTCACTAGTGTATCAATCAGTTAGACTAGATACAACTAGCTCAACTATGTTTAACTCAGTTAAACTGAACACAACTCCATCAACTATCTCAATAACTCCACCAAACTCTGTCACATGAGTTCTAACTGAAGTATCCATGCAATAGCTCCACTTAACCCTCAGGAATAGCGTAATTCCTTCTGTCAGCTCCTGTGCCACATCTGTGCACTTAACTGAAGTGCTCCAAGAGAATAAAATAATGTTTAGAGTCCAAATATTATTAAGAGCTAATAATATTCGACATATCTATTTTTAGACTGGCAATCTAAAAATAGATTCCGCCCAATATGTCTAAAAATAGAAGTCCATCTATTTTTTTCCGACTTGACCAACCATCCACAAATAGCATCCTGCAACTCATAGAATATGATCGACATGTCTAAAAATAGACATAGTCTAAAAATAGACTTGTGCCAAAAATAGCCTGCGGGCCCACTTAGTGAAGGCGACTTCTTTCCACTAAGCTCATCATATTGTTGCAATCTCAACACTGACCCTCTTTCTCATCATCTCCATCTCTTGTTTTGCTAACTTCAACCTTTCTTCCAGCAGTTGACACTCTGTCATGTGTTCCTTTCTCTTCATTATCTTGCTGGCTGCATGCTCCACTATAGGTGAAGAGAGATCAACCACCTCTTCAAGGAATTTGGCTAATTAATCAGTTACTTGGATATATTTACTGATTTCTTGGAGTTTCTTTTCATGTCTGGTTAGAGGTTTCCTAGCTTGAAAAACAAAAGCTACATTCTCACCTTCAAATTCCAATTTCTTTGTTGATTTGTTTTTTCTCTGTTTAGGTTCATCCACTTCAATGAAATCTTCCTGTACAATGGGTGATTATTCTATATCAATGGCATGAATTATATCATCCAAGTTTCCTTTCATCATTGGGCTATCTTATGTCACTGAAACAACTTCTTTTCCCTTTGATGTTGTTGCTTGGCTTCTTATCTTTCTCTGGATCTCCTGCGTACTGGCCACTTGTTTTTATTTTGTTTGTTTTACCCTTTCTACTCTCTGTTTTGCAGGTGTTGGGGTTTCTACAATAAGAACTGATGCTTTCTCAGTCATATCTTCAACCTATTTCCTTGGTTTCATCTTTACAAACTTATTTGCTTTAGTAACCACTGGTTGACTAGATTCTGCTACTGGTGGTGAAGGATTTCCCTTAATCTTAGGGTTTCGCGCTAGGGTTAGGGCTTCCATTTCAAATCCACTCATAAATAAAAAGGAATACCAATCCATACTTATTTTCTGAAGCTCATTCAAAACCAATAATTTTATTAAAGCATGATGAAACAAAGATGTTTCATATCCATCATATTTATCTTGGACTTTGTCAGCCACTTTAGCCAGGCTTCTATGCAATTAAAATGGTAAATATAATGACATTATACCTGTGAAATGTAATAGTAGTTTGAAATGATAAGTGTAAACTTTATGGTACCTGCCTTCACATGTGAAATATATTTGGATGTTGAATAGAAAATTTGCATAGTTGTCCTTGATACGGCTTCTGGGTATTGCATTGTTCAAGTCCATATCTAAAATTCCAAGTTTCATAAATTCTTTGCATGGCTCCATTTCAAATCTAAAACATTTAAACCAAGATTCCTGTCCCCTTGGTATCTCTGTCACAACAGCTATGATCTCAGGTGTAACTAGCATATTTATCATTCCAACTTTTGTAGTGGTTCCACTAAAATGTAAAGAAAACTCTTTGGACACTTGAGTGTGGCACCCTTGCAGCTTTTCACAAAATTTGAGATAGCTAGCTTTTCTAAAAGCCTCCATTACCATTCGATCCTCCAAAAAAACATTTGCATTCTCAGGCTCGTATCTTAGACAATGTCCCCCTCTGTGGACCTTCTTTTCTCCAGCCATGTTTCCTGTAGAAAACCTGTTAGCTTCTCTAAAACCTGTAAAAAAACCTCACTTGATTTGATGAACAACCTCGCTTGATTTTATGAACAACCTCACTTGATAATGGTGAGAGTATTCTTTGAATAGAACAATCACAAACTTATCCTTACTGTTTCAGAGCTTGGACAACATATGTGAAGGTAAATGAAATAGAGATGAATCAATTAGGAAAAAAATTCGAATTAGAGATGTCACCTCATGACCAAATGATGTTTGATTAATATCCTATCATGACTATGATGACTGTAGGACAGGCAAATACATCGAATCTGGTAAATAACTGGCTCACCATACCCCTATCATGTCATTCCCCAACTGAAACTAAAAAATCTTGACATATTTGACACGATAGCTAAGAAACTGTGCTTTCATAGCACTCACAGTGAAATTTTTCCACTTTGCGCTACGAAATTAGTAGCGCTTTCGTAGTGAAAAACTCATTTTTTGAACTAACGGCGTTACGAAACTGTAGATTTGTTGCTAATTGCAGAAAATTGACCCAAAACTTAGATAGATGACCCTTGAATGAAAAATGTGAAATTTTTGAACATGGAATGGACCTATAAAGGCCTTATTTAAATTCTAATGATGAACACTAAACCTCTAAAACTATGACATACCCTTAAACATACTAAAATGACTTTCAAAACTATTTAGACCATGATCAAAATAGAGTTGACATACCATGTTTTGAAAAAAAAAAAAAGGGTGATAACAAAGCATTTTCCTATCAAAACAACCCCTATCTGGGTTAGCAGTAACAAATTTTTTATGCTGGTGCTCAAAGGCATGTTGCCCGAGCAATTCCATTATACCTTGGCTATCAACAACATGAACTCAATCGACAGTTGCTCTTTGTGGCAACTTTAGAGTTACTAGATTTAAATCGGCTCACCAATGATCTAATCATCTATGCTCCTTGGTGGCCGGTGATACCTCATAAATTACCCTCAGATATTCCTATTCAATGGAAACCCTGGGGAAGACCCGTCGACTCATGCTATGAGTTATCATTTGTGGTGTTCATCAAACTCCCTGAATGATGACTATGTTCGACTACATCTTTTTCAGTGTACGCTAACTATTTTGGCTACAAAATGGTACATTGCATTACCTAGAGTTTATTTTGATAATTTCACTACCCTAGCTACTTTGTTTTTGAATCACTTCTAGTTACCCATACGATATGAAATTGGAACGGAACTCTTGACCAATTTTAAATAGACTAATGCTACTCACATTTCTAATCATATTCATGAGTGGCATCGTCATCGTAGAATGGTTAAAACATTTGTTCCTGATCATCTTCTTGCTGAGTGGTTCATTAAGTCTCTGTTACCATCTATAACTGAGGATGTGGCTAAGGGTGGCATCATCACTGAAGATCAAATCATTTCTCATGCCCAATATTTAGACTTGATTTATACTCAGTCTGGCACACTCTAGGAAAATTTTCCTAATGCGCCACGATAAAATTTTACCATTCCTCCTCCATCAAACGACTCTCATGCCAGAGACGGTATGATTGGTACTGCAAGCACACATCATACTATTGCATCTAATCCTGCACCTTCTTCCGAAATCAATTCCATGTCATTTGACAAAGGAAAAAGTGACAAGCAACCCAAATGTAAGAAAAAGGGGAAATCAAAGAAAATAAAAATTCTAACCCGTAGGAAAGATCATATGTTCAATCATCTAGAAATAGGAAACCTCATTATCCATGAATAATTTGTAATGAGGAACATTTTTCTCAAGATTCTCCTCACCACGTTGAAGTCTCAAAAGTGGTTAAGACTTCACATGTGTCAGTTGTGTTGACAGATCCGTTTCTGAATCTGGACACAAATTTGGTTGCTTCAGATCCAGCTTCTAGTTCCCAAATGCTTATGATATCTTATACAAAGCCGTAGACAGATATTTTGGTGTCAATGCGTAATAAATATTATGGTAGTCAGGTCACTGATCAACCTACTACCTCAACCACAAATCCGTCTATGGAATCGGTATCGCCACCTGCTATTCATGAATTGACAATCAATCCAACAAAGGGGTTCGTTCATAAATTGGCATATAATCCTCAAGCAATAGTTGCTCAAAATTATAATATATTTGAAGATTTCTCTCAATCCCCTTCAACTATGTCAGCTCCTAAGGTGTTACAAACTTATCCCCCCCAGAAACAAGCTTTGTTTTCGGCAATTGGTGGAATTGATCCGACTGATTCTAATCTCGTAGTCTTTAATCATATGGGCTATGTGCCACAATTACCAGCAGAATTGTCATTCTCCATCCAAGTAAATTTTTTCAATCACCTTGTTCATCGTACTATTATTGAGGAGGGAGCATCTACATGCATTATGTCTCTAAACTTTTGTAAGTCACTTCGCTCAGCCCGCTTATGTAAATCATCAACGATGTTGAAGGCTTTCGATGGATGTACATATAAGCCTTGTGGTATTATCAATAACCTCCATGTTGAACTAGGAGGAAAACAGTGAATTTTGATGTTGAGGTTGTTAACAGACCCCTTGACTACAATATTCTACTCGGAAGGCCATGGGTATATGCTATGACTGCAATTGTTTCTACATATTTTAGAATGATCACCCTTCCACATAAAGGTGTTATCAAAGTCATCAATCAACTATCCTTCTTTTCCTCCACTTCCCAGGTAATTGGAAGTGTTTTGTTCATTCACGCACCCCAAATTTTACTTCAGAACATTGGTGTAGGACTCTTAAAGGATTCCACTCTCATGGGAACCTTTGCATTACCGCCACCTACGACGTCGGTAGAAATTGCAAGTATAGAGACCTTCTAAATGATATATTCCACTCCATCTAGCTTAAGAAAGAGTACAGGTGATTCTGAATTGTTACATTGGATGATTTTATGCTGCCCAACCCTATTGAGCTGGCATATCAATCAATCTATTTGGCTTGGGCGGCGAATTCGAAATCATTGTCGCCGGTTGTTTGGGTTGATTGTTCCTTAGATTTTGGTATTCCATCTAATCCTTTTTCCTCAACTTTCTTGACATATGAGAATATTTTGGAAACCATGATGTTGGAAGGAGAACCATGGGAATATTATCATCATCATTCCCATCCTCATGATTATGAAGAAAATAATCTTAGTGAACTATATCACCCATCGATCAAAATTTTCTTTTCGAATTCTTTTCCTATTAATGCAATCGATTCCGAGAAAAAATTGTCAAATATTGAAGAAACCATATATATTGATATTTCAACCAAACCTAGCATTGTAGAATACATTCATGTCGGTGTATCTTGTTCTCCATCAGAACTGGAAATGTATCGTTCTCTCTTTCGTGAATTCCATGATGTTTTTTCTTGGTCTTACAAGGAAATGCGAGGCATATATACTAGTATTGTTGAAAACACTATTAATATGTACCCTAATGTCAAGTCGATATGTCAACATCTTCGTCCTATTCATCTGAAGAAGGCCGCTACCATTAAAACAGAAGTTGAAAAAATTTTGCGTGCTGGTTTCATTTACCTATTACGCTAACTGAGTGGGTTTCCAACATCATTCCTATTATGAAAAACAAGGAACCATCAGAGTGTGCATCGATTATCGGGATGTGAATCTTGATTGTTCAAAAGACAACTATCCTACTCCCTTTATTGACCAGATTATTGACAATTGTGCTGGATGCGAAATCTTTTCTTTCATGGATGCATTTTCCGGCTACAATCAAATCAATATCCGCCCAGAGGATCAATATAAGACAACATTCATTTGTCCCTGGGGTACATTCACTTATCGGAACTACCATTTGGTTTAAATAATGTTGGGGCCACTTTTCAGAGTGTAATGGATTATGCTTTCAATGAGATCAAGCACATTATTCAACCCTATCTAGATGATTTACCCATGAATTCACAAAATCAGACTGAACACTCGATGCTTTTAAGAGCCATATTTTTACACTGCCAACACTACAAAATATGCCTCAATCCACATAAATGTGTGTTTTGTGTTGGTTTTGGTTGTCTGCTTGGATTCGTCATCTCAAAAGAAGGAATTCGAATACACCCATTAAAGGTCCATGCCATTCTTGATTTGCCTACACCATAAAATTTACTTTAGATACAAAAAATTCAAGGAAAGGATAACTTCCTAAGGAGTTTCATACCCATCTACACTCAAATGGCTAAAGGATTTACCTGACTCCTAAAAAATGGGATTCCCTTACATTGGGACCAATTTGCGCAAGCTTATTTTGATGTTGTCAAGGATACTCTTGTTCGAAAGTCATTAATGTATCCCCCTAATTATCAAACTAATTATTTCTTATATATTGTCGTAGCTAATACAACCATCACTATGGTATTGGTCCAAGAATAAAATGGGATAGAACATCCGATTTGTTATTTTAGTCGTAATCTCAATGATATGGAAGTAAAGTGTTCATACGTAGAAAATATTACCTTGGAAACTGTTCAAGTTGTCCAAATATTTCGCCACTATATCCTGTTCCGGAAGACCATTGTCATTTTAGATTTCAACCCCATGACTTACATCTTATCACATCAATTTTTGGGAGGAAATTATTCAAAATGGATTGTCATTTTGTAGGAATTTGATTTGGAATTCATCAAATCCAAGTCAAATAAGTCTTTAGTTTTGGCTGAGCTTCTCTCTGACCTTCCCTCTGATAGTACTGCTACTATGTCGGAACCATCTATTCCTGACAAGTCTCTGTTTCTAATCAGATCATCTGATCCTTGGTATGGGAATTTTATCATTTATCTCCAGACTCAGATTTTTCAGCCTGATACCTCTTGCTCTGACTAGTGACGTATTCGATACCAAGCCAAAGATTATCTAATCATCGGTGATACACTTTATAAACATGGTGTCGATACAATTTTAAGAAGGTGCCTCACTCATGAGAAGGTTGAAAAGGTTTTAAATGATTTTCATGCTGGGGCTTGTGGTGAACAATTGTCTGGATAAGATATCGTGTAGAAGATACTTTGCGCCGGTTACTTTTGGCCTACCATATTTCGTGACTACGTCCTCCTGGTAAGAAGTTGTCATGTGTGCCAGATATTTGATCGTAAAATCCGCAAACCGCCAACATCAATGCATCTTGTTGTCTATGTAGGACCATTCTTGAAATGGGGGATTGACTTCATGACCTATAACCCTCGTTCGTTGGGGGGGAATGGTTATATTATTGTCACAGTACACTAATTTACCAAGTGGTCTGAAGCGATTCCTACATTCAACAACACATGAAAAACAACTGCATTGTTTTTCTTTAATCATGTCATTGCATGGTTTGGGGTCCCAGAGCCTATAGTCATAGATCATGGGAAGCATTTTCGCAACCACATGATGGCTAAATTGACTGCCAAGTTAGGATTGTCACATGATAATTCTACTCCTTATTATCCACAATCAAATGGACAAGTTGAAGTTATCAACAAGATTCTTAAATGTATGCTTCAACGAATGATAGGATTTCTTAAAATAAACTACCATTTTATCCGGTACTCGGCCTTGTGGGCATATCGAATGTCAGTGAGAAATGCAACTAGATTTACTCCCTTTCAATTTGTGTATGGTTTGGAAGTTATCTTTCCAATCTAATGTGAAATACCGTTGTTAAAACTTGCAATCGACTTGTTATATGACACCTCAGATGAAGAAGCACGTATTTTTAACGTCATCCATCTTGATGAAATGCATTGTGAAGCCCAATTGGCCAACGAAGCACATAAGAGACATATAAAGGCGCAATACGACAAAAATTTCCAGCCTCACATTTTCTCAAAGGGCGACTTGGTCCTTCTTTATGATCAAGAAGCTAATGTAATAGGTACAGGGAAATTTGAGCCATTATGGCATGGCCCCTATATTGTCAAAAGAGTTCTTGCTAAGGGTGCCTACGAGTTAGTGGATTACAATGGAATTCCATTGGCGTAGCTCGGAAATGGGTTTTATCTAAAATTTTACTATGCTTAATCATGATCGTAATAGTTTTTTGTATTATATTGTATATATGTTGTTGATTTGCATTAACTTTCTTAGTTTGTTTTTTATGGTTTTCTTGACATTAGTAATCTGCTTTAAATTTCATCACATATGTCTAAATATTTGGAACCATTTGTTGGATATCCTGATGGTGCTAGTCGTAGTATGCAGAATCTATCCTCTACAGTGTGGGCCATTTTCACTTTGAACGACAAGTTAGTGAGTTTTCAAGGGAATTGTATTGGTATATCAACAAAAAATATCTTTGAGTATAGGGTGTTGATCGAACTTCTCTCTGATTCTATTTCATTTGGTATTAACCACATCATTATAAGGTTAGACTCACAACTTGTGGTATTACAACTTACTAGTGTTTATACTGTTATAAATCCAGCGCTGCATCATTTTTTCCTAAGAGTTCAACTTTTGGAAAGACATTTTGATTTTATTCAATATCAACACATTTCCAGAAACTTGAACACATTGACTGATTCTTTAGCTAATAATGTTATAGAAAGACATTTACAACACATGTAAATATACATTCACATAATTGAATATGATTTCACAATAAACATAGGAAAACACTGAAATCAAATAGATCGATAGTTATAGGTATTTACAAAATTTGTACCCAAGACACATTGGTCATTTGAACTCAAAATGTATGCAACATGTCAAAAGTAAACTAGTGATGCTCATGGTAAGATGCTATAGATCTAGCTATCTTACACGTAACCGCATCCAGGGTTTAGGAACGCCTATAGTGTGGTGCTGTAGTCGCATGGGTAACTCTTCGATCCGGCAATCTGGAATCCTGAAGGTAAACCCCTGTATGTGCTTCCTAAGCTTAGACAGAGTCTCGACCATGTCTAAATCCTGAAGGACTGCTTTCCCGACAGCCATCTTTGCTGGCTCATCCAATCCATGCGCTCGTTCCTCCACCAGTTGAACTCGACCAACATCTGCATTACATTAAAAATTTAGTTTAGTCTTGAGAAAACCTAAAAATACATAAAAATTGTATAAACCTTAGAAAAATCAAAAAACATGGTCAAAACATTCTTACCTATTGCACCCCACTAAGAGCCTTCTAGTAAAGCTAAGTCTAGATCTCCTTGGAAATCAATGCCTACGTATGCATACTCATCGATGGCGATGACCTGCCATCTAAACCAGGCGAAGAATGCAGTCGAGAAAATGATGGATGATTGGCCTGCATGCCTAGCCATTAGTTCTACCCATCTCTACATCCTTAGATCTCTAGGGCTAGACACAGCTAGTGTCACATGCTAAGGCTGCATCAGTGGAATCCGCTCTAAGGAAAATGAAATGAGGATCGAACCATAATTGATGTTTTTCTTCCTTCCTCCCTTTGCCTTGTGTTAGGCCTCTGTAATTTAGTAGAGTGGCAAGACTAAATTCTGCAGAGACTACATCAAAAACCACTTTGGGATTCTAGGATCTAGCCCTCCTGAATCTAGAGAGGGAACTCTCTATAAGTGCAAAGATTGATTTATCTTTTAAGGCTTTTTGGTACGATATTACGCTAGTTATTAAGAACAAGGGTTTTTTTTTGTTTTGGTTGGGAAATGATATAATGAAGGTGAAGGAAGTCTATATGAAGGGTGAAGGTATAAATATATAGAAGAATGGTTCAACCAACAAGATAGGTAAGGAGCATTTATAATCCATTGGGCTATGGATTCATAGAGGATTTAATTGAAACAACAAGTCTACAAAGGTTACCATGGGGCAAGTCATCTACATCTCAGGATCCTTTAAGATTGGATGATGGAATGGAACATTAAAAGTGTTGTGAAGGTGGAAAAAGCCAATAATTTCAACAAGGATTTATCAACTTTCCAAACAAGAAAATCCTTTTAAGTAATTTTTTGAAACCAACCAAAAGACAGGGCTAACCATAGACTTCTTTGGACAAGCTTGTATTAAAGCTAACGTATCTAATTTATCAAACAAACAATCTAGTAATCCACATGACTACTTTCAAAAAGGATGAAAACATATAATAAAAAAAAGTGCAGCTTAAGATCAAGCAAGATGCATTAGAATCAAAGCCTACTTGAGCACACTCTTAGGGAAACCTTCAAAACAACCTTTGGAGAAAGTACTAGAAGACAGGGCAAACCATAAACCTTTCTAGTTTAACTCTACTTAGCATGTAATGAAAATATCATTCAAGAACAATGTTTAAAATTTTAGATAGTAAGACATGGGCTCACCAACATTCCTTGACTTCTTGGACTGTATTAAGTCATTCTTAAATACACAAAGGAGGAAAACATATAGATAAATCTTATCAATGAGAGTAGGGTACTTGTAAGGGTAAATCCTAGCTCTATATTTGTTGTTCTTTATCAGAGAAAATGGACATTATGAGAAACATGAAAGAAGACAATTTTCAATAAGAAAAACATCACCATTAATGTAGACCAACATCCCATGGAATTTTACTTGTACATTGATGTTCAAACTAGTACAATCTTCAAGTCCAAAAGGTCTTAACAACTCAGAAAACTTTCTCTTTTCAGCCTAATTTTCTCCCATTATTCACAGAGCTTCAACAACTTCAAAAAAATATTTACAAGCAACAGATATCCAGAGACCAACCCTTTACAATGTGCTCCTCAAGAAGATTTTATAAGGAAATGAGGAGCTGGAAGAGTTTCAAGGGTTCAAGTATCATTAATTCCATAGTAAATGCAATTCCTAGCCTTGAGAACCATGCAAGGCATAAGGCAAGAATGCATTCTATCTACGACCCTATTTCATAACAGTGTTTTCAGTTTTTTAGGCTTAGTAGATGAGAAGATTGACTTCAAGGCTCTTTCTTATCTTTATAATAACTTTACTGACAGTTTAGAATTTGTTCTTTCATTTGTAATAACTATTAGCAGTATTTTAGGCAAATATCTTCTGACTAGGAAATAACCATGCCTTATTTTGATTTATTAAAGTTGCAGGTGGCACTTTGGTAGCTAAAGAGGATTCAATTAGCCTATGATGTGGTAGTGGAGGCCCTTTACTAATATTTTTCTTTGTTTTTCCTTAAAACACCTTTAGTCTGCTCTTTGTCTATGTTTTAGGCTTAATTAAGCCTTGATCTTCATCTTCGAATCTTTGTCTTTTAACACTGCCTTTAACTCTTTTAACTAGAGAATTAAAACTCTAATCTTTAGGTTTAGGCTTTAATCTCCCTTTAACATTGATTTCTTCATTACTGAGACACTCTATTGTTATGTTTCAGTGGCACAAATGGTGTTATGTAGTTAGAGGGTTTCTGAGATCAAGGATCATGATCCAGAAGATTTAAAACTAGATTTCTTACTCTACAGATCATTTCTTCTTCGATTTAAGGCACATAATCATCATTCCGAGCCTCTTTGTCACTTGTTTGTGACTGTAGAAAAATACAGAGGAAACACCGTTTAAAACCCTGAAAAACACACAAATTTATTAAGAAATTCTGCGAAATTGGGTTAAGACTACTTCAGAGGTTAAATGGAGGGGATGGAGCTATGAAAAATGGAGGAAATTGCAGCAAAAAGGGAGAAAACCTTTAGCAGAAGCGAAAACGGGTGCAAATGAAGTTTGGGTGTGATAGTGAATAGGAGCCATTGATTTAGAATGATCAATGGTTAAGATCTTCTGATGAAGTCTTTTGGAGAATAGATGGAGGGAAAATGAATTGGGATAGGGAAATAATGTGAGCCATTGGATTAAAACAATCAACAGCCAAGATCGTTTCATGGAGTATTTGGGAGAAAAGACCAAGGGAAAATGACTCAGGGTCATCACATAACGTGAGTCATCCGATCTCAAAGATCGATGACCAAGATTAAAAGGAGAAAATGACTTTTGCGGAGGATGGTGGTAAGGCAGAAAAATATTAAAGTTTTTCGCATAGGCACTGGGGGTGTAAATGGTTTTCGCAAAAAAAACGCGATTCCACACATCAGTTGACACCTGTCTTTTAAAAACCGCCCATATCGCCAGATTTTGAAATGTTAATCCTCGGGCGCAAAAATTACGCAACATGGAGTTTAAACCATCGGATGAGGGGCAGCAGATCCAACGGTCCAGGTTGAATGCGATGGATGCAGAGATGTGTGGATGATATAGGCGGGGTATAGGATGATGTTAGTGGTTTTTCGCTGAGCGGGTGGGTCCAAAAGGTGAAAATGGGTTCATCGCGCTACGTCCCGATCGTCCGATCTCTCGAATGGATGGTTAGGATTTAAAGAGGAAGCGGATAGTTGAATGGAGAAAAAGGGTAAGGCAGAGATCGGGTGAAAGGATGGGCCCGATGGTCGTTGATCTGAAAAGATCAACGGTCTACATTTGCTTTCACATTTATACGGAAAGATCATGAAAAACAAAGGAAAGTCGTGTTTCGAACAGGGTTTTCAAGCTTTTAAGCGTCCGATTGCAGGGCTTTGGGCATATGAAGGATGGATGCTAAAGGAAATAAGCCCTCAGGGGATTAAGACCTATAAAATGTAAAATCAGTGTTTTTAGGCCAAAAACAGGGTTTTAAAGCCAAACTGAAGGTTTCGATAGGCTAAAGGGAGGGTTTTAAAACCAAATAAGGGGAGATATAAGGTTTTAAAGGGGAGTTTGATGATTTTCAAGGTTGAAATGAAGGTTTATACAGGATTTTATGAAAGGGGGTAAAGGGAAAAAATGGGATTTGATAAGAGTGAAATGGAGAAGTGAAATGAGGGAAAATCGGGTCTCTTAAATAGTTTTCTCTTGCTAAAACAGTAGGTTCTTTAGGATAAAGAGGGAAACAGTAGTGATGATTAATTCAAAGGGAAAAGATCTTCATAAGACTTTAAGAACTAACAATTTGGACATGAATTTTTTCTTAAAGGCTAAAAGAGATTTAGCCACCATTTGATATGACAAATTTTTATAGGTGGCTAATAGCGGCTCCAACTTGGGATGGCAACTCCTTGGAGGTGTCAAGAACCTCAGAACAATATTATCTGGATGTAGATTAGTGGCTTTTCACCTTGACAACATTTTTATCAGCTTCTTGTAAGATGATTAGAACATTTGATATCAGTAGAAAAATTATTCCCCAAACAACTACCTACACAACCTACTTCCTAACATTTTTTCTTCAAAAGGTGCATTTGGACTTGCAGGCCTTAAACATCAACATTTTATTCTTTTTGAAAAACAGGAAACTAATTTCTACTCTTTTTTCTCCATGAACTCAGTTTAAATAGTTGAGTTCATAAATTCTCTACCTAACCACTATCTGTTAGGTTTAGACTGTCTGACAGACTTTTATTCTCTAAATTCTAAAACATGAAATTTATTAGAAGCAAAGCCAAGATTAAGCAGTTTGATTTTCTACAGATCTATGGCATAAAAACAAGTTGCACATAGATTTCTATTTGCAGAAAATTAAAGCAAAATGTTGAAGGATTAAGATCTAAGAACTAAAACATCCTTCATTATTTCTTTAGCTCTGATTTTGATTTTTATTGAGCTGTCTTTATTTCTTCCCTGGTTCAAGTTTTGGGCATATTAGAACCAATTTTTTTTCTATCTTTGGCTCAATATTTGATCTAATTAGAGCCATTCTTCTTTTGAGATTCACGGGTTCAGATATTGAATTTGTTTGAACCTTTGTTTCCTCTGTCCTAATCTACCTTACTGATAAGCCAAGATTGAGTTGTTTGGCTAATCTAATTCACTAACCTATCATTAGTAAATTTAAAAGCTAATTAGTCATGATTAGGCTGTATGACTAACTAGAAGTGTGTTTTTAGGAGTGAAATTTGAGCTTGCACACTTTCAGATTTTGTTCCTCTTTTTTGGTATGGGGCTATACCTTTCTTGTTTTTACAATCTGCCCTCTTTTCCCTTTTTATTGTTTTTGTATTTTTCTTTTTCCTTCAAGAAAAAAATCAACAACTAACTAAATGCTCAAAGCTGAGCTTTATTAACATTCCTATCTAACCTAATCTAACTCTTGAAATTTTTACATGCTTCTTATGATAGAATAGTGCCAATGTAGCCAGTTGAGTAGTGACAAAAAGGTATAGAGAAATTGGCTACAAGTCAGAGGTAACCACAGTACATAGTGAATTTTAATCTTTAAAATCAAGGCTATCACAGGAGGTGACAACATTTTATGTCTTTGGCTCCTGCAAAGGATCCATGCATGAGAATTTGATCCAATTGGAACCTCCACACACTCTTCCATAGGATCAACAAAGAAAATATGAGAATTCTCTTCTTTTTGGCCATCCACAATTGGTAGATTATCTGCCTCTAAGATATCAGCATTGAGGACTGCACCTTCAGTATGTTCCTTGGGAGCATCATCATCCTTAACCTGCACATCAACAAGCAGTGAAATTTCTTCTTTCTCTAAATCTATGCTTGCTTCTAGTGTGAATTCAGGTTCTTTCGATGACAGATTGATATCAGCAATGGAAAAGGATTTCTCTTGAAAAGATGGTATATCCTCAGTAGGACAGTCTTCTATTTTTTTTTCTTCCCTAAAGACTTTCCAGTACTTTTTATGGTTTGGGATAGCTGGTCTAAATTTTTCTTAAATTGTATATTGTTTTCTTTCCCAAGGTCTCAGACATGTACTAGCAACAAGGGCTAATCCATTGGCAAAACTGTTTTGGTCTTTAGGAACAAGGGTAAGTTGGAATTCTTTAAAAAAATTTAACAAATCCATGGCATCATCCTTATAGCTTTAAGTCTGGGATGTTTAACCATGCAATCTTCATTCACTTGCATAATTACCAATTCTACATTTCCATGAACTGTTGTCCTCTGGGCTCCTAATTTCTTCAATAAGTGGAGCCCTAAAATAAGTGCCTCATACTCTACTATGTTATTTGTGCATTGAAAATTCAATTTATATGAATAGGCTTTAGAATAATTGTTTACTATATCATAAAGCCATATTCCTACACCTGCACTAGTTTTACTACATGACCCATCAAAGTTCATACTCCAAAGAGGACTAGTTTTAGTTTTATCATTAATTTCCTTACTATCTTGTTTGTCTTGAGTGCCATTAGGTTTTTCTATGGAATAGGCACTATGTTGATTATTGTCTTGTTCAAATTAAGGTTTGGAGGGTAGCTGATTGTTTATTATTTGATCAATTTCTTCTTCTATCAAAGGAGAGATCTCTCTTTCTGCATGGACAGAAGTACAACAAACTTCCTTATTTTGTGTTAACCGGTTTTGAGGCTGGATATTTTCTTGAACCTCTTATATAAGGGATGATGAATCATTATTTGGGTTTTCAAGGATATCTTGAGGAATTTCCTTAATTTATTGGTTGATTTATTCCTTAGCTAATTCATCTATATTCTTATAAATTTTCAATAGGATATTAAACTCATGTATGGTTGTCAAAAGATCTTTAGGATGTATTTTTTCCAAATCCTCATCATTGTCTATAATGTGTTGGGTGATGTTTTTTGATGGATCATAATGTATTTCACCCCATGATAATGATGTAGTGTTTCCTTTATATTTCTCATAAAACACATATTCAAGGTCCTTTAAAGAAAACAAACTGCCATATTTCAACCATTCATACCAATCCCTAGCTTTTCCTTCTAATGTTAACATGAACATTTTCATTAGGTAGTCTTCTGCCATTCAACCTTTAACCTCCATACATGTATGTGAAATTTGATAAGATGTAACAATGTATTATCAAACTTTTCACCTTAAAATATAGGAAGGTTGTCATCCCAATTCACCTGGGGCATCTTATGTGGAAACCAAAGGATATGATCTCTACTCATTGGGGCATATCTTCGTTGTATCCTTGGAATCATGTTTGTAAATTAGAAAAGTGGTCACTGTGTCTTTTCAACCAGTTCAGAGTCTTCTACCAGTGGAGTCATTTGGTCTTCTGAGAATTGTGGAGTGTGGAGTCGTCAGGTGGATGATTTAAATTTTTATGTCAACCAACAGTATGATTGGGTTTGCTCAATGCATTCCCAAAGGAGTCTAGAAAGACTGGAGGGGTAATAGGCCTACTAGAGGCCAGTGGAGTCACCAGGTGGAAATTTTTAGCTCTTTTGGAGGTAAAATATTTTATGGTTCACCACCATTTATTGATTTACATACCAATCTAAGAAAAATTTGGTTCTTCTGAGGTCCTTAAGTATGTATAATATGTAATTTACTCAAAATTCCCCAGCAGAGTCACCAGAAAATGTTAGGCCTTTGTAATTTAGTAGAGTGGCAAGACTAAATGCTGCAGAGACTACATCAAAAACCACTTTGGGATTCTAGGATCTAGCCCTCCTAAATCCAGAGAGGGATCTCTCTATAAGTGCAAAGATTGATTTATCTTTTAAGGCTTTTTGGTATGATATTAGGCTAGTTATTAAGAACAAGGTTTTTTTTTTGTTTTGGTTGGGCAAGGATATAATGAAGGTAAAGGAAGTCTATATGAAGGCTGAAGGTATAAATAGATAGAAGAATGGTTCAACCAACAAGATATGTAAGGAGCAGCTATAATCCATTGGGCTATGGAGTCATAGAGGATTTAATTGAAACAACAACTCTACAAAGGTTACCATGGGGCAAGTCATCTACATCTCAGGATCCTTTAAGATTGGATGATGTAATGGAACATTAAAAGTGTTGTGAAGGTGGAAAAAGCCAATAATTTCAGAAAGGATTTATCAAATTTCCAAAAAATAAAATCCTTTTAAGTAACTGTTCGAAACCAACCAAAGGACAGGGCTAACCATAGAATTATTTGGACAAACTTGTATTAAAGCTAACTTTTTAGACAAACAATCCAGTAATCCACATGACTACTTTCAGAATTGATGAAAACATATAAGAAAACAAAGTGCAGCTTAAGATCAAGCAAGATGCATTAAAATCAAAGCCTACTTGAGCATACTCTTAGGGAAACCTTCGAAACAACCTTTGGAGAAAGTACTAGAAGACAGGGCAAACCATAAACCTTTCTAGTTTAACTGTACTTAGCATGTAATGAAAATATCATTCAAGAACAATGTTTAAAGTTTTAGACAGTAATACATGGGCTCACCAACATTCCTTGACTGCTTGGACTGTATTAAATCATTCTTAAATACACAAAGGAGGAAAACATATAGATAAAGCTTATCAGTGAGAGTAGGGTACTTGTAAAGGTAAATCCTAGCTCTATATTTGTTTTTCTTTATCAGAGAAAATCGACATTATGAAAAACATGAAAGAAGACAATTTACAATAAGAAAAACATCACCGTTAATGTAGACCAGGATCCCATGGAATTTGATTCGTACATTGATGTTCAAACTAGTACAATATTCAAGTCCAAAAGGTCTTAACAACTCAGAAGAATTTCTCTTTTCAGCCTAATTTTCTCCCATTATTCAAAGAGCTTCAGCATCAAAAAAATATTTACATGCAACAGATATCTAGAGACCAACCCTTTACAATGTGCTCCTCAACGATATTTTATAAGGAAATGAGGAGGTGGAAGAGTTTCTAGGGTTCAAGTATCATTAATTCCATAGTAAATGCAATTCCTAGCCTTGAAAACCATGCAAGGCATAAGGCAGGAATGCATTCTATCTACAACCTTGTTTCATAACACTGTTTTCAGTTTTTTAGGCTTAGTGGATGAGAAGATTGACTTCAAGGCTCTTTCTTATCTTTATAATAACTTTACTGACATTTTAGAATTTTTTCGTTCGTTTGTAATAATTGTTAGCAGTATTTTAGGCAAATATCTTCTGACTATGCAATAACTATTCCTTCTTTTGATTTATTAAAGCTGCAGGTGGAACTTTGGTAGCTAAAGAGGATTCAATTAGCCTCTGATGTGGCAGTGGAGGCCCTTTACTAATATTTTTATTTGTTTTTCCGTAAAACACCTTTAATCTGCTCTTTGTTTGTATTTTAGGCTTAATTAAGACTTGATCTTCATATTCGGATCTTTGTCTTTTAACAATGTCTTTAACTCTTTGAACTGGAGGATTAAAACCTTGATCTTCAGGTTTAGGCTTTAATCTCCCTTTAACATTGATTTCTTCACTACTGATACACTTTGTTGTTCTGTTTCAGTGGCACAAATGGTGTTATGCAGTTGGAGGGTTTCTGAGATCAAGGATCATGATCCAGATGATTTAAACCTAGATTTATTACTCTGCAGATCCTTTCTTCTTTGATTTAAGGCACAAAATTGTCATTCCGAGCCTGTTTGTTACTTTTCTGTGACTGTGGAAAAATATAGAGAAAACACCATTTAAAACCCTGCAAATCACACAAATTTATTAGGAAATCCTGCGGAATTGGGTTAAGACTGCTTCAAAGGTTAAATGGAGGGGATGGAGCTGGGCGGAATGGAGGAAATTATAGCAAAAGGGGAGAAAACCTTTAGCAGAAGCGAAAACGGGTGCAAATGAAGTTTGGGCATGATAGTGAATAGGAGTCGTTGATTTAGAATGATCAACATTTAAGATCTTCTGATGAAGTATTTTGGAGAATATATGGAGGAAAAATGAATCGGGATAGGGATATAATGTGAGCCGCTGGATTAAAAAAATCGATGGCCAAGATCGTTTGATGGACCGTTTGGGAGAAAATACAAAGGGAAAATGACTCAGGGTCGTGACATAACGTGAGCCGTCTGATCTCAAAGATCGATGGCCAAGATTAAAAGGTGAAAATGAATTTTGCAGAGGACGATGGTAAGGTGGAAAACTATTAAAGGTTTTCACGTGGGCACTGGGGGTGTAAATGATTTCCCCAAAAAAAATGTGATTCCACACATCAGTTGACATGTGTCTTTTAAAAACCGCCCATATTGTGCTATTTTGAAATGTTAACCCTCGGGTGCAAAAATTACGCGACATGGAGTTTAAACTGTCAGATGAGGGGCAGCAGATCCAATGGTCCAGGTTGAACACGATGGATGCAGAGATGTGCGGAGGATGTAGGCAGGGTCTACGATGATGTTAGTGGTTTTTCGTGGAGCGGGTGGGTCCAAAAAGTGAAAAGGGGTTCATCGCGCTACGTCCCGATTGTCCGATCTCTCGAATGGACGGTTAGGATTTAAAGAGGAAGCAGATAGTTGAATGGAGAGAAAGGGTAAGGCAGAGGGTAAGGCGAAGATTTGGTGAAAGGATGGGCCCGATGGTCGTTGATTTGCAAAGATCAACGGTCTACATTTGCTTTCACATTTATATGGTGGGATCATGAAAAACAAAGGAAAGTCGGGTTTCAGACAGGGTTTTCAAGCTTTCAAGCGCCCGATTGCGGGGCTTCGGGCATATGAAGGATGGATGCTGAAGGAAATAATTCCTCAAGGGCTTAATACCTATAAAATGTAAAATGAGTGTTTTTAGGCCAAAAACAAGGTTTTTAAGCATAACTGAAGGTTTCAATAGGCTAAAGGGGGGGTTTTAAAACTAAATATGGGGAGATATAAGGTTTTAAAGGGGAGTTTGATTATTTTCAAGGTTGAAATGAAGGTTTATGGAGGATTTTATGAATGGGGGTAAAGGGAAAGAAGGGGATTTGATAAGAGTCAAATGGAGAAGTGAAATGAGGGAAAATGGGGTCTCTTAAACAGTTTTCTCTTGAAAAAACAGCAGGTTATTTAGGATAAAAAGGGAAACAGCAGTGAAGATTAATTCAAAGGGAAAAGATCTTCATAAGACTTTAAGAACTAAAAATTTGGACATGAATTGTTTCTTAAAGGCTAAAAGAGATTTAGCCACCATTTGATATGACAAATTTTTATATGCGGCTAACACCTTGTTCATTTGTTATTTTATTTGAGAAAGTACAGCTTTAGAAAAGTTGAAAACTATTGGCTCCATGCACTCTAGCACATACTGCATATATGATCTATTCGCTACATATAGTGTAACAGTGTCAGCAAGCATTAAAATTGTGAAAAGAAAGGCTCTTAAAGGAAAATCTCGAACGTCATGGATGTTTATTTTCCCATCCTTGCTTGGCTCTACCCCTGGATAGAAATATTGAAAAACATAGTCTCTCACTGTCTCTCCTCCCAGAGCAAGCCCTGAGAGAGAAATTGGCAAGCCTCTTCTCGACAAGCCTGTTAGAAAATATACATCCTCCACTCTAATAGGAACTGCTTTATTCATAATGTGAAATTCCTCAATTGTCAGATCTCATGCATGAAATAGGAACTCCAAAAGTTTTATTTTTTGCCTCATACTTAACAAGAGAAAGTACTTTAATAGCCACAATCTCTTAGGGCTCTTACAGTACCTGAATAATTAAGTGAAATCATATTTTTTTATTCATGCTCTCTTTCTCTCCAAGTAATCGTCATTCTAGTCTGATGAATCCCTGAAACATAAGCATAAGACTCATTAGACTCCATTTCATGCAAAAAATTAGGCAAATTTTGGGTACAATACAAGAATAAAGAATGTGAATTGCGCCCAATGTAGTCTTGAACAACAGACAGTGCATTGCATATGCACCTAGGCTTCATTTTAGGTGCTCCATAATGCAGTTTTCACTACTCAAGGGTGCATTTCCCTCTTTTGAAAAAGAATTTACCCTAAGGGGCCCAAATCCCTAAAAATTTGCATTGAAATTAAATGAATTGAATGCTAAAATAAAGAGAGGGTTTATGGCACCAACCTGGATCTAATGACGACGCAAATTGTCCACAGAATCAATCGCAATCGACAACTGAGGTTCGGGTGAAGAAACAGGTTCAAAGCTCCAAAATGCAAATGGTAAATTTCAAATGCTAAAAATGAGTAGTAAAGCTCTTTTGATTAGTCATTTGATTATTTTCAAATCATATTTACTACCTTGACTATGGTTTTATCCTATTTTTATCATGAAACAAGTACTTTTAATCCATTTGATATTTTTCTGAACAGGTTTTGCAACTGATGAGCAGATTAGTCATGCAGATTTATTTCAAGGATGATTTGACCACAAAGCATACTTATATCCTTATTTTTAGAGCTTTGATAAAAATGAAAAAGGATTTGAAGTGCACTTTTATCTCTTTTTCGGGCTTCGATAACATCGAAAAATGAACCCTTGGAGTCTTCTTTTAGCTCTTTTCAGACTCTGATAATGTGAAAAAATTGTTGAGCACTTGTATTTTTGAGCTCGTAAAAGAAAATTGTAATGTTCCCAAATTAGCATAAAGCTAATTGGAACATTAATTTTGGCTATTTCAGCTAGGAGGAGAATGAAATGGGCAAGGATACCCATTCATAAATAAAATATCAATAAAATCCCTCATGAAATGAAAGAGAAGCATCATTAGAGCTAGTCTTGCACACCCATGTGTGAAAAGGGATAATTGCAAGGAGGCTAGGTCATGTTGACCAAGTCAAATTACACAATAGATGGAGGTGTGGCTTGCTTGGGAAGCCAACGCAATTGCTTGAGGAGGAAGAAACCCTAATGTGTGGGGTCCATGGCCAAGGAGCCTTCATTGGCATAAAATAAGTAAAAAGCAACCATTTGCTCATTCATAGATTGATATTTCGAATTGCTTTCTCTCTTCAGTTGCTTAACTAAGATAGTTTTGTTGTTTATCAAAAGGGAACTCATGTTTAGGATTCCCTCCCTCTTGAGAATTTTTTTTCTTCAGCTCCTCCACATTCTAGTTCAAGGCAAAATCATTTCCCTTCAGTACAGCATTTTCAGCAGTGCATGAAACATTGTGTTGCTAGGTTGCAGTGGAGATTTCCATAACATCACTTCTGGAGCTCTGATTTTAGAGGAGAGAGATTCTTTGCATCTGTTATCACTCAGGTTTTCCTAGAAGTTGTGTAAGAGGAAAGTATACCCGAGGTAACCACAAACCAACCTTTTAGATGCAGAATCTAGCCAATCTGCATCCAGAGAGGGCTCTCTCTTTATGATTTATCTTTGTTTTTAAATGATTTTAGGCTAGTTATAGATTCAAAGTTTGTTTTGGGAAAATGGTGGAATCCACAAAATAAGGGCAAGGTTGAGGGCTTTCAGTCCATTGGGCTATGGAGTCTAAGGATGGCTTTACTGGATTTCTTTTCTGAACACAAGATGGTATTACAGGGCAAGATAGCTAGACAGAGAACAATCCTTAAATTTTAAAGTGGATGGATGGTCTTGAAGGGATGAAAGGCAACTAAGAATCTTTCACCATATTCAAGAGGAAGAAGAGAAATGATTACAAGCAAAGAGCAATGAAGGATTCTTTGTTACAGTAATCAACAATATTGAATCAGCAAAACATGAGCAATTAAGAATTCATGCTTATAACTAAATCAGAAGAAAACATCGAGAATAATCACATTTGAAAACAGAGTACAATTAAGCAAATTCTGTTTCAATCCTTTATGTAAACTATTCAGAAACGGATATGATGATAGCATAAACTAATATAAAATTTAAACACAAGGGTTGGAAAACTTATTGAACTGAAGTCCAACACATGAATCCTGCAACAAGTCCAGTGCTTCAAAACGTCATCCAGTAAGCCACAAGTAAATTTGTCCAAAAGCTTTTTATTCCGAAAACCTCAATGTTACAACAGAGTAATAGAATCCACCTTTCAAAACTCTATTTGAAGGCTTATTTATACAAAAATAATCTTAACAATCTTACTCTATCCTAGCCAATAATTCAGGCTGACTTAAAGCGCATTTACAACAAACAAGAGACACATGGTCTCGAAAATAGAATAATGAGTAACGGCTGATGTGATGTTCCTTTCTTCATGGACGTGCTAAGGATAAGTGCTCTAAATAGGGCTTTGTGCTGTCCTTTGCGTATTCCTTTGACTTGTTGAATACTTTTACTTCTCACGGATACTCTTTACTCTTTCATCTGATACTCTTTTATCTGATACTCTTTCATCTGATACTCTTTTTTTTTTTTACCATTTACTTAATAGTAAAGATAAACTTTTGTCCTGACAGCATTTTTTACAAAATTTCCATCATTTCCTTCCACCACTGATCATCTGGTATCATTGTTCTTCTAAGCTTCCTTAAAGTTTCATCGGCTTCAGTAAGTTTATAAAAAGTGGGCTCGTTCGGAAATAGATACTTTAACTCATGTTCCAGATGAAACAGATTTTTCACTTTTTCATAAATACTCTTCCCAGTTGGTACTGTAGGTTCTGATGAGCTAGTAGAACCTATACTAGTAGAACTTACAGCTGTATGTTTAGCATGAGCTTTGATTCTTTTCTCATAAGTTTCCAAGTCTACTATTTGATCCTCTGTGAGCATGGGACTTGGCAAATCACTGTCCAACAGAGCTTGAAATTTTTCTCTGAAAACGTTGATGTCGACCAAAATATCATTACACTTTCTTTCTAGATTTTGCATGAAAGTTCTTTTTGTAAAAATTCTCTTTGCCTCCAAAACTACACCGGTTCTGTCATCAATTCCTAGCAATGCTAGCTGTTGTTTTGTTCTTGAATTCAAAAACTGAATGAGCTGCTGGGCTAGCTCTGGCTTGCCTCTTAATTCATGTCTAGTTTTGTTTATTTCCTCCTGGGCTATCTTGACTAACTCATTCTGTTCAAAAATAGCTTGAATGGAAGGCTAAATATCTCTTATTAAATTAATGATGTTGTCCCAAAGAATATCATTTATTTCATTCAGAGGCTTTTCCAGTGTAAGATCTTTTTGCAAAGCCTCAACCAATTTTTCCAACCTTTTTATTTCTCTGAGGTTGTCAGCTACTGTCTTTTTGGATGTGTCGTATTTTCCCTCCAATTTTGTTAATTGTAATTTTACTTCTTGGAGTTCTGTGACCTTTAGCTGCAAACTCTCCATTTGTTTAATCAAATCATCAGAATTCAAATTAGAAATTTTCACCTGAGATGATTGTTCCTGTTGTCCTGTAGTACCTGCTGCTGAAGCCTGTTTGAGAATTTCCTGTTCCTGCAATGCCTTTTCCAGCTCCTTCTCGGTTTCATTTAGTCGCTCCGTCAAGTTTAAGAGCAACTCCATCATTTCTTCTTGTGAATTTCCTTTTATTATTTCCTGTGTCTGGGGGTGCCTTGAGGCTGGTATTTTCAACTGTTTTCTCAGTACAGCTATATCATCCTCTTTCTTTTTTATCAGTGCCTCAATACCTTTAGTGTCTTTGGGATTGTGTCCCAAACCAATAATGATCTCTTCCAGAGACTTTATTCTATTGTCCTTGGCCTGTGAGGAGGCCCTTTCAATTTTCAATGTTGTAGCAGTATTATTCAAGGAATCTCGTAGTGTTAAAGCCGCCATGGCTTTGTTGGTGAGAGTGGAATAAACCATTTCCCCTGTTTGCCTATGAAGCTCTATCTGATCCAAGGGATGGATATCCTTTGCTAACACTTCAAAATTGGTTCTGATGTAATCTGTTGCTGAAGTTGGCTTTGGCACTTTAGCTTTGAAGTGGCTCATTTGCATTTTACCTTGTGAAAGATCAAATGCTGACATCAACCTTCGCTGATTGTGAGGAGCCATCTTCATATACTGATCATAGACCTTCATTTTTAATGGTTCATTCCTTGTTTTGATATCAATGAAGGTTTTCTTTATGTCTCCAGTACCTGTCTTGGGCGGTCTGAAAGAAGATACTTCAGTGCTCAGTTGCTTTTGTATCCCTTTCTGGCTTATATTTGTTTCACTTGCTGTACCTGTTTGCTGACTATCTTCCCCGCCATCATCAAATATTTCATCTATGATCTCTACATCTGGAGGTAGATCAGATTTATGTTTTTTAGCTTGATAGACTTGTGGGGCTCCTTTTGAAGGTGTGGTATCTGGAGCTGACCTCTTTTTCCCTCTTTCCACATTCAGTGGAGTTTGCATCTCTGGAGCTTGGATTTGCTTTGCTGGTGTTTGAGAAGCTTTAAATTGTTCTGGTGTTTTGGAACTCTGTGATTTTTCTGCCATGACCAGGGTTTCAATGACCTGAACTATAGGTTCTTTTCCTTTACCTTTAGGCTCTGCTGTTACTGATGGGCTGTCTTCCTGTATAGCTTGTTGTAGAGTGACTGTTGAAGATGTGCCGATATAGGGTACCTGCATTTGATCATATGTTTCTAGGTCAAATTTTTTCTCAGCATCTTTCATAAGTTTATTCAATTTGTCAGCTCCACTTCCCTCTTCAATAAGTGTTCCTTTAACCCATTCATCTTGATTTGCATACTGTTCTATGTCAGGAATTCCGTGATGTATATAAGGAGATGACTTATTTTTTAACCTTCTTTCACAAATGAAACCAAAGGGGTCATAAGGGACCCAACGGAAAGATGTCTGGAATTTTCTCTCTATTATAAGTTCTGCATCTCTCTCAGCTTCTCTAGAATTGCAAATGAAAGGACCTAACTGGCTTTTGATCCTTAACTGTGCTTTCTTCTTTACATTGCAGAAATGGATTACATCCGAGTTATTCATCTGTCTAAAGTATTCCAAAGCAAAAATTCTCATTGGTACATATCTGGGTAACTTGAATGGATGTAATTCACATCCATAAATCCTGATGACTGTATGGTTTTGGTACAAGTACCAATCCCCAACTTTATAACTCTTTGACAATTGCAAGGTCTTTCTAATCTCAGTACTAAGCCTAGGGGGAGAAACTCCTGTTAACAAGGTTGTAGCAGGATATACAAACTGATCAATGAATTCTGCATAAGAGTAGGGAGAATCAGAGGACAAATGAATGATGGGGGACCAAAAAATAACAAACCTGGGATTACCTTTAGCATCAAGTTTCTGAACAGGGAAAGGGAATCTATCTGAGTGATAGAAAATTATGAGATGATAGATAACTGAGGAGTACTTGAAAACCTTTTCATCATCTAGCCTTAAAAATTGATCATGGATTTTGTTGGCAATGAAGGAAGCATAGTCATACTTAATCTCAGGAGGTTGTCCAGGGGTGAAGATAGATAGCAAAGCCAGAGTTATCTCGTCAACATACTCACTGGTATTGAATCCTAAGACAAAGGATATTACATTCACAATAAGCCTTCCCAAATGATTGAAAAAACAAAAACCATAGGGGGGAGTCCCTTTTGGCTGATGCTCAGGTAACATGAAGTACCGACACATTGCTTTCAATTTTTCTGGAGTTAACAGTCTGGTTTTCTCAATTAGCCCTTCCATGGATAGAGGTGCTAATTCTTGTTCTGGCTCAAATTGTAACATAGCATTGATAGCCTGAGGTGTTATAGGGAACAAAACACTTTGATCAGGAGCTAATACAGCTCTTTGTGTGGGATCATAATTTGCATGACAATAATGAATGATTTCAGGGAAAACGTGAACTGTAGGAATGAAATACCTTGGGAGATTGGATTCCCACAACCCTATAAGATCTTGCCCCTTTGAGTATTCGTCTCTGCAGCGACAGAAACTCAAACGGGGACTTTCATCGAAATGCAGGTCTTTTATTTGGAAATCTTCATCTATGAGAGGCAAGTAGTCTAGGTCTCGGTGCGGAGCATTCAAAGGAGTGACGTTTAGAGCAGTAGGGGCCTCCATTTTGGTTCTTGTGGATTCAAAATGGAGGTTTCAGTTTTTCTTGCAGACCGGACGGGATATCGGACAAAAGAAGAAATTGGGACAAATTGCAGGTTTTGGGAAGTAAATTCACAGGTTTTAACTCTTCAATGAGGACTCAGAGAGGATTTTTAACCACTTTTTAGAGAAAAACACAAGAAACTAAGCTTAACTTGCAGTCGGGGTGCGGAATGATAAATACCTGTTTTTTAATGAAAACTGGTTCTTCAACAGGTAATGGACAATGGCAGGAACGTTCTTCAACACGGGCACAGCGGAATTTTTGAGTAATTTGGTGTATTTGCAGTGAATTTTGAAATTTGCAGCGGGAGCTTAGTCTCTTTCGAAAACCAAAATAACTAAAAAAACGCGAAAAAATGGCTTAAAAACAAGTCAAAAGGGTTTTTGTCGTTTTCGAGGTGATGACGTCATTCGACGTACGGGGTGACGTAAGGGAGTGAGACCGGCGGTATTCGATAAGCGGTAAGCGGTGAGCACGCACCGCTTATGGAGGAAGGCGGTAAAAATCGCAATGGCAGCGATTCCACAGGCTGCTTGCCACGTGGAATGCTGAATAGTCAAACCCGCTCATTCCCCGCTGGCTAAAAAACTCACATGCGATGGGCAGCGGGATTGATCGGGACCGTTAATCAATGGAGGAATGATCCGACGGCTGGAGGAAAGGGAAACTTGTGCGGTTTGGAAAGTGGGCCCGTCGAGGTTTAAACAAGCTTTGACGTGTAATTTAATCACCCCGGGGAGAAGCTAATAGGCGGGAATGGTTGTTAATTAGTCCAAATGACTAATTAACCCCGTGAATTTTATAAAATGAATTGCGGCGGGGTTTGGCCATGTGGAATACCACGTGGAACGCTGAGTATGGTGGCGCGGGATTCAGTCGTGATCTTTTCTTGTTTTTGGTGTTAAACACATATGTTATTTGTTTAACGCTTTTCTTCATATATTTTATTATACGATGAATAAATTAATATAATTAATTCATCATAGGGGCGGAATGTATATATAAGGTTAGAGTTTTACCAAAGGGCTTTATAAAGCGGGGTATTTAAATGTGCGGGACTATATATGCTTTGGTAAAACATTATAATAAGAGGGTTTTGGGGATATTTATTAGAAAAGGGAGTTATATACATAGGAAAAAGGGATTTCACTAGGGATTTAATATAATAGAGTTAGGTGTTAATATGAAAAAGGACAAGGAAAATCAAAACACCTTTGTACATCTAAGAAAGTGAAACTTATGAAGTAAATTGCACATTTTATCTTCAACACTTAAACTTAGAATAACAAGTTGTTTTGAGGAATTTTATGGAATGTTGCATCAGTTTCCTAAGTAAAATAGGATTTTACTTAGGAAAAGTTAAAAATGGAAGATAATCAATGATGGATTATTTCAAGTTCTTAGGTCTTTTGATCATTAGGCCGAGGGTCCGGTCCCTCCAGAAGTCAAGGAAATGCCTTGAGCCCCTTTGATCTCAAATTACCTTAGTACTTTTGGGGAAGTTAGTAAAACTCTTGAGGGGAAAAAATGATGAGGGAGGTTAATGAATTTGACTTTGCTTGCTGTGATTTTCCAGTGTATTTCCTGCTTTAGTACTTGTGATGAAAGTGAATGATTAACCAACATGTAGCAGCACCATTCATCAGATAACACTTTTGTAGCACCATCTACCTACCCTATCTACTTAGCACTACCATTTTGTCTTCTTTATTAGGGTGCATTTAGACTTGCAAACCCTTTTCAATCTTTTTCTTTTTACATGATGAATCTATCTATTTCTTCCCTTATTACATCCAAGGGCTCAAATTAAACTGTTGAGCACCTTTTATTCACTCTACCTAGCTACTTATCTGCCAAGATTAAACTGTTTGGCTAGATATTTATTCTCTAATCTAAAACATGAAATTGAAATATGACTAAGCCAAGTTTAAACAGTTTGAATTATTCATGAATTGTGGCAAAAGTTTCACAAGCTGCACACAATTATTTTATTACAATAGATGAAAAAGTAGTGGCATTTAGACTTGCACACTTTCCTTGGTCTATTTTTGCTTGGGGTTCATTTCTTTCTCTTTTTTGACCATTTTTATTCTTTTTACCCTTTGATTTTTCTTTTTTAGGGTATACCCTCTTTACATTTTTTAAATTTTTTGATTTTTTGGTTTTTCAAGAATATGGAACACCTTTGCTCAAGTAAGAAGGTTTGAACATATTCCACACTTCCATCAAGACAATCATGAAAGATGAAACCTATTGATATAGGAGGCTAACAGCATCCAGGAGGCCACTAGAGGATATTTTAGATCCATTTTATATATCTTTTCATTAGGTACAACTCCTCTCACCATTCACATCGCAGTCCCTTCCTTTGACTGTGTTATTTTTTAGCAGAATTGCAGTGGGGTTTGCACCACTAGTTTGGAGAGAGCGATATTCAGGGATTGGATCAGCCTCTCTCTTGAAAGATCCATTGGAGGAGATTTATTTAGAATATGTAGCATCTTCAGCCATCTTCATCCATTTTCTGAGTTGTAGTGCTATTCCTGGTAGAGGTAGCAACTTCGACATTTTTCCTTTTTGTACATTTTAGCCAATCCTTCCAAGGATTGATGTATTATTGATTTCAGGGGTTGAGATCTTGCTCCCCCCCATATTTCTTTGAGCTTTATACTTCCATATCCATGTATTTTCATTCTATATGCAGCAGTACCATCCGTTGACTGCAAAGTTTTAGTCACAAGCATCATTGTGTAGCAGCATTTTGATATGTTTCCATATGCATGCCATTGAGGAGCTCTTTGCTCAGCTTGAGTGAGTGATTCCTCAAGTATTTTTATATTTCCTTGCTGCTATATATATTTAGTGACTATTTATGGTTTCATGTACATTTTCTCTCTCATATAACACTGCTATGCTAGTACATGTTCATTGTTGGTGCAGCCCTCTTCATTGGGCATTTTCTGAAGATAAACATGAAAAGGAGACATGTCTTAAACTCCTAGAGACATTATTTTTGAGCCCACTCTTGGATTTCAGCTCTAGATAGATATATTCAAAGGGTCCTAGAACAGGGATCAAATCCTGCTGCCTCCATTCATGGGAAATGCGTTTTCCAGGCTTGGGTTGCTAGCCATTCCTACTAGGAAATTTCACATATCTGTAGATAGAGTCTAAAAAGGGCCAACAAGCCTCTGGATATCACACTTCTTTAGAAGGTGACATATCCAGTAAATGCCCCCGCAGTCCATCCCTATCACATACTTGTGATATTTATGAAAAAGGAACATCACAGTGGTATCAGAGCTCCTTTATTGGCTTAGCCTGTGGCTTTCAAGCCCAAGAAAGAAAGAAGAACAGAAGATGAAGAGGATGAGATTGATACCATCCATTTTTGAAAATAAGAAGAACCTCCCTAAGGAGGAAGAGAAAATAGAAAAGGAAAGCCCCTGCACTTCCTATTCTCATCTAGAAGGTGACAAGAACATGAGCAGGAGAGAGACTCCATCTCTTGGGAGAAGGAAGAAGGATAAGCTCAGAAGTCCTCTTCCTAAATCTGTTTAGAGAATTCATGGAGGTCTCAAGGAGACATGGGAGGATATGGATGGAGCATCTCCAAATATTTTCTATTCCAGGACAAAATCTAGAGTTGCACATGATGGGAATGAGCATGCAGCCACACCCGATGATGAACAGCACAGTCCTATGTCCAGAAGTGACATAAATGAGATGAGAGAAGAAGGAGGAGTGACCAAGGAGAGGAAGAAGTACCATGATAGATCCATTCTCTCACTTTTTGATGGGTCACTTACAGTTTCAGCCAAAGCTTGGGTGGAGGGGATAGACTCCATTTGGCAACAACACAACATTTATGAAGAAGAAGAAACCACATTTGCAATGCTGCACTGGAGAGGTAAAGCTTACACCTGGTGGAATTTTGAATCCTTTCCTTTTAAAAATGCACATGTTTTATCTTATGCATTAGTAAGGAGATTTTATGGGAGGATTCATAAAACACATGTGGAGGAACACACTCAAAACAGAACCCCACATGTGATGGATGAAACTTGGGACTCCAATCTACTTCATACAGCCATAAGGGAGGCTGGGACATTACACCATACCTTTCTGGAGGAAATATTTTCATCATATACACTTGAGCACGGAAGCATGAGGGTCTCTTTCCCAAAGAAGGACCCCATCATTGGGAGGTTGCCAACCAATGAGGAGGAGGTTGGGAGCAACATCACTGGCACAAATAGAGAGTATCTAGTACCTCATGCAAAGGAAGGTGGAGCCCTTGCTCCAAGTGGAGGGATTCTTGCATCATTGCAAGTGGGACCTTGGGATCTCATGTATAGAGATCAAGGCACAACACATGATATATCTGTGACACTGATGAAGAGGTGTGGAAACTTGGGGACACAAGGAGAAGGTAAGGGGAAGATCCAACATAAGTTGATGAGGATTAATTACCCTTACTCATTTTTAGAGGTCGATGCACCATGGAGGGAGACTAGATTGCACAGTGAGGGCATGGACACATCTGCCCATTCATATATACAATCTACCTTTGTTGATGATGTCTCTCTGCATGGAGACATTCTACTGAGGAGACCACTGGATCAACAGAGGAGGAGGGATGTTTCAAATTTTGGGGCACCAATCATTGACTTCATAGAGGTGGAGACCTTGGGAGAGCTTGATACAGCTAAGGGAGATTTGGGTAGCTGCAAGAAGAAGGGGAGTTTTCTCTCATCATCACTATTGCGCACTCCCATTTCAGATTCTGCGCTGAGGTAGAAACAACAGGGGAAGGATGGCAGTCTTCCCACTTATATCTTTAGCATAGGAGATGTCAAAGAAGGAAGCATCCATATGAAAGTGAGTCTACATGAGGGATCATCAGCGTTGTCATTATGGAGGATGGATCCACATTGGAGCTCCCAATTTTGGCTGGAGTATTCCAAGGATATTTTTACCTACATGGTGTTAGGTGACCAGTTGCATGAGGAAGGGACACATCGGCACATGGGGAGATGCAGAAGTCATGCAGATGTAGGGGAGGCACATCCATCTTTGGGAGAGCTAGCACATCCATTCATTCTCTCCTTGAGGATGGGAGGAGGCATATCCATGAGCTACTCCACTTACATGAGCAGAGCAGACGATAAGAATTTTATTCATATGCATTCTGATTTTTATCTTGCATGTATACTTCCTTTGACCATCTCTGTGCAGGACATTGCTCCAAGAAGGGGCATTCATTTTCTTAGGCTTCTTGGGTCATTGGAGACCACAAGCAGGATTGATGAGCATCCCCTAGGGAGAATTGGGGAAGAGCTATGTACTGGAGGGCATGATCACTTTGCATCCCACATTTTTCCTTTCCTCCAAACACATAAGGAGAATGGGGCAGCACACAGGTGGTTGGGAAACCAAAATATTTTACATTCTCTATTGTAGTTGGGGATCAAACTGCGCTGGCTACACATGAGGAACCATAGCCCCACTCACTTGCTACACATGGCATCCAACATGACGCTTATCTTGGCTCCTTATGCTTCTATTCCTATTCTTATGAGGAGCATGATCAGGAGAGGGACACCTTGGTTGGGTGTATCCTTTGAGGGAGGAGGATCCATCTCTTTTTGCAGTGCATGCTATAAGAGGAGCATGATAGTTGTGATGGCCACCATTCCAGGATAGTAATTATTTTATGAGGTGAGCCATGTGATTGGTAGGATACCTAGGGGTGATGACCATGAACTCCTATCCATCACAGATGAGATGATTTGGGCCATACTGATTTACAGCGTTGGGAGAGATGGTCTGAAGAGATATAGACCCCATATTGCCACTTGATGGCAACCTTATTACAGCCTAGGATCAGGAGACACCCTACACTTATCTTAAGTGGAGAGGTAGACAGCATGGGGTAGACTATGTGGTCTACCATGAGCAGATTTTCATCCCACCTACTTTTCTGGAGCCAAAGGTGGATGACAGACTTTAGGAGTTGCCTAGTTGGGAGGTGACTCAATTTTCATGGCACATAGCTTGGGGATGGATGGACCATATGGGGATGATATTTTTCCCTACATTGCAGACTCCATACTCTGAGAGGACCTTTAGACATCACTCTGTTATCCTCTTGAGTATTTCACCATTGCATGATGGCAGCTTGACAACAGAATTGCATACTTGGGAGGGACATTGTGAGGACTTGGTTGATGAGATGGCTCCTTTCTACTTGGAGGCAGGCATCATACATGGGTGCTACAGGAAAATGAGGAGGAATAATTCAGTTCTGACCTCACACTTGCTTGAGGACAAGCAATCTTTGGGAGGGGAGGAATTTAATGTTCCCAAATTAGCATAAAGCTAATTGGAACATTAATTTTGGCTATTTCAGCTAGGAGGAGAAAAAAATGGGCAAGGAGACCCATTCATAAATAAAATATCAATAAATCCCTCATGAGATGAAAGAGAAGCATCATTAGAGCTAGTCTTGCACACCCATGTGTGAAAAGGGATAATTGCAATGAGGCTAGGTCATGTTGACCAAGTCAAACTACCAATAGATGGAGGTGTGGCTTGCTTGGGAAGCCAACACAATTGATTGAGGAGGAAGAAACCATAATGTGTGGGTTCCATGGCCAAGGAGCCTTCATTGGCATAAAACAAGGAAAAAGCAACCATTTTCTCATTCATAGATTGATATTTCGAATTGTTTGCTCTCTTCAATTGCTTAACTGGGATAACTATGTTGTTTAGCACAAGGGAACTCCTTATTAGGATTCCCTCCTTCTTAAGAATCCTCTTTAAGGTTTTTTTTTTAGCTCCTCCACATTCTGGTTCAAGGCCAGAGCATTTCCCTTCAGTACAGCATTTTCAACAGTGCAGGAAACATTGTGTTGCTAGGTTGCAGTGGAGATTTCCATAGCATCATTTCCGGAGCTCTGATTTTAGAGGAGAGAGCTTCTTTGCATCTAGGAGGCCACTAGAGGATATTTCAGATCCATTTTCTATATATTTTCATCAAGCACAGCTCCTCTCACCCTTCATAGCGCAGTCCCTTCCTTTGACTGCGTTATTTCTGAGCAGAATTGCAGTGGGGTTTGCACCACTTGTTTGGAGGGAGAGATCTTTAGGGATTGGATCAGCCTCTCTCTTGAAATATCCATTGGAGGAGATATATTTAGAATATGTAGCATCTTCAGCCATATTCATCCATTTTCTGAGTTGCGGTGTTATTCTGGTTAGAGGCAGCAACTCCGACATTTTTCCTTTTTGTACATTTCAGCCAATCCTTCCAAGGATTGATGTATTATTGATTTCAGGGGTTGAGATTGAGATCTTGCTCCCCCCCATCTTTCTTTGAGCTTTATACTTCTATATCCATGTATTTTCATTCTATATGCAGCAGTGTCATCCATTGACTGCGCAGTTTTAGTCACAGGCATACTTGTGTAGCAGCATTTTGATATGTTTCCATATGCATGCCATTGAGGAGCTCTTTGCTCAGCTTGAGTGAGTGATTCCTCAAGTATTTGTATATTTCCTTTCTGCTATATATATTCAGTGACTATTTATGGTTTCATGTACATTTTCTCTCTCATATAATGTTTCTATGCTAATATATGTTCATTGTTGATACAACCCTCTTCATTGGGCATTTTCTGAAGATAAACAAGAAAATGAGACTTGTCTTAAGCTCCTAGAGACATTTTTTTTTAGCCCACTCTTGGATTCCAGCTCTAGATAGATATATTCAAAGGTTCCCAGACTAGGGATAAAATCCTGCTGCCTCCATTCCTGGGAAATGTGTTTTCCAGGCTTGGGTTGCTAGCCACTCCTACTAGGAAATTTCACATATCTGTAGACAGAGTCTGCAAAGGGCCAACAAGCCTCCAGATCTCACCCTTCTTTAGAAGGTGACATATCTGGTAAATTCCCCCGCGGTCCATCTCTGGCACATACTTGTGATATTTCTGAAAAAGGAACATCACAAAAATGTATTGATATCTACTAAGTATGAATTTAACCCTTTTCTAGACTAAGATAGATGATTTACGAAAAATGAATGCCTTAGTCAAACATGGCTAGGATGTTCTCTCAGATATTATTTTACCCTTTTTCGGCTCTAAGAGACAACTTTACGAAAAATTACTTATGGAGTTTTCTTTTGTCCTCTTTATCAAACTCTCTAAATATGAAAAAGGACAAGGTTGTCACTGTCGTTAGGCTTGTTAAAACATAAAATAGCGATGGGCTTGTCGATCATGGAAAGACTCACATTTCATTCATCGCTAGACTCATTAAATTATTAAATAGTGATACATTATTTGCTAGAATGGTTGAATTATATATCAAGCATATGTTATCCTCCTCAAGCTTTTAAAAAAATAAAGAAGTACTGGTCGAAAAACCACCGGGGAGAATTTGGGAAAGTGAACGTAACTTTTTACAATAGCAAGTCACTCTTGAACATGACATTTCAATCCATCACTGTGACTGTTTGGGTTGGGTAATATTCTTGGCAGTTCATTCATACTTATGGTTCATCATACCTTCACTTCAGTTTGGGTCAATGCTGCCAACTCATCTCAGTGTCGTCGATATGTTCAAGAGATGTCATCCAATGAATAGTCATCCTTCTACAATACTCATAAACCTTCATTCTCATGACAATCATCCATGAACATTGCTATATCAAGTCACATTTTGTCTCCAAAATTAGTAACTCCCATTTCGAAATAAAGTGACTTCCTGTCGATGCAAAATCATCATCTAGGAATTCCACTTAGAAACATCATCTTCCAATACCATGAGGCTTGTTACAACATCAACAAGATCATCACTTCCAAACTTTTGACCGAAAGATTTTGTTTGGCATTCAACATCAAATAATCTATTCACGCCTTACGAAATGTACTGCAATACCTTGAGGACCATTGACATCAATGGTGGTTCTCTCGATTTTGTTAACATCTCACATCATTGGCTGGTAATAAAATGATGTCTTACTATGTTCGACTGCAGATCATATATTTGCATGGCTAGAATTGTACCCGAACGATCGATTGAACGAGATAAGAAGACACCGGATCTAGTTTCACCCATCTGGGTTACGATTTCAGGATTGTTGTATACATCATCTATATGGTGACCTTACATATAGATCATCATCCGAACATGGGCCTATATCTATAGGCATGTCTATATTAGGAAAAATTCCAATGTAGACAACTTTCTGCACTATGTACATGTTATTAGATAGTTTATGTGCTGAGCATGGGAATTCCTTCCCTCATAAATTTGTGATCAAGAGGATATATCATGATGTAATGTATTGTAAGATTGATTCAGGTTGCCACTCCACTTCAGTTCTAGCCCACCATAGTGTAAATCATCTCATTCAAAAAATATTGTTATTATTATTCTGACTTCATGCTTTAGGGGGGAATCTGTTATTGGTCAATTTGGGCACCATTCCCAATGACCTGGTTAAACTGGACATCGTCCCCAGAACCAATGAAATATGGTTTATCATCCCCCACTATTTCAGTTGCTACATGCCCTAAGATAAAGAACAAGAACAAATCATCCATGACTTCCATTGCGAGTATTCCAAGATTTGAAGTACATGTTATATCACCTACGAGCTCACCAATGCAGCCTCTCAAAGGACTAACTTATTTTAATATGCAGTTACCTCTATTTAAGGGTGCTCTTCAAAGCACTTACCAACATTCAAGAGTGCGTTGGTCAATTGGGAGTGAAATTCTCATTGTTTCAGAATCTCCACATGGTTAGTGCTTTCTAGAAGAGTCCATATGTGTCAAAATTCGAATCCATGTGTCCATCTAACAACTCTGAGTTTCGGAACATGGCTTTCCTATTATTGGAAATTCATTGATTGAGAAACTACCTTCAGCCGTTCTATAAATTGAGCACAGATCCTAGTGCTTGAGAAGGAAGAAATTGGGTAAATAAATGTTGTTGGTTTCTCAATTGAGTGTTTGATTTGAGTGATATCCTGCTGGAGAGATATTCATTATGACAAGGCTGGGATGATGCTGGAGTTGGTGACATCAAATCAATCGTTGGTTGTAACCTCCCCCTTCTATCCAATTATAAAGATTGCTGCTCATTTTCCCACATATGTATTTGTATATGTTTCTATCTTTCATATCATGGATTCTTAGCTGATGTATATGTTTCAAGTTTCATTGATTTAACTGATTACGATGAATAGGCATCTGTATATTGCAATATCTTTGTTGTTTAGTGTTTATACTTGTAGGAACTAGTCTGGCAATTAAATTGGGATTAGAAGCTACAACAAGAGCGATAGAAGGAGAATAGGAAGCGCTTGGACCCCAACTAAGTTTCTCCATCTTTCTGTGTGTCTATTTACTCTTAGGAAAAGTGTCTGCAAAGTCTTTGATCTGTTTTTCTAAATGCATAGTACCACATTTAGGGAATGTGTTTTATTGGTAATTCATAATTCCGCATAACAAGCACAATTCATTTTGCATGAGGTGGATTTATAAGTATAAGGATTTGATCGCCTTGACACTAGAGTTTTATTAGATTTTATGGGAGGTTTCCACACAATGGGTGGTGACATTGCCTAAACTACATCTATTGAAGAAGAATTATTTGAGACGAGCCTTCAAATTGAAAAAATCTCTATGCTTTTTCACATTGGTCTGGTATCTATGACATGTGTACTGATAGTGCTAGCATTTCCTACAGTGAAATTTTTATATTGCAAATATACAATGTAACCTAGGTGAGAAGCAATAAGAATTACCTTGACATCACTAGTTAGGATTGCTACCAATCAAGACATCAATGGACGCATTGTAGGCACACATCGAGTGCAAAAAAGGGCCACTTCAATCACTCAAAGGAGTTCTTATTTTGAGTTGGTAGTTGTATCATTGTAATTGGGTATAAGCATGATGGAAACTTTCCAATTCCACTTCCAACTCTTTCAATCGAACATTTTACTGATTATATTCAACGATTATGCCTATCATCTCTTCTTGTAAGGTTTCAAAATTTTGTTGAAGGAGATTTATTTCTAATTCAAACTTCTCTAATACTAAATGATGAAATGCCACTAAGTTTTCAAGGGTTGAAATTTTCTTCACGAACTCCTCCATTTTTAGGAGAAATTGAGGAACATTGACACCATCCTCCACAACTATTTTCTTGCATTCCCTCAATTTTTGGATAATATCCTAAAAATTAATACAAATTAACTGAATTCTCTCTTGATCTAGCCCCAAGGGCTGAGCTCGTTTCATCAGTCTAAAATATTTTTTTAAGGTCATTTTTGTCTTCTTTCAAGCAATAAAGTTATTGTTGTAGTGAATTCCATTGGGCCACTCGAAATGTGACCTTATTTAACAAACTATTCTTGTATTTTTCCATTGTATAGAATTCCTTTTATAAATTCTTAAATGATAAACAACTGAGGATGATGATTTATCCTTAAGATTTAAATTATCTTCTTTTGAATGACTAATATCCTCCTATAAAAGCTTTATTCAGTTATTACCATCCTTCAGCCTCTCACTCATGGCTTGGAGTTCCATTAACAACATTTTTTGGTGTTCATGCAATTGACTCATTTAATGTTCTTAAAAACTACCAATGTCTTTTTCCTTGTTATATTTTGTTATGGGTCCATATTGTAAAGGATTTTTCCTCCAAATTATCCACCAAATATCTTATTGAAAACCATTTTTTCTCTCTCCAAGTTTTTTGTTCTTTCCTCTTTAATATTCATGCAAATAAATCCATCTACAATTTCAACCTTGATTGTTTTGTTTTCTTTGTTTAGATGGGACATTTTAATATGAAGGTCCTTTTCCCTATTTTCAACAGCCTCGTACAACTTTAGGCTTTGTCAATACTAAAAAATTATGTTTTCATTATTTGCATATGATTTTAAAAGGTCCTGGTGCAAGTTCTATATTTTTTTGTTGGCTTTTTGCAACTACTAGACCCTTGTCATAACATGTACCCTCAGTTGTGATTCTTGTGACGAGACTTGAAAAGTTTTTCTTATAAATTTACAAGGTCTTTCCCATTATTTCTATGTTAAAGAGTTGGGAATTCATACTAAAGTTCTTTTTAAATGTTCTATCTCTTTGATTCCAATTTTTCTTCCAGGCTCATAATTTTTAAGACAAGTTTATCATTCTCTTGAGTTTTGGATTTTAGCATTTGACTCAAATCCTTTCCTTTCTCGATATTTTCATTTTTCTAATTCTTTAGTATGCACAATTCATCCTCAAGTTTAGTGATTTGTGCAACATATGATGATGAATCCTCATTGAGTTTGTGGTTCTCTTTCTTGAACATGTTGCAGTTCTTCTTTAATTTTTAATAATTGAATCTCAATGTTTATATACACACACATTTTCGACCTATTTCATCATATTGGTTTGTGAAATTTGATGAAATATGTATAACAAGAAATTTAGGCCTAGAGATTGAGCGTCAAACCATAATTTTAATATTAACAACTGCTTTGTACAAGGGGGTGAGAGCTCTAAGATGCTTATAAAAGGTTAATGTTTTCCCATAATAACTTATAAAATGTTATAATATTTCCATCCTCCTTCACATCATGTCTTTTATGGGAACTAGCCCAATGGATTTAATTGTCGATTTGTGAACTTTTATTATTACTTAAAATAATTGTAAATTGGGCCTTTTGATTCCAATATATTTAATAAAAATAATTTTATGTATAAGAGTCGAGCCCCATAAATTTTGTATGACAAATTATAAGCAAGATAATTTTCTCTTGTTCTCCTCGTTGCTATCAGAAGGTTTTTCAATCAATTTATGGATATGTTTTGGCTATAGATCTATGGAACTACTTTTAGAAACATCCTTATCATATTCAAGAAAACCAAGAAGGTCGAACTCTTGTAGAGTTGCCAACAAATATTAATAGTTATCATCAAACTCTACAAATTTGATCATGTGCTAGAATTTTCTTTTTATATTTTTTACATTTTAGTTGTGCAAGATTTAGCTACAACATATTGGCTCCAACTAGGGATAAGGATTTTATTACAAAACACTCAGAACAACAATCCAGTATCCTTGGTTGTGTATGGTGTTAGAAATTCTAAAATTTCTTCCAATTCACTTCAAAATTTCTAGAAAAATAATTCCCTATGAAACCTTTATTTATTGGAACCCTTATTACTCTTTTGCAACAACCCCAGGTTAAAGTTTCATATAGTAATGTTAATAAAATAAAAATAATAACAAGGTCATGGGACACCTATTCCAAGATAAATGTTGGGAAAAATATCCTAATGGGAATCACTTGATGTGTTTATTTCTAAGGGGAAATTCGGAAAGCCAATGGAAAAGGATTTGAAAAGGGCAAAAGGAATTTTTGGCACTTTATTTATGAAAGTAAAGGAAATTAGGAGAAAAGGGAGGTGAAAGGTCACATGTTTCTTGCGAGGAGGAAATTAAAGGAAAATTAAGGAAAATGAAGATTAGTCTCAGAAAGAAAAAGAGCACCAAGAGGAGAAGGAAATAAAGAAAGCTAAGGAAGGACAAGGAAAGAGAAGGAAAGAAAGTATTAAGAAATTAAATGTTGGGTCAAGCATCTTCAATAGAAATATTTGCAGGTAACGAGTTCCATGTATGATTTCCTAGTGTGTTTTGGCATGCATGGTATATGTGATCAAAGTGGATATTGGTGGCCACCCACCTATCCCACTTGGACCCCCATCATTGTTTCTTTCAGTTTTTCAGTTTCCTTAATTGTAGCACAATTTAGTATTTTTAGAAAATTTTCAAATCTTGAACTTCTGGAGATGTTTTGAGGCCGTAAACGATGTCTTTTGGGAAACCCGAGAGAAACATTGGTATCTAATTGATGTTTCTCAAAAAATATTTGTAGTCCTCGAGTAGATATTTCTAACTAGGTATTGTGCGCGTCAAAAAAAGATCGTATGCCAAAATTATGTCCTCAAGAAGTTGATGTACCAATTTACCCAATTGGGGCCCATATTTTTGGCGCTTCACCTCCTAGGGTTAGGTTTTTGGATGTTTATGGTTTTCCTTGTTTCTCAATCATAAATAGGCCTTGCAGCCTCATTGTAACACAATTCAAAGGCCTATAGCTACCACATCTCATCTCAGAGATAAGCTACCAGTGCCCTAGATAGTTTATCTCCATTATGTTTGTAATAATTGTTGTGCTCCTGTGATTTGGAAGATTGGCATACCAAGTGACAAGGCAACATCAAAACCAATCTTTAGAGCTCTAGGACCTAGCCTTCCTAGTCTCAGAGAGGGATCTCTCAATTGTTTGTGAAGATATGACTTGTTTGCTTGTAAAGGGTTGATTTTAGGCTAGTTATGAAGCATGGATTTGTTTGATTTTTTGGTTGGATATGATGATCTAAAAAGCATAGGTAGAATGAGGAAATATCCAAGTCATTGGGAAATGGATTCAAATAGAAGTTATGACAAGTCAATCAATAGATCAAAGGTATCAAAGGGAAAATCTAACTTGGCCAGTTGATCTTCAAGGTCTTGCAGGTGGAATGAAATGGACATCAAGGATTTAGAATGAAAAATAGAACTAAGGGAAATTAAGAATCCTTAATTATATGTACTTATCAACAAAGAGACTTAAAACATTATCTGAACATGAATATGCATTCAATAGAGAGGGCTAACCATACATTCTACAAACCACACTTCAGTAAATACAAATTTCAAGACAAACTTCTCCAATGAAATATAGAAGGAGAGAAACTCATTTATCTTCTAGTGCTTTCACCTTCGAGGACTTAGAAAACATTCAAGATTCATAAATAATTGCATTCATAGAAGAGGGAATGCCTAAACATGTTTGATTATAGCTATAAAGACATTCAAAACAATTATTTAAGCAAGTACAAAGGGTATGATCGGAATAAAACCTCTTTGGTAGACTTTAAGCAATGGTACTTTGAAGGTAGACTTCAGAAACAGTTTTTAAGTGGCAGCAAGTAAGTACGGAAAACCATAAATCATTCTTGAAACCAACTGTATTGAACTATTTAAGAAATAAACAAGCATAAGATTCCTAGAGAGAAATTAATAATTCTCTAGAATATCCTAGCAGAAGAAAACATTAAGATAGTGAAGAGTAAACAAAACTAAGGTGCTTTCAAAAGAAATTTCTTAGCCTAAAATTTTTACTTTACTGTAACAGAGAATGGTGAAACATAATGGAATAGGAAATAACAATAACAGATTTAGAGTACTTCACCAACAAGCAAGCTCAAGGATCCAATAGTAGAGCCTTCCTCATCAACAAATAGGTCAAGACATCCACAAGTTTCAAAACATCAATTTCCTTCAACTTACAAGAGACTATGTATTACTTCAAAGAGTCATCAAATGCCAACAATATAATGAGTTCAAATTCAGTATTTATGCTGCAAATGAGGAGGTGGAGTTGATCTAAGGTTCAAGTGTTATTAATTATGGAGTGAATGCATTCCTGACCTTGAAAACCATGTAAGGCATAAGGTAGGAACATGGGTGCAACTACTTCTCTGTTTTAATAACTTTGTCTTAACTTTCTAAGGAAAGATAGGTGAAAAGTTTGACCTTGAGGCCTATTTCTATCTTTTACAATAACTGCCTGACAACTTAAAATATCTTCTATCTATGTAATAACTTTCAGTTTGTCTTTCTGGACAGAAAACATGCCATAGGTGGTAGATACATTTTTTGGATGAATAATTGCTCTTGGTTGATGTATTTCAAGGTTGTTTTTGGCATAAGTCTTCTTGATTTAATCAATAAAATGTGCCTTTAGGCCTTTTAGCCTTGATCTGCTTTCAATTAGTCTTTACTTTATTTGGCTGTTTTAAGTTTAATCCTTTGTTTTTGAACTTTATTCTTTATGATCCTCTGACCTTTATCTTTTAATCACTGTTTCTTTGGTCTTTACTGAATTTATTTGATTCGTTTGTGTAAAGGTCTTCTTCCGTTGTACTGGAGGGCTTAGTAAAATAGTAAGTGGTCATGAATCACTGACTGATCCTTTAATAATCAACCCTTGGATCTCCCTTTTCTTCATTATGTTGGCCTCGAGGATCGTCATCCTCGGCTGTGATAACCTGATTGTTACTATGGGATGGATCTATGTATTTTAACCGCCATGAAACCTGCAACAGACATCAAAGTTTTTATAAAAAAACCTACGTTTTTGGTCTAAAATAATATTTAGGGGGCTTATGAGGCATCAGAGCAATTTGTAGAGGCGAAGGATGAGTAGGGGAAAGTTTCTAGAGGTGGAAATAGGCAGAAGGAGGAAAAGATTTAAATTATGGCGCAAAGAATAAATCAGTGGTTTTGCAAAAACTAGAGTAGTTTATCGCATGGTATATTGGAAGTAAGCGGTTTGGGAGCCAATGAACATGATTCCACTCAGATATCACCACGCATCCCAAGAAAAACAACTTATTTCGTGCGAAAAAGACGCGTTAAACCTTGACGACAAAATCCACGCGAAATTGGGTGCAGGCCTTTAGATCTCTAGCAATGAGATCTACGGCGCAGGTTCATCCCGATGGTGGGGTGCAACTTCGGTAGTGGAGTACAGGTGGCAAGCAGGGATTGGGAGATGGTTGTGAGATTTTGACAAAAGGCGAGAAGGCGATCACCATTGGATTGGGTAGATCAATGGTCAGGATCTTTTCGCTAGGTCGCAAAAATAAGAAATGGTGTGGGAGGATTGGTGAAATTCAAAAGAGCAATGACCGTTGGATCGAGAGATCAACGGCTCAGATCATATCGGTGGGGAGGCTTTGGTGAAAGATGATCGGGAGGAAGGCTGGTGAGGCGATGGAGTGAGAGTGCACTGGCCGTTAGATTTGATGGATCAATGGTGGAGATCATACCAGCGAAGCACGTATCGGCAGTGAAAGGGAAGGCAGAAGTGACCCATTGCGGTTTACGATGAAGCGCGGACTGTCCGATCTGGGAGAGATCGACAGTTACGAATCCATCGGTGGATATGAACTTTGGCAGAGATTTGGGAAAGTGGAAACAGGAAACGCCGAAGTGCGATGATTGATGGGGCTTAAGACTTTCATCTGACGGTCTTAGGCCTCGGTCTTATGAAGAATGAAGGGCTAGGGGTTTGAGCTGAAAGGCGCTTAAAGCCTTATTTGTTATAAATATTCGAAAAAGGCCTAAATAAGTGGGATTTTTGGGCTTTTCAGAGTTCCGATAGAAAAAAAAGGGGTTTAAACCATAAAAAGGGGTTTTTTGATGATTTAAATGGGTTTTTTGGAAGAAATGGAGGTTTAAAAATGGGAAAAATGGGTGTAATGAAGGGAACATTTTGAAATGGAGAAATGTTGGCTTTTGAAGGTAGCTATATTTTTTCAACAGCAGGGCTACTTGAAGGCTTTCTTAGGTGAAGAAATCAGAGAGTTGATTTCTTAGGACAAAGGACACAGCCAGGCTTCAAGAACCTTACATATTTTCTTTAAATTTGTTTCTTGAAGGCTGCAGACTTTTTTTAGCCATCATTTTTATAGGACAAAATTTATTATTGATGGCTAACAATAGTGTTTTAGTTATTTTATATTAATGAAATGAATTATTATTTCCACTCCATATCTATATTTATGTTTAAATTCGTATTCTGTTGCATTCCTTCATAAATCTGGATCAATATGCATGTGTAGTTTTGGTTTAGTTGATGTCGGTTGCTTTGATTTTATCGGGCTTTGACAGTGGGTTTAACCTTTCCTTTCCATTTTTGAATATCTATGGTATGAAGGTATTCGTTAATGGTCAAGATTTGGATTGCTGAAAGGTTTTGGATATGGGCGAGGTGGTCTTAAGAAAATTTCAAGGGTTTGGGGTGGAGATGGTTTTCTCATGGAAGCCCTCAATAGGTGGGTGGAGACAGGAAAATTTCTCAAGGGATGGTGAAGGAATTTTGAGGCTTGCAAGCTCAATTTGGTTTTGTGATCTCAAGACTATTTTAGGTGGGATCACGGTATGGTGAGGGTGGAGGTGGTTTAACCACTGGATTCCATTGTTTTTTTTTGGATTGGTTTATCCCATGAGATCCCACATTCATGCTTGGAATATGGCACGAGGGTGATTGGTAGAAAGAAAGATTTGGTTCAAATCAATCTATGGTTGGGTGGTACGTAGAAGTCCTAGACCTCTTTGGATTTTTCATATGGTTAATAGGAACTAAGTTTCTGTTTCTTTTAATGAGTAAATTTACTTATTTTTTGTGTGGCTTCAATGACTATTCTATAATTTTTATTTATTTTGTTATATGCTAGTTATGAGCATGGTTATATGACAAATCTAAGTATTATCATATATTGACTAATGAATGTCTACTTCATGAATGTATGGCATAACTGATGTTAGGACATCTATTGCATTGGTCCTTATTTTTCAGCATCAAATAAGTTTTCAAATCCTTATGTTCAGATATGCATTCATGACTTGTATGTTTCATGTTTACCAATTGTTTGACAAAATTTCAGCCCTGGTTGAGAAGGGTCAGATCAAGTATTGGTTTATAGGATTTGTTTCTATATCAGTGATCATTTTTTAAAGTTTCACTGAGTTATGGGAAAACACTTGAGTCCTAGCCCTCAAAAGGTGGGTCAGAATTGGGGGTTGTTAACATAGAAATGACAGGAAAATTCCATATTCGTTGGAAGAAAAGCATATGGGAGCAATTGGAGGCTTACAGCCACTTGAATTCCTTGTAAAGGGAGCGACCTAGGGTCTAGTTTAGTGAAAAAGAGAGTTATCTAAGGGGTTGGACACCTAGAGGGGTTGGGTTGCTCCTCGAGGTCTTCTAACACCTGAGAGAAGTCGGTAAGGTCTTAAGTTGTCGCATCCATTTCCTTAAGGTGATATAGGAGGTTGATTATTATCATAGTGAACCTCAACTAAAGTTTACCCTAGGAAAACTAGTGAATGTTGGTAAATGTGGTAGGAGATGGGCTACCTCCTTCTACAACTAAAACCAAAAACTTTGAAAACTAAAAAGTAAATGCTCAACTTCTAGGCATATTTATATACAACTCCTAGCTATAAAAAATATTGATATCAATTAACTGCAATCCACATTCTAATGATGCCAATCCAACATCCAAGTGTTGGATCTTATGCCTCTATGCTAGTGGATTTTGAAAATGAAAATGGGTACTAATAACATAAATTATTTAATAAAAATTAACACATACCCTGATGATGACACTTGTTGTTATGCAAAGAAGGTTTCCATGTAATCCATGAGAGAGAAAATTAGATGCTTCAATTTCTTGAATAGCTTAATGATGTGTATTTTTGCATAGGGAAACCACAATCATTTTTTTGATGTTCAACTTTGCGGTGTTGTTGGAAAGGTTGTTGTTGGTCATCTTCTTCCCATTTGCTGGTAAGAAAATCTTCTTGAAAATACACAAGAGGGTCTTCCTATTCTGAAATGTAGGTATCACAAATTGGAGAATATTTTGAACAACCAAAACCCTCATCTGAAAGATAAGAGGAATAAATGGGAGCACTAGTAAAATGTACAAAATACGACCTTTGAGGGTTTATTTTCATCTCAATTAGTTCTTTTTTTTATTGAATGAAGTTTTCAAAAAATAATACAGGGATTTCCATCTTGAAACCCAGAAAGTGAACACCCAAAGTGAAGCAAATAGGTGAAAATATACAGCCAATCATGAGAATCAGTTCTACAGATTTATGAAAAAGCTAGGGAACTTTTTTCTAATATGTTCCCTTGCAACAATGCCAATTTGATGTTATTTCTTTGCAGACAGTTCCTGGCAATTAGGGAACCAGTGCTCAGGACATCTAAATATTGATAAAAAAAAATTAAAATATGTTGCTGAACGGATAGGGCATGAGATTTTGAAACAAATTATCTAATTCAAAAAACCATCCTTCAAAATGATAATTGTCAGAAAAAATGAGACTTGTAGAGGCCTTTAATTAAAGACATGGCATAGAAGAAAATAAGATAAGGTAGGGTTTCAACATAGGAAATTAATAATTTGGGCCTTAACTCTGTAGAAAGTATTGTGAAAAGAAAAGGAAACTATGAGTGAATTTATGGAACGTGGAATGCTCATTAAGGATTTAAAACTTAAAGCACATGAGTACACATAAGAAACATAAAGGAAATATAACACAAAGAAATGAAAATAATTCTTGCAACTATAACCACTACTAGAATAAAAAATCATTTTTGTTACTAATTTATTAATTTATTAAGAGATTTATCCATTACAAAAATGATCATGAATCCAAATATCCCAACCTATGAACCTCTGAAAATTGTATTTTTTTATACTTTTATCCATGCCTTGGACCTAACTAGTCAATTATAAAACTAATTAAACAATTATAAATTTTTTCCTACTATTTTAATAATCCCTTTCTGATACTTTTTTTTGAAAATATAATAATATAGATAAATGAGTTATTCGAAAGAAGTCATTTTTAAAGTCCTAATCGAACTCTATGGAGATAAATATTTCCCCTTTAAAAAAAATTACAACACTTATTTTTTTTTCCACAGAAAAAAAACGAACTTTCTATTAATAATAGAGAGTCACAAAACATATGCATAGCATTTCGTTTCAACTCCTGATCTCCTTCTAGAGAGGCAGAAGAGCAGTCTCGACATCCTTGGGTACGCACAGGTACACCAAAGGCTGCCAAGTCAAAAATAACTGTTCACCAAAAAAAGAGGCACTTCCATTCTTTCGTATCTCCCGGCATATCACCAAAACAGAGATAAAAGAGTAGGAAAGGTACCATCAGCATCTGAAGAGATAAATTTTTAGACATAGCAACATAACAGTAAACTTGTAGAGACCAGCAGTAGACACTATCCCGATCTCGAGGTCAGTTGAGTAATAGAAAAAGAAAAGGAAAACTGTTTTTTGGGAATACTGTATCGGAGGGCCTCCTGATATGAGGAAAACAACCCACAGAAAATATAAAAGTAAATACCATAGTTTTGAGTAAGAAACTAACAGTTTTAAAAGAATTTTAACATAACATCTAATAACATAGAACTGAACAGCTGCGGCAAGGTAAAAAGGAACAGCCAAGAGGATAAGCTGTCATTCAAAAACTGGTTGGGTAATAGGATTGATCACCCCACTGTCCATCTCTGTCACAGACCAGGTCCCCAGATCTTGTTGAACACCTGTTTTAGATAAAATGTCTGCCTCCTGGTTTCTTTCCCTGTAAATGTAGCAAACAATGATTTCATTAAAGAAACTTTTGATACAAAAAATCTCATTAAGCAAAGGAAGAAAAATATAATTCCTGCATTGTTGAGTCCTATTGAACCAATTCACCACATTTTTTGAGTCACCAAAAATCTGAACCTGTCTCATTTGTCTCAAGGATAACCAACAAAGAAGGTGATGTAAGGCCTTTAGCTCATCAAAATTATTGGTCCCCTGCCCAAGGCCAATAGAGGCTCGAAAATAATTTTCAGGAGTAACATAAATAACCAAACCTGCTCCGCACCGACCATTTCCATCTGCAGCCCCATCGAAATAGGCCCACAGAACAGATTCCTTAATAAGTTAAGGATGAATAGAGCGAGGGATCGAGCGCCCAGATGGAGATGGAATGCTGTCATAAATTGCTGCCCCTTCCGCGGCCAATTTTCCAATTGGGAAGGGAAGATCTTTGAAGATAACTTGGTTCCTAGCTAGCCAAGTGCCCCAAGCTATCAGAAGTGGGATGGAGCGAACTTTGTCATCAGAAGCCTCCTGCCACCACTGGGACCATGCTTTCTGGATACTTTCTCCTTCCCACCTGAGGGGAGAATTAATGAGTCTTAAGGATTCAGCCCAAAGACTAACATTGAAAGGACAAGTGAGAAATAAATGCATTGATGTTTCCTCATTTGCTTTGCAGAGAGAGCACCATCCTGGGCCTATTTTCCCCCTTTTCTGCAAGAAATCCCACGTTGGCACTTTTTTCTAAGGGATGCACCAGAATAAGAGTTTGGTTTTTGCAGGGCATTTCAGCTTCCATAGGAGTTTATACCACCATGCGGGATCTTCCCAGACTTGTTGGGACATCAGCCATTTATGGCCCATCTTGGGAGTGTAACTTCTTGTCTGCGCATGGACCCACACTAGCTCATCCCTTGCTTCCGAAAACCGAACAGAAGAGTTTTGAAGGTCCAACACAAAGAGGCTCCATTCCTCCCTCCATCTCTCCTCTAATTGAAGATCATCTTCTGACAACCACCCTTGCCTCCAGATGGAAGTAGTCCTGGGATTGGCTAGCTGATTCAGAAAAAGGTATCCCCGATCAGATAGAAATAGTTTCAGGTCATGAGATAAGGTGTATCTTTCCGAACACCCAACCCAGGGATCACATCCAATCCTCACCCGAGCACCATCCCCCACTTTCCATGCTATGCCTTGTTCTATAGTGTGAGCCGAAGAAACTACAGCCTTCCAAACCACCGAGGCATTTTTGGAAGACTTTACAGGAGAGTGTACCCATGCAATAGCTGTGGCCGGATCTATATACTTTCTTTTCGTAATAGTAGACCATATAGAGTCATTCGAAATAAATCTCCATGTCAGCTTGGCAGCTAAGGATTTTGAAAAGCAAGACAAATGCTTTATTCCCCATCCTCCCCACTCTTTAGGTCTCTAAATCTTATCCCAAGCAACCCAGGGAGTCACATGTTCCACTTTAGATCCGGCCCATAAGAATCTGCTACACAATTTATCAATAGAGGCTAGAATACCTTTAGGTACCCACATGAGACTGGCCCAATAAACAGGAATTGCCATTAGGACTGACTTTATTAGGACCAGCCTCCCTGCTCGAGACAACCATTTATGACTCCACAAGTTGAGCTTCTTTTCTATTTTTATCAGCAGCCACTTCCAATCCTGTATCCGGTAGGAGTCAGGTTTCAACAAGAAGCCCAAGTATTTAAAACTTTCCTGCAGAGTTTTGACTTTAAATGGAAGAACTGCCCCCACTCTGCCACTCTCCTCCAAAGACATACCCGAAATTGTAAGGGTCGATTTCTGCTCATTGATTTTAAGACCTGTCACTTTGAGAAAAAGGTCCAGAATGCTTTTTAGATTTCTACAATCGTTCACACTTCCATTGCTGAATAGGATAATGTCGTCTACAAAGAGTAGATGGGTTACCCAAAAATTAACTGCCACTTCAATCCCTCTTAGATCTCCTTGTCTTTTTTCCTTACTAATCATTAGACTGATCCCCTCTACAGCCAGCAAGAAAAGAAGAGGGGACAAAGGGCAGCCTTGTCTCAGCCCTCTCTCCGGATTGAAGAAGTTTGAAGCTTCCCCGTTAATTAGTACAGCAATAGAGGATGAATAAATGCAACTCATAACCCATCTAACAAAATCAAATATGAAACCAAGGTGAGTCAGCAGAAGACGTAAGTACATCCAGCTAATTCTTTCATAGGCCTTTGATAAATCAATTTTAACAATAGCCCCTTTCTTACCATTCCTCTTTAAGCTATGCAGATTTTCTTGAGCGATTCCCGCAGCTTCATGAATCTGTCGTCCGTCTAAAAACCCAAACTGCTCAGGAGAGATGTTCTTAGATACGAAAGGTTTTAACCTGGAGGCTATGAATTTAGCAATAATTTTATAAACACAGGTACAAAGGGAAATAGGCCGAAAGTCATCAAAAGAGACAGGCTGATCAGATTTGGGTATCAGAGCCAAAAAAGTTGAATTGAAAGGTTGATAGATAGATCCAGAAGCTCTCGACTCATCTACGACCGCAACCAAGTCATCCCCCAGGAATTCAAAGAAATGAAGGAAAAATTCCACTGTCCACCCATCAGGCCCAGGACTTTTGTCCTTCTTTATATCCTTGAGAATGTCCTCCACTTCCTGTTTTGAGACAACTTCCATAATAGAGTCATTGTCTTCTTCCTCAACATATCGAGGAAATATTTGTGCAACTCTGATAACCTCCGCTATGGAAGCTTACTCCGGGGCTTTGAAAAGATTCTTGAAGTGACTAACACCAAGAGAAGCCAAATCTTCAAAGGATTTTGCCATTTCCCCATCCTCCTTTTTCAATACCCAAATTGTGTTAGCAATTTTTCGGCCCTTTGCATAATTCTGAAAGAACTTAGAGTTTTCATCTCCTCCTTGCAGCCAGATGGCTCTACTTTTCAGTCTCCAGCTTTCTTCTCTTAACTGAATAATTTTACGCCGAGAGGCTTCCAACTATTTAATTCTGTTTCTTGAAGCCAGGGACTCATAACCAGTTCCATCCGGATTTTCCAATAGGTCTAGTTCAGAGTTTATACTTTTGAGCTCCTCTTCCTCCTTTAATTTCTTCTGATGCGCCGATTCTTTTGAGGCTTGCTTCATTCTCTTAAGATTGTTCGAAAAATGGGCACTTCTACTTCCCTCTTCATTAAGGATGTCCATTCTCTAGGTGGCATGAAAAAGAGCTTCGTAGGATTCATCCTTTAGCCAAGGTGAGTTGAATTTAAAAGGGGTTCCTGGTTTCTTTGCATCTCCTTTTAATTCCAGGAGGGCCGGGAAATGATCAGAGTGACCTCCTTCTCCAACCCAGTGTCTGAAAATTGAAAGAAAATCCACCAGATTCTCACAAAGAAGGAAACAGTCTAGTATTTTGCCCACCCAATCATATCCTAGGCGTCTGTTTCTCCAGGTTGGGCACAATTTGATCAACGGGGCATCCACCAGGTGGGAGGAAGAAAATTTATTCATAAAAAAGATAGAGAGGGGGTCCGAGTGGGCAGGAGCACCCCAAGATTCCGAATCCCCCAAAGATAAATTTAGGCCTCCTCCAATGATTAGGTAATGGTGGGAGAGATAAGAGAGACTGAAGAAATAGTTCCAAAAACGTTCTCTCTCCAAACAAGGCCCATAGATATTCAGAATTAGGAAGGAGATGCACAATTCATTGGAATAGAGTTCCATTGCCAAGCAATTTTCTGAACCCCAAGATGAGACTTCCTTGAGCTTCCTCATATTATAACCAGAAACCACACCCTACGACCTACCAGCAGCATCGAGAGCTGAGAAGGCCCATCCAGGCAAAATTTTATGAAGAGTATAGATAACATCATCCCCTTGCCCCAAAGTTTCTTGGAGGAGAATAACATCAGGATTATAGGATTGCACAAGGTTTTTGAAGGCTAGCTTTTTCGGCTGGCTAGCTAAGCCTCTGCAATTGAAGGAAAGGAAGATCATCAAGGAACATGGGGGGGGTGGTGGCTCCGCTCTAAGCACCCCAGGAAAATTTTTCTGTTTCTCGTCTGCAATGTCAATGACAGCTTTAAACTGTGCTTTTGAGAGTTCAGATTTTCTCCCCCTTAACTTCCTTGGCCCGATTACCACAGGGTCCAAGGAAATGCCTCCAACTTCCTGACCCTTACCCTTTCTATTGGCCAACGAACGAAGATTATAGGGAGGGACATCCAAGGTGTGACCACCGAAATCGACATAAGAAAAAGTGACCTCAGAGACAGGCAAAGAAGCTTCAGAGGGGGAGGGACCGAGATGATTATACTATCTGAGGACGCTTTAGTTAAATTCAATGCAGAGAAATCGTTTAAAATCTGCCTGGAAGGACCAGGCCCTTCTGATAGAGACTAAAAGATGCAAGTAGAGGGACTAAAAGAATAAGGAGGAAGAGGAGACGTACCCGCCATGGTTGCCCCAGCAAGCTCTTCAGGAACAGGAGCCAGGGAGGCCGGCGGAATAAGCTGAGAGGAAGGTACAGGTTTACCATCCAAGCACCAATCCTGCTCCATAGGATCTACAATCTCTATAACCCTCGTCTGAGTTTCAGAATGCAAAGAATTCTTCGGCTGTGCCCCCCCAGATTCATGAGCAGGAGCCCCCTGGGGCCAATAAGGTTTCATCTGACGCCAACGACGACGATGTCCTAGGGGACATTCCTTCGCAAGATGACCATGCTTGTGACACCGAAGGCATCGGAAAGGGAGATTCTCATAGTCCAGATTTTTAAGAAACTCAAGGTCCCTGTACTTTAGTGTCATCGCAGCTGCCAAACCCTCCCTTGGGTTGAGGCTCACCAACACTCGAGCCATACTCCTGTCCCTAGTTTTGATGTAAGAGTTATCATACTCCAGAAATTTTCCCAGAGTATTACCAATAGAGACAAAAACAAATTCCGTCTAGAATTGAAAGGGGAGACCAGGGAGCTTTACCCAGACTGGGGACTCCACCAATTTCTCCTTCTGCGCATCAAACAAAGGATTCCATCTATGAAACATAATGGGGCGCTTCCCAAAACTCCAATTTTGTTCCAAAACCCAGTCTGTATAAGATTTGTTGTCGAATTGGATGTTAAACCACCCCCTTTCTAGAACAGTAATCCCTGAAGGCTGTCTTGGGGCTTCTTTCCACTTGGATTGGACCCAGTCCGCTATGTATTCAGCCGAGTACTTCCTTTCTCTTATGCGGCCAACTAGAATAGTCTCAGATGCTTCCATTATTTGTTCTATACTGATATCTACCCCCAACAGACAGCCGGCCGAAGCTCTTTCTTTTTAATGGACTTTGGTTTCTTTCTCTTTCCCCCCACGACTGCCTTGAAAGTCCCCGCTTCTCCCTCAACATTTGGAGCAGGAAAATCTAGCACAACCGAGACTGGTGACCCTTTCCCCCCTTCTTCAGGCACAGAAAGAACTTCTTCTCCCTCCGACCCCCTCTGCTGGATTCCTTCGGCGACCCCAAGCTCCTTAGAACAAGCCACACCCAGAGGGGTCGAGTTCGAAGTCGAGACCCTAGGGTTTCTGCCGGCCACACCACTAGTTGAGGCCCAGGGCTGTCGAAATTCGAGAGCAGCACCCTGACGGGAGTTTAAAGAAAAACCACCGCTACCTTGAGGGGCTCCCTGACCCTGAGGTGCTACAGGCAATGAGAAGCCATGCCAGGGGAAAGCTGAACCTTGCGAGGTTCCACCATCAAGATCCCCTTCTCTTACACGATTAAAACCTGAAAAACCTTGCAAGCCATGGCTTTCGATGATATCTTCCAAACCACCAGAAAACTCAGGGCAGACAGTATTACCTTGGTTCTCGTTCAAAGAGGTGAAACGAGGGGGCTGCTTCAAAGTTTTCGCCCAGTCTTCGATTTCCCTCAGCTGCTCGTGGTCCTCCACAGGAGATAAACCCGCCCGCCAACGGCCATTCCAAGTACACTGGAGAGATTCTTCTAGCACACTTGCTCCAAAATACAAACCTCCCACAACCGCCTCCTCGCTAGGTCCCTGGAGATTTACATTTCCTGGGAAAAACAAATCGAGGTTCTTAGAAGAGACCTCATGTCCCCAACACATCAAAAGGTCCTCTGGCATAGGTTCGAGCTCAACACATTCACTATCAAACCCCATCTCTGCCGTGCCCAGCCAATCTTAAACCAACACGGTGAGAAAACCGTGACCACACCAAAACCCTAGTTGACAAAGCCCGTTGCAGTATACAAAGACGGTAAAAATGAAATAACCCCATTCTGAGGTTGTAAAGCTAATTACGCGAAACCCTACCTTGCCACAGAGTCCTCGGGGTCAGAGATTCGTAGGACAGGTGTGGAGCCGGGTACAGAGTCTGACGTAATCCTGTCACAGTGAACAGTGAAGTGCCAGGGCCAAAAGACCTAGGGCCGAGGAATGAAACCCTAAGGTTCATCGCGCCCTTGATAAACTCCCAAAAAAAAAAGGACTACTGCTTCTGTTAAGCAGATTGAGAACCCATTGGGAAACCTACTTAGGGTTATTGAGTATCTCAAAAGAAAGAAAACATGGAAATACATGCCACCAATTACAACACTTATTAATACATGATGGATTTTTAATTAAAGCACACCACATTAATAAATTTTGAAAGTGAATATTAATGAACGTGGGGCTGCTAGCCGTCATCCTGCACATGTCATAAGCCAAGAATGGTTTTATAAAACCCAAAACTACCCTTGGGACCACCTTCGATGAGGAGGTTGTTGTTGGAATTTATTTATGGAAGTAGATATGAAAACAAGTGGTTAGGGAAAACCACTTCTCGACATCACTCTATGACTTATCTTACGAGCACATTGAGATATTGGGATCCCATTAGATTTTGAGAATGAATTATTTGGGCCATGGATTTTCTTTGGAAATTCAATTTACTTCAAGCACTCTAGAATTGGAATATCATCCTATGAATCATTATTAGACTTACAGACTCTATTTGCATATATCCTTTGATGTGAATACATTTGCTAGTAAGTAGAAATTTGCAACCTTTTTTATGAATTTTAGGCCAATTTTTTTCTTGTAGCTCCCTTTTGGAAATATAGACACCTCATGATTTAAGGGCTTTCCATCTTCAGAATATTCAGAATCACCAAAATTATTTAGAGTTCTAGGGTCATCACCGTCAGGAGCCCTCTTTCCATATCTCTACTTCAAACTGAGAGCTCTACCCGCACAAACATATATGTGCTTGGGATGAGGAAATCTTTGGTTTAGTACTCCAATGAAAGATAAATAGAGCATGGAGGTTTCATTTTATATGTTGGAAATTTTCTGAGCATGTTATGAAATAGAGTTGGAGTTTATTGGTGAAACTGGTTTTTGGTGCCTTGTGATGGTGTTGGATTGTGCTTCCATGGATCAAGCTCACTCTTAGGATTCATTAAGCTTATTTAAATGGTGATGTATTCCATATTTATGTTTGTTTTCTTCAATTATTCATTGTGTTTATGGTTCATTTATTTATATAACAGAAATAGAGAATAGGGTTTACCTTCTTCGTACCCTACTTTTGCTTCCTTTCTTAACTTCCATGTTTTCTTCCTCAAAGTTTTGCTAAATAAATCCTTAAATGCTTCTTTAGTGTTACTGATATGTTATGTTAGAATGCTACCTGTTTGCAAGTAAGTTTTATAGAATCCTTCACTGCTCTCTTAGCTTACTTAACTTTTGTTTTTAAGACTTGCATAGCCTAGTTGATATTGATGAATCCTTCGTTGCTCTTTAAGTTTTCATTATCCTATCATCTTAGCAGCTTTTCTTATTTATTGGTTTGTTAAAGGATCCTTGATTTCCCATTTAATTCACTATATTCACAACTCCATGTTACTTCACTCTCCCTTGACCTAATTAGATCCAGTTAATCTTGCCAACTTGCCCTTTGAAATATCTTTGACTCATCTTTACACATTTTAAGACTTTTGTAGACTCCATAGCCCAATGGATTTATATTCCCCACTCTATTAACCTACTTAACAACTTTCCCAACCAAACAAACAGAAAAAAAAAACCCTAAACTTAACAACTAGCCTAGAATAAAAACCTAAAAATCAAACAAGTTCATATCCTTTACACAAAATAGAGAGAGCCCTCTCTGAGTCTAGGAAGGCTAGGTCCTAGAACTCCAAAGACTAGTATGATGTTACCGCTGCTCATTTTTTCTCACCAATCTAAAAAATTATGGGGACCTAACATAATGGCGATCACGGTGAGACTTTCTGAATAAATAACATCTTAGACATCCTTAAGACCTCATAAAGCCCACAAACATCCTTATATTGGCTTTCAGTTGTTGATGGTGCACAACAAGTACATCCTTAAAATAGTAAACATTATCCACCTGGTGACTCCACTGGTCTTCAGTGGCCCTGTTGACCCCACTAATTCTCAAAGACTCCCCCAGTAATGCATTAATCAGTCCTAGTATTGCTGATGGTGGACATGAAATTTGAAATATTCCACCTAACGACTCCACAACTTTCAATAGACCTAAAGACTCCACTAGTGGAGAAATCTAGACTGGTTGAAAATATGTAGTGACCCCTTTCTAATTTACAAACATGGATCTAAGAATACAACAAATATATGCCCCAATGAGTAGAGATCATATCCCTGGATTCCCACACAAAATGCGTTAAATAAATTGGATAAAAAACCTACCTATATTTCAAGATGAAAAATTTTATGAACCCTCGTTACATCTCATAAAATTTCATATACATGTAGGGAGGTTAAAATTTGAATGGCATGAGGACTGCCTCATGAGAATGTTTATGGCAACATTAGAGGGTACGGCAAGGAAATGGTATGAAGGGTTGGACCCTGGCACCTTGTTTTCTTTAAAAGACCTCCAGAAGATGTTTTATGAGCATTATAAAGAATATTGTCTATCTTTATAATTAGCTTAAAATTGTTGTGATCAATCTGAAGATTTCATACAATACCTTTTAACATTGATGAAGATTTAGGGAACTGGCATCATGAAGATCTATTAGAAGAACTCCATGCATTTCATACTCAAGATAACTATCAGGACACCTAATAATAGTTGGTTGAGGATGAAATCAATCAGGAAGAAAAGGAATATTTTCAGGATCTCTTTGAAGGCACAAGTGATGATTCACCATATCTTCTGTGTGAGACTCAAGAAGACATTCAGCCTCAAAACCAGCCTTTACAAGAGAAAGAGAATTGATGTAGTTCTATCCAAAAAAAGAGAAAAATGCCTCCTCTTTTTACTGAAGAGAAAATAAATCAGATTATAATCATGCATCCAACCTCTAAACCTTCATATGAGCAGAACATTTCTATTTTTCCTCATGCTAATCCTAGCCACCACAAATCATAAAACATATGTGTAGATTAATTCAAAGAGAAGTGATCTGATAATGCATTATGTTTGATCGGTGACATTACTTATTTTTATGATTTTCCAAGGTTTGATCAGTATGATGATGGTCATGTTCTCCAAACAAAAGCTAATCTTGCAAAGAAATCAACAACTGGTTTGTGGGAGGAGGTTCAGTTTCATCAAAACAACAATCAACCAATACATATCAGCTATGACACTGATGAGGACAGTCTAGAAAAATTGGAAGTAGGTGAATAATCTCTAACTCTTTGTTCTAATTCATTTCAGTTCATCAGAAATAATTTTCATGTGATTGGGAATCGGTAGTCTTTCAGTTTTGATGTTGAAGTTGGGGAAGATAATGAACTTCTCGAGCAAGTTTCTGATGAGGATCCTTTTCCTGAGATGGTTGAGGAAATAATTGGTGACATAAAATCTTCCTTAGCTCCATATTTTTAGCCACCAAGTCCCATTGAATTTCAAATTGCAGATGAATTCTTGGAAGGTTATGATCATGTAAGAGCTGTTGCACTTCCTTCTCAAGAAGATTTGTTGCCAAAGAATACTCTTGCTCATCAACATGATGGCCTTCACACAGAATTCATCCCACTCAATCAGAAAATATCAAGTGTTCTAGAGGACAACATTGCAATATATGATGAAACTATTAGTTCAGATGATCATGAGGAAGAGGAAGAGTTTCTTGTCCAAAAGAATCCCAAGCATAGCCAAGTGAAGGAAGGAGTAGTCCAGGATGAAGGTACATCAAATCCTCCAAACTACGTATTGCTTCAAGACTCCTCTACTATTTTCTTAGAGACATTTGAAGAGGGAGTAAAACATGTTAGGAGCAGTTTGATGCAAGGTATAAGAAAAATTTTAGGTGCTACTATTCAAAAACAAGTAAGGTGGGAGTGGCCTTTTGATTTTTTCAACACACTCAAAGAGGTGAGGCAAGACCACTTATGGAATCATCTACTTGATTGGATATATTGGAAAAGAGAGTTCACCAAATTAATATATATCTTGTGTAGGTTAGATTAGGATAGATAGGAATGCAAATAAGCTTAGCACTATGAGCATATTTCTAGTCTTTAGTCTTAGAATGTTGATCCAAAATGAAAAAAAAACAAAAACAGAGAAAAGAAGAAAAAGAGGGCAGATTTAAAGAAGAGGCACAACCCCATACCCAAAAAAAATAAAGTTTTGCTGAAAGTGAGGAAATCTAAATGCCACTACTAGTTGAGAAAAGAGTTTTATTCAGTCATCTAGCCTAATCATGACTGAACATGTTTTAAATTTCTGCTGATAGTTTAGTGAAAGAAGACTTGTTAAATCATTTAAGCTTGAATTTTCAGTAGGAATATATTAGGAAGAAAATATGATGGTTCTCAATGCTCAAATCTGAACCAAAGAGAAAGATAGGGATGACTAACAAAAGATAAAACACAACCCTCATACTTTCTAGTTTTATTTGTAAAAAAATAATGTCTGTGTGCAACTTGTCCCAATACCACAACCCATGGTAAATTAGATAGGTTAATCTTGGTTTAAATCATGTTTTCAGTTTCATGTCAGTAGATTAGAGAATGAAGTCTATCAAATAGCTTAATCTTGATAGATGAATAGTCTAGGTAGAGAATAAAAGAGTTCACTAGCATAATTAGAACCCTTGGAAGTGATAAGGGTACAAGTAGATAGTTCCTTTTTTTCTTTCAAAATAAAAATTGATGTCAAGGGTTTTCCAGTCCAAGTACACCCGGAAGAAGAAAAAATGTTAGGCCAAGTAAGATGGGTAGGTAGAACTGAGATTGAAGCAATCATGTTTGTTCAGATTTTATGAGAACATAGCTTCAAAAGAACATCAGTAAATGAATGAAGAGGGATCTACCAAGTACAAGTAAGGTACTGGTCTTCAAAAATCATATATCTGAGCTCTAACGTTTTGGATACCTCCTGAAAAGGAGCTACCCTCCCCAAGTGGAGCCACTGTTAGTCATCCATAATTTCTACTATCTGTAGATGACTATATATTGGTCCTAGATTTCTAAAAAACAAAATTCCATGAACATTGCGAGTTTTAGAAATCTCATTGCCTTCATTATCCTTAGAGAAAATTTCCACTATTATACCTTTTTTCCATTCCATGGTCACCCTGCTGCTCCTAAAAGGCTTCTTGTGTGCTTTTACCTACCTTTGTTCTTGTACATGACTAGGGTTTTTTAGGGAATTTTTCTTGGTTTCATGACTTCCAGGGTTAAATCATCAACAAGGCTTGTATATTGATGTTATTACACCTTCCCCTATCTTTAATATACCCTCATAAACACTTCCCATCACTCTTATCCCTCAAACCCATCATTTTTCTACAAAACCTAACCTATTGCTACAATTTGACACTTTTCGAGACTAGGCTTGTGTTTTTCCCTTTTGGACCCCTTCCCCTCCCTCAATCCTTGAAATTACACCTTCCCCTACTACCTAAAATCCATCCCTATTCCCAAAATTTTCCCCAAGAATTTAGACAACCCTTAACCCCTTCATTCCCCTCCCTCTACAAGGCAGTCCTAAATCCCCTATTTTGCCTACACCAAACTCTAATTTCCCCTTCCAACTAAGCTAGGGTTTGCTATGGAAAAGAGGCATAGGAGAAGAGGATCCATATGATAGGTCATATCAGAAATAATAAAGCCATACCAAATCATAAACATCATTCCTCCATCATTTTCCAAGAATTCATTCCAAGAATCAAGCCATTTATCACTCATAAGGTCAGTTTCTCTTCAAATTGTGTTTACAAAAAAAAAACAATGAATTTGACAAAAGTGAGAGAGGGTATTTTCCATCATAGGTCCAAGAAGAAAAACCTCTTTCATAGTTTACACAGGTATCATGGTTTGGGAGAAATGTCAACAATATAGGTGTCACAGTAGATTTGTTTCACTTTTGGAGTGACCTTGGGAAAATCAAGTTTTCTCATAGCTGGAGTGTCCAAATGACTTGTAAGATGATTAAAATCGTAACTAAACTATAATATCTTTCCAATGAGCTATCATGGGCTCAATTTTGAGTTGAGGAAGGCCTCCAACAGTTGTCTGCACTAGCACTTTGCATTTCTGCACCATCATTCAACACTTTTTGACCAGTCTTGGGAGAATCAATGTTTGACAGGTCAAATCAACCCCAATTAGATTAAAAAGGTATATATGGAAATCATACAGGATAATATTTCCAATGATCTATCATGGTCCCAATTTGGACACTGATAAGGCCTCCAAATTCCCTTTGCAAAAAGGCGCTACGCCTTCAGAAACTGGCGCTGCGCCTTTCGACAGGAAACGCTTCTAAGCCCTCTAACAACTCAAATCACCTCAAAAGCTTCCAAAATATTGTTTAGGTTCGTCCAAACATATTTTAAAATTGATGAGTCAAGTGTTTTTTCCCTAATCAAGAACATCTTGCAGCAAAGAAGAGAGGAAGCACTTGGCTCTAAGAGGAACTAGGGTTTTACACTTGGTAGTCCAGCAGTGTGCCAAGCAGTGATCAAATGTAGCAAAAGACCTAAAGATGGCATACAAAGCCAAGCATGAAGCAAAATCTGTAGAGAAAAGAGGTAAAGAGTATCAATTAGCAAGGTTTGAATTATCATTTATGGCACCTACAAAATCACAAGTGGCCACAGAAGGTAAAAGGTATGAGTTCAACTCCATGCTGCAAACAAAGGAATGATTTTAAAGATGCCACTATTGGATCAGATTCCATACTTATCAAAAGATTTTATCATGCCAAAATTATCGAAATATGCTAAGCTACATAGTGCAGGCGAAAGAATATTTTCAAGCTCCTACTCGGTGTAGCCTCCCCTATGATTGTCAAAGGTCATTCTTCAACGAGCAACATGAAGGTCAAAGTTATAATTTCAGTCATATACAAAGTGGCAGTGAACAAAAAGATGAAAAACAAGATGATTGAGCTCCAAGATTGAAGCTAAGGATTATTTCAAGGTTGCTTCTATGTCAAATAAAGGTGTCAAGTCTCCAGGATAAGAAGAGAAGCAAATTTCATAATTCCAACTCACCTGCAAGCAAAGGTATGAAGGAATATCAATGAAAATGATGAAAAGGCTTAAAAATTAGGGAGGAGTGATTTTCAAAAGTTTAAATAAAGCCCCTAAGTCTATGAAGGCCCATTCAACACTTGAAAATGGTTACTGATGCCTTAAAATAAGTTAAAAATATCAAGGAGGGAAGGAATTTCAAGTTTTTGTGTGAAATTGGGAAAATATGCCCAGTGTTGTGCTCCTAGAGATAGGCGCTACATGCCTCGAATTTTTTCCTATGTACTTTTACATTGCACTGCACGCCTGTAGGTAGGTGTTGTGTTTTTACCTATTTATGCCCAATAGACCCAACAGGCCCAGAAAGCCGACAGTGGTTGTGCGTTTAACTCGGCAAAAGGTGCCCGCCCTCACTCATTTCTCGCTTGACACAGAAATCTAGCCACTATGCCTTTGTTGTGTGCAGCTCGACCTGACACCATGGGCAGGCGCTACACCTTTGCTACGTGTAGCCCGAGCCGACACCATGGGCGAGAATTGTGCCTTTGCTACATGTAGCCCAACCCGACACCATGGGCGGGTGCTGCCCTTTTGACCCGAGAGGTTTCTGAGCAATGCAAATGCCCATTTCACCTCAACACTTCTTCAAAGATGCCTCTAGGGTTTTTTGAGCAAGTTTTGTATCAGTGAATAAAAGGGAAATGAGGTGGCTGATACAAATGAGGAAAGTAACAAAGAAGGCAGTGATGTCAGCATGAAAGACAAAAATGAAGAAGTAAGCCAAGATTCCAATAAGCCTGAAAACAACAAAGCACATATCAATGATAATGATGGCAGTAGGTCAAAGGAGCATTGAGACTCTTGGCAAAGTCACATATAGTGAAGAAGAGAGCATTAATATCAGCATGAAGGATGTAAATAAAGCAGAAATCATGGAAGCAAAAGGAGATGATAATGATGATGATGGTAAGGTCAAAAAACCATGAGAAAGCAGTAAGGCTGCCAACCAAGAGGCTTATGAAAAACATGATGGAACCAAGGTCTAAAGACAAATAAAACCTTAGGAAAATGGATCATCCATCCCCTACAACCATCCTAGACATAACAAGGATGATAATTGCAAAATTTGGGAACTTTTTGGAAATTTTTTATTTTTGCTGATTTGGAGGGCCAAGGGGGTGGCACCCGTGGTGCTATGATTTTTCTCAGGTCATAATCTAGAGGACAGGCTTACATTTTTGGAATCCTCAGCTCAATTACGGCATGCTCACCAAGTTTCAGGTCAATTGGAGTTGTTTTGGTCCTCCAAAAGGGTCAAAAACACCCTAATTTTCACCTTTCTGCCTAGTTTTCAGGATATGTGCGGCGCCTTTACCAGTCTTCTAAATTTTAATTTTTGAATAGGCTATAGTTTTTCAATCATAAAACCAAGGGATTTTTTAGAAATTAGACTCAACAGGCTTTCCAAGAGCCATCATGGTGCCCATTTTGACATCGAGAATGCCTTCAAAACCTTGCTTCAAGTTGACCCTATTTTCCTGTGCATGTGTTGTGCCCTTGGCCAGGAAATACATCCTTAAATCTTAGTGCTGCACCATGACAGTAAAAAAATCAACAATGTATGCTAGGAAACATTTTGGAGCCTTGGAAGAGCCTAGATGTCAATTTTATTTGCCAAAAATGCTCGAAAAGATATTTTTCATCAGATGTTTTGTGCCTTGGGCCTTGCAAGGTCTCAAAGGAAAAAAGTGACATTTATGATTAACTAATAGGCTTCTAGAGACCTAATTATGGTTTAGTCCTCCAATGCAATATAAATATAGCATGGAGGTTTCATTGTGTATGTTGGATATTCGTTAAGCATGCTATGAAATAGACTTGGAATTTATTGGTGAAACTGGTTTTTGGTGCCTTGTGATGGTGTTGGATTGTGCTTCCATGGATCAAGCTCACTCTTAGGATTCATTAAGCCTGTTTAAATGGTGATTTATTCCATATTTATTTATTTTTTTCTTCAATTATTCATTGTGTTTATGGTTCATTTAGTTATAGAACAGAAATAGAGAATAGGATTTACCTTCTTGGTACCCTACTTCTATCTGCTTTCTTAACTTCCATGTTTTCTTCCTCAAAGTTTTGCTAAAGAAATCCTTAAATGCTTCTTTAGTTTTACTGATATGTTATGTTATAATGCTATTTATTTGCAAGTAAGTTCTAGAGAACCCTTCACTACTCTCTTATCTTACTTAACTGTTGTTTTTAAGACTTGCTTAGCCCAGTTGATATTGAGGAATCCTCCATTGCTCTTCAAGTTTTCATTATGCTATCATCTTAAAAGATTTTTCTTGTTTATTGGTTTGTTAAAGGATCCTTGATTTCGAATTTAACTCACTATATTCACAACTCCATGTTACTTCACTCTCCCTTGACCTAATTAGATCCATTTGATGTTGCAAACTTGCCCTTTGAACTATCCTTGACTCATTTTTACACATTTCAAGACTTTTGTAGACTTCATAGCCCAATGGATTGATATTCCCCACTCTATTAACCTACTTAACAACTTTCCCAACCAAACAAAAAAACAAACAAACCCTAAACTTAACAGCTAGCCTAAAATCAAAACCTAAAAAGCAAACAAATTCATATCCTTTGCACAAAATAGAGAGAGCCCTCTCTGAGTCCAGGAAGGCTAGGTCCTAGGACTCCAAAGACTAGTTTGATGTTACCCCTGTTCATTTTTTCTTGCCAATCTAACAAATTATGGAAACATAACACAAGATTTAGCTAGAACATATTGGCTCCAACTGGGGATAATGATTTGCTTACAAAACACTCAGAACAACAAGACAATATCCTTGGTTGTGTATGGTGTGAGTAATTCTAAAATTTCTTCCATTTCATTTCGAAATTTCTAGAAAAATAATTCCCTACGAAACCTCTCTTCACTAGAACCCTTATTCCTCATTTGTAACAACCTCGAGTTAAAAGTTCATATAATAAAGTTAATAAAAGAAAAATAATACCAAGGTCACGGGACACCTATTCCAAGCTAAATGTTGGGAAAAATATCCTAATGGGAATCACTTGATCTATTTATTTCTAAGGGGAAATTGGGAAAGCCAATGGAAAAGGATTTGAAAAGGGAAAAAGGATCTTTTGGCACTTTATTTATGAAAGTAAAGGAAATTAGGAGAAAAGGGAGGTGAAAGGTCACATGTTATTTGTGTGGAGGAAATTAAAGGAAAAATAAGGAAAATGAAGAAAATAGAGGTATATGGAATAAAAATGCATTAGAGCATCAATTTGTAGCCTATTGTCAGTTCATTTTTAGGATTAGTCTCAGAAAGGAAAAGGGCACCAAGAGGAGAAGGAAATAAAGCAAGCAAAGGAAGGACAAGGAAAGGAAAGGAAGGAAAGTATCAAGCAAGGAAATGTTGGGTCAAGCATCTTCAACAAAAATATTTGCAGGTAACAGGTTCCATGTATGATTTCCTAGCGTGTTTTGGCATGCAAGGTATATGCGATCCAAGCGGATATTGGTGGCCACCCACCTATCCCACTTGGACCCCCACCATTGTTTCTTTCAGTTTTTCAGTTTCCTTAATTGTAGCACAGTTTACTATTTTTAGAAAATTTTCAAATCCTGAACATTCGGAGATGTTTTGAGGCCCTAAACAATGTTTTTTGGGAAACCCAAGAGCAACATGGGTATCTAACTGATGTTTTTCACACAAAAGTTGTAGTTCTCAATTATATATTTCTAACGAGGTGTTGTGCGCATTAGACAAAGATCGTATGCCAAAATTATGTCCCCGAGAATTTGATGTACCAATTTACCCAAATGGGGCCCATATTTTTGGTGCTTCATCTCCTAGGGTTAGGTTTTTGGATGTTTATCGTTTTCCTTGTTTCTCAATCATAAATAGCCCTTGGAGCCTCATTATAACATAGTTCAGAGGCCTGCAGCTACTGTTATTTCCCAAATCCACCTTAGGCTGAAGGAAGGTGAGATTCAGGGTAACATCATACCACACTCAGTCTGGTAGCTAGCCCTACCAGAACAGGAGAGGGCTCTCTCCAGGTCAATCTCAGCGAAAATTAATCAATAGGGCTTGAGATGACTGAAATGAAAGCTAATTTTAGGCTAGGTATATAAGTAAAGGAATTTGATTTTGATTTTTAGGGTTTTTTGTTGGAAAAAGGAAAAGGCAGTTTTGGGTGCGGGGATAAGGCCAATTTCTTGCAGAGTTCAATTTGGGGCAGGGAAGGAAATGGATTTGATGTCGAATATTCAATGAATGGATGGAAAAGACTACTGAGGAGCTGAAGATGGCAAGAGGGTGCAAGGATCCTCTTCAAACTGACGAAAACATATAAAACTAAACAAAAGTTTAAGGCATAGCACCAACAAACTAATTAATTCTACCTTAGTTACTCATTTGTTTAATTCACAATAAAAGAGAAGGGAAATCGCATACATAAAAATTAATGAAACTTACAGATACATGGAGAAAAATATCATCAAAACTTAGAGCCACAAGGATCCCAACAAGTGCTGCAAAACTCTGGTCTTTCCTTTGCCAAAAATCTGAAATGAATATACAATGAGGTGCCAAACTATTCCCAAGAGTCCAACCCTGAATATGAATGATGAATTACATGATATAGACCATCCTAACCCATTCCCATGCCTCTAGGGGTCGAGCTCATCATTCTAGGAGCTGTTTCAACCATTTTCTTAAAAATAGAATCAGTTACATTAAACTTGGGCCGAATTTCTGAAAATAGGTGTTGAAGATGAACTCGTATCTCCTAAACCATAGCACCTGTTACAAAACTGAAAGAGGTTTTTGTAGATAAGTTCATTTTGGAGAAAACATCTCTCAAATTTGGGAAATTCGTTTCCAGTTTCTCACAATCTATTCCACAAAATCATCTCTAAAACAGAAAATCATTAAAAATTTAAATCTGTGAAAATGAGCTGTAAAGATCTAGTCACGTATCCCAATTCATGACACCTTTGAATAAACTAAAAGAGGTTTTTGTTATATGGATTGTGGTTAACAACAACCTCCTTAGGTTGTGAAAAATTACTTTCCATATGTTGTAAAATTTCCTCGCACTAAAATTACTAAAACAGTAAAAAATATGAAAAATTTGCTTTGTTTTAATGTAGGCTCCAAATATCATTGTATATATCCCACATAGTAGCACCTGTGCATAAAATGAAGGAGGTTTTTTTTATTTGGTATGTTATGAACAAAAACCTCTTTCACGTTTGAAAAATTCCTTACCATTATTTCACAAACTGATTTTGTGATAAACTTGTCATTGTGTGCAGCAACTGACCTCATAACCAAGAATCACTCATTCATTTTGATCATATCTTCTAATCCGTGAGCCAGTTATGGGAGTGTGATATACCATTGGAAATTTTTTTCTGAGCTTCTTCTGATGGACACACTTGTGACATTTTTTGTGCTGAACATCATGTGCAAAACATCTAACAAAACCAGACATAGTAAGAGATCATGTTGATCTCTAGTGACAAGCTGCAAAGACTGACACTAACAGCTACCACATCTCTTCTCAAAGATAAGCTACCAGTGCCCTAGATAGTTTATTTCCATTATATCTGTAATCATATTTCAGTTATTTTATATTAATGACATGAAGGTTTATTTCCACTGCATCTATGCATTTATGGTTATATTCGTATTCGGTTGCATTCCTTCATAAATCTGGATCAATATACATGTGTATTTTTGTTTTATTTGGTGTCAGTGGCATTGATTTTATCGTGTTTTGACAGCGGTTTTAACCTTGCCTTGCCATTTCTGGATATCCATGGTGTGAAGGGATTCGTTAATCGTCAAGCTTTGGATTGTTGGAAGGTTTTGGGTATGAGTCAGGTGGTCTTAAGAAAATTTCAAGGGTTAGGGGTGGAGATGGTTTTCTCAGCATAGCCCTCAATAGGTGGGTGGAGACAAGAAAATTTCTCAAGGGATAGTGAAGGAATTTTTAGGCTTGCAAGCTTAATTTGGTTTTTTGATCTCAAGACTAGTTTAGGTGGGATCACGATATGGTGAGGGTGGAGGTGGTTTAACCACTAGATTCCCTTGCTTTTTTTTTATTGGTTTATCCCATGAAATCCCACATTCATGCTTGGAATATGGCATGAGGGTGATTGGTTGAAATATTTATTTGGGTCAACCAAATCTATGGTTGGGTGGTACGTAGAAGTCCGAGACCTATTTGGATTTTTCATATGGTTAATAAGAACTAAGTTTCTATTGCTTTTAATGAGTAAATGTACTTATTTTTGTGTGGCTTTAATGACTATTCTATAATTTTTTATTTATTTTGTTATATGTTGGTTATGAGTATGGTTATATGACAGATCTAAGTATTATCATATATTGACTGATGAATGTCTACTTCATGAAAGTATGAAATAATTGATGCTATGACATCTATTGCATTGGTCCTTCTTTTTCAGCCTCAAATAATTTTTCAGATCCTTATGTTCAGATATGCATTCATGACTTGTATGTTTCATGTTTACCAATTTTTTGACAAAATTTAAGCCCTGTTTGAGAAGGGTCAGATCAATTATTGGTTTATAGGATTTATTTCTATGTCAGTGATTATTTTTTAAAGTTTCACTGAGTTATGGGAAAATACCTGAGTCCTAGCCCTGAAATGGTGGGCTAGAATTAGGGGTCGTTAGCATAGAATTGACAGGAAAATTCCATATTCATTGCAAGACAAGCCTATGGGAGCGACTGGAGGCTTATATTCGCTTGCATTCCTTGTAAAAGGAGTTCCCGAGGGTCTAGTTTAGTGAAAAAGAGAGTTATCTGAGGGGTTCGACACCTAGAGGGGTTGGGTTGCTCCTGAAGGTCTTGTAACACCTAAGAGAAGTTAGTAAGGTCTTAAGTTGTCACAATCATTTCCTTAAGGTGATATATGAGGTTGAGTATTATCATAGTGAACCTCAACTAATGTTTACCCCAGGAAAACTAATTAATGTCGGTAAATGTGGTAGGAGATGGGTTACATCCTTCTACAACTAAAAAAAAAATATATAAAAAATAAAAAGTAAATGCTCAACTTCTGGGTATATTTATATACAACTCCTAGCTATAAAATATATTGATATCAATTAAGTGTAATCCACCTTCTAATGATACCAATACAACATCCATGTGTTGGATCTTATGCCTCTATGCTACTGGATTTTGAAAATGAAAATGGGTACTAATAATATAAATTCTTCAAGAAAAATTAATGCATACCCTGATGATAACACTTGTTGTTATGCAAAGAAGGCTTCCATGAAATCCATGAGAGAGAAAATTAGATGCTTAAATTTCTTGAATAGCTTCATGACATGTGTCTTTTTGCATAGGGAAACCACAATCATTATTTGGCTCTTCAACTTTTCTTTGTTCTTGAAAAGGTTGTTGCTGGTAATCTTCTTCCCATTTGATGGTAAGAAAATCTTATTGAAAATACACAAGAGGGTCTTCCTCTTATGAACTGTAGGTATCACAAATTGGAGAATATTTTGAACAACCAAAACCCTCATCTGAAAGATAAAAGGAATCAATGGGAGCACCAGTAAAATTTAAAAAATAAGACCTCATCTCAATTAGTTCTTCTTTTTATTGAATGAAGTTTTCAAAAAATAATGCAGGTATTTCCATCTTGAAACCCAGAAAGTGAACACCCAAAGTGAAGTAGATAGGTGAACATATACAACCAATCATAAGTTCTTGTTACCTTCGAGAATTAGTTCTACAAATTTATGAAAAACCTAGGGAACTTTTTTCGAATATGTTCCCTTGAAAAAATGCCAATTTGATGTTATTTCCCTGGAAACAGTTCCTGGCGATGAGGGAACTAGTGCTCGGGACATCTAAATATTGATAAAAAAAATTATAATATGTTTCCGAAGGGATACAACATGAGATTTTTCAAAGAATTATCTAATTCAAAAACCCATCCTTCAAAACAATAATGATCAGAAAAAATGAGGGTTGTAGGGGCCTTAAATTAAAGACATGGCCTAGAAGAAATAAGATAAGGTAGGGTTTCAGCATAGAAATTAATAATTTGGGCTAGGAAATTAATAATTTGGGCCTTAGCTCTATAGAAAGTATTGTGAATAGAAAAGGAAACTATGAGTGAATTTATGGAACATGGAATGCTCATTATGGGTTTAAAACTTAAAGCACATGAGTACACGTAAGTAAATTAATGAGTCTTAATTCAAACGACCTGCTGCATCATACATTATTCCAAAACATGAAAAAAACATAAAGGAAATAACACACAAAGAAATGAAAGTAATTCTTGCAACTATATCCACTACTAGAATAAAAAAAATTGTTACTAATTTATTAAGAGATTTCTCCATTACAAAAATGATCATGACTCCAAATATCCCAACCTATGAACCTCTCAAAAATATATTTTTTTATACTTTTATCCATGCCCTGAACCTAAATATTTCTAAAGTCAGTTATAAAACTAATTAAACAATTATAATTTTTTTCCTACTATTTTAAAAATCCCTTTTGATATTTTTTTTGAAATATAATAATATAGATAAATGAGTTATTTGAAAGAAGTAATTTTTAAAGCCCTAATCGAATCCTCTAGAGATAAAGATTTTCCCTTTAAAAAATAATTCAACACTTATTATTACATGATGGATTTTTAATTAAAGCACACCACATTAATAAAATTTGAAAGTGAATATTAATGAACGCGGGGCCACTATCTGTCATCCTGCACATGTTATAAGCCAAGAATGGTTTTATAAAACCCAAAACTACCCTTGGGACCACCTTCGATGAGGAGGGTGTTGTTGGAATTTATTTATGGAAGTAGATATGAAAATAAGTGGTTTCTTCTCGACATTACTCTATGACTTATCTTACGAGCACATTGAGCTATCGGGATCTCACTAGATTTTGAGAATGAATGATTTGGGACATGGAATTTATTTGGAAATTCAATTCACTTCAAGCACTATGGAATTGGAGTATCATCCTCTGAATCATTCTTACACTTCACAGACTCTATTTGCATATATCCTTTGATGTGAATACATTTGCTAGTAAGTAGAAAATTGCAACTTTTTTTTGAATTTCAGGCCAATTTGTTTTTTTAGCTCCCTTTTGGAAATATAGAGACCTCATGAGTTAAAGGCTTTCCATTTTCAGAATAATCAGAATCACCAAAATTATTTAGAGTGCAAATAAGGCCACTTCAATCACTCAGAGGACTTATTATTTTGATTTGGTTGTTTTATGCTTGTAATTGGGTATGAGCATGAAGCACACTTTACAATTCTGCTTTTTTTTTTTTTTTTCAGAAAGAAAAAAACGCTGTTTTATATCATAATTAATAAAAACAGTGCATAATACAATTCCGCTACAAAATCTTTGACTTGAACATTTTGTTGATTATATTCAGCCATTATGTCAGTCTTCTCTTCTTGTAAGAGCTTTATTTCTAATTCAAACCTCTCTAATTCTAAGTGATGAGGTACCACTAAATTTTCAAGGGTTGCATTTTTCTTCTTGAACTCCTCCATTTTATATGCAACTTGAGGAACATTAACATGATCCTCAACACATGTTTTCCTATATTCCCTCAATTCTTTGCCAATATCGTGCAACTTAATATAGACTGACTGAATACTCTCTCCATCTATACCTAAGGACTGAATTTGTTTCAACGTTGTCTGAAATCTTTTGTCAAGATCATTTTTGTCTTCTTTCAAGCAATAAAGTTCTTGTTGTTTTAAATTCCTTTGGTTCTAGTCGAAATGGATAGAGCTTGAAAATATTTTTTGAATGATATATTGATGTCTAGACAACACCTCCTGGATTGAAAGTTACCTTCTGGATTGAAAGTTACTAATAGTCAAAGTTATGAAGGAAAAATTCAAAAGTTCAAGGTCAATTAGCACAGTCAATAAGTACGGCCGTGTGGGCACGTAGATGGAAGGATTGGATTGACCCATCGTGACAACATAGAGAGGAAACTCACCCTGCTGGTTATACAATCAGGACCTAAATGTGGTTATATGTATCACTTTTGTATAAATTGATTATTCCCTGAACCATAACCATAGTTGTGTTTAAATCCATTTTGAGCTAAAGAAAAGAAGATTGGGGATATACTTAAGGTTTAGCATGAACGGGTCGATAACCTGGAAATTTGGTGAAGGCCTTCAGGATTATAGATGAATGAGTCATCAACATATTAAATTTGGAATTTTATTCTGAACGTGTAGTGGATATAATTGGAAGTCAAGCATGAACAATTTGGAATAATAATTAGTGGAATCGACATATTTGGAGGTTGATTTGGAAGAATTCCTAAATTGGAAGGTCAACCAAATTTAGAAAACTGCTGCTAACCAAGTTTTCTTGTAGAGAAAATGGAGAGTTAGAAGAATTATTGTGGACATCAAGAGGATATTCCAAAAATACGAAAACAACAAGTTAATCACATCAAAACCTCCGATAAGAGAAATACAATTGCAATATAACTAATGCTTTAAAACAAAAAATATTAGTCCCAAATTAGATATAAGCATAATCAAATTTACAAGATGTATGTTGAAAAATAGGTATTGGCATGCTCATTATGGATTCACGCTATAGGTGTGTGTGATGGATTAATCAGTAATCATATATTACTAAATGTGATGGTATGGTGTTTGTGGGGTTTGTTTCAAGATAGAAATTTATGTGTTTATGTAAGAAAGTGGCTTTAATTATTTGAGTTTGAAAATGTATGAAAGATGAATCATTGATACAAATAAAGTGGTACCCTACAGATTTGGGTTTTAACTCCTTCTAGTAGTTGGTAGAAATTAGTTATGGGTTGAAGATCCGTTGGGTGGTAGCTGATAAACTTAGGGGTTGTATAATCCTTCAATTGTAACCTATAAATTAGGGAGTAGTAGCTTTCTTTTGGTTGTAGCTAGAGAAATATTTAACAAGTAGATGCTTGCCTTTGTGAAGAAAATTGAAGAAATGTTTGAATAATCCATGTGTGATATTTTGTGCTTCTTGTATTGATGCTTGTGATACTAATATGAATTGTTGTTGAAATATTTATTGGTGTCATAGTAGCTTTACTAGTGAAAGATTTTTTTTTAATTCCCACAATACTTATATCCCCACCTTTAATTCAACTCTAAATTAGGAAAGTAGTGGCTAAGGCATTGGAATTGTTGAAAGAGCCTCATGGTAACTCAATATACCACTTTACGGTTGAACTAATCAAGGTTTTTTGAAAACATATTAATCAAATGGAATCATCGATTAAAGAGTTGGATGTGCACCACAAATAATAAGTCATAACATGGTTGATGGGACCTTTCCCGATTTTCCTTCAAACTTTGGAACGTCACTGGGAAATTTAGTAGGCATGGATGACAAGAAAGGGAAATAATAAATGAGATCATTTTTTAGCCAAGAGAAGTCTAGTAAATCCAAAGTTGATATGAAAGGTAACCATCAATTAGGGTATTGCTGAGCAAATTGACAACCATGAGGGAAAAGCATGGTACCCGGAGGAGGATATCTAGGATATCTTGGAATAGCCTGAGTAGATGGAGTGTGCATACCTCTAGGGAATCCATATTTAGCCATACAAAATTGTGGTTGAGATGGTATCTGAAATGTGTGACCGAGGTATGGTTGACTCTGGAAAGGAATATTTTTTCTTGTTTGTCTAAATTTATATTGTCCCTGAAATGGTTGGCCCTAAGCAAATTAACCTTTAAATGGTTTACCTATGAAAGGTTTCCCTTGAAAAGGTTGAATTTTTTTCATGGCTACTACACCAGGTTGTCCCAAGGATACTTGTCTTATATATTTTATTGCAGGTCTAGTTTGATAAATGGTAGTCTGGGGGATGTCAATAGAAACTTGAGAAACTTGAGAAACTCTTGGGATGGGTGTGTGAGAAATTTTATTTTGCTGAACAAAAATTTGCATAGTTGGTTGAACAGGAGTACGAGGAGTACTCGGGCCATCCTATTGACTACCTGGAAGATATGCCCTCGGTGTAATTTGAGGTATTCCCTAAACAATTTATTAGACTTGAGTATAACCAAATGGTCCAGTTGGCTGAGTAGGTTGATTGTAAAGCAACTGCGGGGTAGATTGCAAAGGATGTTAAGTAAATGAAGGATTCCATATAGTGTTCATACTTGGATAAGGAGTTCCTACTGAGGGTTGTGATGCATAAGGTTAACCATAGCCAATTTGAGGCATTGGACCATGGCTTTGATAATTACCAGGTAAAGGTTGCCTTACAACCATAGGATTAGTTCGAACATAAGGTTGTCCTCCCAGAAGCAGTTTTTCACCCCAGGCAGAACGTAACCACCTGATGAGTTAACTAGAGGGGTATTCCTGGAAAGAATATAAACATATTCCATACTCAAAGTTTGGGCAGTAGACCCTATTAAACTAGTTGACATAGTAGAAGATTGAGGGGAAGGAGATGCTCGTGAAAAATTTCCAGTAAGTGATTGGTACCCAGCATGAACATAAGGACCATTGTACAATAATTTTTCTGGAGAAGATGAGAACATGGAAGAATCAATAGACATGTTTCCATAATCCATATCAGACATACAATATCCAGGTAAAGAGTAAAATGGGATTCAACGACATGGATGACCGTAACCAGATGAATGTATAAAGTCAGGGATGGTAAGGTACTAAGGATCTGGTTGAAAAGGAGAAAAAGGTAAATCTAAAGGAAATTTTGGTTCACCAGGCCGTAAATATAAATAAATTTGATGAGTAGGAATTTCTTTCTTTTTTTCATTGTAAGTTATCTCTTTAATGCTAGTAAGGTCAGGAGGAAGATTCTCAGTGATGAGAAGTTTTACTCAGGGTGAACAAGGACAACTAGGAGTAGGGGCTATAACATTTGAAGGTGAATTAGGTTCTGTAAAATTAGACTCGGGTTTAGAAATTTATGGTTCAGTGAATTGTGTATCTGAAAGTTCACTAGTAACATATCCCACTATGACTGCTTCAAAAATTTCTAGTGGATCTTGTTCTAAACCTGTTTCAAGTTCCTGAGGTCTAGTTATGTGAAAATCAGGATGAATGACAATACATGATTCTGGTTGTTATGAAGACCCCGTTCCTATTTATTGTGTCCTTTCAGTTTTAATTATCTCCAACTGACTTGGTCTGTATTCAGGGGGTTTCCCCTGCATTCTACATGAAGTTATCGGTAATTCAGCCACGATTAATTTTTAATACATAAAATAAAAAAATTTCAATAAATCACTCCTAAGGCCTCTAAAAATAAACAAACAAGTGAGCACATGCTATAAAATCTAGAAGCCACACACAAACAATATGTTTCCATAATAAAATCAGTAGTTACTGATGAAATCCAACATCGCAGAGATCAATGTGGAACACTAGCGGTTGGAACAATTACCCTCACAACCTGCTTAATGAAATAGTCTGGTGCAAGTAACTCCAATATGCCATCTCGAGTGAAGATTACCCTCCAAAAATTCCAAGTGAGTCTAGTCAATGTCTGCTCCAGGTACAGTGGGACCTTACCTCCACCGTCGCCTTGGGAAAAATCATAATATTATAGCCACTAAGGTTACCAATCGAGACAATCAAACCTGGGGGAATAGTTTGTGGCCCGATATACATGCAAGGGAAGAGTAACAAAGATCAATCCCCTTGAAATCTCCTTGACATGGTAAATCTAAGGTTTCTCACAAGTGATCCTAGGCTCCTCGAAAATGGTTAATCCTAGGTTTACAGATTGTAATGTGTGCATATATTCTATCTTTACCAACGAAGTAGGTATGATTACTCCACTAGGTCTGAGATGACCTCGTGCTTGACTCTTTTAAGAAGACCTTCCCAGATCAAAATTGAAACAACTTTATTTTTTCCTACCGCAAGATACTATTTGTTTTTTTATTTTCTTTGGAAAGTTAAGTACTTACCTATTCCAAAGCACTAATCCTGATCCAAATTGGTGGAATGAGCACTAGAAAATATAAAAATATCTACATTAATTTTGATTAGCACTGTGTTAATTTGGTTTTTATTTACGCAGAGGGGTACGAAATTGAAACTTGATTGCGACCTACTCAAAATACTCTAATGCATTCAACAATTAATATGCAACTTTTCATTTTAATGAATTCCCAGTTAAGGGAAAGTTAGAGGTTCTTTGAACTTGAAAGTGCAAATTTCCTAAAAAATCCCAAAACAATATTTTTCATAAAGAAACCAACTCACTTTGAAGTTTATTCAATAAAATTTTAATGAAATTTTTCGTTCTCTCTAAGCCAAAACATACGATTATTTTTTCAAACAATTGTTCCCAATTCCTCAAAATTGATTAAAAAAACACAAAAAATTAAAAAAAAAATTCAAAACAAAAGCTCTTAATAAAATATTTAACTAATGAGGCCTACAAGTGTATTTTTATAATTACTTTAAACTTAAAGAAAAATAAATCACTTTTTCACTCAATAAGCAGAATTAATTTCACAAAACACTATTTTCGAGAGAAACCATACTTCACAAATCTATAATCTTGGTTTCAAAAAATGAGAAAAAGAAATCACTCAAATGAGAAAGATTAACAACACACCTGGTATATCTGGAAGAAAAATATAGAAAAAAAACAATCTAGAGAGGAAATCTATCTTTCCCAGGAGAAGAATTAAACCAACTAGGGAAAACCCTACCCAAAAAATGCAAAAGGGATGAACTCTCAAAACATTACACTAAGGCAAACAAAATAAGATCACAGGTATGTCCTAAAGGTTGACATTAGCAAAAATGAACACTTAGAAATTAGAAATTAGACTCTCAAAATAAGGAAATTCATTGTTTTTAAATTTCCAAACGATGTGCTGGTAACTAGTGCAATCCATTGTGCATGTGCATTGTGTTATAATGAAAACTGTGAAAATTTACTCTATTTCTAAAACAAAATTGTTGAGGGGAGAGAAATTTTATAAAAAATAAAAAAACATCGTACCCAGCCCAGAGGACCTAAACGGTCTTCAATTACACAACATCTAGAGATAGACAAACTAGTAAAAAAGGAAAGTTTAGTCAAAGAAAACTAAGAGAACTAAGGCGTTCCCCAACAGAGTTGCCAATTTGTTTCCCGGATAAATACCTCCTGCGAACAAGAGAGATATCCCTAGAATACTAATGGAGAACTAGAAACAAAAAAACATGAAGATATCTCTTCCCTAAGCTAACAAATTTTAGATTACTAAAACTAGGAGAATAAGGTGGTGCTCTTACCATTTCCACGAAATTCTTGAAGATCCCACACTTTGCTCCAATCAAGCTGCTCAATCCTTAGAATAAACCTGTCACCACAAACATGTAAAGAATCAAAGGCATCTGCAACACAATAATAATCTAAAAAAAAAACTTAACCTAATGATCAAGGAGATTAGGAAATGAAATTGTTTTAATGACTTTATGAACAAAAATAATTCACAAATCCAAGAAAACAAATCAGTGAGAAAAATTATCAAAATTTATTATTAGATAATAGAGATAAATAATACAAACAAGCCTAGATGTCGTATAGTCTCCTCCCAAATTCCTCCAATATTCCTCCTTGGCTAAAAAACTATCCATTCCAAAAATACCAGCATAAGACTACTATATGTGAGCTCCCCTAACCCTGAAGTCTGAGCTCAATTTATAGGAGAAACTGATGAGGTTTTAGATCCACGAAAGATGGGTGAGATCCATAAATGATGGGATTAGGGTTCCATAATCCAAGGGAATTAGTTCCATGATTGGATGGGTTTGGCTCGAACTGATATGAATCAAAGGATTCTAGTTGGGATGTATGTGCCTAACTATGCTTCCACAACTTTCTTTTATTTTTTACTTTATTTTGAGCGAGTTGAAAATTTATCTATATAAAACAAAGCACAGAATTGCGCAGGGTATCTTTGTAGTATTAGCGCATTCACATGATATGGCTATATAAAGTGCGCAAGTCATCATTACCAGTTTAAAGAGTATTTTTTCCCAAAATTCATGACTTGGTCAAGTAGTATGAATGTTTGACTTGCAAGGGAGCATGGGTATGGATGGTGATAGATCCTTTTTGATGGTCAAGTGTCATGGTGACAAAATGATGTGTAACAACTACCCTGAAAACTCCAATAGGTCTGCATGTGAGGACTCACATGATTATCTTTCACTTCTCTTATCAATATATTCCTTACTTCTTGCATCATTGAAATAATCAAACCTTCAAACAATTTTTCTCTTTATTCAGTCTGCCCTATGTTTTTGGGAGAACCAGATAGGGTTTTTAGTTTGCCCTAAAAAAACATTAAATCCTATAGTAGAATTAGCGAATACATTAGGGGGAATTATCCATCTCGGTTTATTTTTCCCTCTCCTAAATTTCTTGCTTTTCATCTTACCTTCACTTCAGTTCCCATCGATTGTTTGCATGCTTAATAATCTAACTGATCTGAGCACTTTTCTTAGACCTGGACTCTCCTATTTTGAGTTAAACTTGTGTAATTTTTTTTGTAGTGGAAAATGGAGTGTTATAACACTATCCACCATTATCCATAATGCATTAAACCTACATATAATTCACTGGATTGATCTATTAGGCTGTGTTAGTGCTTAAAACCTCTGATTTGCCACTTTTCTAGTGATTTCTACTGCGTATGTTTTGCTAGTTTTTCTCTTGAGGTCATTGATTGCTTAGACTGTCATTATCATGGTTGTATTCATGTTTTATTTTGGAAATTATTTTATCTTTCATCTTAGGAGAAAAAAAAAATCATTATCTTCTTAATATGCTTGATATTATATACATTAGTGTTCATGCACTTGGGAGTATCATTGTTTACATTATTTTTAGGTGCAATGGGACTTGTATTTTGTTTTTTCATTTTGGAAAAGGTGTATACTTATTCTCTCCTTGTATAAAATCTTATTCATCAAACTAGAATTGAAAAGAATATTTTATGCATGGTTTGAGTAATAGTCTTATAAAATTCCATACGTTAACACCCCTTCCGAAGACATGAATAAATTACCTTTAAAATAAATATTGTAATAAAAGTAATCAAACACTATATTTAAGAATACACACATATTAGTTTAGGCTATAGTCTTAGGATAGGTTGTGTGAGTATAATTCCCAAGACTACAAAACTTAAACTAGCATCATTAAAAAGAGAAAAATCATGTTGCACTCACATCATCTAGGACGACTCCTCTAACAAGGGAGTTAACTATGAGAAAAAATCAAAGTGTAAGAGAAGTTAACCCACCTTTGATTGCATTTCTGTGGGAATTATTTTTATTGGGGATCCCCTAAGGTATATCAGAGCTGATTTGGGGACTGAGGTGTCATTCCCACACAATGTACTATTTATGACCATGAACCCCCCCTGGTGGTGTTTGTGATTTTAGGTAACCTTAGTGGCTATAATATATGAACGAAAGGTGACCGGGGCGAGCCTCCCTCGTACCTAAATAGATGAACCTACTCCGTCTTTGGTTTTTTGGGAGGTTACTCGTCTTCACGAAAGTGCTTGGACCCTTCCTACTGAGGTTCAAGAAAAGCTCAGGAGTAATAGTTACTATACATTTGGCCGACTCTCTCTTTTAGACCCTTCGATACTAGGTTTCATAACCAACTAGTTATGGCTATTAGACAAAGCTATCCTCCATAGTTTCTTGTTCATTTCCTTTATATTTTATATTTTTTTTATTTTAGGTGTGTGTGTTGTTTTTTACAAAGATTTATATAGTACATCACTTAAAAAAATTGGTAAAATATTTTCACCGTGGCTACCCTAGGTTCTCACTGTTTATCTTGATACTTGCAAGGCCTTCCTCCAATTTCTGTGGAGTAATTTCTATGTGAATAAGATTCCCTCACTGCTTAAGGTAGTTATTCTTGAGTTTGAAACACTGAATCAGCCCATACTGACCCAAAGTCTATTATGTTTGAGGACCCTTCAACTGAAGGTCTAGTACCTCCTTTTAAACTTCCACTTGTGGATCCTCTTGGGTCTATCTTGATTTAGGAAACAAAATTACCTTTAGTGTCTTCATTGGATTCCCCTTTAAACATCCCAATGAATACTAGTGAGTCATGGTATTTTGCGGACACCTTTTCTCCACCACCATTCAACCTGGCTATCTCAAGTTCCACACCTATTGTGGGTTATCCTAATGTGAAACCTATGGTTCATCCATGAGCCTTAGCTACACCCATTTGGGGTATTTCTCAACATTTTGTTTCCTCCACTACCCATATTCATTTTGTGTTGGCTCCCTATATTCCTATTTCGACAACCTTCAACGATACGTTTGGTTGGAATTCTTTTCTTGGTTCAACTCCTCCACCACTGCATAGTGGGGGGAATTTTTCTATTAATTATCCACTCGCCAACAAAATTCATACACCCATGCAATATTTGGTACAACAGGGTCCGTCTTTGATCGATTCTTTTCATATTGGTGGTGTTAGGGTCCTATAAATATAGGATTCATAATTTTTAATTGGCTTTTGATAGTCTTGTAAAATATGTACATACCTTGCTTTCTGCAAGTTGTTTTCCCATATTTTGAAAAAATAAAAGAAAATGAAAAATAATATAAAATAAAAAAAGAGGGTAAAAAGTCCTAAAAGAAAGATCAAAGGACTTGAAAAATATAGACCCCAAAAAGAAAAAAGATGAAAATAAAACCTGAAAGTGAGCAAGTACAAATGCCACTAATTTTTAATTTTCTATAAAATAACTGATTATGGGCACAATGTTAATAAATTCCATAATCCATGATAAGTTAAACTATTTAATCTTAACTTGTCATGTTTTCAATTTCATATTTTAGATAGTGAATAAAGATTTTTCAGACATTTTAATCCTGATAAATCAGTAGATAGGTAGAGAATAATGAGGAGCTCAACAGTTTAATCTAAGCCCTCAGATGAAATAAGGTAGATCTAGATAGTTTATTCTTTAAGAGAATAAATATTTCAAGGTTGCAAGCCTAAATGCACCTGCCAAATGAAAAAAAAAAAGTTAAAATAAGGTTGGGTAGGTAGAAAGAAGTGGAGAAAGCATGTAATAAATGATTATCGAGAAAAATCACTGATTTCCCATCCCTTGTAAGTGTTCAGTATTCTAAGCTATTAGTCAAATAGGCTCAGAGCATTTCTTTGACTTTTGTTGGGACCGGACCCAAGGCTCGATGACTGGCTAGTCGAAAATATTGAGTTCTTATGTTAAATCCCCATTTATCATTATTTCATTTCTCATTCATACATTATAACTCTTTTCATAATTAAAGACTCATTATTACTTAATGAAGAAGATAAACCCATCTAATTAACTTCCATTCATTCAGAAACATACTAAAACCCTCAAAAGTACTTTATACTAACTATTGGTGAAATGATAAAAAGACAAGCTTTGCTTTACTTTTACACTTTACATAGTCATTTTATGTATTTTTGTTTGCCTCCATTTCCCTTTTCATATTAACTTTTAACTTAGTTTATTCCCTAAATAATACCTTATCCTACTTACTTAATTCCCTATATATAAATACCCCCAAAACCCACTATTATAAAGATTTTAGACCCTTTAAAAAAGCCCAAATAAAATTCCCTTTGGTCTAAAACTAACACTAAATAAATATCCCACCCCCTATGGTTATTAAACCATTCAAAAATTTTAATACTATATAAATAAACTAAAATTTTCTCCAAAAGTTTTTTATTAAGACATATTCTGAATGTTTTAATAAAAACATATCACCCCCGCTCATCAACTTTTATCCAAAGTTTTGAATCAAATCAAATGTTTTTATAAGGTTCAAAAGGCTTTAACCCCACCACACAAAATACGCACCTTTGCAATGCATACATTAACCTCTTCTCCACATGTTTTATAACCCAAAGTTCTATCGAAATAGACCAAGGTTTATTTCAATAAACTAAATGTTGAGATTCAACAAGATGATGAGCTTAGTGAAAAGAGTCGCCTTCACTAAGTGGGCCCCACAGGCTAATTTTGGTGCAAGTCTATTTTTAGACTATGCCTATTTTTAGACATTTTGGGCGAAATCTATTTTTAGACTGCTAGTCTAAAAATAGACATGTCGGATATTATTAGCTCTTAATAATATTTGGACTCTAAACATTATCTTATTCCCTTGGAGCACTGACATTCAGTTAAAAGATTATTCAGATCAGCTAGTTGAAGGAATTATGCAATTCCTAGAGCTACTGGTGGTTCATGCATGGAGGACTTCAACTAGAACTCAAGTGGTAGAGTTTAGTGGAGTTGGAGAAGTAGTTGGCAGAGTTGGTTTCTAGTTTAACTACACTTGTGGAGTTAAACTCGATTGAACTGATTGTTTCTATTTCTAACTGATTGATACTTTCAGTGGAGTTGAGTGAATTAATTAGTTAAATTAATTCACTAAATAATAACTCATTATTTAACTAGACAGAGACAACAGTTAACTACAATGCAGAACAGATCAGTGGAGACTCAGTGGAGAGATTGGTGAAAGAGAAAGTGTGACTATCAGTTATGACTATAGTGTTGCATTGTATGAACCACACATTAATTGGAGATGCCAATGAGGATTGTGTGAGAAAGGCTGGAGCAATTCAAACTCATCTAGATCCATTCTTTAGCAGGGATTGCACAGTAGAGGCAGGCTATCAGGAGGGCAAAAATCAGTGCAGATTTTTGCTGATTGTTCTTGATTAGTGTGTAGCGATTGTATTGTATTGAGAGCTTGATATGATCAGATTTTTTTGAGGATTGTTACATGATCTCTATGAAATATATTATATACATATATTTTGGGTTTTCATCTTCAGGATTTCTCGTTAAACAACTGTGTTAATGTGTGTGAATTTTTATTGTTTCATGTCTGCATTGCAATCTTGATTTAATTTCTGCAAATGATCAATGGTGGAATAGATTCTGTATTTTGCATGAAGTTAAAATAGTGTGATATTAAGAGAATCTTGGACATATAACACATAAGTTATATAATTTCTACATGGTATCAGAGCTACGTTGATCATTGGACGAGATTGCAATTATTGAAGCGGTTGAGTTTTGTGATGGTGGAATTCGAATTTGCTACAGTGTTTGCTTGGTGTCGAAGTTGAGCATTAATTGAAATGTCTTTCAAAGAATTGCAATTGGAGTATGACCTTGAGGGAAGCTCGAATTAACTAGCATGGAAGGACAGGATGGAGGCAGTGCTGGATGATAGTGGGTTGAAGGAGTTCATAGATGTTGATATTCTGAAGGCTGCTTCTAGTGATGCAGCCGCACTTGACGCATGGAAAAAGAAGGTAGAAAAGTGTTGAAGGATTCTGTTGGAAGGTGTGAAGGACCACATTTTGTCTAGACTTCACTGGAAAGCCACTCCATTCTTAATGTGGAAGGCTTTGACAGACTTGTTCCAAAGCTGAAGTGACCAGAGGAAGTTGGCGCTTAAAGACAAGCTCAGAAAAATAAAAATGGAGAAAGGCAACAGTATTCCAAAATACCTCACAAAGTTTGTCCACTGCAAGGATGAGATGGGAAGTGTGGGGGTTGTTGTTGATGAAGAATACTTGGTGATCTTGGCTCTCCTTGGGCTTCTGAAGAGTTTGCATAGCTATGAAGACTCTGTCAATGGACGGGAGAAACTACCAAGATGGGAGCGACTTTGGTATGATCTTGTGCAGGAGGAGATAAGGCAGGGTACCGGGGATGGATCTTCATCGAAGAATGAAGATGAAGAAAATTTCACTTTGGTTGTCAAAGCTTGAGAAGGAAAAGGGAAGAAATCTTCCAAATCCGAAGCTAAAGGAAAGAAGAATGATTTGTCCAAGGTGAAGTGTTTTCACTGTCACCAGCACAGGCATTTTGCCACCAATTGCCCACAAAAGTAGAAGAATAAGAGCGCTGCTGGTTCTACAGAAGGAGAGGCCTTAGCCTCACAGTTTGAGCTAGAATTTTCTTTGATCGCATGATTGGTTTCAAGTGTGATGGGATCGGTGTGTTTTCTTGACATTGGTTCATCTTTCCATATGACCGGAGACAAAGATTTGTTTAGTGATATGAAGGAAAAGGATCTTGGGCTGCACATCGAGATGGGTGATGATGGTAGATATAGTGCGACTAGTATCAGGACCATTTCCTTTGAGAGGGAGTCTAGTAAACCTTTCATCTTAAAGGATTTCATGCATGTTCCAGGACAGAAGAAGAATCTAATCTCCGTGGCGATGTTGGAAAACAAGGTTTATGATGTTGTTTTTAGAGAGGGAAAAGCTTTCTTGCGCCATAAAAGAACTGGTCAAACTAGGAGGATAGGGATTCGAGTTAAGAATATTGATCAATTGCAGGTAGATGGCTGCGCTACAATGGCAGGAAAAGCAGAAGGAGTGGTGAGCCGAGATGAGGGAGAATTGTGGCACTGGAGATTGGGCCATCTTCACCATGGCGCTTTGAAATTTTTGCAGCAGATTTCTACCAGGCTTCCCAAAGGTACACTTGTGCATTCAGATTAGTGCAAGGGATGTAATTTGGGAAAATTTATGAAGACCACTTTTCATGAGAAGGATAGTCGTGCTTCGACGATCCTTGAGAGAATTCACATAGACGTGTGTGGACCTTTCTCGGTTGCTTCAATATAAAAGCAAAGGTATTATGTGATATTTTTTTGTGACTTTTCGCGTAAGTGTTGGATCTTCTTCATGCAGAAGAAGAGCGAGACATGCTCAAATTTCTGTGAGTTCAAGGCGCTGGTTGAGAAAGAGTCGGGGAAGCAAGTGAAATCTCTCCAAAGCGATAATGGTGGTGAATAAATCTCTGGAAAATTCAAAGAATTCTATAGAAAAGAAGGAATTCGAAGAGAACTCATAGCGCCTCATAACCCACAACAAAATGGGGTCATTGGGAGGAAGAACAGAACAATCGTTGGTGCTGCACGAGCGACGTTGCATGATCAGGGCCTTCCCATACACTTGTGGGATGAGGCATGCAACACTGTTCTTTATGTGCAAAACCGTTGTCCTCATAGATTACTTGGCATGAGTACACTCGAAGAGGCTTTTTCTGGTAAGAAGCTTGATATTTCTCGTTTGAAGATTTTTGGCTCACCTGTTTAAATTCATGTGACGAAGGGTGCCAGGAAGAAGCTGAAGCCGACTGCAGAGGTTGGGATATTTGTGGGGTACACAGAAACACTCCACAATTATCGTGTGTATTTTCCAAACAGTCTGATGACTGTTATGCGATGGGATATAAAATTCAATGAGGAGAATGCCTTGAAGTTGTCGCTTGAGAGGGAGCTACACTTGCATGCAAAGGAGGAGCTACTTGTTCCTAAAGATGAGCCTCAAGATGTGGATAAGCCACAAGAGCAGGTTCATGGAGTGGAAGAAATCACTCATGCAGCGCCAAACATTAAAGCGCGGAAGTGCACTAGCGAAGCTGAGCAATTGAATCTTGATGCAGTGCAGAATGTAGGAGTTCCTACATCACAGCACAGACAAAGACAATCATCTGACCGATTTATTAGATGCATGGCTCTGATGAGCAAGTGTATCATGATGGAGCCATCCTCTTTCGAGGAAGTTGTGGAGGATCCCACATGGGTAGATGCCATGGTGGAAGAGTATGATTCGATTGTCAGAAACAGTGCATGGGAGATTTTCCCAAGGCCGGAAGGGAAATCAGTGGTAGGTTCGAGATGGATATAGAAATTGAAGCAAGCTACTGATGGGAGCGATGAGAAGTATAAGGCAAGATTTGTTGCCTGGGGCTTCTCACAGATCGAGGGGATCGACTATGAAGAAACCTTTGCACCTGTCGCAAGGTATTCTTCCATACAGACCATCCTTGCTCTCTCAGCACAGATGGGTTGGCACATTCATCATATGGATGTGAAGACTACGTTCCTTAATAGAGTCATTGAGGAGGAGGTGTACATTGAGTAGCCTAAAAGATTCGAAATCTTTAGCAGCAAGTTGCATGTGTGCAGGCTCAAAAGAGTGTTGTATGGGCTGAAACAAGCACCTCGTGCCTGGTACACACGGATAGACAATTATTTCACCGGACTTCATTTTGCCAAGAGTGAGGCGGATCCAAACCTATACCAGATTGTGGTGGAGGGTAAGCTTTTGATCATTGTGCTTTATGTAGATGATTTAATATTAACAGATGATGAACTATTGATACGCTCATGCAAGGCAGATCTTGCAAATGAGTTTGAGATGAAGGACTTAGGCCTCATTCATTATTTCATAGGATTGGAAATTTGGCAGCGGAAAGGTAAACTATTTGTGTCTCAAGGAAAGTATGCCAGGGATATGTTGGAGAAGTTTCACATGCAAGGCTACAAGACTATCTACACTCCTCTTCCTGGTGGTTGGAGGAAGGAGGATGCTACATCTACAGAGGTAATGGATGCCACCGTTTATCGATAGTTGGTTGGTTCCCTCATGTATTAAGTCAATACACGACCGGAAATATGCTATACTATGAACCAGCTTTCACAAGCGATGGTGAAATCTACCAAGATCTTTTGGAAGGCAGGAAAGCATGTCATTAGGTATCTCAAGGGCACATCTAAGTATGGATTGTGGTACAAATAGGCGGATGAGGTGAAGCTGCATGGATTCATGGATGCAGATTGGGCAGGAAGCCCAATGGATAGAAAGAGCACATCTAGAGGGATTTTCAGTATTGAATCTACAACAGTTTCTTGGTACAGCAGGAAACAAAGATCCATGGCACTCAGTTCAACGGAGGCCAAGTACATGGCAGCAAGTTTGGCTGCATGCGAGGTTATATGGATGAGGAAGATACTGGTTGGTTTGCTTGGTTCTCATTTAGATCCTACTGTGATATATTGTGATAATCAGAGTTGCATTAAACTCTCTGTTAATCTGGTATTTCATGATAGATCTAAACATATTGACATCTAGTACCATCATATTAGAGATTGTGTCCAGTGGAGGATCATGTTGCTTTCTTACATTCCTATAGAAGATCAGGATGTATATATTCTGATGAAGGCACTCACTAGGAGAAAATTTGAATACCATAGAGACAGGATCGGGGTGGCAGATAATCCCTATCTTGTTGAGAGGGAGTGTTGAGATTCAACAAGATGATGAGCCTAGTGAAAAGAGTCGCCTTCACTAAGTGGGCCCCGCATGCTATTTTTGGTGCAAGTCTATTTTTAGACTATGTCTATTTTTAGACATGTCAATCATATTCTATGAGTTGTAGGATGCTATTTTTGGATGGCTGGTCAAGTTGGAAAAATAGATGGACTTCTATTTTTAGACATTTTGGGTGAAGTCTATTTTTAGATTGTCAGTCTAAAAATAGACATGTCGGATATTATTAGCTCTTAATAATATTTGGACTCTAAACATTATCCTATTCTCTTGTGATGGCACCTGATCTGAACCCCAGGCTGAAAAGGGAAAAACAGGATAACAACTAAACCATGCTCAGCCTTGTAGCTAGCCCTACAAGGACAGGAGAGGGCTCTCTCCGTGAAAGAATATTCAATAAAATGCAATAATGAAACTGATATTAGGCTAGGTATAATGATGGGAAAGAATTTTAATAAATGAATGAATTTTCGAGGATGTGTGGGACAAAAGGGACAGTATGAAACTGGGGAATTAAATTAGGATACAGGGTATTTCATGGTGCAAGGTAGGCAGGAAATTTTAGCAATTAAGGTTAAATAAGGATGGAATGGAAAGACTAGTGAGGAGCTAAAAAGGGCACAATAAATGGATCATTTTCAAACAAAAGAAAAACACAGAATATGAATGATTTCCCAAGGCAGAGCATATAAATGGATTCTACCTTTCTATCTTGAAAGCATTCAAAAGGAAATGTTTATGGATGAGAGGTGAAACATAACAATTTACATATGAAAAAAAGGAGAGAAACAAATGCTATATATCATACCACATGGATCCCACAAATCAGAGCTACATCTCTTATTAATTCCCTGTCAAATTGTACAATGGAGCGCAGAGTGTTCTTCCACATTATTCCCCTACTACTGAGTTACAGACTGCTTTGAAAATGATTTACAATTACAATAAATAAGCTGAAATGTGGGAACATAGATCCACAGAAAAAGGGAGCTGTTCTGATGGCTCAAGAACTGAAATATAATCATAGAAAGGACATCCAACAATCTGCCCCAAAAAATCAGGAACAACCATACATGGGCAGATTTCACAATTACGATTTTGAATGATAAATAGGTGATTTGAGGAGAAAATCCCTATTTATTTGCTGCTACAGGAATTTGTATTTTATTTATAGCTCTTGGCCTTTGACTGTTGCTTTGATTTCCATTATTTGTTTGAGAAAAATGACATTTTAATAAAATGTTGTTGAAACAAAATGGAATGAAATTATGCTTTCGGTGAAGGGAAAAATTAATTTGAATGGGAATGGAGAAGGGAAAGGAGGTGGGGACCATATTATAATTGCAATTGCAAGGATGTGGGAGTGGGAAATAATATAATATAAACCACTGTAATATAATAAGTGGTGGTGCCATCGCAATCAACGATCGGAGGGATAGGGAGGATGTTATTTAAAACATGACCAAAAATATTCCGATGCGATTGGGAATGGGGAGCGAGGGGTAAAAAATTTGTAATAATGAAATAAAACAGTATTGAGTTTAACAAAGGAAATAGCCCTTTATATTATAAATTGGCGGAAGATGTATGGTGGGCCCGAGGGTCAATCAGAATTGGGAGGTAAAGGAAGGGGGAGCGAAGCATATGAAGAAACGCCGATTCCAATTGGGGGAGGACCTTTGTATAAACAAAATAAAATAGAATTCGATTTAAAAAAGGGAAGGCCCTTTGTTATGAATGGCAGAGGATAATGTGGTGGGACCAGGATATATGAATAATCACAATCGGGATCGGGATCAGGAGCTTCGAGGCGGAATATAACATATAACGATTCTTTCGATGCGATGGGAGAAATACTTTGTAAAATGAATTAAAATGACATTTTACGTTTTATAAAGGGAAAGCCTTTGTATTATTTGAATGGGTAGAGAATATTATATGGTGGGACCCAAATTCCATCGGCATCAAAGGTCAGAGGAGGGTGGAGGGAACAATTTATATATGGAATCTCCGATGGGAACACAGCGATGAAATAAGAGTTGTCAGATTGAAATATGAGATTAACGGTCAGGATGTGGTCGGGGATTTACAATCGGCGGGTTTCCATTAGGGGTGACTTTAATCGGAGGGAAGCAATTCAAGAGGCATCGATTGGGTGTGGGTCGTTCGATCGAATGGACATATCGATGGCCGGAATATCATCGAGCGGAACCAATCGAGGGGACTTACATAATCGCATTGGAGTTTTTGGCATGGGCCAATCGGAGCGCACTTGTTAACATTTGCGATGCAATGGAAAGGGGGGGTTTTATAATATAACACTTCGAACTTTATTATAAAGTTTCAAAGCATGAAGGGGAAGTGGTTTTGAAAACGGCGAGGATTTATATACATAGACTTTATTATAAAGTTTTATGGAAATGGTGGCGAAGTGGTTATGAAATAAATCGCATATGTATTTAAATTATTTATAATGTTATTTTGTAATAGGAGGGAGGAAAAGGGGATTTTATTAAAGAAAATATAAAAATTTAACAAAATGAAGTTTTCGGAAAGATGGGAAAAGGGGAAGGTTAGGGAATAGGGGACTTTTTACTTCACTTAGGCATAAATTTCAATCCAAAAGTCAGTTTTGAGAGTGTAGTATACCGTTGGAAAGCTCTTTCCGGGCTCTTTCTGATGGATTTTCTTGGAAGATGATTTGACACTGAACATGCTACCAAAAAATTCTCTGAAGGTAGGGTGATGAATTTGTGGAGATAACAACTTCTGAATTTTGACTTATTACATATGCTGACATAAAATTACATAACGATGAGAATTTAAAGTAAAGTATCATGTTTTCACATGAAAACATGGTTTTGAGGTGAAAATTACATCAAACTAAAAAAAGTATTTCTTGGATCTTCTCAGGTGCTGTGATTTTGAATTTATTGACTTCCTCATGACCTTGCTGATATTTATTGACACTTGACTCATTAGTTTGACCATGGTAAGATCCTAGAACCTAATGAGACCAACCCTATGACCAAATGATATGATTTTAAGAGAAAAATAGTGACTCGTGACTAAAGACCATAGAGAGGAGAATCAGCAAGTTTCACATCAGGGAAAACTGATAAAAAATCACTACCATAAATGAATCCATGACCGAGTAGAATGGTGAAATTTATTGGTATGGGACTCCTAATATGCAAATGTAAAAGAGCAATTTTGATCACTGATGGCAGTTTGACTAGACTGACACTAACATCTTGGAGCACTAACATTCAGTTAACATATTGTTCATATCAGCTATTTGAAAGAATTACACAATTCCTAGAGCTACTCGTGGTTCGTGCATGGAGGACTTCAGTTAGAACTCAGGTGGCAGAGTTTGGTGGAGTTGGAGAAGTAGTTGGTGGAGTTGGTTTCTAGTTTAACTACACTTGTTGAGTTAAACTCAGTTGAACTGATTGTGTCTATTTCTAACTGATTGATACTTTCAGTGGAGTTGAGTGAATTAATTAGTTAAATTAATTCACTAAATAATAAATCATTATTTAACTGGACAGAGACAACAGTTAACTACAGTGCAGAACAAAACTGTGGAGACTCAGTGGGGAGATTGGTGAAAGAGAAAGTCTGACTATCAGTTGTGACAATAGTGTTGCATTGTATGCACAACACATTCATTGGAGATGCCAATGAGGATTGCGTGAGCAAGTCTGGAGCAATTCGAACTCATCCAGAGCCATTCTCCAATAGGGGTTGCATAGTAGAGGCAGGCTATTAGGAGGGAAAAACTGAGTGCAGATTTTTGTTGATTGTTCTTGATTAGTGTGTAGCAATTGTATTGTACTGAGAACTTGATATGATCAGCTTTGTATGAGTATTGTTACATGATCTCTATGAAATATATTATATACAGATAGTTATGGTTTTCATATTTAGGCTTTCCTATTAAAAAAGTGTGTTAATATGTGTGACTTTTTATTGTTTCATGTGTGCATTGCAATCTTGATTTAATTTCCACAAATGATCAATGGTGGAATAGATTCTGTATTTTGCATGAAGTTAAAATAGTGTGAGATAAGGAGAATCTTGGACATATAACACATAATTTATATAATTTATACACTAAAACCTGACCCGTATATTATTTCCTCCATGTTATGTAAAGCCTCACGCTTTATATAGCTAACCCTTGATATATTCAAACCATGCTTTTACTCCATCCCGTATACATAACCCCACTTTTGTATAATTAAAACCTTTGATCCAATTCATATTTTATAAAGGTTTTAAACCAATTTTTTAACCGCCAGTGCTTATGTAAACCCTGGTCCCACCATTTGTTTCCCGCACCTTCCAAGTCAAATCTCAACCCTTCGCACCTAATCTCAAGATCCCATGGTCCAAATGTAATATCGCGCGCACAAGGTAATCGAACAACCAAATCCAAAATGCACGCAAAATGGGCAGTTTTTCTCATTTCTCTCTCCTTGACGTGTCAATTTCTTATTGGATCACGTTCATTTGGTTCTAAAGCGCTTACTGCCCAATTTCAATGCGGTAACCTCTCTCTGGTTTCATTTAAATTTTGAAACCACCTCCTGCCATTGATGAGACCTACATTTAATGACAATTATGGTAATTAAATAATAAGTTTAAAACCTTTGGTTAAGCTATTTTTGATGTTATCTGCGCATTTTCACTCTGATATAACTCTTCCTGACTGAGTTAAGAATTTTCAAGTCCTGATTGCCGATTTTATGCCTAGAAACTCTGAATTAGACCAGAATTCCACCATTGAAGACCAATTAAGGAGATATTCGTTGCTTCGAAAAGTTGTTATAGTCCTCAAAGTCAACTGAAAGTCTCAGAAACCCTTTCAAAAGCCGAATACATGCAATTAAAGGTATTTTCCGACAATTGAAGCCTGCATATTCAATTTTAAACAAAATTTAATAGAACTAGGCTTTTCATTAAGAAATTCACTTAACCAATCTTCCTAAAAATACCAAAAAATAGGCCAAACCTTGGCAAAATTTTTCTAGAAAACCTTGTTTTCCATTTCAAGCCTTTTTAAAGCCAAATTCCTCAAATTTCACTGTCTAAAGATCAATTTTAAGGATTTAAATGGCTAAAACCTTTGAATTACCTTCAAAACCCCTTTTTTCAATCAAACCAACTCAGAAAACCCTTGTTTTCTGTTTTATGCCAGTTTTCAATTTCTCATATAAACTTAATTGAGCGAAAAGCCCAAAAGAAGCCATCCTTAATCTAAATTGCTCAGTTTCCTCTCTGTTAAAATTAAAAGGTCCTGCAAACAGTCTAATCTTGCTGCAATTACTCAAAATAACTAAGAAACAGAGCACAAGCAGACCTATAAAATATAAAACACCTAAATCTGAGGGATACAAAGCCCCTAAGCCTACCCCAACCATCACCGGAAAATATGATACAATAGTAAATCCCCTTCAACCACCTGTGGTTGTTGCTGAAAATGTTCCTTTGACTAATCTTGATTATAAAATTGCAGACCATGTTATTGAGTTTAATTTGCTAGATATACACAACTGGTGTTATGAAAAATATCTACACAAAGATGATATTCCAATTTGGGAAACCCATTTTCCTAAGTATATAGTCCCAGTTACTCATCCTAGACAAGAACTCATCAAACTTTGTCAAAAATACTATGACCCAGATGAAAGGGCTATAGTAAATGCAGAAAAATAAATACTTTTTACCATTATAGCCCAATCAATTAATCAAATGCTTCAATTACAACATGATCCTCGGGCAGTTCCCTTGTCTATAGAGGCATTAACTCAGTTATACCTTGGCATAGATTTCCCTAAAAGGTTCGTGATCTTTTAGAATTTTATGCCTTCTCATGTTGACATTCCAAGGATTAATCCTCCATACTCCACAACTAAATTTCTTGAAGGTTCTAGACAGATTATCTCTATGTTGTCTTTTATCCTTGGATATTTTACAGATGAGTATACTGATGAAAATTTTATTGGTTTCTTGTGCACTATATCTCTTGGTCAACCTCCAATAGTCATCTTTGACTATGTTGGCTTTATAGCAGATGCCATCCATTACTAGTTGACTAAATTACCCACAGAAGGAGTTTTTAGATATTCATCTTATCTTTTCCATTTTTTATTATTATTTCAAGCAGAAAAATTTCCAGTTTCTTTGCAAAATATGGATGTAGATGGAAAACATCTATCAATTAATTTTTTTGACTTCTTTACTGAGAAAAGAATCCAGTGATTCTACTTATTTAGAGTTTTCAAAACTATTTTTGCATCCAAAAATGAGCATATTAAACAAATCACAACAGCCTAGGATCAGTGAAGAAATGAAAAGAATATCACAGCTTTCAGAGTAGAACAAAGTTTTAGATTGGTACCTCTATCAAAAACACACTGAATTGAGGATTTTTGGGTCAAACTTATTACCCTACAAGTTTCCCAAGCATGTGTGTATGAGAATTTTTGCACCGGAATATCTTAGACAAATTCTCAATGTCGAATATATGGTAGCCAAAAAGAAGACCCAGTTTAAGTTAAAATATCAAGTTGGGCCATTCATAATCAACCACAGAGATGCAGAAAAGGAAATAGAAAATAAATTATCAGAATTTATATTTGATGAGAGTTTTCCATGGAATTATAATCCACAAGGGATCTTAAGAAAGCTAAGGGTGAAGTTTAAATTAACACCCTTCATCCATGAATCCATGCCCGAAATAGAGAATTTTGCAAATCAAATTGAATGGAGTGAAAACACCTTGGTAAAGGCAACAAGCCAAACAGGAATAGCACCAACTTTGGAAGTTTTCAAACAACCAGAAACATCAATAAAAAGAGTCAAAGAGGAATGAATTTATACAACAGAGACAACAACTGAGACCAAATTTAAAATAATCTATAACAAGAGGCTTAAACTCAGTTTTGTTGATAAGGAGAAAGTGAAAATTGATGTTGATGAGAGCGATGATCTAGTAAGAAATGATGATATAGTCACAACCATAATCAATGAAACACTTATGGAAATAGAAAAGGAAACAACAGCTAATCAGAATGACACACAGTTGATTAAGAAGCAACACAATATGGAAGCCTCTTCCTCACAGCCAGTTGAGGAAAAGGACTTGGACATCAAGGAAAGGTATAAGCTAATTAAGCAGAAGAATGAGGAGACAAGGAAAAAAATATATTCTTAGTTCCTGAAGCAGAAGCCTGGAAATCAGAATAGGTTATTATCAACATTTGACTATTCAAACAATAAAATGATGATTTAATTTTTATAGCCTACTACCTCAGCACCCAAAATAGTAGCAGACTATAAAAGGGTGGACCTTGAGGTATATACATAGAATATTCATGAGCTGGACTAGATTGATTTCCGTAGACAGATATCTAAAATGTTGTATTCTAGAGTGGCAACCAAAGAAATGAGTGCCAATAAACTTCAAAATACCATACTTAATATGAAAGATCAAATGAAGTTGGATAAATCATCACTTTATGCCAAGGACCTAAGGATAAAAGCCTTAGAGGAATTAGTCTTACAGGTGGGATATGATCCCTCAAATATCCAAGCAGCAGAACTATTAATCAAGAAAAACAAGGAAGACATAGCAGCTTTGAGGAAGCAGATCAAGCTTCCTCAAAGTGAGCATCCAAAAACAAAGGAAACCCTCCAGTATCAAAGTGAAAAAGAAGAGATGATGGAGCGCATACTTAAATTGGCATCACAAATCAATGAGATGGAAACAAAAATGGACAAACTTGTCCAAGAGAGAGAGACTGTAAAAGAACCAGAAATTCCTACAATTCCTACAGTCATTCCAGTGATTACCACAGTTGTACCTTCTAATTTAGGAGAGAAATTAGCACCAAAGGGCCCAATGGAAACTATAGTTCTAGTGACTTTAGTCATCATTTTAGCTACAGACTCTTCTACTACAAATGTACAACATATAGATGAAGCTAGCCAGATTGTCAAAGCCATGTAAGAGATGTCTTTAAAGACAGATGAGATAAATATAATGAACAATATAATTGAAAATCTTGGAAGGGAAAATAAGATAGCTCATATCAATGTTAGAACTCATGAGCAGAAAGAAATCAGATTGGGAGAGGAGCTCACGAATTTACAAAAATAATTAACTTTCACAGAGTAGATCTCATATATTAAAAATCATCTCTGGACTAACATAATTGAAGCCATTCATAATAAATGGCCTTCAATTCAGGTTATATATGAGCAAAAAGAATTGCTATTGGCAGCAAAAACATAGATACAAAAGACAAAAGATGAGTTGATTGATAAGCCTACACAGGCTTTAAAACTCATTACATTTTTAAATAACAAGAAAAAGGAGGAACTTGAAGACATGCAGATATCAGACAAGACAGAGACAATCTTGAAAATTGAGAAGGTTGTCACTAAAAATAGCTTAATGAACAATCTTGAAGAAAAATGTGAAACAATGAACCTTTCCATAACTAGATTTATGGTAAAGTATGTTGAGATTCAATAAGATGATGAGCTTAGTGAAAAGAGTCGCCTTCACTAAGTGGGCCCGCGAGCTATTTTTGGCGCAAGTCTATTTTAGACATGATGATCATATTTCAGAAGTTGCACGATGCTATTTTTGGATGGTTGATCAAGTTGGAAAAATAGATGAAATTATGTTTTTAGAATATTGGGCGAAGTCTATTTATAGATCGCTGATCTAAAAATAGATGCATGACGATTATTATTAGCTCTTAATAATAATCAGACTCTAAACAACAACTTATTGTCTTGAAGTACTTTGTTTCAGTGCAAAAATGTGGCACATCAGTGGACTGAGGTAATTACACAATTCCCAAGAGTTTACTGGAGCTAATGCATGGAGGACTCAGTTAGAACTCAAGTGGCAGAGTTATGACATAGTTGGAAGAAGTAGTTATGGAGTTGTATTCAGTTTAACTCAGTTAGACTTAGTTGAACTAGTTGTATCTAGTATAACTGATTGATACACTAGTGAGAGTGGAGTGAATTAATTAGTTAATTGATTCAGAAATAATAACTCATTAGTCAACTAAACAATAAAACAGTTAACTACAGTGCATGGCAGTTTCAGTGGAGACCCAGTGGAGAGGTAGATGAAAGGGCAAGATGGACTATCCATTGTGACTATAGTGATGCATTGATTGCATCACACACAAATTTGAGTTGCCAATGAGGATTGCGCAGTAAAGGCAAGAGTAATTCGAATTCATTCAGAGCTATTCTTCAACAGGGATTGTGTAGCGGAGGCAAGCTAGCAGGAGGCAGAGATCGGTGCATGGATTTGCAAGATTGTTCCTGATTAGTGTATGGCGATTGTACTGTATTGAGAGCTTGATAAGCTTTGTATGAGGATTTTCATATGATTCCATGATACATAATATATAGTTGGGGTTTTCAGCTTCAGGCTTTCTCGGTTAAAAACAACTTTGTTATGTGCGATTATTTTTATTTATGCTTTACATGTGTGTGCAATTAATTTTCCGCAAAATATTAACAAGTGGAATGATTAAGTATCTTGCATAAAGTTAAATAGTGTGAGATTAGGTGGATCTATGACATATGCATGCTTAGTGGATATAATTTCTACAAAGTACACAAATCTCAGACAAAAGGGTTTACCAGACATACATGTGTTCAATGAAAATCTTATGCCAGAGATGGACTATGACAACAAGATTAGGGAGTTTTCTAAAGAGAAAGTAAACAAGCAGCTAGCACAAGGCACCCCTACAGGAAAAGTTTTACTTCAGTATTTTGAGGATTTATTCATTCTACAACATGAAATTAAGCATCTCTTTTTCATCAAGCCTACTTTTTCAAGATATACAGAGGCAGATGAAAAATTCAGGAAGATGAAAAATGTCCAAATTCCAATAGCAGAAGAGTGGAAAAATTTCAGAGATTTGATGTAAAGATAAAAGGTAAAAACAATGAAAAGTTACCCTGAGACAAACAGTCAAAAGAGAGATAAAATGAAAAGACAGTTTACTGATTTTTACTACTAAAAAGATAATTTACAGCAGTAAAACAATAAAACTAATGGTCAAGGAGTATCAGTGTTAAAGAGCATCAGGTTAAAGAGTATCAACATGAAAGAGTGTTAGCAAAGGCAACTTAAGTGCATAAAAATATCTAGCAGCCATCAAGTAGGACACATGGGCAACTAAAAGCTCCTTGTTAGAAAAACAGTTCTATTTATTTTGCATAAAAGAGGACAACTTGCTAGTTTGCTAAGCAGTTGTCCCTTTTATTATGTAATGATATTTTATTTTTCCTAAAGTTATTCCTAGAACTCTTATAGGATATTTGTAATACTTTATGTATAAATACTTCAATTTCAGAAGTATTTAGTGTGGAATAAAATTTCTAGATTTACTATAGACATTTTTGTTGAATATTGGAGGCTATTGTGTGTTTGAATTCGAAGTAGCAGACTGCACAAGCTGACTGGCATCATAATTTAGGATCCTTGTGATAAGCTGATGAGTGAAGTACTTCCTACTTGTCACTGTTTCCTTTTCTAAGTTTCATGCATTCATTTTATGTTTGTTCTATCTGAATGTGTAACTAGAAGTATTACTATAGGATTAGTCAAGTGCTCATTGTCTTTAACTAGTTGCCATTTTAATGTTTTATTTTGATTTCTATTGCAAGGAACCCTTAATTTCTCCTTCTCCCGTTTGAACTCTGCCTTCTAGTTCCATTTTCTGGATCAAAGGACCCCTAATTGACCTTTATCCGATCATACCACCTCACAAAAAACCACTTTCCCAAATCCCTGAGGGTTATCTATCTTTCCCTGAATATATTTGTAACTTTTTGGCCTTGATTTCTAGTGTTGCTAGCTTGATTTAGAATCCATAGCCTAATGGACAAGTATATTTCTCTCTATCTTACCTCCAAGTGTTTTTCCCCACCAAACCCTTTAAAACAAAACCAAATTGTACTTTCATAACTAGCCTAATATATAAATCAAAACAAAGTTAAACTTTAAAGAGAGAGCCATCTTTGAACCCTAGGAAAGCTAGATCCTAGAGTTTGAAGTAGGTTTGTCGTTACCTCTAGAGTTCTTTGACTCAAATCCAAAATCCCACAACTTAAAAATTTAGTAGAGTGATAACATATTGGCGACCATACTGGGGAACTAACCAATCTTCAGTCATAAAATTTCGGAAGAAAGTTATTTTATTTATCTTTGTATTTCAAGATTATTTTTATAGGTTGCGGGTATTGAAAAATAGTAGTTTTGGCTTCTAGGAAAACCTACTATACCAGGTCTAACCGAGATCCTAAATTTGCTATCATAGTATATAATCTAGACCGAATTGGAAAAAAGAAAAAACAAACTGAAAACTTAGAAGTTGAAGTATCATTAATAAGAGTCAATTCATTACCTCAAGAATTAGTTAGTCTCCAAGATATTGAATTTGATCTGAAATTTGAGCATTCCCTATTTAAAAGAAAATCTGAAAATGATTTAAAAACTACTGTTGTAGACCTTGATTTCGTTTCATTTTTTAATACAAAACATTAAATTATTACATCAAGATCTAAATCAAAGAAAGGTGAATATCAGACTAAAGTTGAAGAAATTAATGTTACAATTCTTAAGGATATTGATGAGGCTATTGAATTAGCTAATTTTTTTACTTATACAAACAAACCTCCAGTTTCTCAGTTACACACCACAATAATACCAGCTGCAGATTCATCTTTGTATGCTATTACATCATATATAAATACTCCTCCCAACTCATCCATAGACCCATTTATCCTTGGACTGCCTTTGCAACCTAGAATACCTTTTCCACCATCCACTCAATCCAATAGTTCACCTTCTGATTTTGCAAATTTATCATTCTCATTTCCTAGTAGTTCCACTCATATCCCAATATCATTTCCCAACACTTTTGGTACAGTTTTCAGTGCATCTGCTATCATTTCCACCATAGCTCCAAGTTCTTCTAGTAGATCCTCTAGTCAAACTAAGCTTTTATCCATGGCTGCTAGATATGCTCCTCTTGTCTTACCCCAACAGTTGCATGACATGCCTCAAGATTATCAAAACAAAATACCACTGTTTGATGGTACTACACAATATAATACTCAGCAACATGTAACTAAAGTCACAAACTTCTTTGAAATTTATGAAATAGATAAATCAGATGCTAAAATGAGATTATTTGCTCAAAGTTTGCTAGAGAAGTAAAGAAATGGTTTAAATATCAAGCTGCTGGTAGCATAACTGATTTAGTTGTATTTTATAGGAAATTTTTGAATAAATGGGAAAATAAAAAGAACTCTCTTCAAATATTATCTTAATTTGATGCATTAAAAAGAGCCCCAAATGATTTAGTTCAAGATTACTACACTAGGTATAATATTGTCTATAATTCTAATCCTGCAACTCTTAAACCTACTCCTTATTCTGTTATGCTCAAATTCCCTGATGGATTTGATGCAGAAATGGCTTATCAATTAAGGGAAAGAGATGCAGACACCTTAGAAAAAATGCAATTTGATGTTGTTAGTGTAGAAATAAACATACTAGCTAAAAAAGCTAGACTCGGAAATGAAAGAAGGGTAACTATCAACTAAGAAAATTCAAATTCAGATGCAAAAATAGACAGTTTAGCCAAAAAATTAGAAAGAATGATGGATAGACTAGATAATAAGAAAAAATACCCCATTGGGATAATCAACAACAGATCAGAAATCCCAACTTTAGAAAAAGGATAAATCAAGGGAAAGCAAAAGAAATAGGCCCAGACCAAACAATTAGGCTTCCGTTCCAGGAGAAATATGTTGAAAGTTCTCAAAATAATGATGAAGATGAGGATGACATCAATCATCTAATGGGAATAGATGAAAACAATACCATTTTCCTCACTCAGGAAGATCAAGAACTATTTGAGCTTCAACAACTCAAATTAGACTCCAGTGAATCCTTGGACTATAAACAGGGTTATGACTTTGACATAAATGAAATACATAGTCAGTATAACCTTAGAAACAAGACAACAATGAGTCTTCTACCAAAAAAAATTCCCAAAATCAAAATAAGAAAAATGTAGAAGCACCAAAAACAAAAGTTTTTCAAATTCTCCCAAGGGAAAATAAGCAAAGTTCCAATACTTCTCAACCCATTTCTAGTCCTAAAATATCATCAAATCCCAAAATTTTTGATATTACTGATGAAGTGGCTCAAGCCTCAAAAGACACACATAAATCCGTTGTAGCAAAAGCCTCTAAGATGTTAAATCAACAAATTTAGATCCAAAAACACCTTCTGCTGATCCTAAACTAGCAGATCCAAAAATTGATAATTCAAAAACACTTGTTGATATTTCTAAGTCTGATAAAACTTCTACTGCTACACAAACAGTCCCTGAAAAGGAGGCTAAAAGCAGTAAAGCTCAAGAAACACAGACAAAGAATGTCAAAAAAATTGAAGATAGAAATACAACTGTAGAAACTCAAGAAAAACCAAGTCAAAATATAGTTACTAAATATGAATTAGTTCAAATTATTAAATATCAACCTTCATTTAATATTCAGACTGAAATTTCTAAGTTAAAAATACCCATTCCTTTAACATAATTGGTAAAAAATGACTTATACAAATCAACCATAACTGAAACACTAAATATGAATGATGGTGAATATGCAATTAATTTGAATGATGATCAACCAGAATTGATCTTTGGCCCTGATGTAAATGGAAAGAATGCAGATGCATCAATCCCTCCCTTTTATATCGGTCTTATCATTCATGATCAAATTCTCCATAACGCTACGCTAGACTCAGGAGCTTCCCATAATTTAATGCCTAAAGCTATAATGGAAACTTCAATCTAGAAATAACCAAGCCTTAGAAAGATTTATTTTCATTTGACTCTAGAAAATTTAAGTGCTTAGGATTAATCAAAGACTTATTTGTGACATTAGTTCAGTACCCTGGTAAAAGTATATTAATGGACATTGTAGTAGCTGATATCCCACCTATGTATGGTATGCTACTTTCTCGCTCATGGGGAGCAAAGTTGCAGGGATCTCTACAATTGGACATGAGTTATCCTACTATATTAGTGTTTGGTTAACCTAAAAACTATATAGGGAAACATTGATGAAATTCATGGTCAGTAGTGCTGAAAGATCTATAAATTATCCTATTTATTTTACACCAATTGACTTGGACTCTTTTATCTTATGTAACTCTGAGAATAATGAAATCCAAACTGAACTGATTGATAAAAATCCAACACCAAACAATGAAAACATCTTTCATGAATCCCTTTGCCACTTAGACTTTTATGGCTCAGTTAGAAAATTAGGAGCAGGAGCGGGAGTATGGATTACAAACATGAAGACTAATCACTCAGATGAACATGCCTTCAGACTCAAGTTTAAATGCACCAACAATATGGCTGAGTATGAGGCACTCATTCTACGCCTTAAAATCATTGGAAACTTAGGAGAAAAAATAGTACTAATCATGGGAGATTCATAATTAATCATAAAGCAAATAAATTCAGTATATTATGTTTATAACCCTAGACTAGCCAGATACAAAGACACTGTGACAGATTTAACTGATGATTTATTGGAATGCAAATTTGTTGCTATACCTAGAAAACAAAATATTCAATCACATTGCCTAGCAACTTTTGCTAGTACATTCAATTTACCCTTCCAACTAGCACACAGGTATAGTGTTGAGGTTAAATATATACCAATTATTCCATATAACCTTAAGTATTGGCAGATTTTCTCTCAGGATGAACAGATTTACCATTTTTTGAACAATGAAGAAGAATTTCAAAACTGTAAAATAGATACAAATAGTAATATAGATTCAGATTTGGATTGTGAAATAGATAAAATAGATGTACATATATTTAATAAACCTACTGTATTTAGTCAATCTGACATAGATAGCTTAGAAAATATAGATATTGAAGAAATCATTGAAGAATAAACTGACATGTTAGATCTCAAAAGGTTTAACCCCTTTCGAAGATCTCTTTGACTCCAATGATGTGCCTAAAAAGAAAAAAATGGAGCCAGTTAGGTTTGATATTGAGGAATGGAATATTGTAACAGAATTGAAACCAAAGATGATAAAACTGTCTAAATCTTTACCTCTACAAGAAAAGGAAAAATACATTGATCTTTTTAAGGAATACCAAGATGTTTTTTCTTGGAGTTATGAGGATCTCAAATCTTATGGTACAAACATAATCCAACACAAAATTACAATAAAAGAGGATAAAAAACCATTCAAACAAAAATTGACAAGAATTAATCCTGTTCTATTTCCTTTGATAGAAAAGGAAGTAAAGCGAATGTATGATGCCCAGATCATTGCACCAATCAGGTACTCTAATTGGGTTTCAAACCTAGTTCCCACTAGAAAGAAAATAGGTGAAATTAGATTATGTGTCGACTTTATAAATATTAAAAAAGTATCTTTAAAGGATAATTACCCTTTACCAAAGATGGATCATATATTACAAAGGGTAGCTGGCTCCTCTAGGATTTCTTTGTTAGATGGTTTTTTAGGATACAACCAGATCTAGTCCAAAAAGAATATCGGGCTAAAACAACTTTCACCACTCCTTGGGGCACTTTCATGTATGTGAAAATGCCCTTTGGTCTGATGAATGTAGGAGAAACCTTTTAGAGAGCTATGGACATAACCTTTGCAAAGGAGTTTCATGAATTCTTGGTAATTTATCTAGATTTCATTACTTTATTTTTCAAATCAGATAATGAACACTTGGATCATTTGAGACAGGTCTTTATTAGATGTAGGAAATTTGGAATCTCTTTAAATCGCAAGAAGAGTCTTTTTCGATTAGAGGAAGGTAAGTTACAAGGACCTATAATCTCAAAAGAATGAATTAGCACTGATCCTGCTAGGATAGAATCAATTCTAAACATCAATCCACCTAGAAATATCAAAGAATTACAAGCTTTCTTAGGTCAGATTAATTTTTTGAGAAGATTTATTTCAAACTTAGCTGAAATAATTAGAGAACTGAACAACATGCTAAAAAAAGACTCAATTTTAAAATGGACTGTTGAAGCCAAACAATAATTTGAATCCATAAAGTAGGCTTTAACTAAAACAACAGTCTTAATCAGTCTAGATTTCAAAAAAGATTTCATAATTTTTTCATTTGCTTCTGAGCATACCATTGCTGTATTTTTACTATAGAAGAATGATCAAGGATTTGAACAACCTATAGATTTTTTCCGTAAAACCCTTAGAGATTCCCCTTTGAAATATAACATAATGGAGAAACAAGCCTTAGTTTTGGTCAAGGCCATCAAAGACTTCAGAGTTTATATTCTCTATTCCCACATAATTGCCTATTTCCCTAATTCTGTAGTAAAAGAAATTCTTACTCAGGATGGTCCTAATGGAAGAAGAGGTAAGTGAATTGCATCTATTCTAGAATATGACATAGAAATTAAACCCACAAAACTCATTAAAGGACAAGGATTAGTCAGGTTAATGGCTGAATCTAATTGCAATTCACTAGATATAAATTTTATTTCTCAGGTTGATGACCAGGAATAGATGGCGACTCCAATGATCAATGAAGCCTTTCTAGATTCACCTTGGTACTCAGATATCATCTTTGTACTTACAAACTTACAATCTCCTCCTGAATTTCCAAGGACTAAAGCTAGAATTCTAAAGCTTAAAGCAATGAGATTTTGTATCTTAGATAATGTGCTTTTTTGGAGAGATCATAGTGGGATATTATTGAATTGTTTACTAAAGGAAGAAGCTAATAAAATACTTTAATAATTTCATGCAGGTGACTGTGAAGGGTATTTATATTGGAAAAATAGTGCTGACAAGATTCTCAGAGCTGGTTTTTACTAGCCTACCTTGTTTGTTGATATCAAAAAGTTTGTTACCTCATGTCACAAATGTCAAATTTTTGAAGGCAAAAAGAAATTGTTACCGCTACCCCTAAAGCCTATTTTAACTGAAATGCCATTTCAACAATGGGGTTTATACTTCATTGGAGAAATTCACCCCCCATCCTCTGGCCAACATAAGTGGATTTTGACTACCACTGATTACTTCACTAAGTGGATTGAGGCTATTCCTACTAGACAAGCCACTGATGCAGTCATTATTTATTTCATAGAAAATAACATTTTGTCAAGATTTGGATGCCCTCACAAGATAATTACCGATAATGCAGCAGCATTTAAATCTAAATATATGATTTCCTTTTGTCATAAATATCATATTACCCTAGGTCACTCTATTGTATATTACCCCCAGGGTAATGGTTTAGTTGAATCCTCAAACAAATGTCTTTTAATTATCATAAAAAATCTAGTTGAAGACAATGAAAAAAACTTGGAATAAAAATTTATTCTATGCCTTATGGGCAGATAGAATTACTACTAAAAATTCTATTGGCACTTTCCCTTACCAACTTGTATATGGAATGGATGTAGTTTTTCCATCATCATTAGGTGCTCCAATAATGAAAATCATTCAAGAATCACAAGTGGAAACAAATGATATTCAAAGGAGAATTAATCAAACTATTCATCTACAACAAACAAGGGAAGAGGTCTATAAGAAATCCCAAGTGATTCAGGATAAAATCAAGAAAAAAATTGATATAAGAAATAAAGGAGATGATTTTTACTTTGGAGATCAAGTGCTAAAGTGGGATTCTAGAAGAGAAGACAAAGGAAAACATGGAAAGTTTGATTTTCTGTGGAAATGACCTTATGTAATTGATGGATATAGGGGTAATAATGCTTTCTTTATCAAAGATTTGGATGGAAAAAATATACAAGAAGGACCAGTAAATGGTAGAATGCTTAAGCACTACTATTCATCTGAGCTAACCAATAGTTAGTCCCATTCACTTTTACATCATTGTAAATACCCATTGAAGTTTTTATATTGGATTGGATATTTTATTTACAAAGTTTAAGCCCGGAGAGAAGGCCCTAAACTTTGCAGGGTAAAATGTCATAAATATGAGTTTTTTATGTATAAAATAGAAGAAAATTACTGGATCATCATGGTCAAGTTGAAGGCTACTAGTCAATGGTGTTCTTGAAATTTCACCAGGAAATGCCATCCCCATGTGAAGCTGCTGTTAGGGTCTTATAGATATAGGATTAATAATTTTGAATTGAATTTTTATAATATTGTAAAATATGTACATGCCTTTCTTTCTACAAGTTTTTTTCCCATATTTTGAAAAAATAAAAAAAATAAAAGAAAAAGAAAAAGAATAAAAAATAAAAAAGAGGGTAAAAAGTCCTAAAAGAAATATCAAAGGACTAGAATAATATAGACCCCAAAAAGAAAAAAGATGAAAATAAAACCTGAAAGTGATCAAATCTAAATGCCACTACTTTTTACTTTTCTGCAAAATAACTGGTTATAGGTAGAGTGTCAATAAATTCCATAATCCATGATAAGTTAAACTATTTAATCTTAACTTTTCATGTTTTCAATTTCATATTTTAGAAAGTGAATAAATATTTGTGAGACAGTTTAATCCTGATAAATCAGTATATAGGTAGAGAATAATGAGGAGCTCAATAGTTTAATCTTAGCCCTTAGATGAAATAAGGTAGATCTAGATAGTTTATTCTTTACGAGAATAAATGTTTCAAGGTTGCAAGCCTAAATGCACCTACCAAGTGAAGAAAAAATGTTAAAATAAGGCTAGGTAGGTAGAAAGAATTGGAGAAAGCATGTAATAAATGATTATTGGGAAAAATCACTAATTTCCCATCCCTCATAAGTGTTCAGTATTCTAATATATTAGTCAAATAGGCTCAGAGCATTTCTCTGACTTTTGTTGGGACCATACCCAAGCCTCGATGACTGGCTAGTCGAAAATATTGAGTTCTTATGTTAAATCCCCATTTATCATTATTTCATCTCTCATTCATACATTATAACTCCTTTCAGAAGTAAAGACTCATTATTACTTAATGAAGTAGATAAACCCATCTAATTAACTTCCATTCATTCAGAAACATACAAAAAACATTAAAAATACTTTATACCAAGTATTGATGAAATGATAAAAAGACAAGCTTTTCTTTAGTTTTACACTTTACATAGTCATTTTATGTATTTTTGTGTGCCTTCCATTTCCCTTTTCATATTAACTTTTAACTTAGTTTATTCCCTAAATAATACCTTATCTTACTTGTTTAATTCCCTATATCTAAATACCCCCAAGACCCACTATTATAAAGATTTTAGACCAAATTTATTACCCACATGTTAAATAGAAAATCCCAAATAAAATGCCCTTTGGTATAAAACTAACAATAAATAAATATCCCGCCCCCTATGGTTATTAAACCATTCAAAAGGTTTAATACTATATAAATAAACTAAAATCTATTGCAAAAGTGTTTTATTAAGACATATTGCGAATGTTTTAATAAAAACATATCACCGCCGCTCATCAACTTTTATCCAAAATTTTGAATAAAATCAAATGTTTTTATAAGGTTCAAAAGGCCTTAACCCCACCACAAAAAATCTGCACCTTTGAAATGCATATATTAACCTCTCCTACACATGTTTTATAACCCAAAGTTCTATCGAAATAGACTAAGGTTTATTTCAATAAACTAAACCCTGACCCATATATTATTTCTGCCATGTTATGTAAAGCCTCACGCTTTATATAACTAACCCATGATATATTCAAACCACACTTTTACTCCATCTCGTATACATAACCCCGATTTTGTATAATTAAAACCTTTGATCCAATTCATATTTTATAAAGGCTTTAAACCAATTCTTTAACCACCAGTGCTTATGTAAACCTTGGTCCCACCATTTGTTTGTTGCACCTTCCAAGTCAAATATCAACCCTTCGCATCCGATCTCAAGATGCAACTGTCCACATGTAATATCACGTGCACAAAGTAATCAAACAACCAAATCCAAAATGCACATGAAATGGGCAGTTTTTCTCATTTCACTCTCCTTGATGTGTCGATTTATTATTGGATTGCATTCATTTGGTTCTAAACCGCTTACTACCCAATTTGCACGTGATAACTGCTCTCCAGTTTCGTTTCAAATTCTAAAACCACCTCCCGCCATTGATGAGACTTGTATTTAATGACAGTTATGGTAATTGAATCATAAGGTTAAAACCTTTGGTTAAGCTATGTTTGATGTTATCCACGTATTTTCACGCTGATATAACTCTTCTCAGCTGAGTTAAGCATTTTCAAGCCCTGATTTCCGATTTTATGCCTGGAAACTCTGAATTAGACCAGAATTCCACCATTGAAGACCAATTAAGGAACTATTCGCCACTCCGGAAAGCTATTACAATCCTCAAAATCAACTGAAAGTCTCATAAACACTTTCAAAAGCCAAATACCTGCAATTAAAGGTATTTTACGACAATTGAAGCCTGCATATTCAATTTTAAACCAACTTTAATATAAACAAGCCTTTCGTTAAGAAATTCACTGAACCAAGCTTCCTAAAAATACCAAAAAATGGGCCAAACCCTAGAAACAAATTTCTAGGAATCCCTGTTTTCCATTTCAAGCCTTTTTAAAGCCAAATTCCTCGAATTTCATAGTATGAAGGTTAAATTTAAGGATTTAAATGGCTAAAAACTCTAAATTACCTTGAAAACCCATTTTTTCAAGCAAACCGACTCAGAAAACCCTTGTTTTCTATTTTATGCCAGTTTTCACATCCTCAGATAAACTTAATTGAGAAAAAAGCCCAAAAGAAGTCATCCCTAATCTAAAATGCTTAGTTTCCTCTATATTAAAATTAACAACTTCTGCAAACAGTCTAATATTGAAGTAGTTACTCAAAATGACTAAGAAATAGAGAACAAGTAGACCTATAGGATCCAAAACACCTAAATTTGAGGGATCCAAAGCCCCTAATCCTACCCCAGCCATCACTGCCAAATCTAATACAAAATTAAATCCCCTTCAACCACCTACGGTTGTTGTTGAAACCGTTCTTTTGACTAATATTGACTATAAAATCGCAGACCCTATTAATGAGTTTAATTTTCTAGATATACACAACTGGTGTTATGAAAAATATCTAGACAAAGATGATATTCCAATTTGGGAAACCCATTTTCCTAAGTATATAGTCCTATTTACTCATCCTGGTCAAGAGCTCATCAGACTTTGTCAAAAATACTATGAGCCAGATGAAAGGGCTATAGTAAATGCAGAAAAATAAATACTTTTTACCATTACAGCCCAGTCAATTAATCAAATGCTTCAATTACAACCTGATCCTCGGGCAGTTCCCTTGTCTATAGAGGCATTAACTCAGTTATACATTGGCATAGATTTCCCTAAAAGGTTCATGATCTTTCAGAATTTTATGCCTTCTCATGTTGACATTCCAAGGATTAATCCTCCATACTCCACAACTAAATTTCCTGAAGGTTCTAGATAGATTATCTCTATGTTATCTTTTATCATTGGATATTTTACAGATGAGTATATTGATGAATCTATTATTGGTTTCTTGTCCACTATATCTCTTGGTCAACCTCCAACATCCATATTTGACTATGCTAGCTTTATAGCAGATGCCATCCATTACCAGTTGACTAAATTACCCACAGAAGGAGTTTTTAGATATTCATCTTATCTTTTCCATTTGTTTTTATTCTTTCAAGCATACAAATTTCCAGTTTCTTTGCAAAATATGGATGTAGAGGGAAAACCTCTATCAATTATCTTTTGGACTTCTTTACTAAGAAAATAATCCAGTGATTCCACTTATTTAGAGTTTTCAAAACTATTTTTGTAGCTAGCAATGAGCATATTAAAAAAATTAGAATAGCCTAGGATCAGTGAAGAAATGAAAAGAATATTACAACTTTCAGAGAAGAACAAAGTTGGAGATTGGTACCTCTATGAAAAACACACTGAATTGAGGATTTTTGGGTCAAAATTATTACCCTACAAGTTACCCAAGTGTGTGTGTATGAGAATTTTTTCACTGGAATATCTTAGACAAATTCTCAATGCAGATTTAATTAACTTTATGGTAGCCAAAAAGAAGACCCAGTTTAAGTTAAAAAATCAAGTTGGGCATTCATAATCAACCACAGAGATGCAGAAAAGGAAATAGCAAATAAATTATCAGAATTTATATTTGATGAGAGTTTTACATGGAATTATGGTCCACAAGGGATCTTAAGAAAGCTAAGGGTGAAGTGTAAATTAACACCCTTTATCCATGAATCCAAGCCTGAAATAGAGACTTTTGCAAATCAAATTGAATGGAGTGAAAACACTTTGGTAGATGCAACAAGTCAAATCGGAACAAAACCAACTTTGGAAGTTGTCAAACAACCAGAAACGTCAATAAAGAGACTCGAAGAGGAAGGAATTTATACAACAGAGACAACAACTGAGACCAAATTTAAAATAATCTATAACAAGAGGCTTAAACTTAGTTCAGTTGCTAAGGAGAAAGTGACAATTGATGTTGATGAGAGAGATGATCCAGTAACCAATGATGATATAGCCACAACCATAATCAATGAAACACTTATGGAAATAGAAAAGGAAACAAAAACTAATCATTATGACACATAGTTGATTAAGAAGCAACACAACATGGAAGCCTCTTCCTCACAACCAGTTGAGGAAAAGGACTTGGAAATCAAGGAAAGGTATAAGCTAATTAAGTAGAAGAATGAGGAGATAAAAACAGAAATATATTCTCAATTCCTGAAGTAGAAGCTTGGAAATCAAAATAGGCTATTATCAGCAGTTGACTATTCCAGCAATAAAATGATGTTTTCATTTTTACATCCTACTACCTCAGCACCCAAAACAGTAGCAAACTATAAAAAGGTGGACCTTGAGGTATATACAGAGAATATTCATGAGTTGGACCAGATTGAGTTCCACAGACAAGCCTCTAAAATACTGTATTCTACATTGGAAACCAAAGCAATGAGTGCCAATAAACTTCAAAATACCATACTTAATATGCAAGATCAAATGAAGTTGGATACAACATCTCTTTATGCCAAGGACCTAAGTATCAAAGCCTTAGAGGAACTAGTCTTACAGGTGGGATATGATCCCTCAAATATCCAAGCAGCAGAACTATTAATCAAGAAAAAGAATGAAGACATAGAAGCTTTGAGGAAACAACTCATCTTCCTCAAAGTGAGCATCTACAAACAAAGGAAATCCTCTAGGATCAAAGTGAAAAATAAGAGATAATGAAACTCATACTTAAATTAATAGCAAAAATCAATGATATGGAAACACAAATGGACAAACTTGTCCAAGAGAGAGAGACTGTAAAAGAACCAAAAATTCCTACAATTCCTACAGTCATCCCAGTGATTACCACAATTGTACCTTCTACTTTAGGAGAGAAATTAGCACCAAAGGGCTCATTGGGAACTACAATGCCAGTGACTTCATCCACCATTTCAACTACATACTCTTCTACTACAAATGTACAACGCACAGATGAAGCCAGCCAGATTGTCAAAGCCATGGAAGATGTGTCTTTAAAGACATATGAGATAAATAGACTATACAAGATAATTGAAAATATTGAAAGGGAAAATAAGATAGCTAAGATCAATGTCAGAACTCATGAGCAAAAAGCAATCAGATTGGGAGAGTAGCTCAAGAATTTACAAAAAGAATTAACTTTCACAGAGCAGATCTCATGTAATAAAAATGATCTCTTGGCTAACATAATTGAAGCCATTCATAATCAATGGCCTTGAATTCAAGTTATATATGAGAAAAAATAATTGTTATTGGAAGCACAAACAGAGATACAAAAGACAAAAGATGAGTTGACTGATAAGCCTACACATGCTTTAAAACTCATTACATTTTTAAATAGCAAGAACAGGGAGGAACTTGAAGACATACAGATATCATACAGGATAGAGACAATCTTTAAAATCAAGAAGGTTGTAACTAAAATGAGCTTAATGAACAATCTTGAAGAAAAATGTGAAGCAATGAACCTTGCCATAACTAGATTTATGGTAAAGTACAAAAATATCAGACAAAAGGGCTTACCAAACATACATGTGTTCAATGAAAAATTTATGCCATAGAAGGACTATGACAACAACATTAGGGATTTTTCTAAAGAGCAAGTAAACAAGCAACTAGCACAAGGTACCCCTATAGGCAAAGTTTTACATCAGTATTTTGAGGATTTATTATTTCTACAACATGAAATTAAGCATCTCTTTATCATCAAGCCTAATTTTGCAAGATATATAGAGGTTGATGAAAACTTCAGGAAGTTGAAAAATGTCCAAATTCCAATAGCAGAAGAGTGGAAAAATTTCATAGATTTGATGTAAAGATAAAAGGTAAAAACAGTGAAAAGTTACCTAGAGATAGACAGTGAAAAGAGAGATAAAATGAAAAGACAATTTGCTGATTTTTATTGGTAAAAACATAATTTACAGCAGTAACAATAAAAATAATGATCAAAGAGTATCAATGTTAAAGAGAATTAGGTTAAAGAGTATCATCATGAAAGAGTATCAGCAAAGGCAAGTTAAGTGCATAAAAATATCTAGCAGCCAGCAAGAAGGAAACATAGGCAGCTAAAAGCTCCTTGCTAGCAAAACAGTTCTATTTATTTTGGATAAAAGAGGATAGCTTTCTAGTTTGTTAAGGAGATGTCCCTTTTATTATGTAATGATATTTTCTTATGATATTTTCTTTTTCTTAAAGTTATTCCTAGAAATCTTATAGGATATTTGTAATACTTTATGTAAAAATACTTCAATTTCAGAAATATTCAGTGTGGAATAAAATTGCTAGATTTACTATAGACATTTTTGTTGAACATTGGAGGCTATTGTGTGTTTGAATTCAAAGTAGAAGACTGGACAAGTTGACTGGCATCATAATTCAGGATCCTTGTGATAAGCTGATGAGTGAAGTACTTCCTACTTGCCATTGTTTCCTTTTCTAAGTCTCATGCATTCTTTTTATGTTTGTTCTGTCCGAATGTGTAACTAGGAGTATTACTACAGGATTAGTCAAGTGCTCCCTATCTTTAAATAGTTTCCATTTTAATGTTTTATTCTGATTTACGGTGCAAGGAACCCATAATTGCTCTTTCTCCCATTTGACCTCTGCCTTCTAGTTCCATTTTCTGGATCAAAGGATCCTTAATTGACCTTTATCTCGATCATACCACCTCACAAAAAACCACTTTCCCAAATCTCTGAGGGTTATCTATCTTGCCCTGAATATATTTGTACCTTTTTGGCCTTTATTTCTAGTGCTACTAGCTTGATTTAGACTGCATATCCCAATGGAAAAGTAGATTTATCTCTATCTTACCTCCAAGTGATTTTTCCCCACCAAACCCTTTAAAACAAAACCAAATTGTACTTTCATAACTAGCCTAATATTATAAATCAAAACAAAGTTAAAATTTAAAGAGAGAGCCCTCTTTGAACCCTAGGAAGGCTATATCCTATAGTTTGAAGTAGGTTTGTGGTTACCTCTAGAGTTCTTTGACTTAAATCCAAAATCCAACAACTTAAGAATTTACTAGAGTGATAACAGGTGGCTACCCCATTGGTGGTGGTCCTATACCTAAATTGTCTTATGTGGAAACTTGTTTTACATTCCTTTGACTCATTGCATCTCCTTGGGGCCTCAAATATCAACCATTTGGATATTTTGGGGGCAAACTCTATACTGAGGGAAACCCATTAGCTAGTATCCTTCCTCAAGTTGGAGGCATGACTTATGGCCCATTATTATACTCGACTCAAATTCTACCTCGTGGAAACTAATATCCATCACAATCTATGTAACATACTCCAAACTTGTTTATGGGAGGGCTTCCTAGTCCCTCTATTCATTATGATCTTCCTTGCTATGATTTAGCTACACCTAATCCATTGCATTTATTGGCTATGTTGGACATCGTAGATCTATATGAGTTGATAAATGATCCCATCAAGCATAAATTTCTATGGCCCCCATGTTATAGGTCAATTTGGGCACCATTCCCAATGACATGGTTAACTGGGCATCATCTCTAGGACCAATGATCAAGGGTCTATCGTTCCCTATCATTTCAGTTGCTGCATGCCCTAAGACAAGAAACAAGACAAATAAAGCAATAATTTCATCAAGCAAAGGTTTCCATGGTTTGAAGCTTATTACATAGCATATGAGAGCTCACCAATGCAGGCTCTAAGGGGCCTAAGAGCGTTGCATATGCAGGTAGCCCCATGAAAGGCTGCTCTGCAAAGCACTTCCCGACACTCAAAGGTGTGTTGGTCACATTGGGAGCGAAATTCTCATTGTTCCAGAATCTCCACTTGCCCAGTGCCTTCTAGAAAAGTTCACGTGTCAAGCTTCAGATCCATGTGTTTGTTTGACATCTACATCGCTGGAAACATGTCTTTCTTATTATTGGAAAGTCATTGATTGTAAAACAACCTACAGTTCATCTATAAATTGAGCATAGATCTGAGTATTTGAGGAGGAAGAATTTGAGTAGAGAAATGCTGGAGGATTTTCAATTGAGAGCTAGATTTTTGTAGCTATTACTGGAGAGATTTATACTGTGATGAGGCTTGGGAATATTGCTGGAAGGGTCACTTCAAATTAATCACTTATTTGTAACCTCTCCTTCTATCTTCAATAAAGAATACTGATTGTTTTTCCCTATATGCATCTGTATTGGCTTTGATTTTCCATATTGTAAGATCTTAGTTGATGTATAGGGTTTATGTTTTACTGATTTAGCAAACTAGCTTGAATAGATATATATATTAAGCATCTTCTTCTGTTTCAGTGTTCTTTCTTGCAAGAATAATTCCGCACAAATCACTTGAATTTGAAGCTGCAACGAAAGCGATAGAAAGAGCCATTTGGAAGAAACTGATAAAGCAAGCATCCAATCCTCTCTTTGTATCTATTCTGAGTTAGGAAAAATAGTCGTATAGTCTTTCACCTGTTGTTCTAGACTAGCACCTGTCTAGAGAAGCATGATTTTCTGTAATTCACAATTCTGGCCCAAAAAATTGGCAACTCTGCTAGGGAAAATTTCTCTTAGTTCTAGGTGTTTAAGCATTTGATTTGATCTATTTATCCACCCAGTAGTTGTTACACACAAATATTAAAACTTTTCATAGCTTAATTTGAAAAAACAATGAGTTAAACAGTAGTATTTTTCTTTGTATACTGCGCCCAATGCACCCTTAGACTGGACACAGTGCTTTGCAAAGCACTGTCTCCCTTCCTAGCTTGTTTTGCAGAGCATTGTCTCCCCTTGGAGACTGCGTTGACTCCTGAAAGTACCCAAATCCCCTTGAATTTTACTTTGCAACTTGCTTCAGTTTTGTTCGCTGTTGTGTTTTTAAAAGTTTGATCGTAAATTGAATAGTGAATCTATATACTTCTTCCTCCTTTGGCTGAAAATTTGTTCAATGTTTGTTTAAAAAAAAATTTCTTAATCATTGACAAGTTGATTTCAAAGTACTTTTTATGGTCGCATTAAGAAACATTTGCTTTCGAAATAGGAAATTGTCGTAAAATCTTCATTTCCTTGATAGGAGAAATTGTTGTTGAAATCTTCATTTTTCCTTCAAAAGATAAATTGTTGTTTGTATTCTTCGTTTCTCGAAAGTAAAAGGCATTTAAGTTATTGATCTAGTGCACGTAGTTTCTTTTCTACATTCTTAAAATTAAGGAAACTGAAAATAAAAACTTACATTTGCATGTAGGATTGTGTGTTTTTCAAAAGGAAGATTAGGAAATCTGCATTTAGTTTGTGCTCATTGATTTGTTTTCGCACAAATTATTTTCTCTCTTCCCTTAGTTGCTAGGCTTTTCATTAAACAAGCTGAAAGTGAATGATTGTTTATCATTCTTAGCTTTCATTTTAGGAATTTCATACACATCATCACAGTGAACCTTTGAAAGGAAAATTGTTAAGCAAGATCAACATAAAATTAATCTCAATTTACTTAACAATGCTTTGGAACCATAATGATAACATTTAGAAGGTCTAGGCTAGAGACATGTTCTGGCATTGTAAAACATAGCAGTTGTTGTTAACTTGTCTGTGATAAATTTCGAGTGTGATACCTCACTCCACGTACGCAAGTATATCATAGCTCGTCCACATACTTTCGGGTATATCGGGTGGTGTTACAGTATGATAAGTATAAAGGGGTCCTCTCACTGTGCAGTTTCACATCAGAAAATGCTAATACGAACTTGGGCCTCCACATATTTTCGGGTATATTTGGGAGGAAAAATTTTAGGTGCTATCCATCCATACTGAATCGAGTCGGCTGCCTTGAAATTGTGATACACCAAACAGAGCATTCGGGGTAATTGGCTGCCCGTACTTCTTGGTTTTCCAGGAGGTATTTTGCAGTTCATAGTTTCTTGGTAAACCATTTTGCCTAGCATTACCCTCTTTTTGTTTATTTTTTTTTTGGTTAAAATAAATCAGTAATCATGGAAGAAAAAAATCCTATCCCCCGTCATTCATGTAGATTAGCTTTAAGACCACCTTTACCACCAGAAGTTACTTCTGGTAGGTAAAGGCGATCACAATTTGCCAAATCAAGTACAATCTGTACCTTTAGAGAAACATCATCTTTTCAACCAGAGTTAGCTCAAATTATTTCCACACATCTCAGTTCGTATACTGTTGTTGAAACAGAGTCTTCACAGCTACCTGTGGTCATGATCCATCCAATATTTGAGACCATACCTCCTAGACGCGACGTTGTTCAACCACAAATTGATCCAGATCATGTCTCTTCTTTGCCAGAACATTTAAATCTAAAAGTCAAACAACTGAAAGTTTTTCCTACCTTGGTCATCCCACAAAGTTTTGTAGCTATTGAAACTCCTATATCACACAGTCAACCGTCTAAAATATATTTTGGGCTTGACGGTGAAGTTCTTCCTCCTGCTTTAATTGCAATTGAAGAAATCCCACAAGATGATACACCTTTAACTCCAAGCCATTTTGGGGGGGACCTTTACCTATACGTGTCTTTTCCTCAATCATTTCCATATGATTTTGTTGATCCTGTTCCCATTTAATCTCCCGTCGATTTTCAAGGGTATACATTTGATCACACAACCATTTCTGAACCAACATCTTCAGTTGGGTCATTTGTTCCAACTATGACAGCTCCTACCCTCACTACCCCGTCGATGTTCACAACTTCACCAGAGTCATATTTCTACAGTGGCCCTTCGGTCCCAATAGGTTACAAATCATCATATGGCACATTCTCTGGTGCATCTTCAATACCATGGTATTTACCAATGTCATCATCTGGCATTTTAACTGGTATTCCTATCATTAATACTGAACGACTTGATTCATTATATACATCATTAGGGCAATATCAAATCGGTCCTTTTGGGTAAATTCCTTTAAGTACCATATCAACTGGTCTCCCAGGATTTGAAGAAAATTATTTTCCGTCTTATTATTCTCCTCATGCTGGGGGGAAACCTTTGATCACCCAATATGATAGTACTCCATCACTTTTTGGTCAAACTAATGTTGACATGAATGTTTTTCAATGTCAGCCCACTCTGCCTATCCAACCACAAACGGTTGTATATTCGTATCAATCGGTTCAACCTGTTACATCCACTTCATTACCACTTTTTAATACATCTCTACCCCTGTTACAGAATCAAAATATTGTACATCAACCTTATTAGGCGGTTCCTTCAACTCAATATAATCAACTGTTGGGTCCACGGACTCAAAATCCTTTAGTTAAATTACAAAAACCTGTATCAAGAATATTTTATTCACAAGCTAGGCTACCATTTTATGGGATGTCACAATTGCATCTTGGTTATACATATCAACCAAATCCAAGTTATCCTAATTTGGGTTATAAAATTGGTGGACAGACCCCTTGGCAACCTTAGGCACAAATGCCTAAAACTTCATTTTAGCAAGTATCATATCCAGGTTTTGGTCAACAGAATCCTCAAGAATTTGCTATGAAAAACAACCCCTACCTAGGTTATTAGCCACAGATTTTGTATGCTGGTGCTCAAAGGCTTGTTTCTCAAGCAATTCCATCTTACCCTAGCTATGCTCAACCTGACCTTAATAGATAGTTGCTTTTTTTTGTAACCTTAGAATTAGTAGATTTAAACTGGTTAACCAATGATCTTATCAATTATTCTCCTTGGTGGCCAGTGATACCCCATAAATTACCCTATGATATTCCTAAATTCAATGGAAACCCTGGAGAAGATCCGTCGACTTATGTTATGACTTAGAATTTATGGTGTTCATCAAATTCCCTAAATTATGATTCTGTTCGACTACGTATTTTCTAGCGTACACTCACAGGTCCAGTTGCTAGATGGTACATTGAATTACCTAGATCTTCTTTTGACAATTTCACTAATTTAGCTAGTGTCGTTTTGACCCATTTCCAGTTACTGATTAGATACGAAACTAGAATGGAAATCTTGACCAACTTCAAATAGACTAATGCTACTCACATCTCTGATCATATTCATGAGTGGCATCGTCATCGACGAATGGTTAATACATTTGTTCCTGATTAGATACTTGTTGAACAATTCATTAAGTCCCTTTTACCATCTATAATTGAGGATGTGGCTAAGGATGGCATCGTCACGGAAGAGAAAGTTATTACTCGTGTAGAATACATAGACATGATTTACACTCAGTCTGACACGCTCTATGAAAAAATTCCTAATGCGCCACGATCTAATTTCAATGTTCCTCCTCAAATAAAGGAATCTCATGCTGGAGATGGCTTGATAGGAACTGCAAAAACACACCACGCTACTGCATCTGATCCTGCTCCTACTTCCAAAATTAATGCCATGTCATTTGATGAAGGCAAGAGTGACAAGCAACCAGAAAGTAAGAAAAAGGGGAAATCAAAGAAAAATAAAACTTCTGACCTGAAGGAAAGATCATCTGATCAACCTTCTGGACCATGGAAACCTTGTTATCCATGCATAATCTGTAACGAGGAACACTTTTTTAGGGATTTTCCTCACCGTGTTGAAGTCTCAAAAATCATCAAGACTTCCCATGCAACAATTGTGTTGACAGACCCATTTCCGAATCTAGACACCAATTTGGTTGCTATGGATCCATCTCCTACTTCCCAAGTGTTAATATTATCCACCACAAAACCTTCGCAAGATATTTTGGTGTCAACGTGTCATAAATATTATGGTAGTCAGGCCACCAATCAACCTACTACCTTGACAACGAATCCATCTACTGAATCATTAGCACCTATTGTTATTCCTGAATTGACAATTAAGCCACCAAAGGGATTAATTCATAAATTGATGTATAATCCTAGAGCAAGAGCTGCACAAAATTATAATATAGTTAAAGATTTGGCTCAATCCCCTTCAGCTATGTCTGCTCTTGAGGTATTACAAAATTGTCCCTCCTAGAAGAAGGCTTTATTGTCGGCCATTGGCAGAATTGATCCAACTGATTCTAATCTTGTCGTCTTTAATCATACGGGCTATGTACGACAACTACCAACAGAATTGGCATTCTCCATACAAGTAAATGTTCTCAATCACCTTGTTCATCATGCTATTATTGATGAGGGAGAATTTACATGCATTATGTCCCTAAACTATTGGAAGTCACTTGGCTCACCACGATTATCACAATCATCAATGAAGTTTAAGGCTTTTGATGGAAGAACATATAAACCTTGTGGTATTATCAATAACCTGCATATTGAACTAGGGGAAAAAGCAATAAATATTGATGCTGAGGTTGTTGATGGACCCCTTGACTATAATATTTTACTTGGAAGACCATGGGTATATGTGCTGACTGCAATTGTTTCTACATATTTTAGAATGATTGCCTTTCCACATAAAGGTACAATCACAGTCCTTAATCAATTATCCTTTTTTGCCTCTACTTCACAGGTAACTGGGAGGGTTCTGTTTTTTCAGTTACCCCAACTAGAAATTCAGAACATTGGTGTAGGACTCTTAAAGGATTCCACTCTTATGGGAACCATTGCATTACCATCTCCTATGATATCGACAGAAATAGCAAGTATAAATACCTGCTACATGATCTCTTCCACTTTATCTGGCTTAAGGAAGATTATGGGTGATTCTCATATTTCTATGTTGCATGAATTTTTACCACCTAGCCCTATTGAACTGGCATAGAAATCAATCTATTTGTCTTGGGTGGTAAATCCAAAATTAGCGTCGCCGAGTGTTTGGGTTGATCGTTCCTTAGATTTTGGTACTCCATCTGATCCATTTTACTCAATGTTTTCGACAAATGAAAATATTTTGGAAGCTATGATGTCAGAAGGAGAACCATGGGAAGATTATCATCATCGTTCCAATCTTCCAGATTATAAAGAAAACCATCTTAGTGAACTATATCACCCATCCATCAAAAAAATATTTTCAAATTCTTTACCGATTAATGCAATCGATTCTGAGAAAAATTTATCAAATATTGATGAAACCATTTCTATCAATATTTTGACCAAACCTGGCATTGTAGAAAATATTCATGTCAATGTATATTTTTCTCCATCAAAACTTGAATCATATCACCCTCCATTTCGTGAATTTCGTGACGTATTTGCTTGGTCTTACGAGGAAATTCCAGGCACAGATACTAATATAGTTGAACACACTATTAATATGTATCCTGATGTCAAACTAGTGCACCAACGACTTCGTCATGTTCATCCAAGGAAATCCACTGCCATCAAAGCAGAAGTTGAAAAAATTTTGTGTGCTAGTTTCATTTAACCTGTTCTGCTAACTGAGTGGGTTTCCAATATCATTCCCGTTATGAAAAAACAAGGAACCATTAGAGTGTGTGTCGATTACTGGGATGCCAATTAGGCTTGTCCAAAAGAAAACTATCCTAATCCCTTTATTGACCAGATTTTTTATGATTGTGCTGGATGAAAAATATTTTCGTTCATGGATATTCGCTCAGATGACCAACATAAGACAACATTCATTTGTCCTTGTAGCACATATTCTTATAGGAAACTTTCGTTTAGTTTAAAGAATGCTAGGGAAACTTTTCAGAGAGCAATGGATTATTCTTTCAATGACATCAAGCACATTGTTCAACTATATCTAGATGATTTACCAGCGCATTCATGAAATTGGACTGATCACCCGATGCATTTGAGAGTCATTTTCTTACGCTGCTGACACTATAAGATATGCCTCAATCCACATAAATGTGTGTTTTGTGTTGGTTCTTGTTGATTGCTCTGATTTGTAGTCTCAAAATAAGGAATTCGAATAGACCAATTGAAGGTTCAAGCCATTCTTGATTTTCTTGCGCCATCAAATTTACTTCAGATACATAAAATTCAAGGAAAGGCTAACTTCCTAAGAAGGTTCATTTCAAACTACGTCGAAATGGCTAAAGGATTTACTCGACTATTGAAAATGGGGTTCCCTTACATTGGGACCAAGTTGCACAAGCTTATTTTGATGATGTAAATGACCATCTTGTCTAAGCATCATTAATGTGTCCTCCTAATTATAAAAATGATTATTTCCTATATATCTCCATAGCTGAAACGACCATTGCTATGGTTTTAGTCCAAGTAAAAGATGGAATTGAACATCCGATCTATTATTTGAGTCGTAATCTCAATGATATGGAATTTAAGTACTCATACGTAGAAAAGCTTGCGTTGGCAGTTATTCAAGCTGTCCAAAGATTTCGCCATTATATCCTACTCTGAAGAACAACAATAGTTTCAGATTGCAACCCCATGACTTACATCTTATCACGCCAATTGCCGGGGGGGAAATATTCAAAATGGATTGTCATTTTGCAGGAATTTGATTTTGAATTCATTAAATCCAAGTCAAAGAAGTCTTTATTTTTGGTTGAGCTTCTCTGTGACCTTCCCTCTGATAGTACTGATACTACATTGGAACCATCTATTCTAGAAGAGTCTCTGTTTCTGATTGGATCATCTGATCCTTGGTATGGGGATTTCATCATTTATCTCCAAACTCAAAATTTTTGACCTAATACCTCTCGCTCTGAACAACGACATATTCGATACCAAGCCAAAGATTATCTAATCGTTAGCGATAAAATTTATCGTCGTGGTGTCGATACCATTTTAAGGAGGTGCTTCACTCATGAGGAGGCCGAAAAATTATTAAATGACTGTCATGTTGGGGCTTGTGGCAGACATTTATCTAGATATGCTACTGCGTAGAAGATACTCTGCGCAGGTTACTTTTGGCCTACTATTTTTCGATATTGTATCCTCGTGGTCAAAATTTTTCATGCATGCCAGATTTTTGATCGTAAGATCCGTAAACTGCCAGCGCCAATGTATCCTATTTTCTTTGCTAGACCATTTACGAAATGGGGTATTGACTTCATGACCTGTAACCCTCCTTCATCCAAGGGGCATGGTTATATTATTGTCGCAGTCGACTACTTTACCAAATGGGCTGAAGCAATGCCTACATTCAAGAACACAAGACAGAAAACTACATTTTTTTCTTCAATCATGTTATTGCATGGTTTGGGGTCCCACAACCTATAGTTACGGATCATGGGAAGCATTTTTGCAACCATATGATGTCTGAATTGATTGCAAAGTTAGAATTGTTGCATGATAATTCTACTCTTTATTATTCACAATCAAATGGACAAGTTGAGGATATTAACAAAATTCTTAAACGAATGCTTCAACGAAATATAGGATTTTGTAAAAGGAACTAGCATTTGATCCTGTACTCCGCTTTGTGGGCATATCAAACCTCGGTGAGAAACGCAACTAGATTTACTCCTTTTCAATTGGTGTATGGTATGGAAGCTATCTTAACAATCTAATGCGAAATATGATCGTTAAAACTCACGATAGAATTGTTACTTGACACCTCATAAGAAGAAGCATGTCTCCTTAACCTCATCCATCTTGATGAAACGCATCGTGAAGCCCAATTTGCCAACGAAGTGCATAAGAGATGTATAAAGGCATAATACGATAAAAATATATAGCCTCGCATCTACTGAGAGGGCGACTTGGTCCTTCTTTATCATCAAGAAGCTGATGTAATAGGTACAGGGAAATTCGAGCCATTATGTCATGGCTCCTATATTGTCAAAAGAGTTCTTACTAAGGGTACCTACGATTTAGTTGATTACGATGGGATTCCATCGGCACAACCTAGAAATCAGTTGTATCTTAAACGTTACTATGCTTAATCATGAGCGTAGTAATTTTTTGTATTATATTATATATATGCTGTTGATTTGCATTCACTATCTTAATTTGTTTTTAGAGTTTTGTTGACGTTAGTAATCCGCTTTACATTTCATCACAGATGCCTGAATCTTAGAAACCATTTGTTGGATATGCTGATGGTGCTAGTCGTAGTACGCAGAATCTATCCTCTATTGTGTGGGCCATTTTCGCTCTGAACGTTGAGTTAGTGAGTTTTCAAGGGAATTGTATTGGTAGATTGACGAACAATGTTGCTGAGTATAGTGCGTTGATCAAACTTCTCTCTGATGCCATTTCATTTGGTATTAACTGCATAATCATAAGGTTAGACTCACAACTTGTGGTATTACAACTTACTAGTGTTTATACTGTTAGAAATCCAACACTTCTTAGATTTTTCCTAAGATTTAGACTTTTGGAAAGACATTTTTATTTTATTCAATATTAACACATTTCCAGAAATTTGAACACATTGACTGCTTCATTAGCTAATCAAGTTTTAGAAAGACATTTGCAACATAGGTCATGAAAAAATTCACATATATATAGATATTTATAGGTTTTTACAAAATTTGTCCCCAATACACATTGGTCATATGACCTCAAAATGTATGCAAAATTTCATAAGTAAACTAGTGGTGCTCATGGTAACATGCTATAGATCAAGCAATCCTACGAGTAATCGCATCCAATGGTTAGGAAGCCCAATAGTATGTCACTACAGTCACATGGGAGTCTCTTCAATCCGGAAATCTGGATTCCCAAAGGTCAACCCCTCTATGTGTTGTTGAAGCTCAACTAGAGTCTCAGTCATATCAAGGTCCTAAAGGACTGCTCTCCCGACATACCTCTCTGCTGGCTCATCTTCTTCACACTCTAATTCCTCTACTGGTTGAACACTACCAATATATGCATTAGATAAAACATTTAATTTAGTCTTGGAAATAAATCAAAACACAAAAAATTGTTTAAACCTTAGAAAAATAAAAAAACATGGTCAAATCATTCTTAGCTATTGCGCCCCACTGAGCACCTTCTGGTAATAATATATTGGGATGTCCTCGAAAGTTGGCGCCTGCGTATGCATACTCATCGATGGCAAAAATATGCCGCTGGAACCAGGTGAAGAATTCAGTAGAGAACACAATGGTCGATTTCCCTGCGTGCCGACCCATGAGTTCTACCCATCTCTGCATTCGAAGATCTCTAGGACTAGATATATCCAATGTTACATGTTATGGCTGCACCAGTGGAATCCATTCCAAAGAAAAGGAGATAAGGATTGAACCATAACTAAAAATTTTCTTCCTTCCTCCCTTTGCTTTGTTCAATTGTTCCTTTATCTGAGATAGAACAACTTCAGACCAGTTGAAGACTATTGGCTCTAAGCACTCTAGTGCATACTGCATATATGATCTATTCGCTACATGTAGTGTAACGGTGCCAGCAAGTTTAGTGATCGTGAAAATGATGGTTCTCAAAGGCAAATCCATGACATCCCGGATGTTTATTTTTCCATATTTTCTAGGTTTTTCCCTTGGATATCAATACTACATAACATAATCCCTCATTGTCTCTCCTCCAACGGTAGACCCTGTGAGAGAAATGGTCAAACCTCTCCTCGACAAACCTGTGAGAGAATACACATTTTCAACTATTATGGGAACCACTTTTTTCTTAATGTGTAAAGCCTCTATCGCCGAATCCCATACTCAAACTAAGAACTCCAAGAGTTTTATTTGTTGCCTCATTCCCGACAATTTAAGGTACTTAAGTAGTCCACAATCTCTTAGGGCTCTTACAATACCCAGATCATTCAAGGAAATCATATCTTGTTCTTCATGTTCTCTTTCCCTCCATGTAATCGTCATTATAATCTGATGGAAACTTGAAATATAACCATAAGATCCATTATATTCCATTCATTGCAAAAAAACTAGGCAAATTTTGGGCACAACATGAAAATCAAAAACTTGAACTGCGCCCAATGCACTCCTTGGGTTGAGACAGTGCAATGCATATGCAGGTACCCTTCACTGTACCTGCTATGCAATGCAGGTTCTGACATTCAGGGGTGTGTTTCCCTCAGTTTGGGCAGAATTTACCCTATGGGCTTTAAAAACCCTAAAAATCTGCAGGAATTGGAGATGAAATGAATACCAAGGGAAAGAGGAGGTTCATGGTACTAACCTAGATCAAACAGCGATGAAAACCATCCACATAAATGACCGCAATCGACGAATGAAGTTCGGGGGGGAAATCAGGTTTAGAGCTCCAAAATGCAAATGCTAACTATGGAATGGTAAAAATTAATAGTGAAACTACTTTTTATAGTCATTTAATTGTTTGCAAGTTAAATTTATTGGTATGACTATAGTTTTATTATGTTTTTATCATGAAGCAGGTATTTTTATCCATTTGATTTTGTTCTGAATAAGAAATACAACCGATGAACAGATTAGTCATGCAGATTTATTCAAAGAATGACTTGACCACAAAGCATACTTTTCCACCTTATTTTTTGAGCTTTGTTAAAAATGAAAAAGGATTTGAAGCGCACTTTAATCTCTTTTTTGAGTTTCGGTAACAATGAAAAAGGAACCCCTAGAGTCTTATTTCAGCTCTTTTCAGACTCTGATAATGTGAAAAGATTGTCGAGCACTTGTCTTTTTGAGCTCGTTAAAGTAAATGAATCGATATCTACCAAGTATAAGATAAACCCTTTTCCAGAATAAGATGGATTATTTATGAAAAAGAAATACCTTGGTTAAACATGACCAAGGAGGTTCTCTCAGATATTATTTTACACTTTTTTGGATCTGAGTGAAAAATTTATGAAAAATTACTTTTGGAGTTCTCTTTCGTCCACTTTTTCAGACTCTCTAAATATGAAAAAGGACTGGGCTATCACTATTGTTAAGCTCGTTAAAACATAAAATAGCGATGAGCTTGTCGATCATGGAAAGAATCAAGTTTCATTCATCACTAGACTCGTTAAATTATTAAATAGCGATACTTTATTCACCCTAAGGATTGAATTATAGATCAAGAAAATTTTATTCTCCTCAAGCTTGTTAAAAAATAAAGAGGTACTGGTCAACAAATGACCAGGAAAAATTTGGGAAAATGAGCAAGAATTTCTTTATGGTAGCAAGTCGCTCTTGAACATGAAACTTCTTTCACTCCATGTCCATGACTATTTGGGTTGGGTAATCATCTTGACAGTTAATTCACACCTATGGTTCATCATACCTTCACTTCGGTTTTGGGTCAATGCTGCCAGCTCATCACAATGTCGCCGATATGTTTAAGAGAAGTCATCAAATGATTAAAAACTCATCCTTCGGCAATACTCATAAACTTTCATTTTCATGACCGTCATCCCTGAAAATTACTATATCAAGTCATACTCTTGTCTTTGAAATTAGTAACTCTAGTTTTGCAATAAGGTGACTTCCTGTCGATGAAAAATAAATTTCCAGGAAGTTCACTTAGAAACATCAGATTCCAGTACCATGAGGCTTGTTACAACATCGACAAGATGCTCACTTCCAGACCTTTGACCGAAAGATTTTTTTTGTTGTTCAACATCAAATCGTCTATTCACACCTTATGAAATGTACTGCAGTACCTTGAGGGCCATTTTCATTAATGTTAGTTCCCTAACATTTTTTAACATCTCACATCATTGGCTGGTAATCAAATTATGTCTTTCCATCTTCGACTACAAATCATATATTCGCATGGCTAGACTTGTACCCGAATGATCGAGTGAACGAGATAAGAAGACCCCAAATCTAGCTTCAGCCATCCGGGCTGCGATTTCAGGATTCTTGTACACATCATCTGTACAGTGACCTTACATACATATTTTCATCCAAACATGGGCCTATATCTGTAGGCATGTTTGCATCTTGGCAACATTCCAATGAAGACAACTTTCTGATTTATGTACATGTTATTAGATTTTTTTATGTGATGAATATGGGAATGTCTACCCTCAACAATTATGATCAAAAGAGGATATATCATGATGTAATGTATTGTAATATTGATGCAGGTGACCACTCTGCTTCATTTCCAGACTCATCATAGTGTAAAGCATCTCAATCAAATGTTCTTATTATTTAGATCTCATGCTTTAGGGGGAAATTGTTATAAGTCAATTTGGGCACCATTCCCAATGACCTGGTTAACTGGGCATCATCTCCAGGACCAATGATTAAGGGTCCATCATTTCCTATCATTTCATTTGCTACATGCCCTAAGACAAGAAACAAGAAAAATCAAGCAAGACTTTCATCAAGCAAAGGTTTCCATGGTTTGAAGCTTTTTACATAGCATATGAGAGCTCATCAATGCAGGCTCTAAGGGGCCTAAGTGCGTTGCATATGCAGGTATCCCCATGCAAGGCTGCTCGGTAAAGCACTTCCCAACACTGAAAGGCTTGGTCACATTGGTAGCGAAATTCTCATTGTTTCAGAATCTCCACTTGGCCAGTGCCTTCTAGAAGATTTCACATGTGTTAAGCTTCAGATCCAAGTTTCCATTTGACATCTACATGACTAGAAACATGTATTTCCTATAATTGGAAATTCATTGATTGCAAAACAACCTATAGTTCATCTATAAATTGAGCATAGATCTGAGTGTTTGAGGAGGAAGAATTTGAGTAGAGAAATGCTGGAGGATTTTCAATTGAGAGCTAGATTTGTGTAGCTACTGCTGGAGATATTTATACTGTGATGAGGCTTGGGGATGTTGCTGGAAGGGTCACTTCAAATTAGTCACTTGGTTGTAACCTCTCCTTCTATCATCAATAAAGAATACTGCTTGTTTTTCCCTATATGCATTTGTATTAGCTTTGATTTTCCATATTGCGAGATCTTAGTTGATGTATATGGTTTATGCTTTACTGATTTAGAAAAATAACTTAAATAGATATCTATATTATTGCATCTTTTTTTGTTTCAGTGTTCTTTCTTGTAGGAAGAATTCTGCACAAACCGCTTGAATTTGAAGCTGTAGTGGAAGCGACATAAAGAGCCATTCGGAAGCGACTGATCAAGTAAGCATCTAATCCTCTCTGTGTATCTATTCTGAGTTAGGAAAAATAGTTGTATAGTCTTTCACCTATTGTTATAAAATAGTACCTGTCTAGGGAAGCGTGATTATCTGTAATTCACAATTCTGGCCCAACACCCCAACCCAACACAAAATTTTTGCAGACATTCCTATGTTTAAAGGAAAATAGGAAGCACGAGCATTATTTTTATGAAATTTTTTTCACGCATTAATATGAAAAATCCTTCATTTTACTTGTTTTGGCTCTTTAAATATACACGAATAAGACCGGGCATTATTTTTATGGCATTTTTCTTGCTCGTTAATTCGAAAAAAATATAGTTTAATTCTTATAGCTAATTAAAATTACATGAAGAAGATCAAGCCTTGTTTTTAGGGAATTTTTCTTGCTTGTAAAACTGAAAAAAAAATCCCGAGTTACCTTCTTTGGGATGGTAACACTTCTATGAATAATATTTTAGGAACTAGTTTCCTCTCTTTTTCTCGCTCCTTAAACTGAAAAAGATAGTATGAGTTTTCTTTGTTTAACATAGTTAACAATATTAATGAATAATATCAACCTCTCTTGGTTCCCATCATACGTGTAAAAAAATGGGGTGGACATCTATTGAGCATAGGTTTATCACTTTATTTTGACTTAATGGACTAACTTACAAAAAAGGAATTGTTTTGGGTATACTATTAACCCTTTTTCAAACCCGGTCATCAACCATGACAAAGGAACCCCTTGGAGTCATCTTTACACTCTTTTTAGACTCTCTAAAAGTGAAAATACAACCTAGCTTACCCTTTCTAGACTTGTTAAAACTAACCATATTGGGAAAAAATACGAATAAATAAAAATCATTACTGTTTATATTGGTCAGAAGTTTTATGACAGCAGCTTACTATCCATCCCTTGAACATGGTACTTATCCAGCATATTCCTCTTTTGTCACCTTCTCGTTGATCCATACCATCTTATATGTTTAGCCTTGATACCCTAATTTCCATCCATCTCTATATCCTGACACTCTTTGGTGTTCTTGATTCTAATTTCCTAGTGTAATATTCCTAAATTAGCATGCAGCTAATAGGAATATTAATTTTTCTTTTAAAGTCTGGATAGATGAATAAATGGGCAAGGAGGCTCATAATTTGCCTAAGTATGAATAAAAATCCCTCATAATGTGAAAAGGGATCATGTAATAACTAGATCAAGCATCCACATGTGTGAAAAAGGTCTTAAATGTGTGGACAAAATCAAGTTTGACCAAGTCAACATAATTTTATATGAAGAGTGGATCCTAAATGAAGACAACCTAATGTGAATGGAATCAATCTAGCTAGTCAAAATGAAGACACCTTGAGTGTGAAAAGGGATAGGGCATGAAGATCTGGTCAAGGTTGAATAAATCAAACAACGCTGTAAAAGGATGAGCAAGGCACATATAGACAGCGTAATTGTGGTGGAGGAGCCTTTGCATGGAAGCAACCTCATAGTGGGGTGGGACCCTTGGTGGGGAAGCTCATCAACTATATAATGGAGGAGATGGAAACCATATGGGGATATTGGATATTATATTTCATATGGTCTATTTAGACTTCCTACATACTTTAGCTATTTAGCTAAGTTTTCTGCACTGCTTAGTGCAAGGGTTTTCCTGGGTGGGGATTCCCTACTCTTTCTTGGAGATCTTGTCAAAGAGATCTAAGAGGATATTTCAGAGCTGAATTTTCCACTACCTGGTGTTGGACCAAGCATTTACCTTCAGAAAAAATGCATTCCCTTCAAGAAACTGCGTTATTTCTTAAGGTGTGCAGTGGGAGGGGTCAAAACCCCACTTTTGTGAGCTAGTTTCCCAATAGAAGGATCGGCTTTTCCTACGGAAATATAGAGAAAGAATATAAAACCATTTATTTTCATGTTCATCCATTTTTATGAAAATATTCAGCTATACAGCATAATTCATCCATAGATCTGCAGCATTTCTTTCTTGTATATCATTCCTGTCAAGAAACCCTTGCCAAGTCATCTTGGATCTATGTAAAAAGAGACTAGATCTCTATTTTTATGCCGCATTTAGTAATATAATAGAATATATGATTTTTATCTCCATTTTATAAGAATAACCCTTAGATAAACTACACAGTCTCTTATGCAGTAAATTCTGTGTGTTGCAGTCTTGGGGTTTAATCAACTTTTAAGCTGTTTGAGCATGGGAGGCCTATTTAACTAGGAAAAAGACATTTGTTTCTGAAACTATTCTGCATGTAAGGTACTTATTACATATTCTAAGGGAAACAATCGTTATTCTTCACTGTTATAACTGAATATTTAGAAAATAACGTTTTTGGGGATAATATTGCTGCTTTTCCTCGCTTGGTGATATTGTATGAAGGCATAGTTTGTTGTTGTGGTTTTAATATGATGGATGGGTGTTCCATACACACTTATGAGATGATTGCTTGATTTAGCTCCAATTTTATAATATCTTAGGATATTGTTGTTGTTGTAGAATTTCCCAATTTCGGGATATTACCATGGTATCAAAGCTCTAATCTTGGCTCAGCCTGTGTTCTTCATTATGGAGTCTTCCCATGGGGAGGAGAAGAGCTGCAAGAGAGATAAAAAAAAATCCTTGTTTTCTGGAGAAAATAGGTTCTCAAAACTTCTCTTTCCAAATCTTCAAGGCAGAAGCAATGGCATCAAAGAAATGAGGAGGGAAAAACCTGAAGATCCCTCAACAAGATCTATACAAGAGGAAGGTTCTAAGTCCTCAGGTTATGGATATGAGAACTCAACCATATCATCAGATCTACCACGTTCTACCAAAAACTTCTTCATGAAGAGGAAGAAAGGAGATGTTCCGAAGAGAGATACTCTTGGTGATTATTTGCAGGAGTACGAAGCTCAATCTAAGGAGTTCAAAGATCATGTTATCACCCAACAATTCTCAAAACATCATTGTGTCAACTCTACTTTTGGTCCTGATTTCAAGGAGGTATTAGATATGTTTTAAGTCATTTCATGATTGAAAGGGTAAGTGATGGGCTTAGAGTCTCAAAAATGTCATCTTTCATTTCCAAATGAATTTTATAAGTCTTATTCCATGGCTTAAAGATCCTATCATCTATTTAGAAGTTTTAAGAGGTCAGTTTTCATTTTCAAATAAAGTCCTTTAGGTTCACTTCATGGTCAAATAGGTCATATTTTTCATTTAGGGGTTATGCCATGAAGTTTTGGGTTAAATTTTTGCAATCATATAGGAAAATTTGTTTTTTTAGCGCAACTAGTTCAAAAAAGGTGATTTGCGCTACGAAAAAAAGTTGTTTTCGTAGCATACTATGAGGCAAAAAACCTTGTTTTTCTGTTTTTAGTAGTCAACTTCCAAGGGGGTTCCTGAGCAACTTAAAAGTCATTTTTGAAAAATGAAAGAGTTTGTTCTTCCTAACATACTTAAATAAAAAAACCTCTCTCAGTTTCTTTAAATTCATTATGAGGTGGGAAAAATTGATGACTCAACTTGGCTACGAAACTGCTGAAAGTCATTGAGAGAAAAACTCTGCTTCTTGGTTTTAGTAATTAACTTAAAGATAAGTTTTTTGGTACAAGAAAAGTTATGTTGAAATTATGAAGGAGGTTTCTCTTCCTAAAATATCCAGCTACAATAACCTATCTCACTTTTCTCACAAGTGTTACCGGTTTGGATATACAAGGATTTCGTTGAAGCCATATTTTCACAAATCAGAATTTTCTAGTTTTACATAGGTTGTTCAAAGACAGTTTCTAGGCAGTAGGAGAGGTATTTCAAAAAACCAAGAGAGGTTTTTGTTCTAGACATAATGGTCTCCATAAGATTCCTTAATTTTTACAAAATACATTATGGGTGAGAATATAAAATATCTGTCTCAACATCTATTTTTCAGATGAAAAAGTGCAGCAAAATATAAATATTAAATCAATTTTGATATTAAGAAGAAGATAATTTTTTAAGAAGAACATCTTATAAAGTTAAGTTGTTTTGATTTTTGGTGATCATACCAATACTTATGAAATTTTGAGAATCCCAAAACTTTAAATTTTTGAAGACTGTGTTAAAAAAGAGCATACATAGCAGTTTCGTAGCACGCTACGATGTTAGAAATGTTGTCATTGATGGAAAAGGAATTGGAAAAGGAATTGGCATCTGAAACAGTAACTAGGAATAGATAAAATAAATATAGCAGAGAACAAAGGTCAGCAGAGAAGAACAGAGAAAGAGTGCATCTACAAATAGAAATATCAGTCAAGGAAAAAATTGAATTCAGTAGGAAGGACATTTGAGTCCCTGTGGAATTAATTCATGTGTGAACATATGTATGCATCATGATGGAGGATTATTGAAATCCATGATAAGTAAGAAACCCTGTGAGGGGATTAATGGTGCTCTGTATTTAGTTCGAGGAACTCATGCTAATACGGTCGACTGTGTATCCCAAACTGGTAGACAGTGGAGTTATATATATTCGTTGAATATAAGACTGAAGGTAAATTGGGATCAATTTTGGGGATTGATCTCAGAATTGTCTGTGCCTTTATTGAATTGAGCAAGTGTAATATATGAACGTGTTCTTGATGAAGGAATTGTGAATTCCTGCAACCAACACAGAACTCGGTGACTGAATTATGTGAATATACGCTGTCGAACTTTCATTGGAACAACTCTTCGGAATTACGAACAGTCCAGAAGGATTTCATCGGAACTGTATAACAGTAATCGTGGTTATATAAACTAATTACGCAAAGAAATGAATTGGCAAAAGTACGCTGACGGAACCTAGAGTAGAGGGGCGGAACCTTTCGAATGAACAATGAATGTGGTTTAAGGCTGGAAGTGGTTTTTATCGCACCACCTTTGTAGCGAAAGCGGTAATTGAGGAGGGGGGAGCGATTCCATAGATCGACTAACACGTGTCCCCGAGCGACTTTTGAAAACCGCCTCCACTACGCGCCATCGCGCGTTAATGTCCGACCAAGGATGTCACGCAATATTGTTATGCGTCGTCGATCTAGAAGGAAACCATCGGACGGTGTTTGTATGAGTAAGGTGCGCGAAGAATAACTGGTACGGTGCGAGTATGTGATTGGGTCGTTGGTTATATATATATGTGGGCCTAGTTTAAATTATATTGATTGGGACATTTCAAATCAATGTTTGCGGGTTTAACCAAGGTTTGTTTAAATTAAATATAATTTATGACGAAAAGAGACTGGGCCATCATTTTGTATGTTATTCCAAAATTGGTGGAACGAATAAACCTGAGGGTCGACATATGAAGGTCATTACTAAAGGAGAAATTTTGGATTAATATCTCAATCTCAGATTGAGATATTCAAAATCCTTAGATTAATTATCTAATTGCAAAATAAAGAAAATAGAACAATAAGAAAGTGTTTGGGGCTTGGGTAGACCCCACTGGATTATCTAATTGATCTTGTCCAGGAATACCATCAGCGGTTTGGTGGTTTTGACTCATGGTTTTAATAAAGGCAAAAACTATATAAGGAGAAAAGGATTATAGTACAAAATGTGCATGCATAAGGGTTGTTAACGAATAAATATCTTTAAGAGATATCTGCATGATTGAACTCTATTTTCTGATAAAGCTGAATCTATGATGCACCTATGGAGTTGATGAAGTTTCAAGACCTCTAAATCGAGAAAACGATGAATCTCTAGGAAGATCTGCAAAGAAATAATGAAGACCTGACACAAGTCTGATGAAGAAATTGAAGAAATGTGGTGGATCTGAGGATTGAAGTGGAAGCTTTCTGCCAGTATAAGCTGGTGTTAAAATCAAGGGGTTGGAGCTCCCTTCCAGTAGTGACTGGATAATGAGATAAGGTTGTAGCCTTCTACAGGTGGGTGCCTGCGTGCTAGTATAGGTTTGCGCCAACACAAAAATTGTAAGAAGTTTTCTTTATAATAAATATTGAAGACAAAGACGACAGCAGTGGTGGTTTTCCCCCAAATTGGGTTTCCACCTTAAATACTAGTGTTCATGTGTGTTTCTTATGTGTGATGGCTAATTATGTTATTACTACACATGCTTACTGCTTACTAAACTTCTGACAGATGAATGATGCAATAATCTAAGTAAAGAATTAAATAATAAGATCTCTGAGAAAATTTTTTCAGTAAGATCTAAATACTGATTCACCCCCCCCCCCTCTCAGTATTTTTTCCTGACAATTGGTATCAGAGCAGGTCCTTATGAAAAGCTTAGCCGCTAGAAGGAAGATCAATCAAGATGAGAAATCAAGATGGAATAGCATCTATCAGGCCTCCACTCTTCAATGGAAACAATTTAATCTTCTGGAAGACAAGGATGAGATCATATCTTCAGTCTCTGGGTGTAGATGTATGGGCTATTGTTGAAGCAGGATATCAATGTCCAGCTGCAGTACCAACAGATCCAATGGAAAGAAATAAATATGAAACAAATGCAAAGGAGGTTAATGCTCTATTGGGAAGTCTAACTGAATCAGAATTTGTCAAAGTCATGCAGTTGAATACAGCAAAGGCAGTATGGGACAAAATCATTCTAAGTTATGAAGGTGATGCAAAGGTAAAAAGTGTTAAACTCCAAACTCTCAGAATTCAATATGAGAACCTAAAAATACATAATGAGGAGAGCATTGCTAATTTCTTTTTATTTCTCGATGATATTGTAAATCATATGAGAAATCTGGGAGAAACAATAACCGAATCTACTTTGGTTGAGAAAGTTTTAAGATCACTAATGACAAAATTTGAGTCAAAAGTTTCTGCTCTTGAAGAAAAGTAGGATCTTCAAAATCTTACTGTGGTGCAACTTCATGGCATACTAACTGCATATGAAATGAGAAGAGGAGGATCATCTGAAGTCAAAGAAGCTGTCTTTAGAGCTTTTACAAAAGGGAAAGAAGTACAAGAGACAGAAGGATCAGGGTATATCTCAGAAGAAGATGAGGTAAATTTTGTAAACAAACTTCAACTTGGTACAGGACGGTTCAGAGGTATGCTTCCTTTAAAATGTTTTGATTTTGGAAGAGTTGGTCATTATGTTGCTAAGTGTCCTCACAAAGAAACACATGAAAAAGGAAAGGAAGTAGCAAGAAGGAATAAGAATTGGTTTAGCAATAGAAAAAGTTACTATACTCATGAAGACAGTGATGGGTTATCAAACAGTGAGGAAGAATGTGAACAAGATCTTAGACTTCTCATGGAATTTGAAAAGGAGTCTAGAGAAGAAAAGGATACTTTTATTGATGCTTTAGAGGACAATGATTTTCTTGATGAAATCAATCAACTCAAAATATGCTTAGAAGAAAGTAAAATATCCATAGAAACTCTGAAGAACCAGCTTCAAGAAAAGGAGAAACATAATGAGAAATTAGAATGAGAAATAGTAAGTCTAAGAAAGGAAATTGAGAAAGTAAAGACTTTGAATCTTAGATTTTCTAAAGGATCTGAAACCTTGGATGAGATTATCAAGGTACAACGTTCTCCTCTTCTAAAGACAGTTCTTGGATATATCGGAGAATCTTCTCAGGTTTCAGCACCAAATTATCTAAAAGCAGCTACAACCAGTACACAACATTCTGCCCCTCAGCAAGGGAATAGAGAATCTTTACAGATAAAGCATGATCACCTCATTTCAAAGAACACTAACAGGATTACCTTTCAAAGAAACACCAATCAACAGGTAAATTCAAGTAGAAGATTTCATGATCGCAGAAATTTCTTCTTCAATGGACAATGTTTCTCATGTCACAATTTTGGTCATAAAGCTGTTCAATGTGTTTCATATAAAACCATCATGACAAGAGAAGTAAGAAAGAAAAGATTTGATATTGGAACAAAGAAGAATACATATAACAACTTTTATCCTCTTCAAAATGAAGTTGAATGTGATTATTGAAATAACTTTGGCCATGAAGAATCTGAATGCAAGAGAAAAGTCCAGCCAAAAGAGCATCTTCCTTCAAGCTCCAAAGTATGGAAAAACAAGGAATTACAGGTTGAAAATTGTGGCATAGCCCTTTTTGCAGAAGGAGAGGAAAATCAATGGTACATTGATAGTGGATGCTCAAAACACATGACAAGTGACAAAAACAAACTTCTTGCATATAGTGCTCTAGAAAAGGAAAAGAATGTTACATTTGGAAATGACACTCCTGTTATCATTAAAGGAAAAGGATCTATATTTCTAAAAGAAAAGGTGAAAGCTAATAATGTCATGTATGTGGATGGATTAAAGCATAACCTGTTAAGTGTAAGTCAAATGCGTGATCAAGGAACTGAAGTTGTCTTTAGTTCAAAAGAATGTGTGGTACGTGATCTTGATACAGGTAAAACAATTATAAAAGGAAACAGAACTCCAAGCAACCTGTATGTATTAAAGAACTACAAATAACAATGTTACATGAGTAAATCGTTAGAGAACTAGCTATGGCATAGAAGTTTGGGGCATCTGAGCTTCTCTCAAATCAGCAAATCAAGCAGACTTAAAGCTGTTCGTGATCTTCCCAATATTACACCACCTGAAAGTATCATATGCAAATCTTGCCAATTCGGTAAGAAAACCAGAGTGCAATTTAATGCCAAGGAAGGTTAATCAAGTAAGCCTCTTGAAATCATTCATACTGACATATGTGGACCTGTAAAGAAAAAGTCACCACATGGTGAACAATACTCTATCTTATTTACTGATGATTTCTCTAGAATGTGTTGGATTGGGTTGATTAAACATAAAGATGAAGCATTTGAGAAATTTCAGATCTTCAAAGCACTGGTTGAAAATGAATTAGATCTAAAAATCAAGTGTCTTAGATCTCATCGACGAGGATAATATACATCAGATTAATTCCTTAAATTTTGTGAACAACATGGCATAAAAAGACAGTTTTTTGTAGCTGGCACTCCACAACAAAATGGCGTAGCAAAAATAATGAATGGAATAGTTCAACAAATCGCTAGATCTATGCTTGATGATTCTGGAACACCTGACACATTTTGGGGAGAAGCAGCACATACAGCGGTAAATATTCTTAACAAGGAACATGTTCATGTAAATAGTGATAAAACTCCATATGAACTATGGTATGGTAATCCTCCCACCGTGAAGCACTTTAGAGTCTTTGGGAGCAAATGCTTTATCAAAAATAATGATGAAAAACTTGGCAAGTTTGAACCTAGAGTAGATGAAGGAATATTTATTGGTTACTCCTCTAGGAGTAAGGCATATAAATGTTACAATAAAATACTTCAAAAGATTGTTGAATGAATTGATGTTATTATTGATGAGTTTCCTGCAGCTAGAAAAGAAGAAAAACAAACAACAGATGAAGGCAATGATGAGATATATCCATTTACATCAAATAGGAATGATATAGACAGTGAACCCAATGAAGAACCCGAAGATGATTTATCTGAAAAAGCTCCATCCAGATATGTTCAAAAGAATAATCCAGAATCTCAAATTTTTGGAGAAAAGGGATCAGGTGTACAAACAAGAAGGACTCTTGTGGGATCTTCTAGCTATCTGGAAATTATATCCACTATTGAACCACAAAATGTCAATCAAGCCAGCAAAGATGAATGTTGGATTCAAGCCATGAATGAATAACTTGATCAAATTGAAAAGAATCACACTTGGGAATTAGTACCAATACCTCATGACAAAAATGTCATTGGAACTAAATGGATATTCAAAAATAAGTTAAATGAGAATGGGGATGTTATAAGAAATAAAGCTAGACTTGTTTGCAAGGGGTATGCTCAACAAGAAGGTATAGACTTTGAAGAAACTTTTGCCCCTGTAGCTAGACTTGAAGCCATAAGAATGTTTCTTGCTTTTTCAAGCTTCCAACAAATCAAATTTTATCAAATGGATGTTAAATATGCTTTTCTCAATGGTGATCTAGAAGAAGAAGTTTATATAGAACAACCAGAAGGATTCATTTTGGGAAATGATAAAAAACTTGTTTGTAGACTTAAAAAGGCTCTATATGGTCTCAAACAAGCTCCAAGGGCATGGTACTATCGTCTTGACAAATATCTTCATCAACAAGGATTTTCAAAGGGGTCTGCTGATAGCAACTTATACACAAAAACTGAAAATGATAAACTATTGATTGTGGTTGTATATGTTTATGATATCATTTTTGGAAGTAATGAAGAGTCTATGAGTCAAAAATTTGCTTCTGATATGCAGCAAGAATTTGAAATGTCTTTACTTGGGGAACTAACATTCTTTCTTGGCTTGCAAGTGCAACAAGCAGCAGATGGCATATTCTTATCACAAGAAAAATACCTCAAGCAAATCCTGAAGAAGTATGGCATGGAAGATTGCAAACCTGTAAGTACACCAATGATAACCGGATGTAATCTTAGTTCTAATGATGATTCCCCCACGGTGAATCAACCAGAATACAGATCTATGATAGGAAGTCTACTTTATCTCACTGGGACAAGACCAGACATTATGCATGCAGTTGGGATTTTTGGACGATTCCAAGCTAATCCAAAAGAGTCTCACCTTTAGGCTGTGAAAAGAATATTCAAATATCTACAAGGAACTCAAGACTTTGGACTAGGGTATCCAAAGAATGTTGATCTTACTCTTCATGCTTACACTGATGCAGATTGGGCTGGAAATGTTGATGATCAAAAAAGCACTAGTGGTGGTGCATTCTATATGGGGCCCCGGTTAGTATCTTGGTTCAGTAAGAAGAAAAGCTTTATTGCCTTATCTACAGCAGAAGCAGAATATGTGGCTGTCACATCATGTTGCACTCAAATTCTTTGGATGATGCAGACTTTACAAGACATTCAAATCAAATGTTCACCTCCTATCTCCATTATGTGTGATAATACAAGTGCCATCAATATTTCAAAGAATCCTGTTATGCATTCCAAGACCAAGCACATTCCCATCAAGTATCATTTCTTACGAGAACAAGTGCTTGAAAAAAAGGTGAAATTGGAGTGTGTTCCCTCCAAAGAACAAGTTGCTGATATATTTACCAAACCTTTACCTAGGGAAGTGTTCGAATATCTCAGACAGAAGCTGGGAGTAATCTCTACCATGCAGAAGATCATATCTTCTTAAATTTAGAAGACTAAATTGGATACGCTCCTGTTGAAAGTGTTCAAGATGCAGCATAATCTCAAGGGGGAGCATGGTATTGTCAGTACAGTGGATCTTGATCAACCCTTTTCCATTGATTTCAAAGGGGGAGGAAAAGAAAAAAAAAGGGGGGGGGGCTTCTATAAGAAAAACAGAGGAAGAGTATTGCCATCAATGCCAAAGATGGAGATTCTTGGAAATGTTGTCATTGATGGAAAAGGAATTGGCAAAGGAATTGGCATCTGAAACAGTAAATAGGAACAGAGAAAAGAAATATAGCAGAGAACAAAGGTCAGCAGAGAAGAACAGAGAAAGAGTGCATCTACAGAGAGCAGTATCAGTCAAGGAGAAAATTGAATTTAGTAGGAAGGATATTTGAGTCCATGTCAAACTAATTCATGTGTGAACATATGTATGCATCCTGATGGAGGATTATTTAAATCCGTGATAATTAAGAAACCCTATGAGGAGATTAATGGTGCTCTATATTTAGTTCAAGGAACCGATGCTAATAAAGTCGACTGTGTATCCCAAACTGGTAGACAGTGGAGTTATATATATTCATTGAATATAAGACTGAAGGTAAATTGGGATCAATGTTGGGGATTGATCTAAGAATTGTCTGTGCCTTTATTGAATTGAGCGAGTGTAATATATGAACATGTTCTTAATGAAGGAATTGTGAATTCCTGCAACCAACACGGAACTCGGTGACTGAATTATGTGAATATAGGCTGTCGAACTTTCATGGAAAAACTCTTCGGAATTACGAACAGTCTGAAAGGATTTCATCGGAACTGTATAATAGTAATCGTGGTTATATGAAATGATTACACGGAGAAACGAATTGGCGAAAGTACGCTGACGGAACTTGGAGTAGAGGGGTGAAACCTTGCGAATGAACTATGAACGTGGTTTAAGGCTAGAAGTGGTTTTTATCGCACCACCTTTGCAGCAAAAGCGGTAATTGAGGAGGGGGGACTGATTCCATAGATCGACTGACGCGTGTCCCCGAGCGAATTTTGAAAACCGCCTCCAGTACGTGCCATCGCGCGTTAATGTCCGACCGAGGATTCCGCGCGATATTGTTATGCATCGTCGATCTAGAAGGAAGCCATCGGACGTTGTCTGTATGAGGAAGGTGCGCGAAAGATAACCAGTACAGTGCGAGTATGTGATTGGGTCGTTGGTTATATATATATGTGGGCCCATTTTAAATTATATTGATTGGGACATTTCAAATCAATTTTTGCGGGTTTAACCAAGGTTTCTTTAAATTAAATATAATCTATGACGAAAAGCGATTGGGCCATCATTTTGTTTGTTATTCCAAAATTGGTGGAACGAACAAACCTGAGGGTCGACATATGAAGGTCATCACTAAAGGAGAAATTTTGGGTTAATATCTCAATCTCAGATTGAGATATTAAAAAGCCTTAGATTAATTATCTAATTGCAAAATCAAGAAAATAGAACAATAAGAAAGTGTTTGGGGCTTGGGTAGACGCCACTGGATTATCTAATTGATCCCGTCCAGGAATACCATAAGCGGTTTGGTGGTTTTAACTCATGGTTTTAATAAAGGCAAACATTATATAAGGAGAAGAGGATTATAGTACAAAGTGTGTATGCATAAGGGTTTTTAATGAATAAATCTCTTTAGGAGATATCTGCATGATTGAACTTTGTTTTCTGATAAAGCTGAATCTATGATGCACCTATGGAGTTGATGAAGGTTCAAGACCTCTAGATCGAGAAAATGATGAATCTCTAGGAATATCTGCAAAGAAATAATGAAGACCTGACAAAATTCTGATGAAGAAATTGAAGAAATGTGGTGGATCTAAGGATTGAAGTGGAAGCTTTCTGCCAGTATAAGCTGGTGTTAAAATCAAGGGGTTGGAGCTCCCTTCCAGTAGTGACTAGAGAATGAGAGAAGGTTGTAGCCTTCTGCAGGTGGGTGCCTGCGTGCTGTTATAAGTCTGCGCCAGCACAAAAATTGTAAGAATTTTTCTTTATAATAAATATTGAAGACAGAGACGACAACATCGGTGGTTTTCTCCCAAATTGGGTTTCCACCTTAAATACTGGTGTTCATGTGTGTTGCTTATGTGTGATGGCTAATTCTGTTATTACTACACATGCTCACTGCTTACTAAACTTCTGACAAATGAAGGATGCAATAATCTAAGTAAAGAATTAAATAATAAGATCTCTGAGAAAAAAATTTCAGTAAGATCTAAATACTGATTCACCCCCCCCCCTCTCAGTATTTTTTCCTGACATACGAAACCGTTGAAAGTGAACTTTTAGCACTTTATATATGTATTTTGGTGGTAAGGTTTGTTGAGTTCAGTTTTTAATGGTGCTGGTAGACAAATGAGGATCATAGATGAATATTTAGATTGTAGAACAGAAGAAAGAATGGTTTAAATGAATATTTTACAGTGCTATAAAATATGCACTACGAAAACATGCTATTTTCGTAGCGAAGTGAGATTTCATCTCCTTTTCCATTTTTCGAGGATTTATTTTTGCACGGGTGGAAGATTAAAATTTAATGAAAATTTAACACATGCCACATATATGAAACAGTCATCAAGGCCAACAAATCTGCTCGAAGATAATCGTGAAGGTTAAGGGGCTAAAAGGCAGGAACTCTGTCTCTTGGTTTTTAGGATAGTTGGGTCATGAGTCAGCAGGGTTTATAACAAGACTAAAGGCATCATCAAAATTAGATCTCATGAGGTTGCAGCTGTCAAAGGAAGCATTAAAGGTTTAGATAAGTTTTTTTTCAAACATGTTTAAGAGTTTCACTCCTGTTTGTATTAGGACTCCTAAAATACAGTTAGATGTTAGCTTGTAATTAATAGATTGTTTGATGAATAGAATAGGTTTCAACGATAGAATTCAAATTCTCCTAATGATGGATCATGGAATAAAATATTTTAAATGATCTATGTAAAGCATTAGGTCGAATTCATATGGGTTGGAGACATTTTGGCCGGGCTGCTGCTTGATGTTATGGACTATAATCAATAATACAAAGAGGTTTTTTCTTCTTGACAGATCTGAGTTTCTCATGGGGTTTAATGTTTTCTTGATCTATATGTTACTTTAAATTACTTGCAGTAGATCTTATTACTATTACTCAGAATTCACAACCATGTGCTCTGACTTCCTCTAGTAATGGGATGAATATGTTTTTCCTATATCTTATGAGTAAACTACCCTTGAAACACTAGCAGTAGATTTCCATACTATTACTTAGAATTCATAACCCTATGCTCTGACTTCCTTTAGTAATGGAATGATTGTTTTAACCTATTTTATTGAGTGAATTGTCTTTGTTAAAAACCGTATTTGTCTCAGCTTCCATGTCAAGAGATCTTGGCACTAAATCTATTGACTTGTTGACTCCATAGCCCAATGGTAGTAAGCCTTCATATTTCAACCTATAAACATACAAAATCACAAACCACAGAGTTAGCCATCTATCTATATCTTATATCATTAACCCTTGAGAGAGCCCTCTCAGGCTGAGGAGGCTAAGCCTCAGCTAAAAGATTGGTTTGAAAGAGTTACTTGGAGTCTACTTGATGAGTAGCCTATTAGGGTCAGATTTTGTGATAACATTTTGGTGCATCTACCGAGAGCCTGAAGATTATTCATTCCTTAAATGAAGAATCTAAACTTCTGAAGGTAGCAAGAGCTCAAAATCTGTTCGAGGCTGCAGAAATACCTTGGTGACTCCATTTTTGAAGAATTCAAAATTCATAGATTCATGGTGATTCCACTGGAGTTATAAAGAACTCAAATGCTGTCATTCTTATTTCAAGGTATGCATGCATAATTTTTTTAGGAATTCATGGTTTTCCAAATCATTTTCCCAAGGATACATATTTTTTAAGGAATGGTCCAAAATTCAATGGAGAATATTTGAGTTTAACTTTGAAGCATATATCAGATTTCTGTGATTTTACTGAGCTTCTTAGAGTCAAACATGAAGTTGTTTGCATTATGTTGTTCTATGATTCATTTCAAGGGAAATGTAAATAGTGGATTGAAAGTTTTCCTGTCAGATCTATTAAGTCATTTGGAGACTTTTGGCTTATGTTTTTGGAGGAATGGATAGACAGAACAAAGTTGGTGGAAAACTCTCCTTCAATTCAAGGTTTCAAAAAATGGAATGATGATCATATAAATGAAGAAATAGATGAAAATTTTTCTTTGTCCTTGTCTTCTTATCTAAAATCATTTGAGTGCAAGACAGAATATAAGATGAAATTTTTGGATGAAGTTGCTAAGAACATTGAGAAATACATTGAAGGCTTACAAGGTCAAATTCAATCATATTGTATTCATGATCATGATCATTCTTTTCAAAAGATTTCTATGACAGAACACAAAGAGAGAGTGTTTCTACCTTTCTCCTTTGAGATTGAGGAAAAATGCACTATTTTTGAAAATCAGTTTGAAAAGGAGTTTGAGAGCACACAAATGATGTCTTATCTGGTTGATCAAAAGATGTATATGTGGTCCAAAGTCTTAGAATTTCATGAGAATTTTCAAACAGATGATGTCTTCTATGGTTCTATAACTGATTACATGGAGAATATTTACTATTCATATTTCCAGTTATATTTTCATCTTGAATATTAGATATATCTCATGTTGCCTTGGTTATTTCAGTATCATGTTTATTTTTGCTTCAAGCACAGTCAAGAGATTCAAGTGTCAGATCAGATCAATGACTGGCTTCATTGGAAGTTTCATGTTCCTTGAGCTACAAATGGAGATTGCAGCTAATAGGGTAGGTAGGTAGGAATTTGAAAATAATCTCAAGGTAGGTTGACTGAGCATTTTTAGTAGGTACAATTTGAGTGCTTCTTGCAGAGACCATCAAACTTGAGCCCGAGGTGAAGACCATAAAAGTTTGAAGCAGATTGGGAAGAATTTCAAAGTTTTATTTTAAAGGATGGATAGAAGCACTGGAGCTACTGGTTCTTAGTGTACCATAGGGGAACACTATCCCAAGTGGAGCCACTGTTATCACCCAAAAATTCTCAAAACATCAATGTGTCAACTCTGCTTTTGGTCATGATTTCAAGGAGGTCTTAGATAGGTTTTAAGTCATTTCATGATTGAAAGGGTAAGTGATAGGCCTAGAGTCTCAAAAATGTCATCTTTCATTTCCAAATAAAGTTTAGAAGTATTATTCCATAGTTTAAAGATCCTATCATCCATTTAGAAGTTTTAAAAGGTCAGTTTTCATTTTCAAATAAAGTCCTTTAGGCTCACTTCATGGTCAAATAGGTCATATTTTTCATTTAGGGGTTGTGCTATGAAGTTTTGGGTTAATTTTTTGCAATTATACAGGACTCTACATTTTTGTAGCGCAGCTAGTTCAAAAAAGGTGATTTGTGCTACGAAAACAAGTTGTTTTCGTAGCGCAATATCAGGCAAAAAGCCCTGTTTTTCTATTTTTAGTAGTCAACTTCCAAGGAGCTCTTGAGCAACTGAAAAATCATTTTTGAAAACGGAAAGAGGTTTTTATTCCTAAAATACTTAGCTACAAAAAACTCTCTCATTTTATTTAAATTCATTATGAGGTGGGATAAATTGATGACTCCACTTGCGCTACAAAACTACTGAAAGTCATTGAGAGAAAAACTCTTCTTTATGGTTTTAATTGTTCACTTCAAGATCAGTTTCTGGCCACAAGAAAAGATATTTTGAAATTATGAAGGAGGTTTCTCTTCATAAAGTCTCCAGCTACAATAACCTATCTCACTATTCTCACAAGTGTTACCAGTTGGGAGACACAAGGCTTTCTTTGAAGCCATATTTTCAGAAATCAGAATTTTTTAGTTTTACATAGGTTGTTCAAAGACAGTTTCTAGGCAGTAGGAGAGTTATTTAGAAAAACTAAGAGATGTTTTTCTTCAAGATAGAATGGTCTCCAAAATATTCCTTCAGTTTTTAGAAATACATTATGGGTGAGAAGATAAAAGCTTTGTCTCAACATCTATTTTTTAGATGAAAAAGTGCAGTAAAAGATAAATCTTAAATCAGTTTTGATATTAAGAAGAAGATGGTTTTTGAAGAAGAAAATCTTATAAAGTTAATTTTTTTTTATTTTTGGTGATCATACCATTCCTTATGAAATTTTTAGAATACCCAAACTTTAAATTTTTGAATATTGTGTTAAAAAGGAGCATACACAGTAGTTTCGTAGCGCACTATGAAACTGCTGAAAGAGAACTTTTAGCACTTTATATATGTATTTTGGTGGTAAGGTCTGTTGAGTTTCAAGTCTTAATGTTGATTGTAGATATATGAGGATCATAGATGAATATTCGGATTGTAGAACAGAATAAAGAATGGTTTAAAGGAATATTTTATAGTGCTATAAAATCTATGCTATGAAAACATACTATTTTCGTAGCGCAGTCAAATTTCATCTCCTTTTCCATTTTTTTGAGGATTTATTTTTGCACAGGTGGAATATTGATTTTTTAATGAAAATTTAACACATTCCACATATATGAAACAATCATCAAGGCCAGCAAATTTGCTCGAAGATAGGCATGAAGGTTAAGGGGCTAAAAAGCAGGAACTCTATCGACTGGTTTTTAGGACAGTTGGGTCATGAATTAGCAGGGTTTATAACAAGAATAAAGGCATCATACAAATTTGACCTCATGAGGTTGTAGATGTCAAAGGAAGCATTAAAGGTTTAGATAATTTTGTTTTCAAACATGTTTAGGAGTTTCACTCCTATTTGTATTAGGACTCCTAAAAGATAGTTAGTTGTCAGCTTGTAATTAATAGTTTGTTTGATGAATAGAATAGGTGTCAAGGATAGAATTCGAATTCTCCTAATGATGGATCATGGAATCCAAGATTTTAAATGCTCTATATAAAGCATTAGGTCTAATTCATTAGGGTTGGAGAATTTTTAGCCCAGCTTCTGCTTGATGTTATGGACTATAATCAGTAATACAGAAAGGTTTTTCTTCTTAATAGAACTGAGTTTCTCATGGGGTTTAATGTTTTCTTGATCTATATGTTACTTTAAATTACTTGCAGTAGATCTTATTACTGTTAATAAAAATTTGAAACCATGTGCTCTGACTTCCTTTAGTAATGGGATGACTGTGTTTTTCATGTATCTTGTGAGTAAACTACCCTTGAAACACTAGAAGTAGATTTCCATACTATTACTCAGAATTCATAACCCTGTGCTCTGACTTCCTTTAGTAATGGAATGAATATTTTGGCCTATGTTATTGAGTGAATTGTCTTTGTTAAAAATCCTATTTGTCTCAGCTTCCATGTCAAGAGATCTTGCCACTAAATCTACGGACTTGTTGACTCCATAGCCCAATTGTAGTAAGCCTTCATCTTTCAACCTATAAACATACAAAATCACTAACCACAGAGTTAGCCATCTATCTATGTCTTATATCATTAACCCTTGAGAGAGCCCTCTCAAGATAAGGAGGCTAAGCCTCAACTAAAATATTGGTTTGAAAGAGTTACTCAGAGTCTACTTCATGAGCAGCCTATCAAGGTCAAATTTTGTGATAACAAATCACTTGAACTTCCAAGGGTTTTGCCAAATTAAGGAGGAAAGGAGCACAAGGAGCAAGAAGCAGGATGAGTGTAGATTCTTTCTATCTACTTTTGATGGATCAGCTTTATGTCCAGCTAGGGCTTGGGTGAATGAGCTAGACACCTATGTGCAACAACATCAAGTTTCAGAAAATGAGGCCATCAAAGTAGTAGCACTGGATTTTGAGGGTAAGGTGTATGCTTGGTGTTTGTATGAATATTTTTCCTTGAGAAATGAAAATACATATACTTATGCACAGTTCATTAAAATAATAGTAGAAAGGTTTGATGGAGGATCATGTAAAACACTTTCTCTAGAGGCTATCAAACCATATCAAGAAAAACTTTTGCATGGGTTGGGAGGATCTATAAATCCAACTCAATTTATGGAAGCTATTGAAGAGGATGTAAAATTTTCTAATACCTTGCCAAGGGAAAGATATCCATTAAATGAAGAGCTTTATTCTCAAGAAGAAGAAATGAAGACTCCTCTTGCAAAAGGGGACCAAGATATAATGTCTCTTGTTGATGATGAGGTATTTTCAATTGTTGAGGATAAGGAAGAGAAGGTTGGGGATAAAAGTGCAATCATGAAAATAGCACATCTAGAACCTCATGGAGGGGAGGAAGGAGTAATTTCTCCAAGAAGAGGAAATCTTGCACTCTTGCAAGGAGTTCCAAAGGATCTCACATATGGAGGTTATCGTACAATCCATGTGCAGCATGTGCCATCATTATCAAATGGTGAGAATTTGTATATTGCAGAGAATAAGAGGGAGGGAAAGAATCATATTATGAGGAGTATAAACCTCTATTTATCTCCAAATATTGATTCACAAAGAAGGCAGTAGGGTATATGCAATGAAGGCCAAGACCAATCAGTCCATATATCTATACATCCTGCTTTATGCCTTGATATCTCTTTGCAGGGAGGCATTCCACCAGGGAGACCCCCTGGTTGGAAGAAATATAAAGTGTTCTCTCAACTATATACAACAACAACATATTTTTCTAGAGAGGGAACCTTTTAAGGAGCCACTACAACACTGAGAATCATTGATGGGAGGCTAAGCAATTTTTTGAAACTGAATTTTCTATCTTCCATTCATCTATTTGCATTGGAAATGATAGATTCAAACATTTGTGTTGATATGAGAATAGTATCAAAAGGCCACTCCATAGATTTGGAGCAGCCAAGGATACTCCAATATATAATGAAAATTTATGAATATAACAAGAAAGTATTTCCATTTTTGTATGCAGGAGAAAAACTGTGGAAGTTTTGGAGAAGGAGAACCTTTCAAAGGGAGGATGACTCTCCTAAACTTCAATATTTTCTTGAGAAAGATCAGCTACAAGAGAGGCATGAAAGGAAAGTTGGGAATAATCCAAAATGTGACTTTGACATCAATCATGTCAAGGAGGAGAGCCATCATATGATAGATGCCTCATTTCAGACTTCTACAACGCCGTCAATGTTGGGAAGCCTAGACCCTTATTGGGAGTCCCAACTCTTGATGGAATATTCCAAGGACCTACTCACATGTAAGGTTCTTTATGGGAAAGTAATGGCTAGGAGGTATAAGGTAGTTGATGAAATCATTTATGTTCATGATCAGATCTACTTAACTAAAGATTCCAAACTTAATAATAAACTACTTAACACAACCTATGAGGTCTTGCTTTCAAAACCCACTGGTTTCATTAGAGCATATCATACTATCTTAGATGGATTCATTTGGGAAAATTTCAAAGAGGAGATGCAATCTCATATGAGTAAGTGCATGGATCATTTTCTGGTTAAGGAGGAACATAGCTCTTGGGAAGAGTTATCATTACCACCTCCTTATTCATTGAGTATGAGAAGTGGCTTATTCATGAGCTACATTTCTGATTTAAACCAAGTATATGATAAACATTGTATTGCTGAACATCATGATATATTTATTATGTACTTGCATCTTCTTAACACTCATGTGTAGGACTTGGCTCCAAGAGGGGGAACTCTTTCTTATGGGTCCAAGAAGGATGGGCCAGCAAGCAAGTGTTGGGAAGAATACTTGTCATACTATATTCTATGGCATTTGGGGGTAAAACTACGCTGGTTGCACATGAGAAACCACTACCTTTCTCCTTTATTTCATATGGTAGCTAGCATGATTTAAATTATGATTCCATATGATGAAGATTTTCTTTTCTTTGTTGAGGACATGATTGGAGGAGAGGCACATTTGTTGAATGTGTCCTTGGGGAAAGAAACTTCCCACACCTTTTGCATTACATGCTTCAAGGGGAGCATGGGGAAAGATATGGCTACCATGGTAAATCACTTGTTTCTCCATGAGGTAGGCCATATGATTGTTTGGAGAACTTGGGACATACCTCTCATGAGTATGTAGGAGGAGATTTTCGATGAATTACCAAGCTGGGAGGTAATTCATTTCATTTGGATGATAGCATGGGGGTGGGAAAACTTAATTGATGATGAAATTCCCCATGATTGTCATCACTTCTATCTTGAGGAGGCCATTGATCAGAAAGGATGTTTCCACATAGAACTTCCTTCCTTTCATAATGAGAGCCATTTGGTTTATCTACCAAAGGCCAACTTGCAAACTTGGGAGGGACCATTGGAAGATAGAACTATTGCAGAAAATCTGATGCAATGGTGGATATTATTGGCTGAGGGGACCACAAGGAGGAGAGGGGAGATTTTTCAACACCCTTGCAGTTGCTTGAGGAAAAGAAAAATTTGGGAGGGGAAGACTTTAGTATTCCTAAATTAGCATGCAGCTAATAGGAATATTATTTTTTCTTTTAAAGTCTAGATAGATGAATAAATGGGCAAGGAGACTCGTAATTTGCCTAAGTATGAATAAAAATCCCTCATAATGTCAAAAGGGATCATGTAATAACTATATCAAGCATCCACATGTGTGAAAAATGTCTAAAATGTGTGGAAAATGTCAAGTTTGACCAAGTGAACAACATTTTATATGAGGAGTGGATCCTAAATGAAGACAACCTAATGCGAATGGAATCAATCTAGCTAGTCAAAATGAAGACACCTTAAGTGTGAAAAGGGAAAGGGCATGAAGATCCATTCAAGGTTGAATAAATCAAATAGCACTGTAAAAGGATGAGCAAGGCACATAGAGACAACATAATTATCGTGGAGGAGCCTTTGCATGGAAGCAACCTCATAGTGGTGTGGGACCCTTAGTGGGGAAGCTCACCAACTATATAATTGAGGAGATGGAAACCATATGGGGATATTGGATATTATATTGTATATGGTCTGTTTAGACTTCCTGCATACTTTGGTTTTTTAGCTAAGTTTTTTGCATTGCTTAGTGCAAGGGTTTTCCTAGGTGGGGATTCCCTACTATTTCTTGGAGATCTTGTCTAAGAGATCTAAGAGGAGATTTTAGAGCTGCATTTTCCACTACTTGGTGTTGGACCAAGCATTTACCTTCAGAAAAAATGTAGTTCCTTCAAGGAATTGCGTTATTTCTTAAGGTGTGCAATGGGAGGGGTCAAAACCCCACTTTTGTGAGCTAGTTTCCCAAGAGAAGGATTAGCCTCTTCTCCGAAAAGCTAGAGAAAAATTCTACAGCCATTTCTTTGCATGTTTAGCCATTTTTATGTAGATCTTCATCTATACAACGTGATTCAGCCATAGATATGTAGCAGTTCTTTCTGGTATATCATTCCTGTCAAGAAACCCTTGCCGGGTCATCTTGGATCTATGTAAAAAGAGACTAGATCTCTATTTTTATGCCTCATTGAGTAATATAATAGAATATCTGATTTTTCTCTCCATTTTCTGAGCATAAACCTCAAATAAACTGCGCAATATCTTATGCAGTAAATTTTGTGTGTTGCAGTCATGGGGTTTCATCAAATTTTAAGCTGTTTGAGCATGGGAGGCCTGTTTAACTAGGCAAAAGACATTTTTTTCTAAAAATATTATGCATGTAAGGTCCTTATTACATATTATAAGGGACACAACTATTATTCTTCATTGTTATAACTCAATAATCAGAAAATAATGTTTTTTGGGTTAATATTGCTGCTTTTCCCCGCTTGGTGATATTGTATGAAGGCATAGTTTGTTGTTGTGGTTGTAATATGATGGATGGGTGTTCCATACACTCTTATGAGTTGATTTATTTTTGTATATCCAACTTTATAATATCTTAGGATATTCTTATTGTTGTAGAATTTCCCAATTTCGAGATATTACATCTTGGCATATTTGGTGTCATTCCTTCTATTGTTCATGGGATTGTATACTATTTGTTGAAATTATCAACCACTATATCATGTTTCCTTCTGACCTAAGTTAGTTGACCTTGTTCTTATATATCACTACAAAATAAATCACTTTTTTTCCATTTTGTGTCGATTGATCTGGGATTCCTTATCGCCCACCTTTGATAGATTCCTTCCTGTTAGATCTAAGAATTTTTTGATCCATAATGTAGATAAATGTCTTTCGAATTAATCACATCATTAGGATTTGGTTGATGTTTCGAACCATCTAATGTGGTTCATCCTCAAGAAAAGGTGAAGAAGAAAATCAATCTCACTAAATAAATAGTAATGATGCATCATTGTCCAGTGATAGCTGTTAAAACTAGCTGTTATTTGACTAGGTTAGTTAATTAGTTAGAATATTATTATTTTTTTAAGTTTTTAAGAAATATTATTCAAAAGGGTTGATGAATAATATAATAATTTAGTAAAATGATTAAATTATAAAATTAATATAAGAACAGAGTAGGGGTACATAGTAGTGTAGGGAATAATATTAAAATAATTAAGTTTTTAAGAGATATTAATAAAAAGGTAAATGAATAATATAAAAAATAGTTTTTAATGGCTACTTGTAATAGCTATCATCGGGCAATTATGCATCCTTATTATTTATTCAATGAGATCGATTTCCTTCTTCACCTTGTCCGAGGATGAACCACGTTATATGGTTTGAAAAGTCAATCAAATAATAATGATGTGATTAATGTGAAAGACATTTATCTAGATTCCTTCCTATCGACTTCAAAAAATTATATGGGAATTGGTTTTAGAAACATCACATTACCTTGCATCTTGCAGTCCTCAGTGGTAGGTTTCTCTGTGTTTCATTAGGGGTTTTCATTATTGGATTTGGATTGAAATATTATATGATTTTTTGACTTCAAATCCTTTATTCACACTCGCTAGATTGTATTAAGAATATTGGAGACCATCATCCTTATCAGTATCCATCCTCACATCTGTTAACGATTTTCATCATTGACTAGTAATAAGACGAATTCTTATCTGTTAGACACCAGCTCATTTATTCATATGTGTAGAACTATGCTATTCCATGTCGGTGACAAATACCTTGGGAAGAGGCTTACATCACTCAACCTTGTTTCCTCTCCCATGCTCCATATTTTATTTATCGAGAAAACTTATCTCAGTCTCATTATGCTATAACAAAGTTCTACATTGTACTTACTTGTGCACATAATCTCTCATTTTCTATATGGATCCACAGTGTATTTCTAAAGCTACTAAGAATTGGAATTCCTGACTCAGAACATGATTTATATATGTGACATATGTTTGATGTTGTTTGCAGGCCTCCTTCCCTTCTGATGCTCTGAAACTCTCTCTCCTTGATTGATTTATAAATTATTTCATCCACCACCTTCTTCTCCGACCTCACACTTTAGGGGGCATTTTTTATACATGTAAATACCTCCCCATCAGCTCAAAGGAGAATATTATGTTTTTTTTTGAAATACCCCTTTCTCCTTAGCCTATATAAGACTATAACACAAGTTATGTACTATGAGCAATAGGTTATCGTATTCTATAATAAGTTTCCACCTTCATCTAACTTGTGTTACGAAGATTATCACTCAGTCACGAAGAAAAAAACTTGAGTTAAAAAGAATTTGATAACCTTGTTCACTTTCAGAAACTCATATGGCGGAATGTAATCTCTTTATGCTCATCTTTAGCTTTTTCTTAAACAAGAAAAGCACAAAAAAGCAGGAAAGAGACATAAATCATGAGGAAGATTTTTCCTAAGAATAAAAGCATCGAAAAAGTGGATAAAATAATTTTTATATGATGAAACATTATTCACCCAAAATATTTTTCCCAAATTGAACTAAGGAGGAATATTGGAAATCTTCATAGCTTCTAGATCCTATATATTGGAGGCTTGGATATTGATAAAGGGATGGGAATTCTTGTATTGTCACGTTGTTGAGATCTCACTAGAGAGGGAGAGTTTTGGAGATAGGAGCTAGAGGAGTTTTTGCTTCAACTCCCTTTGATGGTTGTAACTCTCCTCCAACTCCTTAATTAATATATATTGATTTTTATTCCTCCCACATAATGTTGATCATTTTTTACTAATTGTATCTAGCTAATGAATGTTTGCATCTTTGGTTTGTTGTAATGCATTTAGTTATGTTTAGTTGTTTCTAATGATTTTCATTGATAATATTATTATGTTGTGAATAGTTTGTTTGTTCTTTATTATGTGCAGGACCAAGCTTTGGAGCTAGCTAGGTATGCTTCCCATCTACATTAAAAATCCAACAGGCCTACATGTGACGACTCAAAATCTTATCTTTCAATTCTCTTATCAATCTCTTTCGTACTTCTTGCATCCCTGAAAGAATCAAACCTTGAAACAACCTTTATCTTATTCATTCTGCCCTAGGTTTCCACGATAAACTGAGAGGGTTTTCTGTTTACCCAAACAAACATTAAATCCTATAGCAGAACTGGTGACTCCATTAGGGAGAATTATTCTTTGTGATCTTAACATCACTTGAGTTCCCATCCATTGTTTGCAAGCGTAATAATCCAACTGATATGAGCACTTTTCATGCACCCAGACCCTCTCATTTTGAGTAAAAATTCTGTAACATTGTCTACATTGGAAAACATAGCATTATAACATTGTCTAACCTTATCCACAATGCATTAACCATTCCTATAATGCACTGGATTGATCTGTTAGCCTATGCCAGTGCTTAAAACCTCTGATTTGTCACCTTTCTAGTGATTTCCACTCCCTGTGTTTTGCTAGTTTCTATCTTAAGGTCTTTGACTGTGTGGACTACCATTATCATGGATGCGTTTATGTTTTCTTTTGGAATTTTGTTTATATTGAATTTTATTGCATATTAATGTTAGCCTCTCTCATAACACAATAATAAATCTAAAAATAAAATAAATTAATTAAATATTAAAAGTTTGGAATTTATGCCTAACTCTTTAGTTTGGGTTGTTCCTCTAAGATAGGAGTTAGTTTAGGTAGCTCCTATATTGGTGTGTGTTTTGTTGAGAAATTATCTCAACCAAGGTGTCCAAGATAGCACGCACTATCTTGAGACATTGTCTCCTCACCTATTTAATTGTAACACTATATTCTTTTAATAATGAGAAAATATGTGAGGAAGTTGTGAGGGTGAAGCCTTTTTGGCCAATATTTTGTCTCTGGTTTATTATGTGTGTTTTCTGAGTTAATTTGATTTTCAATATGCGGTATTAGAGAAAATATATTTTTTAGGGCCTGATTTGTTATGATTTATTATTATACCCTCTATGTCTCTGTGTGATTTTTGAGTTGTGAGATTTCAATTATTTGCTAGCATGTGTGCATGCGCCTCGAGTAAGAATTCATTGTTTAAATCTGGGCATGGTGAGCCAGCCTCGCATTTCTCACCACAAGAAATGATACAGCGATGGTGAGAAGACCAAAGCTGTTAGTGTTTTGAGCGGTCTCGCGGAGAGGGGCCACTAAACAGTTTCAAGAAACGAAGCAGCCCACGTGAAAAATGTGAGAGGAATGCATTGTTTTTGATTTCTTGTTTGTGATTGCGTGGTTCGACTCACTAACATACCACTTGTCCAAGACTTCAACTGCGTTGAAATTGAAATATGATGATTTTCTGACGCTAGAGGGTTCAAAATGGGGCATGGTGTTTTAACCGTCTGACTGGCATAATGCATGTCATTCATACAACATCCATTGTCCATCACAGTCTGGGAAACGTCAAATGTTATCATCAACCTCCAATGTCATCTAGAATTCAGACTGATATCATTATTGCAGTTGCATCGGCTTGATTGTGGACTGTTTTCCTGAAGAGCCTGTATGATGGTCATACACTTCTTGTCAAATGCTTTTTGTGCAATTGCGACAACAATGTATCTTTGTTTCTATTCCTGGTCCGGAGCACTGGCGGATCATTAGCCTGAAGATTGTATGCAAAATTTGCGCCCATGTTGTGAACACCCTACGCACAGCGTGAAGATAAAAGGCCAATTTTCATTTTTGGTTTTACAATAGCACAAGTGCTTGTAGTCCCTGCTGCCGAGAAGTCGAACCAGCTGTCAACCTGCCAATACAAAGTTGTGACACCTGAGATTACTTATAGTGGAATAAAAAATTTGTGTGCGCAGATCTCTTGATTTTGTTTTTCTTCCAAGGAGAAGGTACCAATTTTTTTTTTTCCAACTGATGCAATAATTGGACATATTTAGATTGGCTTTCTTTCTTTTCATGTTGCAAGCACGGCCTAGCGATCGTAGAGAAGAATAATATACAACCATCGGAGGCTTCTTGAATATAAACCAGAACATCCCGATAACATTCATTTTCTTGTTTTCATCTTCGACCAATAATAAAAATGCTCTCTTGGTTGGTTGAACAAAGTGCCTGGGCAGCTTCTTTGAGGGTTGAATCATAGCTCCGGAAAGCGTAATAACAAAGGGTTGTTTCATATCACGAGGTTTGTTGATATGCAAGAGGTATCAGGTCCTCAAAGGCGTCGTTACCCATTCTCAAAGGTTTTAATGAAGATTCATATGATCATTCAAAATTTTCGACGGTCGTGAAGCATACTCGAGGCGAGAGTCCAATCGTGAAAAAAAGAAGCGAAAGTCCAACCATGAAAAAAAAAAAGTGCAGTAGCTTCTTTAAATAATGTAAAGGCATTTTATATATCTTTCTTTCATTCAATATGCACATGGAATGGGTGATAACAAGATTAAAACTTAATATTTCATGAAATTTAATATGTTTAGAGTTAGTGGAGAATAGTATTTAAGTTGGAGAGAGAATAAGTGGAGACAAAATTAGTTAATATGTTTAGAGAGGAGTAATTTTTTTAATGTAATTTGGAGAGATAAGAGATAAGATATGGTTTTTAATTTGTAAGATACTTTTAAAGTGGCATGTGGTGAATAATTTTGGGAGATATAAGGAGTGGCTAGAATATTTTTTTATGGGAAGTTGTTTTTTGGTAATCATTAAGATAACGGAGAGATAAGGAGTATTTGAAAATCTTTTTGTAATTTTTTTGGAGAAATAAGGGGTATATTTTGTAATTTTTGGAGTGATAAGTGTGAAAAATGTTGTATTTAATTTTGGGAGACATAGGTGATCATAGAATTTTTGGATGAGATAAAAGGTGCATTAAATTTTAAATTTTGGAGAGATAAGTCTGCTTCTTTTTAAGTGGAGTAATAAGTTTTAACTTGGATAAATATGGTGTCATTTCTTTTTTTTATTTGGAGTGATAAGTGCACACAATTTTTGAAGACATTTGTTTCCAAAATTTGCAGGCGTGAGATTCTCATTGTTTGAGAAAGCTTCAATGCTAATGTTGTAAAAGATGAAAGGTTGATGACTTCAATACTTAATAAAGACATTATTTGTGGCGTTGAAGTGTCCTAGATCTGCCCAAAATTTAATAAGGGGATCTTAGGTACACCATGTGTGTGTTTGTGATGGTGAGTGTTTTTTATGGCTTCATGATGTTGCTTATGATTTGTGTCTAGTTTTGACATGTTAATGATCTCATTTAACACACATAAATTTCAATGCAAGCAAGAACAACACCTGTAACGCAGTAGCTGCAAGGAGGGACAATTAAACTCAACACATGCATTTGCACAACTACAATAAATAATCAAAGTTTTCAACATCAACATTCTACCTCAACAAGCAAATTCCCTTAATACAATCAAGTTCATGTACCTAAAAAATCTAGCATTTCAAAGCAAAGTCTACATCACTACAATCAAGTTAATGAATCTACAAACTCCAACGTTTCAAAGCACAGTTTACATCAACATTATTGAACTTGTAATCAAACTCAAATTGCATTGAATTTTAAGGGTGAATTCTTGGTTGAAACCGACACCCAAGTTTTGAATTGAGTCAAATTAAGTCAAATTGAATTCATTGTACTGAGTCATTAAAATAATTAAGAATTTTTTGGTGCATTTTCGACAGTGTTTAACACCATTTCTTTAAGTAGAATCAAGTGAATGCATGATTTTTAACTCTAAATCAAACAAGAAACAAGTTCACATCTCCAGCAAGCGAGCCTGAGTATTCATTAAAGAATTTTCCATCAAGTTAGTACAAAGTTCAAACCATCAAGTGAGCCAGCGTGAAGTTCATTGCAGCAACCATCAAAGAAACCAAACAATTTCAACTCTAACACCAATCAAGAAAGTTTAAATCTACAACAAGCAAGCGTGAGTTCCAGTAAACTTGAAACAAGAGAAACAAGTTTCACCAATCAAGAGATCTAGCAAATTCTGAAGCAAGCGAGCATGATAAACTCAATCAAGTGAGCCAGTACAAGCCAACATGCTATTCAAGCAACAAAGAAAGTGAGCATGAGTATTAAGTCAAGTGAGCGTTCAAGCAAAGCGATCGTCATCAAGTGAGCGTGAATAAAAGAGTTCAAGCAAGAAAATTCTACAATTCTAGCAAGTGTTCCAAGCAAGTGCAATAAGCAACAAATCAAGCGAGCGTGCCATTCGAGTCACATAGCAAGTGAGCCTGTCATTCAAGTAAAAAATTCAAGTGAAACAGTTAAAAGCACGACATCTACGACAAGAGAGCCTAAATTCAAGAGAGCAAGTTCAGATGACACAACACATTCAGTTGTTAAAAATTCTTCACAATTTGATCATCTCCAGTGATGAAGACATGGTGAAAATCAGCAAAGAAACTCTTGCTGATATTTCACGGCATCTACAACAAACAAATGAAACCATTGAGTTTCTTCAAATAGAGTCACAACTACAACGAAATGAGTTGAAAGAAAAGAGTGATGCTTTAGAATCTTTGAACCATATAGCTAAAGATGATTCTAACTCATTCATCCCAATAGCTTCAAGTGTTGAAGTTATTCCAGTTCAAATTTCTTCCAAGCCAATCATCAAGCCATGGGAAGAGATTCAAATTAAAAAGAATCAATGAGGCTTAGGATATGTCAACAATGACACCAACTTGCATATCCCAGATTATTCCAAGCCAATTAAATTTGTCAGTGCAGGATTTCTTGGACAAAACACCTCAGCAAGTTCTGAGAAAGTTGCAGACAAACAAAAATGAACGCAACCCAAAGTTGCAGTCAAACCGACATGTTCCCATTGTCAAAGAACCAGTCATATGGAAGATCAACATTTCGATCTCCATCCTTGTAGCCATTTTGGAAAGCCCAACCATTCCTCATAGAAATGTCGCAGCAAACAACAACAATCAGCCAGATTAAAGATACATTATGAATGGATTGATCCTTGGGAATGCTCATCGATAATCAAAAGATTGTCTTAGTTCAAGAACCACATACAATCACACATAGTGCAGCTGATAGTGAAAAGAAGATGGTACTCTCATGCAGTTGAATGGGGGAGTACACCAGTGCAACACTCCTACACCTGAAGGGGGGGAGTTCAGATATAATTTCCAGAGAAGTGTCTCTCCTTTCAGCTAACAAAGGGGGGGAAATTTCATTTAAATTGACGGTAGTTGTCAGACTAAAAGTCTGGAAAAAACCAACAAAAGCAGCCAGTGGTTAGCTTTCGTAGCTAGTGAGCATCTTCAACAGCTAGTGGGCATCAAAAAATTCTCTAGTGGGCAGTCGACAACAAAGAAGCAGTGAGTAGTTTTCAACACAACAAAAGCAACAGTGAGTTGTTTTTGACATCATCATCCAGTGGGCGTTGAAAAATTTTTGTCAATGGAAAAAGGATGATGATTTCATGCAAAAGACAAATGGATAATTTTGCAACTTGGCACATGATGAGGTTGTCAATAAAAATTTAGAGATGAATTAGACATGCAATTGACTCATGGTCTCTTCAGATTGCAGTTTTTCAGCATCCAGCTTTGGCGGTTTTTCAGGCAATGTTTTTGAGGATCAACATGAGAACTTGGAATATGGTTCCTCATTATTATTTTGGATTTATCATTGAGGGGGGGAATGTTAGCCTCTCTCATAAAACAATAATAAATCCAAAAATAAAATAAATATTAAAAGTTAGGAATTTATGCCTAACTCTTTATTTTGGGTTGTTCCTCTAAGATAGGAGTTAGTTTAGGTAGCTCCTATATTGGTGTGTGTTTGGCTGATAAATTATCTCAACCAAGGTGTACAATATAGCACACACTATCTTGAGACACTGTCTCATCATCTATTTAATTGTAACACTATATTATTTTAATAATGAGAAAATATGTGAGGAAGCCATGAGGCTGAAGCCTTTTCCACCAATATTTTGTCTCTGCTTTATTATGCATGTTTTCTGTATTTTATGATTTAATTTTATTTTCAATAATTAAAATAAAAAATAAAAGGGAAATCCTTATCTTCTTAATTTTCTTGATACTCTATACATTAGTGTTCATGCACTTTGGCGTATCATTGCCTACATATTTTTTAGGTGCAATGGAAATTGTATTTTTTTTATTCATTTTGAGAAAGGAATATAATTACTCTCTCCATGTAGAAAATATTATTCATCAAACTGAAATTGAAAATAATATTTTTTGCACGATTTGAGTCAGAGTTTGATAAAACTTCATATGTCAAAACCCCTTCCAAATACATTAATAAAGTACCTTTAAAATTGATATTGTAATAAAAGTAATTGGAAACTCTTTTTGAGAATACATGCATATTAGTTTAGGCTAGAGTATTGGGATAGGTTGTGTGAGTAAACTTGCCAAGAATGTAAAAATTAAACTAGTGTCATTAAAAAGAGTAAGATCTTGTTTCACTCACATCATGCAGGACCGCTCCTCTAACAAGGGAGTTAAGCGTGAGACAAAATCAATCTATAAGAGAAGGTATCTCACCTTCGATTGCATTACAGTGGGTATTCTATGTACATGGGATCCCTTTGGGGATATCAGAGTTGAGTCAGGGAAAAAGGTGTTCTGCCCACATAGCTTATTGTCTATGATCGTGATCCCCTGGCGGTGTCTATGATTTGAGGTAACCTTAGTGGCTTGAATTTTTAGGGACAAACACAAGGTAACTGTGGCAGGTTTCCATGGTACCTAAATAAACGAATCTACTATATATTTTGTTTGTTGGGAGAGTACTTGTCTTCAAGACAGTGCTTGGTCCCTTCTTACTTAGGTATGGGCAAAGCTCACGAGTAATAGTAACTATACATCTGGCCAACTGTCTCTTTTATCCCTTTCAATACGAGGTTTCATCACAAAATAGTTGTGGCTATGAGATAAATTTATGTTCCCTGGATGCTTTTTTATTCCATTTAGAGGTTTTTGTTTTTTAGGTGTGTTATGTTTCACCCTTGAGACTTATATAATACATCACTTAATAAAATTTGGTAAAATATATTGACCTTGGCTACCCTAGGTTCTAACTATTCATCTTGATACCTACAAGGCCTTCCTCCAGTTTGTGTGGAGGAATTTCTATGTGAATCAGACTCCCTCACTACTTAAGGGAGAAAATATATAGTTTCAAACCCTCAGCCACCCCATACTGACGCAAATTATATTTTGTTTGAGCGCCCTTCTACTGAAGGTCTATTACTTCCCTGCATACCTCCATTTGCAGATACTTTTCAGTCTATATTAATTTAGACAACACCCTTCCCTTTATTTTCTTCATTGACTTCCCCTTTTAACATCACAATGACTGCTAGTGAGTCATGGTATTTTGTGGACACTTTTTCTCCACCACCATTCAACCCTCCTATATCAAGTTCCACACTTTTTCTAGGTCATCTTAATGTATAATGTATGGTTAATCCCTGAACCTTAGCTACACCCGTTTAAGGTAGTGCTTAGAATTATGTTGCCTCAACTTCCCCTACTCCTTTTGTGTAGGCTCCTAATGTTCCTATTTTGAAAACCTTCAACAATTTGTTTGGTTGGATTCCATTACTTGGTTCATCTCCCCCACCACTATTGAGTGGGTGAAATGTTTCTAATACTTATCCACTCACTGGGGGCATTGTTGCACTCGTGCAATATTTGGTACAAAAGGGTCCATATTTGATCGATTATTTCATATTGTTGGCTACCCCATTGGTGGTTCTCATCTACCTAACATGTCTTATGTGGCTAGTATTGTTCCACTCCTTGGACCCGCTACATCTCCTTGGGTCCTCCCAACTCAACCATTTGCATCTGCTCGGGATAACCTATATACTGGGTGCAATCCATTAGTTGGTATCACTCCTTAGGTTGGGGCCATGCCTTATGGTCTGTCACTCTACTTGACCCCACTTCTACCTCATGGAAACTAATATCCATCACAATCTATGTACCCTACTAGAAACCCATTGATGGGAGGACCTCCTCATCACTCTAGTCATTCTTCTCTTCCTTTGTCTAATTTAGTTTCACCTACTCCATTTCCTTTCTTGGCTACATTGGAAATCCTAGATATCTAAGAGTTAATAAATGATCCCATCAACCATAAATTTCTATGGCTCCCAACCAAGCACAAAAAAATTGTAGACATTACTACGTGTTGACGTTGTTGGACCCGCCAAAATTCAAGGGATCTCCCTGAAATGAAGTCCTAATTATAGCTCACATAATTTGGTGTATAAGTCTCATTTGGAATAAAGGCTAATTTTTTGAATTCTTAAAGATCTTCCTTGGCTCCAGTTATCAGCAAGAGAGAGGAGTGTATATGTTCTTTCTAAAAGAAAGGGGGGTGTGCTTGGTGAGTGTTCTGTTGTAAGTGTGTGAATGTTCCTGTACTACGGGGGGGAGAGAGAAGTATTCCTATAAGAGAGAGGTAATAGTACCATCCAGGAAGACACATACTTGAACCGAAAGGATCCGTCTAACATCCAGTGAAGTATTCCACAAGGGATGTGATGATCATTACAATAAAAAATTAGAAAGGTATTCCTAATTTCTTGTAGAACAGTCCACAAGAACATGACAATGATAGAAACCATTAAAGAAAAATATCAATAAGATAAGTATTAAAATAACTTAAATAGTTAAAATACCTTAGCACATGTGAAAGAAAACAAGGAATACAAACATCCAAAAAATAATATTACAAACATTCAAAATCCATGCATGAAGAACGTGCTTTCCTTTGTAATATTCCAAAATGGAAAAGACAAGAATATAGAATAAAATACTTCAAATAGCATTGAATAACATTACACCAACATGTGTGACAAAAATGGAGCCATTTTATTTTGTAAATCAGCAGCAAATAAGTACAATAAAGGCACAACCCAAATAATCAAGGCAAACAAGCCCCCCATCAATACATATGCCAAAACATGAAATGCTGCTACATAGAAGAATATTGAAGAACAAGTACAACGAAGTCTCAATGGATAAACTGCTAAGGGAAATGTAAAATAATGTAGATATGATAATATATGGCTCACAAAGTGTCGGGAGTATATATCTAAGCTCCCAAACACATTTCCAAGACAACCCAGGATGGTTTCTGGAAATACCCAAAACACCAAAATGCCAGAATGCAGCCCTAGGTATGAAAAGCAGCTAAAATTGAATAAATGGAAGGAGGTGGATGAAAATTATATGAAAAGTATAGAAATCCTCCAATATATTCTCCCAATTAAAGGATAATCCCTTCACTGAATATCTAACCCTCCAAATCAAACATTGAAACCTCCAGTTCAAATACTCAATAAAATAACACAGTCCTTGAGGGAAACTGCACTGTAGGAGGTGGAAACAGATTTTCTTGGTGCCAAGATATGAAATAAAGCTCAAGGACCTTATTTTTTGGCCTCCCAATGGATAAAATTATTCCTCCACTGAAAACAAGCTCATAAAATGGCCCTACAAACCCTCCACTACTTCTACCCTGCAACACAACACAACTCTGAACAGAAACTGCGTTGTAGCTAAGGACTGAAGCTTGGATTGATGCTAGAATATTGAATATGTAGCTCAATAATACCTCTCATGAGTAGGCACTCAAATCCCCCTGAGGTTCAGTGTGGGATTCCTGCTAGGAAACACCCTTGTGCTAAACAACATAGTAGACTCCGCTAAACGGCTGAAGAGTGAAAACAGTCATAAAAACCACAAAATCAATAATCATCTAACATATGTAGAAATTATATAACTTATGTGTTATATGTCTAAGATTATCCTGATCTCACACTATTTTAACTTCATGCAAAATACAAAATCTATTATGTTAGCCACCTATAAAATTTGTTATAGGAAAAGGTGGCTAAGACTTTTTGAGCCTTCAAGGAACAAATTTTATTACTAAAAAGTGTTGGCTCTTGAAGACTCTTGGAGGCCTCCTACCTCTGTCCATAATCTTCACTGCTGGTTTATTTTACACTCAGAAATCTTGCTGATTCCCAAGGAAGAATACTGCTGCAAGCACCATTTTCCATTTCGCCTTCCTTCACTCAACTTACCCCTTGTATAGCCTTTTTCCCCCGTTTTCCTCTATCGTTGCCCATTATTAGCCTTGAAAATCATTAAAACCCATAAAAACCCACATTTTGGACATATATGGGTCTTAGCCCCTTCCTGCATAAACCCCCCGGTCGTATGATCCTCCATGTAACCCGCGGCCCCGCAGACGGGCGCCAAGCCATTTTGAATATTATATATATCTGCCCGAAATGTAAAACCCTTGGTTTATATATTATTTTTGATGTTTTTATTATATTATAAATTTTCACCAGTCTGATTTTTAAATCATTATCCGCTGTTGATCTGATCTATAGATCGACGACGCAGAGTCCCTCGCCCCGGTGGTTCCCACCATCCACTCGCCGTTTCCAAAACCGCGCGGTATTCATCGCACCGCCTTCGATCAGAGGGTGGTTTTCTTCCGATCAACAGCGATTCCACTCACCAATTGACGCGTGTCATAGGCACTGTTTTCCAAACCACCATCCATCGTGCGTTAAACATCAAACGTAGACCCCGCGCGATATTGGCATCCACCGTCCGATCTGAAGCCGCCCATTCGACGACGTTCGCTCACCAAAGATGCCTGACAGTTAACCAGCCCATGGTGCGGCATTCAATAGATCTCCACCATTGATCTGATCTACAGATCGATGGACCATATTTCATCTCCCAGATTCATCGCCTGGTCAACGTCTTCCGCTTTGACCTTCCGCCTCCTCTCCCGACCATCGATCTCTACGCGATCGACGGCTTTGATTTGAATTATTCTTCTGCCTTCCTTTTGTTTTCCCCCGATCAATCTCGACCGTTGGATGATGCCATCTAACGGCCCCACTCTCTCCACATGCCTTCTGAAGCAGTGAACCTATATATGCATGGATTTTATAATTTTGTTCGTATTTTTTAGGGTTTTAAGTGATTTTTCCGCCATATCCAAAGAAAATTCAGAAGCAGAGGGTGACGATCCTCTCGCCTTTGATCCACCAGAGAAATCGTTCGCAGGTTTCAAATTTCATGTTTTATCAATGATTCATAAGGCATTGATGCCACATAACCCTGCGCAACCCTGCATACCGGCAAAAACTATAAATTGGGCACAATTAGAGAGTATTAGTGATGAAGATCAAAATGAACCAGGACCAAGAATGGAAGTCATATTTGTGAGGATCACGGCTAAGAATGTTTATCAAAAGCCTAATCCCCGATTTAAAACACAGTTTAAAGAAGATCTTAAAGTGTTCTATTAACAGGAACACCTCCACCGCCACATCTGAGGCAAATTGATTCCTCCCAGCTACTGAAATGCCACCTGTACCTCAAAGTATTCAATCAGAGGTTGAATTTATTGATCAAGACCAGATATCTACCTCACAACACAGCCAAAAGGTAAATTCTGCAGGCAAATTAATGACACACATCTGCAGAGTTACTTCGACGCCACACTGATCCTCAAAGGTCAAAAAGAGCTTCCTTCGAGCTTGAAACTTTATGTAAAAAATTTAATACAAGATGGACACCTATGTAAGTTTATTCATTGAGCCCCTCAAAGGAAAAGAAGCCAGTAAGTCTGTATTAATTGTAATTGGAGATCTTTTATCAGATCTCACCTCCTCATTCTTCTATATATACTACTGCAGAAGATGAGAGAGGGGTTGGTTGCAGAACTTTGATATACACTTGAGCTTAATTTTCTGATTGTAAATAGTGTTCACTGGCTCTTGGAGCTCTGCTGGTGGTAGATAGGTTGGGCTGAGATGTGTAGATGATTGCTAATCTAAATCACTGATCTTGAAGTTGTAACTGGTTTGGAGCATCAATACAAGCTGATTTGTGGGATCCTGGTCTATGTCAACGGTGATGTTTTTCTCATTGTAACTTGTTGTTTTGTTTCTATTTTCACTGTGTTCCATTTTATCCTATAAATAACAACATGCATAGAGTTAGGACCTACTGTACATTAGTAACCTTCTCTGACTGAAAAGCTTTATCTAAATGTTTTCTTCTAAACTGTGTTATTTAGGAATGATTTAATTCAATTCAAGCATAGGAATGTTGGCGTTCCCTCGTCTTATTGTCTTAGCTGAATGTTGTTATTGAATGTTATTTTTAGTATATGATTAGTGAAGATGAACTGAGGAAGATATGGTGAGCCCTGGTGTTGAGTCTCAAATCTGCATCTTTCTTATACATCTTCCTAGACCTTTTTCATTCACCTGAACCTTCCAAGTTGTCAGTATCATTGTATATTAATTGAAAAAGAGCATATAAAATGGTTTTTAACTATATTTTGTGTCTGCTGTTTGATTTAGATTTTTGCTCATTTAGCTGCGGAATCTTGCCACTTTCCGCAGCTGCTGCAACTTTCCGCAGCCATTTTGTGAAAGTCTATGTTGCATGTGTCTTCAGGTAAAACGAGCCACATGGGCAAGTCAAAAATGTTTTGGACATGGATCGTGTCCTATTGGCTCAAGCAAATTCACTTAAGGAGGTTGTGGTCAAAGGTGGCCAAGTGGAAGTCAACCGTAGAGTCCCACGGTGACAGGACTCTGTTTCTCATCACGTGAGGATTTGCATGACCGTTTCTAACTTACAGGAGACACATCAACACCTGTACACGGCTCCATAAGCCGAATCCAACATCCACTCCTCATAGATTTACTCCTCACTGCGGCCATGATGCTGGATCCCTGGACGTGATGATTTACGTGTCTCCATCAGCACAAACTTTAGGGAATTAGTTATATTACCTTTGTTATAAATAACGCGTTTGCATACGCATATTAGATTAGCCTCCATATAGCTCTGTAATGTAATTACGTTGCCACTGTTCCGTAATATCATCTCTCTGTTATGACTGCATTTTAATATATAAGAAGACTGTTTCCAAGCGTAATTCGTATTTGAAGACTGTTGCCAAGGCTGGTGCAGAGGTCCCCTGCACACGCTGAGGTTTTGTGCATTATTTTATAGTTCTTGTTTTATTTCTTTAAGCTTATTGTGCCATAAGTCATTCACGTGTTTATACATTGCATCTTTCATGGTATTTATGCTTCATCTCTGTTTATAATCTTTCATGCTTTACATCTTACTTCTGTCCATAATCTTTCATGTTTTATGTTGTTGTTAACTGATCAGTGTTCTTGTTTCAGATTACAAATAGGCAGCCCGGGCATTTGCATAATATTTTGACTAATGACATGGAATTAATATTGTTCTGCTGCTAATTTACTTTTCTTAGTTTCTGTTTAATTTCAGTACTGCTTTGTTTATTTGGCCTTGCTCATTTGCTTCAAAAGATATATTTAGATATACTAAATTGCTCTGTTGACATTTTCAGACATCTGAAGCCATAGCTGGACTAATAAGTGTGGATTTAATGAGATGTTGAGAAAGTGTAGCTGCAATCAGTATTTTTATTTCTCTCAGTTAGAAATATTAAATTGCTCATGACATTTTCAGTTACCTCCGAAAGCCATAGCTGGACTAATGGCGAGGGATTGAATTATGAATGTGTAGTTTGATATTAGTTTACTTTCTGCAAGTTAGAAATATTAAATTGCTCATGACATTTTCAGTTACCTCTGAAAGCCATAACTGGACTAATGGCGAGGGATTGAATTATGAATGTGTAGTTTGATATTAGTTTACTTTCTGCAAGTTAGATATCAGGTTACTCAAGTTGTTTATGGTTACCTCCGAAAATCATAGCTGGACTAATGATGAGGGATCATAAGATAAGTTGATGTAATTTGATTTAGATTTACTTTGTTGCAACTTTTGGATTTCTTTCAGCATAGTTTCTTTTGTGTTTGAACAGCAGCAAGAATAATGAGTTTCATGATCAGTAGTTCATTGTTTGTTTGACTAGAATAGTGATGCAATTTCATTTTCTTTGAAGAATTAATTTTTTCATTGTGTGTTTTAAAATTCTTTTGAAGTTTGGAAAATCATTAGAAAGACATTGTTGTCTTGAATATTTGTCTCCATACTTGTTTTTCAGAATTTCATAAAAAAAATCCAAAAACGACCAAAAAGTAAGAGATAGGTTATCTTGCACATATAGTGCACCACACTTCATCAGCTTACGAATCCCAGATTGATAAATTAATGTAGCAATTTAGGACACACTAAATTGACCAAACATTTTGGCGCCGTTGCCGGGGAAGTGTAACTAGGTAGCCAATTTCTTAAAAAAAAAAAAAAAAAATAACAAAAGAAGGGAAAACTTGATAATTTCTTGAAGTATGCTCTCCTCTTGCACCTAGTGTGATCTGGAGGATCAGAAAAGAGAATTATTGGTTTATTAATTTCTTAAGTATGCTCTCTTCTTGCACCTAGTGTGACCTAGAAGATCAGAAAGAGAATTATTATCCCTATTTAAAAAAAAAAAAAATGACATGCATAGAGCAAGAGATTCTAGGGGAAGGTTTATAGCTAAAGCCAAGAGTTCGATTTTCACAACTCCATCTTCTTCAAGGCATAGACAAGAATCACCACCATCTACCCCTAGCCTTAAGATTTTTGGAATTCAAGGAGCAGCTGAATTAGAGGATTCTCCTATACCACCTACTAAATCTCATTTAGAAGAGACTCCCTCTCATCCTCCCTTGATAGAAGAACTAGAGGACTTTAAGGACTCTAAAGAAACTATCATGGCAGAGGAAATAATAGATGGATTTGGAGGTAGAGGTAGAGGAGGAGGAAACAATGGAGACAACAATGGTGAAGGAAATTTTGGAAGAAATAGGGAAGGAGACAACTTGTTTAGATTCCCTATAGTTGATGAGGAAACTCATACAACAATGAAAAATATCTCACCATTTGTCCTCCCTAATTTTTATGGATTGCGAAGTGAGGATCTTGAAACATTTCTGTTTGAGTTTGAAGTTGTGTGCCGAACTTATGACTATATGGAAGACTCTCAAAAACTCAAACTGTTTCCTTCAACATTGAAGGGAGCTGCTTTGAAATGGTTCATGGGATTAGCCACTCAATCTATTAGGACTTGGAATGATATGAAACAAACATTTTTGGATAGATACTTAGACTATTGTATGCCCACCAATCACAAGGATGAGGTATTCAAAATGATGCAAAAAGAAGATGAAAACTTGGAAGATTTACTTGAAAGATTTCAATACAACTTAAAAAGAGCAAAGATGAGCAACTTAGATGATGAAACTTTGAAAGCCCTCATATTAAAAGCCATTAGAGATGAATGGATAGATATTTTAAACATGATGGGGAAAGGAGACATTTCTCAACTTCCACTTCGTGACATAACAAAACTATGTGTCCATCTCTCAAGAGGAAAATCTAAAACGGGAAAAGGGCCTAGGGATCCTTCTCTTATTAGGGCTAACAAATCTGCAACTGGATCAGTAAGTAGGGCATAGATTGGTAATATGCTTGATGAATTCAAAACTGATATCTTAGGGAGCCTTAGTGAACAACTAGACACCCTTAAAATCCAAAACAAGCAGAAAGCAGAAACAGATGCTTTAGCCATCTTTTGTCCAAAATGTAGGAAGAAACATGCTTTAAGGGAATGTCCCTTGGATGCAAAAGTTGTAGAAACATGTATGATTTGCTTAGAGAATCATGAGATCAAGGATTTTCCTTCAATTCCTGGACTCAAAGCTGTTTTTCAAGAAGACCCAAATTCAGTAGAATCTCTCTGTTTTGTTGCAAGAAGACCTTGGCAGGGACAATAAACTCAAGGGTTTAACAACCCTATGAATCTTCAAACCCCACCAAATTGGAATCCTTGGCAACAACCTTGGCCCCAACATCAAAATCCATATCAACCATGGGTACAAGGGATGCAAAATCCTTATGAGAGATTTGCTCAATTTTATCAATATCCTCCATCTTTTCAAAATCAACAAGCTCCACAACTTCCAAACCCAAATCCACAACTTTCATTGCCATTTCCACAACAACAACCTTCTCAACAAAATCCAAATCCTAAAATCATGCTCCCATGCCAACAAAAGACAAATCAACTTCCAGCTCAGCCATTGCCAAATCCTAACAATAAAAATCCTCAGAATACTTACATGATAGAAGGACAACAATTTCATAGCTATATGATTGTTCCTCTCAATGATGTACAACTCAGATCTGGTAGAGTTTTAGAAAAACCTTCTATAGACGACCTAGAACAGGATACCTCTGAGGAGGACTCTCTTGAAGCCAATAAGGGTTCTGAAGAAGTATCTCTTCAAAACTCAAATATTCAAAAAGAGAAAGAAAAGTTAACACCCGCAACTCCTATAGTTGAGCAACCTGCATCTTCATCTACACCTCCTTTTCCTGAAAGACTACAAATTGACAAGGGGGTGGAAAAACAAATCTTGTTGCCTAACTATGATTTTCTAGATTAATTGAAGAATGTTTGTATCAAGATTCCCTTGCTACAAGCCATTCGAGAGATTCCTATTCTAGCAAAAACAATAAAGGAGTTGAGTTTCAAAAGACCAAGAAGGAAACTAAAAGACACAAGAAGAATCCACCTGGTAGGAAAAATTGCAGATATCATGATGGAAAAAATTACCATGCAGAAGTATGTAGATCCAGGAAGTCCAATTGTCAAGACACATATAAATGGGATAGAAATTCCAAACACATTGATTGACTTAGGGTCTGCTATCAACATTATGAGTAGACAGACTATGGAACAGCTAAAACTTCCTAACCTTCTTTTTACACCTACTTTACTGCAACTTGCAGATCGATCAATTATTAAACTAGATGGTGTATTAGAAGATATTTCAGTCTCCTTAGATTCTTGGGAATATCTGGTAGATTTTATGATTTTGACTCCCAAGAGTAATCTAGGAGGGCACCCACTTATCTTAGGAAGACCTTGGCTAGCCATAGCTGATGCTTTTATTAGTTGTAGATCTGGGGATATGTACATTTCTAATGGTAATTTGACAAAGAAATTCAATTTGTATCCTCCAGGAAAAGAAATTACAGAAGTAGGAGATAATGAATGGGTCGATGATGAGGACATTATACAACCTGTCTTTACCATTTCGGAAATTAGTGAGGATAGTCAAATTCTGAACACATTATAAAATTTTGAGACATCTTCAGAATATGATCCCACACAATTTCAGTTGGAATCTGACATAGAATATTTATCATCAAGACAAATGTCTCTTTACTCTATGGAAGAGTTTGGTAGTTCTACCATTGAGATTTTTCCAGGAAAAAAATTGAATATCAACAAACATTTGGAAAAGTCACAACAAAAAGAACTAATCAAAATCTTGAAAAAACATTCTACTGCATTTGCATGGGAGTATACTGACATGAAAGGTATTGACCCTAAGACTTGCATCCATCATATCTATATTGAGGAAAATAGTAGACCAATCAGACAACCTCAAAGAAGGATGAATCCAAATCTTAGGGAGATAGTGAAAGAAGAGCTCAAAAAACTACTCAATGTAAACTTCATTTATCCAATTTCAGATAGCCGATGGGTTTCTCCTTTGGTTATAGTACCTAAAAAGAATGGTAAATGGAGGGTATGCATTGATTACAGGGAATTGAACAAAGCAACTTTGAAGGATCACTTTCCTTTCCCTTTTATCGATCAGGTATTAGATACATTAGCAGGTAAAAAGTACTTTTCATTTTTGGATGGTTTTAGTGGCTATAATCAAATTCAGGTAGCACCTGAAGATCAAGATAAGACCACATTCACCTGTCCATGGGGAACTTTTGCCTATCGAGTTCTTCCTTTTGGGTTATGTAATGCACCTGCAACATTCCAAAGAGCAATACTAGGAATTTTTTCTGATCTAATCCATGATTGTGTAGAGGTTTATATGGATGATTTTACAGTTTATGGTAATTCATTTGAAGAGGCATTAGAAAATTTGGAAAAAGTCCTTAGAAGATGTAAAGAAACAAACCTTTCATTAAGCCATGAAAAATGCTTTATGATGTTTACTGAAGGTATTGTTTTGGGGCATCATATTTCAGGAGATGAGATTAAGGTTGATAGATCAAAAGTTGAAGTCATCTCCAAGTTGCCTATTCCAAATTTTCAAAGAGATGTTAGAAGTTTTCTAGGATTTACTGGTTATTATAGAAGATTTATAGAAAACTTCACTAAAATAACATCTCCACTCTTCAAATTGCTTACAAAAGACTGTGAATTTAAATGGGATCCTGATTGTCAATCAGCCTTTGAAACTTTGAAAACAAGAATATCTGAAGCACCTATCTTGAGAGGACCAAATTGGAAACTCCCTTTCCATATTTCTACGGATGCTTCAGATACAGCTCTAGGAGCTGTGTTGGGTCAAAAATATTTAGTTCCTTATGCTATTTATTATACCAGTAAAAATTTGACTCCCACAGAGTTGAATTATACTGTGACTGAAAAAGAGTTTTTAGCTGTTGTTCATGCAATTAATAAGTTTAGACATTACATAATAGGCTATGAAACTTTTATTCATACTGACCATTCTGCAATTAGATATTTAATGAACAAACCTATTACTAATGGCAGAGTGACAAGATGGCTCTTACTTTTGCAAGAATTCAATATTACTGTGTTGGATAGACCAGGAAAACAAAATACAGTAGCTGATTTCTTGTCTAGGATTCAGAATACTAAAGAAGATTCTCCCGTAGAGGATAAGTTTCCTGATGAATACTTGTTTGCAGTAACTATTAAGACTCCTTGGTATGCAGATATTGCTAACTATTTGGTTACAGGGAAACTGCCTTCACATTTATTTCCAAGTGAAAAACGAAAAATTATTCAGGAGAGTTCAAAATATTCATAGATTTCTAACAAATTGTTTAAAACAGGGCCAGATCTTGTGATCAGAAGATGTGTTAGGGAGGATGAAATGCCTGATATTCTTAAGGCATGTCATGATGAACCATGCGGCGGACACTTTGTAGACAAAAGGACGGCCTATAAAATCCTCTCTTTAGGATATTATTGGCCTTCCCTCTTCAAAGATGAAAAACAATATGTCAAAAGGTGTGACAACTGCCAAAGAGTAGGGAAACCTACCCTTTCAAATGAAATTCCATTGCAAACACAGGTACTCATTGAACCCTTTGAAAAATGGGCTTTAGATTTCATTGGACCTATTAATCCACCATCTAAACAAAAGAAGTATATATTGGTTTGTACTGATTATGTTACTAAATGGGTAGAATCCAAAGCATTAGTATCTGCTACTGAAAATTCAGTTGTTCATTTTCTTTATGAGGATATTTTTACTCGCTTTGGTGTTCCAAGAGAAATTATGACAGATCAAGGAAGCCAATTCACATCCAACCTGGTGGAGAAGCTGATGGAAGAATACAAAATCAAGCATAGAAGATCTACTCCTTACCATCCACAAGCAAATGGTCAAGTGGAGTCTACCAACAAAGTTCTCGAAAGTATCATCACCAAAACTGTTCATCTACATAGAAGAGATTGGGCAGAAAGGCTTCCTGAAGCCTTGTGGGCCTACAAAACTACATGGAGAAATACAATAGGACATTCTCCCTATGAACTTGTTTATGGGAAAGAAGTCTTGCTCCCCATTGAGTTCCAAGTCAAGACCTTCAAGATAGCAGTTCAATTGGGGATGAATTTATCAGAAGCCCAAAAGCATAGAATGGAGCAATTAAATGAGCTAGATGAGATCAGACAAGAAGCAATTTTAAGAACTAATCTAGTTCAATATCAAAGAGCTAAATGGCATGACAAGTACATCAAAGAGAAGAAGTTTCAAGAAGGACATTGGGCATTGTTATTTGATTCCAAGTTTAAAGATTTTCAAGGAAAATTTCAGACTCATTGGCTTGGGCCATATGAGATTGACAAGATCTTTAGCAATGGAGCGGTAAGAATCAAGACCATTGATGAGTTTCAAACTCCTTTTATTGTGAATGGCCACATATTGAAAGTTTATCATAAGCCACTCTCAAAAGAGGAATTTGTCAAAATGTTTCAAGAAAATTCTGCAATCAGGCTGGTACAGAAGAATTCTTCTTCTCCACCAGCCTAGCTTTTGTTCTTTCATTTAAAAAAAAAAAAAATTGTATAAGCCTGAAAACCAGTCACTGATTGGCAGTCTTATACAGAAAATGTAGGGTGAAAATCAGGCACACCTAACACCCTATATTTTCCAAAAAAAAAAATCTCTCTTTCATTTCACAAGTTTTGTGACCACCCATTCCACTTCATTCCACTTCATTTCACTCTATTTCACTCCCTTCCACTTCATTTTATCTATTTCATTCCATTTCACCAATAAAATTCTTTTTCATGAACATTTCCATCTAGTCATTTGTCATCCGTTCATGTTCATTCACCCAAATAATAGTTGTGTCAGTTTCCGCAGCTGACATCTGTTTCCGCAGCTGACACCAGTTTCCACAGCCAGAAGCAGATTCCGCAGCTACCACTCTGTTTTCAAAAGAATGTACAGCCAGATGTTATTTCCATAACCATGAAATCAAATGCAGGTGTGAGGACCAATTATGAATACATGGGGCATTCAAGATATCAATGAGGAACAACTAATTGAAGACCATGGAAAAAGGCAAGAATTCCAAGGTATGAGTAAAAATTATTTCAAATAGCATTGAAAACACATTTTTATATAGTAATGAACCATAAGCTCCATTATGTGCAATGATTATATTGACAAACTCCGTAACCCTTTCATGATATCCATATGATCCTCCCACATTCATTTTCAAATGGTCCCATAATTAAACCTCCGATCTTCACTCATACTCCGATATTCCACCTGTGACAATGAGACGTAGTTGATTTGACTATGGCTTCTTTCAGCCGCATAAAATCCGTAGCCGTTGTTTAAACATGCTTACATTTATTTTTCAGCCACCAAATTTCAAACACTGCCGGATATGTTATACTCTTCCTATTGTTCTATTAATCTCACAGCCGTATCTCTGTTGTGCTCACGTAACCCTTCTCTGTTCCGCTTCGTTCTCTGTTACGTTACAGTCTGTATATCCATTCTCTGATATCTACCTGCAGTCATCGTGCTCATTTCCTATCATTCAGCCGTCCTACTTCCATTGAACCACTTCACGCAGGCAAGTTTTTAAAAAATCAAAAAGAAAGATGGGTAAATTGTTGAGAGCAGAACCAGAAGGACCTAAATTCATGGAAGGATATCCGCAAGTCAGGGATATATTGAAGAAGGCAAAGTGGCTGCGGTTTATCCAAAAGTTTAGAGGCTACCATAAAGAAGTGACAAAAGCTTTTGCAAGGTCGTTCAATGGCTTGGAGGTAGAGATTGGAGACCTTAAGTTCACGGTGAATGAGGCATCTATAGCAACTGCCACAGAACTTCCTCAAGAGGGTGAACGTTGGTTTAAGAACAAAAGCATTAGTGATGAAGCCTGGAGAATAATCTTATGAAACCCAGGTATGGACATAACTATTTTTAAAAGAGGAATTCATGTTCATGCTTTGAAAGAGGAATGGGCTACTTTGCTGCTAGTTGTTCAAAAATTCATCACCTGTGAAGGCCGTTTTGGGTCCATGTATATGTACCATACCAGATTGCTGATGAATTTTTTAGATAATCAAACTCTCAATCTCCCATATTTTTTATTAAATAGTTTGAAGAAAATGTCTGTGACTATTCAGAAACATTTAGGGGATGTAGAACCACATCTATATCACCATGGTCTTGTAAATTTTTTTATTGAAAAACAGTTAAAAGAGAACAAGGATACATGGAAACAATTTTTGATCAGAAATTTCTTTGAAGAACCTCAAGAAATTCTTGAAGGTAGCACATAAAGAAGGAGTAGGAGAAAAAGAACAAATGATGAAACTCAAAGTACTCCTACTACTACAATTGAAAGAACTAGTAGGGAAGAGAGACTGTCAAAAAGGAAGAAGAAAGAAACCAAGGGTAAAAAGCCAATAACATCAAAAGAGAGAAAAAGTATTGAGGCTATACATCAAACCCCTTCTTCCGAAGAAGAAGACCATCAAGTGTTATCTGAGAGATTGGTTCATCTTCAAGAACAATTATCTATAGCCAAGAAGAAAGAGAAAGGAAAACAAAAGCAAAAAGACAGTGGTCCACAGCGTGTGAGAAGAAGTTCCAGGCTTAAGGGGAAGTTGAGGAAAATGCAAATGAAGGGACCTCATTTTATCGATTTGGGAGAAGAAACATCTGAACAATCCCCAGCTGACCATAGTCCATCTCACTCTCAGTCAGTTAGTGAACCTGGTTCATTTCATTCTCAGTCAGACATTGAACATAGTCCACCCCATTCTCAACCAGATGTTGATGTGAACCCTTCTCAGCCAGATTTTGAAGACAACTCTCCTTCACGGCATTTTGGGGACAGCCCAATAAAAATGACACCTGATATAGACCCCAAGCAGCAAGAAGTATATGATTATATAGAATATTTAGAAAAAGCAGCTACAGGTCCCAGTACTTCGTCCATTCAGCCTCACATATCACAAAATGATCTAGTCCAATCACTGAAACAGGAAGTCTTTGAGCTAGAGCTTTTAAATAGACACATTAAAAATGAAAATGAGACATTGAAGGAACAAAGAAAATTGGACAAAATCATTCATGATAATACCATGCTACATCTGGGAATATGGCAGAAGAAGAACAAGAAATTGAAAAATAAATGCCAAAAGTTAAGCAGAGCACTGGTTAATATCAAATTTAGATGCTTAATGAAGAAGCCCAGGATGTTAGAAGCACCAAGGAAGAAGATGAGAGGATTGGATGTACTGGCTGAAGTGTCAAGGCATATGAACTGAAGAAGGATTATCAAAATTTTGGTTGCATGAGGACATGCAACACCTTCACAGTGGGGGTATGTTGAGTCTCAAATCTGCATCTTTCTTATACATCTTCCTAGACCTTTTTCATTCAACTAAACCTTCCAAGTTGTCAATATCATTGTATATTAATTGCAAAAGAGCATCTAAAATGGTTTTTAACTATATTTTGTGTCTGTTGTTTGATTTAGATTTTTTCTCATTTAGCTGTGAAATTCTATGTTGCAGGTGTCTTCAGGTAAAACAAGCCACATGGGCAAGTCAGAAATGATGTGGACATGGATCGTGTCCTATTGGCTTGAGAAAATTCACTTAAGGAGGCTGTGGTCAAATGTGGCCAAGTGGAAGTCAACCGTAGAGTCCCACGGTGACAGGACTCTGTTTCTCATTACGTGAGGATTTGCATGACCGTTTCTAACTTACGCAAGACACATCAACACCTGTACACGGCTCCATAAACCGAATCCAACATCCACTCCTCATAGATTTACTCCTCACTACGGCCATGATGCTGGATCCCTGGACGTGACGATTTACGTGTCTCCATCAGCACAAACTTTAGGGAATTAGTTATATTACCTTTGTTATAAATAACGCGTTTGCATACGCATATTAGATTAGCCTCAAGATAGCTCTGTAATGTAATTACATTGCCACTGTGCCGTAATATCAACTCTCTGTTATGACTTCATTTTAATATATAAGAAGACTCTGTTTCCAAGCGTAATTCGTATTTGAAGGCTGTTGCCAAGGCTGGTGCAGAGGGCCCCTGCACACGCTGAGGTTTTGTGCATTATTGTATAGTTCTTGTTTTATTTCTTTAAGTTCATTGTGCCATAAGTCATTCATGTGTTTATACATTACATCTTTCATGGTATTTATGCTTCATCTCTGTTTATAATCTTTCATGCTTTACATCTTACTTCTATCCATAATCTTTCATGTTTTATGTTGTTGTTAACTGATCAGTGTTCCTGTTTCAGATTACAAATAGGCAGCCCGGGCATTTGGATAACCTTTTGACTAATGACATGGAATTAATATTTTTCTGCTACTAATTTACTTTTCTTAGTTTCTGTTTAATTTCAGTACTGCTTTGTTTATTTCAGTCTTGCTCATTTGCTTCAGTAGTTAGATTTAGATATATTAAATTGCTCATGACATTTTCAGTTACCTCCGAAAGCCATAGCTGGACTAATGGCGAGGGATTGAATTATGAAAGTGTAGTTTAATATTAGTTTACTTTCTGCAAGTTAGAAATATTAAATTGCTCATGACATTTTCAGTTACCTCCGAAAGCCATAGCTGGACTAATGGTGAGGGATTGAATTATGAATGTGTAGTTTGATATTAGTTTACTTTCTGCAAGTTAGAAATATTAAATTGCTCATGACATTTTCAGTTACCTCCGAAAGCCATAGCTGGACTAATGGCGAGGGATTGAATTATGAATGTGTAGTTTGATATTAGTTTACTTTCTGCAAGTTAGATATCAGGTTACTCAAGTTGTTTATGGTTACCTCCGAAAACCATAGCTGGACTAATGGTGAGGGATCAGAAGATAAGTTGATGTAATTTGATTTATATTTACTTTGTTGCAACTTTTGGATTTCTTTAAGCATAGTTTCTTTTGTGTTTGAACAGCAGCAAGGATAATGAGTTTCATGATCAGTAGTTCATTGTTTGTTTGACTAGAGTAGTGATGCAATTTCATTTTCTTTGAAGAATTAATTTTGTCATTGTGTGTTTTAAAATTCTTTTGAAGTTTGGAAAATCATTAGAAAGACATTGTTGTCTTGAATATTTGTCTCGATAATTGTTTTTCAGAATTTCATAGAAAATCCAAAAACGACCAAAAATTAAGAGATATGTTATCTTGCACATATAGTGCGCCACACTTCATCAGCTTACGAATCTTGGATTGATAAATTAATGTAGAAATTTAGGACACACTAAATTGACCAAACACCTGGTCCCAGTTTTATCTCCACTACTGTCTAAATGTTTCCCTTGGAATGTGTTAAAAGCTGGCTAGTTTAGAAGTACTTACCAGATATTAGGAAATTCTGTGTTATCTTTGTGTTTCTCTTGAAAATAACCAAGTAAAGCAGATCTAGGAGAGGATTTGTGGTGAGCCCAGCCCGTTAGTTTCTACTCCAAAAGTTTCCTTCAAGTTCCCCTTGGTTTTAAAGTGTTTTCTATTGAAAGTGTATCAGAGGCTGGCTAGTTTAAAAGTACTTACCAGATCCTAGTTTACTTTATGTATTTCTTGAGTTTATGTCAAAGGCTGGGTAGTTTAAAAGTACTTACCAGATCCTGGGCTACTCTTGTTCTACATCTGTTTATTTCCCCTTCTTATTGTACCATTTCATTCCATAAATAAAACTTCAAAGATATCCTTAGACATAGATGACTTGCCCCATAGACCACTCTTGCCTCCTGCTGTTCCAATTAAACCATATTATGACTCCATAGCCCAATGGAGTAAAACCTGCAATTATCTATCTTTTTGGCTGAAGCTTACTCTAATTGCTTGCAACTTCTCACCTTTGAAACTCTTTGCATTTAGAACTTTCCACCTCAAGCAGTAATCATGCTCAACCATCCAAAAACAAGAAAAACCATTGGCCTTCATAATTAGCCTAATATTATTACCCCAAACTTCAAAGACAAATCTATCTTTGCACTTATTGGAGAGATCCCTCTCCAGATTCAGGAGGGCTAGATCTTAGAATCCCAAGTGGTTGAAACGATGTTGTTTTTGTGATCGGAATTTGACAATCTTGCTGATTACAGATTCCTAACATTTTTGGCGACTCCGTTGGGGAAAAAACCCAGGATCATTTTCATTTTAGGGTAACCATAGGACATCAAATCCCCTTGGGTTCCCTTAAAAAATTCATAAAACTTGTGAGTAAAAAGCAACCTTTTCAAGCACTACCAAGAACTGGTAATCATGATAAAACTTGTTTGAATTTGTGACAAACTAGGTGAAACCTAGGATTCTCTTAAGACTTTATCTAACCTTGAAAGATCAACTGGCTTAGCCATAAGAATGGACTGTCTTTGTCTCATAACCATAGCTAAGTTTTGAATCAGAGTTAGGACATTCTTAGAAACCACACAATCGAAAATAACTCAGAAAACACCAAAAATACTTCAGATTGGTATCTAATAAACATGGTGGTGGACCATAAAACCTTTTACCTCCTTAGGAGCTAAGAACTTCCACGTGGCGACTCCAAAATCCTTAACAGACCTTAAGAATCCACTGGGAAGAACCCTTATCATTATAATATCATTCAAACTTGGTAAGAGGACTGTAGGATTAAGATTTGTGTAAACAGATAAGTTAACCTCTCAAAGATTGTCATACCTGGTTGAAATTTTATTGTTTATTTGGGTCTAAAAAACACAGCATAGTGGCTCCTAGAAAGATTCACACTAGAGCCTATCCTAACCCTGATCCACCTAAGTTAGTTGATAACCCAGAAACTATCCTTAGGAAGTCTCCTAGGATTCAATTATCAACTGTTTTTAGATCACCCTTGAGAGCTAATTCAGTCCCTGAAAATCTTTCAGCTCTGCAACAATCACAAGTTGACTTAGTAAATCCCTTTAGAACTAGGTCTCTTGGTGATTTAGATCAGTTAGATTCTGAGTCTTCACTTTCATCTCCTGGAACAAGTGAACATGCTGGCAGCAGAGAAACAACACCTCCTGATTTTCATTTCCTGCACAATTTAGGTGTCTCTCATCCAAGATCAGCTCAACAATCTATTCCTAGTCCATCCACTTCGGCTCACCCTACATCTACTGTTCAAACCACTTCATTTCAGACCACTTTCCCTCTTGTTAATCCACCTCTTGTAAATCCACCCCCACCAAATATCATGCCAACATGGTATGCTCCCTTAGTCCTTCATGCACCATTATTCAATCTTCCACAGGACTACCAGTCCAAAATTCCATTATATGATGCTAGCAACGCTACAACTGCATCACAACATGTGGATAAAATGAATGACTACTTTGAAAGAAATGAAATTGATGATGATTCTGTCAAGCTTAGATTATTTTCTCAGAGTTTAGGGGGAGAAGTAAGAAAATGGTTCAAATTTTTAACCCTCCACAGTATTAATGATCTCCAAGCTTTCCATCAAACTTTCTTAAACAAATGGGAAGTAAAGAAGAATCCTCTCCAAGTCCTTTCTGATTACAAGAACCTCCATAGAAACACTGGGGAAAATGTGCAAGTTTATTTCACTAGATTTAACAGTGTGTATAATTCACTTTCCCCAGAACTAAAACCTCCACAAGGCTCAGCTTTAAACAAGTTTCCCGAAGGGTTTGACCCTGAGATGGCCTATCAGCTGAGAGAGAGAGATTTTGCAACTCTTGAAGATATGCAAAGAGGTGCTCTTTCTGTGGAGGTAAACTTAATGGAAAAAAGAGCAAGAATGAAAAATGAAAAGAGAGTGTCCTTTAGAGAGGCATCTGCACCCTCTACTTCCAACTCAAAAATGGAGAAAATCATGGAAGAAATGATGAAATAATTGAGCCTAATTAAGAGAGCACAAGAAAGCCAAAACCAAAATGCTCCTCAAAATAAAAATCAGAACCAGAATCAGAATTTTAGAAGAAACCAACCTCCAAACAGACCCAGGGAAGATGATCAACATATCACTCCTCCCTTTCATCAAAATTATGTGAGTGAGGTTGAGGAAACAGATGAGATAACAGAGGAAGATGATGTCAACATGTTTAAGGTGGAATATGATGACTTTGAGATTCATTGCGACAAAAACAAGGTCTATACACACATTATGATGATAGAAGAGATGATGATGAAAATTATTATCAAGACATGGAAAATTTTATCATAGAATATCAAAAAGAATATAACCTTAGAAGCAAAACCAGTCAACAAACTCCCAACAACAAGACCTCAGACAAAACTTCACAAAACAACACTGCAACCAAGCCTAAAATTGTCAAAAAAAAGGATAAAACAGTGGCTGTAAATTCTGGTAATGATAAAGAGAAAGACACTCAAAACAAAGAAAAAAAGAGTGTAGACATTAGTAGTACTAACACTTCAGCTAGTACTCCTGTTAAAACAATTTTGTCAAGTGTAAATAAAACAAATCAGCAAGATGATATTGCTGATAGAATGATAGCTAATAAGGCTGAAACAAGTTCTTCAAAGAACCAAGTCCCTTTGAGCCTTGAGTAGGATATTTCAAAGATCAAAATCTATGTTCCCTTAACCCAGCTAGCTGCCCATCATGTATATAGGACCCAAATTTTGAAGGCTTTAAAAATTGAAGAGAATTAGGACACTGTCAATCTTAATGATGACCAACCAGATCTCAATTTTGGTCCTAAGATTGTAGTTATGTATCAAGAGGGACCTGTTCCTCCCTTTTATGTGAGTTTAAACGTTCATGAAAAATTTTTGCACAATGCTATGCATGATTCCGAGGCTTCTCATAATTTGATTCCTAAAGCTGTGATGGAGAGCCTTGGTCTAGAAATCACCAGACCTTACAAAGACCTTTACTCCTTTGATTCCAGCAGAGTAAAATGTTTAGGATTAATCAAATACCTTTGTGTTAACTTAGCCCAAGTTCTAGCCAAATGTTTAGTAATGGATATCGTTGTGGCTGATGTGCCCCCAAAATATGGAATGTTATTATCAAGATCTTGGGGGCTCAGTTATAGGGGACTATGCAAATGGACATTACTTATGCGACTATCCCTGTTTTCAATCAAAATAGAAGACTTTACAGGGAATCCCATATGAAATTCACAGTTACAAGTCAAGACAGACCACAAAACTCTCCCCTCTATTCTATAAATACAGGCCTTGATTCTTTATTATGTTTAATGATGAAACACTTGGTGAAAAAGTCACTTTAACAGGATTAATGATCGATAGGGAGGAAGAGGAACACAACACAAAAGTGTCAAAACAGTTTGCTGCATTTAAAGACAATAGCAAACAAAACACAGGTCTTGAACTACAAATTATGTGTCCTTTGCTTTTAAACATTGAGAGTCAAGAAAGAAGTCCTCAACCCAATAATATATCTGAGGAAATGAAAAAAATTCAACTGAGTGTTGATACTCAAGAACAATCAGAAAGCACAGTAGTTGAAGAGGACATTCACCAAACATATGAAATTAAAACTAGTCCTCTATGGAGTATGCACTTCGACGGGTCTTGCACTAAGACCAACATTGGTGCCGATGTCTGGATTTCCAACACTGAAAATAACCACAGAGAAAGCATTTCTTGTAAATTAAACTTTCAGTGTTCCAATAACATAGCGGAATATGAATCCCTTCTCTTAGGCTTACATCTATTGAAAAAGTTAGGAGCTAGAAGGATTAATGTGTATGGGGATTCAGAGTTAGTCATTAGGCAAGTCAATGGGGAATATAACGCAAATCATCCCAGACTTAGAGCCTACCGAAACGATGTCATGGACCTTTTGAAAACATTCGAGGACTCCAAATTGATTTTTGTCCCAAGAAAAAGAAATATTGCCGCCCACAATTTAGCCTTTGCAGCTAGAACATGCTTAACGCCATATGAAACCAAAGACTGCACAACTTAGATAAAATTTAGGCCAGCTGTACCTAATAATGAAAAATATTGGCAAGTGTTTGACAATGACAAACAAATAGAAGATTTCATGCAATTCAGAAATGAATTCGAACTACACAGTTCAGACTCAGATTATGATACAGACTGCAGTGAAGAAAATTTTCTTGGTGAAGAAGCGTTGTCTCCTAAGCTTGTCAAAATTAATCTTCTGAATAGAGAAATTAAAAACAAAAAGGAAATGACTGCAGATTTAGGAACAGGGGAGTTAGAAACTCTTCACTCTAGAGATGAAAGTTTGCCAAGCGGTCTAGCGCCTTTAGAAGAGTTGTTTGATCTCAACGATGTGGCAAAAAAGCCAAAACTGGAACCTGTAGAGACTGAAGTGGAGGAGTGCAATGTAGGCAGTAAGAGAGAACCAAAAATGATTAAACTGTCTAAAAATTTACCAGCTCATATTAAATTCAAATACATAGAGTTGTTTAAAGAGTTTTCTGCTATTTTTGCGTGGAGTTACAAAGATCTTAAGTCCTATGACACTGAAATAATACAGTACAAAATTCCCCTCAAAGAAAACCAAAATCCATTCAAACAGAAAATGCGCAAAATAAATCCTGTTCAGCTCCCTTTGGTTCAGAAGGAGATCATGAAAATGTATGAATGGTATTATTGTCCCTATTAGATACTCTGAGTGGGTGTCTAATCTAGTGTTTGTTAGGAAGAAAAATAGAGAAATCAGGATTTTTATAGACTTTAGAGACCTAAACAAAGCTTCATTGAAAGATAACTACCCTTTGCCTAAGATGGATCATATTTTACAAAGGGTGGTAGGGTATAGAAGAATTTCTTTGTTGGATGGCTATTCAGGGTACAATCATATTTTAGTTCACCCTGCTGATCAATTAAAGACAACCTTTACTACACCATGGGGCACTTTCATGTATGAGAAAATGCTTTTTGGTCTAATGAATGTTGGAGCAACCTTTCAAAGAGCCATGGACATAGAATTCTCGGAGGAACTGGGCTTCTTCATAATTATATACCTTGATGATGTCACTGTGTTTTCAAAAACAGATGAAGAGCACTTAGAACATTTGAGAATATTTTTTGAGAAATGCAGAAAGTTTGGAATATCTTTAAACCCTAAGAAGACACTATTTTGTCTCCAAGAAGGTAAGCTTCTTGGGCACATTATTTTTGAAGATGGTATTAAGATAGATCCAAAGAGGATTGATGCCATATTGCAAATCTCTCATCCTCGGAACATCAAGGAGTTGCAATCTTTCATTGGGAAGATTAACTTTTTGAGAAGGTTCATTCCCAACTTGGCCGAGCTCCTTAGGAATATCACAAACATGTTGAAGAAGGAGCAAGGGGTAAAATGGACCTTGGAAGTAAATAAATCCTTTGAGCTGGTGAAAAAAGCGTTAACCAAAACACCAGTTCTCATAAGTCCTAATTTTTCAAAAGATTTTTATATTTTTTTGTTTGCATCAGAACATTCCATAGCTTCTGTCCTTTTACAGAAAAATCCACAAGGACAAGAGCATCCTATTGCATTCTTTAGCAAGGAATTGAGGGATGCCCCTTTGAAGTATAAAATTATGGAAAATCAAGCTTTTGCTTTGGTTAAATCTTTGAAAGACTTCAGAGTATACATCCTTCACTCACACATCATTACCTTTGTCCCAAACTCAGTTTTTAAAGACATTCTAACATAAGATCCAAATGGTAAGAGAGATAAGTGGATTGATGTTATCCTTGAATATGATTTAGAGATAAAACCCACTAAACTCATCAAGGCCAAGGTCTAGCTAGATTAATGGCTGAATCCAATTTTGAAGTTCTTGATATTAATATGATTAATGCTTTAGATGATCAAGAGGAAGTCTCAACTCCCATTGTTGAAAACCATTTTATGAATTCCTCTTGGTATGTTGATATTGCTTATGTTTTACTTAACTTAAATACACCTCCCGGTTTGACAAAAACAAAGGCAAGATTCCTCAAATTAAAATCTATAATATATTGCATTATTGATAGATGTCTTTATTGGAAAAATGCAAGTGGTGTATTTCTTAATTTTTTTCCTGAGTTTGATGCAGAAAAGGTTAAATACCAGTTCCATGAAGGAGAGTGTGGAGGTCATTTTAACTGGAAGACAACAACCAACAAAATCTTGAGGGCTGGTTTCTATTTGCCTACTCTTTTTCATGATGTGCACAAGATGATCCTAGCCTGTCATAAATGTCAACTTTTTGAAGGCAAAAGAAAACTGCTACCCTAGCCTCTGCATCCAATCACTGTTGAAGCCCCATTTCAACAGTGGGGACTTGAATTCATAGGAGAAATCCATCCCCCATATTTTGTCCAGCATATATGGATTTTCACTGCCACATACTATTTCAATAAGTGGATAGAAGCCATACCTTGTAGGCAGGCCAATGATTCAGTTATCATAAAATTTATGGAGACTAACATTCTCTCCAGATTTGGCTGTCCTACCAAGATTATCACTGATAATGCAACAACATTTGGATCAAACAATATGGTTGATTTTTGTCACAGATATCAGATAACACTGGGGCATTCCACGACCTATTACCCTCAAGGTAACGGACTTGCAGAATCCTCAAACAAAATTTTAGTGAATACAATCAAGAAACTGTTAGAGGAAAATAAGAAGTCTTGGCACACAAAGCTAGTTCACGCACTGTGGGCTGACAAATTGACTTTGAAGAAATCTATGGCATGTCACCTTTTCAGCTGGTGTATGGTACTGATGCAATTTTTCCAAACAGCCTTGGTGTACCAGTAATGAAGTTGATTCAAAAGTTGCAAACTGAAGATATTGACATGATCAGAAGAATAAATCAAACCGTTCATCTTTAACAAACCAGAGAGGAGGTTTATAACAAAGCATTGCAGAAACAGATCATCATTAAAAAAAAAAGCGACAGAAGATCAAAGGCCATCAATTTCAAAATTGGGGACAAAGCTTTAAAGTGGGACTCAAAGAGGGAAGAGAAGGGAAAGCATGGAAAATTTGAAAACTTATGGCTTGGCCCTTACTCTATTCATTCAGCTGCTAGTAACAATGCATTTTTCTTGCAGAACTTGAATGGAGCAGAACTATTTGGGGTTCCTGTCAATGGCAGGATGCTTAAGCATTATTTCTCTTGATCCATGTTATGTTCCAGAAGCCTTTTTATCTTTTTTCCATTATAAATATTTCATCCACCCTTGCATTCAAAGTTATAAAAAATCAAAAATGCAAAAACAAAGAGAAGAAAGAAAAGAGGGCACATTGTGAAAACAAGAAAGGTATAGCCCCATACCAAAAAAGAGAAACAAATATGAAAGTGTGCAAGCTCAAATGCCACTCCTTAAGAACACACTTCTAGTTAGTCAAATATCCTAAACTTGACTAATTATCTTTAAATTTTCTGCTGATAGGATAGTGAAATTGATTTGCCAAACTGTTTAATCTTGGCTTAGCAGTAGGTATTTTAGGATACAAATTAAGGGTTCAAACATGATCAAAATCTGAACCTCAGTTTCCAAATAGAAAATGACTCAAATTTTTTTTATTCTCTGAGTCAAAGAAGATGTAAATCTGGTTCTAATCAGCTGAAAATCTGAACCAGTTGATAAAGACAACACAGCTCAAACAAATTCAAAATAGAGTTGTAAAGAAAAGAGAAGGCCATGGTGAGAAACTTTCAGATCTTAAGCCTTCCATTTTTTGATTTAATTTTCTACCAAATAAATGTCTATGTGCAGCTTGTTTTTATGCCATAGACCAGCATCAAGTTAGAATGTTCAATCCTGACTTGAATGATTTTTTATTTTTGTTGTAGAATTTAGAGAATAAAGTCTATTGGACAGTCTAATCTCAATAAACAGTAGATTAGGTAGAGAATCATATGGGCTCAACTATTTAATCTGGGTCCATGGAAAAATAAGGATTAGAAATAGATTAGTTTTCCTTCTTTCAAAAGAATAAACTGTTGTAAAAGAGTTTTCCAATCAAAGTGCACTCTAATGAAGAAAAAATGTTAGATCTGTAAGACTGGGTAGGTAGAAAGCTTGTTGATGAAAGAACCATGGTTTTTATGGCTACCAATATGTTTTCAAAAGAACATCTTCTATAGGAAGAAAGGCATCCCAATGGATCAAGCACAGGTCAGCCTCCCAAAGAATGCAAGTCTAAAATTCTTGATGCCTTCAAGAAGGCACCATCCCCAAGTGGAGCCACTGTTAGCCACCTATAAAATTTGTTATAGCAAAAGGTGGCTAAGACCTTTTGAGCCTTCAAGGAAAAATTTTTATTACTAAAAAGTGTTGGATCTTGAAGACTCTTGGAGGCTTCCTGCCTCTGTCCATAATCTTCACTACTGGTTTATTTTACACTCAGAAATCCTGTTGATTCCCAAGGAAGAATACTGCTGCAAGCACCATTTTCCATTTCCCCTTCCTTCACTCAACCTACCCCTTGTTTAGCCCTTTTCCCCCTTTTTCCTCTATTGTTGCCCATTATTAGCCTTGAAAATCATTAAAAACCATAAAAACCCACATTTTGGACATATATGGGTCTTAACCCCTTCCTGCATAAACCCCCTCGGTCGTATGATCCTCCATGTAACCCGCGACCCCGCAGACGGGTGCCAAGCCATTTTGAATATTATATATATCCGCCCGAAATGTAAACCCTTGGTTTATATATTATTTTTGACATTTTCATTATATTATAACTTTTCGTCGGTCCGATTTTTAAATCATTATCTGTCGTCGATCTGATCTACAGATCGACGGCGCAGAGTCCCTCACCCCGGTGGTCCCCGCCATCCACTCGTCGTTGCCAAAACCACGCGGTATTCATCACACCACCTTTGAGTAGAGGGCGGTTTTCTTCTGATCGACAGCGATTCCACTCACCAATTGACGCGTGGCCTAGGCACTATTTTCCAAACCGTTGTCCATCGCGTGTTAAACATCGGATGTGGACCCCACGCGATATTGGCATCCACCGTCCGATCTGAAGCCACCCATCTGACGGCTTTCGCTCACCAAATATGACCGACAGTTAATCGGCCCATGGTGTGGCTTTCAATATATCTCTGCTGTCGATCTGATCTGTAGATCGACGGCCCATATTTCATCTCCCAGATTCATTGCCCGGTCAACGTCTTCCGCTTTGACCTTCCGCCTCCTCTCCCGTCGGCTCTGATTTGAATTATTCGTTCGCCTTCCTTTTGTTTTCCCCTGATCAATCTCAACCATTCGATGATGCCATATAATGGCCCCGCTCTCTCCACATGCCTTCTGAAGCAATAAACCTATATATGCATGGATTTTATAATTTTGTTCATATTTTGTAGGGTTTCAAGTGATTTTTCTGCCATATCCAAAGAAAATTCAGAAGCAGAGGGTGATTATCCTCTCTCCTTCAATCCACCAGAGAAATCATTCGCAGGTTTCAAATTTCACGTTTTATCAATGATTCATAAGGCATTGATGCCACATAACCCTGTGTAGCCTTGCATACCGGCAAAAACCATAAATTGGGCACAGTCAGAGAGTATCAGTGACGAAGATAAAAATGAACCAGGACCAAGAATGGAAGTCATATTTGTGGGGATCATAGCTAATAATGTTTATCAAAAGCCTAATCCCCAATTTAAAACACAATTTAAATAATATCTTAAAGTGTTCGATCAACAGGAACACCTCCACCACCACATCTGAGGCAAATTGATTCCTCCCAGCTACTGAAATGCCACCTATACCTCAAATTATTCAATCAGAGGCTGAATTTATTGATCAAGACTGGATATCTGCCTCACAACATAGCCAAAAGGTAAATTCTACAGGAAAATTAATGAAAAACATCTGCAGAGTTACTTCGATGCCACACTAAGCCTCAAAGGTCAAAAAGAGCTCCCTTCGAGCTTGAAACTTTATGTAAAACATTTAATACAAGATGGACACCTATGTAAGTTTCTTCATTGAGCCCCTCAAAGGCCAAGAAGCCATTAAGTATGTATTAATTGTAATTGGATATCTTTTATCAGATCTCACCTCCTCATTCTTCTATATATACTAATGCAGAAGATGAGAGAGGGGTTGGTTGTAGAACTTTGATATAGGCTCGAGCTTAATTTTCTGACGGTAAATAGTGTTCACTGGATCTTGGAGCTCTGCAGGTGGTAGATAGGTTAGGCTAAGATGTGTAGATGATTTCTAATCTAAAGCACTGGACTTGAAGTTGTAACTGGTTTGGAGCATCAATGCAAGCTCATTTATGGGATCCTAGTCTATGTCGACGGTGATATTTTTCTCATTGTAACTTGTCGTTTTGTTTCTATTTTCACTGTGTTCCATTTTCTCTTATAAAGAACAACATGCATAGAGTTAGGACCTACTGTACATCAGTAACCTTCTCTGACTGAAAATATTTATCTGAATGTTTTCTTCTAAACTGTGTTATTTAGGAATGATTTAATTCAGTTCAAGCATAGGAATGATGGCGTTCCCTCGTCTTATTGTCTTAGCTGAATGTTGTTCTTGAATGTTATTTTTAGTATATGATTAGTGAAGATGGACTGAGGAAGATATGGTGAGCCCTGGTCCCAGTTTTATCTCCACTATTGTCTGAATGTTTCCCTTGGAATGTGTTAAAAGCTGGCTAGTTTAGAAGTGCTTACCAGATCATAGGCCATTCTGTGTTATCTTTGTGTTTGTCTTGAAAGTAACAAAGTAAAGCAGAGCTAGGAGAGGATTTTTGGTGAGCCCGGCCTACTAGTTTCTACTCCAAAAGCTTCCTTCAAGTTTCCCTTGGCTTTAAAGTGTTTTCTATTGAAAGTGTTTCAAAGGCTGGCTAGTTTAAAAGTACTTACCAGATCCTGGGCTGCTCTTGTTCTGCATCTATTTATTTCCCCTTCTTATTGTACCATTTCATTCCATAAATCAAACTTCAAAGATATCCTTAGACATATATTACTTGCCCCATAGACCACTCTTTCCTCTTTATGTTCCAATTAAACCCTATTATGACTCCATATCCCAATGGACTAAAACTTGCAATCATCTATCTTTTTGGCTGAAGCTTACTCTGATTGCTTGCAATTTCTCACCTTTGAAACTCTTTGCATTTAGAACTTTCCACCTCAAGCAGTAATCATGCTCAACCATAAAAAAACAAAACAAACCATTGGCCTTCATAACTAGCCTAATATTATTACCCCAAACTTCAAAGACAAATCCATCTTTGCACTTATTGGAGAGATCCCTCTCCGGATTCAGGAGGGCTAGATCCTAGAATCCCAAAGTGGTTGAAACAATGTTGTTTCTGTGATCAGAGTTTGCCAATATTTTTTATTAAATATTCCTAACATATTCCACCATTTGATCATTTGCGGAAATTAAATCAAGATTGCAAGGCACACATGAAACAATAACAATTTACACACATTAACACAGTTATTTAACGGGAAAGACTGAAGTTGAAAACCCAAACTATCTGTATATAATATGTGTAATAGAGATCATGTAACAATCCTCATACAAATCTCATCATATCAAGCTCTCTGTACAATACAATCGTTACACACGAATCAAGAACAATCAGCAAAAATCTACACTGATTTTTTCCCTCCTAATAGCTTGCCTCTACTGCGCAATCCTTGTTGAAGAATGGCTCTGGATGAGTTTGAATTGCTCCAAAATTGCTCATGAAATCCTAATTGGCATCTCCAATGAATGTGTGGTGCATAAAATGCAACACTATAGTCACAACTGATAGTCACAATTTCTCTTTCACCAATCTCTCCGTTGAGTCTCCAATGATCTGTTCTGCATTGTAGTTAACTGTTGTCTCTGTCCAGTTAAATAATGAGTTATTATTTAGTGAATTAATTTAACTAATTAATTCACTCAACTCCACTGAAAGTATCAATCAGTTATAAATAGACACAATCATTTCAACTGAGTTTAACTCCACAAGTGTAGTTAAACTAGAAACCAACTCCACCAACTACTTCTCCAACTCCACCAAACTCTACCACTTGAGCTCTAACTGAAATCCTCCATGCATGAGCCACCATTAGCTCTAGGAATTGAGTAATTCATTCATCTAGATGATATGAACAATGTATTAACTGAATGTCAATGCTCCAATAGAATAAGATAATGTTTAGAGTCCAAATATTATTAAGAGCTAATAATATCTGACATGTCTATTTTTAGACTGGTAGTCTAAAAATAGACTTTGCCCAAAATTTCTAAAAATAGAAGTCCATCTAGTTTTCCAACTTGACCAACCATCCAAAAATAACATCCTACAACACACAGAATATGATCGACATGTCTAAAAATAGACATAGTCTAAAAATAGACTTTGCGCCAAAAAATAGCCTGCGGGCCCACTTAGTGAAGGCAAATCTTTTCACTAAGCTCATCATATTGTTGAATCTCAAAACTCCCTCTCAAAAAGATAGGGATTATCTTCCACCCTGATCTTGTCTCTATGGTATTCAAATTTTCTCCTGGTGAGCACCTTCGTCAGAATATTTGCATCCTGATCTTCCATAGGAATGTAAGAAAGCAACATGATCCTCCGCTACACATAATCTATGATATGATGGTACCAGATGTGAATATTTTTAGATCTATCATGAAATGCTAGATTAACCAAGAGTTTAATGCAACTCTGATTATCACAATATATCACAGTATGATCTAAATGAGAACCGAAAAAACCGACCAGGATCTTCCTCATCCATATAGCGTCGCATACAGAAAAACTTGCTGCCATGTACTCAACCTCCACTGAACTGAGTGCCACGGATATTTGTTTCTTGCTATACCAAGAAACTGTTGTAGATCCGATACTAAAAATTTCTCCAGATGTGCTCTTTCTGTCCGTTGGGCTTCCTGCCCAATCTGCATCCGTGAAGCCATGCAGCTTCACCTCATCCGACTGTCTATACCACAATCCATACTCAGATGTGCCCCTGAGTTACCTCAGGACATGCTTGCCTACCTTCCAAAAGAGATTTGTAGGCTTCACCATCGCTTGTGAAAGATGGCTCATAGCATAACATATGTCCGGTCGTGTATTGACTAAATACATGAGCAAACCAACCAACTATCGATGGACAGTTGCATCCACTACCTTTGCCGATGTAGCATCCTCCTTCCTCCAACCACCAGGAAGAGGAGTGTCGATAGGCTTGTAGCCTTGCATGTGAAACTTATCTAGTATCTCTCGGGCGTACTTTCCTTGAGACATAAATAGTTCACCTTTCCGCTGCCAAATTTCCAATCCCAGGAAATAATGAAAGAGGCCCAAGTTCTTCATCTTGAACTCCTTTGCAAGATCTGTCTTACATGAGTGTATCAACAGTTCATCACCCGTTAGTATTAAATCATCTACATAAAGCACAATGATGAAAAGCTTACCCTCCACCACAATCTAGTATAGGTTTGGATCCGCCTCACTCTTGGTGAAACCAAGTTCAGTGAAATAACTCTATCTGTGTGTACCAAGCACGAGGTGCTTGTTTCACCCCATACATCTCTCTTTTGAGCCTGCACACATGTGACTTGCTACTGAAGATTTCGAATCTGTTAGCCACCTATAAAATTTTGTCATATCAAGTGGTGGCTAAATCATTTTGGATAGCCTTCAAGAAACAATTTTATTGACAAAATTGTTGGTGCTTAAAGTCTTCTAAAGATATTCTATCCTTTGGTTAAACGTCACTACTATTTCCCTTTTGAACCCAGAAATTCTGTTGTTTTTCCATGAAGAAAAATTTGTTTCAAAATCCCATTTTTCCCCTCGTTCACTCAAAACTAACCTTAAATTTTACCCCTTTGTTCCCCATGGGATTCCTCTATTTTTTTTTATTCCCCTTTCCCCTTCATAAAAAATCCTTTTACAAGGTTTAGAACTTACTTTTGAACCTTGCCAAAACCCCTAAATCCATCAGAAAACCCTGAAAAAATCATAAAAATACACTTTTTGTATTAAGGTTTAAGCCCCTTTGGGCTAATTCCTAATCACTTCCCCACATGTGCCCTGGTGCTAAAACCAAGCGCTAAACTCTTTTGGCGCTTATCGCATCGGCAACAAATGATGAACGCTAGTCTTCGGCCTTTAGAAAAGTTCTGATGCAATTAGCCTCTAGTTATAAGCCCTGAGCCTTTTTTCCACTTCATATAACCCACAGAGCTCGCAATCAGGCTCTAAAAATTGTTATAAACCATTCCTGATTTCTATTTTCCTTTGTTTATTCAATAAACCCACTTTGCCTAAGTTTCGGTCTAAACCCACCAGGGAAATATTTTTTAATGTATATGGGTAGATTGAAAAGCCCTACATCAAAGTTCCAATGCGATTGAGCCCCACTATATAAACCTTCACCCCTCTCTATATAAACCTACACCCAGGACCAAGAGTTAAAGTCCCAAGGCACTAATTGCATCGGAGAGTTAAAATGGGTAGTTTGAAAGACCAGCACCGAAGTTCCGATGCGATTGGCCCTTGTACATATAAAGCCCCAGGTCTATGGCTCTTCATATAAACTCACGGCCCCACAAATGGCCGGCACCAAAAAATTCCATATATATAATCTACCCCAAGCCATAAAAAACCTTTGCAATTCGTGAACTTTGGGTTTTTTTAAAGTATTAAGGGGTTTTCCACTAGTGCATGTTTTGAAACCATATCTGTCGTTGATCTTAAGCCGATCAAATAGCTCTTGCGACATCGCATCACAAGTTTTTTGATGAGCACATTTGTTCCCCCTTTTGATTGGCATCCCCCGATCCATCCTTCGCTGTCTAACTGATCTACAGATCGACAGCCCACGTCTAATCGTGTCGGCACTCCCGTATCCATCACCTCCACCGATCGCATGCCTCTGATTGCATCTGGGCTGTCCACGTGTCCAGATCGGACGGTCCAGATTGCTTTTCTTGAATTTGGTTTAAATCATATGTCCCGCTTCATAATTTTTTTGGCCAAATATCAGTCGTTGATCTCTGTTGAACAACGGCCCTCATTAACCCTTTCTCTGCCTTTGTATTATTTCTTTTATACCCCAGATCACATCTCAGCCATCGATCCTCTACATCCAATGACCCTTATTAACCCTGATAGATCTGCCTCCTGTGGGTCCTGCCTTCCTCGATTTTTAATCTCAGTTGTCCAATCCTTGATCCAATGGCCCATATTGAAAACCACCCTACCCGCTATCTACCCACGCATATATCTAATATCGCGCTCGTTCTCCACCGTCAGATCTGAAACCCCAGATTCAACGTTCGATGCTCGTTTTCACATAACTTCAAGTGCAAAGGTTAATTTCTTAAGGGTTGCGCGATATAAGTTGTTTTGAAACACCGCGTGTCAGGCGGGAACACATATCGCGTTCAAAAAGGCAAAACCGCCTCCCCACCCTTTCACTGTGCGAAGCCCGTGGTTTTCCTTCTCCAAAACCAATTTTCCCATTTACATTGTGTGTTGTCACGCGCACCTCCCACCATTGATCTCTGTAGATCAACGGCTCAGATATAATCTGGCCATACACCATCACCCTCCACCTCTCCAGAGGGTTTTCAACTTGCAATCTCCATTGTTGATCTCGTGACCTGATCTCATCCGATGGCCCACGATCATCCCGAAACCCCAAGTTCAATTCCTTTGCATTTCCCTTTGCCAAAGGGTGTTTAACCTTATTTCTTCGCATTTTCTTCTATTTTCACAATAATGTGACCCCTTCGCATTATTAATTCATTGCTAAATCTCGACCGTTGATCTTCTTGGTTGATCATAGATCAATGGTTCTGACTTAAAATTTCCAACTGCCTTCTATCTGACCACCACGCAAAAATCTCCACCGTTGAATGTTGTCATACAAAGACCACACTCGCCCCCACAACCTCTGAAGCAGTTTTACCAAATATGCAGGATTTCATAATTAGTTTTGTATTTTTACAGGTGTTAATGGTTTTTCCATTATATATAAAAGGAAAATTGAAGCCGAGGAAGACGATCCTCTAGGATTTTATACATTAAAGAAATATTGATCTTCAAGGTTCTATACCATGTCTCGTCAATACATCACGGGCATTGATGCCATATGGACCTTGTACACACCTGCACATCAACAAGACACAGTAAGACTAAATCAAATCAAAGAGTATCAGTGTCGAAGACCCAAACACAACAGGAATGAAGGATTAAACATTGATTATACAGTTTAATGGATTATGGCTAAAAGTCAATTATAAAAGGCCTAATCCATTGAATTAAACACAGTTAAAGGAAAATCAAGGATATTTATCAGATAGAGGATGCCTCCACCACCACATCAGAGGAAAATTTATTCCTCTCAACTACCAGGTTGCCACCTGTGGCTTTGCAGCATTCAAACAAAGGCCAAGTAATGACCAGAACAGAGCATATCTACCCCTTACAGCTGAATAGTTATTTCGAATAAAAAAAGCTAATGTAAACTATCAACAGAGTTATTGAAAAAGATGACACAGAGCCTTAAAAGTCAACAAAAGCTTCCACCGAGCTTAATTCTTAATGTAAACCAATTAATACAGGAAAATATCTGTAAACTTCTCCCTTGAGCCCCTCAAAGGCCGAGAAGCATTAACTGTATTAATTGAACTCAGAAGATATTTTCTCTCTTTCGACCTCCTCATCCCTCTATAAAAAATTGTTGAGGACTCCATTGTAAACGTTGTTTGTTTGATCACTAGTCGTAATACTGAAACTCTCTAAAATAATACATAGTCTGTAGAAGTTGAAGAAGAAATTGAAGTCTTGGATACCCTGATGATGTTGTTGCACGCGTGTTCTTGAGAAGGCTCTATCATTGGATCCATGAGCTTTGTTGTTGGTGAAGTATTTTGAATTGTTCAATGTTTTCCCTTGTTTTCATTTTGTTCCATTAATTCTTACTACAGTAGGATGAAAGTTTTAGGCTAAGAACTGACTCTTGGAAGCACCTTAGACCTGTTTATCTTGCACTGTTTTATGTTTTCTTCTGCTGAGCTATTTTAGAGTCTTTAATATCTCTCTTTAGTCCTCATGCTTGTTTATTTCTCTAATAAGTTCGAATAATTGGTTTTCGCATGATTTATGGTTCTCCCTGCTTGTCTGCTGCCACTTAAAGGCTGTTATTGAAGTCTCCCTTTGAAGTATCTTTGTTTACAGTGAGCCAAGGAGGTCTATTTTGATCATACCCCTTTTTCTTGCTTGAATAGTTGGCTTAAAGGTATTTATAGTTTTGATCATAGATGTATTTAGGTCTTCCCTCTTCTATGACCGTAATTATTAGTGAATATTTTATGTTTTCTAAGTCATTTGAAATAAAATCTTTGAGGAAATAGGGTGTTCCCCGAATCTTAGATTTCATTTTAAAAGTTGTTTTGAAGTCATTATTTCCTTAAAGTGTGATTTGTAGAATTCATGGTTAGCCCTGTCTATCAAATAGCTCTTTATTTTTCAAGTCGTGCTTTCAAATTCCCTTTGTTGAGAATTAATCTTCTCTTTCCAAATCATTGATGTTCATCTCATTCCAAAACCAAAGGATCCTGCGGCCAAGTTAGATTTGCCATTTGATATCCCATATCCATTGATAAGTTTGTCATGGCCTCTTTTTGACTCCATTTCCAAATGAAGCTGACATTTACCCTTTCTATCTATCTTTTCTAGACCTTTTAGGTTCTGTTGTATCAATTCAACCAAACAAATAAACAAACAATTGCACTTAATAACTAGTTTAAAACCAATATTAAAATCACACAAGATAAACCTTTGCAAAAAAGAAATAATTTGAGAGATACCTCTCTGAGAGCAGGAGGACTAGATCCTGTAACTATAAAGATTGGTTTTGATGTTTCCTTGTCTTTTGATTTTCCAAACTATCAAAACACGGGACACCAACAAAATCCTTCAGGATGCTCAATGTACACCTCCTCCTCAATGATTCTGTTGAGGAACGCAGTCATCACATCCATCTAATGAATGTGCCAATTCATCTGTGCTAAGAGAGCAAGGATGGTCCGTGTTGGTCTCTTTAATTGTTTTCACAATTCAAGCTCCACATAAATTGTCAACCCGAGGAAGTCTGTTTATTCCAAAGACAATCACGCACTGGATATGCTCAATTTCAAAAGAAAAAACAATGTTGTAGTAAAAAGACACACAATTATCAATCATACAAATCTAATTATTCACACTCTGTTTAACCAAAGATGAAGTTACTTATGTTATAGCAGAAGTAATTACTATATTGCAGTTTAGAATCCAAATAAAGGGAAATCAATCTGCAGGAAAGGAAACCAATCAACCATAACAGGAACAGGACCCTATTCCTTTAAATAGGAACTTCAGCACCTGCTGCCTGACACTAATCACTCTGTAGAAAAGATAACTCAAGAGAACAGGACCCTATTCCCATGAACAGGAACCTTCAGCACCTGTCTCCTGTTTCTAATCACACTGCAGGAAAAGAAAGGCAATCAATGGAAACAAGACCCTATTCCTTTGTACAGGAACCTTCAGCACCTGCTTCCCAGCATCAATCATACATTCAAAAAATTAACAGAAATAAATCTCTTAACTTCTTAAGAATGAATGTACATGCAGCGTTAAAAGAAATAGAATGCTCAATGAATTACAGAGCTATGTAACTAGTGTTTCAGCAAACAGAATTAAAGTAAAGCGCAAATGTCATAAAGAAATTAAACAAACTACAGGGACAGTCGGGTGAATCTTGTGAGGAAGGCGGGCCCTTTCCTTCTCACAAGATTCCCCAGGAAAGGATTAAATTGAAGTGCTCAAAAGAAAATTTTATTCATCTGTCAAAAGAAATGATGCATTACAAATGGAGTCTAGCTCCAGTTCTCTCAAACACAATGTTCTCCTATATTTTCAAGCTCTAATTCCCCTCTAATGATGATGTCTCCTCTTTTTAAAGAGGAGACATCTCTTACAATTACAGTAGAGCAAATCTATGTTTATCCCAATTCTATTCTTCTTTCTTAAAACAGGGCTATTCTGTTCTTCCATAAAAAGATATTGTTACAACAGATACAAAAAGAGTACTATCTTTAGAATAATCTGTGTAACCACGTCTTCATGTTGTTGTAATTGTTCCACAAAATGCTCTTCCAGAATCGCAAATTACGAATAGTGGCGGAATTTGCGTGTCTACTGGCTGTTTCAGCAACAGAGTCGACTGTTTCAGCAACAGAGTCGACTGTTTCAGCAACGAAGTTTGACTGTTTCAGCAACGGCCGATTGTTCCAGCACATCATATAACTTATCTGCGATATTTTAGACTTATGTTAGCAACAATCTACTTCGATTAGTGATAAAATATAAGAGTAATATGGAATTATATGTAAACAGATTAAACATATAGTAAAGAAGAGGATTTTATATACCTTTGGATAAAGTGAATGAAAATGATGATGGAATCCTTTTTAAACATGGTTATAAAGGTAAGGTGGTGTCAAAATATATAGTAAAAATGATACATAGTGAGGTCCTAACAGTCCGTATGGAAGAATACCTTGCGACAGGTGCAAAGGTTTCTTCATAGTCAATCCCCTCGATCTGTGAGAAGCCTCGAGAAACAAATCTTTCCTTATACTTCTCAACGCTCCCATCAGCAACTTGCTTCACTTTGTAGATCCATCTCAAACCTACCACTAATTTCCCTTCCAGCCTTGGGGCAATCTCCCATGCACTTTTTCTGACAATTGAATCATACTCTTCCACCATGGAAGCTACCCATGCGGGATCCTCCACAGCTTCCTCGAAAGAGGATGGCTCGGTCATGATACACTTTCTCATCAGATCCATGTATCCAGTAAATCAGTCAGGTGACTGTCTCTGTCTGCGCTGTGATGTAGGAACTCCTACATTCTACACTGCATCAAGATTCAGTCGTTCAGCTTCTGTAGTGCACTTCCGCCCTCTGATGTTTGGCACTGCATGAGTGGTTTCTTCCACTCCATGAACCTCCTCTTATATATGATCCACATCTTGAGGCTCATCTTTAGGAACAAGTAGCTCCTCCTCTGCATGCAAGTGTAGCTCCCTCTCAAGCAACAACTTCGTGGCCTTCTCCTCATCAGATCCATGTATCCAGTAAATCAGTCAGGTGATTGTCTCTGTCTGCGCTGTGATGTAGGAACTCCTACATTCTGCACTACATCAAGATTCAGTCGTTCAGCTTCTGTAGTGCACTTCCGCCCTCTGATGTTTGGCACTGCATGAGTGGTTTCTTCCACTCCATGAACCTTTCTCATCAGATCCATGTATCCAGTAAATCAGTCAGGTGACTGTCTCTGTCTGCGCTGTGATGTAGGAACTCCTACATTCTGCACTGCATCAAGATTACACTTTCTCATCAGATCCATGTATCCATTAAATTAGTCAGGTGACTGTATCTGTCTGCGCTGTGATGTAGGAACTCCTACATTCTACACTACATCAAGATTCATTCGTTCAACTTCTATAGTGCACTTCTGCCCTCTGATGTTTGGCACTGCATGAGTGGTTTCTTCCACTCCATGAACCTCCTCTTGTATATGATCCACATCTTGAGGCTCATCTTTAGGAACAAGTAGCTCCTCCTCTTCATGCAAGTGTAGCTCCCTCTCAAGCAAAAAATTCGTGGCCTTCTCCTCATGAAATTTGATATCTCGTCGCACGACAGTCATCCGACTGTCTGGAAAATACACACGATAATTGTGGGGTGTTTCTGTTTACCCCACAAATATCCCAACCTCTGCGGTCGGCTGTAGCTTCTTCCTGGAATCCTTCATCACATGAACGTAAAAAGGTGAGCCAAAAATCTTCAAATGAGAAATACCAGGCTTCTTACCAGAAAACGCCTCTTTGGGTGTACTCATGCCAAGTACTCTATGAGGACAACAATTTTTCACATAAACCGCAGTGTTGCATGCCTCAGCCCACAAATGTATGGAAATGCCCTGATCATGCAACATCGCCCTCCCAACAACCACGATCGTTTTGTTCTTCCTCTCAGCGACCCCATTTTTCTATGGGTTATGAGGCGCTATGAGTTGTCTTCGAATTCCTTCTTTGATACAAAAGTATTTTAATTCGCTAGAGATGTATTCACCACCATTATCGCTCCGCAGAGCTTTCACTTGCTTCCCCGACTCTTTCTCAACCAGCGCCTTGAACTCATAGAACTTTGAGTATGTCTCACTCTTCTTCTGCATGAAGAAGATCCAGCACTTACGAGAAAATTCATCAAAAAATATCACATAATACCTCTTCTTTGTTGTTGAAGCAACCGAGAAAGATCCACACATGTTTGTGTGAATTCTCTCAAGGATCATCGAAGCATGACTATCCTTCTCATGAAAAGTGGTCTTCAAAAATTTTCCCAAAGTACATCCCTTGCACTAATCTGACTGCACAAGTGTACCTTTGGGAAGCCTGGTAGAAATCTGCTGCAAAAATTTCAAAGCGCCATGATGAAGATGGCCCAATCTCCTGTGCCACAATTCACCCTCATCTCGACTCACCACTCCTTCTGCTTTGCCTATAATTGCAGTGCAGCCATCTACCTGCAATTGATAAAGATTCTTAACTCGAATCCCTATCATCCTGGTTTGACTAGTTGTTTTATGGTGCAGGAAAGCTTTTCCATCGCTAAAAACAACACAATAACCCTTGTCTTCCAGCATCGCCACGGAGGTCAGATTCTTCTTCAATCCTAGAAAATGCATGACATCCTTCAATATGAAAGGTTTACTGGACTCCCTCCCAAAGGAAATGGTCCCAATACTAGTCGCACTGTATCTACCATCATTTCCCATCTCGATGTGCACTGCAAGATCCTTTTCCTCTAGAACACTAAACAAATTTTTATCTCTGGTCATATGGAAAGACACACCACTGTCAAGAAACCACACTGATCCCATCACACTTGAAACCAAGCATGCAATCAAAGAAAATTCAAGCTCAAACTACGAGGCTAAGGCCTCTCCTGCTGCAAAACTAGAAACACTCTTATTCTTCTTCTTCTGTGGGAAATTAGTGGCAAAATGCCCATTCTGGTGACAGTGAAAACACTTCACCTTGGACAAATCATGCTTCTTGCCTTTAGCTTCGGATTTGGAAGATTTCTTCCCTTTTCCTTTCCATGATTTGGCAGCCAAAGCACAATTTTCTTCATCTTCATTCTTCAATGAAGATCCATCCCTGGTACCCCGCCTTATCTCCTGTTGCACAAGATCCGACCGAAGTCGCTCCTATCCTGGCAGTTTCTCTCGTCCATTGACAGAGTCTTCGTAGCTATGCCAAATATTCGGAGGCCCAAGGAGAGCCAAGCTCATCAAGTCTTCTTCATCAATAGTAACCCCCACACTTCCTAGCTCATCCTTGTAGTGGAAAAACTTCATGACGTATTTTGGAATACTGTCGCCTTTCTCCATTTTTATTTTTCTGAGCTTGTCTTTAAGCACCAACTTCCTCTAGTCACTTCTGCTTTGGAACAATTTTGTCAAAGCCTTCCACATTAAGAATGGAGTGGCTTTCCCATGAAGGCTAGACACAATATGGTCCTTCACACCTTCCAACAGAATCCTTCAACACTTTTCTACCTTATTTTTCCATGCGTCAAGTGCGGCTGCATCGCTAGAAGCAGAATTCAGAATATCAACATCTATGAACTCCTTCAACCCATTATCATCCAGCACCGCCTCCATCCTGTCCTTCCATGCTATGTAATTGGAGCTACCCTCAAGGGCATACTCCAATTTCAATATGTTGAAAGTCATTTCAATGAATTCTCAACTTTGACACCAAGAAAACACTGCATCAAATTTGAATTCCACCAGCACAAAACTCAACCGCTTCAATAATTGCAATCTCCTCCAATGATCAACAAAACTATGATACCATGTAGAAATTATATAAATTATGTGTTATATGTCCAATATTCTCCTGATCTCACACTATTTTAACTTCATGCAAAATACAAAATCTATTCCACCATTGATCATTTACAGAAATTAAATCAAGATTGCAAGGCACACATGAAACAATAAAAATTCACTCACATTAACATAGTTTTTTAATGGGAAAGCCTGAAGCTGAAAAGCCCAACTATCTATATATAATATATGTCATATAGATCATGTAAAAATCCTCATACAAAGCTAATCATATCAAGCTCTCAGTACAATACAATCGCTACACACTAATCAAGAACAATCAACAAAAATCTGCACTAATTTTTTCCCTCCTGATAGCCTGCCTCTACTACGCAATCCCTGCTGAAGAATGGCTCTGGATGAGTTCAAATTGCTCCCGCCTTGCTCATTAAATCCTCATTGGCATCTCCAATGAATGTGTGGTGCATACAATGCAACACTATAGTCACACTTTCTCTTTCACCAATCTCTCAATTGAGTCTCCACTTATTTGTTACGCACTATAGTTAATTGTTGTCTCTATCCAGTTAAATAATGAGTTATTATTTAGTGAATTAATTTAACTAATTAATTAACTCAAATCCACTGAAAGTATCAATCAGTTAGAAATATACACAATCAGTTCAACTGAGTTTAACTCTACAAGTGTAGTTAAACTAGAAAACAACTCCACCAACTACTTCTCCAACTCCACCAAACTCTGCCACTTGAGTTATAACTGAAGTCCTCCATGCATGAACCACCAGTAGCTCTAGGAATTGCGTAATTGCTTCAGCTAGCTTATCTGAAAAATATTTTAACTGAATGTCAGTGCTCCAAGAGAATAAGATAATGTTTAGAGTCCAAATATTATTAAGAGCTAATAATATCTCACATGTCTATTTTTAGACTAGCAGTCTAAAAATATACTTCGCCCAAAATGTCTAAAAATATAAGTCCATCTATTTTTCCAACTTGACCAACCATCCACAAATAGCATCCTGCAACTTGTAGAATATGATCGACATGTCTAAAAATAGACATAGTCTAAAAATAGACTTTGCATCAAAAATAGCCTGCGAGCCCACTTAGTGAAGGTGACTCTTTTCACTAAGCTCATAATATTGTTGAATCTCAACAACATATACTCTATGGCTTCCTTCCCCTTCCTTATATGCATTGTGAGCCTTCTCACCTTGGGTCCCACTCATTAAAGCCACTACTATCATGGAGACTTCCCCTCATTAAAACTGCACTATCTCCCATTAATAATTCACTGTCTCCATACCAGCGTCATTGATTGGGTCAACATTGACCTTGTCCACCTGCTCTAGCCCATGCTCAAACATGGAGGTGATTTATCCAGCTATCAAGATGATCCCTTTTCAAATTAAGAGGGATTTTATTCCTACTAAATATATTTATGGGTCTCCCTACCCACTTATTCATCTATCTAAATGATAAAAGAAAATTTTAATATTCCAATTAGCTGCATGCTAATTTTGGAATATTATAGTTCCTCCCTCCCAAATGTTTCTTGTCCTCAAGCAACTGCAAGGCTAGAACTAAAGATCCTCCTCTCCTCTTCCTGTAGCATCCTCATTTGATAAGCTTCTCAATTGAACAAGATGCTCTCTCATCAATATGTCCCCAAGTTACTCCTCCCAAGTGTAAAAGTTAGGCTTTGGTGACAAATCCAAATGGATCTCATCATGAACAAGTGGGATATTCATGGAGGAAGCTATATGCTATCTAGAGGCCTTTTTGAGGCATGGAATCTAAAAAATGTGGGCAACCTTCATTCCCATGTGAAGCTCCCATCCCCAATCTATCATCCAAACAAAATGAATCACCCTCCAAAATGGTAATTCATGGAAATACACTTCCAACTATGGCTCGTGGAATGTAGGCAGGATGCATAGCTGAACATGATATACCAAAATTTCTACCCCACACTATCTCTCTCTCCACTAATAATACATGTAGAGTTGCTGCTGAATTTGGGCTGCAATAATTTTTCCCTCAAGAGACAAAAGGACAAATGGATCTTCAAAGATGCCCTCTTTAGTTTTTGCCCAAAAAATCCCATATACTAATGATAAAATATCATCAAAATATGGGATCCATATGAGAAATATACTAAAGGTTATGTGTAGTGTTGAATGGTACCAATAGTTTCCGAAGTGGTTACAACGCAATTTTGCTAACTATTGTTTTAGAACATCATGTGGCAATTTCTCTCCTAACAATTTGCTAGTTGTGCATGTTATCTCATCTACTAGAAAATAGTAAATGGAATTGTGTATCAAATGAGAATACAAATAATAGCACAACACTTTCCCAAACCCATACAAGAAATGGCTATCTCCATCATTGATGTTGGTCTTAGATAGACCATGAAGCCCACATATAAACTTGCCCTCTTATGGAGCAATGCATTGTACATAAATGGCAAGAGAATGAAAATAATTTTTTATATGATCAGTAAGTGCAAAAACACAACTCTTACCATGTACTGATATTAAGCTGATAATGAGATCCATGAATGATCTCTCCATAATGGTCTGATATGTCTCCATGAGACCTTGGTGAAAGGAAAGGAATGAACCATGTGTTGCATGTAAAGCCTTATTCTTATGCTTGGAGATCCAAGTCAAGAAGATCATATCATAGTAATAGATGTCTCCATCCACCCCTCCATAACTCTCATATCCTACTTTACCATCAAGTGCATCATATTTAAAGTGATCCTGGGAGCACTCCATCAACAAATCCAGACTCCCAAGTGACAACGTTGTTTGCCTGTGTGATAAGGCTCCTATCATCACACAAATCCATCCTTTGACATTCCAAATGCCAAAGTCACATATCATAATGCTGTTACATATGGGAGAATCCTTCCTATGTGGAAGTACCTCCTAATCCTCCAAAGTTGAAGAGTAGTGCCTTTGCACCATGATTGTGCCATCCTCTACTCCTGAAATATCATGTAAGGTATGGAAAAAAATCAGCCCATACACTCCCAATAGTAACCAAATAAACAATAGCCTTTGTTGCCTCCTCTTCTCATCATCATACAAGTCATGGAGTAACATCATGATAGTTTACTTGTAGAATGCCCCATACAATCAAATATTCTGCTACCCTAACATATGGGTTCCATGCAATGCCTCAAACCATAACAGACCCTTTGACATAGGATATGTCACATGATGGAAAAAATATTTCAAGCATAGACATCACACCCATGCCTCCTGCTACCCTGTGTCATAAATATGCAAGTGGCTCACCAAGCCCTTGTTCATGATCCACACCCATTCATCCAAATGTGGGTGTTACCTACCATGCTCCAATTTGGTATCCATCCAATGGAGAATAACATTCTCTCAAATCTTATTTCTATCTTTGCACTTCATGAGATGTTGAAGTGCAACCCCCTACAGATCTCCATATGAGGACCACTCATCAATGGCAAAATTGAACCCATAATTTTCCAAATAATTTGTAGGCAAAAGCTTCTCATTGAGATGTGATGTGCTCATCAATAAGGATCTATCATAATAATGGGAGTTGTTATCCATCATAAGATGTCTTTCATCAAAGATCTACCTATCCAATGCTACACAAGTATACTGGTCATTAGAATGTCCCAATAATAGTTGGGCCCCTGATCTGAAAGCACTGTATTATTTATGTTGTGATAAAGTGTCTTTTTAGTGATAATACATGTGAATATTTGTCTCCATAGTTTTCTTAAGTGTTGAGGAATTTAACCATGAATTCTAACTGAATTTAGTGAATTAGAAGCATGAAAATAAGCCTAAATAACATTGAAAAATAGTGTATAATAGTGAAATAAAACAACACATAACATTTACACTTCATGCATGATGAATTAGTTCACCCCTCCTGGGCTACATATACTAGTCCAACTTGCAATGGCATGTCCATATTTGATTATGCTCAAAATTTTACAAATACATGTGTTTACATGCCTCTAATGGTTGTTTTCTCTGCACCAATGGCTCCAGAATGCTCCAATTAATATAGGTAGACTCTTGTTTCACCCAAATTGGTCAAAAATTCACCCTCCTAGCCTTCTTCCCAATATCCCCTAGAAATCCTCCACTAAACTTGGAGAATTGCACTTATCTGCAGTAAAAAATAGAAATTACTCGAATTTTTAGTGGCGCGCTACAGTAACCGCTTGTTGAAAAAATTTAGCATTTAAAATTTATGATTAAGGGGATGGCATGGCCACATGCCAAACCTCGAACCCTTCTTTCACATTAAAATGGGAGCACAACCAATGTTGAAACTGGGGTTGAAGCTAAGTTAGAACCAGAGTTCCAAAACTGTGTAGAAAACTTTGTTATATATGTTACATGTGATAAGGGTTTTAAAACTTCAAAGTTATAAGACCTTTAGATGTTAATTTTATATGTTGCAGTGAGTTAATGATACATGTGACCACTATTGGGGCCGCCGGTGGGTTGGGACCACCGGCAGTCTCTCCCCCCCATATAAAAAGTTTTAAAACCATAAATGATGTTGAGGTTCCATAGTAGTTAAGTCACAACATGCAGTGGAGTTGGTGGAGAGTTCTACGAGCACATTGAAGGTCATGGGGTTGAACCCCCTGGACCTCATAAAATTTTACTAAACCATACAGGGGACACGTGGTGGCCTCAAGGATGGACACGTGTCACCCATCCATTAGCTCAGAAAACAAACATACAATTCCACCATACAATCACAATGCGACAAATGTCATCCTCTGACTGGTTTGAGAAAACAAAATATCCTTAGGAATATTCTTATTTTTCTGACTGTGTACCTACATGTTGACTAGGCATCCAAGTCAAACCTATCGCAAATTTAGTTGTTTGGGAAATTGATCAGAATGTGATATCTCCGTAATAAGAGATCAATTTTTTGAACCGTTCACGGCATCGAAATAACGAAGACGAGATCTACTCGGTTGCTCAGGTTTGGCATAGTTTTGAGCACTTTCAATTTTGAACAAAATTTATGAACTCCCGATCACACCTCCCCATTGGGAAGCTTTTGGACCCCAAAAGAATTGATTGCCTGTTCAGTAGATGAGGGTACATCTACCTCACATTTACAACTTCCATCCACTTTTCCTTGCTTGGATTACTTCCTTTGATCCCAATTCAAAGGTAGTGAACACTTCCCCTCTTGGATGCTCTTATCCTCCTGTCAAGAATTATATCTTCCTTGATCTCATCTATAAATTCGGGCGAGAAGTCTTCAATAGAAGGCAGCTAAACATCACTTCCTTGATCATCAATAAAAGTTGGCTCATACAAATGTAAGTTTTCAACATTAAAAATTGAATACATTTGCATATATGAAGGCAAGTCAAGTTGAGATGCATTGTTACCAACTTGCTTTATGATCTTGAAGGGACCATAGCGAATGGGTTTGATATTTTTACCTTCTCCTTGCATCCTTTCTTTTCTTATGTGAAACCATACCTCACCTCCTTCTTGAAACTTATGATCAACTCTATGTTTTTCATGCCTCTCCTTATATTTTCTTTGACTCTTCTCAAGCTATTCTTTAACTTGTCGATGTATAATATGAATTTTCTCAATGAAACTTTGAGCCTTGTCAGTATCACTATTCCCATCGATTGCAACATCCTTCTCAAAGATGAAGTATAATGGCGATTTTGGAAAATACCCAAAGCATACTTCACAAGGTGATGCATTCTTAGAAGAGTGCTTTTCCCGGTTGTAAGCGCATTGAATGCAATGCAGTTGCTCGTCCCACAACTTGGGATGTTTGCTGCAATATAATTTCAATAGATGCACAATAGTTCTATTCACCACTTTGGTTTGGCCATCAGTTTGAGGATGAAAAGCAGTACTCTTCTTCAACTTTGTGTCCATAATACTCCAAATATTGGACCAAAAATTCCTAATGAACCTGGAATCCCTGTCACTAACAATAGAAGTTGGCAATCCATAATGAACCCATACATATTGAAAATAAAGTTCAGTAGTTTATGCAATAGTAATGGTTTTCTTACATGGCATAAGTATACACATTTTATTGAATCTATCCACAACTACATTAAGATAATCATGATGTTTTCTTAACATAGGTAGACCTCCAAAAAATTCCATGGAGACACTCTCCTATGGCCTTGATGGTACCAGTAGTGGCATGTACAACCCAAGCTTCCTATTGCTAGGCTTGCTTGTTGCATACATAGGACAACCTCTTATAAAATGCAACATACTATCTATCATGTGAGGCCAATAGCAATACCTATGTATATGTGCCACTGTTTTTCTTACCCCAAAGTGTCCAACAATAAGAGATGAATGAACCTCTCTCATGACACTTAGCCTCTCTCCTTGTGGTATACAAAGTTTTCCCAAATGAAACATAAAATTTTTATGCATGTGATAATCATTTTCCTCAACTTGATTCCCTTCACTCAAACTGACATACATATCTTGAAAATCAACATCATGTGCATATTGTTCTATGTAACTCTCATGTACAATAGAATCATTTTTAAGAAAAGTAGAAGAACATATAATTAGTCTTGAAAGAATATCATCAGATTTATTGAAAATACCTTTCATGTACCTTATAACCAAGTGAAACTATTGAAGAAATCCAATCCACCTGAAATGTCGTGATTGCTGCAATTTTGTTTTTGACTGTAAGTACTGTAATGGTTGGTGATTGGTATGTATAATCGTCTCTTTACCCATAAAGTAGTGTTTCCACTTCTTAACACTTTTTACCAATGCATAAAAATCTTTGTCATATGTAGGATAATTATTTACGACACCATTGAATGTTTCATAATGAAAAGTGATAGGCTTACCATGCCGCAAAATAACCGTGCCCATGGCATAATCACTAGCATCAGTTTGTATCTCGAATGATTGTCTCAAATTCGGTAATGCAAGGACTGAAGCTGAACTGATCTTGTATTTTAGAGCTATGAAAGCTTGTTTTTGTTTCCTCCCCATTGGAAGCCTTTCTTCACACTTGTCATTGCATGCATAGGAGCTGTGATGGTAGAAAAGTTAGCAATAAAATTCTCCAATATTGAGTTGCACCTAAGAAACTTCTTACCTCGGTTACTGTTTTGGGAGTGGGCCAATTCACAATGGATTTCACTTTAGAAGGATCAATTATCAACTCACCTCCTCCTACAACGTGTCCCACATAAACCAAATAAGTCTTTCCAAACTCACATTTTGACATTTCAAGAAATAGTTTCTCTTTCTTCAAAACATCAAGCACCCTATTCACATGCAAGACAAGTTCTTCTCTTGTTTTTCTGAAAATAAGTATGTCATATAAGTAAATAATCACAAATTCATCAAGAAATGGATGCAAAACACTATCCATAACACGCAATAAATTTTTAGGTGCATTACACAAATCAAATGGCATAACCAACCACTCAAAGAGTCCTTGTTTGGTTTTGAATGCAGTTTTCCATATGTCACTTTCTGCAATTCTTACTTGATGATATCAACTTAATAAATCTAACTTAGTGAAAAACTTTTCTTCTTTTAGTTGGTCAATCAAATCATCTATCCTTGGGAGTGCCTATCGATTATTTACTGTTATCTTAGTCAAAGCTCTGAAGTCTACACACATGCGCCAAGTCCTGTCTTTTTTCAGAATCAAGACTATGGGTGAACTGCATGGGCAAGTGCTTGGCCTTATGATTCCTTTGTCTAGAATCTCCTTGATTTTCCTCTTTCTTTAATAATTCTCCATTATCGACATGTGATACATGCCGATGTTTGGAAGAGGACAATCTTGCTGCAACTGAATCTCATGTTGAATCTCCCTTTTGGCAATAATGTTGGCTCCTAAAACATCTCATGATGTGCATCAACTACATCATATAAATATGATTTCAAATTAGGATCACAATCCTCAAATGATTCATGACTAACATTAGTTTTAGGCTTAACAATTAGAATAAAAAATTATTACTTGAATTTACCAACCTTTTTACCTGTCCAAAATTTACCATATCAATATTTTTCTTCTTGCGATGTGCTCTAACAATGTAATCCCTACCATATTTGAATAAATGGTATTTTTTCTCATGGCGATGGAAGATTTCTTTCCTATCATACAAGTAAGGACTCCCCAACATAATACCTGTTATGTCAAGCGGAACCACATCTAATTTAACTGTGTCAACAAAATGTGAAATTATGACAAACCTCAATATACACTTCTTTGAAACTTGTAAATTTGAATCCTTACAAATCGAACCAACTGGATATGGTTTTGGATGTGTAATGGTCTCAAGATTATGTTTCTTTGCCAAGTCTTTAGATATTAAATTTTCTTGTGACTCACTTTCAAACAATGTGTCAATCTTGGTATGTTTGGATATGACCCTCACATGAAATAGTTCAATTCTCTCTTCTTCATTTGGAGCTTGTATGCCACAATTTGATGTACTAGTACTGGGTTTAGTTTCAATTTCTTTCTCTTTCATGTTATTCAATCCCATGGCTATAATTTTAGATTCATCACCTGAATCCTCTCCTAAATGATGTTGAGTTGTAGCTACACTTTTTTGTTTCCTTTTCTTGTTGTTATATTTAGGCCTCTTTTTAGGATGTAATTTCCAACATTGATTTTCATTATGACCTTCTCTTGAAAAATGTTTACAAACCAAATTTTCTCCCTCTTTCTTAAAAGATGCATTCTTTCTTCCTTTACCTTTTGAGGTATTCTCTTTGTTTTAACCTTAAAAGGGTTTTTCCTACACTCATTAGAAATGTTTTTCCTTATAGCTTCTAGATGTGTGGCCTGAACACATACCTCATCTAGACTTGTGGGGTTAAATATGAGGATAGTATGTCTTAGGTAGCTATGTAAGCCTCCTATGTACTTGAGAAAAAGTATCTTGGCTCTACAAATGTACCCCTAATAAGAGAGCTCTTCTCCCAAATCCTTGGGTGTAAACTAAACATTCTGTCCTTTCAATTGTCTAAAATTTTGCCAGTTCACTATGGCTTTTTGCATATGAGCTAATAGATAAAAATGTCATTTTATTGCAGAAATGAAATCATTCCATGATAGAATAATCCTACCATGCTTCGTGATCTCCTCCGTCTTGGATTCCCACCAAACAAGTATTGCACCTTCCATTCTCAATGAAGCTAATTGGATTTTGGTATCATTATCTTGAAGGTTCTAGATTCTCAAATAGACCTCTAATTTCCTAATCCAATTATCAAGCTTTTATGCATTTGAATTCAGCATTAAACATTGGTAATTCAAAATTAAAATCAAGTTTTAGAAAAGGACTTTTACCAGTGTTCTTTGACTTGGTTGGCTGATGTATTGAAGATGAAGTCGGGGATGATGATGATGAGAGTGAGGAAAGTGAATTTCCATTGCCTCCATGTCCTCCATTTCCCTTCTTTGACTTATCTTCATCATTGTGACCTACTGATGATCCTCGTCCTTCCTTGTGAAGTTTGGATCCTTCTTCTTATAGTTTCTCATTCCTTTCTTGATAAAGGATTCTAACCATTTCAGTCATGTCAAGGAATGCTTTCATGAACACTCTTTACTGCTCTTTGGGATCCACTTATTCATGGATTTATCCTTCTTCTGGAGGCATGATTAATGTTGCTTCTGCTTCTTTAGGGAGTGAACTAGTTGGTGGAGAATGTGGAAATATTTCCCTCCTTTGTTGTGTCTCACTTTGAGACCCTCTTGCTTCCACCAATTTTCCTTCTCCTATATTGAGCTTGAGCCCAGTAAGCATGTGAAAACTTGAAAATAGTTAAACAAATATTTGCACACAACAAAACTAGAGAATAAACTCTAGCTCTGATACCAACCTGATATAAAAGGACTATATTGGTTTTTCTGTGCTAAGTGTCTTTTTAGTGATAATACATGTACATATTTGTCTCCATATTTTGCTTAAGCATTGTGAATTTAACCATGAACTGTAAGTGAATTTATTGCATTAGAAGCATGGAAATAAGCCTAAATAACACTAAAAAATAGTGTATAATAGATAAATAAAACCACACATAACATTTACACATCAGGCATGATGAAGCAGTGAACCCCTCCTAGGCTACATTTGTTGCTCCAACTCCCACTGGCATGTACTTCTTCCATTATGCTCAATTTTTTTCAAATAAATTTGTTTACAGGCCTCTAATGATTGTTTTCTCTACACCAATGGCTCCAGAATGCTCTAATTAGTCTAGGTAGACTCTTGTTTCACCCAAATTGGTCGAAAATTCACCCTCCTAGCCTTTTTCCCAATATCCCCTAGAAATCCTCCACTAAACTTGGAGAACTGCACTTATCTGCAGTTAAAAATAGCAATTTCTTGAATTTTTAGTGGTGTGCTACAGTAAATTCCAATTGAAAAACTGTGGAATTTAAAATCTATGGTTAAGGGGAGGGTTTGGCCACATGCCAACCCCCAAACCCCATGGTCGCATTAAAATGGGAGTGCAACCAATGCTGAAACTGGGGTTGAAGAAGAGTTAGAACCAGATTTCCAAAACCACGCAGAAAACTTTATTACATCCATTACATGTGATAAGAGTTTTAAAAATTCAGAGTTATTAAACTGTCAGATGTTAATGTTATATGTTGCGGTGAGTTGATCATACATGTGACCACTGTTGGGGCTGGTGGCGGTCCCCCCACCCACCCCCCCCCCCCCCCCCCCCCCAATATACAAAGTTTTAAAACCATAAATGATGTCGAGGTTCCATAGTAGTTAGGTCACAACACACAGTGGAGTTGGTGGAGAGTTTTGCGAGCATGCCGGAGGTCACAGGGTTGAACCCTCCCCCCCCCCCTTGACCTCGTAAAATTTTACTAAACCGTACAGGGGACATGTGGCAACCTCAAGGTTGGCCACCTTTCACCCATCCATTGGCTCAAAAAACAAACGTATAATTGCACCATCCAATCACAACACGAAAAATGGAATCCTTTGACTAGTTTGAGAAAAAAAAATATTCTTAGGAATATTCTTCTTTTGGTAACTATGTACCTGCATGCTGATTGGGCATCCGAGTCAAACCTGTTGCAAATTTAGTTATTTGGGAAATCGATCAAAACATGATATCTCCCTCATACGACATCGGTTTTTGAGTTGTTCATGACATCAAAATCAAGAAGACGAGATCTACCCAGTCACTTAGGTGTGGCACATTTTGGAGCACTTTCAATTTTGAGAAAAATTTATAAACTATCGATCAACCCCCAACTCATCACTATTTCTCAATGAAAACATTGCTGATCTCCATGATGGTGCATCTGCTATCTCATGATCATGCACAATGTTGAGCACACCATTCTGTATTGGATTGATTAGGAATATACTCATCCTTCCCTCTGAAACTCTACACTCTGAACCAAAGTGTTGAGTGCAGTTCATCAATGAGATACGAGGATGACTATACATCTCCTCCTTGAACTAGTCAAGGGTCCTCTACATAGTGATATTCTGCCGCTCAAAATCAGCAGTGTGCTTTGACCCTAGGTTATGCAATTGCCCTGATGACATGTCCCCACAACTCTCCATATGATGCACTGAAATAACATTGGGTGGAATTATTTTCATACCTTGGTTAATCTGATCCTTGGGAACATCTTGTACTGCTACAGGGGTTCCTCCCATTGCTCGTGATGATGATGGCTGCTCCTCTACTGCTGTACCAACGCTAGTATAAGTCTGCTACTCCTCATGAATATTCTAAATAATGCATGGGACTCTAAATGCCAAGATATCAATACCACTTTGCAAGTGTGAAAGTGTTCCTTCCCCTGATGCAAGTGCTCCTACAACAAGTGGTGGTGGAATTTTCTCTTCCTCTGGTTTTCTTCTATCAAACTTCTTGATCAGCCTTTGAGTAAAATATGCATAAGTAGTCACTCTTGCATGTTTCAAATGGCTGAACCACCAAATTTTTGCTTCACCCTCAAGGTGCAGTGTTGCAATCTCAACAACTTCTCTTTCTGCCACTAGATGTAGAAGGAAAAATGCATATAACTTCCTCCTCCAAGCTCTTGTTGTGCATGTGGATGACCCATCAAAAGTGGACAATAGAAATCTATTGTGTCATTTCCTTCTATTGTTGCAAGGTATCCTCTCTTCTTTGAGCTGAATGAACTATTGGAGATTTAGATTCTCCTTGAAAGCCATTGATTGAGACTTGTACTCTGCAAGATAATCACTTAGAATCTCATGATATAAGTTACCTCCATCTCCATGTCTTTCACCCTCCTATTCAAATAAAGTGGACATAATGGATCTCTTTGGAGCTCTTGAAATACTATTTTTCTATGTTGATAGGAAGTGCATGGACCCCCTTCATCTTGAAACCCTCTTGTGGTCTCATTGCATCTCTCCTCTCTCATCTGCTCAACCTCCTTGGAGAGGTTCTTCATAGATCTGAAAATATATGAGGCAAATATCATTCCTTACATAATTTTAGATCTCCTCTTCTTTTCTGCTTCTTCTTCTTATAGAATATTGGCTAAAACTCACAGGCTGAGCCAAGATTATGCTTCGATACCACTGTAATATTCCAAAATGGAAAAGGCAGGAATATGGAACAAAATAATAGAAATAGCAGTGAAAAAAATTACAGTAACATGTGTGACAAACATGGAGCCATTTTATTATGTAAATCAGCAGCAAATAAGTACAATAAAAATGGTCAAAACTCAGATAATCAAGGCAAAAAAGCCTCCCATGAATACATATGCCAAAACATGAAATGCTGCTACATAGAAGAATGTCGGGGAACAAGTACAATGTAGTCTCAATAGATAAATTGGTACTGGAAATGTAAAATAATGTAGATATGCTAATATATGGCTCAGAAAGTGTCAAGAATAGAGGTATAAGCTCCCAAACACATTTCCAAGACAACCCAGGAAGGGTTTCCTGAAATACCCAAAACACGAAAAAGTCAGAATGTAGCCCTAGGGCTGAATAGCAGCGTCAATTGAATATCTGGAAGGAGGTGGGTGAAACTGATATGAAAATTATACAGCTCCTCCAATGTATTCTCCCAATGAAAGGTTGATCCCTTCACTAAAGATCTAACCCTCCAAATCACACACTGAAACATCCACTGCAAATACTCAATAAAATAATGGTAGTCCTTGAGGGAAGCTGTGTTTTAGGAGGTGAAAATAGATTGGCCTACTACCAAGATATGAAATAAAGCTCATGGACCTTCATTTCTGGCCTCCTAATGGAAAGAATGCTTGCTCCTCTGAAAACAAGTTCAGAAAATGGCCCTATAAACCCTCCACTGCTTCTACCATACAACACAATAGAACTCTCAACAAAAACTGTGTTGTATCTGAAGACCCTGATGCCAGAATGTAGACTATGTAGCTTAATAATACCTCTCCTGAGTAGGAACTCGAAGTCCCCTGAGGATGAGTGTGGGATTCCCGCTCAGAAAAACCCTTGTGCTAAACAACACAACAGACTCCGCTAAAAAGCTAAAGACTGCAAATAGTCATACAGACCAGAAAATCATAATCATCTAACATATCCTCTATGGCTGCCTTCCTCTTCCTTATATGCATTTTGAGCCTTCTCACCTAGGGAACCAGTCATTAAATCCACTACTATCATGGAGAATTCTTCCCATTAACATTGCATTGTCTCCCATTAATGATCCACTCTATCCATACAAGCACTATTGATTAGGTCAACATTGACCTTGTCCACGCGATTTAGCCCCTGTTCACAGATAAAGGTGCTTTATCCAGCTATCAAGATTATCCATTTTCACATTAAGAGGTATTTTATTCCTACTAAAGATATTTATGGGCCTCCCTACCCACTGATTCATCTATCTAAATGATAAAAGAAAAATTTATTTTCGAATGTTACATCCTTGAAGGCTTATTTTATTAAGTAAAATATCCAAGGCACATGTATACAATTAACACCACTAGCTCCAATAGTGGATCATTGGAGCCACTCCTTGCTCCAAAAAATAACTATCTTACCTCTCTAATGCTTTACTAATGGACCAAAGGTGAAAAGACTTTTTCTCATACAATGAGGGTGTATATATAACCAAGGGGTGATGCTTCCTCCTTGTGACTCTTTGAGTACCCTCATGACTATTTGACTTCCTATGACTTGTAAACTTACATGACTCTTCATATTACATGTGTGTACTTTGGACTTCCACTTTACAATACTTTTTGAATACAATTTACATGATCCACAATAGTGTTGTGGCATATGACCACTCATGACATGCCACTACTGACATGGACTGCTTGATGATGTGGAAATTTCAAGCCCCTATTGCTATTTATTATTGCATCTCTTCTGGAAGATGCTTTTATTTTCACCTATGCATGGCTTCGTGATAAGAAATATTCAATGATATCAAGTCTTGGATAGTGGTCACAAACAAGTGCCCCTTTGGTTTCTCCTGATCGATCAACTTGTAAGTTCAACTCCAAGATCATCTTTGAGAATCCTTCCATCATTCTTATCCTTATTCATCATATTTTCATCACATGATAGGGTACCTTTTCCTGCAATTCACTCATGACAATATGTCATTAATCCGAAAAGCCCCTGGTCTAACATGTTGCATTCTAATCCATAGATTGAGACTGAAACAAGTGAAAACCTAGGAAGAGGGGCTCAATGACTGTGAATTTTTTCAATTCAAGTAGGGAATGGTAATCCATAATTATTAAGACTATGAAGTATGTAGTTCAATCTAGGTTGAAGAACATAATTGCCCAGCTCCAGGAGCCTATGGGACAGCTTGAGGGAATTATCACCGGGAGGAGATATTGTGTAGTTATCGGAGACAAGGAAGGTTGATATATTGCGCAAGTGTGTACTTCAAGGGCTCAAGGAATAATATTTCTTCTTGTGGTTTTGAAGAGTGCATTTTAAGCTGGGATGGGAGACATGAATGTGCAATTTTGGAGGTCAAGGTCGGGGCTTTGGCACAAAAAATGCACAGTGAAATTGTCATGGGAGGAAATAAATTTGAATTCCATAGTTCCAAATATAAATTTCACATATAGAGGGCTGATACTATGAATTTTTCATCTCAGTGGAGGCTAGATGAATATGGGCTTCTTGGTCAGGAAGTTTTGCCAAAATATGGCAAGTTTGGGATCGGTGAGATTAGTGTGAATGGTGATGAATTTTGAATGTGATCAGAAACTTAGATTAATTTGATGACTCGACAAAATATATCATCCATAACACATGAAAAAAATATTTCCCCTATGTGTGACAACTTTATAACTATTTACAACAAGTGCGATACTAAAGAACACTTTATGATGGTCATGACGACACTTGTGTGAAAACGCACAAAAAATTGGAAATGAGAGAGAAAGATAAGTACAAGGTTAGATCAACTCATTTTCACAAACATGACCTCTTGGAACCACTGGAACATGTTTATACACGTGATTTGACAACCAACATGCCAAAAGACAACAAGTTTCCCAATCTTGCAAAAGGAAACACAACACTTCAATAAAACGAATGAAATGAGTTTCAAAGTTTGCGACAATGATGAACAAGATCAAGGGAGGCTCTAAATTGGGTATATGCCAAAATTTTTCAGGGGTTTTTAGTAGCTACAACACTTGGTGACACAATGGTGTAATTCTAGCTTCTCTGTCTCGGTTAATTTATTTTGTGCAGGGCCTTAGTTCTTTGGGGAGTATTGATTCATCATGTAGGTGAATTTGGTGTCCCCACTTACCCTATGAATAGATGAAGTCCCCCATCATGTATTTTTGGTTTAACTAAACATAAAATTTAGTATTATCATAATGTTTTGAGTTGGGAAGGGTATTGAAGCTCACGAGTTTAATGTTTTTAGAGTATAAGTTGTCATCTCTGGTGGTGCTCCACTGTCAGTAGTCCTAGACAGTACCCTGACAGAGTCACTACAAGAATAAAAAAATTGCTCCACTTCCAGAAAGCCTGAAAAATTGTAATATTCCTAATTTAGCAAGTAGTTAATAGGAATATTAATTTTTCTCTTAATATCTAGTTAGATGAATAAATGGTTAAGGAGGCCCATAAGTTGCTTAAGTAGGCATAAAATCCCTCTTAATATGAAAAGGGATCATGCTAATAACTATATCAAACATCCTCAAGTGTGAAAAAGTTCTAATATGTGTGGAAGAGGTCAAGTTTTACCAAGTCAACATCATTAATATGTGAGGGGTGGATCATAAATAAATACAACTGAGTGTGAATGAAAATCAATCTAGCTAGTCAAGATAAAGACACCTTGGGTGTGAAAGGAGACAATGCATGGATACTAAGTCATTGTTGACTAAATCAAACAACGCTTTAAATAGAAGAGTGGGACTAATAGAGACAACGTAATTTTGGAGGAGGAGCCTTTGCTTGGAAGTGACCTCATGAATGGGTGGGACCCATGGTGAGGAAGCTCATCATCTATATAAAGGAGGGAATGGCAACCATATGGGGTGAGATTGAAGATTATGATTTTATGACTTGTTTTTTTATAATTATTTCATGCTTCAGATGCTTAGCTAAGTTTTTTGCACTGTTTAGCGCAAGGGTTTTCTCAGCCGGGAATTCCCCACTCTTCCTTGGAGATATTCTTTAAGAAATATGAGTGGAGTTTCCTGGAATTCATTTCCACTATCTGAAACTTGGCCAAGTATTCATCTTCAGCAAAAACACATTCCCTTGCAGAAACTGTGTTATTTCTTAGGGTGTTCTAGTGGAGGGGTTTAATCCCTTCTATTTTGACCTAGTTTCCCTGAAGTAGGATCAGCCTCTTTCCTAAAAATCTAGTGGGAGGGGCTACAACCATTTATTTGTATTTCCAACCATTTTTATGCAGTGCTTCATCTATATAGCATGATTTAGCCATAGATCTACAACACATACTTATTATACTTCATGTTCATTAAGAAACCCTTGCCGGGTCATCTTGGATTTCTGTAAAAGAGACTAGATATCTATTTTTATGAGCTTATTTGATTAATGTATGAGAAGATCTAATTTTTCTCTTATTTCTGAGTATAACCCTCAATAAACTGCACTGTCACTTTCTGTAGTAAATCTGTGTTGTAGTAGTCTTGGGGTTGTAGTGTTTTTGGGCTATTTTGGGCATAGGAGGCCTGTTTAAGTATGAAAAAGTGATTTGTTTCTGATTTCATTTTGTATTTTGTTGATATAATGTATGATATAGTGGATCCATGGGATTAATTCATATGTTAATGCATTAAATTATGAAGAGTGCATTTTCTGTGCATATATCGTTGATTTCCCCATTTGGGAATATTACAGTGGTATCAGAGCTCTAATCTTGGCTCAACCTGTGTACTTCAACCATAATGGAGTCTTATCATGTGAAAGAGATGATTTTCATAAGGGATCAATACAAACCCTTATATTCTGAAGGGAAGAAGTTCTCAAAAATTCTTCTTCAAACCTTGCATGGCATGAGAAAAGACATCAAAGAAATGAGGAGGGAAAAACATGGAGATCCCTCAACAAGATCTATACATGAGGAAAGCTCCAGTTCCTCATAATATGGGTGTGAGCATTCAGCCACATTATCATATTTACAATTCTCTACCAACCATTTTTCATGACAAGTGAGATGGGGAAAGGAGATGTGCCAAAGAAGGAGACTCTTGGTGATTATTTGCAAGAGTATGAATCTTAATCGAAGGGGTTCAAAGATCACTTGAAATTCCAAGGGTTTTGCAAGATCAAGGAGGAACGGATCACAAGGGGAAAGTAGAATGTTGTGGGTAGATTTTTTCTATCTACTTTTGATGGATCACCTAAATGTCCAGCTAGGGTTTGGGTGAAGGAGCTAGACACCTATGTGTAGTAGCATCAAGTTTCTGAAAATGAAGCCATCAAAGTAGCAGCGCTACATTTTGAAGGTAAGGCTTATGCTTGGTGGTTTTTTGAGTCCTTTTCATTAAAAAATCCAAATACATCTACTTATGCAAAGTTAATTAGAAGAGTAGTGGAAAGGTTTGATGAAACATTTTATGAAACATCTTTGATGGAGCAAATCAAACCAAAAAAAACAAAACCTTTGCATGGGTTGGAAGGATCTACAAACCCAACTCAATTTCAGAAAACCATTCAAGGGGATGAAAAATTTTATGATACCTTGCCAAGGGAAAATTCTCCATTGTATGAAGATCTTTCTTCTCAAAAGAAAGACATGGAGATTCCTCCTTCAAAGGAAGAGTAAGATCTAAGGTCTCTCACTGTTGGTGAGGAATTTTCAAATATTGATGAGGAGGAAGAGAAGGTTGGAGGTAACAACACTATCATATCAAGATAACATCTAGTACCTCATGAAGAGGAAGATGGAGCATTGGATCCAAAGAAATAAACTCTTGCACTGTTGCAAGGAGTTCCCAAGAATCTCACATATATAGATCATGGTACATCCCATGTGCAGCATGTGCCATCATTATCAAATGGTGAGATCTTGAAGATAAAATAAGATAAAAGAGAGCGCAAGTATCATATGACAAGAAGAACACACCCCTCTTTATTTCAGAATATTGATACACAAAGGAGGTAGGAATATTTATGCAGAAAGGACAAGGAAAAATCTTTCCACACACATGTACATCCTTCTCTATGCCTTGATGTCTCTTTGCATGGAGGCATTCCACCAAGGAGACCCCTGATGGGAAGAAAAATAATTTTTTCTCTCAACTTGGAGCAACATTTACATATTTGGCTAAAGAAGGAGCCTTGTAAGAAGCTAGCACAACGTGGAGAATCTTTCATGGGATGAAAGGGGAGGTAAGAAATTTTCTGAAATGGACATTACTATCTCCCACTTAGCTATTTGCGTTGGAAAAAGAGGATTAAGAAATATATGATGACATGAGTATGATATCAAATGGCCACTCCATATCTTTTGAGCAACCAATGATATTTTCACACACAAGAAATATTTTTGAACATGACAAGAGGATATCAGCACTCTTGCATGCATGGGCCACATTAAGGAAGTTTTTGAAGGAAAACAAATTTCAAGGGGAGGTTGACTTCCATCTACTTAAATCTTGTCTTAAGCAAGATCAACTGCAAGAGAGGCAGCAAAAGAGAGGTAATATTACTCCAACATGTGACTTTGGCATCAGGAATGTGAAAGAGGAGAGCCATGTTATTACAGGGGCTACATTTCAGATTTCTACAACACTGTCATTGTTGGGAAGCCTAGATCCATATTGTGAGTCCCAAATTTTGATGGAATATTCCAAGAACCTATTCACATGTAACATTCTTCATCGGAAATTGATGGATAGGAGGTATAAAGTGGTTGAGGGAGTCATTTATTCTCATGATCAAATTTATTTGACTAGAGAATCCAAGCTCAAGGATAAACTACTTAATGCAGACTATGAGCTCTTGCTTTCTAAACCCACTGATTTCATTAGGGCACACCCTAATATCTTGGAGGGATTAATGTGAGAATACTTCACAAAGGAAATGCATTATCACATGAGAAAGTGCATAGATTTTTTTCTGGTTGAGGAGGAACATACCTCTTGGGAAGAGTTATCATTGCCACCTCCTTATTCATTGGGTGTGAGAAGCAGCTCATCCATGAGCTACCTCATTGATTCAAATCAAGTGTATGGTAGGAATTGTATATATGAAAATAATTTTGTATTTACTATATACTTGAATTCCCTTGACACTCATGTACAAGGCATTTCTCCTAGAGGAGGCACCTTTCCTTATTGGCTTCACGGGCTACTTGGGACCATGAAAAATGTTGTTCTTCACAATTCTCTAGAATATTTTGGGGAAATTATGTATTCTTCATGGTGTGATTCACTAACAACAACCATCATACACCTTCTCTAAGCATGCAGGAAGAATGGAGCAGCAAATACGTGGTGGGAGTAACACTTTTTATATCATATTCTATGGCAGATAGCAGCCAAACTATGTCAGTTGTACTGGAGGGACCATTGTTTTTCTACCTTATTAAATATGGAAGCTAGCATGACTTTAATTGTGATTCCATATGCTGAAGATTTTCTTACATTTGTTGAGAACATGATTGAAGGAGAGACACATTGGTTGGATGTGTCCTTAGGGAAAGAAATTTCCCACACCTTTTGCACTGCATGCTTCAAGGGTAGCATGAGAGATGACACGGCCATTACAGTAGATCACTTGTTTCTTTATGATATGGGCCATGTGATTGTTTGGAGCACTTGGGACATGACTCTCATGAGCACTTGGGAGGAGATTTTCTATGAATTATGAAGCTGGGAGGTGATTCAATTCATTTGGATGATAGCATGGAAATGGGGGTCTCTCATTGAGAGTGAAATCCCCTATGATTGTCATCACTTCTACCTTGAGAAGGCCATTTATCAGCAAGAAGTTATCCATATAAAAATTTCATTCTTTCATGATGAGAGCCATTTGGTTTATCCACCAAAGTCCAGCTTACACACTTGGGAGGAACCATTGGGGGACATAATTGTTAAAGAATATCTGAAGCAATGGTGGATACTATTGGAAGTAGAGGCCATAAGATGAGGAGGGGATATTTTGCAGCACCCTTGCTGTTTCTTGAGGGCAAGCAACATTTAGGAGGGGAATACTATAATATTCCTAAATTAGCATGTAGCTAATAGGAATATTATTTGTTCTCTTAATATCTATTTAGATGAATAAATGAGTAAGGAGGTACATAAGTTTCTTAAGTAGGCATAAAATCCCTCTTAATATGAAAAGGGATAATGTTAATAACTAGATCAAACATCCTTATGTGTGAACAAGGTCTAATATGTGTGGACAAGGTCAATTTTGACCAACTCAACAGCATTAATATGTGAGGAGTGGATCATAAATAAAGTCATCTCAGTGTGAATGAAGATCAATCTAGCTAGACAAGATAAAGACACCTTTGGTGTGAAAGGAGACAATGCATGGAGACTAAGTCATGGTTGACTAGATCAAACAACACTGTAAATAGAAGAATGGGACTAATAGTGACAATGTAATTTTGTAGGAGGAGCCTTTGCTTGGAAGTAACCTCATGAATGGGTGGGACCCTTGGTGAGAAAGCTCATCATCTATATAAAGGAGGGAATGGTAGCCATATGGGGTATGATTGAAGATTATGATTTGATAACTGGGTCTATTTAGAATTATTGCATGCTTCAGCTATTTAGCTATGTTTGCTGAACTATTTAGTGAAAGGGTTTTCTCAGGCGAGAACTCCCCACTCTTCCTTGGAGATATTGTTTAAGAAATCTGAGTGGAGTTTCTTGGGATTCATTTCCACTATCCAACACTTGGACAAGTAGTCATATTCAGCAACAATGCAGTCCCTTGCAAAAAATGCATTATTTCTTAGGGTGTTACAGTGGAGGGGTTTAATCCCTTGTATTTTGAGCTAGTTTCCTTGAAGGAGGATCAGGCTCTTGAAGACCAATTGAGCCATCACATTCCACAATAAAGGTTTTTGTGAAGTCTGGCGTAGCTAAGACCGGTGCTAGGCACATTGCCTCTTTAAGATGTTCAAAGGCCTTAGTTGCTTCAAGAGTCCATGAAAATTCATCTTTCTTCAATAATGTTGTTAGAGGTGCTGCTATTCTCCCATAATTCTTAACAAACTTGCGATAATACCCCGTTAACCTGAGAAATCCTCGCAACTGCTTTATGGTTGTGGGGACTTTCCATTCCTTAATGGCTTTAATTTTGTTAGGGTCTACTTTAACACCCTCGTGAGATACAATATGACCCAGATATTCCACCTCTTGTACTCCAAAGAAACGTTTGGATGTTTTTGCATATAATTGTTTCTCCTGCAATAGTTTGAGCACCCTGTCAACATGTTCAACATGATCCTTCCAAGACCTGCTATAGATTAGTATATCATCAAAAAATACTAGCACGAATTTTCTAAGGAAGGGTTTGAAAATGGAATTCATCAACCCTTGAAATGTAGAAGGTGCATTGGTAAGGCCAAAAGGCATGACCAAGAATTCATAATGACCCTCATGAGTTCAAAATGCTATTTTTGGAATATCTTCAGTCTTCATTCTAATTTGATGATATCCTGAACAAAGATCCAACTTGGTAAAATAAATTGCTCCATGTAATTCATCCAATAATTCATCAATCAAAGGAATGGGAAATTTGTATTTAATGGTGAGCTTATTGAGCTCCCTATAATCCGGACACATTCACCATGATCCATCCTTCTTGTGTACCAATACTACAGGAGCAGAGAAAGAACTTTGACTAGGTTGAATTATACCCGCCTCTAACATTTCTGCAATCATACGTTCAATTTCGCTCTTTTGGACGTAAGGATATCTATAAGGCCTGATGTTTGGAGGAACACTTCCTGGAATCGAATGAATAGCATGATCATGATCACGAATAGGTGGGAGTCCTTTGGGAGTTTCAAACACCTTGGAATGATTGTCCAAGACTTGTTGGAGATATGCAGAAATAGATGATTTTGATGTCGGAACTTCTAGTGAGCATAATTGTGCAATTACGCCTCGTTGTTCTTTCTTTAGAAGCTTTGTCATGACATTAGAGCTTATTATCCTTCCCGGCTTCCTTTCAATACCCCGTAATTCGACTTCCTTTCCTTCTGAAAAAAATTTCAAGAAAAGTTCTTGAAAATTAAAAGCTACCGTCCCCAAAGATTGTAACCATTGTACTCCTAGTACAACATCGGCACCTCCCATAGGAATGGCAAGCATTGGACTAGTCAATACATATTCCCCCATGGTTAGCTTGATATTATGGCATTTCCCAGAGCAATTTATAGTTCCTCCATTTGCAACCATCACTTGACATTCTAGTGCTGGGTATAGGAAGCAATTTAATTCCTTGGCTACCTTACAATGAATAAAATTATGGGTGCTACCTGAATCAATCAACACTATTACCTTTTTCTTCTTGATCTGTCCTACTATCTTGAGAGTTTGAGGAGTGGTAATTCCGGCCAGTGCATTACATGATATGGTCGGATTCATTTCTTCCTCTTCTATGGCTGTTTCCTGGTGTATATCCTCTTCTTTTTCATTTTCTTCTTCTTCTTCACAATCTATGTAAAATAATTTCTTTTCAGCACACTTATGACCTTTACTGTATTTGCTATCACAACTGTAGCAAAGCCCTTTTTCTCTTTTTTCTTCCAATTGTTGTGGTGTCAACATTGTAGGTTGTGGAAATCTAGGCGTAGAAACACTTCCCTCTTTATAGAATTGAGTGGTAGGCTTCCTTGTCGCCATAATTTTACATTCAACTTTTCTTGCCAACCTGAATGCCTTCTCCAATGAATCAGGTTCCAGAACACGAACTTCATGTTGGATGTTATCCTTTAGAGTACCTAAGAAGAGATCAATCCTGTGTTCCTCTAGAATATTAGTTACCCTTCTATTCAATTTTTGGAAGTCCTCAATGTGCTGCCCCACTAAACCCTTTTGTTTGAGATTTATCAATTGGCTAAAGAAGGTGTTGCTCTTTGTATCCTCATAATGTGCTATCATTTCCTCAGTAAAAATTGACCAAGTGACAATTTTTTTATGGGAGAAAAGCCATCGATACCATACAAATGTATTTTGTTCTAAATGTAAAGTTGTAATGCGTACCTTTTGTGTGTTTTGCACGTTATGGAGATCAAAATATTGCTCCATCTGTAGTATCCATGTTACAGGATCCTTTCCATCAAACTTCCTCATATCCATCTTTGGAATATGGTGGTTCTTCCCGCCAACATTAGAGTTTATAAAATCACAATTAACATTTATTTTGTTCTCATCATGAGGTTCTTCTACTATATTTTCACCATTAGGAAACCTTTCTTGTATAAACTTTGTCAAAACTTCCATGTCTGCTTTTAGAAAATTCTTCATGTTTTCCATTTTCTCATCGATCTTAGCTTCCATGTCATCAATCTTAGCTTCCATGCCCACTTCCATGCCATCCATATTAGCTTCCAAACCATTCATATTAGCTTCCACGCCTTTCTTCAAACCATCCATCTTAGTTTCCATGCCTTTCTTCAAAACTTCCATTTCATTTTTTGTTGTTCTTTGCGAGAGCGAAATTTGTTGTTGCACTTGCTCTTGTAATTTTGATAGATCATGTTGCAATTCTTCATCTTCATGAGTCATGGTAGAGCCTTCTGAAGGCTTAATGGGTGTTGAATTCTTTTTAGGTTCCATTTTAGAATCCAATATTGATGCCTTTTACTTGCTTTGAGGAGCTCGATATTGAAATTGAATTATCTCTGTAATTGAAAATATTAAATATCTGAAATTCAGCTCTGTAGTAGCCCTCTGAAGCTTCTTTCAAATGCCACAGGTCTGATCTAATTTGGATTCCCCAAGACAAAGTTGTGTCCACTCTCCCACAATGACCTAATTCGGGACTGGTTCAATAGAGCACACTTGTAGGACTTGCCACGTGTCACTGTTTCGTCCTTTGTCTCTAAAATTGATAGCCAAGAAACTACAGTCCGTGTACTTGCGAACACTTTTTACATCACTCAAATCCACTGCCTAGAGAGAGATTTATTGAACTTTTCCCACGATCACCTCTTTGAGATGCAATTAAGGAGCCTGAAAAAGAACTACCTTCCATAGATCATATCTCCAAAAATATTACGAACCAAGCTCTGAAATTTTTTTACGAATTTCCCCAGGATTTCATCTTCGCACCATACAAATTTCAGATTCTGAACCTTCGTAGAAAAAATTTATAGCGAAAATTCCACGATGACCTGTTTAGGAGCTTAAACAAAGACCTAACTTCCACAGATGATATCTCCGAAAATATTGCGAACTAAGCTCTGAAATTTTTAGACAATCTTCCTCGGGATTTCAGCTTCGCACCCTAAAAATTTCAGCTTCTGAAACTTCGTAGAAAACAATTTATAGCAAAAGTGCCACGATGACCTGTTTGGAGCAGCGAAACCCTAGAATCCCAAGCTCTAATACCAAATGTTGTGTAACCAGCTCCAAAAATAGAAGAAAAGAGATATGAACGCCTTAGAAATAAGAAAATTTGAGGGGGAAACCTCCAATACATTACATAAATGAACAATTCTTGGATGATACAATTTACAAAACCTCCTTTCTATATATAGGAGTCCATGGGGCCATAATGTAATCCTAGTGGGCCACAATGTAATCCTAGCCGACCTAACAATAATAATTTAAGGGCACAATAATGACAAAATGGGGGTTACAAGGGTAAAATAATAACAATAAGGGGGTTACACTAACAACAATAAGGGACTATACTAGTAATATAGGGACCTAACAAACATACTCTGCTTCTATTGTTCAAAGTGCAACAACACTTTGGATTTTTTAAACCCAACTGACAGTTGTTCCACCTACAGTAAATACACATCCTGTAGTTCTCCTCATGTTATCTCTGTCACTTGCCATATTTGCATCAACATATCCCTGTAGAGAAATGTTTGAACTACCAAAGCATAATGCTTGATTTGTGGTGCCTCTCAAATATCTGAGAATCCATTTTAATGCCATCCAATATTATTTTCCTGGATTGTTCATGTACCTGCTTACAACTCCCACTACATGTGCAATATCAGGCCTTATGCAGACCATTGCATACATTAAGCTTCCAATTGCTGATGCATATGGAACTTTAGACATATAGTCCATTTCTTCTTGGGTCCTGGGGCACATATCCTTACTAAGTTTGAAATGGCTAGCAAAAGGCATACTAACTGGTTTTGCATTCTGCATATTAAATATTTTCAACACCTTTTGCATGTACTCATTCCGAGACAGTGTTAATTTGTGATTTTTCCTGTCTCTAGCTATTCTCATACCAAGGATTTTTTTTGCAGCTCCCAAATCCTTCATTGCAAATGTATTTTCCAATTTTATTTTGAGCACATTTATTTCCTGCATGTTAGACCCTGCAACAAGCATGTCATCTACATACAATAACAATATAATATAGCTACCATCATTTTTCCTTTTCAGATAAACACAATTATCAGAGTGACATCTAGTATAGCCTTATTCATACATAAACTTGTAAAAATTTAGATACCACTGCCTTGGAGCCTGTTTTAAGCCATACAAGCTCTTCTTTAACCTACACACTAATTTTTATTTCCTTTGACTTGATATCCTTCTGGTTGCTGCATATAGATCTCTTCCTCCAAATATCCATGGAGAAATGTTGTATTTACATCTAACTGTTCAAGATGTAAATCTTCCGCTGCTACAAGACTTAAAATAGTTCTGATTGAAGTCATCTTAACAATAGGAGAAAATATTTCATCAAAATCAATACCTTTCTTCTGTGTAAACCCCTTCACCACAAGTCTATATTTGTACCTCTGTTTTCCTCCATCTTCTTCCTTCAGCCTATAAACCCATTTATTCTTCATTCTAGTTTTACCTAAAGGCAACCTGACTAAGTTCCAAGTCTAGTTATGCATTAAGGAGTATATCTCTTCTTCCATGGCTAGCTTCCATTTCTTCCTACTTTCAACCTAAATTGCTTCTTCATAACATTCAGGTTCACTAGAATCAGTCAACAATAAATAATATAATGAAGGAGAGTATCGTTCAGGGGGTCTACTTATCTTGGTAGATCTTCCAACACAACTTTCAGGTGTTTTAGGTGCTTGTTGCTATTGTGGTGGTTGTTGTTGTTGTGGCTCTTGATTATTATTATTTTTAGGCACCTTTACCTTTCCTGTGATCTCATCAAGAACTGTGTATTCTTTGTTTTCTTTTTCCTTTTTCTTTTCTTGCAACTGATTCTTATACAATACCTTTTCATTGAATATTACATCTCTTCTCCTAATGATTTTGTAATTTTCATAATCATATAAGCGATAACCAAAATTATTAACACCATATCCAATAAAGGTACATTTCTTTGATTTTGCCTCAAGCTTTGTTCTATTTTCTTTATTAATATGGACAAAGGCCTCCCAACCAAAAGGCTTTAAAAAATAGTAGTTTACCTTTTTACCTATCCATGCTTCCTCTGTAATACCACCATCTAAGGAACTTGAATGCTCTCTGTTTATTAGAAAAACATCAGTATCTACAACATCTGCCCAAAATTTTAAAGGCAATCCTGCATGAAATCTCATGCACCTTGCACACTCCAGGATTTTTCTGTTTATCCTTTCTGAGACACCATTTTCTTGTGGTGTTCTTGGAATTGTCTTCTCTCTGTGAATTCCATGCTCTGAACAGTACCTATCAAACTCTTTGCTACAATATTCACCTTCATTGTCTGATCTGAGACACTTCAACTTATTTCCTGTCTCAATCTCATCCAAAGCTTTCCATTTCTTGAAAGTATCAAATACATAAGATTTATTCTGAATACAATAAATGCAATTTTTTCTAGTTGCATCATCAATAAAAGTAACATAATAATGAGAGCCACCAAGAGATGATACCTGAGCAGGTCCCCATACATCTGTATATAAAAGCTCTAATTTTTCGCTCTTCTTTTCTTTCCCAACTTTGAGAAATATGACTCTCTTCTATTTTCCATAAATGCAATTCTCATAGAAATCCAAATCAACATTCTTCAAACACGAAAACAAATTTCTTGAGTGAAGAATCTTCATCCCCTTCTCACTCATGTGTCCAAGCCTATGATGCCATTATGCTGCATCTGCTCCTTTGGAAGTTAAAGCATTAACAGAGTTAGAAATACCATTTCATAAATACAATGTACCAACCTTTTTGCCTTTTCTATAACCAGGGCTCCCTTTGTGACCTTCCACATTTTATGTGTGAAATTTGTCACGCAACCTTCACTGCCTAACTGCCTTGTTGAAATTAGATTTTTCTTCATATCTAGAACATGCCTTACCTCCTTTAATAGCCATTTTTTTCCATTGTATTGTTTTATAAGAACCTTACCCATTCCAACAATTTTATATGGTTTATCATCACCCAAACGAACTTGTCCAAAATCTCCTTGAACATAGTCATGAAAATATTTCTTATCAGGTGTGGCATGGAATGAAGCCCTTGAATCTACCACCCAGGAATCAGTAACATTTTGGAAAGAAAGAATCAAAGCATCTTGTAACACATCACCTGTCACATTTGATTCCTGATTGTTTTCTTGCTGTGCATCTCCTTCCTTTCCCTTCCGAGATCTACAATATTGATTTAGGTGTCCTTTCTTTCCGCATTTCTAGCACACTATCCCTGATATGGACTTGGATCTTCCTTTCTTTGATTTACTGTGATATCTCGAGCTCTTTACTCTTTCCATTTTTTTTTCCCTAGACTCTGCACTCAAAGCATTACCCGATGTCTCACCAGAGCTTTTCCATTGCATTTCCTTGCTAAGGATAGCACCAAAAACATCATCAAACTTTAAAGTACTAGATCCAGAGACAGAGTTACTAATGGCCATAAATAAACCATTCCAACTTTTTGGCAATGAGCACAAAAATAACAGAGCTCTAACTTCATCATCAAAGTTTACCCCTATGGAAATTAACTAATTGGTAACTATATTAAAATCATTTAAATGGTCTACAATAGATCCACCTTCCGACATCTTCATATTAAATAAAGGTTTCATAAAAATACCTTGTTTGAGGCTGAGAGTTTTTCATATAGTTTCACTGACGCCTTAATCAAACCCTTTGTTGTTGTTTCCTTCGAAATATTGAAGGCTACCAATGCCGCGAGGCACAACAGTACTATTTCGAGTGCATTTTTATCAAGAATATCCGATTCTGTGTCTGTCATAGTTGTCATCTTCTTTGTTTTTCCTCTCAATGTTAGGTACAGATCTTTCTGATACAGATAATCTTCCATCTGCATCTTCCAAAATGGGAAGTTTTGGCCATTAAATTTCTCGACCATAATTTTACCATCTTCTACCATTGCTCCCACTCAAACTAGGAACCCTTCTTTCCTATGAGTTTATCAGCCAAATAGACCTTCGGCTCTGATACCAGTTGTTAGAAAATTAAATATTATAGAGCAATGAAACACATAAAATATGCGAAAAACATAAGCACACAAAACACATAAAACCAGAGAGACACAAATATACATGGTTCACCTAGTTAGGGATACGTCCACCACGAACAGCCAGTCCTTCCTTTCTATTATCTAGCAAAATGAAGAGACACAACCTACAACATATCCAATGTAATATCCTCTGTTCTCTCTCACAGTCTCCCTATCTATTTCTTGCTCCGAGAATACACGTCCAATACATAGCCACAATACAATACCCTCATACAAGCGAGGGGTTGTCTTCTAGGGAAAAAAACCCTAAACTAAACATAACTTCTACTATCAGATCATCTGCCTAATGAATGGAATAGATTGAATAGAAATTACTATACTTTTACAAGGCAATTTTACATCTATTTTTAGCTTCAGGGGCACTGCCCCAAAAACCCCCCACCAGGGGGGGGCTCCATAAAGTCACAGCTGCCCCCTCTGGACCCCCTAGGCAGTGTTTCCACCCCATTAAGGTATAGAAGTCCAATGCTGTGATAAAAAATAAACAAGATAATTAGGCTCCACACTAGACAATGACAGGGGCTAAATTTTAGATTTATATAGCGCTTCCATTTTTGGGAAGCCTAGATCCATATTGGGAGTCCCAACTCTTGATGGAATATTCCAAGAACCTCTTCACATGTAAGTTTCTTCATGGGAAAGTGATGGATAGGAGGTATAAAGTGATTGAGGGAGTTATTTATTCTCATCATCAAATCTATTTGACTAGAGAATCGAAGCTCAAGGATAAACTACTTAATGAAGACTATGAGATCTTGCTTTCTAAACCCATTTATTTCATTAGAGTATACCTTACTATCTTGGAGGGATTCATGTGGGAAGACTTCACAAAGGAAATGCACGATCACTTGAGAAAGTGCATAGATTATTTGTTGGATGAGGAGGAACATAACTCTTGGGAAGAGTTATCATTGCCACCTCCTTATTCATTTGGTGTGAGAAGGAGCTCATCCATGAGCTACCTCACTGATTCAAATAAAGTGTATTGTAAGAATTGTATTTATGAACATCATGATGTATTTACTATATACTTGCATTCCCTTAACATTCATGTACAGGGTATTTCTCCTAGAGGAGGCACTTTTCCTTATTGGCTTCATGGGCTACTTGGGACCATGAAAAATGTTTTTCTTCACCATTCCCTAGAATATTTTTGGGAAATTATGTATTCTTCATGGGGTGATTCACTAAAACCAACCATCATACACCTTCTCCAAGCATGTAAGAAGAATGGGGAAGCAAACAAGTGGTGGGAGAAATGCTTGTTATATAATATTCTATGGAAGATAGCAGCCAAACTTTGTTGGTTTCACTTGAGGGACCATTGTCCTTCTCCCTTATTAAATATGGAAGCTAGCATGACTTTAATTATGATTCCATATTCTTAATATGTTCTTACCTTTGCTGAGAACATGATTGAAGGAGAGACACATTGGTTGGATGTGTCCTATTAGCCACCTATAAAATTTGTTATATCAAAAGGTGGCCAAATCATTTTGGAGCCTTCAAGAAACAAGTTTTATTACGAAGAATTGTTATCTCTTGAAGACTCATGAAGACATCATGCCCTTGTTTAATATTCACTGTTGTTTCCTTTTCGAACTCATAAATTCTGCTATTTTCATAGAGAAAAGACTGCTGCAAAATCTCATTTTTCCCCTCCTCCACTAAAAACTTACCTTCATTTTATTCCCTCTTTCCCCCATGAAATTATTCTATTTTTCATTTTTTCCCCTCTTACCTTTATTTTTTCACTATGGACTTAAGCCCCTTTGGGCTAAGTCCTAACCAATTCCCCACCATATGCCTTGCTGTTGGAACCAAGTGTTAAACCCTTTCGGCGCTTATCGCATTGGAGAAAATCGGAGCGCGCAAGTATTTTTTTCATATTAAAACATCCGATGTGATTGGCCCTTCAGATATACACCCTGGTCCCTTTACTTTTCCATATATTCAAAGGCCCCGCAATCGGGCACCAGGCCTCATTGTATTAACCTACCCCGACTCCATAAAACTTTCATATTTCATAAATTATATATATATATATTAAAGGGGCCCGTCGCTCAGTGGTTGATCCCTTCTCTACCGTTGATCTTGGGCCAATCCGATGGCCAGTGCTGTATCACATCGGAGATTTACATTGGCACATTGTAATATTTTATCACTCCCCCTCCGATTGATCACTCCCCGATTCATCCTCCACTATCGATCTGATCTGCAGATTGACGACCCACAGTCAATCACTTCGGTGCTCCCATGTCCATTGCCCTGTCGATCGCGAAGCTCCGATTGCATCTGGGCCGTCCACGTGTCTAGATCGGACAGTCCAGATCTTTCCTCCCGAATTTGGTTAAAAATCATATATACCCCACTGTGTAATTTTTTTCGGCCAATCCCAGCCGTATATATTTGTAGATCATTGGCCCATATTAACCCTTCCTCTGCCTCATATTTTATTTCTTTATGCCCCAAATTTGATCTCCACTGTTCATTTCTTTGATCCAACGGATTAGAGTGAAACTGCCTTCGCTCTGCCCCACCTGTTATCACCCACAAATCATATCAATATCATGCCTCGCTTCTCATCTTTCGATCTGAGGCCCCAGATCTAACGGTCGACGTTCCATATCACGTAATTTTAAGCATGGGCATTAATTCCCCAAAATCACATGATATGGGCGGTATTCAAATTCCACGTGTGAGGTGGGAATGCATATCATGTTCGAAAAGGAAATACCGCCTCCCCACCTTATCATCGTGTGATACTTCTGGTTTCTTGGACCAAAACCACCCTTCCCCATTTGCACTATGATCTATTGCGTTCCTCCTTGACCGTTGATCTCTGTAGATCAACGGTCTCAGATCATTTTTGCCTTGTTTCATCACCCTCCGCATTTTCCAAAGGGCTTTCAATGAGCAATCTCCGCCTTTGATCTCATGGCCTAATCTCATCCCATGGCCCGCGATCTTCTAAGAAACCCCAATTTTCCTCAATGTGTTTTTCCTCCACCAAGGGATTTTCTCATGTTTCCTTTTTATTTCTTCTATTTCCCCAAAAAGTAGCTCTTCTCCATTGTATTGACCCAGTCGCTCCTGACCATCGATCTTCACAAGATCGATGGATCTGACTTGATTTTCACCACCACTTCTTCCAAACCGCCTCCTTCGACCCTCAACGTACAATCTCTGTTGTTGGATGCTGTCATGCAATGACCATGCTCTTAACAGAAGCCTCCTAAGCAGTTTTTCCCCAATACGCAGGTTTGTCTAATTTTTATTGTATTGTGTAGGATTTAAAAGGTTTTCAAATGTTTTAAAATAAAATTAGAGCCGAGGATGATGATCCTCCACGCTTTTGTTTATTAAAGAGTATCCATCCACAGGGTTGCAACACCATGTTTTGCCAGTGTCTCATGAACTCTGGTAGCTCTATAAAGCCCATGCACACCTGCACATCAACAAGACATAGAGAATTAAAAAAAAAACAAAGAGTATTAGTGTCGAAGACCTAACCACAACAGAATTGAAGATTAAAGATTAATTCCACAGTTTAATGGATTACGGCTAAGATCGAATATCAAAAGCCTAATCCATTAAATTAAAGACAGTTAAAGGAAAATAAAAAATATTTGTTAAATAGAGGATGCCTCCACTGCCACATCAGAGGCTAATTAATTCCTCTCAGCTACCTAATGCCACCTGTAACTTCATTGCATTCAACAGAGGCTAAGTAATGACCAGAACAGAGGATATTTTCGTCAATGCAGCCGAGCAGTTGTTCCATGCCAAACAAAATTATTTCAAAATATGACTCAGAGCCTTAAAGTCAACAAAATCTTCCACCGAGCTTAATTATTAACGTAAAAACAATTAATATAGAGGAAATATATGTAGAATTCTCCATCGAGCCCCTCAAAGGCCAAGAAGCATTTATCTGTATTAATTGAACTTGGGAGATCTTTTATCCCATCCCACCTCCTCATTTCTTCTATAAGTACTTCTGTAGAAGATGAGAAAATGTTGGTTGCAGAAATTTGAAATATACTTGTGCTTGAAACTTTTTAGGTGTAAATAGTGTTCAAAGGCTCCTGAAGCTCTGTTTGTGATCTATAAGTTAGGTTGAGAAGTGAAGATGATTGTTGAACTAAAACATTGGACCTGAAGACTGTAACTGGTTTGACATCAATAATAAGTTGTTTCTTGGGATCTTGGTCTATATCACTGGTGAAGTGCTCCTTTCTATGTAATTGTTTTCCTATTGTGTATGCCATTTTGTCCATTAATTCTCTGATAAAGAACAACAAGCATAGAGTTAGGATTTATTGTTTACAGTACCCTGCTCTAACTGACAGGCTTTATCTTAATGTTTTCCTCTAATTTTTTTATTTAAGAATGATTCAATACAGTTAAGAAGTTAGGAATGTTGGTGTTCCCTCTTCCTACTGTTTTCTTAAACATTGTTCTTGGATGTTATTTTCATTTATTTGATTATTAAAGTTGGACTAGAAAAGTGATGGTGAGCCTTGTTTTATAGCTTCTTTCTCCAAAGGTAGATTTTGAAAGTTTCCCTTAGTGTTTGTTGAAAGCAGACTAGTTTTAAAAGTATCTTATCTGATCTTAAGTAGCACTTTGTTTCTCTTATGTGTTTTCAAACTTTCTAAAGGTAATCATATGGATTACTCAATTGTTTGTCAATTGAGTTGCTTTAATACGAAATTGCCCAAGAAATTTATGGTGAGCCCTGTTCTTGGTTGGTTTTAAACATTTACTTAAGAGGCTTTTCTTGTTTGGACAGACTATAAATCCTCATTGAAATTATAATCTATTTCCACCCCTCCAACACTTTATTATTTCTTCCATCTTTTTAATCTCAATGATCTTGTGATATATATGACTTTCCCCTTGGATCACTCTTGATGTTTTTGCTCAATCAAAGCCTTATTATAACTCCATAGCCCAATGGACTAAAAACCAGCGTTATATCTATCTTTTAGCCAAAGCTTGTTCTGATTTCTTGCAACTTCACACATTTGAAACCCTTTCCATTTAGGACTTTCCACTCAAATAATAATCATGCTCAACCATCCAAAACAAAAAAAAACCCTCGGACTTCATAACTAGCCTAATATCAATACCCAAAAGCTTTAAATATAAATCCATCTTTTCACTTATTGGAGAGATCCCTCTCCAGATTCAGGAGTGCTAGATCCTAGAATCCCAAAGTGGTTGAAATAGTGTTCTCTCTACATTTTGACTTTGCCAATATTGAAAATTACATGGAGCTAACATTTCTAGCGACTCCGCTAGGGACTCTGAGTTATTTTTGTTTTTAAATAATCATTGGATAATCAAAAACCCCTGTCACACTAACATTTAGCATGTTAGCCAGTTCAGCCACTAGCAACTAACATTTCTGGCGAATCCACTGGGGAATTATGAGTAAAACATCATCCTATCTACTTTTACAAACTCAGGAAACCTCTTTATTTGATGAAATTTATTCTTTTGGCTAGTTAAGCCACCAACAACTAACATTTCTGGTAACTCCACTGGGGAATTTTGAGTGTTTTTTTTGCCTAGGTACCTCTAAGGCCTCAAGAAACCTTTGATTCAAGAACATTGTGTAGTGAGTAAATGTTATAGGTCAAAATTCCTCCTCATCAGCTCAGAGGAGAAGATAAATATGGAAGGAATACAAAGACCTAAATTAAACCTATTTCTGCCAAGGTAACACCTCACTATAACAACACAAGAGCGTTATAACGCAACTGATGAGTGAATGGGCCACGTTAGTGGCTAGGGAAACGCTCTGTTTACACTAGAGGGTAGTGTTACCCATGTTTTAAGTTTGAAACGGGAAAAACCCATGGAGAATGACTTGAATCTCCAGCTTTTTCTCACAAGAGAGTCAGTACAAAAAGGAAACTGCAAAGCACTAATATCTTATTGGGCCTTGCCATAAACAACTGAACTCTCAAAGAAGGAAAAATCATTGAGGTTGGGGAAACATCTTGGTTTTTTCTATTCAGAACTGGTGGAAAGAGAAGGGTAATGATTGCTCTCTCCATCTCCTATAAAATGGAGTTGAAGGCTCTTGGTTCAAGGTCGAACGATTGTCAAAGTTTTTGAATACTTGTGAAGTAGAGATCATTGTTGTAGTGTGAAGGTCAAAGGTCAAAGAGGTTCATTGAGAACTTGTTGATCAATACATCACCACTTTGAGAGATAGAGAGATTGGAAGGCTGAGTAGGGCTTGGTATAACCGACGGTTGCAATCCTCCTTTTTATAAATCAATAGAACTGTATCTATTTTTTCCATTCTATGCGTTGATATTGTCATTATTATTTAATCACTTATATAGAATGAGATGAATGGATTATATGGGCATAGCTTAAATGTTTATTATATATTGGCTTAATTGATAGGAAATGTATGTTATGGTAGAGATTACACGGGTGCTTTAATTGATTACAGGGCTAAGATTTGGAGCTGGTGAAGGAGAACTCCTGGTTCGCTACCTAGTGCTCTCCAAGGTACTCAAAGATCATTAAGGAGGTAATCTTCCATATTACTCCATCGAGTTTTTTTAAGTTAATATGAACATGTATGTTCCTTCTTTGTGAACTATACAGCTAATCTTACTTTCTGCCTCGGGCACCGGAAAGCCCTGAGAAGGATATTCGATAACCAACAACCCAAGAATTTTACCCCATAGCAGAATTGGCGACTCCGATGGGGAATTTCCCCATAGTTTCTGGACTATTTATTTCCTCCTTTCTTCTTTCCTTTGTTCACAGACCCTTTCGACCAGTATTTATGCCCAGTAAACATTTTGAAAGCTCGCGGAGTTCAATCCTGTTTCTGTTTGACCATCTGAAGAAATTTTCCCTGGCTAACGATACCTTTGTGGGTTTTCTAGTGTGTTATAACACTGGATCTGCTTAAATATAGTGTGTTAGTCTCTGGATTAACGTTGTCTTTACTCAAAGACAGTGCGTTACTCAGCCAAAATTTGTTGTTCACTGTTGTGATTGTGTTTTGGTTGCAAAAATTTTTGGCCATCAGTATCTCTCCTTGACTGAATCCCTGTGCTTGTTTACTAGGATGGAATTTCTGTTTGTTTGCTCTTGTTTGAAAATTTAGTGTCGAAAGCATTTTATTTTTAGATAATTTTTTCTTTTTTTTTAGTTTTTTAGCATCTAGCTAAGTTAATTCTGGAAATTTTAGTTCATATACTGTTAAGAAGAGGTAGATAGAAGTCTGAATATTTAAAGTTGAACTGTGCTATTTTAATATTAGTGCATGGATGTTGAAAAGAAACCTCTCCTTTTAAAAATACTCTTCATCGAATTGAATATTTAGAGCATATTTCGCATGGTTTCTTGAGTCAGAGTCTCATTACATTTCATACGTCCACTCCTCCTCCACAAGACTAATAATCAAGTACACTAAGAATCAAGCGATAATAAAATCAATCACATTACTCTTTTTTCAGATCACACAAACAGTAGTTCAGGCTAGGATCTTGGGTTAGGAAAGTGAGAAAATCACCCAAGATCTCAAAACTTGAAACTAGAGTCATTAACGAGCAAAATCCTACAACACTCATATTATCGGGACCATTCCTTTACCGGATCTCAGCGCGAGACAACACTTGGGTGTGAAAGAAGGTAGCCCGCCTTTGACTGCATCTGGTGGGTGTGTTATATATTGGGGTTCCCTTCGGGGATGTTGAAACTAGATCGAGGATCTATGTATTTGGCCCATATAGCATGCTATCCTTGACCGTGGACCCCCTTGATGATGTCTGTGATTTTAGGTATCTTTAGTGGCCATAAGTTTTAGGGACTTACACAAGGTGACTGGGATGGGCTGTCCTGGTACCTGAAATAGATGGACCCACTATGTCTTCGGTCTTTAGGAGGGTACTCATCTTCACAAGAGTGCTTACACCTATCGTTTGAGGTTCGGGTGAAGCTCTAGAGTGACCGTAACTGTACTTTCGACCAACTCTCTCTGTATACTATTGTGATACTGGATTTCATCACCAGAAAATGGTAGTACTCAGACAGGGCACCCTACTTTGGCTACTTGCTGATTGATTTTAGAGATTCCTTTTTTATTTTTTAGGTGTGTGGTTACTGTCAGTGAGACTTTATAATACATCACAATTTATTAAAATTTGTTAAAAATAAACAGGTCACCATGGCATCCTCCGACCCATGCCGCCTGTCTCAACAACAACAAGGTCTACCCCCTCTGACTATTGAGGAAGAACTAAACCTTGGTGAACCCGTGCCTTCTGCGGAAGAGCAGTCTCCTTTGACAAATCCTGATTTTCACATAGCCTCATATCATATAGAATTTCCAAAATACCCTTTCACGGAAGGGGTTGTACCTTATTACAATCCTCCACTCACTGATCTGTTGGGGCTTGTAATAGCTCATATTCCACCATGTCAAGATATGTATTCGGCTACACAAACATTCATTTCACCACTAGCATCCATAGGGTCGATGCCAATGGAAACCATTCTAGGTTCGCCACCATACTCCCCGCTGGTTGTTAGTTCTATGCCATCACTTGGTAACCCCAGTAGTCAAAATATACCTAATCCCAACCCTACGATCATCACAACTATCAGTATCTTACGGGCTCTACTCCTACCGTGACCACGTTGGGACCCAAGGTTGCTCCTCCCATGAGTGTGACTACTTCGGTTCATTTTAGCAACCATTTCAGTTGGAACCCTTTGCTGAGTTCAAACCCCTTGGCCACTATACCAGGGGGTAGTGTCACCAGCATGCAGGTATTAGGGAACATTTCACTTCCCTTGTAATCCTTAGGACAAACGGGACAACCTATTATCAATACTATTCCCTTAAGTGGTTCAAATATAGGTGTAGGGTCTATGCCGTTACCGAACTATGCAAGTAGTAGCATGCCTCCAGGAAACTCTATTGCATCCATTTGGACTAACCCACCCCAACCTCCATCTGGAATGGGAGGGCACTTTTATACTAGGGGCAACCAACCATTCGCCCCACAATGCAATATGCCCTATGGACAGCAACGATATGTCCCTACCCCTCCACCTATAATTTTTTTTTATCAAAGTCCTACTTATCCTCTTGGTAACACATTGATGGGTGGACCCTATGGTCTAAGTAGTCAGCCCATACTTCCTTGGTTAGATTCAGGGGAAAATCCACAATTGCCATTTTTGGCAGCTTTGGAAATCCCCGACATCCATAAACTGACTAATGATCCCATCAATCACAACTCGCTTTGGCCCCTAGTACCGCACAAGATTCCTTCTGACATCCCAAAGTTCGACCGGAAATAAGGGGATGACCCAGCCGCACACATCACTACCTTTCATCTATGGTCTATATCCAATTCCATGGTGGATGATAGTGTCCGGCTTCGACTGTTTCCCTGCACCCTTACAGGCAATGTTGCCAAGTGGTATATTGAATTGCCATGCATTGCCAACAACACTTTTGGCACTTTAGTGATGGAGTTTCTAAAGAAATTCCAATTACCAATCAGATTTGAAACCAAAACAGAACTATTAACCTCACTGTGCCAAGACACCACCACCCACATCTCCGATCACATTCATGAATGGAGACGTAGGAGGAGGCTAGTCAAAGCGCTAATCCCGGATCATCTCTTAGCTAATTGGTTTTGTAAGTCTCTCTTACCCCACATCTCTAAAGACATTTTCCTTTCCAGTGCGGTTAGAGAAGATCAATGCATTCGTCATGCCTAGCATTTGGATTTAATCTATTCACAATCTGGCACACTATATGATTTTCTCCCCAATGCCCCTGGTAACCCTAATCCTCCGGATACTGAGAAAACCAGAGCTCATGCTCACGGTCTCGTTGGCATGATCTCTAGTGTAGCCACAAAACAGTCTCGGGGGCAAGCCTCCCAGCCATCTTCGGCTGCCACTGCGCCTCACAAAATGACTACTCTTCCCACCACTGAGGTAAATTCTGTGCAAACTTCACAAAAACCTAGTGGGAAAAATAAGAAGAACAAGAAAACGACATCTTCTAAGGAAGAGCAGTCGGACAATTAGAATAACCCTAATCATAAAAACACTGTCAAAAATTATAGAGGGAAGGATAAACCCATGAAATTTCATTGCAAGATCTATGCGGAGGACCACTTGACATACAAATGTCCTTGGCTGTAGGAATGCATTGATTTTTTTGCAAACAAGGATTCTGGGCGAACACCTACCGTTCTTCATAATCCTTTCCCTAATCAACAGCAGCAACATCAACACATGGTTGACAATCCGCCAAAACCCCATCAACGGGGCAATGGTGGTTAACATCCTTTTGACGAAGGACCATCTACCATTTATGGAATTGAGAGTGTTGAACTTCAAACATGAGCCAAGATTTATGGAAATCCTACCATAGATGCTCAAGAACCTGGTACTAGTTCAAATCCACCACTGCCCAACGATTTTCATATCGAACGGCCTACTACTTACCTCGTGATTTGTCCCCCAAAAGGGACACTTCGACGCATGACTCATAACGCCTCTACACTTGCAGCCCAAAACTACAATATTGTAGAAGATTTGGCGCAGGCACCATTAGCTATGTCTGCTCTTGAAGTATTGCAAACCTATCCAGCATGAAGGAAAGCCTTGCTTTCATCCATTGGTGGAATAGACCCCCAAGATTCCATGCTAGATATCTTTGATATGGAAAAATATAAACCTTGCCTCTCACACCAACTCACATTCCAGGTGCAAGTTGTGTCGAAAGGGAGACCAATCCATCACACTGTCATAGATAAAGGTGCTTCGACCTGTGTTATGTCACAAGCTTGCTGGCTCGCTTTAGGTTCTCCTACCTTAACACTGCCATCGAATTCCATCAAAGCTTTTGACAGCCACACATTCCTCTAAAAAGGACACCTTGCTAGATTTCCCATCACTCTGAGTGGGAAAACAGTAACCTTGGACGTTGAAGTCGTAGATCGTCATCTCGACTATAATCTATTGCTCGGTTGCAGTTGGTCTTATGCGATGACTGGCATTGTTTCTTCGGTCTTCCCACTCATCCTATTTCCATTGGATGGGAAAATAGTCACAGTGGATTAGTTATCCTTTTGCACCCCTGATTATTCCACGTTACCAAGTAGCACTATACCCCTAATAGGAGGTTGTCCTGACTCTTACGTCAGTATTGGTATCGGTCTTCTGAATGCATCTTCCCTACTGGGTTGTTTTCCTCTCCCACTACTAGAGATCCCAAATACGGTTGCAATGATATCCACCACTTTCAATGTCTCTATCGACCCATGGATCATCCCGGCACCTTTAGACATTGATTCCTATGGAGATTAGATGACGCTCTCACCAGCTGGGTTGGCCTACCAAGCCATCCAAATTACATCTGAACCCTCCATTGCTATGGTTTCGATCAACGGTACAAACGTCCCACCCATCACAGTTCTCTCTAAGGATCTCCTCGATGAAGTCTTGCCTATAGATGAAGCTATTCGAGAGATCATTTCTCTTGAAGAATGACCTTGGGGGGAGTTTCACAATCACACTTTGATGATCGACTCGGATGTGATAAAAACTGAAATCCCATCCACTGACCCACCTGATATGGTTCCATCCACTTACACGACTGTTCAAACTATCGATTCAGAAGGGAACATGGGTAATCTTTCTAATAAAATTCTCATTGATATCTCATTCAAAACAGGTATCGTGGAAAATATTCAGATTGGAGCAGATTGCAATCCGGAGGAAATTGCACACTTCACATCCCTTTTCAAGGAATTCCACGATGTGTTTGCTTGGTCTTACAAGAAAATTCCCGACATAGATTCTTCTATTGACGGGAAAGAGATCAAGAAATTCCAAGCATTCTTTTTACGGTATTTTTCTTGCTCGTTAATCCAAAAAACCTCGAGTCCTCTTCTTCGGGCTTGTTAAACTTACACGAAGAAGCTATGAGGATTTATTTTACAGTATTTTTCTTTCTTGTTAATCCAAAAAACCTCGAGTTCCCTTCTTCGGACTCGTTAAACTTATACGAAGTTGATATTGAGCGTTATTTTTATGGTCTTTTTCTTGCTCATTAATCCGAAAAACCTAGAGTCCTCTTCTTCAGACTCGTTAAAACTGATATGAAGAAGCACTGAGATTTCTTTTTAGGGACCTTTTTCTCACTCATAAAACTGAAAAAACCCCGAGTTGACTTTCTCGGGCTCGTTAAACTACCATGACAGAGAGTAAGGAGCCATTCTTTTCCCCTTTTTCCAAGCTCTTTAAACCGAAAAAGTAATCGAGCTTTCTCTACGTGACTTGTTAAAATTTCACAGAGGTAATCGAGTTTTCTCTACGTGACTTGTTAAAATTTCACACAGGGCACCGAGTTTTTCTTTTTTTGACTCGTTAAAATTTCACAAAGAGTATTGATTTTACTCCGACTCCTCATACTCACAACAAAATGAGGTAGATGTCCATCGAACATAGATTTCTCACTTTTTCAGCTTCGATGGACTAACTCACAGAAAATGAACTGTTTTGAGCTTACTATTCTCCCTTTTCCGTGCTCGGTTATCAAGACATGACAAAGGTACCCCAATGGAGTCGTCTTTTAAAATATTTTTTCAAACTCTCTAAACATGAAAAATTCACCGAGTTTACTCATCTAGACTCATTAAACCTAATCAGACGGGGCACGAAGTTGTCTTTTACGATATTTTTCAGACTCTCTAAATATGAAAAATTCACTGATTTTACTCTTCTAGACTCATTAAAATTAATCAGACGGGGAAATATTTGGAAAAAATGGATACTACCTCTATTACATTTCAGAAAGGTCGATTTGGCAGCAAAAATCTTGAACATGGCACTTCCCAGAAAATTCTTTCGCAGCTAGCCGAACCCTACCATCTATGAGTATTAGCCTTCATCTCCCAGTGTCCCTACACCGATAAAATCCTAACACACTCTTTGGTGTTCATTAAGCCTCAGATGCCTAGTACCCTACTACAGTGCCTTCTATTGTTCAAATAGATCTCGCTATCTACTGCTCCTATTATCAACCAAACCGCTCATTATGCCAGAAATTATTTGTCGTCCGACATCCCCATTTACTCTTCATTATCTCAATCATAAACAAAATCAGTGGATTTCTATTTCATGTTGACTGATGTAGGACACCTTAGTTCCTACCTTTCAATATATCTCTTCCTATCGACTTCAACATCTTATCTAGGAAGTTGATCCAGAAACCCATCAATACCCAGATATTTGCAGACATCAGTGATAGGTATTCTTGTGTTTAATCAGGGGTCTTCATAATTGGCTCCTAGTCGAATGATTCTATGAGTGTTCAACTTCAAATCATTTTATTCACACTCGCTAGATTGTACTATGCATCTTAGGGACCATCATCATTATCAGTGGCCACCTTCGTGTCTGTTAATATTTTTCATTATCAACTAGTAATCAGACGATTTCTCACATGTTCAATGATAGCTCCTTCAGTCACATGTTGAGGAATATGCAGTTTAAGTGAATTTTTGGTCAAGACCTTTGGGCAAAGGTTACATCATTAAAGTTGTGTTCCCTTCCCCAAGTTGTGATATTGTTTATGGAGACAACTTCTTCAGCCTGATCCTATTATGATAGACACTCCCACATTGTGTTTATCGGTGGACATATTCTTCATATCTCTATTCTAGAGAAATCATGTTGTTTAAGCTACTGAGCATGGGAATGCCCGACTCAAGGCAGATACTATATTTTCTAAAATATGTTGTTGTTTCAGGTTTTCCTCAGTCTTTCAATCTCTTTATCTCTACTACACACATTGTACAATATTTCAGCCATCATCTTCGTCTCTGACCTCACACTTTAGGGGGCATCTGTTACAGGTCAAAATACCTCCTCATAAGCTCAGAGGAGAAGATAAATATGGAAGGAATACAAAGACCTAAATTAAACCTATTTCTGCCAAGGTAACACCTCACTATAACAACACAAGAGCGTTATAAGGCAGCTGATTAGTGAATGGGCCACGTTAGTGGCTAGGGAAACACTCTGTTTACACTAGAGGGAAGCGTTACCCATGTTTTAAGTTTGAAACGAGAAAAACCGGCGGAGAATGATTTGAATCTCCAGCTTTTTCTCATAAAAGATTCAATACGAAAAGGAAACTACAAAGCATTAATCTCTTATTGGGCCTTGCCATAAACAACTGAACTCTCAAAGAAGGCAAAAGCATGGAGGTTGGGGAAACATCTTGGTTTTTTCAATTTAGAACTAGTGGAAAGAGAAGGGCAATGATTGCTCTCTCCATCTCCTATAAAATGGAGTTGAAGGCTCTTGGTTCAAGGTCGAAGGATTGTCAAAGTTTTTGAATACTTGTGAATTAGAGATCATTGTTGTAGTGTGAAGGTCAAAGGTCAAAGAGGTTCATTGAGAACTTGTTGATCAAGAAATCACCACTTTGAGAGATAGAGATATTGGAAGGCTGAGGAGGGCTTGGTACAACTGACAGTTGTAATCCTCCTTTTTATAAATCAATAGAACTGTATCTATTTTGTCCATTCTTTGCGTTGATATTGTCATTATTATTTAATCACTTATATAACATGAGATGAATGGCTTAGATGGGCATAGTTTAAATGTTTATTATATATTGGCTTAATTTATAGGAAATGTATGTTATGGTAGAGATTACACGGGTGCTTTAATTGATTGTAGGGCTAATATTTGGAGTTCGTGAAGGAGAAATCCTGCTTTGTTGCCTAGTGCTCTCCAAGGGACTCCAAGATCATTAAAGAGTTAATCTTCCATCTTACTCCATCGAGTTGTTTTAAGTTAATATGAACATGTATGTGCCTTCTTTATGAACTATACAACTAATCTTACTGTCTCCCTCGGGCACCGGAAAGCCCTGAGAGGGATATTCGATAACCAAAAACCCAAGCATTTTACCCTATAGTAGTAAAAAGCAGCCTCTTCAAGCACTACCAAACAGTGGTAATCATGGTAAAACTTGTTTGAATCAATGACAAACTAGGAAAACCCTAGGATTCTCATAAGAGCTTATCTAACCTTGAAGGATCAACTAGCTTAGCCATAAGAGTAGACTGTCTTTGTTTCATAACCATAGCTAAGTTTTGAAACAGATATAGGAAACTCTTAGAACCCATAAGGACTGAAAAATAACTCAGAAAACCCAAAAATATTTCAGATTGGTATTCAATAAACATGGTGATGGACCACAAAACCTTTTACCTCCAAAAGAGCTAAAAAATTCCACTTGGCGACTCCATAATCCTAAACAGACCTTAAGACTCCACTCGGAAGAACTATTATCATTATAGCATCATTTAAACTCAGTTAGAGGACGGTAGGATTAAAATTTGTGTAAAATAGATTAGTTAACTTCTTAAAGACTATCATATTTGGTTGAAGTTTTCTTGTTTAATTGGGTCTGAAAAACAGAGCATAGTGGCTCCTAGAAAGATCCATACTAGAGCCTATCCTGATCCAAACCCTCCTGAGATAGTTGATAACCCAAAAAGTATTCTTAGGAAGTCTTCTAAGACTAAATTTTCAACTGTTTTCAGATCACCCTTGAGAGATAATTCAGTTCTTGAAAATCTTGTAGCTCTACAAAAATCACAAGTTGACTTAAGAAATCCATTTAGAACTAGGTCGCTTGATGATTTAGATCAGCTAGATTCAGAGTCTTCCCTTTCATCCCCGGATCAAAGTGAACATCCTGGTAGTAGACAAACAACACCACCTGATTTATATTTCCTTTACAATTTAGGTGTCTCTCATCCAAGATCAACTCAGCGATCTATTCCTGGTCCATCCACATCTGTTCATCCTACATCCACTGTTCAAACCACTCTACATCAGCCCACTTTTTCTCTTGTTAATACACCTCTTGTAAATCCACCTCCACCTCATATCATGGCAGCATGGTATGCTCCCTTAGACCTTATAGTACCATTAGTCAATCTTCCACAGGACTATCAGTCTAAAATACCATTGTATGATGCTAGTAATGCTACTACTGCATCACAACATGTGGATAATATGAATGAATACTTTGACAGAAATGAAATTGATGACGAATCTGTCAAACTAGGACTATTTGCTCAGAGTTTGGGGGGAGAAGTAAGAAAATGGTTTAAAGGCTTAACACCTCACAGTATAAATGATCTCCGAGCTTTCCATCAGCAATTCTTAAACAAATGGGAAGTGAAGAAGAATCCTATCCAAATAAATTTTTATGAAAATAACCTCCACAGAAACACTGGGGAAAGTGTACAAGCTTACTGCACTAGATTTAACAGTGTGTATAATGCACTTCCCCCAAATAGAAAACCTCCACAAGGCTCAGTGTTAAACAAGTTTCCTGAAGGCTTTGACCCTGAAATGGCCTATCAGCTGAGAAAGAGAGATCCTTTAACCCTTGAAGATATGGAAAAAGGAGCTCTTGCTGTGGAAGTTAACTTGATGGAGAAAAGAGAAAGAATGAGAAATGAGAAGAAAGTGTCCTTTAAGGAGGAATCTACACCTTCTACTACTTCTAGTAGATAATGATGAATTTGAGGTTCATTATGATAGAAACAAAGGTCTATATACACCTTATGATGACAAAAGAGATGAGGATGAAAGCTATGATCAAGACAAGGCAAATGTCATCATAGAGTCTCAAAAATAATATGACCTTCGAAGTAAAACCAATCAAGAAAATCCAAAAACTAAAACCTCTGACAAATCTTCACAAAACAACACTATAAACAAACCTAAAGTTGTCAAACAGAGGGAAAAACCAGTGGCTGGAAATTCTGATAGAGGTAAAGAGAAAGGCACTCAAAACAATGAAAAATAGAGTGCAGACCTTAGTAGTGTTAGCACTGCAGCTAATACTCCTATTAAAACAATTTTGTCAAATTTAAATAGAGCAAGTTAGGAAACATATTTTGCTGACAGAGTGGTGGTTAATAAGGCTAAGACAAACACTACAAAGAATCAAATCCCTTTCAATTTGGAGCAGGAAATTTCAAGGATTAAAATCTATGTTCCCCTTACAGAGTTAGCTGCCCAAAATGTATATAGATCTCAAATTTTGAAGGCTTTTAACATTGAAGAGAATAATGATACAGTCAATCTTAACGATGACCAGCCTGAGCTTATTTTTGGTCCTAATATTGAAGGTAGATATCAAGAGGGACTTGTTCCTCCTTTTTATGTAAGTTTAAACTTTCATGACAAGATTTTGCACAACGCTATGCATGATTTAGGGGCCTCTCATAATTTAATGCCCAAAGCTGTAATGGAGAGCCTAGGTCTAGAAATCACCAGACCTTATAAATACCTTTACTCCTTTGAATCGAGCAGAGTAAAATGTTTAGGATTAATCAAAGACCTCTACATTAACTTAGCACAGATTGCAGCCAAATGTTTAGTCATGGATATGGTTGTGGCTGATGTGCTCCCAAATTATGGTATGTTATTATCTAGGTCTTGGGCAGCTAAGTTACAAGGGACTATGCAGATGGACATGACATATGCAACCATCCCCATTTTCAATCAGACTAGAAGACTTTACAGGGGGTCCCATATGCAGTACATGGAAACTAGCTAGGACAGGCCAGAAAAATCTCCTCTGTATTTTTTAAATACAAGCCTTGATTCTTTTATTTTGTTTAACAACGAAAAATTTAGTGAAAAAGTCACTTTAATTTAATTAATGGCCAATAGAGAGGAGCTAGACACCCTAGAACTATCGAAATAGTTTGTTGAACCTGAAAACTATAGAAAACAGCACACTGGTCTTGAGCTACAAATAATGCGTCCATCGCTTTTTAACCTTGATACTCAACTAAGAATTCCTCAACTTAATGAAAAACCTGAGGAATTAAAACAAATTCAACTAAGTTCTGATATTCAAGAACAAGCCGGAAGCACTTTAGTTGAAGAGGACAGTAACCAAGATGAACCTGAAACTAGTCCTCTGTGGAGTATGAACTTTGACGAGAAATGCACTAGGAGCAATGCTGGTGCAGGTGTCTGGATTCATAACACTGAAAACAACCACACGAAAAGCATTTCATGTAGATTGAACTTCCAGTGTTCAAATAACATAGCGGAATATGAATCCCTTCTTTAAGGCTTACATTTGTTGAAGAAATTAGGAGCCAAGAGAATTAAACTCCACGGGGATTCAGAATTAATCATTAGGCAAGTCAACGGGGAATACAACACTAATCACCCTAGACTCAGAGCCTATCAAAACGATTTCGTGGATCTATTAAAAACTTTCGAGGAGTCCCAATTGATTTTTGTCCCAAGAAGAAAAAATAACATGGCCCAGAAATTATATTTTGCTGTTAGAACATGCTTAAATCCATATGAAACCAAAGAATGTACAACTCAGATTAAATTCAGACCAGTTGTCCCTGATAACGAAAAGTATTGGCAAGTATTCGACGGAGACAAACAAATAGAAGACTTCATGCAATTCAGAAACGAATTTGAACTACACAGTTCGGATTCAGATTATGAAACAGATTGCCCTAGTGAAGAAAATTTTCTTGATGAAGAAGAAAAGTCTCCTGAACTTGCTAATGTAAATCTACTATCTAGCGAACTTAAAAAAAAAACAGAGATGAGTGTAGAGTTAGAAACAGAAGACTTAGAAACCCTGCACTCTAAAGATCAAAGTTTTCCAAAGGGTCTGGCCCCTCTAGGAGAGTTGTTTGATTTCAACGATGTGGCCAAAAAGCCAAAACTGGAACCTATAGAGACTGAAGTTGAGGAGTGAAATATAGGAAGTGAACTAAAAATAATGATGATCAAACTGTCTAAGACTTTACTAGCTCAAATTAAACTCAAATACATAGAGTTGTTTAAATAATTTTCTGATGTTTTTGTGTGGAGTTACGAAGACCTAAAATCCTATGACACTGAAATAATTCAGCATAAAATCCCTCTCAAGGAAAACCAAAATCGATTCAAACAAAAACTGCTCAAAATTAATCTTGTTCAGTTACCTTTAGTGGAGAAGGAGATCAAGAAAATGTATGAAGCTGGTATTATTTTCCCTATTAGATATTCTGAGTGGGTGTCTAATCTGGTGTCAGTTAGGAAGAAAACAGGAGAGATTAGGTTTTTTATAGACTTTAGAGACTTAAAAAAAGCTTCAATCAAGGACAACTACCCTTTACCCAAGATGGATCATATTTTACAAAGGGTAGTTGGTTCAAAAAGAATTTCTTTGCTGGATGGCTACTCAGGGTATAATCAGATTTTAGTTCACCCTGATGATCAATTAAAGACAGATTTTACTACACCTTGGGGCACTTTCATGTATGTGAAAATTCCCTTTGTTCTAATGAATGCTGGTGCAATGTTCCAAAGAACCATGGACATAGAATTCTCGGAAGAATTGGGCTACTTCATCATTATCTACCTTGATGATGTGACTATTTTTTCAAAGACAGATGAAGAGCACTTAGCACGTTTGAGAACAGTTTTCAAGAGATGAAGAAAGTTTGGGATATCTTTAAACCCTAAGAAAACACTATTTGGTCTCCAAGAAGGTAAAATTATTGGGCACATTATTTCAGAAGAGGGTATTAAGATAAATCCTAAGAGGATTGAGGCCATATTGCAAATCTCTCATCTTCAAAACATCAAGGAACTACAATCTTTCATTGGAAAGATTAATTTCTTGAGAAGGTTCATACCCAACTTGGCTGAGATCCTTAGAAACATTACAAACACACTGAAAAAGGAGCAAGGGATAAAATGGACCTTGGAAGCAAAGAAGTCCTTTGAGCTGGTGAAACAAGCGTTAACCAAAACACTGGTTCTAATAAGTCTTGATTTTTCAAAAGATTTTTATATTTTTTCATTTGCATCAGAACATACAATAGCTACTATCCTTTTACAGAGAAATCCACAAGGACAAGAGTAGCCTATTACATTCTTTAGCAAGGCTTTGAGGGATTCCCCTCTGAAGTAAAAAATTATGGAGAAGTAAGCCTTTGCTTTGGTTAAAGCTTTAAAATACTTCAGAGTATACATCATGCACTCACACATCATTGCCTTTGTCCCAAATTTAGTTGTGAAAAAAATTCTAATGCAGGACCCATATGGTAAGAGAGGTAAGTGGATTTCGGTGATTATTGAATATGGTTTAGAGATAAAGCCCACTAAACTCATCAAAGGCCAAGGTCTAGCTAGATTAATGGCTAAATATAATTTTGAAGTTCTTGATATTAGTATGATTAATGCTTTAGATGAACAAGAGGAAATATCAACTCCCATTGTTGAAGACCATTTTATGAATTCCTCTTGGTATGCTGATATTATTTATGTTTTTCTTAATTTGAACACACCTCCTATTTTGACAAAAACAAAGGCAAGGTTTCTAAATTTAAAATCTGTAAACTATTGCATTATAGATAAATGTCTTTATTGGAAATATGCAAGTGGTATATTGCTTAAATGTTTTCCTTAGTATGATGCAGAGAAGGTTAAGCATGAGTTCCATGAAGGGGAATTTGGAGGCCACCTCTACTGGAAGACAACAACCAACAAAATCCTAAGGGCTAGTTACTATTGGCCTACTCTCTTTCTTGATGTACATAAGATGATCATTTCCTGTCACAAATGCCAAATTTTTGAAGGAAAAAGGAAGCTGCTACCCCTACCTCTGCATCCAATCACTATTGAAGCCCCTTTTTAGTAGTGGGGATTTGAATTCATAAGAGAAATCCATCCACCATCCTCTGCCCAGCATAGATGGATTCTCACTACCACAGACTACTTCACCAAATGGATAGAAGCCATCTGTTGTAGGCAAGCCAATGATTCTGTCATTATAAAATTCATGGAGACTAATAGTCTCTCTAGATTTGGCTGTCCTACCAAGATCATCAATGATAATGTAGCAACATTTGGATCTAAGAAGATGGTTGAATTCTGTCACAAATATCAGATAACATTGGGTCATTCCACGGCCTATTACCCTCAAGGTAATGGACTTGCAGAATCCTCAAACAAAGGTTTGGTGAACATAATCAAGAATCTGTTGGAGGAAAACAAGAAGTCTTGGAACACAAAGCTTGTGCATGCACTAGGGGCTGACAAATTGACTTTAAATAAATCTATTGCAATGTCACCCTACCAGCTTGTGTATAGTATAGATGCAATTTTTCCTACCAGACTTGTTGCGCCAGTTATGTAGTTGATTCAAGAGGCTTAGTCTGAAGATAATGACATGATCAGAAGGATAAATCAGACTATATATCTTCATCATACTAGAGAGGAGGTTTATAACAAAGCATTGAAAAAGCAAGACAACATCAAAAATCTTTTTGACAGAAGAACAAAGACCAACAATTTCAATGTTAGGGACAAAGTTTTAACGTGGGACTCAAGGAGAGAAGACAAGGGCAAGCATGGAAATTTTGAAAACTTATGGCTTGGCCCTTATCTCATTCATTCTGCTGCTGGTAACAATGCATTTTTCTTTCAGGAGTTGAATGGAGCTAAACTGTTTGGGGGTCCTGTCAATGGCAGGATGCTCAAACATTACTTGTCTTGAACCATGTCATGTTTTGAAGCCTTTTTATCTTTTTTCATATTACAAATATTTCACCCATCATTGCATTCAAAGTTAGAAAAATAAAAAATACAAAAACAATAGAAGAAAGAAAAGAGTGCAGATTGTAAAAGCAATAAAGGTACATCCCCATACAAAAAAGAGAAAAAAAAGGTCTAAAATTGTGCAAGCTAAAATTCCACTCCTGAAAACCACACTTCTTGTTAGTCATACAGACTAATCATGACTACTTAGTTTTAAATTGACTACTGATAGGTTAGTGAATTTTATTTTCCAAACAACTTAATCTTGGCTTATCAGTAGGTAGATTAGGCCAGAAGTTAAAGGTTTAGACAAGCTCAAAATCTGAAACTAAGTTTCCAAACAAGAATGACTCAAACCTGTTTAAATTTCTGTGTCAAAATAGAGGTAAAACTGGTTCTAATCAGCTCAAAATATAAACTAGATAATAAGGAAAGAACAACTCAAACAGAAGCAAAAAACAGAGCTAAAAAGGAGAAGGTCGTGCTTGAACTTTCAAATTTTAAGCCTTCCATTTTGATTTAATTTTATACAAAATAATATCTACGTGCAACTTGTTGTTTATGCCATAGATCAGAAACACGTTAGACTGTTCAATCCTGACTTGTATGCTTTTAAATTTCTGTTTTAGAAATTAGAGAATAAAAATCTGTTAGACTGTTTAATCCTAACATATTATTAGATTAGGTAGAGAAGCATATGGACTCAACTGTTTAATATGTGTTCACGAAGAAATAAGGAGTAGAATTATATTAGTTTTATGCTTTCAAAAGAATAAAATTTTGTAAAAAGAGCTTTCCAATCCAAGTGCACTCTAAAGAAGAAAAAATGTTAGATCAGTAGGATTGGGTAGGTAGAAAGCTTGTGTTGATGAAAATCCATTATTTTTCATGGCTGCTAGTATTTTCAGAGAAAAAGAAGATCGTCCATGTAAAGGAATTTGTAGCCCAATGGATCATGCACTGATCAACCCCCAAAGAAAGTTCTTGATGCCTTCAAGAAGGCACCATCCCCAAGTGGAGCCACTGTTAGCCACCTATAAAATTTTTTATATCAAAAGGTGGCTAAATCATTTTGGAGCTTTCAAGAAACAATTTTTATTGCAAAAAATTGTTATCTCTTGAAGACTCATGAAGAAATCATGCCCTTGTTTAATCTTCACTGCTGTTTCCCTTTCAAACTCAGAAATTCTTCTATTTTCATAGAGAAAAGGCTGCTGCAAAATATCATTTTTCCCCTCCTCCACTCAAAACTTACCTTCATTTTATTCCCTCTTTCCCCCATGAAATACTTCTATTTTTCATTCTTTCCACTTTTACCTTCATGAAAATCCTTTCACAAGGTTTAAAACTCATTTTTTAGCCTTGCCAAAACCCCCAAATCCATCAAAAACCTTGAAACATTTCATAAAAATAAGTTTTTTCACTATGGAATTAAGCCCTTTTGGGCTAAGCCCTAACCACTTCCCCACCATATGCTTTGGTGTTGGAACCAAGAGATAAAAACTTTCGGCGCTTATCGCATCAGAGAAAATCGAAGCGCGCAAGTCCTTTTTTCATATTAAAAATTCCGATGTGATTGGCCCTTCATATATAGACCCCGGTCCCTTTACTTTTCCATATATTCAAAGGCCCTGCAATCAGGCACCAGGCATCATTGTATTAACCTATCCCGGCACCATAAAACCTTCATATTTCATAAATTTTTGATTTACATATATCTATATATATATATATATATATATATATATATATATATATATATATATATATATATATATATATATATATATTAAAGGGGCGTGCCGTTCATTGGTTGAGCCCTTCTCCACCATTGATCTTGGGCCAATCCGATGGCCAGCGTTGTATCGCATCGAAGATTTCCATTGGCACATTGTAATATTTTATCGCTCCCTCTCTAATTGGTTACTCCCTGATTCATCCTCCACCATCGATCTGATCTGCAGATCGACAACCCACAGTCAATCGCTTTGGTGCTCCCATGTCCATTGCCCTGCCGATCGCGAAGCTCCGATTGCATTTGGGCCGTCCACGTGTCTAGATCGGAAGGTCCAGATATTTCCTTCCGACTTTGGTTAAAAATCATATATACCCCACTGTGTAATGTTTTTCGGCCAATCCCAGCCGTTGATCTCTGCAGATCAAGGACCCATATTAACGCTTCCTCCGCCTCATATTTTATTTCTTTATGCCCTAGATTCTATCTCCACTGTTCATTTCTTTGATCCAATGACTTAGAGTGAAACCACCTTCGCTCTGCGCCACCTGTTATCACCTGTGCATCATATCAATATTGTGCCTCGCTTCTCACCGTTCGATATGAGGCCCCAGATCTAAAGGCTGACGTTCCATATCGTGTAACTTTAAGCACAGGCATTAATTCCCCAAAATCACACGATATGGGAGGTATTCAAATTCCACGTGTTAGGCGGGAATGCATATATTGTTTGAAAAGGAAATACCACCTCCCCACCTTATCACCGTGCGATACTGCTGGTTTCTTGGACCAAAACCACCCTTCCCCATTTGCACTATGATCTATCGCATTCCTCCTTGACTGTTGATCTCTACAGATCAACGGTCTCAGATCATTTTTTCCTTGTTTCATCGCCCTCTGCCTTTGCCAAAGGGCTTTGAATGAGAAATCTCCGTCGTTGATCTCGTGGCCTAATCTCATCCAATGGCTCACGATCTTCTAAGAAACCACAATTTTCCTCAATTCTTTTTTCCTCCGCCAAGGGATTTTCTCATATTTCCTTTGTATTTCTTCTGTTTCGAAAAAAAGTAGCCCTTTGCCATTGTATTGACTCGGTCACTCCTGACCATTGATCTTCGTAAGATCAATAGATCTAACTTTATTTTCACCACCGCTTTTTCCAAACCGAATCCTTTGACCCTCAACACAGAATCTCTGTTGTTGGATGCTATCATCCAATGGCCACACTCTTAACTGAATCCTCCTAAGTAGTTTTTCCCTAATACGTAGGTTTTTCTAATTTTTATTGTATTATGTAGGATTTAAAAGGTTTTCAAATGTTTTAAAATAAAATTAGAGCCGAGGATGACAATCCTCCAGGATTTTGTTTATGAAAGAGTATCCATCCACAGGGTTGCAACACCATGTTTTTTCGGTGTCTCATGAACATTGCCAGCTTTATAAAGCCCCTGCACAACTACACATCAACAATACACAGAGAATTAAAACAAAAACAAAGAGCATTAGTGTCGAATACCTAACCACAATAGAACTGAAGATTAAAGATTGATTCCACAGTTTAATCGATTATGGCTAAGATCAAATATCAAAAGCCTAATCCATTAAATTGAACATATTTAAAGGAAAATCAAAAATTTCTATTAGACAGAGGATGCCTCCACTGCGACATTAGAGGCTAATTGATTCCTCTCAGCTACCTAATACCACATGTAACTTCACCACATTCAACAGAGGCTGAGTAATGACCAGAACAGAGGATATTTTCCTCAATGCAACCAAGCAGTTATTCCACGCCAAACAGAATTATTGAAAATTATGACTCGGAGCCTTAAAGTCAGAAAAAGCTTACACCGAGCTTAATTATTAATGTAAAAACAATTAATATAGAGGAAATATATGTAAACTTCTCCATCGAGCCCCTCAAAGGCCGAGAAGCATTTATCTGTATTAATTGAACCTGGGAGATCTTTTATCCCATCCCACCTCCTCATTTATTCTATAAGTATTTCTGTAGAAGATGAGAAAATGTTGGTTGTAGAAATTTGAAATATACTTGTGCTCGAAACTTTCTAGGTGTAAATAGTGTTCAAAAGCTCCTAAAGCTCTGTTTGTGATCTAAAAGTAGGGTTGAGAAGTGAAGATGATTGCTGAATTGAAACATTGGACCTGAAGACTGTAACTGGTTTGACATCAATAACAAGCTCTTTCTTGGGATCCTGGTCTATATCACTCGTGAAGTCCTCCTTTCTGTGTATTTTTTTTCCTATTGTGTATGCAATTTTGTCCATTAATTCTCTAATAAAGAACAAAAAGCATAGAGTTAGGATTTACTGTTTATAGTACCCTGCTCTAACTAATAAGATTTATCTCAATTATTTCCTCTAATTTGTTTATTTAAGAATGACTCAATACAGTTAAGCAGTTAGGAATGTTGGCATTCCCTCATCCTACTATTTGCTTAAACATTGTTCTTGGATGTTATTTTCATTTATTTTCTTATTAAAGTTGGACTAGAAAAGTGATGGTGAGCCTTATTTTCTAGCTTCTTTCTCCAAAGGTAGATTTTGAAAGTTTCCCTTAGTTTTTGCTGAAAGCAGACTAGATTTAAAAGTATCTTATCTGATATTAAGTTGCACTTTGCTTCTCTTATGTGTTTTCATACTTTCTGAAGGTAATCATGTGGATTACTAGATTGTTTTTCAATTGAGTTGCTTTAATACGAACTTGCACAAGAAATTTATGGTGAGCCCTATTCTTGTTTGGTTTTAAATAGTTACTTAAGACGCTTTTCTTGTTTGGACAGACTATAAATCCTCATTGAAATTATTATATGTTTCCACCCCTCCAACACTTTATTGTTTCCATTCCATCTTTTTAATCTCAATGATCTTGTGATATATATGACTTGCCCCTTGGATCACTCTTGATTTTGTTGCTCAATTAAAGCCCTATTATGACTTCATAGCCCAATGGACTAAAAACCAACGTTATACCTATCTTTTAGCCAATGCTTGTTCTGATTGCTTGCAACTTCACACATTTGAAACCCTTTCCATTTAGGACTTTCCACTCAAATAATAATCATGCTCAACCATCCAAAACAAACAAAAACCCTCTAACTTCATAAATAGACTAATATCATTACCCAAAAGCTTTAAATATAAATCCATCTTTGCACTTATTGGAGAGATCCCTCTTCGGATTCAGGAGGGCTAGATCCTAGTATCCCAAAGTGGTTGAAATAGTGTTCTCTCTATAGTTTGAACTTGCCAATCTTTAAAATTATAGGGAGCTAACATTTCTGGCAACTCTGCTGGGGACTTTGAGTTATTTTCATTTTTAAATAATCATTGGATAATCAGAAACCCCTATCACACGAACATTTAGCATGTTAGCCAGTTCAGCCTCCAGAAACTAACATTTATGGCAACTCCACTGGGGAATTCTGAGTAAAAAATCATCCTATCTGCTTTTACAAACTCAAGAAACCTCTTTGTTCGATGACATTTTTTCTTTTGGCCAGTTGAGCCACTAGCAACTAACATTTCTGGTGACTCCACTAGGGAATTTTGAGTGTTTTTTCAGCCTAGGTACCTCTAAGACCTCAAGAAACCTTTGATTCAAGAACATTGTGTAGTGAGTAAAAAGCAACCTCTTCAAGCACTACCAAACCAATGGTAATCATGGTAAAACTTGTTTGAATCAATGACAAACTAGGCAAACCCTAGGATTCTCATAAGAGCTTATCTAACCTTGAAGGATCAACTAGCTTAGCCATAAGAGTACATTGCTTTTGTTTCATAACTGTAGCTAAGTTTTGAAACATATATACGACACTCTTAGAACCCATAAAAATTGAAAAATAACTCAGAAAACCCAAAAATATTTCAGATTGGTATTCAATAAGCATGGTGGTGGACCACAAAACCTTTTACCTCAAAAAGAGCTAAATACTACCACTTGGCGACTTCACAATCCTAAAAAGACCTTAAAACTAAATTGGGAAGAACCATTATCATTATAACATCATTTAAAATCAGTTAGAGGACGGTAGGATTAAAATTTGTGTAAAACATATTAGTTAAGCTCTTAAAGACTGTCATATTTGGTTGAAATTTTCTTGTTTAATTGGGTCTGAAAAACAGAGCATAGTGGCTCCTAGAAAGATCCATACTAGAGCCTATCCTGATCTAGACCCTCCTGAGATAGTTGATAACCCAGAAAGTATTCCTAGGAAGTCTCCTAAGACTAATTTTTCAATTGTTTTCAGATCACCCTTGAGAGCTAATTCAGTTCTTGAAAATCTTGCAGCTCTACAAAAATCACAAGTTGACTTAAGAAATCCATTTAGAACTAGGTCGCTTCATGATTTAGATCAGCTAGATTCAGAGTCTTCCCTTTCATCCCCAGATCAAAGTGAACATCTTGGTAGTAGCGAAACAACACCACTTAATTTACATTTCCTTTACAATTTAGGTGTCTCTCATCCAAGATCATCTAAGCAATCTATTCCTGGTCCATCCACATCTGTTCATCCTACATTCACTGTTAAAACCACTCTACATCAGCCCACTTTTTCTCTTGTTAATCCACCTCTTGTAAATCCACCTCCACCTCATATCATGGTAGCATGGTATGCTCCCTTAGTCCATCTTATACCATTAGTAAATCTTCCACAGGACTATCAATCCAAAATACCATTGTATTATGCTAGTAATGCTACTACTACATCACAACATGTGGATAAGATGAATGACTACTTTGACAGAAATGAAATTGATGATGAATCTGTCAAAATAAGACTATTTTCTCAGAGTTTGGGGGGAGAAGTAAGAAAATGGTTTAAAGGCTTAACCCCTCACAGTATAAATGATCTCCAAGATTTCCATCAGCAATTCTTAAAAAAATGGGAAGTGAAGAAGAATCCTCTCCAAATACTTTCTGATTACAAGAACCTCAATAGAAACACTGGGGAAAGTGTACAAGCTTACTGCACTAGATTTAACAGTGTGTATAATGCACTTCCCCCAGATATAAAACCTCCAAAAGGCTTAGTGTTAAACAATTTTCCTGAAGGGTTTGACCCTGAAATGGCCTATCGGCTAAGAGAGAGAGATCCTTTAACCCTTGAAGATATGCAAAAAGGAGCTCTTGCTATGGAAGTTAACTTGATGGAGAAAAGAGTAAGAATGATAAATGAGAAGAAAGTGTCCTTTAAGGAGGAATCTACAGCTTCTACTTCTAGCTCTAAGATGGAAAGAATGATGGAGGAGATGATGAAGAAAATGAGCATTCTTGAGAGAGCACAAGAAAATCAAAACCAAACTACTCCTCAAAACAGAAACCAGAACCAGAATCATAATTTTAGAAGAAATCAACCCCAAAATAGGCCAAGGGAAGATGATCAAAAAATCACTCCTCCATTTCATCAAAACTATGTGAGTGAGGTTGAAGAAACAGATGAGAAAACAGAGGAAGATGATATCAACTGCTGGGAGTAGCTAATGACGACTTTGAGGTTCATTATGATAGAAAACAAGGTCTATATACACCTTATGATGACAAAAGAGATGAGGATGAAAGCTATTATCAAGACATGGAGAATGTCATCATAGAGTCTCAAAAATAATATGACCTTCGAAGTAAAACCAATCAAGAAACTCCACAAACTAAAAACTCTGACAAATCTTCACAAAACAGCACTGTAAACAAACCTAAAGTTGTCAAAAATAAGGACAAACTAGTGGCTAGAAATTCTAATAGAGGTAAAGAGAAAGGCACTCAAAACAATGAAAAATAGAGTGCAGACCTTAGTAGTGTTAGCACCACAGCTAATACTCTTGTTAAAACAATTTTGTCAAATGTAAATAGAAAAAGTTAGCAAACAGATTTTGCTAACATAGTGGTAGTTAATAAGGCTGAGACAAATACTTCAAAGAATCAAATCTCTTTCATTTTGGAGCAGGAAATTTCAAGGATTAAAATATATGTTCCCCTTACTGAGTTAGCTGCCCAGAATGTATATAGATCTTAAATTTTGAAGGCTTTTAACATTGAAGAGAATAATGATACAGTCAATCTTAACGATGACCAGCCTGAGATTATTTTTGGTCCTAAGATTGAAGGTAGATATCAAGAGGGACTTGTTCCTCCTATTTATGTAAGTTTAAACGTTCATGAAAAGATTTTGCACAATGCTATGCATTATTCGGGGCCTCTCATAATTTAATGCCCAAAGCTGTAATGGAGAGCCTAGGTCTAGAAATCACCAGAACTTATAAATACCTTTACTCCTTTGACTCGAGCAGAGTAAAATGTTTAGGATTAATCAAAGACCTCTACATTAACTTAGCACAGATTGCAGCCAAATGTTTAGTCATGGATATGGTTGTGGCTGATGTGCTCCCAAATTATGGTATGTTATTATCTAGGTCTTGGGCAGCTAAGTTACAAGGGACTATGCAGATGGACATGACATATGCAACCATCCCCATTTTCAATCAGACTAGAAGACTTTACAGGGGGTCCCATATGCAGTACATGGAAACTAGCTAGGACAGGCCAGAAAAATCTCCTCTGTATTTTTTAAATACAAGCCTTGATTCTTTTATTTTGTTTAACAACGAAACATTTAGTGAAAAAGTCACTTTAATTTAATTAATGGCCAATAGAGAGGAGCTAGACACCCTAGAACTATCGAAATAGTTGGTTGAACCTGAAAACTATAGAAAACAGCACACTGGTCTTGAGCTACAAATCATGCATCCATCGCTTTTTAACCTTGATACTCAACTAAGAATTCCTCAACATAATGAAAAACCTGAGGAATTAGAACAAATTCAACTAAGTGCCAATATTCAAGAACAAGCTAGAAGCACTTTAGTTGAAGAGGACTGTAACCAAGATGAACCTGGAACTAGTCCTCTGTGGAGTATGAACTTTGACGGGTCGTTTACTAGGAGCAATGCTGGTGCAGGTATCTGAATTCGTAACACTGAAAACAACCACACAGAAATAATTTCATGTATATTGAACTTCTAGTGTTCGAGTAACATAGTGAAATATGAATCCCTTCTTTTAGGCTTACATTTGCTGAAGAAATTAGGAGCCAAGAAAATTGAAGTGCATGGGGATTCAGAATTAATCATTAGGAAAGTCAACGGGGAATACAACGCTAATCACCCTAGACTTAGAGCCTACCGAAACAATGTCGTGGATCTATTAAAAAAATTCAAGGAGTCCCAATTGATTTTTGTCACAAGAAGAAAAAATAACATGGCCCACGGCTTAGCTTTTGTTTCTAGAACATGCTTAACTCTATACGAAACCAAAGAATGTACAAATCAGATTAAATTCAGACCAGCTGTCCCTGATAACGAAAACTATTGGCAAGTATTTGATGAAGAAAAAAAAATAGAAGACTTCTTGCAATTCAGAAACAAATTTGAACTACACAGTTCAGATTCGGATTATGAAACAGATTGCCCTAGTGAAGAAAATTTTCTTGATGAAGAAGAAAAGTCTTCTGAACATGCTAATGTAAATCCACTGTCTAGCGAACTTAAAAACAAAAGAGAGATGAGTGCAGAGTTAGAAATAGAGGACTTAGAAACCCTACACTCTAAAGATCATAGTTTGCCAAAGGGTCTGGCCCCTTTAGAAGAGTTTTTTGATTTCAACGATGTGGCCAAAAAGCCAAAACTGGAACCTGTAGAGACTGAAGTTGAGGAGTGAAATATAGGCAGTGAACTAAAACCAATGATGATCAAACTATATAAGACTTTACCAGCTCACATTAAACTCAAATACATAGAGCTGTTTAAATAATTTTCTGATGTTTTTGCATGGAGTTACGAAGACCTGAAATCCTATGACACTGAAATAATTCAGCATAAAATCCCTCTCAAGGAAAACCAAAAGCCATTCAAATAAAAACTGCTCAGAATTAATCCTGTTCAGTTACCTTTGGTGGAGAAGGAGATCAAGAAAATGTATGAAGCTGGTATTATTGTCCCTATTAGATATTCTGAGTGGGTGTCTAATCTGGTGTTAGTTAGGAAGAAAACAAGAGAGATTATGCTTTGTATAGACTTTAGAGACTTAAAAAAAGCTTCACTCAAGGACAACTACCCTTTACCCAAGATGGACCATATTTTACAAAGGGTATTTCGTTCAAAAATAATTTCTTTGCTGGATAGCTACTTAGGGTATAATCATATTTTAGTTCACCCTAATGATCAATTAAAGATAGCTTTTACTACACCTTGGGGAACTTTCATGTATGTGAAAATGCCCTTCGGTCTAATGAACGCTAGTGAAAATTTCCAAAGAGCCATGGACATAGCATTCTCGGAAGAATTGGGCTACTTCATCATTATCTACCTTGATGATGTGACTGTTTTTTCAAAGACAGATGAAGAGCACTTAGCACATTTGAGAACAGTTTTCGAGAGATGCAGAAAGTTTGGGATATCTTTAAACCCTAAGAAAACACTATTCGGTCTCCAATAAGGTAAACTTCTTGGGCACATTATTTCAGAAGAGGGTATTAAGATAGATCCTAAGAGTATTGAGGCCATATTGCAAATCTATCATCCTCGAAACATCAAGGAACTACAATCTTTCATTCGAAAGATTAATTTCTTGAGAAGGTTCATACCCAACTTGGCTGAGCTCCTTAGAAACATTACAAACATGCTGAAAAAGGAGCAAGGGGTAAAATGGATCTTGGAAGCAAAGAAGTCCTTTGAGCTGGTGAAACAAGTGTTAACCAAAACATCGGTTCTAATAAGTCCTGATTTTTCAAAAGATTTTTATATTTTTTCATTTTCATCACAACATACAATAGTTGTTGTCCTTTTATAGAGAAATCCAGAAGGACAAGAGCAGCCTATTGCATTATTTAGCAAGGCTTTGAGGGATGACCCTCTGAAGTACAACATTATGGAGAAGCAAGCCTTTGCTTTGGTTAAAGCTTTAAAAGACTTCAGAGTATACATCTTGCACTCACACATCATTTCCTTTGTTCAAAATTCAGTTGTGAAAGGAATTCTAACGCAGGACCCAGATGGTAAGAGAAGTAAGTGGATTTTGGTTATTCTTGAATATGATTTAGAGATAAATCCCATTAAACTCATCAAAGGCCAAGGTCTAGCTAGATTAATGGCTGAATCCAATTTTGAAGTTCTTGATATTAATATGATTAATGCTTTATATGAACAAGAGGAAATCTCAACTCCCATTGTTGAAGACCATTTTATGAATTCCTCTTGGTATGATGATATTCTTTATGTTTTTCTTAATTTGAACACACCTCCTAGTTTGACAAAAACAAAGGCAAGGTTTATAAATTTAAAAGTTGTAAACTATTGCATTATAGATAAATTTATTTCTTGGAAAAATGCAAGTAGTATAATGCTTAAATGTTTGCCTGAGTATGATGCAAAGAAGGTTAAGCACGAGTTCCATGAAGGAGAATGTGGAGGCCACCTCTACTGGAAGACAACAGCCAACAAAATCCTAAGTGTTGGTTACTATTGGCCTACTCTCTTTCTTGATGTACATAAGATGATCATTTCCTGTCACAAATGCCAAATTTTTGAAGGAAAAAGGAAGCTGCTACCCCTACCTCTACATCCAATCACTATTGAAGCCCCTTTTCAGCTGTGGGGACTTGAATTCATAGGAGAAATCCATCCACCATCCTTTGCCCATCATAGATGGATTCTCACTGCCACAGACTACTTCACCAAATGGATAGAAGCCATCTTTTGTAGGCAAGCCAATGATTCTGTCATTATAAAATTCATGGATACTAATATTCTCTCTAGATTTGGCTATCCTACCAAGATCATCATTGATAATGCAGCAACATTTGGATCCAAGAAGATGGTTGAATTCTGTCACAAATATCAGATAACATTGGGTCATTCCACGGCCTATTACCCTCAAGGTAATGGACTTGCAGAATCCTCAAACAAAATTTTCGTGAACATAATCAAGAAGCTGTTTGAGGACAATAAGAAGTTTTGGCACACAAAGTTGTGCATGAACTATGGGCTGATAGATTGACATTGAAGAAATCTATTTCCATGTCACCCTACTAGCTTGTGTATGGTACAGATGCAATTTTTCCTACCAGCCTTGGTGTGCTAGTTATGAAGTTGATTCAAGAGGTTCAGTCTAAATATAATGACATGATCAGAAGGATAAATCAAACTATACATCTTCAGCAAACCAGAGAGGATGTTTATAACAAAGCATTGCAAAAGAAAGACAACATCAAAAATCTTTTTGAGAGAAGAACAAAGGCCAGCAATTTCAATGTTGGGGACAAAGTTTTAAAGTGGGACTCAACGAGAGAAGACAAGGGAAAGCATGGGAAATCTGACAACTTATGGCTTGGCCCTTATCTCATTCATTCTACTACTGGTAACAATGTCTTTTTCTTTTAGGAGTTCAATGGAGCTGAACTGTTTGGGGGTCCTGTCAATGGCAGGATGCTCAAACATTACTTCTCTTGAACCATGTCATGTTTTTAAGCCTTTTTATCTTTTTTCCCATTACAAATATTTCACCCATCATTGCATTCAAAGTTAGAAAAATCAAAAATACAAAAACAATAGAAGAACGAAAAGAGGGTAGATTGTAAAAACAATAAAGGTACAGCCCCATACCAAAAAGAGAAAAACAAGGTCTGAAAGTGTGCAAGCTCAAATGCCACTCCTAAAAACAACACTTTTAGTTAGTCATACAGCCTAATCATGAATAATTAGTTTTAAATTGACTGTTGATAGGTTAGTGAATTTGATTTGCCAAACAGCTTAATCTTGGCTTATCGGTAGGTAGATTACGCTAGAAATTAAAGGTTCAAACAAGCTCAAAATCTGAACCTAAGTTTCCAAACAAGAATGACTCAAATCTGTTTAAATTTCTGAGTCAAAACAGAGGTAAAAATGGTTCTAATCAGCTCAAAATCTAAACCAGATAATAAGGAAAGAACAACTCAAATAGAAGAAAAAAACAGAGTTGAAAAAGGAGAAGGTTGTGCTTGAAATTTCAAATTTTAAGCCTTCCATTTTGATTTAATTTTCTACAAAATAATATCTATGTGTAGCTTGTTTTTTATGTCATAGATCAGCAACAAGTTAGACTGTTCAATCCTGACTTGTATGATTTTAAATTTCTGTTTTAGAAATTAGAGAATAAAAATCTGTTAGACTGTTTAATCCTAACAGATTAGTAGATTAGGTAGAGAAGCATATGGACTCAACTGTTTAATCTGAGTTCATAGAGAAATAAGAAGTAGAATTAGATTATTTTTATGCTTTCAAAAGAATAAAATGTTGTAAAAAGAGTTTTCCAATCCAAGTGCACTCTAAAGAAGAAAAAATGTTAGATCAGTAGGATTGGGTACGTAGAAAGCTTGTGTTGATGAAAATCCATTATTTTTCATGGCTGCTAATATTTTCAGAGAAAAAGAATATCATCCAAGTAAAGGAAGTTTCAGCCCAATGGATGAGGCACTGATCAGGCCCCAGAGAATGCAAGTCTGAAGTTCTTGATGCCTTCAAGAAGGCACCATCCCCAAGTGGAGCCACTGTTAGCCACCTATAAGATTTGTTATATCAGAAGGTGGCTAAATCATTTTAGAGCCTTTAAGAAACAAGTTTTATTGCGAAATTTTTTTATCTCTTGAAGACTCATGAATAAATCATGCCCTTGTTTAATCTTCACTTCTGTTTCCCTTTTGAACTCAGAAATTCTTCAATTTTCATAGAGAAAAGACTGCTGCAAAATCTCATTTTTCCCCTCCTCCACTCAAAACTTACCTTCATTTTATTTTCTCTTTCCCCCATGAAATACTTCTATTTTTCATTCTTTCCCCTTTTACCTTCATGAAAATCCTTTTACAAGGTTTAAAAATCAATTTTGAGCCTTGCCGAAACCCCCAAATCCATCAAAAACCTTGAAAATTTTTAGAAAAAATAAGTTTTTTCACTATGGACTTAAGCCCCTTTGGTCTAAGTCCTAACCACTTCCCCACCATATGCCTTGGTGCTGGAACCAAGCACTAAACACTTTCGATGCTTATCGCATCAGAGAAAACCGGAGCACGCAAGTATTTTTGTCATATTAAAACTTCCGATGTGATTGGCCCTTCATATATAGACCCCAGTCCCTTTACTTTTCCATATAATCAAAGGCCCCGCAATCAGGCACTAGGCCTCATTGTATTAACCCGCCCTGACACCATAAAACCTTCATATTTCATAAGTCTTTTATTTATATATATATATATATATATATATATATATATATATATATATATATATATATATATATATAAAGGGGCCCGTTGTTCATTGGTTGAGCCCTTCTCCGCCGTTGATCTTGGGCCAATCCGATGGCCAGTGCTGTATCGCATCGAAGATTTCCATTGGCGCATTGTAATATTTTATCGCTCCCCCTCCAATTGGTCACTCCCCGATTCATCCTCCACCATCGATATGTTCTGCAGATTGACGACCCACAATCAATCGCTTCGGTGCTCGCATGTCCATTACACTGTCGATCGCGAAGCTCTGATTGCATCTGGGCCGTCCAACAGTCCAGATCTGACAGTCCAGATCTTTCCTCCCGACTTTGGTTAAAAATCATATATACCCCACTGTGTAATGTTTTTTAGCCAATCTTAGCCGTTGATCTCTGCAGATCAACGACCCATATTAACCCTTCCTTCGCCTCATATTTTATTTCTTTATGCCTCAGATTCGATCTCCACCATTCATTTCTTTGATCCAATGGCTTAGAGTGAAATCGCCTTCGCTCTGCCCCACCTGTTATCACCCGTGCATCATATCAATATCACGCCTCGCTTCTCACGGTTTGATCTGAGGCCCTAGATCTAACGGCCGATTTTCCATATCACGTAACTTTAAGCACGGGCGTTAATTCCCCAAAATCACGCGATATGGGAGGTGTTCAAATTCCACGTGTTAGGCGGGAATGCATATAGCGTTCGAAAAGGAAATATCGCCTCCCTGCCTTATCACCGCACGATACTGCTTGTTTCTTGGACCAAAACCACCCTTCCCCATTTGCACTATGATCTAGCGCATTCCTCCTTGACCGTTGATCTCCGCAGATCAACGGTCTCAGATCATTTTCGCCTTGTTTCATCACCCTCTACCTTTTCCAAAGAGCTTTCAACGAGCAATATTTGTTGTTGATCTCATGGCCTGATCTCATCTGACGGCCCATGATCTTCTAAGAAACCCAAATTTTCCTCAATGCGTTTTTCCTCCACCAAGGGATTTTCTCTTATTTCCTTTGTATTTCTTCTGTTTCCACAAAAAGTAGCCCTTCTCCATTGTATTGACCTAGTTGCTCCTAACCGTTGATCTTCGCAATATCGACAGATCTGACTTGATTTTCACAACCGCTTCTTCCTAACCGCCTCCTTTGACCCTCAACGCACAATCTCTGCCATTGGATGCTGTCATCCAATGACCACACTCTTAACCAAAGCCTCCTAAGCAGTTTTTCCCTAATACGCATTTTTTTCTAATTTTTATTGTATTGTGTAGGATTTAAAAGGTTTTAAAATGTTTTAAAAGAAAATGACAGCCGAGGATGACGATCCTCCAGGCTTTTGTTTACTAAAGAGTATCCATACACAAGGTTGCAACACCACGTTTTTACGGTGTCTCATGAACATTGGAAGCTCTATAAAGCCCCTCCACACTTGCACATCAACAAGACATAGAGAATTAGAACAAAAACAAAGAGTATCAGTGTCGAAGGCCTGACCGCAGCAGAACTGAAGATTAAATATTAATTCCACAGTTTAATGGATTACGGCTAAAATAAAATATCAAAAGCCTAATCCATTAAATTAAACACAGTTAAAGGAAAATAAAAAATATCTGTTAGACAGAGGATGCCTCTACTGCCACATCAGAGGCTAATTGATTCCTCTCAGCTACCTAATTCCACCTATAACTTCAATGCATTCAACAAAGGCTGAGTAATGACCAGAACAGAGGGTATTTTCCTCAATGCAGCCGAGCAGTTATTCCACGCCAAACAAAGTTATTCAAAAATATGACTCAGAGCCTTAAAGTCAACAAAAGCTTCCACCCAGCTTAATTCTTAATGTAAAAACAATTAATACAGAGGAAATATCTGTAAACTTCTCCATTGAGCCCCTCAAAGGCCGAGAAGCATTTATCTATATTAATTGAACCTGGGAGATCTTTTATCCCATCCCAGCTCCTCATTTCTTCTATAAGTACTTCTGTAGAAGATGAGAAAATGTTGGTTGTAGAAATTTGAAATATACTTGTTATCAATAATTTCTAAGTGTAAATAGTGTTCAAAGGCTCCTGAAGCTCTATTTATGATCTATAAGTTAGGCTAAGAAGTGAAGATGATTGCTGAACTAAAAAATTGGACCTAAAGACTATAACTGGTTTGACATCAATAACAAGTTGTTTCTTGGGATCCTGGTCTATATCACTGGTGAAGTGCTCCTTTCTGTGTAATTGTTTTCCTATTGTGTATGTCGTTTTGTCCATTAATTCTCTGATAAAGAACAACAAGCATAGAGTTAGGATTTATTGTTTACATTACCCTTCTCTAACTGATAAGATTTATCTCAATGTTTTCCTCTAATTTGTTTATTTAAGAATGATTCAATATAGTTAAGCAGTTAGGAATGCTGGCATTCCCTCGTCCTACTGTTTGCTTAAACATTGTTCTTGGATGTTATTTTCATTTATTTGCTTATTAAAGTTGGACTAGAAAAGTGATGGTGAGCCCTATTTTCTAGCTTCTTTCTCCAAAGGTAGATTCTGAAAGTTTCCCTTAGTGTTTGCTGAAAGCAAACTAGATTTAAAAGTATCTTATCTAATATTAAGTTGCACTTTGTTTCTCTTTAAGTGTTTTCATACTTTCTGAAGGTAATCATGTGGATTACTGGATTTTTTTTCAATTGAGTTGCTTTAATACAAACTTGCCCAAGAAATTTATGGTGAGCCTTGTTCTTGGTTGGTTTTAAATAATTACTTAAGAGGATTTTCTTGTTTGGACAGACTATACATCCTCGTTGAAATTACTATCTGTTTCCACCCCTCCAACACTTTATTGTTTCCATTCCATCATTTTAATCTCAATTATCTTGTGATATAGATGAATTTCCCCTTGGATCACTCTTGATGTTGTTGCTCAATTAAAGCCCTATTATGACTCCATAGCCCAATGGACTAAAAATGAGTGTTATATCTATATTTTAGCCAAATCTTATTCTGATTGCTTGCAACTTCACATCTTTGAAACCCTTTCCATTTAGGACTTTCCACTCAAATAATAATCATGCTCAACCATCCAAAACAAACAAAAACCCTCGGACTTCATAACTAGCCTAATATCATTACCCAAAAGCTTTAAAGATAAATCCATCTTTGCACTTATTGGAGAGATCCCTCTCCGAATTTAGGAGGGCTAGATCCTAGAATCCCAAAGTGGTTGAAATAGTGTTCTCTATGCAGTTTGACTTTGCCAATATTGCAAATTACAGGGAGCTAACATGTCCTTGGTGAAAGAAATTGCCCACACCTTTTGCACTGCATGCTTCAAGGGGATCATGAGAGATGACATGGCCATTATAGTAGATTACTTGTTTCTTTATGATATGGGCCATGTGATTGTTTGGAACACTTGGGACATGCCTCTCATGAGAACTTGGGAGGAGATTTTCTATGGATTACCAAGCTGGGAGGTAACCCATTTCATTTGGATGATAGCATGGAAATGGGAGTCTCTCATTGAGAGTGAAGTCCCCTATGATTATCATCACTTCTACTTTGAGAAGGCCATTCATCAGCAAGAAGGTTTCCATATAAACCTTCCATTCTTTCATGATGAGAGTCATTTGGTTTATCCACCAAAGGCTGACTTACACACTTGGGAGGAACCATTGGGGGACAGAATTGTTTCAGAATATCTAAAGCAATGGTGGATACTATTGTATGTAGAGGCCACAAGAGGAGGAGGGGAGATTTTGCAGCACCCTTGCAGTTGCTTGAGGACAAGAAAAATTTGGGAGGGGAAGACTGTAATATTCCTAATTTAGCATGCATCTAATAGGAATCTTAATTTTCATCTTAATATCTAGTTAAATGAATAAATGGGTAAGGAGGCACATAAGTTGCTTAAGTAGGCATAAAATCCCTTTTAATATGAAAAGGGATTATGTTTATAACTAGATCAAACATCCCCATGTGTGAACAAGGTCTAATATGTGTGGACAAGGTCAAGTTTTACCAAGTCAACATCATGAATATGTGAGGAGTGGATCATAAATAAAGACAGCTTAGTGTGAATGAAGATTAATCTAGTTAGTCAAGATAAAGACACCTTGGGTGTGAAAGGATAAAATTCATGGAGACTAAGTCATGGTTGACTAAATCAAACAGCATTGTAAATAGAAGAGCGGGACTAATAGAGACAACATAATTTTGCAGGAGGAGCCTTTGATTGGAAGTAACCTCATGAATGGGTGGGACCCATGGTAAGGAAGCTCGTCATCTATATAAAGGAGGGAATGGAATCCATATGGGGTATGATTGAAGATTATGATTTGATAATTGGTTCTGTTTAGACTTATTTCATGCTTCAGCTGTTTAGCTAAGTTTGCTGCACTGTTTAGTGCAAGGTTTTTCTCGGGTGGGAATTCCCCACTCTTCCTTGGAGATCTTGTTTAAGAAATCTAAGTGGAGTTTCCTAGGCTTCATTTCCACTATTAATCACTTGGCCAAGCAGTCATATTTAGAAAAAACACATTCCCTTGCAGAAATTTCATTATTTCTTAGGGTGTTGCAGTGTAGGGGTTTAATCCCTTGTATTTTGAGCTAGTTTCCTCGAAGGAGGATCAACCTCATTCCCAGAAAGCTAGTAGGAGGAGCTACAACCATTTATTTGTACATTCAGCCATTTTTATGTAGTTATTCAGCTATAAAGTGTGATTCATCCATATATCTGTAGCATATACTTATTGCACATCATGTTGATCAAGAAAACCTTCCCGGGTCATCTTGGATTTATGTAAAAGAGACTAGATCTCTATTTTTATTATCTTATTTGATTAATATATGAGAATATTTTATTTGTCTCTTATTTCTAAGTATAAACCTCAATAATCTTCGTTGTCACTTTCTGTAGTAAATCTGTGTTGTAGTAGTCTTGGGGTTGTAGTATTTTTGGGTTGTTTTGGGCATAGGAGGCTTGTTTAAGTGTGCAAAAGTGATTTTTTTCTGATTTCCTTTTGTATTTGGTTGATATAATGTCTGATATAGTGGATCCATGGGCTTCATTCATCTGTTAATGCATAAATTCTGAAGAATTTGTTTTTTGTGCATATATTACTGATTTCCCCATTTAGGAATATTACAAAAATAGCCTGACACATTTTCTTGCTTCACCTCTCTTATAGGAATAATTTATCTTTTTTCACCTTTAGTTATCTATTTAAATAATATTTTTCATTGACACTTATCCATTTTTGGGTAGAAGATGGATCCAGACTTATTAAGAGCAAGAGAGTTTGTTTCTTCAAAGAAGCATGTAAAGACATCTATTTTAGTTTTGCTCATTTATAATTTTCCTGTTCTCCTTTTCTAATGATTGTATAAGCATGTAAAACCCATAATATAAATAATAAAATATGGGCACAAGGTTTCCCGAATAGAAATGAGTTCATGGTTTCACCAAAACTCTTCTTACAGATGTATCATATTTTTCGTCAGAAATTCATCAACCAAAAGACATAACCAACACAAGTAATATAGGCCAAAGGTTTAGCCAAATTTTGAAGTGTCACAAAAATCCTTTAGACTTCAGCCACACACAGTCTCAGAAACCAAAACATGTACAAGGAAAACAATTATTCACATAGCGAAAAAAAAACAAGAAACAAAGATGAAAAAATCAACAACAATAAAGAGAAGAAAACTATGTACATATTGGAGGGAAAAACCCCTGATTGTTATTGAAAATAGTGTTTCAAATCTTGGCCATTGACAAGGAGAGACTTAATATTCCCATCAAGTGATTGAAGATGATAAGTATGTTGGCCAAGATTTTCATGCACTATGAATGACCCATTCCACAGAGATTGAAACTTAGTGTGTTTTCCTTTTTCTTCGTGTGATTCGTCCTAATTTAAGACTAAGCCACTGACACTAATTTTTTTCTTCTCTGTATACTTCTTGCCAAACCACCTCTTGATATGAATTTGTGTTAGGGCCCTATATTACCAGTATAGTCTCCTATTTTTGTTAGTGTATCCCCATTATAGTTATTGTTGTACCCCTGTACTCCCCATATTGCTATTACTGTGCCCTTACATTATTAATGTTAGGTTGGCTAGGATTATAATGTGGCCCCATGGACTCCTATATATATATAAAGGAGGTTTTGTCATTTTTTTCATCCAAGAATTATTAATTTAAGTATTTTAAAGGAGGTTTACCCCTCAAAGAGGTTGATTCTAAGGCATTGATCTATATTTTCTTCTATTTTATGAGTTGGTTTCATAACATTTGGTATCAAAGCTTTGGATTCTAGTGTTTTGCTACGTAAAAATGGTCATCGTGGCATTCTCGCTATAAAGTTTTTTCTACAAATGTTGAAAAGTTAAAAAAAAAACCCATTTGTGAATAAATCTGGAGGAACTTGATGTAAAAATTTCAAATCTTGGTTCGCAATATTTTTGGAGATATGATCTGTGGAAAATAGGGTTTTGGCAGGCTCCCAAATTTCATCTCAAAGAGTTGTCCTTGGGAAAATCATCATAACTCCCTCTCTAAGTGTCAGATTGGAATTATGTAAAAAGTAAAAATTGCGTTTCTCCAATTAGAAATGCTTGTGCCTTAATACGCGGTTTTATGTGCGGGAACTCGCGTACATACGCGACTGTGTTTCAGGAAACCCGCGTATCCTAAGACACCTTCTAAATTTCAACCAGATCTGATTCTTTGTAAGGCAAAGACAGTGTTCAGCTCCTTTCTGAGATATTTGACTGCTTCCCTGGACTACAGATATAACAGAATAGTGTAGTTGTGTCTTCAAGCGTCATCCATTGGTTGTAGCATAAGCCCATTAGTAACTAAGCCTTCGGATCCTTTGCAGCATCAATACATTCTTTCCAAAAGAGATTATCATATCAGAACAGCATCAAGCAATCATCCATGTGGTCCAACATCATCAAGATCTTCAAGATTTAACATGAAGTAACATATGTAGGCAAAAGATCTCTCAACCATAGAACACACTCTGCATGATTTATTTCTGAATCAAATGACATCCAACTCATCCATGTGTGAGTACAAAGGATACTTATCAGCAACTAGGGCTCAAAAACTCATCATAATAAATCATGTACCAAGACATCATCATTTGAGCATGAGTATCACAAAAACCAAAGAACAAGCAGTCATATTGCCAACAATACAATCATTAGTATTCAACCTGCTGCTCCCCCTAAACCAATGCTCTTCCTTAGCTTGCAATCTGAAGCACCTTTCAATAGCACGTCATCAACAACAATCTCTGCATGATCTGTCCTCATCTCTGAATTATAAGACTTTCATCTCAACAATGAGTGCTCTTCATCATAAAGCAACCAGGCTTCATCCATAATGTTCAACACAAGAACCCATGCATCATTTCATTATTATGAGTATAACCAGAATAATGCTAACAGTGCAATCATCAGCAGTCAGACTGATGCTCCCCCTGGACCCCTGCTCCAGATCTTCAGTTATCAGATAAATTCTTTTATCATCAATGCATACGCGACTGTGTCTGCTGAAACTCGCGTGTATACGCGACTTTTGTGAATATAACTCGCGTATGGAAAGTGTAATATAGAAAATTTTACACCTTCATCTTCTTCTGCAAATTTACCTTCTGTTCCTGTATTTTCTTCACACCAGATACACTGTCAGAAATACATCTAACCAGAATAATCAAATCAACCATGAGAGTCATCATGCATTGCTCCCCCTGTGACGATACATTACTAAATCTCCTAATGTATCCCACATCATTCCTGAAGTCAATCAGAGAAGTAAGCTTCAGAAGCGGATGACTGCAGTAGGGTCAGAATTCCCTACGTTTCTGATCGGTCCTCCTTCTTTTTCCAAATTTGCTTGAACTTTCTATTTGAGTGTTGGAAGTTATCCACTTTCCCAGATCTGTTCATCCTGCATTCCTTTTCTACATGTCCATACTTATTACAAGCATAACATCTCATGTGGTCAGAAAAATAAGCATAAGAATCATAAAGAGTATTTCTAATCTTCCTCCTTTTGCAATCAGTTGCTTTATGTCCATACATGTTACATGAGAAACAATATCCTCTGAAGAGACTAGAGCACCTTTCTGAGTAGGATCTGTTTGTTTGTGGCTGAAACAATCTACTTCTGCAATTTGTTGCAACATGCCCATAGTTATGACATCTAAAGCATTCAACATTATTGAATGATTTCCTTTGAGTATTCATGACTGTTGGTTGACCTTTTGTTTCTTTCAACACTTCATGTTTTGCATTGTCTTCCTTTGAATCATTAGCATTCCCTTGTGAACTAGATTCACCTTTAATGGTTTCATGGAAACCAAGACCATGTTTGATAGCAGGAGACCTTTGATTACTCAGAATATTGCCCAAGATTTTAGTACTATCATGAAACCTCAAAAGTTTAATCTTTTCTTCTAATTTACTTTTGAGAATGTTTACCTCAACCTCCAAGCCTTGGCATTGCTTGGTCATGCTTTCTTCTTTCCTTCTTCCATCTTCTACTTGATCCTTCAGATTTAGGATTTCTTCTTTCAACCAATTTCCGTTGTCTTCACATGTTTGCTGCAGCTCTTCATTCTTCTTGTTTTATGCTATGAGATCTTCTTTGAGGGAGACAATTTCTGCTTCAAGTCTTGCATTCTTCTTATTTGATTTATCCAAGTCTTCTTTGAGGGAAACGATTTCTGCTTCAAGTCCTTCCTTATCAAATGATGGTAGATGTTCCTCACTCTTCTTACTTGATGCTTCAAGTTTTTCTTGTAGAGAGATGATTCCAGCTTCAAGACCTTCATTCTTCCTTTTTGATTTTTCCAGATCTGTTTTTAGAGAAACGTTTTCTGCTTCAAGTCCTTCATTCTTCTCATTTGATTCTTCAAGTTCTACTTGTAGAGAGATGATTCCAGCTTGATATCCTTTACTTCGATTGTATACATCATCGAACATCCTTTTCAGTTTAAAGCACAAAGCTTTGGAGGCAGCGTCCTTCTCATTAAATATTCTTTGTTGATCTTTGATAACTTCTTTTAAATCCTCAACATCATTGCTTGCACAGATAAGATTACAAGGATCACTATCAGATTCATCTTTGTCAACTTCTGTTGTACCGGTTTTCTGAGACATCTCCTTACCTTGAGTATTTTGCTTCTTTGCCATGAGTACTTGTAGAGCTTGGTCAGAATATTTTTCAGCTTCTTCTAGGTTGATAGCATATTCTTCACTATTGTTTGTACCACTAAGATCTTTCAAAGGATGATCCCAATCACTATCAGATTCATCTCCTTTGATTTCTGGTATCCATGTTCTCTGAAATATCTCCTTTCTTCGAATAGGCTTCTTCTTTTGCTTCTTTCCCATTGCGACGGATCTCCTTCAAGCGATCAAGCTTCTGCAGAAGGACCATGCTCTGAAACCAATTGTTGGGAAAAATACTGAGAGGGGGGGGGTGAATCAGTATTTACTGCATAATCAAATCTTTTTACTTTTTCATTCCTTAAAACCCATACGCTACTTTCCTTCAGTAAACTAGCGTATATACGCGGATCCCCTTTATGAAACTAGCGTATACAGAGATCTAGATATGTCATTAAATCTTCACTTAAACCATTCCATCATTTATTCTTCAGATATTCAATAAGCAGTAAACAGGAGCAGTAAGAACAGAATAAATCATGACACAAAGCATCACACATGAACACCGGGATTTTTAGGTGGAAACCCAAGTCGGGAGAAAACCACCGCTGCAGTTGCTCAGCCTTAAATATTTTATTATAGAGAAAACATCTTAAAACATATGTGCTGGTGCAGACTCCTACCAGCACGCAGGCACCCACCTGCGCTCGTTTACCAGCCTCTCCTGGAAGGGAGCTCCAACCCCCTGACTCGTTTACCAGCCTCTCCTGGAAGGGAGCTACGACCCCCCGATCTCGTTTACCAACCTCACCTGGAAGGGAGCTACAACCCCCTGACTGAAGGCTACAACCCTCAACACCACCTTGGACCACGTTTCATCAATTTTCACACTGGATCCAACAACTTCAATAGAACACCACTTGCAGGCCACATTTCATCATATTTTCATACTGGACCCTTTCCATACTTTTAAGCACAACCATACATCATCAACAGATACATATCAACACAGATCAGATAGCACAAACACAGCAGAATAGCTCAGATATTTCATACCCCTTGCTTCAGCAAACCCTAGTTTGCATACGCTCTTTTACTTCACTGATTTCGCGTATATACGCGCTTCCGTCCACACAAACCGGCGTATACCTCGGTGTATATTTTATTGCGCATACGCGCTTTCTCTTCGCTGAAGCTGCGTATATACGCGCTTCCTCCGCGTCGAAGTAGCGTATAGATCTTCAATCATTACAGAGCAGCATACTTCATCAGATCAGATGTTCAATTCAGATTTACCCTTTTACTTAAGGGAGATGCTCGCCTAGATGTTCACCTCATCACAGATCTAGGCCTTCCATAAACAGATCTAGTAGATACAAGTGCATTTCAGATCTAGATCCCCTTCTTCTTCATTGGTGCATCATATATTCAGATTTATCATTCAAGTGTAACCCTTTCCATTCAGATCTACTTCAGAGAGAAGTATTCATTCAAGCTCGTACATCTTGCTCCCACACTCATCATTTGCACAATGAATTTCTTCTCCTTATATATGATTACCCTTTTCATTAATACCATGAGCCCCTTTTTTCAATAAATCTAAGTGCACCAATACCATGAGCTCAATACCACTAGCGCCTTCAATACCATGAGCCTTCAATACCACGGGCCCCTAGATTTTCACTTTTTGAGCGCTTTAGCCCATACCCGACTTGGCACGTTCTTTTCCGCGTGCATACGCGATTTCCCCTAGTCCAATCCGCGTACACCAAGAGACATACTCTTTTTCATCATATTTTGAGCACATTCTGAATTCTTTTCTTCATTGCCTTTTGTACACACTGTAGATACATCATATTTTCTTCATCAGGAACATATTCTTTCAAGCACAACTTCATCAAGTTGTCATCATCTTCATCAGGTGGGTTGCCTTTCAAGAACAACATTCAACATCATATTGTCAACAAACATCATATCACATCAGATTTACATCATTTACCAAGTCCATCAAGTCAAGCATAACTTCATCAGGTGGATTGCCATCAAGGACAACACATGTCAATAGACGCATGTCTTCATTGCTCTTTAGTGGGTTGCCATCAAGGACAACACTGTGATCATATTTCCAACAACTCACGATGAGAAAAAAAGAAATGTTAATCATGATTTTTTAGACTCTAATGTTGGATTTAGGACCCACCATATTCCAAATATAGATACGAGGAATTTTTATGGCAAGGATCTGATAACTTGGATACTACAAATGGGGCAACACTTTGAGCTCCATAATATGAAAAACACACAAAATGTACACATTGCAACTTTATATTTAGAACAAAATCAGTTTGTATGGTATCAATGGCTTTTTTATCTTAAACCACTGATCAGTTAGTCAATTTTTAGGGAGGAAATGATAGCACATTATGAGGATACAAAAATAAACACCTTCTTTAGCCAACTGATCAAAAAAAAAAAACGATTCAATGATGGAACACATTGAGGACTTCCAAAGATTGAATATAAGGGTAAATAATATTCCAAAGGAACTTAGGATTGATGTCTTCATAGGGACTCTAAAGGATAACATACAACATGAGGTTTGACTTTGGAAATATGATACATTGGAGAAGGCATTTAGGTTGGAAAGAAAATTTGAAATAAAAATTATGGCAACAAGGAAGCCTACGTCTCACAAATATAAAGATGGAAGTATTGCTACTCCTAGACTTCCACAACCTACAAGGCTTACACAAAAATAATTGGAAGAAAAAAGGGAAAAGGGGCTTTGTTAAAGTTGTGATAGAAAATATAATAAAGGTCATAAGTGTGTTGAGAAGAAATTAATTTACATAGATTGTGAAGAGGAGGAATTAAAGGAACAAGAAACTTCAAAAGAAGAGGATATACACCAGGAACCAACCCTAGAGAAAGAAGAAATGAATGTGACCATATGCTGTAATGCATTGGCAGGAATTACCACTCCTCAAAATCTCAATATAGAAGGACATATCAAGACTAAAAATGTAATAGTACTTATTGATTTGGGTAGTACCCATAATTTAATTCATTGTAAGGTAGCCAAGGAATTGAAATGCTTCCTATACCGAGTGCTAGATTGTCAAGTGATGGTGGAAAATGGAGGAGCTATAAATTGCTTTGGAAAGTTCCATAATATCAAGCTAACCCTGGTGGAATATGTATTGAATATTCCAATTTTTTCGATTCAAATGGGTGGTGATGATGTTGTACTAGGAGTACAATGGCTACAATCTTTGGGGATGGTAGCTTTCTTTTTTCAAGAACTTTTCTTGAATTTTTTTTGGAAGGAAAGGAAGTTGAATTGCGGGGTTTCATAAGAAATTCATGTAAGATAATAAGATCTAATGTCATGACAAATATTCTGAATAAATAAAAATGGGGCTTCATTTCACAATTATGCTCACTAGAAGTTCCAACATCAAAATCATCTATTTCTCTAGATCTCCAGAAAGTCTTGGACCATCATTCGAAGGTGTTTGAAACTCCCAAAGGACTACCAGATATTTGTGATCATGATCATGCTATTAATTTATTCCAGGAATTGTTCCTCCAAACATCAGGCCTTACAAATATCCTTATGTACAATAGAGCAAAATTGGACGTCTGAATGCAGAAATGCTAAAGGTTGGTATAATTCAACCTAGTCAAAGTTCTTTCTCTACTCCAGTAGTATTGGTGCACGAGAAGGATGGATCATGGCACATGTGTCTCGATTGTAAGGAGCTCAATAAGCTCACTATTAATGATAAATTTCCCATTCCTATGACTGATGAATTATTGGATGAATTACATGGATAAATTTATTTCACCAAGGTTGATCTTCGTTTAGGATATCATCAAATTATAATAAATACTAAAGACATTATGAAAACAGCATTTTGAGCTCATAAGGGTGATTATGAATTTTCGGTCATGCCTTTTAACCTTAGCAATGCACCTTCTACATTTCAAGGGTTGATGAATTCGATTTCCAAACCCTTCCTTAGAAAATTTGTGTTAGTATTTTTTGATGATATACTAATCTTAGAAGGATCATGTTCAACATGTTGACAGGGTGCTCAAACTATTGGAGGAGAAACAATTATATGCAAAAACATCCAATTTTTTCTTTGGAGTACAAGAGGTGGAATATTTGGGTCATATTGTATCTCAGGAGGGTGTTAAGGTAGACCTTAACAAAATTAAAGCCATTAAGGAATGGGAATTCCCCACAACCATAAAGAAGTTGTGAGGATTTCTCGAGTTAACATGATAGTATTGAAATTTTGTTAATTATTATGGGAAAATAGCAGCACCTTTAACAACATTATTGAAGAAAGATGATTTTTCATGGAATCCTAAAGAAAATAAGACCTTTGAACATCTTAAAGAGGAAATGTGCCAAGCACCAGTCTTAGCTATGCCAGAATTCACAAAAACTTATTGTGGAATGTGATGCCTTAGGAAATGGAATTGGTGATGTTTTAATGCAAGAAGGGAGCCCATTGATTTTGAAAGCCGTCTAATCAGGAAAGTATTTACATAAAGTTATTTATGAGAAGAAAATGTTGGAAATACTACATGTAGTAAAGAAATTGCTACCTTACCTAATGGGAAGACACTTCAAGATAAAAAATGATCATGATAGTCTTAAATACTTTTTGGAACAAATACTATCTTCAGAAGATTAGCTAAAATGGGTCACAAAGATGTTGGGTTATTAATTTGAAATCATCTACAAAAAAGGGAGCTAAATATTGTTGCAAATGCACTCTCAAGGAAGGATGAGGATGTAGAAGCATTGCTTTGTGCCATTTCTATTATCCAGCTAGGTTGGATAACCAAAGCAAGGGAGGAATGGAAGAATGAAAAAGAATTGTGGACACTAATTCAAAATTTGCAGCAATATTTGAGTACATATCATACATTTAGTTGGAAAACATTATTCCTTATGGTACAAATATCACTTATATCTTCATTAGGGGAATTTTGAGGTCTAAAATGGGCCTCCTAAGAAAAATGTACGACCAAAGTAAACTTTATGAGAACCAATAGTATTCAAGATGATGTTGTCAACCATTGGAGATGATTCACCATTTTTCAAGTAAAAAATTAAAAATATTGAAAAAAAATAATATAATAAAACTACTTTTTAAACTCGTATTTTCAACTTATCTCCCTAAGGGTTTACTCAAATTTTGAGTGGGAGTACTCGTTGGATCAAAAATTTAATTCCTCATCCAAGGATTATCCATGTTGCATACTTTTGATGGAACCTAATACACTAAAAAAGAGAAATACATGAAAAAACGTGATTGCAATCACGTTTTTCATGTATTTCTCATTTTTCATTTAGAAAAATACATCAAAAGTATGCAACATGGGTACCCCCTTTAAGGGTAATTAAATTCCGCATCCAATGAGTGTTCCTACATGAAATTTGAGTAAAACCTTAGGGAGATAAGTTTAAAATACGAGTTGAAAAAGTAGTTTTTCTATTTTCCCTCTAAAATTTGATAATGTAATCAAATCTTATTTTATTATTTCCATTATTATTTTATAATTTCCTTAGGAGGCCGATTTAGACCTCAAAATTTCCCTAATGTGTAAAAATTCCCAACTAAAACAAAATATTATTTTAGAATTGCACACCTCTCCCTTAGGAGGACACTCGAGATTTTTAAAAACTTACCACAGGGTAAAGAAAGAATTTTTTTTGGGATGGCCTTAAATCTAATACTCAAAAGTTTTTGGCATATTTTTTGGTTTTCCAGCAAAATAAAGTTGAGACAGTTAATACCCCCAGGTCTGCTATAACCCTTATCCATTCCAAATAAACATTGGGAGGAGGTTTCAGTGGATTCTATCATAGGTTTACCTATGTCTGAAGGAAAGCGTGTCATCATGGTGGTATTTCATAGGCTTACCAAGTATGCACATTTGTGTGCATTATCTCATCCATTTTAAGTGATTACAATTTCTTCTACAATTATGGAAACAATTCAAAAGCTACATGGAAACCCAAATATTATTGTAAGCAATAGAGATCCCTTTTTCACTAGAAATCTTTGGTTTCTTATTTGGGTACTCAAATATCTCATAGCTCATCTTATCATCCTCAATCTGATGGGAAAACTGAGATAGTGAAATTTTTTTTGGAAGGATATCTTCATTTACTTGTATCTGATAAAAAAAGACAAGTTGTCAATTGGTTACCTTTGGCTGAATGGTGGTATAACATTTCCTTCCACACTGCAGTAAAAATGATGCCATTTATGGAACTTTATGCATATCATCCGTCATCCATCACATCATCTTTAAGATAGAAATTTAAGGTTAAAGAAGTGGAAGATTACATAGAGCATCAAAAACAAGTTCACCAACTCTTAAAGGATAACCTAAATTTGGCACAGAATCGAATGAAACAACATGTAGATCAACATCGCAAGGAGAGAAGTTTTGATGTAGGTGACTAGGTATTTTTATGGCTACAACCATACAAAAAAATGTCCTTCAAACATTATAAGAAGGATAATAAATTATTGCCAAAGTACTATGGTCCTTACAAGGTGCTGCAAAATATTGGTACTATGACATACAAATTGGAGCTTCCTACATCTTCCTGAGTGCACCAAGTTTTCTATGTTTCATTCTTAAAGATGGTTATAGGTGACAAACTTCTGGTTCAAAAAATATTGCCAAAAATTCATGAGGAAGGAAAATTAATATTGGAGAATGAAGTAGTCATGGAAAAAAGAACTCAACAACTATGAAATCGATGAATTTCAGAGTATCTCATCAAATGGAAGAATTTACCCACTGAAGATTCAACATGGGAGGATGGGAATTTTATATAGAAGCATCCAAAACTACTCAAGTGTTGAGGAAATTTTTTTTTTTGAAGGATAGGGGCATGTTAGGACCTATATTAATAGTGTATTCCCTTTTTTTTGTTAATGTAGCCCCCTTATTGTTATCAGCGTACCACTGTAGTCCCTATATTGTTATTATTGTGACCCTACATTATTATTGTTAGGTCGGCTAGGATTATATTGTGGCCCCATGGACTCCTATATATAAAAAGGAGGTTTTTTCATTTGTGTCATCTGTTGGGGTTCCCATGTTCTGGCAAGTTTGGAAATACCAAAAGATGAGACAACATCAGAACCACTTTCGAACCTCAGGATCTAGCCCTCCTGGGTCCAGATAGGGATCTCTCAATGATAGGAAATGATATATGTCTTTGAGGCTCTGTTATTAGGTTTTAGGCTAGTTATAGGCACAAGTTTGTTTGTTCATTTAATTGTTTGTTCGGTTATTGGGAAACAGGAAAGAAGGTTTCACTGTAAGACAAGAATTAGTAAAGAGGATTCTAGACCAAGGAGGAATGATATCAGAGAACACTAAAGACCATTGGGAAATGGAGTTAGGAAAGGGTTTACTTTTTATTCAATGTGCAGTCTTTCAGTTGCGCTAGTCATCTAAAGCATTGGATCTTAAAGATGATAGTGTGGCATGAAATGGTAACAAAGTGAAAGCAAGGCAACCTCCAAGGTGACCATTCAGGTATCGGATCCAGGGACAGGACATGTCGTTAGACACCTCTGACCCCACTCCTAAAGGGTAAACTCTTCAAAGAAAGGGAACATTTAAGATTTAAACGCAAAGGTGGAGACCTGAGATCAGAGAGAGACTTTGAACTCTCATTGCTTCGGGATCCAACTTAAGGGAACTTAGAAAGGTTCGATTGATCAAGAAGGATCCTAGTAAGATAGAAAAAATGTTCTAAACTCCTAGCAACCCAATTATTTCAATTAAATCACAACAAGAAAATCTGAGGATAGATTCCTTAGTTCATACATCAGCTAGCAGTAAATTATAGCCACTACACTGGTTAAATTAACTTAAATCAGTGCTCAGATAACACATACAATAGAAAACATCAAAGGTAGGGAGAGAAGAAACATAGGGTACCATGCGAGGGTAAATCTTATGCCAAATTTCTGATGCATACCAGAAGAAATGAAATATGATGAGTCACAAAGAGAAATAAACACAGAGATAGAAAAACATCACCGTTGTTTTAAATCAGGATCCAAAGAAATGTGTTTGTCATATTAAAGAGAAACAACAGTCATGTACAAAATTGTCCAACAGCTTGATATTCAGTCTGAAAACATCTTCCTCGGCCTATCTTACAACATCACGCAGAGAACTATATCTCGAGAGAAACAGCTTACAATTGACAGATATCCGATCAACAACATTTTCAATGAGTTTCTTCATGAGTTTTATAATTGAAATAGAGGTAGAGGAGGTAGGTGAGACACTAAATGTAACATTAAAATAGAGTAGTAAAAGGGGGTAGAGGCCCATTCTGTTTTAATATCTGAGCACTAATGTCCAGTACTCTTTGGGAAAAAGAGTGGTCTTCGATAGGCTGCAATTTACTTCAGGTATGTTCTTGATGTGATTTCGCTGTAGTACTTGTAGTACTCTGGTGAATAAACAAAAGGCAGATAAATGACTATGAGGCCTGCCATACTATGTAACAAATGTTCAGGTAGCATTAGGACTGCTGTTAGGGGGAGATCTTGTCGGAGACACAATGTAGAATAAAGACAGTATGGGTACTATGTCCTTTCTCAGGAGAAAACTTCTATCGATGTGAAACACTGATGATATTGTTTTTGGTGCGTTAGGCCTCCTTAGGCCCTCTAATTTAATCGCGAGGTCTTCAATCTGGTACATTTCCCCTTAAAACAATGAATCAGAGCTAAAATTCTTTACTTACAAGCATTAAACTCTCTGATTATCCACTGATACACTTTACCGCTTCATGACTGTCTCTGTCTGTGAAATTTGGTCTTTAATGATGATGGAGAGGTTTAATCAGTTTGAACACTATACTCTAATGAAATATTTCCTGTAAAAAAATTCCCAAACATTCCTGTTGCAACATCAGGCTTCGAAAATATCCTTCTGCGCTCTATGTCACTATAACAATGATAGTGAGCATTGGCGGTTCTCACCGCATGTACACCTGCAAAACACACAAATCTATCAAGAAATCCATGCATGGGGAAGGATGGCTACGAGGAATGGTGTGGATGCAATGGAAAGCGGTGGGAACATGCAGTGAAATAGTGAAAATTGAACTGATGAAAGTCGGGCGGAATGAAAAACTTTAATGTAAACATTAAAATTTTGATGTTTGGCAGGATGGTACAATTTAATGTGAAATATAAGGTTTGGAACTTTGATTGAAATAGACAGAAGATGTGTGGGAAACATATGAAATGGGCAGATGGTGCGACCCAGCTAAGGTGGAAGGCGATTAACTATGGACCATTAGATCGTAAAATGATCAATGGCGGGAACCTTCGGAAGAAATCATTAGAGCCCCGATGGAGAAAAACGGATGAAGATGCGATTAAATACAAGCCATAGATCCAGATTGATTGGACGGTTATGGTTGAATCGGGGGAAACGCAATCAGGGAGCACAGAGGGTGACACATTGTGGGCTACCGATTGGCGATGGTGTGATCAAGCACCAGTCATTGGATCGCGAAGGGGATCGACGGTGGATATTCAATCGACAGGGAGAAGGACAGGGCAATGAGTGGGAAGCGGTGAAATCCAGACTGTTGGATCTCAAGAGATCAATGGTTGCGATTTCTCCCGCGCTCCACAGAACAAACACCATCGCATCAGAGAGTTTCAACTTTACAAATGAAATGCGCTCTGCTCCATCCTTCCAATGCAATGAGCTCTTTACGGTTAAGTGCTTGGTCTTAGCACTTGGGTGCATGGAGGGGAAGTGGTTAAGGGGCTGGCCGAAAAGGGGCTAAGGCCTTATAAAGAAGAAAGTGGGTTTTTAGCTTAGAAACATAGTTTAAGGCTAAAAGAGGCTTTCGATAAAGGGAAAAATGGATTTAAAATCAAATGAAATGATTTCACTTGGTTTACAAGGGAAAAAAAGATGGTTAGGATGACTTAGGAGGGATTTTTTAGGGTTAAAGGGGGAAATTTGAAAAAAGGGGGAAAGGGTTAATCATGAGGAAAATTGCAGAGATATAAGGGAAATTCAAGGCTTTTCTAAGCACAAATCCTTCACAGGTAGTGAGGCTTTTGGATGGAAGAAGCAGTGAGGATCCTTTTAAAGGCAATGAACACACGGAGGCTTCAAGGATGAGAGATTTTCCTGGGAAATGTATCTCTTGAAGTCTCATAAAAAAATTTAGCCACCTGTTTTCTTAACAAAAAATTCATAGGTGGCTAACAGTGGCTCCACATGGGGATGGCTTCTTCTTGAAGGAGTCAAGAACTCAGAAAATAAATCTTTGGAGTAGGCCAGATGCCTGATCTTTGAACCATCTTCCATCTTTGATTCAGCTGTAAAAAAATGATGGATATTAATCAGCAGAAAACATTCCTCAAACAATCTACCTACCCATCCTACAATCGTAACATTTTTTCTTCAAGGTGCATTTGGATTCATAGACCTTCCTCATCATTTTTATTGAAAGCAGAACACAAACTAGTTTATTTCTACCCTTATTCCTCCATGAGACCAGGTTAAACTGTTGGCCTCATATGTTTCTCTACCTAATCTAATATCTGCTGGGATTAAATTTTCCAATAGATTTCTTCTCTACATTCTACAACAGAAATTTAAAAACAGTCAAACTAGGATTAAACAGTCTAGTTTGTTGTGTATCCAAGGCATAAAGACAACTGCACATGGACTGAAATTGCAGAAAATTGACAACAAAATCTTGAAGGCTTGGTATTTTGAAACTTTTGAAGCATCCTTCTTATTTTCGTGAATCAAGTTTTGAGCTTGTTAGAGTCACTATTCTCTCCTTTGTTTCAGCTCTGGTTTTGGGCTTGCTAGAGCTGATTCTTTTTTCTCCTTTGCTAATCGAGGCTTTGAGTAGATTAGGACCAGCTTGCCATACTTCCTTTTGGCTCAGGTTTTGATCATGTTTGAGTCGTCCTTTTTGGAACTTCAGAGGTTCATGTTTTGGGCATGTCTGAACCTTTTTCTTTCTTTGTTTTTTGGATCATTTTTTCTCTTTTCCTGAAAATTAAATACTACAATGGTATTTACAATGGAAATGAAAACTGAAAACTTGGAAATCAGCAGAAGTAATGTTTTAGCATCCTACCATTGACAGGGCCCCCAAATAGCTCTGTACCATCTAGCTCTTGCAGAAAAAAGGCATTGGGACCCATGGTGGCCTGTATGATGTAAGGACCCTGCCACAAACTGTCGAATTTGCCATGTTTTCCTTTGTCCTCTCTCCTCGAGTCCCACTTCAGAACTTTGTCTCCAATTTTGAAGTCTGAGGCCTTGGTTCTCTTGTCAAATAACTTCTTAATATTTTCCTGGACTTTTAGAGCTCTGTTATAGACCTCTTCTCTTGTTTGTTGGAGATGAATCATCTGATTTATCCTCCTCACCATACTGTCCTCTTCTGTCTAGATCTCTTAGACTAGTTTAATCACTGCTATCCCAAGGCTGGTTGGAAACACTGCCTTTTTCCCATACACAAGCTGATAGGGTGACGTGCCAATGGATTTCTTTGTTGTAAGTCTGTCAGCCCACAAAGCATGTACTAGTTTGTTATGACATGAATTTTTGTTTTCCTCCAACAGTTTTTTGATAATGGTCACCAAGCTCTTGTTTGATGATTTAGCTAACCCATTACCCTATGGGTAATAAGCAGTTGAATGAACCAGTGCTATTTGATACCTGTGATAAAAATCAATCATCTTCTTGGATCCAAAAGTAGCAGCGTTATCAGTGATTATTTTTCTTGGGCAGCCAAACCTAGAGAGGATGTGGTCTTCTAGGAACTTAATGATGACGGGATCCGTGGCATTCCTAGAAGGTATGGCCTCAATCCATTTTGTGAAATATTCTGTGGTTGTAAGGATCCACTGGTGTTGTAATCTCTCTCCCTAAGCTAGTAGGCCATGTCAGCGTTGAAGCCTTTAGGGTACTTCACTAAAGCCATACCTTGGGGAGGCTTCATATGTGGAGGAAGAGCGTTGTAAATGCTATTGAACCTTGTAGAATAGTCATGGACACTCTCTCCTACATTCCTTTTAAGGTTTTTGTATTCCGCTAAGATTTGGAGAGGGTTGGCCTTAACTTCCCATTTGTTTATGAAGGTTTGATATAGGGTGGGAAGGTCTTAGATACTATTAGGAGGTAGGCCTTTAAACCATTTCTTCACATCACCTCCTAAACTCTAGACAAAGATTCTCATTTTGACTATCTCATCGTCTATCTCCTTATAGTCAAAGTAATCTTCCATCCTATCTACATGGTGTTGGGCTATCGTAGACTCTTTTGCAGTGAAATGTGGGATCTTTTATTGATAATCGTTGGGTAGGGGTACTAGAGGCTTAGGTAACACCAGAGGTGCATACCGAGTGGCCATGATGATGTTTTGATGAGGTAAAGGATTTGCTTGTGTAGCCGGTATGTGGATGACAGGGATACTAGGTCCAGCAGAAGTTTGCTGAGCAGATTTAGGGTGACAAAGCCCCAAGTTCTGAATGAAATGAATATCCGGGGGAGTATATGGAGGGGTTTGTCTATACCTACTGTGTCGACCACTGTGAGATGGTGAACCAGTGAACTCAAAGTCTGGCTGGTCTAAAACACTGAATGACCTAGTTCTGGGTAAACTGCTAGGTAAGTCTAAGTCAAACAAAGGGTTTGATAGAGCTGTAAAGTCTTCTGGTATAGAATTAGCTCTATAGGTGCATTTGGAAATATTTGGGTTTCTAGGTATAGGGGATTTCTTAAGAATGTTCTCAGGGTCGCCAACTATTTCAGGTGGGTTTGGGTTAGGATAAGCTCTTGTATGAATGGTCCTTGAAGCCAGTATGTTGTATTTAATTGAAGAAGCTTAATCCTACTTGTTACTTCTATTATGGCTAATGTTGTTATGAACTCTGGTCTCCCAATGGAGTCTTATGTGAACCAAGATAATCAGCAGGCCTACTAATCACCAGTGGAGTCTTTAATCATTGAGGAACTATGGAGTCACCAGGTGGAAGGTTTAGAATGTTTCAAGAGGGTATATTGTCCACTACAGTGGTTAAACACCAAACTAAGGCTACCATGGTCTTCTTTGAGTCTTTGAAGTGTTTCAAGCTATATTTTTCTCAAAGCTTCCCCAGTGGAGTCGCCATTATGTTGGGGTTCCCATGTTCTGGCAAGTTTGGCAATACCAAAAGATGAGACAACATCAAAACTACTTTATAACCTTAGGATCTAGCCCTCCTGGGTCCAAAGAGGGATCTCTCTATGATAGGAAATGGTATATGTCTTTGAGGCTCTATTCTTAGGTTTTAGGCTAGTTATAGGCACGAGTTTGTTTGTTCGTTTAATTGTTTATTTGGTTGTTGGGAAACAGGAAAGAAGGTTTCACTGTAAGACAAGAATGAGTAAAGAGGATTCTAGACTAGGGTGGAATGATTTCAGAGAAAACTCAATACCATTGGGCAATGGAGTCAGGAAAGGGTTTACTTGCTATTCAATGTGCAGGCTTTCAGTCGGGCTAGTCATCTAAAGCATTGGATCTTAAAGATGATAGTGTGGCATGAAATGGTAAGAAAGTGAAAGAAAGGAAATGTCCAAGGTGACCGTTCAGGTATTGGATCCACAGACAGGATGTGCCGTTAGACACTTGTGACCCCACTTCTAAAGGGTAAACTCTTCAAACAAAGGGAACATTTAAGATTTAAATGCAAAGGTGGAGACCTGATATCAAGAGAGACTTTGAACTCTCAATGCTTCAGCATCCATCTTAAGGGAAATTAGAAAGGTTCAATTGATCGAGAAGGATCCTAGTAAGAGAGAAAAAATGTTATAAACTCCCAGTAACCCAATTATTTCAATTAAAACACAAGAAGACCATCTGAGGATGGATTCCTTAATTCATACATCAGCTAGCAGTAAATTATAGCCACTATACTGGTTAAATTAACTTAAGTCAGTGCTCAGATAACACATACAACAGAAAACATCAAAGGTAGGGAGAGTATAAACATAGGGTACCATGCAAGGGTAAATCCTATGCCATATTTATGATGCGTACCAGAAGAAATGAAATATGATGAGTCACAAAGAGAAATAAACACAGAGATAGAAAAACATCACCGTTGTTTTAAATCAGGATCCAAATAAATGTGCTTGTCATATTAAAGGGAAACACCAGTCATGTACAACATTTTCCAACAACTTGATATTCAGTCTGAAAACATCTTCCTCAACCTATCTTACAACTTTATGTAGAGAACTATATCTCGAGGGAAACAACTTACAATTCACAGATATCCGATCAACAACGTTTTCAATGAGTTTTTTCATGAGTTTTATAGTTGAAACAGAGGCAGAGGAGGTAGGTGAAACACTAAATGTAACATTAAAAAAGAGTATTAAAAGGGGGTAGAGGCCCATTCTGTTTTAATATCTAAGCATTAATGTCCAGTACTCTTTGGACGAAAGAGTTGTCTTCGACAAGATGCAATTTACTTCAGGTATGTTCTTTATGTGATTTCGCTGCAGTACTTGTAGTACTCTGGTGAATTAAAAAAAGATAGATAAATGAATATGAGCCCTGCCATACTATGTAGCAAATGTTTTAGTAGCATTAGGACTACTATCAGGGGGATATCTTGTCGGAGACACAATGTAGAATAAAGACAATATGGGTACTGTGTCCTTTCTCAGGAGAAAACTTCTGCCGATGTGAAACACTGATGATATTGTTTTTGGTGCATTAGGCCTCCTTAGGCCCTCTGATTTAATCGTGAGGTCTTCAATCTGGTATGTTTCCCCTTTAAAAAATTAATCAGAGCTAAAATTATTTAATTACAAGCATTATACTCTCTGATTATCCACTGATACACTTTGTCACTTCATGACTATCTTTGTCTATGAAATCTAGTCTTTAATGATCTTGGAGAGGTTTAACCAGTTTGAGCATTGTACTCTAATGAAATATTTCCTGTAGAAACCTTCCCAAACATTCCTGTTGCAATATCAGGCTCCGAAAATATCCTTCTGCGCTCTATGTCACTATAAAAGTGACAGTGAGATTTGGCGGTTCTCACCACCTGTACACTTGAAAAACACACAAATCTGTCAAGAAATCCATCCACGGGGAAGGATGGCTGCAAGGAATGCTGTGGATGCAATGGAAAGCGGTGGGAACATGTAGTGAAACAGTGAAAATCGAACTGAAGAAAGTCGGGCGGAATGAAAAACTTTAATGTAAACATTAAAATTTTGAGGTTTGGTGGGATGGTACAATTTAATGTGAAATATAAGGTTTGGACCTTTGAATGAAATACACAGAAGATGTGTGGGAAACATATGAAATGGGCAGATGGTGGGACCCATCTAAGGCAAAAAGCGATTAACTATGGACCGTTAGATCGTAAAATGATCAACGACGGGAACCTTCAGAAGAAATCCTTAGAGCCTCGATGGAGAAAATTTGACTAAGATGTGATTAAATGAAGGCCGTAGATCTAGATCGATCAGACGGTTATGGTTGAATCGGGGGAAACGCAATCGGAGGGCACAGGGGGTGACACATTATGGGTTGCCGATTGGCGATGATGCGATCAAGCGCCAACCATTGGATCGTGAAGGGGATCAATGGTGGAGATTCAATCTATGGGGAGAAGGATGGGGCAATGAGTGGGAAGTGGTGAAATTCGGACTATCGGATCTCAAGAGATCAACGGTTGCGATTGCTCCCGCGCTCCACAGAACAAACACTATCGCATCGGAGAGTTTCAACTTTACAAATGAAATGCGCTCCGCTCCATCCTTCCGATGCGATGAGCTCTTTACGGTTAAACGCTTGGTCTTAGCACTTGGGTGCATGGAGGGGAAGTGGTTAAGGGGCTGGCTAAAAAGGGGCTAAGCCCTTATAAAGAAGAAAGTGCGTTTTTAGCTTAGAAATTGAGTTTAAGGCTAAAAGAGGCTTTCGGTAAAGGGAAAAAGGGATTTAAAATCAAATGAAATGATTTCACTTGGTTTACAAGGGTAAAAAGGATGGTTAGGACGAATTAAAAGGGATTTTTTGGGGTTAAAGGGGGAAATTTGAAAAAAGGGGGAAAGGGTTAATCATGAGGAAAATTGCAAAGATATAAGGGCAATTCAAAGCTTTTCTGAACACAAATCCTTCACAGGCAGTGAGGCTTTTGGATGGAAGCAACGGTGAGGATCCTTTTAAAGGCAATGAACACACGGAGGCTTCAAGGATGAGATATTTTCCTGGGAAATGTATCTCTTGAAGTCTCAGAAAACAATTTAGCCACCTGTTTGCTTGACAAAAAATTCATAGGTGGCTAACGTCATCCAAGAAATTTTCATTTATGTAATGTAAAGGTGGTTTCCCCCTCGAAGAGGCTGATTTATAAGGGGTTGGTATATCTTTTCTTCTATCTTATGAGTTTGTTTCATAACACTTTGATGGAGTGGAAATTTTTCTTTGGCTTTCAACCTTTCTTCCTATAGCTTGTGAAGGGTGTCCATCCTACGCTGCACTAACAGACATGACTTTCCTTGGGATTATTGTGAAAGCTGGAGAGTAGGAAATTAAATGTTTTGAAAAATGATGGCTTGTTTTGGTAAACAGGGAAGTAAGGGGAGGTGTTCAGGGATGGCTTCAATGTGACTCAGTCAGCCTATAAGGCATTAACCAAAGTAGAGTTCCAATTCCTATTTTAAGAGAATATGGTATTCTTAATAATGAAGAATAGGTAATTATTTGTGGATTCAACAAGGCCATACCCCTGAGAATAATAGTTAGTAGAATATTTCAATACAATTCAATTTTCAAATGAAAACTCATAGAGTTGTAATGATAACAAATACGTTGTATTTTCAAAAAAAGTGAAGTAGGAATGTTGAACCTGGAAATGATATTATGTTGAAGGAAGACAATGACCTCCTGATCATTCACCAGCTTGATAGGAACTGCTTCTATCCACCGCATGAAATAATCTTATAGCAGTGAGAATATAGCGGTGTTTCTTTGATGAATGTGGAAAATTTTCTCCAATAATATCCAAGCCACACTATTGAAAATGTTCTTCCAATGCAATAGGTTGTAGTGGGGAATTTGACTTCTTATTTTTGTTGGCACATATTTGAAAAACCAGACATTTGCGAGCATAAGCATGGGCATGTTTAAATATTGTAGGCCAATAAAAATTGGCGTGTATGATTTTTTTCACCTTTGTGTTTCTCACAAAGTCTCCCACGGATGGTCCTTCATGGAGATCAAGCAATACCTTCTCTAAGTAGTATGCTTCCAGACACCTAAGAAGTACTCCATTGTGGTGCTTTCTAAAAATAAATTCATGCACCAACTCGTGGGATAATGCTTTGAGTATGATTTCCCTCTTCTATTATGCAGAAAAATGGGAGGGAACAGTGTTGTGCTCAAGGTATTGACCCACATCATCTTACCAAGAGTTTTTTCTAGTAGTGGGGAAGGCTTGCTCAATATATTACATTTCAATTTCTTGCTCCCACCCTAAGAGATCGTATTCTTCCTTTTCATCCAATAATTTTTCTTCTATTCGAAAATGAGCATGGCCCTTGATTGTGTGAACTGGATTAATCTCTAGATCATGTTCTTGCAAACTGGTCATCCAGTTCACTCTCATTTCACCTAACTCTCATTGCACAAGAAATTATATAACTATTGGGTGTGAACAAAGACAATGAAGTGATTTTTCAATAAATAGGGCCAAATGTTCTTCATTGCCTTGTATATCGCACAAGATTGTTTTTCAATGGTGGGGTAGTTTAGTTCGTCTCCTTGTAGACTTGTTGTTGGCTTGAGGGGTCCTGACCCAGGTTCAGAGGTTAAGGTTTGCCAATGAACCCCTATACTACTGGCCCTTTCTTCAATGACCTGAGTTCGCAGGCCAAGGCCTCACCCGAAGTAGTATGGGTGGGTGTTGGAACCAGGTTTCCACACCCTGGGAGAGAGTAGGTAATGATGACAGATCAGTGTGTAACTACCATATCTACGCAGAGTTAGGCTAATTGCAGGTTTTTAACAATCTATTCAACATATAACCTTAGCAGAATTAGCATATCTAACTAATACTTGCGCATCCACATGCGTCTTACCAAATAAAATCATAGAGCGTTATAATCGCAGCCAATAAAAAATCACAAATAAACCTATGCCAGAGATACAAATAACTTAAAGAAATATCACAGATACTTTCGCAGTTCAAATCAATAAGACAGATGCATACAGAGCTTAACAAATATAACAGATTCACATTCACAGTAACACAATAGATCCAGATACCACATAGATATTTCAACTATATCCACATATATTCGCATCCAAAAATCCACTTACAACCCAAAATACCACCTGCGCACACAGCCAGCAGGGTCCGCACACAGCAGGATTGAGGATCTCTACGCACACAGCCAGCAGGTTCCGCACACAGCAGGACTAAGGATCTCTACCCACAAAGCCAGCAGGAGTTCTTACCCAAAACCAACCCAAACAGATCTAGCTGTTCGCATGTAGCCTTAATTCACATTCATGCCTACCTCTAGACTTAAAATTTTCATCTATTTATAATGACTTAGCCTATGCTTTCCTGTGGTTCACAAACTGTGGTTTGCGGACTCTAGGTCTACCCTTGACCCATTAAAATGCGCTCAGGGCTTTTACCCACCCAAAAACCCCTGCGTTAAACTAATTAATACCAAAAAATATAAAAAATTTTACAAAATTCGCAGCTTCAGGGGACCTTTTTCCAATAGTCCCCCAACACAATCTTGTGACTCATCCTGAGTCACTGCGGTTGTGGGTTCTCCATCTTTTCCTGTAGCTACTTGATTGCATCCACTAGCGAGGACATCACTCCTTCACTTTGCGCAGAATCATTATGGGCTATCTCCACCAACTTCTACAAATTTGGGCATTCCGTAGCAAGAGTGATGCTCTCCAGAGTTTGGTTCAACTGCTTTATTGAAATATCAACATCATGGGACAGCTTGATGGCCTCATCCACCCATGGATTAAGGTGATCACTCAACTTCTTCTTCCTCTGTCAGAGAGCCTCGATTTCATCTCTGATTGCATGGCTAGTTTTCAGTCTGGCCAATCGCTAAGCATGGACCAGAGTGGTCAGCATAGCCTCTATTTGGTCAAACTCTTCTTCTTTCTGGCACAACGCCTAGTTGATTTCTCATAAGAGAGGGTCACGCTGCACCTTTTTCCATAGCTGCATAGTTGTTTCCAACAATTCTGCACCTTGAGCGATCTGTTTTGTAATAACATTTGTAGCCTCTGTAAGCAGCGCGACTCACTGGGCCTTGACCTCTCGCAGTGTTTCTGGCTGCAACTTGGCCTGTAAATTTGCAATATGTTGTTCCATATGTGTTTTGACTACCTAAATCTTTGTCCTTGAGGCCTTTAATGATGCGATCAACCCCTCAATCTTGGCCTGGGGGGTGGCAGTAGCCGAGATATCTTTAGTAACGTCTGTGCAGAGCCTACTTATTAAGTGCTTGAGCTCTGTCTGATGTGTGGTAACAAGGGTACATGCATCTTGTGCCTATGATGCCTCAGCAGTTTTTTCTTCAATTATCTGCTCAGTTGTACTGAGTTTCTTGTGCACCTAATGGTCCCTATGTTTAATTTCTTCAAATAGGGATGCGTGAAGAAGCTGCAATGGTTCATGCGCCAGGCAGGTGAGATCCAAATATACCTCCGTGCAGGCCTGTACTTGCACTCCTGAGTCGTGTGGAACTAGTACGAGGGTTGCGCTAGGGAGAAGGTAGAGGCAGATTTTCATTCTACTGATCACTGCGCTGCTTATGGCTGGGGATGATCTGACCTGGATCATACTCATCTCCAAAGTGTAAGTATTTAATTACAGAGCATGGAGATCAGCCTAGAGGGTGTTGACCATGGATTTTTTCTACTCTTCCAGAGCCAGCCATTTGTCTTCTGCAGCCAAAGTGACCATGTCTATGATCTACTCGAGGTCCCCTTCTGTCAGCGTAATGCCTTCGTCACATTTTTGCTATTGAGATCACTGATTCTTTTGTTGCCCTTTAACAGGGTCACTAGTCCTTTTCGTACCTTTGGGGGATTCGGCACCCCCTGCATCCAAACCTCCTCTGCCCACATCCGACTATGAATCCTTTGACGAGGCTAGTTTGGTGCCCTTCCCAGTATTCTTACTTTGTCCTCTAGTCTCCTTGTCAATGGTGGGCAGGGTGACCCTTGTGGTGCTCGTTCCTTCAGTTCCCTTCGCATCAGTTTTGAAGCCAAGATTCCAATGGGGAGGCCATGTTGCAACTAAATGGTCAATATCTTCATTAGAAACCATATAGGAGAGTGAAACCCACGCTGGATCCTTACGGCCTTTGACTTGTACATTATGCATAGTTACCTAGAATGCGGCAATCCTCTTATACTTCTCATATATGGTTGGTGACAAATGTTGTTGGGAGTTGATAGTGGCTGCGAGCCCACTCTAAAACATGACCTAGAATACTTGATTTTCCTCAATGTGATGCGCATCCTTTGAGTCCCACAAATTTGCATATCTTTCCCCTTCACACATATCTGGGGTGATTTCAGGGAGGACCAAGTCCTCAATTGCTTCCCATGTGACCAACACGATGAGAAGCAATAGCCACGAGTAGCAAAATGCACACCCCTGATCCTGGGCCTCACGAACATTTTCCAGGAATTCGTTACATAGGTATTGGGCCCAATTGAAACACATCCCCTTTTCACATCAGCTCGCCAACTAAATGACGTATGAAGGAACGATGTAGCCTAAAATTTGTGCATCATCTTTCATGCCAGCAACAAGGTACCCATCTATGTAGCAGGGTCACTGATGGTGTGGATCATGAACCCCCAAGTGTTCCCTAGCACATGGTAATCCTCGCACACTTTTGGCAGCAATATTTTTCTTGTACTTTTTTCCCACTCGTAGCATAGGGTCTGGTCCTTCCATGTGTAAACTGGTAATTCAGTGAATAATCACGGCATCAATGGGGATGTGATACCAAATCCACAGGCTGCCATCATGGACCAGGGCAATCAGCTGGTACACAACTCGGTCTGTGATATTGTAATGGAAAAAATCGGGCATCCATAGTAGTTTTAAGAGCCCATAACCAGCCAATCAGTGCACCCAGCACATTGGGAATATCTTTATCCCATCATACTCCAATACCCTTTTGAGGTAGAGCTCCAGTGCTAATTCAAGGAAGGCCTTCAAACTGGCCAGGTCATGGTCATCAAATTTTACCTTATGGAGTTTTCCAAAGGGTACTCTAATGACAGGAACCTTACCTGGAGTCAGAGACATCTGTAGATAGGTACGCAGGCCATTAATATTCTTCGGCATGCGTGTCAAGGGCCTGTGAGGCCGAACAAAGGGAGGTAGCCAATTTTTTGGTTCAACCATCTGGGCCTTTTCCTGAGCAGACAGGGGTCTCTTTACTGGCCCAGGTGAGCTTGCCTGGCCCACCGCCCGTGGGGACTTCACATTTCAGGGAGAGGTGCAGGGCTTCATCCTAGCCCATTTCATGGGTTTCCTTGATCCTTGCACTTTTTCTTTTCCCTTCTGCTTTTCCTTACTAGGCGTGGACATAACCTCCTCCACTTTAGGGTGGACCTCCCGTACTTCCTAGGATTCTTGCTCTGTCGACGTTATAGGTTGTGAGGATTTAGCGGGATTGGTGATCATCCTCCTAGTGCAAAAAATGAACTCAGGGTTGCTACTGTCAAAGGGTGTAGGACACTCAGACATGAATGGAACGGAATAGGCACAAAACTCTCAAAGAAAAAAATTGCCAAGGACAAACTCGCAAAGTAAAAACTGTTCAAGAGATAAGAAACCCTTTTTTGATCAATTATTCATTCTTTTATAGCCATGGGGATCAACCAACAGGTGGGTGAACCTTATTCAGAACTTGAAATCACATAAATGGTAAAAAATCTATGGAGGTCGCTGCATTAAATGTTGGTTGCCCGCTCCTTTCAACAATAACTTTTTCCTTTTACCCAATGTTACTATTCCAACGACTAATTTTTGCACCACCAGTGTGCCCACCGCACCCCTGTGCTCCTAGCATACCTCCTACTCTCCTATCATACCCTTGCGTTCCCAGTGCACTTCCTTAGGTTTTCGACCCTGCAACCAAACTCTGCACACATTTTTTCCCATAAAACTACTCCATCCATATAGTCATTTGATCCCATATGGTTTGAGTTGGCTACCATTGACATATCTTGGTACCATATCTCCTCGTAGGGTAGCTAACCTGATAGCTCCACTATCAATGACTTCTTTTACCATATAGGGGCCTAGCTAGTGCTGATGGAACTTCCCTGGGTGCTTTGCAAACTAACTATCATAGAGGAGGACCAATTATTTCTCTGAAAACATATTTTGCAAGATATGTTTGTCATGCCATGCTTTTTCCCGGGCCTTCTGAACTTGTTGATGGAAATTAGCAATGAATCAATCTTCCTCCAAAGCCACCAGCTGCGCTAAGCGCTCCTCCATGATATCTGGTTCTACCATATCAGTAAAGGTTTTGATATGCATGCTAGGAATAATATACTCCATTGGCATGATAACCTCCTTTCCATAGACCATCCGGAATGGTGTATTTCCTGTCAGTTTCTTGCATGTGGTGTGATAGGACCAAAGGACCGATGGAATGTGCACGTCCCAGTCACTACAATTGGCATTGTAGACCGTAGTCAGTGCCTCCTCTAATATTTTCTTGAAAGCTTCGACAACGCCATTTTCTTGTGGATGATATGGGGTGCTTTTCGCATGCTGGATCCGAAATTCTTCAGTCAATGCTTCGATAGTTGCATTAAAAAATTGCATACCTCTGTCACTCATCAATATTGTTGGGCAGCCAAACCTAGTCATAATATGTTCAAAATTGAAGTGCACATCAGTATCTGCAGTGAAATCCTTCACAACTTGTGCTTCAGCCCATGTAGTCACATATTCAGTCACAGTGATGATGTAGCGTGCACCTGTCTTCTATCTGGGGGGATTGATGGGTCCAACAAAGTCTATGGACCATTTTTCAAATGCTTGCAGAGCCATATGAGGTTGTAAATGCATCTCATCTCTTCGTGATAGTCTTTCCATCCTTTGGCATGTGTCACAAGCTCTGCAATAATCGTGAGATTCACTGTGAAGTGTAGGCAACCATAGCCCGGCTCTTAGGATCTTCTGCACTATCGCCTTCTTTTAATAGTGACCTTCTACTAAGCCCCCATGGGATTTTTCTAATATGGTTTTCCTTTCATGCTCTAATACGTATCTCCACAGCACTTATTCAGCTCCAAGTTTATAAAAATGGCCTGCGATGATGGTAAAATCTGCTGCATGGGTTACCAAGTCCTTCTTCTGCTATACTTAATACTTTGCAGGTGCCATCCCCATAGTTAGGAAGTGGATGATGTCAGCGAAGTGCACATCTACTACTTGAATAGCGAAAAGCTATGCATCCAGCATTCCTTCTTCTAGGTTGGTAATTTCTTCACCATTTTTAATCCATGATAGGTGATCTAGCCCCACATTCAACTTTACCAGCTCCATGATGATCTCAAAGTCATATTATTGAAACATCAATAGCCATCGGCAGATTTCCCCCCCAACACAGGCTTATTCACTAGGTATTTTAGAGATGAGTGGTCCGTGAACATCTTGAAGTGCCCACCCAATAAATAATGTCGATATTTTTGCAAGGCGTAGACCATGTCCAGCCCCTCCTGCTTGGTAGTGGAGTAGTTACGCTCCACACTAGAGATCTTTCTACTGGATGGTCGATGTTTCCTTCCCCTGGTTGCATAAGGACAACCCCCAGGGCAATCCCTGAAGCATCAACATGGACATGGAACACCTTCACCTAGTCAGGAAAGGTGAGGATAGGCACAGAGACCATATTCTCCTTGAGTAGCTCAAAGCTTTTCTTACACTCATCATCCCCAAAAAAATGATACATCCTTCTTCAGCAGTTTCTCCATAGGTGTCGTGATCAGTGTGTACCCTTGAATAAACTTCCTATAGTATCCTGTGTGTCTGAGGATAGAGCACAACTATTTCTCAGTGGTAGGAACTGTCAGGTGGATGATAACCGCCACCTTGGTAGGGTCGACCATCATCCCTTGTCGACAAACTATGTGTAATATTCCCATTTTATCACACCACTAAATGTAATATTAATTTTTTTTTTATCACCTAACAGCTAAATAAATGTGTAAGGAAGCCCTTGCATATTAAAAACATGAATAAAATTCCTCACCTATGAAAGGGGATAGTCAAAGAGCTGGATTTCACACCTTTATGTGTGAAAGAGGACATTTGCATGGAGACAAGGTCAATTTTGACTAAGTCAACAGCGTTGGGATAGGAGGTGGAGAACACTTTGATAGAAAAAATAGTATGAATGGGAAGAGGGTTATTTGGTGGAGGAAACCCTAATGAGTGGGACCCATGGAGAGAGGGATTTCACTTGTTTAAAAGGAGGGTAAGACATCCATTGTTATTCATGATTCAAATTATTGATTTCTTTGTCTATTTAGACTTTGTGCATTCTCCTGTTGTTTAGCAGACTTGTAGTGCTACTTAGCACAAGGATTTCCTGTTTAGGAATCCTTATCCTTTCTTGAGAGGCCTCTTGAAGGATTTTTACTGATTTTCCTCACATCTAGGCTTGAGGCCAAGCATCATCCTTCAGCTACAACGCTATTTCTGCAACAGAATAATGTTGTGTTGCAGGGTGTTGTAGTGAGGGTTCACAACACCACTTACATCACTTGATTTTCAAAGGAGGAGGCTATCTTTCCTTGGAGAGATCAGTTTGGAATCCCTTGGAGCATATTGCAGATCTTGGCACTTGGCCAATAATTTTTCTTGCACCTACAACGTAGTATCCCTCAATGACTGCATTATTTTTAGTAGGTATTTGTAGTGAGGGATTGCAGTGATTATCGAAGGTTGAGATCTTCAATGTTAGGATCAACCTTCCACTTGGAAGATCCATTGAAGGAGGTCATTTCATCGGATGCAGCATCTTCAGCCTTCTCCATCCATTTCCATTTCTTGATTTGTAGCTACTACTCTGCAACTCCGACATTTTTCAGTTTTGCATATTTCAGCCAATCCTTCTAGGATTTTCTTGAGGTAGTGATTGGGAGCATAGATCTTCTCCATCTATGACTGCGTAGTTCTTGTTCGTAGACACTCTTCCATGTAGTAGTATTCTACTTTTAGCTTGTGTATTGATGGCAGGCTTGTTTGCCTTGATCCTTTGAGTTGTATTGCTATTATTTGTTGTTGATTCATAATAAAATGGCTCTATTGTTTCCATACATTTTGGTATGATGTTTATTCATTGTTATTTCTAGTTTCTGTTTATGTATTGCTGGATATCCACATTTGGAATATCTTAAGATATTCCCAATAGTGTATAATTTCCCTATTTTTGGATATTACAGTGGTATTGGAGTGTAATATTGGCTCAAAATGTGGATCTCAGCCATGATGCTATCAAGAAAAGAGAAGATGAAGAATCAATTATGTGGAAAAAGAAAAGAAGATAAGCTTACAAAGATTCTTCCAAGATCTGTATAGAGCATTCATGAATATTTCAAGAAGATAAGCAGGGAGATGTGTACAAGATCTCCAAGAGGGTTTGAAACTGAGTCAAAGTCTAGATTTTCTTATGGGGAGTGTGAGCATGTATCCACACCCTATAATGCATAGTGTAGTCACATGGCCATTTTTTCCATAAGAGAAAGAAAAGAAGAAAGAATGCCTAATAGGGGAACTCTTAGTGGTTTCTTGCATGAGTATGAATCTCAAACTCTGAAGTTTAGAGATCATATCACTTTTTCAGAGTTTTGTGAGATCAATTTGAGGAGGAACAAGCAGCATAATGTGGGTATATTTATTCTGTCTACCTTTTATGGTCCCCCTACATGTTCAGCCAAGGCTTGGGTGGAAGAGCTAGACACCTTTTTGTAGCACCACCAAATTTTTGAAGATGAAGCCATCAGAATAGAAATGTTTCATTTTGGAGGTAAGGCCTATGCATGGTGGATATTTGATTATTTTTATTTAAAGAATCCAAATACTTCTTCCTATGCAAGGTTCATTCAAAAATTGGTGGAAAATTTTGATAAGGAAATTTCTAAAACACATGTGGTGAAGCAATACAAATCTAAACAAACAAAGACCTTACATGTGATGGAGGAAATCATAAAACCAAAACCACTTCAGAAACCCATGGAAGAGGCTGATAACTTGCATCATAATTTTCTAGAGGAAAGACCTTTATCTTGTATGTTGGCACAAGAAGGCATGGAGACCTCTTTTTCAAAGGAGGATCCAATCATTGGCAGGTTGCCCATTCATGTTGAGAAGGCTGATGGCAACAACGCTGTCAGATTTGGATTTGATCTATCACCTCATGCAGAGGGAGGAGGAGCTCTTGCTCCAACTAGAGTGATTCTTGAATCTTTTAAAGTAATATCCCAGGATCTCATGTGTGGAGATCAAGGCACAACTCATGTTCTACATGTGCCATTGATGATAGGGTGTGAAACTATGGAGATACAAGGAGGAGATAGGGAGGATCAATAACATCATATGATGAGGAGCACACACCCTTGTCTATTTCATGAGGTTGATACACCTAAGAGGAAGACTGGATTGCACAATGAGAGCAGGGACAAGTCTGTCCATTCATGTATGCAGTCTACTCTTGATGATTGTTGAGGCATAAAAGGTATCTTTTTAACACCTATTTATCTCACATTAATTATCAATCTGGAAGCAACTTTTTATTTCAAGAGTGTACTCTGTCTGAGGCTGCAATTAACTAAGAGTAATGCTATGAAGATGTAGTATAGAATGTTAAATACAAGAGTAAACGAATGCTTGAAAAAGAAATATAATTACAGTAACATAAATGGAAATGCTCTGAAACCTTAATTAAACCAATCTGCAAAACATCGATCATGGATACAGTAGCAATAAATCCTTCCCTTAGAAATTGATGCAAGATAACCAATCTAGGAACTTGGAAGCAATAACCAGTGTCCTCTACAGTTGGTGATCTTAAAGCAATCAAAATGAAAGCAAACTCAATCTTCGTGCTAATGAAAATAAATGAAAGGAACAAAATCTGGAAAGGAACAGAAACTTGTAATTCCTATGCATACCAATTGTAACTCATATATCTGCTAATCTGAAGCTATGAATCAGAAATAAACAATAAACAGAAATGGAACAGCAATATGAACAACAATTCTAATTCTAACGCAATCAGGCAACTAATCTCAATACTCCAATCCTGTCGACAGCCAAGACTATGAAACAATTCATTGTAATGAATCATAAATCAATGGAACAATAATGCTTTATAGAAGATAGCAAGATGAATAAGATAGTAAATACGATCCTTGCTAAGATAGAATAGTAGTGCAATTCATTAACGTATACATCAAATCTGAATTCAATCCAACAACAATCAAATAACTCTTTAATAGTAATAAATCTAAATTCAATTATCACACAACATAAATAAAAGAATAGAAATACAAACAGTGGATTGCTCCACCAGGGTCAGGCCCTCAACCACCGGTGAAATGCCGCTGGGCTACTATAGAGCTTGAGAAATGGAACAAGAACACCTCTTTGTATTAATCAAGCATGAATAGATTTTACATCAGTTGCTCTTTGCTCACAAGAGTCAAGGAATTACAGTGTTACAAAGGGAATTAAATAATCATCCATTATTTTCTAATACACAATACATGCCCTCCTTTTATAATCAGAAGGAAGAGAAATTAAATAGCAAATATGATCTCCCATAACAATATTGGATTGTTCCCAGAAACTTGATCAACTAGAAAATACATTTCCAACAATCTTTCAACAAGAGCAAGGCGAATTTGGCTTTGCAGTTGAGATTTGGAGGATGGCCACTGTTGTCATTCCTGAGACAGCCTTGAGTTGTGAAAGACCAGTGCCTAGGACATCTTATATAGCAAGGAGCATGTGGTATAACATGGGAAGTTATCAACAAGAGGCTCTCATGCTATCTCCTGAAAATAAGGAATATTAATTTGAATGGGACCAAGACCTTCAGAAACTAGATACAGGGAGAAAAACACTACAGAGGTAAGATGCAAAACTCCAATATAAAAGCATCAGACAATTTAGAGGCAGCTTACTGTAAAGAGGGCCGATTCAAATGATATGTCACAGAAATAAATTATCAGAAGGTGTAGTTGTGTATGAAAGATTAAGAGAATACTAGCTGTAATTGAGACGATATCCAGATACACAATATTACCATGTAATGGGCTTACCAATTTAAGAATCCATACATCACAATAGCATTTTAAAAATAACCTCCCAAAGAAGCTAATATAGCATAAATATGGTTTAAGTGAATAGTGAAACAAAATATCATGCCTGAGCCATATTTAAAGCGCTTGACTAATTTGAGCATGGGTATCAACTAGGATAAATCCATACCAAAAATAAGTGAGCCACTCTCATTCCAGAAACATGATATAGGAAAGGTGGATGAAATGAAATTATATATTAAAATGACACATATGAGAGAAAGTTACACACTATGAGAAATCAAAGACTAGAATCCTCTTCAAAGATGGAACTCCTCATCTTTGAAACCCAACGGGCTCTGTACATTCATATGAGAGTTTTTACAAAATGCATACAAAAATCCTCTTACTGCATAATTTTCTGATAAAATCTGGAACCCACAATAATCTGTTCTTTGGGGGTTTTATAGGGGAAAAAGAAAACTTGTAAAGGAAGTCCATGATGAACATTTAATTTGCCTCTTTAAGAGAGGATGGAGGAAACGTGCACGCCCATACTGCTTGATGAATCGGTAGTGCTGTATGTACTCTGTGGCCTACTTTTTGAAATAAATGCACCGGGTGGAAGTCTCTTCAGGAACACAGTATAGAAATAAAAACCACATGGGCGCTTTGTCCTTTCCTGGAAAGAAAATCCTGCTGAAGTGAAACCTTGAGGGTATTTTTTTCTGTGCATGGACCTTCTGAGTGATCTGTAGGGTCTTCGATCTAGTGCTCTGTCTTCAAATGGTTAGGTCAAGGCTCCTAACTCTTCAATTACACGCCTTTAATTCTCTACCTTTCACTGATATTCCTTGTCTGCAATATTAATGCTTCTGATCAGGAAATCTGTGCTTTGAATGACTCTAGAGGGTTTGACAGAGTCTAACCCTTACTTATTTAATGGAGGTCATGTCGTAACATCTTCCCAGGCCTTTCTCCATAATTCCAGCCTCTGAAAAATAGTCCTTTTCGGTGTTCTCTGCTACTGTAATCAAGATTGTGACTCATGGCAGTTTACCGCCGTTCATACCCTGCAAAATACACAAAATCATCAAGAAAAAAAAATGCACAGGAAGGTGGATGCAATAGGGGTAATGAGGATGATGGCGAAGCTTTGGAGAAATGGTAGAAAAACATAGCGAAATGGCGGGAAAATTCTCTGGTTGCAGGTTGGCGAAATGTATAAATTTGAATGCAAAACCTTTGAATTTTGACCCTTTGAATATATGAAAAGGGACGGGAGAAATACGATAAACTACGTGGAAAGGGTGACGTGGCAGAGGACACGTGTCAGAGGTGGGCAAGCAAGCAATCTGGACCGTCCGGTCTCAAGAGGAGATCGACGATGGAAAACATATCGGAGGACGACAGATTGGTGGGCCAGGGGTACAAATACCTTAGGTTAACTTCTGCGCATCTTCGGGGTGCGGTGAACGTTAGATGAAGAGCTCCAGATTAGACGGTTGATATGAATATCATGTCGGGTCAAATTCTGAACGATAAAGCGTGATGGGGGGGGGGGGGGGTGGTTTTCAAACAGTGATGAAGCCACGTGTCATACGCTGAGTGGAATCGCTCCGAAATGGAAAATATCGCCCGCCCTCCAAAGGCGGTGCGATGAATACCATCGGTTTTGAACAGTGCTTTTGGGTGCTGGGACCACAAAGGCAGGTGAGTTGTGGACCGTTGATTTATGGTTTGATCGGATGGTGAACAGGCGATCGGAGCGGTAAACGGGTGGGCTATGGGCACAGTGCTGATCCACGAAGACCGTCCGATCTTCACAAATCGACGATTACTACTACGCCCGATCATTTTGTTGATCAACGCTCTCTAGGCTAATGCTTGGTTCTAGCACCCTGGTTACATGAAAAAGATAGATGGGCCAGGGCTGAAGGAGCTAGGCCTGACATATTTTCAAATGCGGGTTTTCAGCCTTTCATAATACAGTTTGCAGGTAAGAAATGGCAATGATAGGCAAAAAAAGGATTTTTTAGGACAAAAAGAGGGGGTTTGAAAGGTTTAAGCAAGGTTGCTTGTCAAAATTTTAATAGAATGCTGACATGATCAACATTGGCTCCACCTGGGGATGGCACGTTCATCCCTGGGCGTGTTGAGAACTTCACAGACCACCTGATAATCTTCTGTGCGAACTCTGCTCTTCAACACTTCTATTTTTCTTTTCATAATTCATCACAACACCCACGTTATTCAAACAAGGGTGAAAATAGGAAACTAATATATAGTATAATACACCAGGCTATCTATGCCTGAATCAGAACTGGAAGTAGGGTTTAAGGAACTGACCATTTATAGGGGCGTCAAGCAATTCACCCTGTAAATTTTCCAACTTGAAAGTGTTGTTACCCCCTTGTTCCACGATTTTGAAAGGACCGAACCAGAGTAGGTTGAATTTACCATGTTTTCCTTTTTCAGCCCTCTGGATATCCCACCTGAGCACTAAATCACCAATCTGTAAATTCCTGTCCTTGGCATGCTGATCAAAAAGGTACTTCGTCTTCTCTTGATATTCAGTCAGCTTTTGACTCACCTGGTTTCGCGTTTCCTCCAACTCCACCAGCTGATTTATTCTCCTGGTCACATCATCAGGCTCTTCTTGACTTTCTTGCATGAATCGGGCTACTGGTAGGGCTAAGTGTATAGGGAATACTACTACCCTCTCATATACTAATTCATATGGAGATTTCCCAGTTGCTCTCTTTCTGGTAATTCTATTGGCCCATAGAGCGAATTTCAACTGGGAATCCCAATTTTTCTGATTTTCATTGATAGACTTCTTCAGTGCCCTTACTAGGGTTTTATTGGATGACTCTGCCAAGCCATTTACTTGTGGATAATAGGCTGTAGAGTGGCTTAGTGCAATGTTATACTGCTGACAGAAGGTCACAAACTTTGCAGAATTGAAGGCCTAGGCATTATCAGTTACTATTCTGGCAGGACGGCCAAACCTAGATATGATGTTTTCTTCCATGAACTTTATTATCACAGTATCTGTTGTGTTCCTCACAGGTATGGCTTCCACCCATTTTGTGAAATAATCAGTGGCAGTTAATATCCACTTATGTTGACCACTTCATGGAGGATGTATTTCGCCTATAAAGTCAATACCCCATTTCCTGAATGGTTCATCCACGTGGACGGGAATCATGGGCAGAGGTGCCAATTGCTGTCTTTCAACAAATTTCTGGCATTTATCACAAGCTCTAACCCAGGTAAAAAAATCTCCGAAAAGCTTGGGCCAATAGAAACCAGCCTTCAGGATTTTGTGAGCAGTGGCCCTCCAGTTGTAATGACCCCCACAGATTCCTTCATGAAATTCGTCCATTATATCCTCTACCTCATCCTCTGTGAGACACAGCAGTAGGATGCCTGAGGGATCTCGCCAGTATAGCCGGCTGTTGGCGACTATGTACTTCTGTGATCTTAACCTTAGCACTCTGTATTTAGCTTTATCACAGCTTGGAGGGCAGCTGAGTGTGAGGAGATATTCTACTATCTCTTTGTACCACTGACTGGTGAGGTACTTTATATGTGTTTCCGGAGTAGTTATCTCTACTCCCTGTCACTCTTATTTCTCCTCAGATTCCTCACTTGCTATTATGGACAAATTTATACCCAGAGCCTGATAGTTTGATTCGGATAATATTTTGGTAAGCCCTTGTCCTTTGATCAGCTTGGTAGGGCGGATATCTAGCTCATACTCCTGTATTTTGGCAATCCACTTCCCCTTTTTTCCTTCACTATCCCCCTGGATAAGAATATCTTTTACAGCTGCTATAGGCACAAATGCAGTGATGTGGGACCGTAGGACATACATGCAGAATGATTTAAGGGATTTCACTAGGCCGTATGCTTGCTTTTCCAATATTTTATATTTTAATTCTGCATCACGGAGCACCTGACTGAAGAAGGCGATGGGCTACTCGTACCCTTCTTCATTTTTCTGCTATAAAACTCCTTCTATTGTATGAGGTGATGCAAAAGAAAAGATCATGAATGGTTTAGCATAATCTGGTCCAGCTAGCACAGGGGCTTCTGCAAAAGCATTTTTTATTCTGGTAAAGGCTTCTCGTGATTCCTGAGACCACTTAACCTCATTATTTTTCTTCATCATGTCGGTTATATGTCTAACTATTTCAGCAAAGTTAGGAATAAACCTTCTTAGGAAATTAATGCGCCCTAGGAACACCTATACCTCCTTATTTCTGGGAAGAGAGATACCATTTATAACTTCTACCCTCTTAGGATCTATCTTTACCCCATCTTTGGTTACAATGTGTCCCAAAATTTTACCCTCTTCTAATGCAAATAATGAATTTTGTGGATTGAGAGAAATACCATACCTTCTGCATTTCTCGAAGGTTCTACGCAAATGCTCAATTTTCTCATTATCATTCTTCGAAAATACAGTGATATCATCGAGGTAGACTACCAAAAATTTATCTTGCTCCCCAACAAAAGCAATGTCCATGGCCCTTTGGAAAGTGGCCCCTGCGTTGATCAACCCAAAAGGCATTATGGCATACATAAATGTACCCCATGGTGTGGTGAAAGAAGTTTTCTTTTGATCTTCTGGAAGTACAACCACCGGATTATAACCAGAGAATCCATCCATCATTTACATCCTAGAAGCTCCAACCACTTTCTACAGGATGTGATCCATCTTAGGCAGTGGATAATTATCCTTTAAGGATGCTCTATTTAAATTTCGGAAATCAACACACAACCTTATTTCTCCATTTTTTTTTGGACAGGGACCAGGTTTTCCACCCATTCAGAGTACCTCAATGGCACAATTATTTTGGCCTTTAACAGCTTCTTAATTTCCTTCTCAATAGAGGGCAGCAGCAGGGGATTTATTTGTCTGAGCTTCTGCTTATGATGTTTTTCATCTCCCTTTAGTGGAATTTTGTGCTGCATTATACTAATATCAAAATTTTTCAAGTCCTGATACGACCACGCAAACACATCTTTGTAAGACTGAAATAATTTCAGGTATAGCTCCTTATATTCTTCTGGGACCTTCCTGGATAGTTTTACAATTTTGGGGTCAGCATCGTACCAAGATTTAGGTCTTCTACCTGATTATCTTCTGTGATTCTATTTGGCTGCAGTGGGATATTATTCTTTTCAAACAATCTCTCTAGAGGCACCAGCCCTCTAGGTATAATGTTTCCCTTCAATTGCAACACTTTATTACTTGCCATTTTCTCCTCCCAATTTTTTTCCGAAGTGTCTTCAGTCTCTTATTCTTCATCAACATCAATCTCCATGTTGGAGAATTCTCCTATTGTTTCCAGGAATCTCTTCATCTATTATTCATCTTCAAATACTTGCCAGTGCTTGATGTTATCTAGAATTGATGGTCGATAACATACTCCAATTTCATACCTTAAGAGAGGGTTCTGAGGTGGACGAAATGTACTAGCAGCCACAGCAAGGGAATCTGCCATCATATTCTATTCTCGGGGCATGAACTGGATGTTAAATGACAAGAAAAATTTCTCTACCATATCCCAAAATTCATTCCTATAAGCCCTCAGCTGAGGATGTTTGGTTTGACACTGATGCCTGACTTGTCTAACCACCAGTTCTGAATCTCCCAGAACTTTTAAAATTTGTATATTCATGCTCTTGGCTTCCTGCAACCCCAATATAAGTGCTTCATACTTGGCCACATTGTTAGTAGCTTCATATTCTAGCTTGAAAGACAATGCGACCCATTTTTCTATAGGAGAAATCAATAATATTCTAGCTCCATTACCTTCTCTTGAATTTGTTCCATCAAAATGAAGTGTCCAGATTCCTGTTTCATGGCTCTCTGAAGGCTACTCAGTCTTGATCTGACAGAAGGATGGTTCATGAGCATAATATTGATCTTCTTCCAGCACTAAGCATGAGAAATCTCCTTCTTTACTGTAGACTGGTGAATTAATAGAGTTGTCAGCCTTAGTCACCATCTTGACAAATCTAGTTTCCCTGTACAACCTCCTCTCCTGGCCACCGAAAATTGGGATAATGTTGTATGTTAAATCCAACTTAATTGACCCTCCAATTTTTGTTCCCCAGAACCTTGACAGTAACATGCCAAAGCGAGCTGGGATGTCCGCCACCACGATGTCCATGACCACACTTTTTGCTGGGATTTTGGCCAAATTGACCACTGAATCCTTGATCATCCCCAAGCATTTAACTCTTTTGGAATAAAATGAATATAGGTCCTTGTATGGATGGGTGATTTGTAATCCTAGTTGTTCCATGACTGACAGAGGCAGTAGATTATGGGAAGCTCCAGAATCTAACATACATTTATGTAACAGCAGGTCATGAATCACTAAAGACACATAGAAAGGAGGAGTAGAAGCATCTAATTCCTCAACATGTGGGCCAAATACAACCATGGGTCTTTCTTCTTGAAGGTTGAGACTATCTAGGATGAGAGGTGCTTCTGGAGGGAGCATGAAAGAGGTGACTTGGGATTGATATGCAGGTTGTTTCAACAGTTCAGTCAAGGGAACTGGGATTTTGACCTTCTCAAGTTCTTTTTGCAGACTGAAAGCAGGAAAGGACTTCTCTATTACAACCTCCTTTGACTCTTTATTTTCAGCTGAGGGTTTGACTTCTTTTGACACAGACTTGGTATTAGGGGGGATGACTACTTTTGAAGAGGAAGGAATTTTATCATTAGACTACAAATTTTTGTTTAGAGGCCCCTTACCTTTGTCTGTGATTTTCTACATTGTTGACTCCTTTTGAGCAGGTGCTTCTTTCTGGGGTGGCTCTTCTTCTTGATCTTGAATACGAGTCCTCTTCCTAGAAGATCTGAGATCATATCTTCTATTGAACTGTGCTTGCATGAAATCAAAAAATTGCTTACAATAGTGATCAATTTCTAAGTCTTCTGTGTCTCTAGCTTTTTCTTCTTCTTGCAATGAGCACTTGGTTCCACTACTTCCTTGCAAGGGGAATTATTCTCCATCGCTATTCGAGAAAGCAAGATTTTCATCCTCCAGTCCATAAGTAGTGTCTTTAGTAGGATCATCTACTAGACCTTCCAAATACAATGGATGTGGTACCTGATCTTGTTGTTCCTTTGGTTCCCTTTGCAATATTTGTAGGGGTGGTTTCCTATACTGAGGATTGTAACCTCTGTTTGGAGAATTATGGAAATTCTTGGAGGCTAAATTCTTGGCCTCCAATTCAAGCTTGACCAGTTTACCAGAAAGGTTCTTAATAATTTTGCTCATTTCTTCAAATTTTTCATTAGCTGAGTCTCTGTCTTGGTTAGAGGTAGATACCTCCTCTTTGCCCCTTCTTCTAGTATCTTGTTCAGATTTTCCCTTTGATTTACCAGTGGAGGCAAAATTTGCCTCCAACTCTAGTGCATCTGTCTGAGCATCATCCAGAGTAGCAGGCTTTCTTTCTCTTAGAGAGAAATTGAATTCTGAATCAAAGGCTGCTACAAAAACAACTTTCGCAGCAGTTTGATGAGGTTTCATATCTGCAAGAAGACTCAAATAAAATTTATTAAATCTCTTGATAAATTCTGATACCCCTTCATTATGTCTTTTCTTGAGTGTATTGAACTCAGTAAGAAAATGTCCATGATCTTTCTTCTCTCCCCATTTCCTGAGTAAAGTATCTTCCATTATTTCCCAAGTGGTAACAGAATGGTCAGCCAATGTCTTAAACCATTTTCGAGCTTCACCATCAAGAGATTGGACAAATAGCCTTAAGACCACATCTAAATGTTCCACATTAAAATTCTCTGCAAAGGAGTAGAAGACCTCAAGATGTTTTTGAGCATCAATCTCATTTTCCTCATTGAATCGGGGTAAAATATTCAGATAATCCTGTGGCATATCGTTCAACACTTGAGGTAATGCCAGGGGGGCATATTTATTTAGCAAGAAGCCTGGAACATTGGCCATTTGAGGGGGTGGAGGTAGTGCACTAGTTTGATGAGTAAAAGGAGGAGGAGGAGGTGGAAGTGGAGTATTAATAACAATATGAATGTAATGAACAACAGCTTGAGGTGTTGAGGGGAACAACGATCTGTTAATAGCAGATACTTCAGTGACTTCCTTTACCTCTTTGGCCTCAGGAGTAGGGTGAAAATTATCTTTAATTCTGACACCTCCTTGGGGTGGACTATCTGAATAGTAATCGGTATCTCCCACAGTGGAGTCAAGAACTAGCACTTGGGCCACTTGGGAAGAAGAGGATGGAAAGTTTTCTACATACAATTCAGGGTTTTCAGTGTGGAATGATTTTATTTCCCTCCAATTTATTCTATGTATGATCTTCTATGGGTCAGACACTAAAGGTGTCTTTGGCTGTGATGTATTTGACCTCAGGTGTGGCTTACGAGGAGCCAGGACTGCAAGTGAATTTATCTAATAAACAAATGTGGAGTCGCCAAGGTGATGGATCTACAACTCTCAACTCTTCATACTCACCTACTTGAAGAGTGAATTAGGTTTTTTTGAGGCCCAGGGATTTATATTTTCTCAACTTCGTTCCTCGGCAACGGCGCCAAAAATATGTTGTCGTTCCTAGAGACAACCTTGAGTTATGAAAGACCAGTGCCTAGGACATCTTATATAGCAAGGAGCATGTGGTATAACAGGGGAAGTTATCAACAAGAGGCTCTCATGATATCTCATGAAAACAAGGAATATTAATTTGAATGGGACCAAGACCTTCAGAAACTAGATACAGGGAGAGCAACACTACAGAGGCAAGATGAAAAACTCCAATATAAAAGCATCAGACAATTTAGAGGCAGCTTACTGTAAAGAGGGCTGATTCAAATGATATGTCACAGAAATGAATTATCAGAAGGTGTAGCTATGTATGAAATATCAAGAGAATACTAGCTTTCATTGAGATGATATCCAGATACACAATATTACCATGTAATGGGCTTACCAATTTAAGAGTCCATACATGACAATAGCGTTTTAAAAATAACCTCCCAAAGAAACTAATATAGCAGAAATATGGTTCAAGTGAATAGTGAAATAGAATATCATGCCTGAGCCATATTTAAAGCGCTTGAATAATTTGAGCATGGGTATCAACTAGGATAAATACATACCAAAAATCAGTGAGCCACTCGCATTCCAGAAACATGATACGGGAAAGGTGGATGAAATGAAATGATCTATTAAAATGGCACATATGAGAGAAAGTTACACACTAAGAGAAATCAAAGACCAGAATCCTCTTCAAAGACAGAACTCCTCCTCACTGAAACCCAACAGGCTCTGTACATTCATATGATAGTTTTTACAAAATGCATACAAAAATCCTCTTACTGCATAATTTTCTGATAAAATCTGGAACCCACAATAATCTGTTCTTCAGGGGTTTTATAGGCGAAAAAGAAAACTTGTAAAGGAAGTCCATGATGAACATTTAATTTTCCTCTTTAAGAGAGGATGGAGGAAACGTGCACGCCCATACTGCTTGATGACTCGGTACTGTTGTATGTACTCAGTGGCCTACTTTTTGAAATAAATGCACTGGGTGGAAGTCTCTTCAAGAACACGGTATAGAAATAAAAAACACATGGGCGCTTTGTCCTTTCCTGGAAAGAAAATCCCGCTGAAGTGAAACCTTGAGGGTATTATTTTCTGTGCATGGACCTTCTGAGTGATCTGTAGGGTCTTAGATCTGGTACTCTGTCTTCAAATGGTTAGGTAAAGGCTCCTAACTCTTCAATTACATGCCTTTAATTCTCTACCTTTCACTGATATTCCTTGTCTGCAATATTAATGTTTCTGATCGTGAAAATCTGCGCTTTGAATGAATTTAGAGGGTTTGATAGAGTCTAACCCTTACTTCTTTCATGGAGGTCATGTCGTAACATCTTCCTAGGCCTTTCTCCATAATTCTAGCCTCTGAAAAATAGTCCTTTCCGGTGTTCTCTGCTACTGTAATCAATACTGTGAATCATGACGATTTACTGCCATTTTTACCCTGCAAAATACACAAAATCGTCAAGAAAACAAATGCATGGGAAGGTGGATGAAATAGGGGTAATGAGGATGACGGCGTAGCTTTGGAGAAATGGTGGAAAAACACAGCGGAATGGCGGGGAAATGCTCTGGTTGTAGGTTGGTGAAATGTAGAAATTTGAATGCAAAACCTTTGAATTTTGACCCTTTGAATATATGAAAAGGGACGGGCAAAATATGATAAACTACGTGGAAAGGGTGACATGGCAGAGGACACGTGTTGGAGGCGGGCAGGCAAGCAATCTGGACCATCCGATCTCATGAGGAGATCGACGGCGAAAAACATATTGGAGGATGACGGATTGGCGGGCCAGGGGTATGGATACCTTGGGTTAATTTCCGCACATCTTCGGGGTGCGGTGACTGTTAGATGAAGAGCTCCAGATCGGACGGTTGACATGAATATCGCGCTGGGTCAAATGCCGAATGATAATGTGCGATGGGGGGCCAGTTTTGAAACAATAACAGAGCCATGTGTCATACGCTGAGTGGAATCGCTCCGAAATGGAAAATACTGCCCGCCCTCCAAAGACGGTGAGATGAATACCACTGGTTTTGAAGAGTGTTTTTGGGCGCAACGACCACAAAGGCGGGTGAGCTGCGGACCGTTGATTTATGGTTTGATCGGAAGGTGAACAGGTGATCGGAGCGGTAAACGGGTGGGCTATGGGCGCAGCGCTGATCCACGAAGACCATCCAATCTGCACAGATCGACGATTAATACTGTGCCCGATCATTTGGCTGATCAACGCTCTCCAGGCTAGCGCTTGGTTCTAGCACCCCGGTTACGTGAAAAAGATAGAGGGGCCAGGGCCGAAGGAGCTAGGCCTGATATATTTTTAAATGTAGGTTTTCAACCTTTCATAATCTAGTTTGGGGGTAAGAAATGGCAATGATAGGAAAAAAAATGATTTTTTAGGATAAAAAGAGGGGGTTTGAAAGGTTTAAGCAAGATTGCTTGTCAAAATTTTAATAGAATGCTGACATGATCAACAGCCGCAACGACAAATCTGATAACATTGTGCTCAAAGAACCTTGCATTTCTCTCAATACAAGCCAAATTTTGGCAAACCATTTCTTATTGAAGTTAATTTGGTCTGTTCTGGACAAAACCCATGTTCCGGATTTTCTAGATTCTTCTTCATTTGCCCAGAATCTTAACCGCAAAACTGTCACTTCTTATTCCAGCAAATTTCTGAATTGAAATATTTGATGATGATTTGGAGATCAAATCTACAATCTGGAAAATATCTTGGAAGCTAAAATGGTGAGTGATGTTACAAAATATATTAATAAACCATCATTGATAAAATTATGCATAGTAATCATCAATTTATTAAAAGTAAAGGAGAAGAAATAATATTCATCCATAAGAACATAAATCATTATAAGATGGATTTATATGATAAATTTTAATAAATGACATGATAAAGAAGAGTAAAAATGGATGAAATAAGTGTTAAAAAGTGGTCGTATTCATGACCCAACATACCCCCAAACTGAATATATTTCATGTCCTCATGCAACCCAAAACTGAATATATTGCATGTTCTTATGCAACCCAAAGACAAAACCCATGTGTTAACCAAACAAAGAAAATTTTTCATCCCAACTCATGAAATGGATGGAAAAAATGAATTTTTCCTCAAATAAAGAAAATTCAATTTTAACAATATTGATAAAGGCATAACAATTTTTACAGTTGACATTCAATTATATGTATATGAAGTTGCATAAAAATGTGACATAAGTAACAACAAACTTCATTAACTATTTTCTCAAAAATCAAATCGTTTTGATGCACGGATCATGAGATATAAACAAAATGGTTGTAGGTGACAGTGCATAATTTTCGAAATTTTATAAACTAATTTAGTGTGAAATTATCTGGGTTTGTGTGTTTTAATGATACCTCTTTGTTATCCAGAAATCAAAAGAATTCAGTTCATAGTTTTAAAGATATATGCAAAACAATTTCTGCACTATATACAAATAAAATTGTATGCCTTAAACGAAAAAGAGAGTAGAAAACATCTATCATGTGTAGAAATTTCCCCCCCAAACTGAAGAATTAGCATGTCCTCATGCAATGCTAGAAAACAAAGAGAGGTGGTTGCTACAATTTGTTGAAATTGATGCTTGTTATAAAACAACATGGAATAAGGGAGCTGTTGAGAATGAATAAGAATATCAATGGATGATAAAAAATATTAGTGACATGGTCACAAGAAAGAAACGAAGAAAATCAAAACTCCCCCAAACTGAAAGATGAGACGTGTCTAAAAAAATTGGAAGTGGTAAAGATGTAGAATAATGCTCAATGGATGATCATGAAATGCTCTTAAATTCATAATAAATCAGAAAATTATGCTATTTTACCTCAAGTGTTACCTTCGAAAAAATGTGGAATGACATGTAGGGATTGACTTTTGTTGAAGTTGATGTAGGCTGAGCGGATACTGAAAGTGATGCAAAAAGGTGGAAGCCATGCAAGCACATCATGTCTGAAGAATTGTGCACGTTCACGAGCCTTCGCTGTTAATTGCAATAGTGTGGTCGTGCTACGAATAAAATTTTCTCCCATACTTGTTGTTCTCCTGTAAACAAATCACAATTCTGTATGCAATTTTCTTGAATCCACAGTTTCAGTTTGAAATGGCAGCAGATAAGATGCATGCAAAAAAGTTCAAGCAGAAAAAAATTCTGTAAAAATGCAGTATCAATATTGTCACAAATCAGCAAAATATAAGAGCAGCGTACTTCACAACAATTGTACAACATGGAAATGCATACATACTTATGATACAATCAATGAAATTATAACATTTACTGAAATCCATGCATGTGATAAATCGTAAATAGAGATAGAAGCATTTTGTAATGATTCAAGGATAAGGAGAAGGGACAGCTTAAGATAAACATAAGTACAAATGCGTTTATTACCCACTTAAACTAATGTGATCGATTTATGATGATTTTCATGTATAATAGGTTCAAAATAAAAGGTTAAAGATTCATACTTTCATCTGATATTTAAATAGAGATATAGGAAAAAGGGTTTAATATTACTATTGATGTGTATAAATGTGACTCCAATACCATCAGCAGAGCTTTGTTGCCCACAGGTGTCCATAACCTTGACAGAGTTTCTCTCTCACCCTTGGAACCATTGTCTTTTATTTATGTTGAGGAAGTGCTTGTTAATTGTCATAACGAAGGCCATTGTGCTAGCTTGGTGACTAGATAAATCATAATGCCATTCACTAGGAATAAGTGAAAATTGGGCAGGCCAGCTCGTGATGAGACCTTATGTTCCAAGGACTTCTTAATTTTTTCAATTTTCCATTGTACCATATCCCTAATTTGGTGGCCATGATGGGAATGCCACCTCACTTGCTTCCTTATGAACATGGTAGGTCGGCTCTTGATGAGACCCCCTATCCTCCATCTGCCAAATTATAAAATTATTAATGAAATATGTAAATATTTTTCTTTTCATATAGCACTTCCCTATTTATTCATAAAATATGGCTCAGCACTCCTTAAGAGTAAAGATGGTGGAAGAAGTCTAAACAGCTCAATAGAAAATAATATGCCCTTGTTCCTACTCGATAAGTAAAAATCAAAGAAAGTTATAAAATATGGAAAAGAATCAACATGATAAAAATAATCGATCATATGAATTTAGTGGTAGTAAGACAACAAGATCATGTTATTGATTATGTCCCTTTTTCCTTTTTCTTATCATTACTAAACAACTTTCTTAAAAATGAAGATTTTTTTTGATTTGTTGATTACAGTAAGCGTTAATTTGTATGATTGTGTATCCTTCCATAAATTGTATGTTTGTCTTTCAAAAAGTTATGAAAAATTCAAAAAAAAAATCCTCAAAAAGTTGTTCATAGACAAGAAAAATGCACTCAAAAAATGTTGTTCCTTTCAAAAGGAACAACAAAAACGCGCAGCAAAAGTGTTGTTCCTTCTGAAAGGAACAGCAAAACTATTGTTCCTTTCAAAAGGAACAACAAAAAAATGCAGCAAAAGTGTTGTTCCTTTCGAAAGAAGGAACAAAAAAAATTCACAAGCGAAGTAAGAATGGTTCAAGAAATAAAATTCTATACAAAAAAAACAAGCAAAGTAAAAGAAAACAAACTTTATGTATAGGGTTCAAGAAAAAGTAATTTAAAAAAAAAAAAAAAAAACAGAATTGGCGCTACCAAAGAATTTCCTTCTGCGATTGAAACTTGCATGGTGGGGTCCTTATTGTTCAATTGCAAATGGAGTGGAAAATATAATTTAGAGGGATGAACACCTGAAACACAAAAACATAAAAGAAATCAGAAAAGAAACAACACTTTATTAAGTTACAACAACTATGATGTTATTTCCTAAGGGAATATCAATCTATTAATGGAAAAAAAAATGACCTTTTTGAAAAATGTTTTGGCAGTAATGGCATGAATCTTAAAATGGAAACGAATTCTTCATTTCTTCTGTTATGAATCTGTTAGGTAATGAACTAGATGAAATGCCGTTGTTTTACTAAAATTTCTTTCAAGAATCGCTCGTCCATAAATTGACCTTCTTTGTTCTGCTAAGACCTGCAAAAAACGAGTGTCTACCTGCAATAAAACATTAAATCATGGAGAAAGAGAGGTGATCAAGCTCCCCTAATCCAATAATTATGCAAAAAAATAACAAGTAGTTTCTCTGTGGAACAAATCCATGGACAAAGTAAAATTAATTTATTACCTGCAAGAGAGCAGTGGCCAATCATGCTAACCTGCAGTGTTTCAATCATAACTTCTTTGTTTTTAGTTCAATTCAAGTGATTACAAAGCCAAATGAGAGCTAATTCAAATTTGTATCTCAAATAGAAACATGTTTTTAAAAATTCCATGTAAGGTATGTTAAACTTTCTTAGAACAACCTGCATAATAGAGTCATTTTCCATTTTCCAGCTCAAACCAACAATTGGTATTTCAAGCATAAATTATTCGTTTAATGGAGGATTTAACCTATTAAAATTGGATATTAAATTATATTAATTTATTTATCTCAAATAGAAATATTTTTTGAAGACAAGAATAATTGATGGGTCAAATATGCTAGGGAACAGCCGAGAAAACAGAGTTTCAAGAGTGTTGATTTATGATAGGAAGTCAGTATTTTGGTCATAAATTCCTCATACGATATCAAAATTGAGTGATTCAAATTTATTTTTAAAATATATTCATATAGGAATCTACCATAGAAACATGCTTTAAAAATATAGTCATTTAGGCCTCCAAACACTGACTGTCCCAACTCTGTTGTTGAGCTGCCTACCAGACACCCTGTTAATGTTTTGGTTCTAACTTTCTTGTTTCAAATCCAAATTGAGTGATTCCAATTGGGTTAGAAAGTAGACATCAAGGGATACTTATGATATAAACAAGTTTTAAAAATATTCACTTTTTCTCCCCCAAAACATGACTGTACCAACTTTGTTTTCAGGAATTTCATCAAGCCCGCAAGCCCAAAAAATGATATTCAAACAATTTTTCCATATTGATGACAAAAATGAATATAAGTGTTTGTAGAACTATTATTTGTAATATAATTTATCTACATACACAAATAAGTTATAATATTTATCAGCAATGTTGATTTCCATAGCGTGTTGCAACAAAAACAACTATTTTCACAAAAATAAAAAATGTGTTTGTTTCTTTATTTATTTTATTTTCTCTATTAATTTACTATTATTTGAAAATCGAATATTCTTATGTATAAGAGTATTCTCAATGGAGCCATTTCCAAAATAATTCCTTTATTATGTACATACCCAAATTTGAAAAATGCATGATGATAAATAGTAGGGTATGAGAAGCCAACTTCCCTTCTTGTAAAACAAATTGGGCAAGAATTCTCAATTTCTTGGGAATATTGCTTAGTCTCTTCTATTTGGCTATGTACCTCAGCAAAGGCTACAGATGGTGACTCTGTGGCCTGAAGAGAACTAGTAGGTTGTCTAGAAATAACTTTCATAGGTCCTACTGATGGCTGAGATTCAGTTTTCTTAAGAATTTTGTCAATAAAGGTCGTTGTCCCAAGGGTCACTGGTCCCTTAGGTTTTTTAGGTTTGGGAGGAATTTAGTCTTGTTTAGATTTTCTAGTCATTTAAAACAACAAGCCTTCATTCCTACCTAAAGAAAAAAAAATTACCCAATTCTGCTATGAAGCGGGCAATGAGCAAGTATGTTCCTTGCTCGGTGCGCAGGTTCTTACCTTCCGTCTTTAAAACCCAATTCTTCCCAAGCAGAAAAAAGGTCAAATGTGCATCACTCCTTCTAAATAACATACACTCTCCCCGACAACGGCACCAAAATGTTGAGTCATAAAAGTTATCTTTTTAACACCTATTTATCTCACATTAATTATCAAACCGGGAGTGACTTTTTATTTCAAGAGTGTACTCTGTCTGAGGCTGCAATTAACTAAGAGTAATGCTATGAAGATGTAGTACAGAATGTTAAATACAAGAGTAAACGAATGATTGAAAAAGAAATCTAATTACAGTAACATAAATGGAAATACTTTGAAACCTTAGTTAAACCAATCTGCAAAACATCGATCAGGGATACAGTAGCAATAACTCCTTCCCTTAGAAATCGATGCAAGATAACCAATCTGGGAACTTGGAAGCAATAACCAGTGTCCGCTAAAGTTGGTGATCTTAAAGCAATAGAAATGAATGAAACTCAATCTTCATGCTGAAGAAAATAACTGAAAGGAACAAAATCTGGAAAGGAACAACAGCTTGTAATTTCTATGCATACCAATTATAATTCATCTATCTACTAATCTAAAGCTATGAATCAGAAATAAATAATAAACAGAAATCGAACAGCAATATGAACAACAATTCTAATTCTAATGCAATCAGGCAACTAATCTCAATAATCCAATCCTATCAATAGCCAAGACTATGAAATAGTTCATTGGAATGAATCATAAATCAATGGAACAACAACGCTTTATAAAAGATAGTAAGATGAATAAGATAGTAAATATGATCCTTGCTAAGATAGAATAGCAGTGCAATTCATTAACGTATACATCAAATCTGAATTCAATACAACAACAATCAAATAACTCTGTAATCGTAATAAATCTAAATGCAATTATCACACAATAGAAATAAAAGAATAGAAATACAAATAGCGGATCGCTCCACTAGGGCTAGGCCCTCAACCGTCGGTGAAACATTGTTGGGCTACTGTAGAGCTTGAGAAATGGAACGAGAACACCTCTTTGCATTAATCAAGCATGAATAACTTTTACATCAGTTGCTCTTTGCTCACAAGAGTCAAGGAATTACAGTGTTACAAAGGGAATTCAATAATCATCCATTATTTTTTAATACATAATAGATGCCCTCCTTTTATAATCAGAAGGAAGAGAAATTAAATAGAAAATATGATCTCCCATAACAATATTGGATTGTTCCCAACAACTCGATCAACCAGAAAATACATTTCCAACAATATTTCAACAAGAGCAAGACAAATTTGGCTTTGCAGCTGAGATTTGGAGGACAGCCGCAACGACAAATATAAGAAAATTGTGCTCAAAGAACCCTACATTTCTCTCAATACAGGCCGAATTTGGGCAAACCATTCTATGATAAAGTTAATTTGGTCCATTCTGGACAAAACCCATGTTCCAGATTTCCTATATGCTTCTTCATTTGCCCAAAATCGTAACCACAAAACTGTCACTTCTTATTCCAACGAATTTCTGAGTTGGAATATTTGATGATGATTTGGAGATCAAATCTACAATCTGGAAAATATCTTGGAGGCTAAAATGGTGAGTGATGTTACAAAATATATTAATAAACCATCATTGATAAAATTATGCATAATAATCATCAATTTATTAAAAATAAAGGAGAAGAAATAATATTCATCCATAAGAGCATAAATCATTATAAGATGGATTTATATGATAAATTATAATAAATGACATGATAAAGAAGAGTAAAAATGGATGAAATAAGTGTTAAAAAGTGGTCATATTCACGGTCCAACAATGATGATGTCTCATTGCATGGAGACATTTTGCCAAGGAGACCACCAGATCAGCAGATGATGAGAGATGCTTCACATTTTAAGGCACCATTCATTTATTTTAGAGCAGTGGAGACCGTGGAGGGTTATTTTACATCACTGAAAATATTGGGTACACTAAAGGAGGATATAGTAATTCTCTCAACTTCATCTTTATCCACTCTCATTTAAGATTCCGCGTTGTGGTAGAAGCAGCGAGGGAACGATATCAGCCTTCCAACTTTCATCTTTGGCATGGGAGATGTCAAAGGAGAGGATAACCATATGAAATATGTTCTTCATGAGAGATCATCAGTGCTATCACTATGGAGGATAGATCCATTTTGGAGATCCTGGTTGTTGGTAGAGTATTCCAAGAATCGTTTTTCTTGCATGATATTGGATGATCATCATATGATGGGATGCATGGATCATGTCGAGATGGAGGAGATACATAACTCTTTGGAAGAGTTAGCATAGCCACCTCTTTTCTCTTTGAGTATGAGAGGAGACTCATCTATGGGCCACTCCATTTTCATGAGCAAGACATATGGTAAGGGTATTTTTTGTTTGCATAATGATTTGTATAATGTATATATGCATCCCTTAAGCATACATGTGTAGGATTTTTCTCCAAGGAGGAGCATTATTTTTTCTAGACTTCATGGTCCACTTGAGGCCATGAGCAGTATTGGTGACCAATCCCTAGGTGGACTTGGGGAGGAGATGTATTTTGGAGAACATGCTCACTTTGCACCATACATCATTCACTTTCTCCTAACATATGAGGAGAGTGGGAAAACAAGCAATTTTTTTGAGAAACCACACTTTTTGTCACTTTCTCTTGCATTTGAGGATCAAACTGCATTGGCTACATCTAAGGGACCATTTTCCCTCTCCCTTGCTTCATATGGTAGCTAGCATGATTCTCATTGTAGTTCCTTATGTTGTTGTTCTTATTTTTATTGGGAGCATGAATGGGGGAGTGGCACATTGGTTGGATGTGTCCTTTGGGAGAGATATTTCCCACATTGTTTGCCTTGCATGTTCATATGGGAGCATGAGAGAGTATGTGGCCACTACAGCAAAAAATGTATTTGCATTTGAGGTGAGCCATATGATTGATGGGATGCCATATGATGGTGACTTCCAACTCATCACATATGAGAGGATTTGGGCCAACATGTTCCATAACGTTGGAGAAGAGATCCTTGAGGATCTAGTCTTCTTCTTGCCACTTGAGGGCAACATTATATCAGTCCATGATTAGTAAATACTCTACACTTATCTTAAGTGGAGAGGAGGAAAGCATGGGGTAGGCTATTTTGTCTACCAATATCAGATTTTCAGCCCAACTACATTGTAGGAGCCAAAGGTGGAGGAGAATTTTCTAGAGTTGCCATGTTGGGAGGTAACTCATTTTGTATGGATGATTTATTGGGGGATGGAGGATCCACATGGGAAAGATGTTCCCCAACACATTTTAGAATCCATGCCTTGGGTGGAGACTTTCCAGTTCTATCCTTGCAGTTGTTTGAGGACAAGTAGCATTTGGGAGGGGAGGACTGTAATATTCCCATTTTAGCACACCGCTAAATGGAATATTAAAATTTTGTTTTTATCACCTAACAGCTAAATAAACGGGTAAGGAAGCCCATTCATATTAAAAACATGAATAAAATCCCTCACCTATGAAAGGGGATAGTCAAAGAGGTGGATTTCACACCTTTATGTGTGAAAGAGGACATTTTCATGGAGACAAGGTCATGTTTGACAAAGTCAACAACACTGGGATAAGAGGTGGAGAACACTTTGATAGACAGTGCAGTATGAATGGGAAGAGGCTTATTTTGTGGAGGAAACCTTAACGAGTGGAACCCATGGAGAGAGGGCTTTCACTTGTTTAAAAGGAGGGCAAGGTAGCCATTGTTATTCATGATTCAGATTATTGATTTCTTTGTCTGTTTAGACTTTGTGCATTCTCCTGCTGTTTAGCAGAGTTGCAACATTGCTTAGCACAAGGATTTCCTTTTTAGGAATCCTTTTCCTTTCTTGAGAGGAATCTTGAAGGATTTGTATTGATTTGCCTCACACCCAAGCTTGAGGCCAAGCATCCTCCTTCAGCTACAACGTTATTTATGCAGCAGAATAATGTTGTGTTGTAGGGTGTCATAGTGAGAGTTCACAACACCACTTCCATCACTTGTTTTTTAGAGGAAAAGGCTCTCTTTCTTTTGAGAGATTATTTTGCAAGCCCTCGGATCATATTTCAGATCTTGGCACTTGGAAAATACTTTTTCTTGAACCTACAGCGCAATATCCCTCAATGACTACGTTATTTTTAGTTGGTATTTGCAGTGATGGGTTGTAGTGATTGTCGGAGGGTGAGATCTTCAGTGTTAGGATCAGCCTTTCACTTGGAAGATCCATTGGAGGAGCTAATTTCATTAGATGCAGCATCTTCAGCCTTCTCCATCCATTTCCAGTTCTTGAGTTGCAGCTGCTACCCTGCAACTCTGCCATTTTGTAGTTTTGCATATTTCATCCAATCCTTCTAGGATTGTCTTGAGGTAGTGATTGGGAGCATAGATCTTCTCTCCCAATATTGTATGAGTCATATATATGTAGATCTATGATATTTTACACTTCCTGTAGCAATGCTCCATCTATGACTATGCAGTTCTTGTTCATAGACACTCTTCCATGTAGCAGTATTCTACTTTTAGCATGTGTATTGATGGGAGGCTTGTTTGCCTTGATATTTTGAGTTGTATTGCTATTATTTTCTACTGATTCATAATAAAATGGCTCTATGGTTTCCATACATTTTGGTATGATTTTTATTCACTGCTATTTCTAGTTTATGTTTATGTATTGCTGGATCTCCACATTTGGAATATCTTAAGATATTCCCAATAGTGTATGATTTCCCTATTTTGGGATATTACACTATGTGACCCAATAATATCCCAAATGGTACGTAGAATATTCATTTCTTGATATTCATGGAGATTTCATGCTTTCTGCAAGCATCCAACATCATTCGCAGGTTCAAAACACGACTCTTGACTAACCGAAATATAGTCCAATCATCAAAATATACTTCAAAGAACTTGTGGATAAATTCCTTAAATATTGTAACAACTACCCACGAAAAGATGGCAGGGGAATTCTTGAGTCCAAATGACATAACAGTGTACTGAAACGAACCCCATTTAGTGGTAAACATGGTATTGTTGTGATCTTCAGGTGCGATCCAGATCTGATGATAGCCCGCGAACCCATCAGTGAAAGAGTATGCCTCCTGCCCCCCTACACTGTTAATAATTTCATCTGAGAATGGGGTAGGAAAGGGATCGTGTATGCATGCATCATTTAGTTTGCATAGGTCAACACAGATATGTATCTATCCCTTATTTTTTTTCTCCTGAACCACCATAGGGCTGACCCAATTTGACTGTTCAACGGGTTCGATGATACCTACGACAAGCATTTTCTCAATTTCTTCCTTGACTTTCTATTTGTACTTGGGGTTCAATTGATAAGGCCACTACTTCACAGGGCACGCATCTAGTTTTAAAGTGATGTGCATAACTCCTACACCCCCCATGATCCCTTTGAGTTATGAGAATTTCATCAGGAATAAGTCCTGGTATTCCATGAGGAGTTCTGCAACTTTTCCCACAGTGTCATCATCCTAGTAGTCCCCAATTTTAGCTAACTTAGGCTACACCTTCATTCCAATTTTGACTTCTCGCAGCTTCATAGGCTTAGTGGCATCGACAGCCTGTGGTGGGGATCCAGCAACTGCGTGCCCCCCCTCTGATTCCAGGATAGAGATGTTTCATTGGTCATCATTGCATTATTTGATTGATAAGTTGTGGCAGTTCACAATATCCTGCATTTGTGTTTCCTATGTTGGTACCCCATGTTCTACGCACAAGCATGATTCATCAAATACTAAGGCATCATTTACCTACAGAGCTTCACACTCCTATAAACCCGAATTTCCCCAAAAAATCATCCTTTAGGGTTTCCCAGTAGTGGGTGTGCTGGTGTAATTCTACGTCTAGATACCATGTAGTCGGGATTGGACCCAATGCATGAATGAACAGATGGACCCATTCCTCTGTATTTTTGTTGCCCCATTCTTCCATCCATGCAGACAAGTGCTTGCATGAGTCCCTTGGTCCCAAAATCATTTTTATGCGTAGGTGACTTGGAGGTTCGAATCGTAAGATCATCATATTCACGAAATTCCTCCCAATCCTGGAATTCCCTCTTATGTGTATCCCACCACCTTGCTGGATGTGCATGTATGGTGAGATTAAGGACCCATAGCCTTTGTTCCCTTGGGACCTCAGCTTCAAAATTTTGCAAAAACTCCTTAATACTACTAGAACCATCAAAGTGGGGAAATTCTCTTAGAGACATCATGTAACTGATTCTGCCAATTTTCTATCTCCCCATCAGAGTCAGAAAAACATTCATTGTCCTTCTCCCAACAAAGCACACCATCATTTATAGGATTGATTCAATATTTGTCTTGAGTGGTTAATTTATAGAGATGATCCACACCCTCCCCTTCGCACACCGGTTTTGTATACCACTCGCCTTTCGTAGGGTCTAGTGGGACTGTCACCCTCATACCCTCATTCTCAAAGACCATTCTTGTTTTCTTCAGATTGATAATGCCTCCCATATCTATAGCCCAATCTAACCCTAGCAACGCAGGGTAAGGGTCCGCATCTTCCACAATCTGGATTACTTCAAAGTCAGTGCGTACCTTAACTCCTGCAATATGTACCATAATCTTCGACAACCTCCCCAATGGTATGATTTTCCTCTGGTTAGCCATGCACAGTTGTATGGTCGACCATTCTAGATTAGGTTCCCCCATCTGCTGCCATGTCTACTTAGGCAAGACATTATCATCTGATCCTATGTCCAAGATGACCTGATCCATCTCATAATCACCGATTTGTGCAGTAAGCTGCATTTCTCAACCGGTGCACTTCTTATGCTTATATAATTTATGAACATATTTATCTTTTGTTGGAGGGTTATTTCTCTTCGCGCAGCTATCTATCAGTGTCTAAATATTTTCCACCGCCTTATAGTTTTGTAGCAGCTTCAGAAATTCTTGCATAAATGATTAACTTCATAATTTGGTTTTAAGTGCATTGGAGTATTGTAAATAGATGCCACATATTTTGTAGAGTCATTCCGGGCTGCGACGAAGGTTTCCTTCTCCTTCTGTATATCCAAGATTTCTTACTTGACTGCTACTTTCTGGAAAAGTGATTCATCCGCAGCTTTCTCCTCAGCCCCTCTAGTAGCCATGTTTCTGTGTGTTATGACATTAATGCTCGGTCCTTTGTCATGCAATTCAGCCCTAACCCTTTGCACGTTTTGCATAGGTGTCTGGTATTTTTCTTGAATTTTCACTATCAAAAATGGGCATTCCTCAATCATATTGTCCAGCTATCTACAATACCTACAGGATTATCGCACAGGATTGGGACAATCCCTTGCAAAGTTCCCTACTTTTCCATAGTTATAGCAAATCAATTGTCCTCTTCCCCGACATGCGCTTCCACCTCTACCCACTCCCCTGCCCCTATTTGGGGAGCCACCTAAGCCCAAGGGGGATCTCGGTGACGAAGAGTCAACCTACACCTTGTAGAGATTTCCCCAATCTATCATTAAATCATAAGTCTGGTAGTTATGTTTAACATGTCCTACTGATCAACAAAACCTACACCATTGTTGCTTTAATTCTGGAACATATGCACCAAGACAAGAACAGTGGTTGGTATTGTTAGCCCCCTATAAATTTTTTGACAAGCAAAGTAGGGGGCTAAATTTTTCTTGAGCCTTCAAGGAATGCATCTCCCCTGAAGACACATCATCCTTGAAGTCTCCTGTGCCTTTGCCTTTGATAAAATTCCCTCTGCTGACTCCCTTTATAAAGTCTCACTAATTGCAAAATCTATGCTCCAAAAAGTCTACATTTTACCTTTGTTCCTTGCAGAATGCCCCATTTTAGCCTTCTTTTCCCTCAGTTGAATTTCCCCCAAAATGCCCCTTACAATCCCTCACACACCCCTTGTTTGGCCTATTTTGCCTTTTCCCTCTATCATTACCTTTTCCTACCCTTGAATTACATCAAAATGGGCCAAATTGCCATATTTTTCATATATATAAGGCCCAGCCCCTTTCGGCCAGCCCCTGAACCGTATTTCCCCTTGTTAGTGTCAGTCTTTTCATCCTTCCTCCAATTATCAAACATTCTCTTACAAAATGATTTTAAGATGTCAAGGTCAAATTTTGTCATTTCAATGAGTCTTCAAGCAAAATTTGGTCACTAAGTATTAGGTCTAGGGTTTGCTTTCACTCCTTCTAGATTTGTCCAAATTTCAGTCCATGTCACCATTCAGTTGAGTGTACCATCATTCAGAGGGTTTTCATCACCATGTCAGGTTCCAAAGAGTCATTTTACACCTTGTTCATGTTTCAGTTGTGCCTAGGTAAGGTTCATTTCCCTCTCCTAGGGTTTTGGAGGTAATTTCTCTTGGATGGTAAAATCATCATCAAAACTTGTATCTTGATTTTCATACACCTTCCCTTATCCTTAATGTACCTTATTAAACATTTCCCATCACTGAGATCCCCCAAATTCCTCATTTTTGCACAAACCCTAGTTTCTTGCTACAACTTGGCAATTTTCTAGGCTAGGCCTGTGTTTTTCCCTTTTGGACCCCTTCCCCTCACTCAATCTCTGAAATTCCACTTTCCCCTACTTCCTAAAATCCCTCCCTACTTCCCAAAATTTTCCCAAGAATTTAGAAGCCCCTTATCCCCTTCATTTTGCTTCATTTCGAAAAATCCCTTGTTCCACACATCGGGATAGATTTCACTCAATGATGTTTATGAGAAATAAAAGATGAATTTGGGATAAATGAGAGATTTTTTGTCCAAAATAGGCCAAGGAAGAAAAACCTCCTTCAATTTTTACATAGGTGTCATGGTTTTAGAGAAATGTTAAAAATACCGTTGCCTCAGGAGAATTGAATGCACCTCTGAAGTGACCTTGGGAAAATCAAGATTTCTCCTAGCTTGGTTGGCCAAATGAATTTCTTGATGAGTCAAATGATAACTAGACACAAGGATATTTATAATGAGGTATCATGATCTCAATTTGGAGTTGAGGAAGACTTTCAAAAGTTGACTGCAACAGCACTCTGCCTTGAGGCAGCCTCATTCTGCTCATTTTGACCAGTCTTGGGAGATTTGATTTTTGACAAGGAAAATGAACTCAAAATTGAAAATTTCCACTTTGGTTGGAAACTAGACTCAATAATATTTCCAACGAGCTATCAAATGCCTAATTTGGACATTGGGAAGGCCTCCAAAATCCTCCTGCAAAATGGCACGGCACATAGAAGAGTGGGCGCAACGCATTGGGTTTGTGCGTGGCGCATTGGGTTGGTACGCGGCGCATTGGGCCAGAACACAAGATTTTTTCCATTTATTTCACCCATCAATTTTTTTTCAGTCTCTCCTTGTTCAAGTGAGTCAAATCCACTTCCTCATTGCTCTTAAAAATTGTTTGGTGTTGGTATGAAATTTTATATGCGAAAAACTCAAAATCCTACTCTCATGTTTTAAGAATGCTCCTAGGGTTTTAAATTTGGTTTGGTGTCAATCATTTCTACTTACCCCATCTATTAAAACTTCTAATTTTATCATTACCATAGTTTATTTGCCTATTCCCTTACATCCTAAACCATCTATATCCGTTGTTCCCATTTTCCCTATCCCTAAACCCTATTATTTCCTACCATTTTCCCTCTCCCATATCATTTGTAGCAAATTCCCATTACTCCTATCCATAAATCCTTTCACTCCATTTTCTTATCCCTTTCCCTATAATTTACAAAAAATCTCCAAATCCCATATCCCAAACATGTCAAGTGATTGTCCCATATTTTAAATCCACTTGACAGAAACTCCACTTTTCCCCACTGTTCCATATTCCTCACAGTCCCTCATTTCCCTTTGGCACATTTGGCACTTGGAGACGAAGACACTGAGTCCTAATTTAAAATTTTCAACAAATCAAACATACACTTTTCATACACATTGCAACACCATGACGGACACCGATACATCCTATGAACAAGACAATGATTCTGCCACTGAAATGCATGCACTAGGAGGACACTGAAACGTCAAAAAAGGGGGATAGACTCTGAATCTTGGCCGAAGCTTTGTTGGCTGAGCATGGAACTTGATGGGGGACCTTTAGTTCAAATTTCAAGGAGTTTGGAGAAAATTTTGTCAATTTTGAATTTTTTGGTCTCAAAACAGGTTTTTCCGCCCCACGTGTCGCGCCACTTGACGCGCGCTTACGTTTGAGAGATCTTCTAGAGGAAAAATTTACATTTTTGGATTTTTTATGATAAATTATGCATGCTCAGGAATGTCTGAGAGATTTCATCAAGTTCTGGGTGGTTTAAATGGTCAAAAACACCTTGAAAATGGCCTTTCTGCCACTTTTTGCACTAGCAGGAACCAGTCTTGGGAGATTGAACTTTTGGAGGGGAAAATGGACACCAAATCCAGAAATTCCACTTGGGTTGGATAGTATACAGACAAGGTTTTCCAACGAGATATCATGATCTCAATTTGGACTTCGGGAAGTGCCTCAAAATCACCTCCAAAGTGGCGCGACGGATTAAGTTTTCTGGCGCGGCGCATAGAGAAATTTAGCCCCATTTTGACTCTTCAGCTCAGAAATTCGCCCAGTTTTGACTAGTTTTACTTTTTGATGTAACTATTGATATATCTTGATGTAATTTGATGATTATGATGTAATTTTGGCTCATTTTTACTTGTTCTAGAGGATTCATTCACTAAAAAGTGAAAATTAAATGAATGAATCAGTTTCCTTCCATATAGAGGCAAGTTGTTTGATTGCCTAGATTTCAGTTCCTTGTTTATAATTGGTTGAAATAGCTCCTAGAAGGATGAGATCAACCCCTAGAGGCATGGGAAGGGGTTAGGATGGTCTATATGATTTATTTTCTCAATCATTTTCAGAGGTTGGACTCTTGAGAATAGTTTGGCACCTCATTGTATATTCATTTCGGTATTTTTGGCAAAGGAAAGACCAGAGTTTTGCGGCACTTGTTGGGATCCTTGTGGCTCTGAGTTTTGATGATGTTTTTCTTCATGTATCTGTAAGTTTCATTAATGTTTTGTGTATTCCATTTCCCTTCTCTTTGCTTCTGAAATTAAACAAATTAGTAGCTAAGGTAGAATTCATTAGTTTGCTAGTGCTCTGCCTTAAACTTTTGTTTAGTTTTATGTGTTTTCATCTGTTTGAAGAGGATCCATGTAGTCTCTTGCCCTCTTCAAATCCTCAGCAGTCTTTTCTATCCATTCATTCAATCTAATACATCAAAGCCATTGCTTTCCTTGCCCCAACTTGAACTCTGCAAGAAATTGGCCTCATCCCCAAGCCCAAAATTGCCTTTCCCTTTTCCCAACAAAAACCCTTAAAAATCATTTCAAACTCCTTGATTAATATACCTAGACTAAAATTAGCACTCATTTCAGTCATCTCAAGGCCTATTGATACATTTTTCCTAATATTGACCCGGAGAGAGCCCTCTCCTGTTCTGGTAGGGCTAGCTACCAGACTGAGCGTGGTTTGGTGTTACCCTGAATCATGCCTTCCTTCAGCCTAAGGTGGATTTGGGCAATAACATAGTGGCAACCATACTGGGGAAACTAAAGTGGTTTGCTTGTTAGTGTTATTTGTTTTATAAGCTACAGACGGAGCCTGAAGTTAGCCAGGTAGCCTTCGAAATGCTCTTTCTTTGCATGAGCGAAAGTAGATAAACGCTGCTTCAGTCAATCTCCAGTCTAGATTGTAAACGTGGCACTTGACTTGTGGATTGTCTTGGCCCAGGACATGTATCAAGTTCAGATCTGATGGTTGATGGTGGAAAACGATCAGACATAATAAGGCTAAAATCATTCACCTGGTGACTCCAAACTCAATGTAGAGACTCCACTGGAGGACTGACTATTTCTCTGAGAAAATGGAAGGATCTTACACAAATTTCAGGTATCCAAAGTGGAATGGTATTCAGGATCTAGTCTGCTTTCTTGCAAATTACTTCTTTGCTGTTGTTGAAGCTTTCCTGAAAGTTTTTTGGAATTTGTTGTATGAGAAAGGTGATCAAAATCTTCACTCGACCTATTCAAAGAGTGTAAATACTGAGTTTCCCTTTGATCCTGGCCTCCTTACTTTTCCCACATCTTGTGATGACTCTCTTCAGAGTGATGAGCCTAAAGAAAACGAGACTGATCCCGTAGCTCTTGTATATACTCCTACACCTTATATAGTCCCAGATAGGTATAAACCTCTTGTTTTACCTTCTGTTCTTCATGCTTTCCCTAAAAATTATGACCTATATTTACCAAGATTTGATAGTGAATGTAACAATGTCAATGCCGAGCAACATGTGCAGAATGTTGAGACTTTCCTAGACCTTTTTGAAGTTGATGAAGAAGATGTTAGTATTATAATTTTTGCTCTTTCTTTTCAAGGCCAAGTGAAGAGTTGGTTCAAAGCCCTGCCTCATGCGAGCATCTCAGATTTCCAGTAGTTCGTCGAAGTTTTCCCTGACAGGTGGGTGATCAGACAGAACCTTTTCTTGATTATAGAAGAGTATAACCAGCTGAAAAGACTGCCATGGGAGACAGTACAATAGTTTTCTGCCAGATTTAACCAAGTATATTTTTCAATTCCAGCTGATATAAGACCTCCTCCTAGATCTTCTCTCTTGCACTACCCAGGTGCTTTTGATCCGGAAATGGAGTTTCAGCTGAGAGAAAGGAATCTTGCGACACTTCACGAGATGCAGAACAGTGCAGTAAATGTAGAGGCTCATTTGCTGATCCGAGGGGCAAGGTTGAAAGAAGAAGAAATGAAAAACATAGATCTGGAGAAATTGACATCTCTAGAGATAAAGCTTAACATGTTGGCAAGTGCAGTAGAAGAGATGATGCAAAATAACACCACAAGGAATGAGTATAATGTTCAAACCCATGACTTTCTTATTGAAGAAGAACAAGTTGTTGATCCAAAACATTTTGTTTCTTATCCCAGTTATCATAGTGATTGCTTTATAGATCATCTTGAAGAAGAGAGAGCTATTGATATGACATGTATGCTTGATGATGTGTTTTATACTGATGATTTGCCTCAGTTTGGTCAGTATGATGATGATTATGTTCTCCAAAAAGAAGCTAATATTTTAGACACATCAACAGCTAGTTTGTGCGAGGAGGAAGTTCACTTTCAGCAGCTTGAGTATAGTGATCAACTGATGCATATAAGCTATGACAATGATGAGGAAAGTGCAACAAATTTTGAAGTAAGTGAAGGATCTTTGCCTTTTTGTTTTGATTCGTTTCAGTTCATTAGAGACAACTTTCATACAATCAGAAATCAAATGTCAACAAGTCTTGATTTGGACCATCTCGAGCGCAATGAAAACCTTGTTCAAGACTTCTCATATTCAGATTTGCAGTCCCCGAGTTCCATTGATTGTCAAGTTGTAGATGAAGACTTGGAAGCTGGCACATTTGATCAAATGATACAAGATGACTCTGTACCATTTTGTTTTGAATCATTGCAATTTTTGAAGGGTAAATTGCATAGTAAATCTTCAAATGAGCAGCCTGTAAGAAATCAGCAATCTCTCAGTGTTAATGTTGAGGATGAGACAGATAACGAAATTCTTGAGCAGCCTATAGCATCATATTTGTAGTGACCAAATGAAATTGAAGGTCAGATTACAGATGAAGTCGTGGAAGCCGAAATACATGATTTAATGATGCAAGAGGATTCTGTACCCTTTTGTTTTGAAGCATTTCATTTTATAAGGCAGAATCTTCATAATATCTCTCAAGAAAAATATGAACAGCCAGTAGGATGTCAGGCAGTTTCAAGTCTTCTCAAGTTTTTGATGATCCTATTGCTGATGTGTTGGATGATGTTTGCAGTCAAAGTCTTTCTCCATTGACTTTATGTAAGGTTGAAACGTGTGCTGATATAGACTTGATCCGGCAGCCAGTCTCTTTGTCATTTTTAGCAGGAGTCTCGTCACAAAGCTCATCAAAAATATCAGGTCAAAGTTTTCATTCATGGTACGAAGAGAAGAGAAGTAATCCATTGGATGAGCTAAGTCCTAGTGTGCATTTTGAGATCCTTATGCAGCATGAATTTCAAGATCCTTATGCAGTGTTTTTGGATGTGGATAGAGAATCCATAGTATTCAACGGATCTATTCACAAGTTTTCATGGGAGTTTCCTTTCAGTAGTTCTCTCTTGTTGTTCATAAACGAGCACTTTTGAAGAATCCAAACAGCATAGCTACAGTACTTACATGGTTGCATTAGTTGTTTCATTTCACTTGATCAGGTGATGAATGAAATTGTTAGAGTAGGTTGTATTGAATAAGCTTCATATTGAGCATATTTCTAGTTTGTTGATTGTGTTTAAGTATCGAGTCAGTTCTTAGTTGAGTGAGATTCAATTTGTGTCATCAAGTCATCAGTTTTCAGTCATGCCTTTCAGCTTGAGTTTTTGACTCCATTGCCCAATGGAGCAAGGCACTGTCTGCTTTCCAAAGATCTGTAGTTCTTGGCACCTCTAAGGAGCTACCATCCTCATTGGAGCCAATGTTAGTGTCAGTCTTTGCATCCTTCCTCCAGTGATCAAACATGCTCTTACAAAGTGATTTTAAGTTGTCAAGGTCAAATTTTGTCATTTCAGTGAGTCTTCAAGTAAAATCTGGTCACTAGGTATTAGGTCTAGGGTTTGCTTTTACTCTTGTCAAAGTTGTCCAAATGTCGGTTCATGTCACCATTCAGCTGAGTGTACCATCATTTAGAGGGTTGTCATCATCATTTCAAGTTCCACTGGGTCATTTTACACCTTGTTCATGCTTCAGTTGTGCCTAGGTAAGGTTCATTTCCCTCTCCTAGGGTTTTGAAGGTAATTTCTCTTAGATGGTCAAATCATCAGCAAAACTTGTATCCTGATGTTCATACACCTTCCCCTATCCATAATGTACCTTATTAAACACTTCCCATCACTGAGATCCCCCAAATTCCTCATTTTTGCACAAACCCTAGTTTCTTGCTACAACTTGGCAATTTTCTAGGCTAGGCCTGTGTTTTTCCCTTTTGGACCCCTTCCCCTCACTCAATCTCTGAAATTAAACTTTCCCCTACTCCCTAACATCCCTCCCTACTTCCAAAAAATTTCCCAAGAATTTATAAGCCCCTTATCCCCTTCATTTCGCTTCATTTCGACAAATCCCTTGTTCCACACATCGAGATAGGTTTCACTCAAATAATTTTTCAGAGCAATAAAAGATGAATTTGGGAAAACTGAAAGAGGTTTTTTTCAAAAATATGCCAAGGAAGAAATAACTCCTTCACTTGTTACACAGGTTTCATGGTTTTAGAGAAATGTTAAAAATATCATTGCCTCAGGGGGATTGAATGCACCTCTGAAGTGACTTTGGGAAAATAAATATTTCTCCTAGCTTGGTTGGCCAAATGACTTGATTGATGAGTCAAATGATAACTAGACACACATATGTTTCCAATGAGCTATCATGAGCTCAATTTGGAGTTTATTAACACTTTCAAAAGTTGACTGCAATAGCACTCTGCCTTGAGGCAGCGTCATTTTGCACATTTTAACCAGTCTTGGGAGATTTGATTTTTGACAGGGTAAATGAACTCCAAATTGAAAAATTACACCTGGGTTGGAAATTAGACTCAAATATATTTCCAACGAGCTATCACACACCCAATTTGGACATGGGGAAGACCTCCAAAAGCCTCCTGCAAAATGGCGTGGTGCATTGGGTTTGTGCGCGGCACATTGGGTTGGTGCGCAGCGCATTGGGCCAGAACACAAGATTTTTGCCATTTCTTTCACCCATAAAATTTTTCTCAGTATCTCCTTGTTCATGTGATTCAAGGCCACTTCCTCATTTCTCTTAACAAGTGTTTGGTGTTGGTATGAAATTTTAAATGCGAAAAACTCAAAATCCTACTCTCATGTTTTAAGAATGCTCTTAGGGCTTTAAATTTGGTTTGGTGTCAATCATTGCTACTTACCCCATCTATTACCACTGCTCATTTTATCATTACCACAGTTTATTTTCCTATTCCCTTACATCCTAAACCATCTATATCCCTTGTTCCCATTTTCCCTATCCCTAAACCCTATTATTTCCTACCATTTTCCCTCTCCCATATCATTTGTAGAAAGTTCCCATTACTCCTATCCCTAAATCCTTTCACTCCATTTTCTTATCCCTTTCCCTATAATTTACAAAAAATTTCCAAATCTCATATCCCAAACATGTCAAGTGATTGTCCCATATTTTAAATCCACTTGACAGAAACTCCACTTTTCCCCACTGTTCCATATTCCTCACAGTCCCTCATTTCCCTTTGGCACATTTGGCACTTGGAGACGAAGACACCGAGTCCTAATTTCTCATTTTCAACAAATAAAAAATACACTTTTCATACACATTGCAACACCATGACGGACACCGACACATCCTATGAACAAGACAGTGATTCTGCCACTGAAATGCATGCACCAGGAGGACACTGAAACGTCAAAAAAGGGGGATAGAATCCGAATCTTGGCCAAAGATTCGTTGGCTGAGCATGGCACTTGATGGGGGACCTTCAGTTCAAATTTCAAGGAATTTGGAGAAAATTTTGTCAATTTTGAATTTTTTGGTCTCAAAACAGGTTTTTCAGCCCCACGCGTCGCACCACTTGACGTGCGCTTACGTTTGAGAGATATTCTGGAGGAAAAATTTACATTTTTGTATTTTTTATGATAAATTATGCATGTTTAGGAATGGCTGAGAGATTTCATCAAGTTCTAAGTGGTTTAAAGGGTCAAAAACACCTTGAAAATGGCCTTTCTGCCACTTTTTGCACCAGCAGGAACCAGTCTTGGGCGAATGAACTTTTGGAGGGGAAAATGGACACCAAATCCAGAAATTCCACTTGGGTTGGATATTAGATAGATAGGGATTTCCAACGAGCTATCATGATCTCAATTTGGACTTTAGGAAGTGCCTCAAAATCACCTCCAAAGTGGCGCGACACATTGAGTTTTCTGGCGCGGTGCATAGAGAAATTTGGCCTCATTTTCACTCTTCAGCTCAGAAATTCACCTAGTTTTGACTATTTTTACTTTTTGATGTAATTATTGATATAACTTGATGTAATTTGGTGACTATGATGTAATTTTGGCTCATTTTTACTTGTTCTAGAGGATTCATTCACTAAAAAGTGAAAATTAAATGAATGAATCAGTTTCCTTCCATATAGAGGCAAGTTGTTTGATTGCCTAGATTTCAGTTCCTTATTTAGAATTGGTTTAAACAACTCCTAGAAGGATGAGCTCGACCCCTAGAGGCATGGGAAGGGGTTAGGATGGTCTATATGATGTATTTTCTCAATCATTTTCAGAGGTTGGACTCTTGGGAATAGTTTGGCACCTCATTGTAAATTCATTTTAGTATTTTTGGCAAAGGAAAGACCAGAGTTTTGCAACACTTGTTGGGATCCTTGTGGCTCTGAGTTTTGATGATGTTTTTCTTCATGTATCTGTAAGTTTCATTAATGTTTTATGTATGCCATTTCCCTTCTCTTTGCTTCTGAAATTAAACAAATGAGTACTAAGGTAGAATTCAGTAGTTTGCTGGTGCTCTGCCTTAAAATTTTGTTTAGTTTTATGTGTTTTCATCTGTTTGAAGAGGATACTTGTAGTCTCTTGCCCTCTTCAGCTCCTCAGTAGTCTTTTCTATCCATTCATTCAATCTAAGACATCAAAGCCATTTCTTTCCTTGCCCCAACTTGAACTCTGCAAGAAATTGGCCTAATCCCCAAGCCCAAAATTGCCCTTCCCTTTTCCCAACAAAAACCCTTAAAAATCATTTCAAACTCCTTGATTAATATACCTAGCCTAAAATTAGCACTCATTTTAATCATCTCAAGGCCTATTGATACATTTTTCCTGAGATTCACCTGGAGAGAGCCCTCTCCTATTCTGGTAGGGCTAGCTACCAGAGTGAGCGTGGTTTGGTGTTACCCTGAATCCCACCTTCCTTCAGCCTAAGGTGGATTTGGGAAATAAGACCACCCATGTGGCCTGGCACTAGAACCACCCGCCAGCGCGAAAGGCGCTTACCACAATTATATATCAGGAGCATTCTAGATCGTCGATCTGTGTAGATCAAATAGTTGTCGCGATCCCCACAATGTTCATCATTCGACCCTTTCACTGCTCGATCAGCGCATTATAATCATTCATTTCCCCACAGATCCGACGGTCCAGAATCTTCTCGCCTCGGTGGTCCCCACGCCATGGTCACTGTTCAAAATCTGGTAGTTTCTATTGCACCGCCTTTGAGGGGTGGGCGGTATTTTTCGTTTGGCCAACGATTCCACTCATCGCATGACACGTGGCACTGACACTATTTCAAAACCGCCCCACCATCACGTGTTAACGTTCGGCATTTGACCCAGCGTGATATGCATATCAATCATTTGATCTGAAGCCCTCCATCCAACGATCGTCACACCTTGAAGATGCGCAGAAATTAACCCAAGGCAACCATACCCCTGGCCCACCATCCGTCGCCCTCCGATGCATTTTCAACCGTCGATCTCCTCCCGAGATCAAACAGTCCAGATTCAATCACCCTCTGCCATGTCCCCAGCCATCGATCTCCTCCTGAGACCGGACGGTCCAGATTTGATAGCATGTCCTACCGTTGACTGGTCCCGCCACGTCACCCATTCCACGTGTTTCATCGTATTTCTCACCCGTCCATGTATATATGTGCATTCAAAGGTCAAATTTTAATGTTTTACATTAAAATTTCCATTCTTGCCACCCTCCAACTACATTTTCCCACTGCGCCACCATTCTACAAGCCTCCCACTGCATTTTCCACCGTAATCCCACACTTTTTCGCCATCTCACCAGTCTGCATGGCCATTCTTGTCATCCTCATTGCGTCCACCACCTCCATGCATGGTTTTCCTAACGTGTTTGCATGTTTTGCAGGGTTATAGACAGGTGGATAACTGCCATGATCCGTACGCACTACTATAATGGAAAAGTGCATAGAAGAAGCTAAATTCAGAGCCTAGTATTACAGGAAAATGTCTGGAAAGGTGTCTGCAGTATAAATTTCATTAAAGGATAGATTTCAAACTCTGCAAAACTTCTCCGGTGCCATTAAAGCTCAGTTTTTTGCTGACATAGATATAAATGGAGTGGCAGAGAGTTAGAGGCACGTAATTGAAGATTTTTGAGCCTTTTTCAGGGATTTATAAGGAAAAGGTACCAGTTCGAAGACCTCGAGGATCGATCAAAAGGTCCAAGCCACATAAAATAATACTAAGGGGTTTTCACATCAGCCGAAGGTTCTTTCCATAAAGGATGATGCGCCCATACAGTTCTCATCCTATTCCGTATTCTAGAGAGATTTTCCAGCCCTGACAACAGTCCTGTGCTACCAGAGCATTTGATTCACAGTATGGCAGATCCTAGCATCATTTATTTACCTTTTTGTTTATTCACTATAAGTACTACAGATTGCTGCATTAGATTACATCAGAGACATGCCCGGAGTAAATGGAAGCCTGGAGAAGACCACTCTTGTATCAAAAGAGTGCCAGAGATAAATACACAGGGTTTAAACAGAATGAGTTTCGTCCCTCTTTCTTTTCTGAGTTTAATGCTTCAGTTAGTGTTTGACCTTCCTTCTCTGCTCCACTTCAGCTATAAATTCATGAAGAAACTCATTGTAAAGGTTGTTGATCAGTTATCAGATAATTGCAAGCTGTTTCTTTTGAGACGTAGTCTCTGTGTAAAGTTGTAAGATAGGCCGAGGAAGATGTTTTCTGACTAAGTATCCAGCTATTGGCAATGTTGTACTTGACTGGTGTTGCTTTTTAATATGAGAAGCACATTTCTTTGGATCCTGATCTAGAGCAGTGGTGATGTTTTTCTATCTTTGTATTTGTGTTTAACTTGCATTTCGTTTCATTTCATTTCTGCTGGCTTGCATCAGGAATCTGGCATAGGATTTACCCTTGTTAGGTACCCTATGTTTCTGCTCTCCTTGCCTTTGATGTTTTCTACTAAATGTGTTATCTAAGAGTTGATTTAAGTTAATTTAACTAGTATAGTGGATGTTATTGCCTGCTAGCTGATGTATGAATTAAATGAATCTGTTCTTAGATGTTCTTGTTAGTATTTAATTGAAAGAATTGGGAACAATGGGAGGTCTAGAACCCTATTTCTATCTCACTAGGATCCTTTTCAATTGATTGAACCTTTATAAGATCCCTCAAGCTAGAGGCCGAAGCATTGAGAGTTAAAAGTATCTCTCTGATCTCAGGTATTTAACTTTGTGTTCTAAAACTTTATTGTCTCCTCCTCTCTTACCATTCCATACCACACTATCATCTTTGAGATCTGATGTTTTAGATGACTAGCCCAACTAAAAGCCTGCATATTGATTAGCAAGAAAACCCTTTCCTGAATCCATTTCCGAATGGTCTTGAATGCTCCCTGGAATAATTCACCTCTGCCTAAATCCTCTTTACTCATCCTTGCCTTACATTGAACCCTTCTTTCCTGATAACCAGCAACCAAACAAACAATCAAACAAACAAACTCCTAGCCTTATAACTAGCCTAATATCTTAAACCTTTGACCTTCAAAGACATTACCTTTAACAATCATAGAGAGATCCCTCTCTAGACCCACGAGGGCTAGATCCTGAGTTCTGAAAGTGGTTTGATGTTGTCTCATCTTTTGGTCATGCCAATCTGGCCAAAACATGGGAACCTTAACATAATGGCGACTCTGCTGGGGAGATTCTGAGTATTTTCCATCTTTCTACACCATAAGAACCTTAGAAGCCTATAATCTCTGGTTAGGTTGGCAGTTAAACATTCCTATTCAAAGATCAACCTCTATACAATTTGTTTTGTTCCCCCACACTCTTAGATAGAGTCTGGAAAGGGCCAGGTAGCCTCCAGATATCACACTCTTTCGGAGGTGGCATATCTGGTAAAAGCCCTCCCAGTCAATCTCTGGTTAGATTTTTCTGTGTTCTTAGGATATCCTTGGAAAGGGACATCTCATAAGCACTATGGTGGACAGTGTACCCTCTAGAAGCATCCTAAACCTTCCACCTGGCGACTCCATAATTCCTAAACAATTTAAAGACTCCACTGGTGATCAGTAGGCCTGCTAGTTATCTTGGTCCACATTAGACTCCACTGGGAGACTAGAGCCATTACAACATCAGCCATAATAAAAGTAACAAGTAGGGTTAAGCAGCTTGGTCAGAAAACAACATTTTGGCTTTCAGAACCATTCACACAAGATCTTACCCTAACCCAAACCCCCCTGAAATAGTTGATAACCCTGAGAGCATCTTCAAGAGGTCCTCCTACACCTAAAATAACAACTATTTCCAGCCACATCCATAGAGATAACTCTGCACCAGAAGACTTTACAGCTCTATCAGACCCATTTTTTGACCTAGGCACTCAAAACAGTTTACCAAGAACTAGGTCATTTAGTGTCCTAGACCAGCCAGATCTTGATTTCCCTGGTTCACCACCTCAAAGTGGTAAACACCCTAGGTATAGACATACCCCTCCATCTACACCTCCTGATATTCACTTCATTCAAAACTTGGGGCTCTACCACCCTAAATCTGCCCAACAAGCTCCTGCTGGTCCTAGCATCCCTGTCATTCATATACCGGTTGCTCAAGCTAACCCTTTGCCCCATCAAAACATCATCATGGCAGCCTGGTATGCACCTTTGGTTTTACCTCAGCCTCTAATACCCTTACCCAATGATTATCAATCAAATATCCCACACTTCACTGCAAAAGAGTCTACCACAGCTCAGCACCATGTAGATGGGATGGAAGATTATTTTGACTACATGGAAATAGATGATGAAATAGTCAAAATGAGAATCTTTGCCCAGAGCTTAGGAGGTGATGTGAAGAAATGGTTCAAAGGCCTCCCTCCTAATAGTATCCAAGACCTCCCAACCTTATATCAGACCTTCATAAACAAATGGAAAGTTAAGGAAAATCCTCTCCAAATCCTAGCAAAATACAAGAACCTGAAAAGAAATGTAGGAGAGAGTGTCCAGGCCTACTCTACAAGGTTTAACAGCATTTATAATGCTCTTCCTCCACACATTAGGTATGGTCCTAGTGAAATAACCTAAAGGTTTGGATGCTGACATGGCCTACCAGCTTAGAGAGAGGGATTACAACACATTGGAAGACATGCAAAAGGGAGCAGTGAGTGTAAAGGAAAATCTGATTGAGAAAAAAGCAAGATTGAGAGCTAAAAAAAGGGTAACATATAGAGATGACAATGTAGCTTCCACATATGACCCCAATAATGACCGCGTATCCAAAGACGTGGAAAAGCTAAAAAAAATGATGGAAAAAATGGTTGTCACAGTTAGTAACCTAAACAGAAATCAACACCATAATCAGAACCAGAACTTTAGAAGAAACAATGCCACCCCCAATAGACAAAGAGAATTAGATTAGCAAGTTATTCCCCCATTCCAAGAGAAATTTTTAGATGAAGATGAGGGGATCATAGAAGAGTCTGAGGGAAATACAATAAACATGTTTCAAGCAGAAGATTCAATACACAACTGTTGCACAAAAGAAGATCAGCCCTCACCCTCATATTGGGATGAGGAAAGATCAGAATCTGGTGTTTGTCCCTAGAGGTGAGAACGAAATTGCAAATGGACTAGCCTGCATGGCTAGTTCTTATCATAAGCCTCCCAGTGACCAACAGATCATTGTTTAGACCAAATTCAGACCTGCAGTGCCGGACAATGAGAAATATTGGCAGGTCTTTGAGGGCGATAAACAGATTAAAGATTTCCTAGTAGGTAGAAACGAGTTTGAATTTTCTGATTCAGACTCTAAATCTGACAGTAGCTGCCTAAGTGAAGAATCCTCAGATGAGGAAGAAACACCCTGTCACATAGAAATAAACACTTTAAACGAACAGATTGGAAATCCAAACGAAAAATTTGAAAACGCAGATAGTGAAGAAGTAGAGGTGCTGTAGACCAAAGATAAGAACATACCTCGGGGTATGGCACCTTTAGAAGATCTTTTTGACTCTGATGATGTAGAAAAAAATCCCACTATAGAACATGCAGACTCTGATGTCGAGGAATGAAACATAGGTACTGAAGAAAAACCTAAGATGATCAAATTGGCTAAGTCCCTGCCTGCAAACATGCAAAATAAATACATTGACATATTCAAGGAATTCATTGATGTGTTTTCTTGGAGTTATGAGGACTTAAGGGCCTATGACACAAACATCATACAACATAAAATACTCTTGAAAGAAAATCATAATCCCTTCAGACAAAAACTTCACAGAATAAACCAAAAACAATTGCATATAGTAGAAAAAGAGATTAAGAAGATGTATGAGGTAGGTATAATTGTGCCGGTGAGGTTCTCTGACTGGGTATCAAACCTAGTGGCTCTGAGAAAGAAAATAGGGGAGATCAGATTGTGCATATATTTTAGGAATCTTAATAGAGCCTCACTCAAAGACAATTACGCTTTGCCGAAAATGGAACATATTTTTCAGAGGGTAGTAGGTTCTAAAAGGATCTCCCTGCTAGATGGTTTTTCAGGTTACAACCAACTCTTAGTAATCCCAGAAGACCAACTCAAGACAGCCATTACCACTCCATGGGGCACCTTTATGTATGTAAGGATGCCCTTTGGACTGATGAACGCTGGTGCAACCTTCCAAAGAGCAATGGACATATTTTTTTCAGATGAAATAGGACACTTCATTGTCATCTATCTGGATGACATAATAGTCTATTCCAAGACTGAGGAAGAACACCTAGAACACCTTAGAAGAGTGTTTGAAAAATGTAGAAGGTTTGGTCTGTCACTGAATCCTAAAAAGACTATATTTGGGCTGGAAGAAGGAAAGCTTCTTGGCCACATCATATCTGAGAAAGGGATTAGGATATATCCACAAAGAGTTGAGGGAATACTACAAATCACACACCCGAGAAACATCAAGGAGTTACAGTCATTTATTGGGAAAATCAACTTCCTTAGGAGGTTTATTCCCAACTTAGCTGAACACCTTAGAAATATGACTTACATGCTGAAGAAAGGTGTAGGAGTTAAGTGGACTGTTGAAGCTAAGAAATCTTTTGAATCAGTTAAACTTGCACTCACCCAGGCTCCTGTCCTAATCAGCTCAGATTTCTCAAAAAATTTCCTGATTTTTTCATTTTCATCCAAGCATACGATAGCTGCAGTTCTACTGCAGAAAAATCCAGAGGGAATGGAACATCCCATTTCTTTCTTCAGCAAAGCACTCAGGGATGTAGCCTTGAAATACAACATAATGGAAAAACAGGCCTATGCTCTAATTAAGGCCTTGAAAGACTTTAGGGTGTACATACTGCATTCCCACACCATAGCCTATGTGCCAAATATAGTGGTTAAAGACATCTTGTCCCAAGACCCAGATGGGAAGAGGGGCAAATGGATTGCTATGATTTTAGAGTACGACCTTGAGATAAAACCCACCAAACTAATCAAAGGTCAGGGCCTAGCTCAACTAATGGCTGAATAAAATCTATAAGCCCTAGAAATTAACATGGTAGATGCCTTGGATGAGCAGCAGGGATTACCTGATCCCACTATTGAGGAGAATTTTCAGAGCTCTCCTTGGTATTCTGACATTTGGTATGTGCTTACACACCTCAATTCCCCTCTTGAACTATCAAAGACCAAGGCCAGATTCTTAAAGTTAAAAGCCAGAAGCTATTGCATAATGAATGAAGGCTTATACTGGAAAAATCCAAATGGCCTATTGCTTAAATGTTTTCTTGAATCTAAAGTAGAAAAGATTAAACAAGAATTCCATGCAGGAGAGTGTGGAGGTAACCTGAACTGGAAAGCCACTGCAAAAAAAATACTCATAGCTAGCTACTATTGGCCTACACTCTTCAATGATATCCATAAGATGGTAATTCCCTACCACAAATACCATATTTTTGAAGGCAAAAGAAAACTCCTCCCCCTACCTCTACAACCCATCATTGTTGAAGGTTCCTTTATGCAATGGGGTCTAGATTTCATAGGAGAAATTCATCCTGCTTCTTCTGCGCAACCCAAATGGATCCTAAAAACCACATATTACTTCACTAAGTGGATAGAGGCCATACCTACTAGGATATCCACACACTCAGTCATCATTAGGTTCCTAGAAGGTCATATCCTCTCTCGGGTTGGCTGCCTAAGGAAAATAATCATTGATAATGCTGCTGCTTTCGGATCCAAGAAAATGGTTGATTTTTTTCATAGGTATCAAATAGCACTCAGTCATTCAACTGCCTATTACCCTCAAGGTAATGGATTAGCTGAATCATCAAAAAAGAGCCTGGTGACCATCACCAAAAAGCTACTGGAAGAGAACAAAATGTCATGGCATAACAAGTTAGTGCATGCCCTATGGGATGACAGGCTTACAATAAAGAAATCCATTAGCATGTCACCATATTAGCTTGTCTATGGAATAGAAGCAGTGTTTCCCACCAGCCTTGGAATACCAATGATTAAACTTGTTCAAGAGATACAAACAGAAGAAGATAGCATGGTGAGGAGAATAAACCAGACAATTCGTCTCCAACAAACAAGGGAAGAGGTCTATAATAGAGCTGTGAAAGTTCAAGAAAATATAAAGAAGTTTTTTGACAAAATAAATAAGGCTTCTGATTTCAAAGTTGGAGATAAAGTTCTGAAGTGGGACTCAAGGAGAGAGGACAAAGGAAATCATGGTAAGTTTTACAGTTTGTGGCAAGGTCCCTACACCATCCAGGCCACTGTGGGTCCAAATGCCTTTTTTCTACATGAGTTAGATGGTACAGAGCTGTTTGGGGGTCTTGTTAATGGCAGGATGCTCAAACACTACTTCTGTTGATTTCCAATTTCTAGTTTCCATTTCCATTATACATACCATTACAGTGTTTGTGTTCAAGAAAAAGAGAAAATGTTCCAAAAAAGAAGAAGAAGAAAGTAGAGATAGCTAGTTCAAACATGCCCAAAACTTGGACCAGAAAAGAAGAAAGAAGAATAAGCTCTAACAAGCCCAAAGTCAGAGCTGAGATGAAGGATAGAAAGTGACTCTAACAAGCTCAAAACTTGGGTCACTAAGAAAGAAGGATGCTTCAAACTTCGAATTTCAAGCCTTCAAATTTTTGTTTTCATTTTTCTGCAAGTTTCTGTCCATGTGCAACTGTCTTTATGCCTTGGATCCACAACAAACTAGACTGTCTAATCCTAGTTTGATTGCTTTTAAATTTCTGTTGTAGAATGTAGAGAAGAAATCTGTTGGACAGTCTAATCCTAGAAAATATTAGATTAGGTAGAGAAACATATGAGACCAACAGTTTAATCTGGTCTCATGGAGTAATAAGGGTAGAAATAGAATAGGTTTATTTTCTGTCTATAAAAATAAATGATGTAAAGGGTCTACTAGTTCAAATGCACCCTAGAAGAAAAAATGATAGGATTGTAGAATGGGTAGGTAGATTGATTGGGAAATTTTTTATGCTAAATTGATGTCTTCACAATTGTGGTAGCTGAAAATCAAAGAAGAAAGATGGCTCAAGCAGCAAGCATCTGGCCTACACCAAAGATCATTTTCTGAATTATTGACTCCTTCAAGAAGAAGTCATCCCCATGTGGAGCCACTGTTAGCCCCCTATAAATATTTTGACAAGCAAAGTAGGGGGCTAAATTATTCTTGAGCCTTCAAGGAATGCATCTCCCCTGAAGACACATCATCCTTGAAGTCTCTTGTGCCTTTGCCTTTGAGAAAATTCCCTCTGCTGACTCCCTTTATAAAGTCTCACTGATTTCAAAAGCTGTGCTCCAAAAAGTATACATTTTCCCTTTGTTCCCTGCAGAATGCCCCATTTTAGCCTTCTTTTCCCTAAGTCAAATTTCCCCCAAAATCCCCCTTACAATCCCTCACACACCCCTTGTCTAGCCTACTTTCCCCTTTTCCCTCTATCGTTACCTTTTCCTACCCTTGAATTACATCAAAACGGGCCAAATTGCCATCTTTTTCATATATATAAGGCCCAGCTCCTTTCAGCCAGCCCCTGAACCATGTTTCCCCCCATGTGCCCTGGCGCTAGAACCACCCGCCAGCCTGAAAGGTGCTTACCGTAATTATATATCGGGAGCATTCTAGATCGTCGATCTGTGTAGATTGGACGGTTGTCGCGATCCCCACAATGTTCATTGTTCGACCCTTTCACCACTCGATCAACGCATCATAATCGTTCATTTTCCCGCAAATCCGACGGTCCGGAATCTGCCTGCGTTGGTGGTCCCCATGCCACTTTCATTGTTCAAAATTCAATGGTTTTTATCACACCGCCTTTGAGGGGTGGATGGTATTTTTCATTTGGCTAGCGATTCCACTCATCGCATGACACGTGGCACCGACACTATTTCAAAACTGCCCCCGCATCGCGCGTTAACGTTCGGCATTTGACCCGACGTGATATGCATATCAACCGTCCGATCTGAAGCCCTCCATCCAACGGTCATCGCACCCCGAAGATGTGCGGAAATTAGCCCAAGGCAATCGTACCCCTGGCCCACCATCCATCGCCCTCCGATGCATTTTCAACCATCGATCTCCTCCCGAGATCGGATGGCCTAGATTCAATCGCCCTCTGCCATGTCCCCAGCCATCGATCTCCTCCTGAGATCAGACGGTCCAGATTTGATGGCATGTCCTGCCATTGACCGTTCCCGCCACGTCACCCATTCCATGTGTTTCATCGTATTTCTCGCCCATCCATGTATATATGTGAGTTAAAAGGTCAAATTTTAATGTTTTACATTAAAATTTCCATTCTCGCCACCCTCCAACTTCATTTTCCCACTGCGCCACCATTTTGCAAGCCTCCCACTACATTTTCCACCATAATCCCGCACTTTTCTGCCATGTCACCAGTCTGCATGGCCATTCTCGTCATCCTCGTTGCATCCACCACCTCCATGCATGGTTTTCCTAACATGTTTGCGTGTTTTGCAGGGTTATAGACAGGTGGATAACCTCCATGATCCGTACACACTATTGTAATGGCACAGTGCACAGAAGAAGCTAAATTCAGAGCCTGGTATTACAGGAAAATGTCCCGAAAGGTGTCTGCAGTATAAATATCATTAAAGGATAGAGTTCAAACTCTGCAAAACCTCTCCGGCACCATTAAAGCTCGATTTTTCGCTGACAGAGACAAAAATGGAGCGGAAGAGAGTTTGAGGCATGTAATTAAATATTTTTGAGCCTTTTTCAAGGATTTAGAAGGCAAAGGTACCAGTTCGAAGACCCTGACGATCGATCAAAAGGTCCAAGGCACAACAAATAATACTAAAGGGTTTTCACATCAGCAAAAGGTTCTTCCCATAAAGGATGATGCGCCCATATAGTTCTCATACTATGCCGTGTTCTAGAGAGATTTTCCAGCCCTAACAACAGTCCTGTGCTACTAGAGCATTTGATTCATAGTTTGGCAGACCCTAGCATCATTTATTTACCCTTTTTTTTAGTCACCAGAAGTACTATAGATTGCTGCAGCAGAGTACATCAGAGACATGCCCGGAGTAAATGGAAGCCTGGAGAAGACCACTCTTGTATCAAAAGAGTGCCAAAGATAAATGCATAGGGTTTAAATAGAATGGGTTTCGGTCCTCTTTCTTTTCTGAGTTTAATGCTTCATTTAGTGTTTCACCTACCTTCTCTGCTCTACTTCAGTTATAAATTCATGAAGAAACTCATTGTAAAGGTTGTTGATCAGTTATCAGAGAATTGCAAGTTGTTTCTTTTGAGATGTAGTCTCTGTGTAAAGTTGTAAGATAGGCTGAGGAAGATGTTTTTTGACTGAGTATCCAGCTATTGGCAATGTTGTACTTGACTGGTTTTTCTTTTTAATATGACAAGCACATTTCTTTGGATCCTAATCTAAAGCAGCGGTGATGTTTTTCTATCTTTTTATTTGTGTTTAACTTGCATTCCTTTTCATTTCATTTATACCGGCTTGCATCAGGAATCTGGCATAGGATTTACCCTTGTTAGGTACCCTATGTTTCTGCTCTCCTTGCCTTTGATGTTTTATACTAAATGTGTTATCTAAGATTTGATTTCAGTTAATTTAACTAGTGTAGTGGATGTTATTTCCTGCTAGCTGATGTATGAATTAAATGAATCTATTCTTAGATGTTCTTGTTAGGATTTAATTGAAAGAATTAGGAACACTGGGAGGTCTAGAACCCTGTTTCTATCCCACTATGATCCTTTTCAATTGATTGAACCTTTCTAAGATCCCTCAAGCTGGAGGCTGAAGCATTGAGAGTTCAAAGTCTCTCTCTGATCTCAAGTCTTTAACTTTGTGTTCTAAAATTTTATTGTCTCCTCCTCTCTTACCATTCCATACCACACTATCATCTTTGAGATCTGATGTTTTAGATGACTAGCCCAACTGAAAGCCTGCATATTGATTAGCAAGAAAACCCTTTCCTGACTCCATTTCCCAATGGTCTTGAATGCTCTCTGGAATACTTCACCTCTGCCTAAATCCTCTTTGCTCATCCTTGCCTTACATTGAACCCTTCTTTTCTGATAACCAACATCTACTTGTGTTGTCTGTCATAATACATAAATTCCCCTTCTCTGATCACCTTCTTTAGTCACTGGTCAGCCTCCCATACAGACTCAGAGGGCCCTTGTTTGAAATCTTTTAGGTCATTCACTATCTAAGAGTAGGACTTCAGCTTCCGAAACTGTTGTTTTAGGGCATCTTTAACCTCTTGAATGGTTGCATTCACATTCTAAGCTACGTATCCCATATACCAATCCAGGGCTCTTGCTTTGAAGGCGAGGGATAGCTATGCCCACTTTACAACATCGTTGGCCACATTCTGCTCAGTCCATACTGACTCTGCGACAAACCAGAATCAGTCCATATCTTCGTCCCCTATTCCTTTGAAGGTGGGTAGCTTCATGTGCGTAGCCATATCTGCTTCTGGGGGAGGAAGTTACAGAGGAGGCATGGGTGAGTTCTCGCCCTTATGTGGACTTGAAGGTGCTGTCATGGGAGGGCTATTTCTCACATGCACAATTGATTCTCTTAATGGACTATAAATTGATCATACCCCTACTTGATTGACTCTGTAGTACTTACTTCTTTGGGTTGTACCCTTGCTTTGATTAGAGCTCATTCACTCTGTATGGCTGTAAATAATGCGCTTTTCGCATAATAATATCTTAATAAGTAATGGCAAAATTTTCAAGAACTTACCCCGGAACCCTTTGAAGAACCTCTGCTTTGCCTTAGAATAAGGTAGGAATTGATCGACTGCGAATTCTCTCACAAATCCCCCCAGCCCGTTGTCCACCTAATGATCTATCGTATGGGTGATGGTACTTTTAGTCTTCTCTAGTTGCTGGATCAACTCTAGGTTCCACTAAGTGATCCACTCGTCCTTCCAACACGTTTGGAAATCTACGAGTCGGGTCAGCCACTCCTGCAGCTCATGTGCGAAGGTTACAAAGAAAATTTTATATACTTCCATAAAAATGTACCGATTTTTCCACTTCTTAGTTGTCAGCTTTGTGCTCTGATTCCCTTTGACAGATAATTCCTGAATCTATCTTTTCAACCACTCTTTGATCTCTAGCTTCTCAGGTCTCCAATGTTTCTGTGGCATTACCGGATCTCTCTCTAAAAATTCTCCTAGTCCTAGCAACATAACCATTTTTTTGCTTGAGGGGTCCTGACCTAGGTTCAGAGGTTAAGGTTTGCCAACAAACCCCTATACTACTGGCCCTTTCAGCAATGACCTGTGTTCGCAGGCCAAGGTCTCACCCGAAGTACTATGGGTGGGTGTTGGAACCAGGTTTCCGCACCCTGGGAGAGAGTAGGTAATGGTGACAGATCAGTGTGTAACTACTAGAACTATGTAGATTCTGTTGATCAGCGGTTGTCATTGATGTCAACCCAAGAAACACCAAGGGCTAACCCAATATTGCATGGGAATTTTTACCTAAAAAATTAATATATTCTGGGTCAATAATGATTTTTATGGTTTCTACTTGTCAGGATGTTTCTATTGATATATGGCACGCCATGTAATTCTTCACGGTTTGAGAGATATTCATGTTTGAAGTTTGTACCCCCAGTTGGTGGGCTAAAACCCCATGGGGTTGGGGCATGGGTCATTGAAAATTCATAATTAATATTTTTTAAGCTCCTAAAATCTCTCCCATGTTCACTTGTTGAAGCCCCTCTCAACTTAATAATTTATATAAATTGTGATCTTCATTTCCTCCTTAGGCAAGGGATTTCGCCATCTGAAACAGGTCATCGTGGAATTTTCTCTCTAAATTTTTTTCTACAAAGGTTCAGAATTTGAAATGTTTATGAGGCGAAGCGAAAATCCTGAGGAAGCTACTGTACAAATTTTAGATTAAGGTACGCAATATTTTTTGAGATATGATCTGTGGAAGTTAGGGTTTTTGCGACCTCCTGAAATTCATCTCAAAGAAGTGACCTTGGTAAAAGCGTCATAAATATCACTCTGAGTATCGGATTGAAATTTCGTATCAATTTCAGATCCAAATGAAAAAGCAGTGACACGTGGCACGTTGTATAAGTGCGCTCTATTGAAACAATCCATAATTAAGGAATTTTGAGAGATTGGGTATAAATCTCTCTTGAAGAATCCAAATTGGGTCAGACCTATGGCATTGGAAAGATGACTCAAAAGAATATTGTAGGACCAAATATCAGATATTGAGGATCTAAAATAACAAAGATACACTATATTAAATATCGAGCTCCTAGAAGGCAAGAAAAAGCTAGATCATGTGTTGTCAAGGCTTGCAAAAGACTAGACTTTCTATGGCATAAAAGCAAAGAAAAGTGCAGCAGAAGGTAGCATGACAAGAGCAGCAACCAAGGTGCATAATAGCAACAATAATTTCATCATATGAAGTCTTCAAGTGGGAAGCACTGCATACAATCATTGTAAAGGTATCATTTTACTAAGTCATTGTAAATACATTATTGTAAAAATTGTACTAGTGTCTATCTACCAATGGTTGAAGAGGAAGTGTTGGGAGGTTTAGGATCATCATTAGGTGGTTGTGTCATAGTTTGGGTTATGGTCTATTATATATTCTTCTTCTACATCATTCTATATCATTGTAAGGTGGACCATTTTCCTTGGTACGAGAGTCCATTCTTCTTTTATTCTTCTATAGGGTGGTAGGGTGGTGGTAGGGTGAGTTGCAGCTCATTGGGTGTTGGGGGATCCATTCAGTTGACTACTGAAGAATCTCAGGCATTAGAGCATCCATCCAGTGGGAGCTGGAGAAGAATTCTTTTCTAGATTCTAGGAAGTTGGAGCTTTATTTTCAATTGGAGTTAAATATTAAAGAATTATTAGAAAAACACTAGGTGGTTTTTGTCCCGGAGTGGGTTTCCACCTTAAAAACTGTGTGCATTTTTGTTCCTCTTGTTTTCTGCTATCATTGTACAAACACTAATAATAATTGAAGATTAACTAATTCTCTAATTGAAAGGAATACTGACTAAACCCCCCCCCCCCCCACTAAGTATTTCCAACAATTGGTATCAGAGCTTGGTTCCTTGAATACCAGTTTAACATCTGGAAGGAGGTCATGGAGCATACCAAGAATGATGTACCTATATTCAATGAAAATAATTATGCACTCTAGAAAGGAAGAATGGAGGTCTATCTCTTTTTGCAAGGTTACGAAGTATGGAACACTGTTCAAAATGGATTTACATCAACTACGGATGAACAAGGTAAGAAGAATTTGGTAAATGATGCAAAAGAAAAGAATATTATTATTAGTAGACTTATTGAATCTGCTTATCATAAGGTGTTGGGTTGTAAAATTGCCAAAAATGTATGGGATAAGCTTGAGAATATATATGCAGGTGACTCAAATGTCAAAGAATCAAAGCTTCAAATCTATAGAGAAAAATTTGAGCCACTCAGAATGAAAGAATATTGCAACATTGTTGCATACTTCCAATACGTTGATGAAATAACTAATACTCTAGAACAGGGATAATTTTAAGGATGGAAAATTATCTTGAAGTTTAAAAAATTCGCGAATCTCACTAGTCCATAATATCTAAACTGTAAAATGTTTATTGATGTATTTGTAAAATTACTCAAATTTATAATGATATTATATATATTGTCTATATAATTTTTGCGATTTTTAACATAAAATAATTTTACATTGTAAAATTTGGGCGAATCTTTTTTATAAAAAAATGGAAATTGGCAAATCATTTTTTTGGAAAATCCATGGAAAATTAGCCCACCTACGAATATTAGCCCCTAAAATTTTCCATGCTCTAGAAGGATTGGGAGAGCCATTTGACGAGAAGGCTATTATACGGAATATTCTTAGAATGTTACCAGGGATATTCAACCCAAAGGTATCGGTCTTAGAATATAGTGCAAATCTGGACAAACTCAGAAAAGAGGAATTACATGGAGTTCTCATAGCATATGAAATGAGACTTGATGAAGAAGAGGGTACTTCACATCTAGAAAGTGCATTCATTGCATCTAATAAAACCAGTAAGGATAAAAAACCTTCAATTGAAAATGCATGCACCTGCAAGTGTGAAGGAAAGGGAGATGATGAAGAAGGTCTTTCAGATGAAGAATATGCTTACTTCACGAGAAAACTAAAAATTGGTAAGGGACAATTCAAAGGTAAACTTCCATTGATATGTTTTAGCTGTAATGAGGTTGGTCATTTTGCAGCAAAATGTCCAAACAGAAGTAATGGAAACTCAAAGGGAAAGAAAGGCTTTAAGAAATTCAACAAGCAAGGATCCAAAAGGAACTTTCTCTCTAAAGAAGATAGCTCATCATCCGATGAAGACAATGACAGTGAAGAAGAAGCCAATGAGAGAGTATTGTTTATCGCCAAGCACAATAAACAAGAGGTATCAAATAATGAAGAATAAGGATGGACCATAGAAGAATTTTATGAGGAAGCAATCAAGCTTATAAAATATCTCAAGGCGGAGAAGACCCGTTCCAATACTCTTGAAGAAAAAGTTCAAGGTCTCAAAATTGAAGTTGAAGAACACAAATGCATTGAAGAGTCACTTCAAAAGAAGTTGGAAGAAAGCAACCAAGAAAGGGAAGAATTAGAAGCCGAAGTAGTCTCGCTGCGTGAGGAAGTGAAGAAAGGAAAAACTATCCAAAACTATGCCAACAGCTCAAGGGCATTGGAAGAAATCATCAACAATCAACGATCTTACAATGACAAAACTGGCATCGGTTACAAAGAAGAAGAAGCAGGACCTTCTACAACAAAATAAAATGAACCTATGAGATCTAACATGCATGTAGACTTCATTGGACAAGATTCGCAAGAACAGCCTTGGAAGACAATTCCTCGACGAAAATTTCCATCCAGGTACCAACATATTTTTTATGGCTACTGTTATTCATGTGGAAAATTTGGTCATAAAGCTGTAGAATGTCGCACGCACCCTAGGAATGAATACAATTCCAGGAGATCTGTCAAATATGAACCTCCCAGGGCTCAGTGAAACATCAATAGATTTGAACATTTAAGAAATAATATTGAATGTTACAAATGTTGAAACTTTGGACACATAGCCAAAGATTGTAGACTTGAAAATCCTCTAGAAGAATATTCGAAGCCACAGAATGAACGAACATGGAAGAAGAAGAAGAATGATAATTGTGCTCTCGCTCTCAAGGCTCAAAAGAACAAAGATGTGTGGTATGTTGATAGCGGTTGCTCAACGCATATGATTGGAGATAGAAATAAATTTGTATCTCTGAAAGAGAAGAAGGATGGAACTGTGTCCTTTGGAAATGATGGATCTTCAAATGTTATAGGATCAGGTACTGTCACTCTCGGAAGAAAAGATGCTCTAGCCAAGAATGTTCTATTGGTTGAAAACATGAATCACAATCTACTCAGTGTTGGACAAATGTGTGATCAAGGACACACAATACTATTCAACTCCACGAAATGTGAAATTAGGAAAGGCGTGTATGGTGAAATTGTGGCTATAGCAAGTCGAGCTCAAAATGACATATATGTTCTGGATGAAGCAACTAAAGCATGTCTAATAGCTAAAGAGGATGATACAATAATTGGTAGCAATGATGATCGACTAAGTAAGAAGTTTGCTACAAAGGTGCAAAGTGATTTCGAGATGTCTTTACTTGGCAAGTTGACATACTTCTTAGGGCTTCAAATATCTCCGCAAGAGAAAGGAATATTTATATGTCAAGCCAAGTAGATCAAGGAAATTCTCAAGAAAATTAAAAGGGAAGATTGGAAACCCATCCTTACTCCAATGGTAACAGGTTGCAAATTGAGCATAGATGACTCATCTAAGGATGTGGCTCAAAGGTTGTACAGACCTATGATTAGTAGTCTTCTGTATGTAATAGCCTCCCAACCAAATGTTATGCAAGTAGTTGGACAGTTAGAAATATTCCAAGCAGCACTAAAAGAATCACATATTAAATATTCGCCAGCATTGGAATATCTTCACCAGAAGCTTGGGATTCTCCCAAGTTCTCATTAGATTTTCCTTTTTTAGAATATAAAGGGGGAGTGGAAGTAGATTACAGGTCTACAGGAAGGTTGTGTGTCAAGGGGAGTGGAAGTGTGTACAGGTCCACAGGATGGTTGTGTTTCAGGGGGAGTTACCCTTTGACATTGATGTCAAAGGGGGAGAGAACGTTGTAGGAAGAGGTGTCATGATCGCAGGGGAAGTACTTGTGTTGCCATCAATGGCAAAGGGCGAGATTGTTGATCAACGGTTGTCATTGATGTCAACCCAAGCAGCACCAGGGGCTAACCAGATATTGCATGGGAATTTTGATCTACAAAATTAATATATTATGGGTCAATAATGCTTTTGATGGTTTCTAATTTCCGAGATGTTTTCATTGATATATGGCATGCCATGTAATTATTCACGGTTTGAGAGATATTCATGTTTGAAGTTTTTACCCCAAGTTAGTGGGTTAAAACCCCATGGGGTTGGGGTGTTAGTATGAATCTTTTGTCGAAGTTTAAGAAAAAATACCACTTTAGCTACGCATAACTTATAGCCCTAACATCAAATATGACTGTCAATATCTTCAGATCTGTAGTTAGTTTATCAAGACAAGTGCTGCAAAAAACCAAATCTATGCATAAATAGACATTAAGCAGTAAAAATAAGGTTTTGCTCTATACGTCCAATAGACAAGACAAGAACAATATTTTTTGAAATAATTTTTTGTATTAAGGGCACCTGGGAGGAAAACAAGAAGGTGTTTCCAATTCTCCTCAATGGGATGGGTTCTTGGAAGTCCTCGGCACTTTAGATCTAGCATTTCTCTCTCCTGTTGGTGTAGAAAACCCAGACAAAGATAGAACTCAAAGGGAGCTCACACAAAAAATAATGGAAAATATGACAATGATAATCGCTCAAAGTTAGACCAAGAGTATAGATCCAAAGTGATCTAATAGGCAACAAAAGGTGAAGAATGGTAGGAAAAACCCTCCTATTTATAACAAAATATTGGGTCATTCTAGATCTTGGTGCATGATTAAAATAACATTAACCAAATCTAGATCCACCTTTTATGGAATATTTTATTATATTTTTTGGAGGGAAAAAGTATTTGACTTGGGTCAAATCCTTTTATTTGTGAATAATAAATAAATAAATGATTTATTTATCATTTTAAGGAAGTGGTTGAAAGATAACCAAATAAATAATGATTTATTTAATTATTTATGGGTGATTTAGTCATATTTAACAAGGAATATTATTTAAATAAGATTTAAATAATTATTCCTAGAAAATAATAAGACAAATAAATATTTATCTAATTAATTTCTTTGTTTTGGGTTAAACATGACCAGGAATAATAATTAAATTATTGTTTAATTGATTATTCCTTGAGGAAAATCAAACAAATAGAGGTTTGTTTAATATTTCCTTTTGGGGTTTCCTGTTTAGACCATAAACAACCTAATAAATGTGTTTTATTAAGTTATTTCACATAGTGAAAGCAATTTTACTTAGGGTAAAATTGGTCTTACATGGTGTACTTGGGTCCATCTAATGATAATAGGTTAGACGACCAAAAAATGGTGTAACAGATTGCCCCCCAGCGTGCGAGTGTTAGGAGCAAATCGTATGACCGAAGTACGTTGTAAGAACTCAATCACCAGACATCAAGAGGGAATTCAGAGAGAGAAATGTAAGGTAGACTAGTGTGCTGAAGAACTAGACCCTAAGGAGACGAGACTCGCAGGTGCAACAAATCTCTTTTTATGAGAGGGTACCTGTGCTGAAGGCAGCGGGGGAGGCATACCTATGCCCGCCGAGACAAAGTACAAAAGAATAGTGTGTCTAGTAAACAAGGGACCGAACCATAAAGTACAACCGGCATAAACATGAGCCAGATAAAAATACAATGAGGGATCCCACATACATGTTGTGCCTGGGATAACAGCCAGGACTTATACAATAATATCTGAGTACATGAGATACAAATACAACCCAAATGCCCCCTGGAAATGGGGAAGGGCTCGCAAAATCTGACTGATACATGCAAATCAAAGAGGCGCTGCAAGCGGCTAAGGCTGACATCATCAAATATATGGAGCTGCATCAAAGGCTGCAATGAAGAGGTCATCCGGGCATGTGGGGGGCTACCTGCAGGGCCACCCCCTCATGAGGGCTGAGACATCTCACACACACCCGGGAATCACCAAAAGCGACTGCTACATCACTGAACCATCAAGCATACGGATCTCGATCATGCTGAAAGGAGCTGGAGTGGAGAAACAATCAAGTCAAAGGGAAATGAGAGATCCCTTTTCCTGATCGAGGCACCGAACAAGAGTGGAAGCTGGAACCAAGGTACACCACCCTCTAGACCTGTCTTCTGGAATGAAGGAGCTAATGTCGACAGAAGGAGGTCTGCCATAGGTGAGGTAATGAGAGATCCTCAACTAAGGCACGAGAGAAAATAGTAGCGCGATGGACATACTAATACTAATGATGATGATGGAATGAAGGGGACTGAGTAGCGAATGGACAACTTCCCTTGCTAGAGAATAAAGGGCATGAATGACATGGTAGTGACTGACACAGTATCATAAGGGATAGGGGACAGTGGGACTAAAGGCCATAATGTGCGACACAAGAGAGATACCAAGCAATGAAGGAGGGAGGACTATAGCAAGCTACAAAGGGACTCAGGATAGACTCCATGAATGCGATGATGACTCAACTTGGATGCTCTAAACAAGGGTGACTCGATGGTGCTGCCACACAGAAAAGGTCCCATGGGGGACCATGAAAACATGAGTACAAGATGGTATCTCATGATGAAAATCGACACGAACAAAGACAAGTATGGAGGCAAAGTGGTGCCCCAAGTACAAGTGTTGTAAGTGAGGAAATTTGATTTTGGGGGGAGGTGAAGTGACCCATCTTGGACAAAATGTGTCTTGGTGAAGTATCAAATCACGAGAAACTAACAGATACCCATTTGAGGGCTCGGTGAGATATTTCCAACGGTGCAGACAGTTTGTCAAACAGAGCTACGGTGTGCTCGCAGCAGGCGAAAGAAAAAACAAGGGTTCTCTTTTAATAAGGCAGTTTTCCCTCCAAATTCACTCATTTGCTAGTGTTGCTGTGGTGAATGTAGAGAGGAGGGAAGGCCCTAAATCTTGCGGCGAGCGTAGCGGAAAAACCGACCGTTGGAATCGAGATCCGTCAGTTGCAGGTAAGAGGCCTAACCTTAATCTTTCATTTTGATGGATTGAAAGTTCAAATTAGGGCCCAGAATCTCAGGAACAGACCCTCTTTCACCTCTACGGCCGGGTCGCACTTTTTGGGCCAAAAACCGTGACCTAGGAAGCAGGTTTTGAGCCAAAAAATACGGCCTATCCCAGGAATGGGCAAAAAAGTGCGACCTGGAGGGTGCATGAGATTTGAGTGTTGTTTCAGGGCTGAGATGTGGGTTTTTGTGATTGGTTACAGTGTTTCCTATCTGTATATTGACAAAGATGATGTGTTTGTGCAGATATGGCAGATATATGGGTCAGATGGAGAGAGAGAAACCTGGGTACATTACGGTCAGAGATCCAAGCAGATCAGGGTGTCCGTCGTGTATTGGCTAGATTTGGGGTTCTGAAGTTTTTGGAGAACCCTTTGATGAGAGCAGGGGAGCCCTTTCTAGCCCGGATTGTCAGTTATTGGGATCTAGATCATGAGGTCTTTGTAGTGCAGGGGCACAAGATCGAATTGACAGTCCAGGATCTGTATTTCCTGACTGGTCTCCCGCCACTTGGGATGGTGGGAAATACATAGCTAGTGTTACTGCGGGGGCAGAACATCATGGAGTTTGTGGAGCGACATTGTCGACCGGGTCTCCAAGTCAAAGGGACTCGGATACCGATCAGGGACCTAGAGAGATTAGAGACCCGTGTAGTGGCTGTAGTGGTGCTGCAGATCCTAAGCAACTAGGCGCTCCATCACATCACTGGGGGGCAGATGATGATTGTGGAGAGTGTGTTGAGTGGGACCTACTATGGGTGGGCCCAAATGATGTTGGTGTCGTTAAAACGACAGCTGTCACTTTGCAAGTGGCAAGTGAACCACAATTGCTTGTATGGGACTTTATTGTGCTCCTTTTTTGAGAAGATCCCGACCTTACGACCTCGTATACAGCTCCTAGATTAGGGCCCAAGAGAGCCCAGGATGCGCCGGTGGGGGTGAATGATGTGCAGAGGAGGAGGAGGGGGCACGACGGAAGCCGGGACTCAGGTTACTGCCCGTATTCACTGGGGGATGCTTTTATACACAGATGACTATCCCTATAGTGGGATGAGTTATTAAGATCCTGACTCACTATCACTGGCCTAGGCATAGACCCGATGGTAAGTGATAAGTGACTACTCTTTTTTGGGCATGTTAAAGTTTTTGAACAGTAGATAGGGTACTGATTCATGTACTTTTGGTATGCAGATATAGCTCCAGTAAAATCGGTCGGATATATGAAACAACCGATAGTGTCAGGAGCTGTAGGCCTGAGTGGATCGAGAGCGGCACATAATGAGGATGCGGCCGCCCTCCTGGAGGACATCCGCCGTAGATGCGAGAGGTTGCTGACCGGTGTTTCAGAGCGCGGGTGGCAAGACTTAGATGACCAGTACGTGGAGCCATGCATTGGTCTAGCCTCGGAATGGCGAGGTGTCATGCGGTGCATGGCGATGGCCGGTCAAGGCATACGTGATCTACGGGCTGCAGGAGCAGAGCCATTGGCTCGGGATCCACCAGATAGTGAGAAGGTATGGGGCATGTGGTGCTCCCTAGTGTGTATGTAGGGGTAGGTGGTGCCCCCAGTTTTGAGTTTTTGTAACATGCTATGGGCATGTCATATGTATCGTAGCAGATGGACCTAAACACATGTTTTATGTAATATATTATGATATGTATCCTTAATGGTTATGAATGTTATTGTCTTGTATAAAATGCATGTGATAAATGCCAATCTAGAACATGGTTTGCAATTCTATCTACATAGTGATTTTTTTCTCGAGGTACATGGTTGAAAGTTATGGTTTCAAATTCACGTATCAAGAGTTTCACTTGTAAATATCGTCTAAAAAGCACAGGATTATGCACACGATAGACACCATTTAGTTGCATGACAAGAAGTAGTGAATCTAAACGAACATGCAGATGGAGGATGCAATGAGAGAGGGCATCGACTAAAAGACCACACACTACATCATATTCGGCCTGATTATTGGTGGCAGGACCAATGCAGACCCTGTTCGAGAGAACAAGGGCATGCAAGGGGGTGAAAATGGCCCAACCTGCCGAGGCTAGATTTTGGGAGTAACGACTTGCACCATCGGCGTAACCGATATAGGGTGTGGACGGGAGGTCCTGCGGAATGGTGTTACAAGACAAAAAATGGGAGGAGGAGGGACAATGACGGCAGCGTGAGTGTATAGTAGACATCGAGCGGCAACTGCGGGAGGGAGTGCAATGGGCAGGATGGCTATGACTCATATACGAACTAGATGGTGGTATATGAGGGCTATAGGAGGTATGGCTGGGACTCAGGCTGCGGAGGTCAACACAAATAGGGGTGGTGTTATCCCGTTTATGGGCGTGAAGGAGGAGGTTATGGGTGGAGAAGGCTTCCAAGAGGGCATCCTGACGGGAAAAGAGGGGATGATGAGAGGACGAGAAACCACATGACACGGCAGAGCTACCTAGATCATCTGTATAGGAAGAAAGGCTAACATACGGATCATCACGGGGGATGACAGAGGAACAGATAAAGAGATGGTCAAATGATGTTAAGCCCAGGGTGGTCGCTGAAGGGGGATCGAGCGAAACAACAGGGGAGGATTCAAAGGGAATGTTCTCCAAAGGTCTCACAGAGGATGATAGGTAGAGAATGGTGGTAGTAGACTCCATCATCTAGACATCAGGGGGGGAGATGGCAATGGGAGTGGGGGGATCCTCAAGCTGACCTGAAGCATACTGCACAAGTATGGGAGAGGCAGACTGATTTTGTTCAACCTCATACTCTTGAACTACCTCTAAAGAGGTGCGGTAATGCATCAGGTGAGGACAATGGTGGGAGTAATGGCCATGGACACCACATAAAGCACAGGGTTTGTTGGTGCGAATAATCTTTGGGTTCTTGGTTACGGACGAGGACGGAATAGAGGGGTCAGGGACCGTAGACTCAGGGAACGCGACTTTAACCATGGGTTGAATACGGGGCAATTCAGGACAAGTATGGGTGGCATGACCGACGACATCACACAAGGCGCAAGGCTTTGCGGGTGGAGGAGGAGCCGGGTCATTCGGGGTGGCCTTGTCTTTGGCTGCCCCCTTGCGAGCTTTGCCTTTCTTCCCTGGAGCTGTCACCACAGGGGCAGGGTCCTGGGGGGGTGCGGGGGGCATGGTGGCAACGGAGGAAGCGAGGGGGACTGGTTGAACCGGTGTCAAAGCAAGATAAGGTTTGGGGTGACCAGGTGGGGTAGCGGCTGGAGGGTCAAGGTACCAGACGGGGATGCCCAGGGTCAGGTTGGGGAGAGAGAGGGTGGCCATGAGGGGGACCGTATAGAATCCAGGAGGGGGAGCCAAGAAAGGTATCTGACCAGCGAGATAATGACCAGGGGGGACGGCTCCGAGATGCTTGAGGCCTAGGGGAACCGACCCAGGAGGATAGAGGGGTTTAGGGATACCAATTGTAGGAGAAGGGCCAGAAGGAGGAGGTCCAGCTGGCTGAGATGAATGGCTAGGCACGGGTTGCGGTGGGCGAGGTTGAGGTTGAGGTTGCTGACTAGCCGAAGTAGGTCACTTAAGGGTAGCCTAATATGATTGCATCATGCAAACATTTGATAATCTGGGATCAGAGATAAGGGGAGGAGGAGGGGAGATCGTGGAAAGTCTCAAGTAAAGAGTGAGTCTTTGCGTACACTGTGAGAGACACCGGTCAAGGAATTGAATGGTTTTCTTATCGGGCTACGTAATATGATGGTCGATCAGTGGGAGGCTCCAAGAATTTGGCCCGTTACAAGTCAACTGGTCAATGGTGACTATCTTTCCATTATGAGGGAAAGACATCTTGCGGAAAACCGCGGATGGGACAGCAGACATAGCATAGGTGTAGCTTCGCCCCAATAGAATGTTGTAGTCTAGAGGGGCGTCGATGACTTCGACGTCAACACAAACAGTCTTCCCGGCAAGGGTAATAGGAAAATTACGGAAGAGGCCAATGGGCTGTGAGGCGTGGCCGTCCCACGCTCGAAGGGTGATCGTGGAAGGGGCCAACTCAGGGGATCCGAGTTGCTTCCAAACCAAGGCGGACATCACGCAGGTGGATGCCCCCTCATCAATTACACACCGGGAAACGTTGGCGTTCCGGATTTTGACTAGGATTTGGAAGGCGACAGAAGGAGGAAGAGGAGGATGGTCCGATGGAGTGGCATCGAAAAAAATCATTTGGTCATCAGTAGGATGCACAACACACATGGAAAATAATAGAGCCTTCTTTTGGGAACGGCACGATTGGAGGAGTTCCAATGTGGAAATGGCAGCAGGAGACTGCGTCAAATCATCTACTATGCTATACGAATGAGCAGCTCGGCCGGGAGCAGCATTTCGGCGTAATGGTCCTTTTGGAATCTTGTTATGAACCTCAACTTTGGGTTGAGGGATATGTAAGGGACCATTGGATGTCGAAAGAGGCTCGGTAGAACCTGGAGAAGGGGACTCGGAGGCAGACTGAGTAGGAGGCTTGGGGTACTGGCGAGACCGAGTTTGAAGGTTAAGGTCGAAAGTTGGGGATGGATCAGAGTTGATCATGAGGATCTGGTAATCGGAGGAACCAGAAGGAGAAGGTTGAGTGGCGACCTGTCCGTCAGGTGGTTGGGTAGCCACGAATCCTTGCTGGAGGGAAGGATCGGTAAACACAGCTGGTTGAGTAGTGGCCAGATTAGGGGGAGCATGAGGAGAGGCATGTCTTCCTCGCAATGTGGCTTGAGACTCCCACATCTGCCGCATCTGTGGTAGGAGGGGACAATCGTGAGTGTAATGATCGTAAACACCGCAACACGAACAAGGCTTGTTTGTGTGAATAGGCATGTCCAGCTTGGGATGAGCGCCCTGTTGCTGGTTAGCAGTGTTAGGGTCAGTACCTTGGGGATTGGGTCCACGAGTACCAGGGGCAGATTTATTTTGATTGCCTCTCCGCCTTCTTTGAGAGGAAGGGGGATTAGTTGCGCCCTGCTGTGAAAATAATTGCCCTAGAAGGGGATGTAGGTGTTGTTGCTGGGGTTGAGAAGGCAAGGGAGGTGGACGTGCATATGCTGGAGGAGCTGGAGCACCAGGTTGCGGATAAGGATAATGGTTAGGTTGGGAAACAATGAGGTAAGCAGGAGGTTGGGCAACAGGATGAGGCATGCTGTATCCTGGGTACATGCTACCTGGAGGGGGAAAAGTGCTAGAGGTGTTAGCCCCTCTCGGAGGGAGACCATAGCCCATAGGAGGTTGAGCATACGGATGAGAAAGGGCTCCAATGATACTGTCGGCGGAATGAGATGCCCCTGGGGCGTTAATGCCACCGGGCCTGGGGAGGTCAGGAAGGATGGTATAAACATAACCAGACTGAGCGTAGATCAGGTCATATTTCAAGGCTATTTGGAGGGCGGCTTCTTCGGTTTGAGGGAAATGGGAGGCGACATCTTTGCCAATGGGAGGTAAGAGAGTGTGAAGGAACCAGTCCATATAAACCCGATCTTCAAATGTGGGAGCTCGACATAGGCTCCTTCTTCTCTGCCATTTCTAGACATGAGTGGAAAGGCAGGTTGAAGAGGTTTGACGGAAAGAAGTCAAAAGCTTTGTACCAGTGTCGTATCGGAGAGGGAGCTGGAAATAAGATAAAAATGCTTGGGAAATGGTCGCAAAGGTGGTATGGGAAGAGGTGGCCTGGTCAACATACCATTTATAAGCTTTTCCCATAAGTGTGCGTTGGAACAACCAAAGACGGATGGAATCATCAGTAATGGAATTGGAGGAACACCACATGTGGAAAGATCGGACATGGTTGGTTGGATCTTCTCCAGCAAGGCCTTTGAACTTAGGGATGTCGGAGGGGAGCTTGGTTGGCATAGCAGGCCAACCAACATCATGGTGGATAGGGTCATTGGTCAACTGATTGAGATCGGGGAGGCTGAGGCCTGCCATGTAAGGGAGAAAAGGTGCAGCCGAGGTAGTTCCTGTGGCGGTTCCGCTAGTAGTAGTCCCGACATTAGGGCCGGGATTACCGCTAGCATTAGGCCCTGGACTAGACATAGTGAAGGTGACAGGGGGAGAACCAGAAGTAAAATGAGAACCCAATGAATTAGAAGAGGATTTGGAGTGCAGACTCGGAGGAGGACTAACTCGACGACGGCGGGAAGGAGTAGGTCGACCGACCAGAAAATAAGGGTGAAGGCCAAGAAGTCTCTGGGATGTGCGCATTGGGGGTGCAATGGTGACAACACAAACACGGCGCAAGGGGAAGAAGAATGACCAGCAAAGGCAGGGAGGTGCAGAATCAAGTGATTACAATGTTGAAACAAGGGCAGAAAGGTGCAGTGTCAATTGATTTTACAATGTTTTAAAGTCTTTGCCTGGCGGTGTTAACCAGGCTCTTCTACGCTTAGGGTGAGTGTGTGGCGTGTGTTAATTTTAATTTTTAAACCCTAACATTTTGAGAGAAAAATAAAAAGTGTGCTGCGTAACTGAAAATAAATCTGTAGAGAATAGTATATAATGCTAAAATAACAGAAAATTAATAGCTAACAATGCATCAATCTATCCCAAAAAGGCGAGTCTCTCAAAACTAGTCTAATAGAGGGAAAAAATATAGTCAAAACACACTAAAAAGAGGCCAATAGATCTAGGGTCAGGAGGGACAGGGATCTAAAGGATAAATCTGCTGAAAAGAGGTGCAGAACACAACCAAGAGGCAGAGGCAAGGTGGCTGGAAAAAAGGAGGAAATCAACAAAAAGCAGAAGGAACAAGGAGGAGGCCCTAAAGGTAGATCCAAACAAAACTTCAGGAGGTGATTTGAAAGGGAGAAGAGCTGATTAAAAGGGATCTAAAAAGGAGGTATCAGATCTGAAAAAGGGGTGGTTGAAACTCTGAAAAAATAGACACCTGAAACAGTTAAAACTCTTCCACCAAAAGTGGAGGGTACTGAAGCCCTAGGGGGCTATGTTCCCACTTAGATGAGAAAAACAGATCAGAAACAGGTCTAAGTGGGCTGAGACAGAGGCTGGAAAACCTTGACAGAAGCTTCAGAAAAACCCCAAAAAATAGCAGAAAAATAGCAGAAAAACTAGCAGGTCACAGGTTTTGACCTGTTTTCTGTGTAGGTCGCAGATAATGGGCTGAAAAGTGTGACTTGGAGTCCAGGTCGCAGTTTCTGGGCTGAAAAGTGTGACCTAAAGCTCCGGGTGTCTCGGCGGAAGATTTCCGAAAAAAATTTCGTCTCAGTTGCGGCTGATGTCTGTCACCTGTGCAATAGGGCCAGAAACACGCAGAAGTTAGAAATTTTAATGTTTTAGGGTTTTATAGGTGAAAAACAACATAAAAATAGGAAAAAAAAAGTTGAAAAGAAACCGTAGGGTCTGAAGTAGCTGGATATGCAGGAATATGAAAAACAACAGCGGTCATAATTAGTGAGGAGGAAGATTTATTCCCTTTGGGAGATTAGTGAGGAATCCCTTGGAGCATATTTTAGATCTTGGCACTTGGCCAACCCAGTTTCTATCTCCTACAGCATAGTCCCTCTCCTTGATTGCATTATTTCCAGTGTACATCTACAGTGAGGGTTTGCAATATATTGGAGGGTGAGATATTTAGTGCTAGGATCAACCTTTCACTTGGAAGATCCATTGGAGGAGGTATATTCAGCTTGTGCATCATATTCAACCATCTCCATCTAGTTCTTGATTTGTAGCTACTACCCAATCCTAGTACTGCAACTCTGACATTTTTCCATTTTGAATATTTCAGCCAATCCTTCTAGCATTGTCTTGAAATTGTCTTTAGCAGTTTATATCTTTGCGCCCCACATTGTATGAGCTATATAATTCCATATATATATATTGAAATACTCCAATAGCAGTTACCTCTAATAAAATTGTGATGTCATAGCCTTGGGAATTTTTTGTGTAGCAGTGTAATCAATTTTCATGTATATGTTTCTTGAGGCTTGTTCTTCCTTGCTTGAGTGATTATTTCCTCAAGATATTGTACACATTTGCTGTTGTAACATTAATAATATGGCTATGTGTTCTTCTTACATTTTATGAGTTGATTTATCACTGCTACTCCAGCTTTGTGTTTATGTATTACTGCATCCCCATTTTGCGATATTACAGTGGTATCAGAGCATAATCTTGGCTCAGCCTATGGATCTTAGCCAATATGCTATCAAGAAGACAAGAAGAAGAAAGGATGAATAGAAATAAGGCTCCATTATTTGGAGGAAGAAAAGAGGAGAAACTTCCAAAGTTTCTGTCTCAAACTTTGTAGAGCATTCATGAAAATCTCAAGAAGGTGAGAAGGGAGATGTGTATATAATCTCGAAGAGGGTTTGAATCTGAATCAAACTCTAGATTTTCCTATGATGAGTGTGAGCATGTAGCCACACACTATGATGCACAGTGCAGTCACATGCCCATATTTGCCATAATAGAGATGGAAGAAGAAGGAATGGCTAGGAGGGGAACTCTTAGTGATTTTCTGCAAGAGTATGAATCTCAAACTCAAAATTTTAGGGATCATATCACTTTTCCAGCATTTTTCAAGGTTAAGGTGAAGAGAGGCAAGAAGCATGATATGGGTAGATTTATTCTATCCACTTTTTATGGTTCACCTACATGTACAACTAGAGCTTGGGTGGAGGAGCTAGACTTCTATTTGCAGCAACACCAAATTTCAAAAGATGAAACCATGAAAATTGCAGCACTACATTTTGGAGGTAAGGGCTATGCATGGTGGATTTTTTAGTCTTTTTCTTGGAAGAATGAAAAAAATTCTTCTTATGCTAGGTTCACTAAGACATTGCTATAAATATTTAATGGAAACGTTTCTAAAACATATGTGGTGGAGCTAAACAAACCTAAGCAAACAAAAACCTTGCATGTGATGGAGGAAACAATAAACTCAACTCCACTTCAGAAGACCATGGAGGAGGCTGATATCTTGCATCATACCTTGCTAGAGGAAATACCTCTATCTCATATTCTTGAACAAGAGGGCATGGAGATCCCTTTTTCAAAATAGGATCGAATCATTGGCAGGTTGCCCATACACATTGATGAGGATGAGGGAAACAACGTTGTCATGTCTAAAGTTTATCTAGCACCTCATGCAGAGGAAGAGGGAGCTCTTGCTCCAACTAGAGGGATTCATGTATCATTGCAAGGAATTCCCCAAGACCTCACATATGGAGATCAAGGAACAACTCATGATCTACATGTGCCATTGATGATAGGGTGTAAAACTATGGAGATAAAAGGAGGAGAAAGGGAGGATGACTGGCATCATGTTATGAGGAGCACACACCCATATCTATTTTATGAGGTTGATGAACCTAAGAGGGAGATTGGACTGCAGTGAGGACAAGGGAAAATCTATCCATTCATATATGCAGTCTAATCTCGATCTTGATGTATCATTGCATGGAGGCATTTCACCGGGGAGACCACTAGATCAGCAGAGGAGGATGGATGCTTCACATTTTTAGGCACCACTCATTGATTTCAAAGGAGTGGAGACCTTGGGAGATCTTGATACAGTGTTGGGAGTATTTGGTAGGCTCCAGGAGGAGAGAGGTATTCTATCAACATTATCTTTGCCCACTCTCATTTTAGATTTTATGTTGTGGCAGGAGAAACATGGGAAGGATAGTAACCTTCCAACTTGCATCTTTGGAATGGGAGATGTCAAAGAAGAGGACAACCATATGAAATATGTTCTTCATGATGGTTCATCAGCGTTGTCACTATGGAGGATAGATCCATATTGGGATTCCCAGCTACTGGTGGAATATTCCGAGGATCTTTTCACTTGTATGATATTGGATGACCAGCTGCATGAGGAGGGATATTCAGTTAGAGATGGGGTCATATACTATCATGGTAGGATATTATTATCTAGAGCTTCCAATCTCAAGGAGAATTTTCTACAAATATCTCATGAGGATTTCCTTTTTAGCCACACTTATTCTATGAGATCATACCACACCATCATGGAGGGGTATTTTTGGGAAGGCTTTGAGGAGGAGATATATCGGTATATAAGGAGACGCATGGATCATGTAGAGATGGAGGAGATACATGAATCTTTGGAAGAGTTAACACAACCACCTATTTTCTCTTTGAGGATGAGAGGAGACTCATCTATGAGCCACTCCATTTGCATGAGAATGACATATGGTAAGGGTATTGTTTGTTTGCATAATTATTTGTATAATGTATATATGCATCCCTTAACCATATATATGCAGGACTTTGCTCAAAGGGGGAGCATTATTCCTTCTAAACTTCATGGTCTAATTGAGGCCATGAGAAATTTTGATGACCACTCCCTAGGAGAACTTGGGGAGGAGATATCTTATGGAGAACATACTTACCTTGCACCATACATCATTCACTTTCTCCAAACATGTGAGGAGAGTGGGGTAGCAAGAAATAGGTTGAGAAATCACACTTTTTGTCATTCTCTATTGCAGTTGAGGGTCAAACTACGTTGGTTACATCTGAGGGATCATTTTCCTTCGCCATTGCTACACCTGGAAGCAAGTATGGTTCTCATTATGGTTCCCTATGTTGCTATTGTTCTTATTTTTATTGGGAGCATGATTATGGGAGAGACACATAGGTTGGATGTGTCCTTTGGGAAAGAGGATTCCTATATTTTTTGCATTAAATATTCTAAAGGGAGCATGGGATATGATATGGCCACCATAGAAAAAAACTTGTCTCTCTATGGGGTGGGCCATGAGATTGACTGGAGCACTTGGGCTATGACTCTCATGAATCATTGGGGGGAACTTTTCTATGAGTTGCCATGTCATGTTGTGCAACAAAAATTAGGAAAACTGCATTATGACCACTTGGGAAACTATTGGTACCTTTCAGCTCTACATGAAACCTTCAGTATACCTCTCACTTGGGTTCCATATGATGGTGATTTCCTATTCATCATATATGGGATGATTTTGGCCAGCATGATTCACAACGTTGGAGGGAAGGTCTTTTTAGATCCATTTTTATTCTTTCCACTTGGAGGCAACACTTTTGTAGCCCAGGAGCAGCAAGTACTCTACACTTATCATAAGTGGAGAGGAGGATAGCATGAGGTAGGCTATTATGTCTACCATGATCATATTTTCATCCCACCTACATTGCATGAGGTCACTGTGGAAGAGGATTTTTAGGAGTTGCCATCTTGGGAGGTAACTCATTTTGTATGGATGATTGGTTAGGGATGGTGGATCCACATGAGAATGTTGTTTCCCAATACATTTCATGTCACGTACCTCAAGGTGACCTATGGACAACACCTTATTGCCTTCTTGAGTACTCTATTTGTTCATGATGATAGCTATCTAGCTAGCTTGCATGCTTGGGAGGGGAAATATGGAGATTCATTGATGAGACATCATCTTTTTCCTTAGATAAGTTCATCATATGTGGATGCTACAGTAAGAGGAGGGGAGACCTCTCAGTTATCTCCTTTCAGTTGCTTGAGGACAAGCAACATTTGGGAGGGGAGGACTGTAATATTCCAAAATTAGCATGCAGCTAATTGGAATAATGATTTTTGTATTTTACGCCTAGGAGTTGAATAAATGGGTAAGGAGGCCCATGCATAATAAAAATATGAATAAAATCCCTGATAGTGTAAAAAGGGATCATCATAGGAGTTGGATTACACACTCTCATGTGTGAACAGAGACATTTGCATGTGGACAAGGTCAAGTTTGACCAAGTCAACAATGTTGGGATAAGAGGTGGAGATCATCTTGTGAGACAATGAAGAGATAATGGGAGGAAGATTCCTTGGTGGAGGAAACCCTAATTAGTGGGACCCAAGATGAGACGGCTTAAATTTGTATAAAAGGAGGGCAAGGCATCATAGCAAGAAATCTATGTTATTGATTTGATTTGTGTATGGCCTGTTTAGACTTTGCATTCCTTTGTTGTTTAGCAGGGTGCTGTGCTGCTTAGCACTGGGTGTTCCTGAGCGAGAATCCCATCTCCTTTCTTGAGAGGCCTCTTGAAGAATCTTTTACTTCATTTCTCCATATACAATCTTGAGGAAAAACATCCTCCTTCAGCTACATCGTTATTTCTGTATCAGTATAACGTTGTGTTGCAGGCTGTTGCAGTGGGGGTCCACAACACCACTTTTGGAGCTTATATTTCAGATGAGGAAGATTTCTTCCCTTTGGGAGATTAGTGAGGAAGCCCTTGGAGCATATTTCAGATCTTGGCACTTGGTCAGCCTAGTTTCTATCTCCTACAATGCAGTCCCTCTCCTTGACTGTGCTATTTTTAGTGTACATCTGCAGTGAGGGTTTGTAGTATTGATTGGAGGGTGATATTTTCAGTGATAGGATCAACCTTTCACTTGGAAGATCCATTGGAGGAGGTATATTAAGCTTGTGCATCATCTTTAGCCATATCCATCCAGTTCTTTAGTTGCAGCTGCTACTCAGTCCTAGGACTGCAACTCTGGCATTTTTCCATTTTTCATATTTCAGCCAATCCTTCCAGGATTGTCTTGAAATTTTCTTTGGTGGTTTATATATTTTCTCCCCACATTGTATGAGTTGTATAATTCCATATATATGTATTTAAATAATCCAGCAACAGTTACCTCTAATAAAACTACATTGTCACAACCTTGGGCATTTTTTGTGTAGCAGTGTACTAAATTTTCATGTATATGTTTCTTGAGGCTTGTTCTACCATGCTTGAGTGGTTATTTCCTCAAGATAGTGTACACATTTTCTACTGTAACATTAGTAATATGGCTATGTGTTCTTCTTAAATTTTATTATTTGATTTATCACTGCTACTCTGACTTTGTGTTCATGTATTGATGCATCCCCATTTTGGGATATTACATTAACACAATTAGTAGATCTAACTAATAGTTGCGCATCCACGTGCATCTTACCAAATAACATCATAGAGCATTATAATTTCAGCCAATAACACATCACAGATAAACCTATGCCAGAGATACAGATAACTTAAAGCAATATCACAGATACTTTTGTAGCTCAAATCAATAACACAAACACATAGAGAGCTTAACAGATATAACAAATTCGCATTCATAGTAACACAATAGATCCAGATACCATAGGGATAATTCAACTATATCTACATCCAAAAATCCAGTTACAACCCAAAATACCACCTGCGCACAGAGCTAGTAGGGTCCGCACATAGTAGGACCGAGGATATCCACACACACAGGCAGCTGGAGTCCTTACCCAAAACCAACCCAAACAGATCTAGCAGTTTGGACGTAGCCTTAATTCACATTCATGCCTACCTATAGACTCAAAATTTTCATCTATTTATAATGAATTAGCCTACACTTTCTTATTTTCTGCAAATCGTGGTTTACGGACTCTAGGTCTACCCTTGACCCATTACAATGCGCTCGGGGCTTTGACCCACCCCAAAACCCCTACATTAGACTAATTAATACTAAAAAATATACAAAATTATACAAAATTCGTAGATTTAGGGGACCCTGATCCAACACTTGTGCTCATGAAAGTGATAGGTAGCTTGTTATTCAGATCATCCTTTTGTGTGATTACATTGATGAGAGAAGTGTTAGAAGAAAAGATGTAGAGAAAAAAATATTTATTGAATTCTAGGCTATACAATGTGGGTGCTTCAATGCTAGCTTGTTTAATATGGGAGAACACATCCTTTTCCCTTTTATCCAATTTTTAGATATTGTGCTTCTTCATCATCTCTTTTATTAGTTTAAAAATATCAGCATAGTCAGAGATGAGCTTGTGGAGGAAATTAATATTCCCAAGGAAGGACTGCATAGCCGTCTTTTTACTGGGAAGGGAATATTCCTGATTACTCTTACCCTCTCTAGGAGGTCCACCTTGATTCCACTTTTGGAAATTATGTGGCCCAATAGATTACCCTTAGACACTGCAAAGATACTCTTCTTGGGATTGACGGAATATCTCGTACTTGTGACATTGCTCAAAATTTTTCATTAAGTGATGTATTTGGTCTGACCTCTATTTAAAAAAAAAAATATGTCATCAATGTAGACCACTACGCTATGTTCAATCAGCCTGCGGAATGCAATGTCCATAGTGCATTGTAATTTTGCACCAACAATGATTAACCTAAATGGAATTCGCTTGAATGGGAATTTTCACCATTTCGTATGGAAAGTGGTTTTAATTATGTTAGGATCTCAAACCAGACCTTGGTTGTATCCTGAGTATTCATCTAGCAAAGAAAAAATTTCTGACCCTGATAGTGTTTGCAATATATGTTTTATAGATGGCACAGGGTAGGTGTCTTTGGCAGAGGTGCGATTCAGATTTACGAAATCAACATATAAGAGGATTTCCTCAGAATTATTTCTCACTGGGACAAAATTTTATACCCAAGTTGAATGCCTCACTTTTTATATGATCCGAGAATTGAACAACTTTCTTAATTATTTCTGAATAATGGACTCAAGCGTCAAATATACTTTTCTCAAAAATTTTTGAAATGGCTTGGCCCCTTGTTTTATTGGTATGACATGCTACATTATTCGCGTGTCATAAGTCTTAAGCTCATCGTATGTCCATGTGAATACATATCAGTATTTCTTGAATAGGCAGATAGAGGCTTGTTGCTCCTGTGGTGTACAAAAAGTACCAAGATTAACATACTTCAAATCTGTTTCTGTTCCCAAATTAATATGAGCATTTGACAACATGCAACTCTAGGTTTTAACATTAACAAGGTCCCTAAAAACAATTCTGCAGGTCATTCAACTTTTCCAAAGATACCACATCCTTTGGCATTTGATTTCCTTTCAATTTCACCAATTGCATCCTATAATTCCTTCTTGTGCTCATGTTCCTCGATCACTACATCTTTGAAAACATCAGTGCTTTCCATGAGGAATAATATTTGCTATTCATGATTAAAAATGTGTAAATTAATAATATTATCAGGGATGGATGGTTTATAAATAATTTCTATAGAAAAAATATCCCTCAAAGGAGAAAACCTAGAAACAACATTTTCTAATGCATCTACAAATGTGTTACACATTCTTGGAATTGAAATGATATTAAGATCTTGGAAATGTGAAATCAAACACCATACCTCTTATTGATAAAATTTAATAAGAGGCGACACACAATGTATGGTATTACGTACATGCAATACCACAATTTCTGAGTCACTTACTTCTTATAGGAACACAATGTTGAGGAACACAATGTTGAGTCACATGCAATGTTGTTCAATATGAGTTCCTCATATTCTGCAGTGTTTTTTGTGCACTCGAATTCCAAGCAGCTAGAGATCAAATGTTTTCTCAACAGTGGGTCTATTAAAATGCAGCTAGCTCTAGTTCCATCCTCCATTTTGGAACTATCAAAGTATAAATTCCACATGTAATATGTACGAGGACTACAAACAACACTAGTTATAATTTTACCACTACTTTTACTAGCTTTTCAATAGTCATTTCCACTAGTTGGACTAGGAAGGAGCTCTGATTGTGCTTCTGGTGGGAGTGGAGATGGTTGTGCAAGATAACACCCCAATTCAGTTTCCAGGAAGAAATTTCAAAAACTGAGTTCTGCGAAAGTCACTGATTCAATTTTTCCATTCAAGGGAGTAACAATATGTTTCATGTATCTATATGAGTTCACTCAAATTTGATTCTTTCTTCCCTTATGCAGAAGACATAGGTGTGACCATTCCATAGAAAATTATCCTTGTAACTTGTTCGATCAATCTATACTCAACAATACTCCATATGCCTCCTGTATGTCCACAATTACTATTTCTATACATTGGTGAACTCAATCGCCAGATGATAAATGGATAATCACTTCTCTGAGTTTAGGAACTTCACAGACAAGAGTCTTGTCTAGCTAAATATTTTTTCCATCTATTTTATCCCATTTTTCATTGGTTTTATTTGTGACAGATAATGGCATTACATTTACTGATGCACCGAAATAAACTAAGAAATTGTGTACATTGAAATTGAGAATTTCGAATGTTAACATAAACGGAGGGTACAGTGTATTTTCTTCCATTCTTAAGGCATTAAGCACTGAATCGAGAAAACCGGAGGACGTACCTGATCACTTTTATGAAGGGGTATCGTTACATGCAGAGGAATTCCTAAGGGCACGTAAGAGAATGTCCCACTAGCTTGTGATATTTGTTAACTCGAAAATTGAAATATTCGCATGAGCCTCCTTCATGTCCTCAAATATATTGTAATCCACAACAGGAAGGATGGCCGAAGTGTTTTGGGGCATGACTTGGTTTCTAACTTCCATAGTGCTGGTTTTATCTTTATTGTTTATGAAATTTATTTTCATTTAGAATTCCTTCCCAGAATTTCTCTGAGTTTCTTATGTTTAACTAACTGTTGGACTGATATTTCTTAAAAAAAATTCTTTAAGTTTATGCTTCATCAATTCTTCTTGAGTGACCCACCCTCGGCTTCTCAAATTATACTGGTTGGTCTGCTTTTGGGCTAGAGGATCACTCAGACGTTATTTCTCAGCTCTGATATTTTGGTAAGTGAGTATGAAACTGAACATATTTACTACATTTCCCACACTCAGAGTCTCTTTGGTTGTAGAAATTTCTTTCTTTTCTTCTTCAGGCTTGGTCTTCTCATCAACAATTATTTGATCCCAAAGATGCATATAAAAAACGTTCAGGGTTTGTGCAATATTCCCAAATAGGGAATGCAACAATACAATGCAGAATGACAGGAAAATAATGCAGATCATCATATACAAAGCATAAGGCCAATATGGAGACCTTTCATTTGTATTTACAGCAGAAAAATAGATGTAAAATATGGCCCATAAGATGCATGATAGGAAAAACAAGCCTCCAATGAAAGAAAATCCTAAAAATGAGGTGTTGCAACCATATATAAGGACTGTAAAAAGCCTTACAGCGTTATTTTATTGGTACGAAATAGCTTTATATTACACATTATATCTAGAGTAGATAAGTGCATAAAAATTTAGATCTATACCAGATCCATACACTATATAGGCTCCTCTAAAGAACCCCCTTGCTGTTTTCAGCAAAACACCATGTACAAGTTGTGGATCCGAGATCTAAGACTGCAGATCTATTGAAATGTTCAAATCTGGAAAGTGGATATGATATGATATGAACAATAGGATTATCTCCTCCAATAGATCTCCAAAGTGAAGGGAAGATCCCCAACACTTGAAAACCAACTCTCCAAATGGTGTGCCAAAACACCCTGTAGCTAAACCTACAGGAATAACGCAGATCTAGAAGTAAAAATTCGTTGTAGGGATGAAAATGTGGTTGGCCTCATACCAAGATCTGAGAATGAAGCTCAAGTTCTACAATACTCTCCTCCCAATGAAGTAGAAGTCACCTCCACTGAAAAGGAGCATTGAAATGGCCTAGATCTAAAAGATCTAGTCTCCACTTGTTGCAGCTTGCAAAGACAACCAAATCCTCAATAGGATTTGCATTGTAGTTGAAATAAGAATCTTGGCCTTTAGCTAGATAGTGGAAAATTCAATACAAACTCTCCCGATAGATACTTAATGGAGAGAGGTGAGATTCCCGATTAGGAACACCCAATTCTAAACAACATCTAATCTCATCTAAACAACAAGAGAAAGATATATGTCTAAGCAGACAATATATTCAAAAATATGATAATCATCAACAACTTTCTAATGCTTCCACCCTCTTCCTTTTATAATTAAAGAGCTTGCAAACCCTAAACCACTTCCAATGAGATCACTTCTTTCACACAAGGCATCTCCATCTAAAACTATATTGTGCCTCATTGATGGCGACTCCTCCATTACAGCGCTATATATTTGGTCAAGGTTGATCTAGTTAAAATGTCCAACCCCTTTCACACCTAAGGGTGCTTGATTTAGCAACCAAGATTTATCCATTTTACATTTGGCATTGATTTATTCATTATTAAGGAGTATTATGGACCTCCTTTGATCTTTTATTCTTTAAACAAAGCAATAAAAAAAATGAATATTCCAATTAGCTCATGACTAATTAGGAATATTACAATCCTCCCCTCCCAAATGTTTCTTGTCCTCAAGAAACTGATAAGGTGAGTGCTGCAACTCTTCTCCTCCTCCATTGGTGACACCAACATGTGATAAGCTTCCCCCATAAGCTAAGTGTTCACTAATCCATCCCTCCATGAATTTCTCCTCCAAATTTCTCACGAGATGTAAATAATCCATCCCATAAGGAGACAATAGCTCAAATGAAACAAGCATGGTTTGCCCAATATCCTCCCTAAAACATGTAGCATAAGATACCTGGAGAATATCCATCCCATAGGGCACATAAATACCTCCCATCATCCCTCCATACATCTCCATAAAAAGCATAAGTACATCATCAATGTATGGATCAAAACTACATGCATACAAACAGAAACTTGTGCATATGGAGGTGGGTCATAGTCCCACATGTGGAACCAACATAGTGCATCTCCTGAATACATCATATCATGATGTGGTAAGTGGTTTTCCCACCACTTACTTGCTTCCCATGTCATCTCACTATGGCTGAAAGTGTGAGATATATTTTCTACCTTAGGAATGCACCCATCATGAAACAAAATCTCCCTTTGTCCTCCAAGGGAGTGGCCATGTTTAGAAATTTTGTGGCCCAAAGTTGGCCATGAAGTTTATAAGGTATAATACTCCTCCTTGGATTTACTGCATATACATGGTAAAATAATGCAAACAAAAATCAAATGAAACATTATTTACATGAGCATATTCTTCACCAAAATTCCTCCTTAAAAAAATGGAGTGGTGAATAGATATATCTTCTTTCTCACAAGAAGAGAGAGATGGCTGAATTAACTCTTTTATATAGTCATGTTGTTGTCCCAACTCCACATGGTTCATGCATCTTTGAAAATGCTGATGTAGTTATCCTTCAAAGCCTTCCCAAGTAAAACTCCTCATGATGATGTTGTAGATCCTCATGGAATATGTGTGGTTGAAACAAACCTCTTCATAGGCCCATTGTAGCAACTTATCCTTCAGCTTGGAGGATCTAGACAAGAAGATCCTAGCATGAAAATATATGACTCCTTCTTGGAATGAATAGTCCTCTTCATGTAGCTGGTCATCAAGTATCATGCATGTGTGAAGATCCTTGGAATAATCCACCAATAGTTGGGTTTTCCAGTATGGATCAATCTCCCATAGTGACAGCGCTAATAATATATCAACAAAACTGTATGTCATATGGCTACTCTCCTCCTTGACATCTCGCATGGAAAAGGTGTATGTTGGAAGGTAATTCCTTCCATGCTTCTCCCAAAGCACAAAATCTGAAATGAGAGTGGGTGATGATGATATTGGAGAATATTTTCCTCCTCCTTGAGCCTACCCAAGACTCCCAATGTTGTATCATTGTCTTCCAATGCTCCCATCCCTCCTAGATATATGCTTGGAGCATCATGTTGTGAGACACCTCACACAAAATCTGAATCAGCTGGCCTCCTAGGTGGTTTGCCACTAGATAATAGTGTCCCATGCAACAATCTCATGAGAATGATAGCTGGGACTGTAAGGTCCTTGCTTCCATTGTGAAAATCCATCTCTATTTTCTATGTGGAAGTTGTATGTGAGGGATATGTATGCATGCCTTTTATCATTTGAGTCTCACCACTCTTCTTTTCCACCCATTCCATTTGTAAAGCCTCCCAATCAGTGGTGACTTTCCCCAATGTAATCAACCATTGAACACCCAATATGACATTGGTGTTAGGTATGTCAACAGCAAATAAGTGATCAATCAATGTATATGTCCCCAAGGTGACTGATAAGGATGGTACATAATGCATGCATTCCATTTTTCTAAATCCCTCAAAAGAATTAGTGGGCATTGCCCTCCTTTCCACTAGTTGGGCATCAATAAAATTGTGGGTAGCCCCACTATCAAATAACATAGAAACCCTCTGATTCAAGATGGAACCTTGAACTCTTAAGGTCAAGTACTTAGGTACTCCTCTCAAATATGCAAGAGCCCTCCCAATAGGAGAAAATTCTCCACTCCCATCTCCTGATGGTGTTGGCTCTCCTCCTATAGTGTCAGCGCTGTGACCTCCTCTTGGTTCATATTTTTCCTCCTCATCATCATCTGAGAAGACCTCTATGTAATGTGCTTTTCCAGCTACACATCTCTGTCCAGGTGCCGATGATTCTTGGCAAGTGAAGCAAAGCTTCCTTCTTCTCAGATCTCTCTGGACATCATCATCAAGAGGTTTCTTGTATGATCTCTCCTTTGAAGGAGCAACCTTTTCTTCCTTTCCCTTTGAAGGGAAAGAGGGCTTATGCTGAAAAGTTGCCTTTGCTTTTCAAAAGGAATCTTGAAGGTCTCTAGCCCTTTTAATAGCATCATGTAGGGTAGTGGGCTTGGTATATTTAACCAACCCATGAAGAGGTTCATCTAAACCATCAATGAAAATGTATACCCTTCTTTCTGCAGACAAATTAGGAACCATAACAGAAAGTCTTAAAAATTCAGAGATGTAAGTTTTTGTATTACCTGATTGTTTCAACTTTGTAAGGCTCATGAATGGTGCCTCTGGTTCTCTTCTATCAAATCTTTCCACCAGCCTTCTATTGAACTTTAAATAAGCAGTCACATTGGCATGACCCAATTTAGAAAAGCCATGGAACCACCCGTCATGTGCTTCACCTTCAAGGTGCAACGCTACAATATTGATAGCCTCCATCTCTGGAACCTTGGTCAACTTAAAGTAGATGTCAAGTTTTTCTACCCAATATTTGGCAGAACACTTGGATGACCCATCAAAATTGGGTAAAAATAATCTACCCATAGTGTGGTGTCGATCATGATTCTGAATGAATCCACCACCTCTATGATGATGTTTTGGTCTTCTATTTTCCTTGATGTGACAAAACTCCTGAAAAATCAAGTGATATTTGAATCTCTGATTTTGAGACTCATATTCTTCAAAATAGTCTTCAAGGGATTCATGCTCCTAAAACCCTTCATTTCCCACAGCCAAAAATGTAGGAATAGTAGAGCGTTGGGAAACTTGTGGTTGATGCACTAGTTGATCATAATTCTAGTGATGAGACATGTCAAAGCCTTCTCCAAGATGAAATCCTTTATGGGATTCCTTGATTCTCTCCATTCTCATCTCTTTCATCTCTCTAGCAAGGTCTTGCATCGCTCTAAGAAGGATATTAGGGAAGTCCTTCTCTTCATCTCCATCTCCAGAAAAGGGGGCTTTACCCTTGTCTTCATGATCATTTGTGTAATCAAACTTTTTTTCTCTTCTCTTTATATACCTCTTCTCTCTGTCATTAAGAGGCTCTTTTTCTTCAAAAGACATATTGGATTCTTAGAAAGCACAGGCTGTGCCAAGATGATGCTCTGATACCACTTTAATATTCCCAAATGGGGAATGCAGCAATACAATGCAGAATGTTAGGAAAATAACATAGATCATCATAGAAAAAGCAGGAAGACAATATGGAGACCTTTAATTTGTATTTATAGCATCAAAATAGATGTAAAATATGGCCCATAAGATGCATGACAGGAAAAACAAGTCTCCATTGAAGGAAAATCCTCAAAATGAGGTGCTGCAACCATATATAAAGACTGGAATAAGCCTTACAACGTTATTTTATTGGTCTGCAATAGCTGTAGATTACACATTATATCTATAGAAAATAATTGCATAAAAATTTAGATCTATACCAAATCCATACACTATATAGGCTCCTCTAAAGAATCCCCTTGGGGTTTTCAACAAAACACCATGTACAAGTTGTAGATATGAGATCTAAGACTGCAGATCTACTAAAATGTTCAGATTTGGATAGTGGATCTGACTTGATATGAAAAATAGGATGATATCCTCCAATATATCTCCAAAGTGAAGGGCAAATCCCCAACACTTGAAAACCAACTCTCCAAATGGTGTGCCAAAACACCCTGTAGCTGTACCTATAGGAATAACACAAATATAGAAGTAAAACTGTGTTGTAGGGATAAAAATGTGGTTGGCCTCATGCCAAGATCTAAGAATGAAGCTCAAGTCCTCCAATACTCTCCTCCCAATGAAGTAGAAGTCATCTCCATTGAGAAGGAGCACTGAAATGGCCTAGATCTGAAATATCTAGTCTCCACTTACTGTAGCTTGAAAATACAACCAAACCCTCAATAGGATTTTTGTTGTAGTTGAAAGAAGAAGCATGGCATTCATCCAGATAGTGGACAATGCGATAAAAAATCTCCCAAGAGCTACTCAATGGGAAGAGGTGGGATTCCCGATCAGGAACACCCAATGCTAAACAACATTCAATCTCAGCTAAAAAACAATAGAAATATATATGTCTAAGCAGAAAATATATTTAGAAATCTGATAATCATCAATAGCCTTCTAGTACTGCCATCCTCTTGTTTTTATAAGTTAAGAGCTTGCAAACCCTAAACCACTTCCAATGAGATCACTTCTTTCACACAAGGCATCTCCATCTAAAACTGCATTGTGCCTCATTGATGGCCACTCCTCCATTATAGTGTTGTAGATTTGGTCAAGGTTGACCCAGTTAAAATGTCTAGCCCCTTTCAGACCTAAGGGTGCTTGTTTTAGCAGCCAATATTTAGCCTTTTTACATTTGGCATTGATTTATTCATTATTAAGGAGTATTATGGACCTCCTTTGATCTTTTATTCTTTAAACAATGCAAAAAAACAAAAATGAATATTCCAATTAGCTCATGACTAATTGGGAATATTACAGTTTGGTTCCATTGTTGGAATTTTTTATCGAAATAATAAGATTGATGATATGCACACTATGTATCCATGGAAAAACCTTAGAAATTCACCATGACATTCGAGGCTTGCGTAGAATTCATAGGGTGGTTACTGCTATTGCCAGAATTTACAGTCCTTCTAAGAAAGTTGAATCTGGGATGCTTGTTGCTTACAGTGGCCTAGCTTGACCTTTGTTTGAGCTCTTCCATCTCATTTGACAAAGTCTTAACAAGATGGGTCAAGCTTTCAAGGTCGAAAGTTTCTTTCTCTTTGGCCTTGCTTATGGAGGTCTGAGACATTTTGCTCATGTATTAAGAGTATTTTGTTGGTTCATCATCTATGATGAGTCCAATTATGCACAATTCCTTATCAACCGTGATCACCTCTTGATAATTTTCCGTTAGGTTTTTTTTCGTAGTCCAGTTCACAACCTGCACAATGCTCGTTAGCAAGGAAGAAGTGTAGTAATCAATAGTGATGGAGTCATGAGGTTTTTTTCTTCTCAAAATTTATTCAAGATATGGTTGAACCTATGATTTAAATATTTCACTTTCTCATTTTCCTCCATCTTAATATTACCCAACTCTTTCAATAACATGGTGCAGGTCTTATCATCAATAATTTTTTCAAGGAAAACTTTCATAAACCCCCTCTAATTCTATATGGAGTTTGGAGGAAGGCTATGATAGATACCATAAAATTCCTCTACCATCCAAGGTACATAGAAAATGTCTACATGCAACATCATCGTAGCATACCTCAAGTGTTTGCAGATGTAGGTAAAATTTTTCCAAGTGGTATTCTTCCTTCATTGTTTTATCAGGGTCATACTTCGTTAAGATATTTTCTTAATTATTTTAATTTTGTGTAAAACACTTGTAAGTGAAAGTGGGACCTGAGTCATACAATCCAGATCTTGGTCTGCCATGTATTTTTTTTCACTCTCCTCCACTTATTTTTCACAATCTTATGGCTCTTCTTCTTCTTCCTCATCATCACCTAACCTGCAGAAGGTTGCATCTAAGAGTACAATGCTATCTCTATAACCACTATAAATTAGTGGAGGCTCTTATAAATTCTCCACAGAGTATACTAACTCTTAAAGGGTGGGAAGAACGAAATATTCAACGGTAGAAACCGATATCCCTGTAGGGGTGATTTTTTCTTCTTTGGAGAATATGGAAGACTAAATAATCTTGGGATCAATCCAAAAAAAATTTCAAAATAATGGGTTATATTACAAATGGCCTGAATCTGATCGCATGGGATTTCACAAGTCCATGTGGGCTTAGGATGATAAGATTCGCCAACTTTAGGAACATGGTTAGGGGAGGTGCAATGGATGTTGCTTCCTCGACCATAAGATGCGATGTTGGGGTCAGTGGGGTTATTAGAAATAAAACATTGGCTTCCCTCCTTCTAGCGCAAAAAATTTTGATGCTGCTTGAACCACCAACATTCATGGGATATCCTTGACATAAGGTCCCAGTTATAACTCAAACTATTTGGTGTAGGTGTCCCATCCAGAAAAAGGCCTGATTTATGAATACTTAAAGGTCCTCATTGGATCTAGTTGTCAGCAAGAGAGAGGAGTGTAGATCTACTTTTGAAAAGAAAGGGGGGTGTTCTTGATGAGTGTTTAGTTGTAAGTGTGTCAAGGTTCTTCTAATGTGGCGGAGAGAAATAAGTATGCATCTAAGAGAGAGGTAATCGTACCACCTAAGAAGAGACACAATTGAAATGAAAGGATCTATCTAACATCCAATGGAGTAGTCCACAAGGGATGTGATGGTCATTACAACCAAAAAATGAGAAGGGTCTTCCTAATGTCCAACGAAATATTCCAAAAGGACAGGAAAATGATAGTACCCATTACAACACATTCTCAATAAGGTAAGTACTAAAATAACCAAAATAGTTCAACTACCTTAGCATGTATGAAAAAAAATATATATATATAAGCATCCACAGAATAGTCTTACAAACATTCATAATCCATGCATAAATAATATGTTGGCCTTGAAGGCTTATTTTATTAAGTAAAAGTTCCAAGACAAATTTATACAATGAACATCACTAGATCCAATAGTGGAGCGTTGGAGCCACTCCTTTCTCCACAAAAGAGCTATATTATCTTTCTAATGCTTTGTTGGTGGAGCTAAGGTGAAAAGTAATTTTCTCATACAATGAGGGTGTATATATAACCAAGGGGTGATGCTTCCTCCTTGTGACTCTTTGAATACCCTCATGATTTTTTGACTTCCTATGAATTTTCAACTTACATGACTCTTCATATTCCATATTTTTCCTTTGGACTTCCACTTTACAATACATTTTGAATACAATTTACATGATCCACAATACTGATGTGGCATATGACCACTCATGACATCACATCACATCACACCTTTGACATGGACTACTTAATGATGTGGAAATGTCAATCCCCTGCTCCTATTGAGCATTGGATGTTTTCTTGAACATGATTTTATTTTCACCTCCACATGGCCTGGTGATAAGGAATCTTCAATGATCTCAAGTCTTGGATAGTGGTCGCAAACTAGTCCCCTTTTATTTCTCCTAATGTAATATTCCCAAATTTTCACCTGATATTTGGAATATTAGAGTTCTTAACTTTCTTAATGAATTAAGTAAATAAAAGGGTGGAGGGACCCATTATCCTCAATATGAATAAATATCCACTTTTGTGTGTGAATGTGGATTAATTAAGCCTAGATCTACATAATGAGTTAGTTGAGCAACTACTAATGTGAATGAAATTGGAGATCATGTCTCGTTAATTGAGATAGATCATGGAGATTGATACAGTCAACTAAGATCTTGAAGATTTCAAACATAAGATGATGGAGAATTCATGATAAGATGATGGAGGAAGTTGTGAAATTAATGCACACATGATGGATATGGTGTACATTGCACCTAGACATGATGGATGACTTGGTCAAACAATGCAGTAAAACATCGAGGATATTTTCCACATGCACAATGCAGTCTAGATGAGGGCCAAGGGATGGGAAGGCTCAAACATTATATAAATAAGATGAAGGAAAGGATGAAGACATGCTTGTGATTATTGATGTTGAGGATATTTTTATATATGGAATTTTCGTGTGACATTCCATTGCTTTCTTGGGATGGTTAGTAGATATTGCAAGTGTTGTTTAGCACAGGGTGTTCCTGATCAGGAATCCCACTTCTTTCTTAGAGTAGCTCTATAAAGAGTATTGTATCTCATTCTAAATTAGGCATTGGTGCCACATATATTTTCCTACTTTCTGCAGAACATTCTGTAATGTTCCCAAATTAAGAATAGCTACACTATTGGGAATATCTCAAGATATTACCAATGTGGAGGTCAGAAAATCATAAACATGACATGGAAATAGTAGTGAATGCATTAAAAACAAAATTCCAGAAGATCCACATAACCATCATATTAGATTATAGAAGCAACAAATGTATACAAGATCTTGAGGAAATGATCTCTCAAGCTAGGAAATGCAGCCTCAATGAAACATGTACATGAAATATGGAGAAATGTTACTATATAAAGAGGCCCTGGCTATGACTGCACAATCCATGAGGCAGAATTGCTGAAAAATGTCAATATAATATATATATATATATATATATATATATATATATGAAAATGGATAGCTCAAATAATAAGGGGGAACAAGATCTCAACCCCTGAAAACATACAATACACAATCCTCCGAAGAATTGGCTGAAATACAAGAAAAATGGAAAATCTGCAGAAATGTCAGAGTCGCTGGGTAGCTGCAGCAACTCAAGAACTAGAAACAATTGGATAAGACTGAAGATGATGTAATCAATAACAAGATCTCCTCCAATGGATCTATAGAATGAACGGTTGATCCTTTCACCTAAGATCTGACCCTCCAAACATGTGGAGCAAGTCTCCACTGCAAACACACTCAGAAATAACGTAGTGTAGAGAAGGGACTACGTTGTTGGTGAAGATAAATGCTTGGAATTGATGCCAAAGTCTTCAATAAGCTCTGGAATATCTCCAATATGATATCTCAAAGGAAATAGAGGCTCCTCCTCTAAAAATAGCTGATGGAGGTGATGTAGTGAACCCTCACTACAACACCCAGCAACACAACATTACTCTGCTGTAGAAATAACGCTGTCTTGATGGAGGATGTTTGGCCTCAAGCCTGTATGTGAGGAAAATCTGAGCAATCCCTTAAGAAGCCTCTCAAGAAGGTGAAATAATCCTAAACAGGAATTCCTCCTGGCAATTCTTGCTAAACAACAAAGAATGCAAAATTGTCTCAATTGACAATTGAGATGAACAATACAAGCATAAGAAACAATGGTTGCCTTGCCCTCCTTTAAAAAAATTGAAAGCTCTTTCTCCATGGGACCCATCCATTAGGGTTTCCTCCACCAAATATCCTCTTCCTCATTCACACTATGCTGTCTAATAAAGTGATCCACTCCTCCTATGGCAACGTTGTTGACTTGGCCAAACATGACCTTTTCTTCATGCATTTTCCCCTTTTCACACTTGAGGGTGCAAAATGAAGCTACTCTGATGATCCCTTTCACATCATGAAGGATTTTATTCATGTATTTAGTAAGAATGGGTCCTTTTACCCATTTATTTAGCTGCAATATGATAAAAGAAAATTTTTTATGTTCCATTTAGCCATGTGCTAAAATGGGAACATTATAGTCCTCCCCTCCAAAATGTTGCTTGTCCTCAAGCAACTACAAGGATAGAACTAAAGAATATCCACCCAAGGCATGGAATCAGAAATATGTTGAGGAAAATCTCCCTCATGTAGATCCTCCATCCCCCAATAAATCATCCTTACAAAATGAGTTATCCCCGAACATGGCAACTCCTGACAATCATCTTCCACCTTTGGCTCCTGCAATGTAGGTGTGCTAAAAATCTGATCTTGGTAGAAAAAATAGCCTACCCCAAGCTTTCCTCCTCTCCACTTAGGATAAATGCAGATTATATGTTGATATTGGGCTGCAACAACGTTGCCCTCAAGTGGAAAAATGAATACTAGACCTCCGAGGATCTCTTCTCTAGTGTTATGAAACATGCTAACCCGATCCATCTCATATGTGATGAGTTGGAAGTCATCATCATATGGCATCCAATAAAGCATATGGCCCACCTCAAATGGAAACAAGTGTTTTGCTATAGTGGCCACATGTCCTCTCATGTTCCCATTAGAACATGTAATGCAAATAATGCGGGAGATCTCTCTCCCAAGGGACACATCCAACCAATGTCCCATTCCCCCAATCATGCTCTAAAAAAATAGAAAGACAACAGCAACATAATGAACCATAATGAAAACCATTCTTGATGTCATGTGTGGCAAGGGAGAAGGACAATGGTCCCTTAATTGTAACCAATGCAGTTTGATCCTCAACTGTAAGGAGTATGATAAAAAGTGTGGTCCTTCAACCACTTTCCTGCTGTTCTACTCTCCTCAAATGTATGGAGAAAGTACATGATGTATGGTGCAAGGTGATTATGTCCTCCAAAATACATTTCCTCCCCAAATTCTCCTAGGGAGTGGTCACCAATAGTGCTCATGGCCTCAAGTAGACCATGGGGTCTATAGAAAAGAATTTCCTTCCTTGGAGCAACATCCTATACATATATGGTTAAGGGATGAATATGTAAGTCATCATACAAATAAAAAATACCCTTACCATAATTTTTTCTCATGCAAATGGAATGGCTCAAAAATGAGTCCCCTCTCATCCTCAAAGAGAAAAGAGGTGGTTGTGCTAACTCCTCCAAAGAGTTATGTATCTCCTCCATCTGCACATGATCTCTGCATCTCCTCACATGCTGATCTTTCAATATCATGCAAACAAGATGATCATGGGAATGCTCCATCAACAACCCGGAGCTCCAACATGGATATGACTTCCATAGTGACAGGTGTTGGGGTTCCCATGTTTTGGCAGATTTGGAAATACCAAAAGATGAGACAACATCAAACCACTTTGGGGTCCTAGGATCTAGCCCTCCTGGACTCGGAGAGGGATCTCTCCAAATAGAGCAAAGAGTGATCTATCTTTGAGGCTCAATATGAGATATTAGACTAGTTATGAAGCACAAGAGGGGGGTTTTAAAATGATTTAGTTGAAGGGTTGCTGGGTTGGTCACGAGATCATCGACTGAGAAAGCAGTGGGAGGAAAGGAACAAAACAGCAGGCTGTTTCAGCAGAGAGAATGGGCCAAGATCGTGCCATCCATTGGGCTATGGAGTCATGATAGGAAAATTACTTGCATCCACTAGCCAAGGCTTTCAAAGGGCAAGTCATCTACACTAGAGGATCTTTTAGGCAGATGGTGGAATGGAACATTAAGGAGAGAAAGTGGAAGAAGGAAAGACAACACATTTTCTGTCTGTATATCAGGTCAGAGGTCATTTAACTCCAGACCTGCTTGGACATACTCAAAGGCAACTCTCAAAGAGACAAAGGGGCTGCTTATAGATCAGACCAGAGGTCATTTAACTCCAGGTCTGCTTTAGCAACTCCAAGGGGAAAACAGAGATAAGATAAACAAAGGGATCTCAGAAAGGTAAACTGGTCATGCAAGGATTCTAGTGGACAGGGCTAACACTTATCCCCAGTGTTCCCAAACCTTCCAGTTTAAAACCCAACAAGAACTTCTAAGAACTAATTCAACCAATTCATACATCAGCCAGCAGGAAATAACATCTGCTGCACTGGTTAAATCAACTGAAACCAGCTCCTAGATAGCATATAGAGTAGAAAACATAAAGGTAGGGAGAGCAGACAGCATAGGGCACCTAACAAGGGTGAATCCTATACCATTATTCTGATGCCTACCAAAAGGACATGAAACAATATGCAAATGTAAATATCGGAGTTAAGAAAAACATCACCAATAGCAATAGACCAGGATCCTGTGAAATGTGCTTTGATTAATAGATGCAAAACCAGTCATGTACAATAAGCTCAATGGCTAATATAGTCCAGACTTCTCCTCCTAGCCTATTACATACAACTACTCTGCTACTCCCTCCCAAGACTGTTCTAACAGTCAATAATGAATCCCTCTAACAGCAAATTCCCAGCAAGGAAACAACAACCATTACAATTTGTTTCTGGGAATTCTTTATAGGAGAAGAGGAAGAGACAGAGGCAGATAGACAATTAAATGAGATTCATTAAGACAGCAGGATGGAAGTGTTCACGCCCATGCTGCTTAATGGCAAAATGCAGCGCTGTATGTACTTTGTATGCCGGCTAGGGAAGCCTCTGTCAGGCCGATTGACCTCGGATATTTCTTTTAGAGTCCTTCTGGCTGTCTGGAGCTCTGCGCTGCCACTTTGAAATAAATGAACTGGTGAAAGATCTGCACGGTTTCTCCATTCCTCCATCACTGCGGCTCAGACAGTCTTTAATGAAGCTCCTGTCTGTGTATTTAATTACTTATGGGCTCGAGGAGGTATGGAGATCTCTGTAGGAAAGGTGTACGCCTGGAGAAAGAGTACCCTGCTGTTAGGTAGCGCAGTAATTACTTGCTGGAGCGCTCATCAGTCTTCAATCAGTGCCTTAATCCTTTGAATGCGGGATTGCAACCATTAATCTTGAATTACCGACTCAAATCCCTTCTAATCCGGCTTTGCTTTCTCGTTTGGCCGCTGAATTGGCCTCTCTGTGTTATCTGCACAGTGAGATAAATCGTTTAAAACCACAGGAAGTGGTGGTGGAGAAATGCTGCGGAGGCGGAAGAATGGTGGTGGAACAGCGGAGAAACAATGAACAAATGCAAAGTGGTGGAGAAATGGTGGCTTTTACTATAATGGTAACAGAATGCAATGAAACGGTGAGACCTGATGAGTGATAGGGTTTGGTGATAGTATGCAGCGTAGACCGTGGGATCATGGTCTGGGGATGAAGATCGACGATGGATATTGAGCGGTGAAACAACATGTGGAATGGGTAAATACATGCAAAACACATGAAACCCGACGGAGATGAATGTAAGAGTGGGACCCAATGTGGTGGAGGGCGATTAGATCTGAGCCATCAGATCAGGGAGAAAACGGGCGGTCAGGATTCAATCGCACAATCGCAATCAGAGGCTGGAGCGGGGAGCAATCGCGATGCACAACAAGAATGTTCCGATAGCGATTGGGGAGACGCTGCGATTAAACACCAACCGTCGGATCTGGGATCAGATCGACGGTCCACATCTAATCGGAGGGAGATGGAGAGGGGCAGTGGAGTAGCGATGCGACAGCGCTGAGCCGTTAGATCGGCGGGAGAATGGACGGCTACGATAGAATCAGAGGATGGAGGGAAGGCTTGCGAATGCGATCAGGTGGGGCAATGCGATTGAGCGCTGGCCGTCGAATCGCGGAACAGATCAACGGCTCAGATGCAATCGGGGGACAGTGCGATCGGGGAAATGGAAGACAAGGTTGTGATTGATCGGAGGGTGCCACATGGGTGTTGTGATTGTGATGGGCGGGGGGCTTGTGATTAGCACTCCGCCGTCAGATCTTGTGATAGATCGACGACCCAAAACTCATCGCAGGACTTATGTGTTAGAAACCAATCGCATCGGGGTTCTTTGCTGTAACAAAGGAAATGCACCTGCCGGTAGTTCCGATTACGATTAGCGCCTGGGACCTAAGCACTTGGTCCCAGCGCAGGGGCACATGTGGGGAAGTGGTTAAGGGGAAGGGGCTAGGCCTTAGAATAAGGTCGGAAAGTGGGTTTTTAGCCCCTTTTAATGGATTTTTAAGGTTGGGAAGGGGAACGATAGAGAAATAAAAGGGGGGAAGAAGGTCAGCAAAGGTTAGGGGGGGAATTTAAAGGGGATTTTAGGGGGAAATGAAAGGTAAGAAGGGAAATAGAAGGGGAAGACAAGGGGAATGAAATAGAGGTTAAGTGGGGGAAAAGAGAAGGAAAAAGGGGCCTTTGGGCATTTCTTCACATGACAGAGAGGCTTTAAAAGGGGAATCAACAGAGGGGACTTGTCAAATGATAAAAGACACGAAGAGGCTTCAAGGAGACTGTGTTTTCAGAGGAAATGCATTCCTTGAAGACTCAAAAATGATTTAGCCCCCTATTTGCTTGTCAAAAATTTCATAGGGGGGCTAACAGTGGCTCCACATGGGGATGGCTTCTTCTTGAAGGAGTCAAGAATTCAGAAATTGATCTCTTGGTGTAGGCCAGATGCCTGCTGCTTGAACCATCCTTTTCTTTCTTTGATTCAGCTACCACAAACTGTGAAGACAACATATCAGCAGAAACAATTCTCCCAAACAACTACCTACCCACACTATAGCCCTAACATTTTTTCTTTTGGGTGCATTTGGACTTGCAGACCCTTTTCATCATTAATTTTTACAAACAGGAAAAAAAATAAACCTATTCTACTTCTACCCTTATTACTCCATGATACCAGATTAGACTATTGGTCTCATATGCTTCTCTACCTACATTACTACCTGCTAGGATTAGACTGTCTAGCAGGTTTCTTCTCTACATTCTAGGACAGAAAATGAAACAAATAACTACATGCTCATAGGCTGAGCTTTATTGAGCTTCCTACCTACCCTAACCGGAAATCTCTGATGTTCTAGGTGATATGATAAAGCCAATACAGCCAGTCAAGTAGTAGTCAAAAAGGATATGAGCACTGGCTGCCTGTCAGAGATAACCACAGGGTGCTCTGCTTGTGGTTCTTCAAAACTGTGGTCACCATCAGTAGTGACCATTCCTGATGAATCTGGCCCGTGCTAAAGATCAGCGCTGGAATATCTGAGCACATCAGGGCCTCCATGTACTCTGCCACAGGATCAATGAATGCAGGATGTATACTCTCTTCTTTCTGGCCTGCCATGACTAGTAGGCTGTCTACATCCTGGGCAGCTTCAATTGTTTCTCCTTCTTCCACTGCGTCTTCAAGGTGGCTCTGGGGAGCTGGATCTTCCTCTTCTTGCACTTCTAACAGCAGTGGAATCTCTGTATTTTTAGGGGGCGGGAGACTTTCCAAAAAGGCTCTCGGGTCTCTGAACTCGTAGGATATCTCTTGTGAGTTTAAAAGTTCGAGCTCAGCTTCATATCTGTCAACCACCAAATCAAGAAACATCTTCTTAAGCGCAAGTAGATGATTGAGTGCTGAGCCAATAGGGACAACCTTTGGAAGGTCCTCCCCTTCAATTTCAGCCAGTACACTTGCTACTCCATGCTGAAACTCTGCTATGAGGCTTGGATCTATTTCTACAAATTGTTCAGAATCTTCCATTAGTGAAGTGACTAGATCTTTGGCGTGGATGATGTTGTACTGCGACATGCTCTCCCAGTGGAGTCTTATGTGAAACCAAGATAATCAGTGGCCAGTTGATCACCTGTGGAGTCTTTTTATCATTCAAGAATTGTGGAGTCGCCAGGTGGATGATTCAAAACTTACTGTCCACCACAGTGGTTTACCAAATCAAAGCTGACTGATCTTTCCCCAGCGGAGTCGCCATTATGTTGGGGTTCCCATGTTTTGGCAGATTTGGCAATACCAAAAGATGAGACAACATCAAACCACTTTGGGGTCCTAGGATCTAGCCCTCCTGGACCCGGAGAGGGATCTCTCCAAATAGAGCAAAGAGTGATGTATCTTTGAGGCTCAAGATGAGATATTAGACTAGTTATGAAGCACAAGAGGGGGGTTTTAAAATGATTTAGTTGAAGGGTTGCTGGGTTGGTCACGAGATCATGGACTGAGAAAGCAGTGGGAGGTAAGGAACAAAATAGCAAGCTATTTCAGCAGAGAGAATGGGCCAAGATCGTGCCATCCATTGGGCTATGGAGTCATGATAGGAAAATTACTTGCATCCAATAGCCAAGGATTTCAAAGGGCAAGTCATCTACACTAGAGGATATTTTAGGCAGATGGTGGAATGGAACATTAAGGAGAGAAAGTGGAAGAAGGAAAGACAACCCATTTTCTGTCTGTAGATCAGGTCAGAGGTCATTTAACTTCATACCTACTTGGACATACTCAAAGGCAGCTCTCAAAGAGACAAAATGGCTGCTTATAGATCAGACCAGAGGTCATTTAACTCTAGGTCTGCTTTAGCAACTCCAAGGGGAAAAAAGAGATAAGATAAACAAAGGGATCTCAGAAAGGTAAACTGGTCATGCAAGGATTCTAGTGGATAGGGCTAACACTTATCCCCAGTGTTCCCAAACCTTCCAGTTTAAAACCCAACAAGAACTTCTAAGAACTAATTCAACCAATTCATACATCAGCCAGCAGGCAATAACATCCGCTGCACTGGTTAAATCAACTGAAACCAGCTCCTAGATAGCACATAGAGCAGAAAAGATAAAGGTAGGGAGAGCAGACAGCATAGGGCACCTAACAAGGGTGAATCCTATACCATTATTCTGATGCCTACCAGAAGGACATGAAACAATATGCAAATGTAAATAACGGAGTTAAGAAAAACATCACCAATAGCAATAGACCAGGATCCTGTGAAATGTGCTTTGATTAATAGATGCAAAACCAGTCATGTACAATAAGCTCAATGGCTAATACAGTCTAGACTTCTTCTCCTAGCCTATTACATACAACTACTCTACTACTCCCTCCCAAGACTGTTCTAACAGTCAAGAATGAATCCCTCTAACAGCAAATGCCCAGCAAGGCAACAACAACCATTACAATTCGTTTATGGGAATTCTTTATAGGAGAAGAGGAAGAGACAGAGGCAGATAGACAATTAAATGAGATTCATTAAGACAACAGGACATAAGTGTTCACGCCCATGCTGCTTAATGGAAAAATGCAGCGCTGTATGTACTTTTTATGCCGGCTAGGGAAGCCTCTGTCAGGCCGATTGACCTTAGATATTTCTTTTAGAGTCCTTCTGGCTGTCTGGAGCTCTGCACTGCCACTCTGAAATAAATGAACTGGTGAAAGATCTGCACGGTTTCTCCATTCCTCCATCACTGCAGCTCAGACAGTCTTTAATGAAGCTCCTGTTTGTGTATTTAATTACTTATGGGCTCGAGGAGGTATGGAGATCTCTGTAGGAAAGGTGTACGCCTGGAGAAAGAGTACCCTGCTGTTAGGTAGCGTAGTAATTACTCACTGGTGCACTCATCAGTCTTCAATCAGTGCCTTAATCCTTTGAATGTGGGATTGCAACCATTAATCTTGAATTACCGGCTCAAATCCCTTCTAATCCAACTTTGCTGTCTCAGTTGGCCGCTGAATTGGCCTCTCTGTTTTATCTGCACAGTGAGATAAATTGTTTAAAACCACAGGCAGTGGTGGTGGAGAAATGCTGCGGAGGCGGAAGAACAGTGGCGGAACAACAGAGAAACAATGAACAAATGCAAAGTGGCGGAGAAATGGTGGCTTTTACTATAATGGTAACAGAATGCAATGAAACGGTGAGACCTGATGAGTGATAGGGTTCGGTGATAGTATGCAGCGCAGACCGTGGGATCATGGTCTGGGGATGAAGATCGACGGTGGAGATTGAGCGGTGAAACAACATGTGGAATGGGAAAATACATGCAAAACACATGAAACCCGACGGAGATGAATGTAAGAGTGGGACCCAATGTGGTGGAGGGCGATTAGATCTGAGCCATCAGATCAGGGAGGAAACGGGCGGTCAGGATTCAATCGCACAATCGCAATCGGAGGTCGGAGCGGGGAGAAATCGCGATGCACAACAAGAATGTTCCGATAGCGATTGGGGAGACGCTGCGATTAAACGCCAACCGTCGGATATAGGATCAGATCGACGGTCCACATCTAATCGGAGGGAGATGGAGAGGGGCAGCAGAGCAGCGATGCAACAACGCTGAGCCGTTAGATCGGCGGGAAAATGGACGGCTGCGATAGAATCGGAGGACGGAGGGAAGGCTTGCGAATGCGATCGGGCGGGGCAATGCGATTGAGCGCTGGCCGTCGGATCGCAGAACAGATCAACGACTCAGATGCAATCGGGGGACAGTGCGATCGGGGAAACGGAAGACAAGGTTGTGATTGATCGGAGGGTGCGACATGGGTGTTGCGATTGCGATGGGCGGGGGGGTTGTGATTAGCACTCTGCCATCAGATCTTGTGATAGATCGACGGCCCAAAACTCATCGCAGGACTTATGTGTTAGAAACCAATCGCATCGGGGTTCTTTGCTGTAACAAAGGAAATGCACCCACTGGTAGTTCTGATTGTGATTAGCGCCTGGGACCTAAGCGCTTGGTCCCAGCGCAGGGGCACATGTGGGGAAGTGGTTAAGGGGAAGGGGCTAGGCCTTAGAATAAGGTCGGAAAGTGGGTTTTTAGCCCCTTTTAATGGATTTTTAAGGTTGGGAAGGGGAACGATAGAGAAATAAATGGGGGGAAGAAGGTCAGCAAAGGTTACGGGGGGACTTTAAAGGGGATTTTAGGGGGAAATGAAAGGTAAGAAGGGAAATAGAAGGGGAAGACAAGGGGAATGAAATAGAGGTTAAGTGGGGGAAAAGAGAAGGAAAAAGAGGCCTTTGGGCATTTCTTCACATGACAGAGAGGCTTTAAAAGGGGAATCAGCAGAGGGGACTTGTCAAAGGATAAAAGACATGAAGAGGCTTCAAGGAGACTATGTTTTTAGAGGAAATGCATTCCTTGAAGACTCAAAAATGATTTAGCCCCCTATTTTCTTGTCAAAAATTTCATAGGGGGGCTAACAATAGGGCTGATGGTTCTTCATGAAGGACATCTATCATATGGTTATCTCCTTCTTTGAAATCTCCCATGCAAAAGATGCAAGTTGGAAGGCTGCTATCCTTCCCTTACTGCCTCTAGCACAACGTAGAATCTAAAATGAGAGCAGGTAAAAATGATGTTAAGAGAAAGGTTCTCTCCTCCTTGAGTCTTCCCAAGACTCTCAATGTTTTGAAGCTATCCCCCAAGGTCTCCACTCCTCTGAAATCAATGAATGGTGCCTCAACATGTGAAGCATCTCTAATCATCTACTGATCCAGTGGTCTCCCTGGAAAAATGTCTCCATGTAGTGAGACAACATCATCAAATGGTGACTACATATATTAATGAACAAATCTGTCCATGCTTCCACTGTGCAATCCAATCCCCTCCTTAGGCACATAAACCTCTAGAAATGAATAGGGATGTGTACTCCTCATCTCATGATGCTGGGTCTTCTCCCTACTTCCTCCTTGTGTCTCACTGGTTCTACACCTCCTCAAAAATGGCATAGATAGACCATGAATTGTGCCTTGATCTCCATCCATGAGATCCTAAGGACTTCCTTGCATAGATGAAAGAATCCCTCTATCTGGAGCAAGAGATCCTCCTTCCTATAAATGAGGCACTATATAATCTCTAAGGAGCAAAGCATTGTTGCCCTCAGCTTCCTCAACACAAATCGACAACCCTCCAACAATGTTGCTGCAAACATGGAATCTCTCCCAAGGTGGAAGTAATTCCTGACCATTAGAGGTCAAGGAGTATCCCCTTTGCACCATGATAGTGCCATTTCCTACTCCTGCAACATCATATAAGAAATGAGAGAAAATCTACTCTTGCTCTGCCAAGAATAACCCCAGCAATAAATGTCCTTGCTACTTCCTCATGCTCTCATCATTCAAGATATGTGATGAAGACATAGTGAATGATAGGAGTGTTGTATCATCACTATGCACCCATACTCTTTGCTAATCCATGATGCCAGCATCCTGCCACATCTGTTCCATCCTCATACCCTTGGAAAGAAAGTATGCCAAGTGATGGCCAAACTCCTACAAGAGTAACCAGCGCAGCCAAGCCTCCTGTTGCCCGGTATCATAAATATGCAAGTAGCTTACTAGCTTCTTGCTCACTATCCACATCCACTCAACCAATTGTGGATGTCTTCTTCCACCCTACATCTTGGTACTCCTCCCATGAGGGCTACCATCATCCCAAATCATATTTCTGCACTTCATGGGATCTTGAAATGCAATCTTCCCAAGGATCAATTTGACCCTATGAGGATCCAAATAGGTGGTAGGAAAAAATCTCCCATCATGATGTGCATGGCTCAAGGAATGTCCAAAAAATTCATGAGATAGGTTATCAATCTGAAGATTTCCTCCATCTACTATCTATTCCTATGAGAAGGGAAGTACTTCCTCAAACTGATGAAAAATCTTGCACTCCATGATGTGTGGGAGTGCACCTCTACTGAAATATCCCTGGGAGATCTCCTCCTCATGCATATCCTTCCAAAACCAAAGAGGCCTTGGATATGCTACCAGTAGAATTCTCTCTTTGAGCTATGGCATGCTCATTTAGAGAGTATCATCTAGAGAGGAGAAAGATTTTCTTATATCCCGATGTCTACTCCTTCACACTGCTTCCTCCATGGCTTCCTAAATGAAGTTTCTCTCTAAATGCTCACATGAGTAATGATTCCTCCTTCCTCCATCATTTCTCGGCAAAGTGATATTTTGCTACTCTGGATCAACTGCATGCAATGATATGGACCCATCCAAATTGTTTGCTAAAATGACAAGAGATGGATTTTCAATCATACCTTGGTGAAATGTGGAAGCTCCTTGCAAGGTTGCAAGAGATTCCTCCTCACAAGTATTGGCCTCCCAAACTGCTGAAGATGAAGGCTATTCCTCCATGGTCTCAACAACGCTGATACATGCCCCACTAACTGATGGTGAGGGCTCTTCCCTCCTTTTTCCAAACCTCCCGATCAATATTTGAGAAAACTCCGCAAGAGTAGAAACCCTTGTATGGATTAGATGGCTGATCCACCAATTTCTTGCTTCACCTTCAAGGTGCAATGCTGTAACTTCTACAACCTCTCTGTCTACTACAGGATGTAGTAGGAAGAAAGCCTCTAGCTTCTTTACCCAAACCTATGTTGCACAAGTGTGTGATCCATCAAATGTGGGCAATAGGAATCTATTGCCTCTCATCATCCCAAAGATGTGGGGTCTTCTTTCTTCTTTCTGTTGAATAAATTGTGGCAAAGCTAGAGTCTCCTTAAAAGTTCTAAGTTTAACTCGGTATTCAGCCAGATACTCACTTAGAATTTCGAATTCCAAGTGTTCTTCATGCTTCATGCCTTCATTTCTATGAGAATAGGAAGTGCATGGTCCTTCCATTTATCCTTCCTCATTCTTCTTGACCTCCTTGGAGAGGTTCTCTCTAGATCTAAAAATAGATGAGAGTAAACTCATCTTCTTCATCATCTTGATATTCTTTGGCTAAGGCTCACAGGCTGAGCCAGAGATCATGCTTTGATACCACTGCAATGTTTCCAAGTTAAGAACAGCTACACTATTGGGAATATCTCAAGATATTACCAATGTGTTAGTCCGCAATTCATAAACATGAGGTGGAAATAGCAGTGAATCCATTAAAACCAAAATGCCAGAAGATCCACATAACCAACACATTATATTATAGTAGCAAAAAATGTGTACCAGATCTTGAGGAAATGGTCTCTCAAGCTAGGCAATGCAGCCTCAATGAAACATGTACATGAAATATGGAGAAATACTGCTAAATAAAAAGGCCTTGGCTATGACTGCGCAATCCATGAGGCAGAAATAATGCAAAATTTCAATTATATATATATATATATGGATAGCTCAAATAAGAAGGGGGAGTAAGATCTCAACCCCTGAAAACATATGATACACAATCCCCCGAAGGATTGACTGAAATACAAGAAAATTGGCAAATCTACAGAAATGTTGGAGTTGCTGGGTAGTTGCAGCAACTCAAGAACTGGAAACAATTGGAGAATACTGAAGATGCTGAAATCAATAACAAGATCTCCTCCAATGGATCTCTAGAATGAAAGGCTGATCCTTTCACCTAAGATCTAACCCTCCAAACATGTGGAGCAAGTCTCCACTGCAAACACACTCAGAAATAACGTAGTCTAGAGAAGGGATTGTGTTGTTGGTGAAGAGAAATGCTTGGCCTTGATGCCAAAGTCTTTAATAAGTTTTGGAATATCTCCAACCTAAAATCTCAAAGGAAGGAGAGGCTCCTCCTCTGAAAATAGCTGATGGAGGTGATGTAGTGAACCCTCACTGCAACACCTAGCAACACAACATTACTCTACTGCAAAAATAACGCTGTATTGATTGAGGATGCTTGGCCTCAATCCTGGATGTGAGGAAAATCTGAGAAATCCCTCAAGAGGCCTCTCAAGAAGGTGAAAGAATCCTAAACAGGAATTCCTCCTGGAAATTCTTGCTAAACAACAAAGAATGCACAATTGTCTCAATTGACAATTGAGATGAACAATACAAGCATAAGAAACAATGGTTGTCTTACCCTCCTTTTAAACAAGTGAAAGCTCTTTCTCCATGGGCCCCATCCATTAGGGTTTCCTCCACCAAATATCCTCTTCCTCATTCACGCTACGTTTTCTAATAAAGTGATCCACTCCTATGGCAGTGTTGTTGACTTGGTCAAACATGACCTTGTCTTCATGCATTTGCCCCTTTTCACACTTGAGGGTGCAAAATGAAGCTACTCTGATGATCCCTTTCAAATCATGAGGGATTTATTCATGTATTTAGTAATAATGGGTCCTTTTACCCATTTATTTAGCTGAAATATGATAAAATAAAAATTTTAATGTTCCATTTATCTGTGTTAAAATGGGAACATTACACATTCATATTCAGAAATTGCAGATTTCTGAAGATTAGTTTGGAGGGTGGAGGTTGTCTTCAGTATTTCAGCTGGAGAACTAGTGAAGGTTTATTCCTATCACCTTTTGCTTAAATATAAGAATTCCCAGAGCTTCATATCAAATCTGGCATCAAGCCAAAATTGATTGACCTCCTACCAATAGTAATACCTTTAGGAATTACACTGTCCATTTTGCAGATCCAAAAGGAGGAAGGAAGTTGCTAGCATTTCAGCTAGTAATCCAGTGAGGGATCATCCCCTCACCTTGCCATCTGTATTTCCATCATCCTAGAGTTTATTGCAGAATATTTTAGCAGGAAGGCCTCTCTTTCCCTTAGAGTGTAGTTTCTATTGGCAGTTGTGTTGCAACAGCTGTAATCATCATGGGGGGATTGAGAAGCTAGATCTAGAGATTCTAGCTTATAGATCTGAAGGAGGGACCACCCCTTCAAGCTTAGATCTATTCTTGTGACATATTTCAGCCATCTATATGTTAGATCTATATTCAAATCTATAATTCCCAATAGATCAAGGATCAAACCCTAAGAGGGTGATTTTCCAAAGTTGTAGATCTAGAAAATCCTTTCTAGGTTATCTTGGGAATCCATCACATTGGCCAAATCTTGAATCTTGGCATCATCTGAGCTCCAGATTTGAGTAGATTTGCATTGTCGTTTTCAACCTACAGTCATATATTCATATTCTACTAAAGGGACAATGCAGTATTTGCTTCAGTGGCTGTCTAGTTATGTAGTGCCTATTGTGGCATGTTTTCTAGGTGATTCTAGGCCGTCTCTTTGGCCAGATATCCTCATATTTCGCACATTGTATAACTAAATCTTCTCCAATATAATAAAATTGTTCATATTCTTTGTAAATTCTAATGTTGTATTGAGAATTATTTTTTACTTAGTTGTAGTTCTTATATTTTGTTTAAGTATTACTACATTCTCCCTTCTGGGAATATTACAGTGGTATCAAAGCATGATATTTGGCTCAGCTTGTGGACACTTCATCTTTTGCATCAAAATAAGAAGTAGATAGATGGGATCTATCATGAAGGAGGATATTTTTCCACTCCTCTCTTTAGATCTATGCAAGATCTATCCAAGGAGGTCTATCAAATGAATAAGGAAAGGCAAAGGAAGGACCCAAGAAGAAGAATTGAAGAGGAAGGTCCAAGCACTTCCTATCAGCAGAAAAGGAAATCATAGAACCATAGACCTCCTTATAGATCTACTATGCCAACTTTCTTTAAATAAGGTGAGAGGTATAGAAATGAAGAAATAAGAGAACCTGAGACTCATGAGACTCTCAACTTGTATCTTAAAGAGTATAAGGAATAGTATAAAGCCTTCAAAGAAAGTCTAACTCTCCAAGAATTCTTTGAACTCAAGGAAGAAAGGAGATCCTATAGCAACAATAGAAGAAAGGAGGACAATAGATTTTATTTGCCTACATTTTATGGGTCTTCCTTAAGCAATGTTAAGGCTTGGAGGAGAGAGATGGATACATTTTTCAAGCTACATCCTGTAGCAGAAGAAGAGGTTGTCCAAATTGTAGCACTTCATCTTTTAGGTGGAGCCAAGGATTGGTGGTTTAGTCACATGGAGCATGCAAAGGTGACTAAATATTCAGATTTCTTTCATAAGTTGAGGAAGAAGTTTGATGTGAAGAAGGAAGAGATGATCCACAAAGAGACATTTACTAAGGAAACAAAGGAGGATGTCATTCTTGTCACTCTGGACAAGAAGTCACTACATTCACCACCAGCTGCATAAGTACTTACTTCCGAAGAAGAGATACTTGCATCCTTGTAGGATAATCTTGATCTCTTGACACATAGAGTCCCATGCATGATTCAGGAGATGCATGAGGAAGAGGAGAAAGATTCCAGCACTAGTACATTGGAAGAAGAGCAGCCATCTCTCTTACCATCAGTTGGAGACACCATTGTTCCGGTTGGAGGAACTCTTGTGTTCTGTCAAGAGGTTCCCACATATTAGTTGATCCAAGTTATGCATACAAATTCATCACCTATTGTTTCAGTAGATATTATTGAAACTTATGGCGACATGCCATCAGGGCCAATGCATGACCAAGGGTTAGATCCAAATGCTGATTTGAAGTAGAAAACTATCACAACGTAGAGGACCATTGATCTAATCAAGGAATAGATGAGAATCTATCCCAGTTTTTCATGGATGGACTACATTCAACCTCTTGAGTTGAAGTGTAGAGTTTCAAAAGAATGGATGGGCATGATCCTATGTACCATTACTGGTTATGAAATTAGTATTGTACCTTGCTTTGAGATAGTAGATGTATTACCTTGCAGATCTATAGCATTGTCACGTAGTAGCAGTGATAATAATTAGGCCCCATTATTCTTGGAGAATTTTAAAGGTAGCTTCACTCATGAAGCAATGGAGGATAAGATGATGAAAGGTAGACATCTAGATATGAGAAATATTTTCTCCTTTCTTGATGACACTTTCTCAATGAGCATCTCACAACTCAAAGAGAGACTTCTACCTGCAACAGATCCAGAACCTTATTGGTTTTGGAAGGCCATGGATGAGAAGAAGATCTCATCAAGAGATCTCATTCAATATGCACTTCAATATTTCATGGAGTTCAAAGATCTTCATCCATTGGAGGAGGTTGGTGTCTTATAATAGGAGGATACCAAGTTTTTGCAGAATGAGATCCATCATCCACATTGCGATGAATGGTTGATAGCATGGAACAAGGGGTTTCCAAACCACTTGCAGATCTATAATACATGCCAACAAGAAGCATGGCTGTGCTGGTTGCTCTTGGGTGAGTATGGTTACTACCGAAAGGTTCATATTTTCTTGTCTCATGCCTTATGTCTCAATGATAGAATGCATAAGAAGAAGGCATGGTTACTTTGGTTGTTAAGAAGAGAGTTTGGACATCACATGTTAAATCTTATGTCCATGTATTTACTCTTGTTTGGGGTATGTCTCATATATCTACATGTATTTTTGTTTGGGATGCATCTCATGTTCATGTATGCACTTGGGTTTGGGAGAAGGTATCACTCTCACATGATGTGGCATAGAGGAGATTGTTTGTATTATGTTTATGGGACATATCACATGTCCATTTCTTTATTGTTTCTCCATGACTTGCATCATGATAATGCAAGAAGGAAACAAGAATACTTGTTGCTTTGGTTACTATTGGGAGAGTATGGGTTGAATTCTTCCCATACATTGCATGACACTATTGGAGGATGGCAACAGGAGGCCTTACATCGTTGGCTTTTGTTGGGTGATTTTGGTCTTTGTACTTGGTATAATGATGATGTGATGGGGGCAGTAATATGCCTTATTAAGGTGGCTTCTCTTGAGAGAATATGGTCACTACATTTGGTACAATGATGATGTGGTATGGTAGTAAGAGGCATTGCTGAGATGGCTAGTTTTGAGAGAGTAACGCTCTCATATTCTCACTGATGATTTGGCATGGCAACAAGAAGCGTTGTTGAGGTGGCTTCTTTTGAGAGAGTATGTATCTCTTACTTGTTTTCATGATGATCTAGCATGGCAGCAGAATGCTTTACCGCGTTGGTTGTTATTAGGAGAATATGGTTTGACATTGTTCATGTTTTCCCATATATCTCTACTTCTTGTTTTTCACTATGATGATGTGATATTCGATTCCTACATGGCCAACATGGCTAATGATGAGAGAATTGATGTATGTAATCTACTCTATGTATCATGGGTTGGAGAGATAGTTCATGAGTTGCGACTTCCCACTTTGGGAATGAACCACTTTATCTTATGTATCTCATGTACAGAGGATAACTTTTGTCATCATATGGTTGCCACTTGGAGATTCATTGATGAGGATGGGTATCTAAAGTTTCAGTTGGAAGCCATTCTAGACATTCTAGAGAGGAAGCTTTGGAGTTGGACATGCATGAAACATTGTGATGGATGGGAAGGCCTTCCACATGAGTATTCCATTTTGAGGGAATATGTTTTCTATAGCATCCACTTTTTCAGTTGCTTGAGGACAAGAAAATTTTTTCCTGGGAGTACTGTAATATTCCCAAAATTTCACCTGATATTTGGAATATTAGAGTTCTTAAAATTATTAATGAATTAAGTAAATAAAATGGTGGAGGGACCCATAATCCTCAATATGAATAAATATCCACTTTTGTGTGTGAATGTGGATTAATTAAGCCTAGATCTACATAATGAGGTAGTTGAGCAACTACGAATGTGAATGAAATTAGAGATCATGTCTCATTAATTGAAATAGATCATGGAGGTTGATACAATCAACTAAGATCTTGAATATGCCAAACATAATATCATGGATAATTCATGATAATATGATGGAGTAAGTTGTGCAATTAATGCACACATGATAGAGAGGGTGTACATTACACCTAGACATGATGGATGACTTGGTCAAATAGCACAGTAAAACATAGAGGATATTTTCCATGTGCACAACACAGTCTAGATAAGGGCCAAGACATGGGAAGGCTCAAGCATTATATAAAGAAGATGAAGGCAAGGATGAAGACATGCTTGTGATTATTGATGTTGAGGATATTTTTAGATCTGGAATTGTCATGTGACATTCCATTGCCTTCTTGGGCTGTTTAGCATAGATTACAAGTGTTGTTTGGCACAAGGTGTTCTTGGTTGGTAATCCCACTTCTTTATTAGAGTAGCTCTAGAAAGATTATTTTACCTCATTCTACATCAGGCATTGGTGCCACATATCTTTTCCTACTTTTTGCAGAACATTCATATTCAGAAATTGCAGATTTCTGAAGATCAGTTTGGAGGGTGGAGGTTGTCTTCAGTATTTCATTTGGAGAACTGGTGAAGGTTTATTCCTATCACCTTGGGCTTAAATATCAGCATTCCCAGAGCTTCATATCAGATCTGGCATCAGGAAAAAAGTTATTGACCTTGTAGAAGTAGTAATACCTTCAGGAATGACACTATCCATTTTGCATATCCAAAAGGAGGAAGGAAGTTACTAGAATTTTAGCTAGTAATCCTGTGAGGGATCATCCCCTCACCTTTCCATCAGTATTTCCATCAGCCTGGAGCTTATTGTAGTATTTTTTAGCAGGAAGAAGGCCTCTCTTTCCCTCGCATCACAGTTTCTATTGACAGTTGTGTTGCAACAACTGTAATCATCATGGGAGGATTGAGAAGCTAGATCTAGAGCTTCTAGCTTGTATATTTGAAGGAGGGATCAACCCTTCAAGCTTAGATCTAGTTTTGTGACATATTTCAACCATATATTTTTCAGATCTAGCTTCAGAACTATAAGTCCTAGTAGATCAAGGATCAAAACCTAGGAGGGTGATTTTCCAAAGTTGTAGATCTAGAAAATCCTTTCTGGGTTATCTTGGGAATCCATCACATTGGCCAGATCTTGAACCTTGGCATCATCTAAGCTCCATATTTAAGTAGATCTATATTTTCCTTTTCATCCTTTAGTCATATATTCATATTCTGCTGAAGGGACAACACAATATTTTCTTCAGTGGCTCTCCAGTTACGCAGTGCCTATTGTGGCATATTTTCTGGGTGATTCTAGGCCATCTCTTTTGCTAGATCTCCTCATATTTCGTACATTGTGTAACTGAATCTTATCCAATATAATAAAATGGCTCAGATTCTCTGTAAATTCTGATGTTGTATTGAGATTTTTTGTTTACGTAGTTATAGTTCTTATATTGTGTTTAAGTATTACTCCATTCTCCCTTTTGGGAATATTACACCTAATCAATCAACGTGTAAGTTTAGATGCAAGAGTGTATTTGATCATGCTTCACTAATTATTATATGTCTTCAAAATATTTCCATGACATGATAGGGCACCTATTCCTGCAATTCACTCATAATGAGAGGACATTAGTCCTAAATGGAGAAACTTAGTGAATGGGAACTGCGAGAGCATACTGCGCAGTTATGGGATACAAGGAAGGTTGGGCTACTATGCAGCCAAATATTTCAATGGTTGAGGGAATGATCTTGATTCTTGAGGTTGTGAAGTGCGAAGTTTAAGCTTGGAAGGGAGACATGATAACACAATTTTGGAGGTCAAGGTCGGGGCTTCGGCATAGAAACTGTGTAGTGTAGTAGTCCTGGGAGGTAGGAACTGTGCATTGCGCAATGCCAAAAAACAAGGTAAGATCTAGAGGAATAAGGATATTTAGTGTGCATCTTAGGTGAGGATGGCTAAAGCTAGGTTTTTTGGTCAGGAATGTTTCCCGAAAAATGGCTATGTGTGGAATCATTGAGATTAGTGTGAACAGTGATGAACTTTGACTGTGATCACACACTTAGAGTAATTTGATGACTTAATAGCATAGATCGTCCATAATACATGAAAAAAATAATTTTCCTTCATTTGACAACTTTACAACTAGTTATGACTAGTGCGCCACTAAATATACACTTTGCCACGCTCGTGACAACACTTGTGCAACAATGCTCAAAACATTGGAAATAAGTGTGAAAGATACTTACAAGGTTTGATCAACTCATTTGCACAAATATTACCTCTTGGAACCACTAGGATAGGATTATACGCATGATGCAAAAACCAACATGCCAAAATGTGACACATTTCCCAATCTTGCAAAAGGAAACACAACATTAAGAAAAAAAATGAAATGAGTTTCAAAGTTTTTGACAACGATGAACAAGATCAAGGAAGGGTTTGAAATGGGTATAGGTAAAAAAAATTAGGGGTTTTAGTAGATATAAGACTATGTTTAAAAGAAATAAAGAAGCATGGGAATTATTTTTGTGGAATTTGTCTCACTCATTAATCCAAAAAATCCTTGAGTTTACTTCTTTGTGCTCATCAAACTTACACGAAAAAGATTGAACATCATTTTTATGGTATTTTTCTTGCATCTTAATACAAAAAAGCTCATTTTTAATTCTTCGAGCTCATTAAAATTACATGAAGAAGATCGGTCCTTATTTTTAGGGACTTTTTTTCACTCGTAAAACTAAAAAAACCCTGCGTTACCTTCTTTCGGCTCATAAAAGTCCTACGCAGAAGAATTGAAAAACTATTTTTCTCTCTTTTTCTCGGTCTTTAAACTAAAAAAGGTAGTACTATTTTTCTTCATTTAAATCGGCTAAAAAACTTAATGAATAATATGTAGTTCTCTTGGTTCCCATATTACTCGTAAAACAATGGGGTGGACATCTATTGAGCATATGTTTCTCACTTTATTCGGACTCAATGGAATAACTTACAAGAAAAGAGCTATGTCAGGTATAATATTAACCCTTTATCACACCTTGTTGTTTCTTAGGGGTAAAATGCATAGGTGGTAGCTGGAGTAAGATCCCTCTTGGGCCTTCTTGGGACCCAAGGTAGACAGTCAGATTAGCTGCAACATTCAAAAAGAAACTACATGTATGTTCATACTAATGCTTGATTGAAAAAGTGAAGTATCTAAGAATTACCTCGACATATAAGATGGATCTTTTGGAGAGCGCAATGCAGTGTGGTGGAATTCCTCCTCATCGCTCGAAGTTTGAATCTGCAAACAAACAATAAACTAGTGTAATCTTGACAGTATTATCACAACAAAAAATCAAATAAGTATATAATCAAACAATAAACCATGTAAATCTAAGCCACTTATAACATTTATCTTAAGAAAATAAAATATATATGGATCAATAAGAAACCAAGTGGAAAAAATAGAGGAAGTTCTATTATTCAAAGAAGGAATATTACAACCATTAGTTTGGTCAAGCTTCCCTCAGTCCTCTGACTCCAAGCTCTCTTTCCTCAATATCCAAGTGTGGCAATGCTTAGGCCAAAAGTTCTCAATAAACCAAGCCAACCATGAAACCTCACACTCAACAACAAAATTTCACTCCTCACACACTCAAACTTTTGACCTTTGATAATGAGCCATAGCCTCCAATTTATAAGAGTTTGGGAGGATCAACCTTTCCATTCTTCTACATTAGTTCGAATAGGGAAAAATCCATGATGTTTCCAAGCCTTTATAGTTTTTTCCCTCTTTTCATGCTTAGTTGGGTTTAGTAGTGTCCAATCAGAGGCATACACCCCAGGTTAACCTAGGCACTAATGCTCCATTAAAGAGGCAAGGATGCATTATAACTTGACGTAGTAGTCTCTCATGTGCGTTACCTTGGAAAAATAGGTCTTTGTTTAGGTCAATTTCTTCCTTCCATGTGTCATTCTCCTCTGAGTTGATGATGAGGTCATTTTTACTGTAACAATTATCAACCATGACAAAGGTATCTTGTTGAAGTCATATTTATTCTCTTTTCATACTCTCTAAATTCGAAAAGACAATCCATTTTACCCTTTCTCGACTTGTTAAACCTAATCAGTTTGGGAAAAAATTGGAAGAAAGAACAATCATTACTATCTATTTGGTCGGAAGTTTTATGGAAGAAGTATACTATCATCCCTTGAACAAGGCACTAATCCAACATGTTCCTCTTTTTTCATGTTCTCTTTAAACCCTAACATTTGATGATTTTATCCTTGATATCTTGGTATTTGTGCATCCTTGAATCCTAATACTCTTTGGTGTTCTTGAGTCTAAGTTACCTGATAAATTTGGTGTCATTCCTTCTATTTTTAAAGGGATTTTAAACTATATAGTGACCTTATCAACCACTATATCATGTGTCCATTTGACCTGAGTCAGTTCACCTTCTTGTTCGAGATCACTACAAAATCAATCACGTTTTTACTGGTTCTTGTCGATTGACGTGGGACTCCTTATTTCTTGACTTCGATAGATCCCTTCTTATCGAGTTCAAAAAATTATATGGGAAGTGGGTTCAGATACACCATATCACATTAGATCTTGTAATCCTTAGTGGTAGGTTTCCGTGTGTTTGATCAAGGGTTTTCTTTAATGTCTCTAGATTGAACGATTCTATGAGTGTTCAACTTCAACTCCTGTATTCACACTCGTGCGATTGTACTAAGAATATTGGATTCCATCATCCTTATCGGCTTCCATCCATGAATATGTTAACATTTTTCATCATTGACTAGTAATCAGGTGAATTCTCATATGTTCAACATCAACTAATTTATTCACATGGTTATAATATACTATTACATGATGGCGACGAAGACCTTGGGAAGAGGCTTAGATTGCTCAACCTTGTTTACTCACCCAAGATTCATATTTTGTTTCTGGAGACAACTTATATCAATCTGAATATAGTTTGTAAAAGTTCCATATTGTACTCACTAGTAGACATTATCTCTCATTTTATTTATGGATCCATAGTATGTTATTATAGCTACTGAGCATGGGAATGCCCAAATTAGGACATGATTTATATATCTGACATATGTTTGATGTTTGTTGTAGGCCTCATTCTATTACAATGCTCTGAAACTCTCTCTCCTTGATTTTTTTATAAAAAATTTCAGCCATCTCCTTCTTCTCTAACCTGACACTTTAGGGGGCATTTGTTATATATTAAAATACCTCCTCATCATCTCAAAGGATAATATTATGTTGCTGGATGAAATACCCCCTTCTCATAGCCTATATAAGACTATAATACAAGTTATGTACCATGACGACCACATTATCTTAGTCTATAACACGTTTTCCCCTTAATCTAACTTGTGTTACCAAGATTATCGATCATTCACGAGGAAAAAATCTGGAGTAAACTAGACTTCGAGAACCTTGTTCACTTTTGGAAACTCATATTGTGGAATGCAATCTCTTTATTCTCATATTTAGCTTTTTCATAAAACAATAAAAACACACAAAGAGCCATAAATGATGGGGAAGCTTCTTCCTCAACATAAAAGCATCTAAAAAGTTTTTAAAAGTATTTTTATATGAGGAAACACCTAAAATATTTTTCCCAAATTGAACTAAGTAGGAATATTGGAAATCGTCATAGCTTACAAATCCTATATATTGTAGGCATGGCTATTGAGAAATGGATGGGAATTATTGTATCATCATGCTGCTGAGATATGACTAGGGAGGGAGAGTTTTGGACCTAGGAGCTAGAGGAGGTGCTTCTTCAACTGCATCTGATGGTTGTAACTTTCCTCCAACTCCTTAATTAGTATATTGGTTGTTCTTGTTTCCATATAGTGTTGTTCATTGTTTAATTTTTGTATCAAACTAATGAATGTTTGGAAATTTGGTTTGTTATAATGCATTAAGTTATGTTTAGTTGTTTCTAGTGGTTTTTATTGATAATATTATTATGTTGTTAATAGTTTTTTTATTATTTCTTATGTGTAGGACCAAGCTTTGGAGCTAGCTAGGAGTTTTTCCCCGCTATGTTGAAAAATCCAACATGACTACATGTGAGGAATCACAGGCTTATATGTCACTTATCTTATCAATATCTTCCTTAGTTCTTGCATTACTGAAATAATCAAACCTTGAAACAACCTTTCCCTTATTTTTTCTGCCCTAGGTTTCTTAGAGAACCTGAGAGGGTTTTTTGTTTTCCCAATGGAACATTAAATCCTATAGTAATATGTTAACCAATCTATTTAATGAGAAGGAAGCTTATTGTGAGATACTATAGGTTGAAGTAGTCTCATTGAGACATTACTTAGAAAATTCCATTCAAGAGTTGTCTCAATGTCAAAAGCTTCAAAGGGGCATGATATGTTATATGAAATTTATAGTAAGAAAAGGTCCCCTCTCATAAAATTTGGTTTGGAACAAGTGCAAAGAATACTGTTATGGTGGATTTTATGCATGGGTGTATGAAATCACACCATTTTAAGGGGTGTGGTCTACCCCTATAAACTATTGGTAATAGGAAGAAAGTGGTGGAGCTCAAAAGCATACAATCTAGAGGAAAGCGTATGAAAATGTATGCTCAAATTAAACTAAAACTAAAACACAATTATATAGAATCTATTGAATATATTAAAAGCAATAATAATGCAAATGATGGCTCTAGGCCTCTTCTTATTAAACGTTTGATATGGAGAAGAATTTTTACCCAATTGCCAAAGGACCCCTAGACAATGGTTCTAGGTCCCGATGCAAGGATGTTGTTTTCCAAGCTCTACCTTGATGTAGTCTCCCTCTCTCTTTGTTGTGACGGACTAAGATTGTTGGGTTCCCAACAATCGAGTCCCCTCTATCTCCAGCTTTGGGCCACACATTGTTGGTATTTCTTGGGAAATTCTAGCCAGCATAACAATGTGATCACCCATTCTTCATCTCATGGTCGCTTTATATAGGGGATTTCAAATCCTCCTTCCATCCCTTGGTACATGGTGGATGGTGACCCAAGGGAGAGGTATGATTCCATTGTGTGCTCCAAATATTCCTTTGTGTGCTCACATATTGTCTAAGGAGGCATTGGTGGACATCCTTAGGTAGCTTCATGTAAGGATAAACTTTTCCTTTGCTTTGTGTGGTCTTGGAAAGCGACATTTTTCCACTTTCAGGAATGTGTGCTTATCGGGAAAAAAGACACGTAGAAGGCGATCTTCGTGAAGGATAAAGCATGAAATCATCATTTAAGACTAGTTCAAATTTTATTTTCTCAAAACCTTAGAGATTTTAAATAATTTCTTGATTCCATAATGTCTACCTGCCCTGTAAATATTTTGGCTTGACATTAATTAATGTCATCTTCTGTTGTACGATTTCGAGTGTTAATAGTTTCCCCATAATATGTGAGGTCTAGGAAGTACTGTATAGCCAAAATACATTATAGTTTATTTTATGTATCGTGTGTCGAGAGAGAAAGAGAGGGAGACCTGCATGAATCTTGGAATTGACAACACCTCACACCATTTCTGAGATGACCATGGCCTAAGGGATCCCTGCAAGAAAATATAATTTACAACATATATACAAAATTTCAATGAGGCGGGCATGTCCCATACTCGTGATGCTATGGCTAGTTAAACAAAATTGACAGATACATGTGCTCTCTGTGTCACTACTATGGTACTGATGCTCGTGGTTGTTGACGACGATTGCTAACGCCCTCTGTAATGTTCCAAATTTTTCAATAAGATAATTGGAACATTAATTTTTCTTTTATTTTAATAAAAGGAATAAAATGGGTAAGGGAGCCCATGTAGCAGCAAAATAAACTCTCCTAAGGTGCAAAGAGTCACTTAAGTGGCTAAAATTGGCAGTCCCTAGTGTCAAAAGGGCCAAAATCAAGTAAACTAGGCCATGGTTGACCAAGTCAACAACGTGGCTAAGAGGAGAAGCTTGCTCAAGAAGACTGCACAGTTTTGAAAGGAGGGAAATCAGAGGATGAGAGAAACCCTAATGGGTGGGGTCCATGGCATGGAAGCATTCCTTGCACAAAAAGGTGAACGAGAGACATTGTTCATTATGCTTGAGAATTTTGAATTGCAGCTCTCTTCAGTTGTTGAACTGAGATAGCTTGTGCTACTTAGCACAAGAGGGATTCCTGTTTAGAAAGTCCCTTCTCTTCCTTGGGAGGCCTTAGAGGATTTTTTCTTCATCTTCCTAACATCTTGGCTTGAGGCAAAAGCATTCATCTTCAGCTACTGCGTTATTCTATTGGGAAGAAACGTTGGAGTTGTTGGTGTTGTAGTGAGGGACCATCATCACTAATTTCCAGAGTTAGTTTTATGGAGGAGGAGCTCACTCTTTCTCTAGGAGACTAGCAAAGGAGAATTCCAAAGCTCTATTGGAAATTTTGGCATTGGGCCATACTTTTATTCTCATGCCCAGCACAGTCTCTTTCTCTTACAACGTTATCTTTATAGAGGGCATACCCAAGGGGTTCACATGGTGCAGTAGAGAATGCAATTTTCAGTGAGAGGAGTAGCCTTTCACTTTGGAGATCATTGGAGGAGGTATAATTTTCTATTGCAGCATCTACTTCCGTCTCCTATATTTTATTATATTTGAGTTGCAGCAGCTACACTACAACTCCAGCATTTTTCTGTTTTATGTATTTTAGCCAATCCCTTGGAGGATTGTTGTCTTATTGTTTCATGGGGTTGAGACCTTGCTCCCCCTTCTTTACTTGAGCTCATATTGTCATATCATATTGTATATTTTAGTTTTTAGTCATTTTCCCTTATAGACTACGCAATTATAGAGCTGTTGGGTTATGTAGCAGAGTGTTTCTCCATTTTATGTACATTTTCCCTTGAGGCTAATTTGAGCCCACCTTGAGAGGTCTTTTCCTCAAGTATTTTGTATATCATTTGCTGCTATAGATTATATATCAATTTTGCACTCTTCTCACATTTTATGAGTAAATATTTCATTGTTACTGCTGCTTGTTAAAGTTCATATGTTGCTATAGCTCATTCTTTTGAGAAATATCTTCTTGAGGAATAAATATTTACATAGATATAGGCAAAGCCTGAGAAAGGGCCAGATAGCCTTCGATTCTCATCCTCTCCTTATAGGTGACATAACTAGTAAAAGCCCTCTCAGTCCATCTCTGACATAGGCTTGTTCCTATTTCCGAAAAAAGGAGTTTTTCAGTGGTGTAAAAGCTGTTGATTTCCATTTCGGAACATTACAGTGGTATCAGAGCTTCAAAATTGGCTTGGCCTGTGAATTTTGAATTTCGGAGAAGAAGAGGTCAAGATGACATAGAGGATGAGATTGATCTCATCAGTGTTCAGCTCCAGCAAGAGCCTCTCCAAGGAGGTTGAGGAGACAGAAAAAGGAGAAGAGGAAGGACCATGCACTTCCTATTCTCACAGAAAAGTAGAGCAGAAGCATGAAGAGCACTTGGAATTCAAAATTATAAGTGAGTATCTTGCTGAATATGGAGAAAACCTTAGAGTCTTTCAAGAGACTCTATCTTTTTCACACTTTTTTCAGCAGAAAGAGGAAAGAGGACCCCACAGTCATGGGAGGATGAAAGACAATAGATTCCTATTGTCTACTTTTGATGGGTCACCCACATGTGCAGCGGAGGCTTGGGTGAAGAAGCTACAGGCTTTCTTCCTGCTACATCCTGTAGTAGACAGAGAGGCTGTAGAAATTGCAACGCTGCACCCTAAGGGAGAATAAAAGGCTTGGTGGTCCAACCATGGGAGACATGCAAGGGTTGCTACTCTTGCTAATTTTTCTCAGACATTGATCAGAATATTTGGCCAAAGGAGGAAGGAGACTTCACCACCAGAAGAGAGGGCACATGCCAGCGCTGTCACATTCATGGAGGAGCAGCCTCCATCTTCAGAAGTTGGGGTAGCCAACACATTTGGGGAAGAGACACTTGAAGCCACATTATACTCCCCAAAATTTCATAGAGGTATGCACAAGTTTACATTTTCTGATTCAATACCTTCTATGAGGAGTTTCATAACATTGAAAGTTGATTGTCTTGAGAAAAAGACTGTCACTATGTCATGCCATCATTCTCATACTCTATTGATGATTCATGCACCACACAGGAGAATGGGATTTGAGCAATGAACCATAGAGAGGATTGTATTTCAATGTCCCATGAAATGAAAAGGTGATAATCTGTTTTGGGATGATGGCAGCTCTTGTTGGGGAGGTACCAAGTTGCAGAATGGTGGGACGCATACACTAGGAGCTGAGTGGATGTGGATGACAGGCAAGAGGATGGTGAGCGTATTGAAAATATATGACACAAGGCAGCAAGAAGCCATGCTGCGTTGGTTTCTCTTGAGGGATTTTGGACAGCATGTGACCTATTCCTTTTCATGGGGTCTGAGAGGGAAGAGTAGATGGCATGATACTTACACCATGGAGCAGAAAGGAGCTTGGGTGCATTATGATGAGATGGAATTATTCTTACTTTTCATCATGTTCCCATCTCACATTTTCTATTGTGGGAGTATGGAGGAGCAACAAACATTCTTGTTGCTCAAATTTTGTTTGGATATTGCGGGAGTAAGAGGAGGCACTAGCATGGTGCAAGGGGATTTCTCTTTGATCTCGGATGTCAAAGAAACACCTTCTTCATGGGAGGGGCTCTAAATTTGTAGCAACATGATGGGAGGATTATTTGGCAAGATTTATGCCAAAGAAGGAAGCTTTGAGTTGACAGTGGCCCTACTCCAAAGGCCAGCAACACTGTCACTTGAGGGCTTGGATTACTTGTTGGAGTGTCATCAAAACCACTTCACAAGTGATGTGTCTTGGAGGCATGTAGGAAATGAGGATGACGAAGTAATGGATGGTAGCATCCCTTGCTATGTTTTGATCTTCTTGGCTTGGGCTCACAAGCACAAGAGGAGACACCTACATGCAGCAATTATGGATTCTTCTTACATGCATTCTTATGCATACCATTTACTGATGGAGGAGTCCATTTGGGAGGGCTTTCTGATGGAGGAATATCAACATATGGATAGATGCATAGCCCAAGAGATGAAGATATGGTTGGAAAAACCACTCCCCTACTATGTTGCAATAAGGGGGGATTTTCACTTGAGCCATTTCAGCTCAAAGGCCAAAGTACATGATGAGGGAGGTAACCATTTGATTTATGTTTTACACTATCTTACCTTTATGATCAACATGTTATATCAAGGAATATCTTTCCTTCTTGCACATTGTGTTTGGTTATACTTATGGTCTATTGCAACAAGAATGATGGCCATCTTATTGGTGGATTGTGGGAGGAAGCCACATCGTTTTTGGTGTGCACCTTTGGCACCAAAGTATGTTTTCATGGTCACATCTTGTAGGATGAATGTGGCAGCCAAAAAGTGGTTTAAAATACACTTTTTGCATCATATATTGAGGCAAGCCAATGATTCCATGTGCTGGTTCCATACATGGAACTATATTTCACCTCCTTGCTCTCATAAGTTTATGCTTCCATATTTTGCTAGGGGAACGATGTTAAGAGGAAGCACTATTTTGAAGGGGGGAAATGAATTGAAGATGCCCATTGGGAGTATGATTCTCCCCAATTTGCATGGTGTATGTTTTGGGGGAAAAAATGGGCAGCCCATGATTACCAAGCTTCACTTCTTTCCTTCATGTGGGAGGAGCTATTTAGAGAGTCTGAATTTTTGGAGAAGGCAATTCAGGGTTTACATGTTTGATGGGGTGGCTTGGGTCTCTCTGGAAGACCATTATGTTTCAGCCATATATCAGCAGCATCCCCATATGTATCATGAGGAGGGAGAGACTCATTGGGTGGATGTGCCCTTTAGGAGAGAAAACCTCCATTCTTTTTTCAGCACATGCTCCAAGGGGAGTATGGGAGATGATATGGTCACCATGTTCAGCCATTTGTTTTTCCATGAGGTGAACCATATGATGGTTTGGATGACATATGATGATGAATTCCAACTCATCACATATGATATGATTTGGGCCAGCTTCATTTGCAACTTTGGAGGAGAGATCCTTGGGGATCTAGACTTCATCTTGCCTCTTGAAGGCAACACTATGGCAGCCCAAGTTCAGCTTTCACTCCACACTTATCATAAGTGGAGGAGAGGACAACATGGGGTAGGCTATGAAGCTTACCATGTTCAGTAGTTCAGCCCACCTTCTCTACATGAGCATTCTTAGCCAGCTATAAAATTTGTTATATCAAATGTTGGCTAAAACATTTTTGAAGTCTTCAAGGAAAAATTTTACTGCTAAAAAGTTACTTCTTGAAGACTCTTGAAGGCCTCATGCCTCTGTCCAAATATTCACTAATGTGCCCATTTTACACTCAGAAATTCTGCTGATTTCAAAGACAAAATACTGCTGCAAACACCATTTTCCCTTTCCTTCCACTTCCAAAACTAACCTCATTTTAACCCCTTCATCCCCCATGAAATCTTTCATTTTCATATTTTCCCCTTTCCCCCCATCGAAACCCCCTTTGATAAGGTTTAAGACTCCTTCTTTACCTTATCAAAACCCTTAAAACTCTTGAAAAACATTGAAAAATTCATAAAAATACATATTCTTGTGTAAAGATTTAAGCCCCTTGGGCTAAGTCCTTAACCATTTCCACTACACACGCCTTGGTGCTGGAACCAAGCGGTAGCCAGCTGAGTGCCTATCACATTGCAAAGAGCCAAGCGCATAAATATTTTTCCATGGTAAAAGCTCTGATTCTGATTAGCCCTGTGCATAAAATCCCGGTCATATTGCTTTCCATATAACCCACGGCCCCACAGACGGGCACCGAACCGTATTGAAAATATATTTTCCACCCCCAAAGCTTAAAACTTTGTTATATTAAATTTTTGGGTTTTAAATATTTTCAGTCATTAACTATTCAAAACCGGGCAGGTTGATCGCACCGCTTTTGAGAGGAAAGCGGTTTTCCTCGATCGGCAGTGATCAACGTTGCCGGTCGACACGTGGCCTTGGGCGGTATGGCCATACAATTTTCCCCAGGCATTAAAGGTCGGATATCGGCCCGACGCGATATTGGCATGCATCATCCGATCTGAGTCCAACTCATTGGATGTGATTGCGCTCAAAAGAAGCCCAACATATGGACTAAGGTATGGTGTGGTATTAAAAGCATCTCCGCCGTCAATCTGATCTGCAGATCGACAGCCCAAAAATAGTCACCCTAGTCCCCACAGCCATGATAGCAGTCCCACAGAACTGGTGACCCTGAATACCTAGTCAGCATCCACGCGGCATCATCGGATTGGGGTGGGTCTTCATTGGTTCCTCGCACAGTCAGCAAATCCGGACCCGGGAAATTGTATATGGTGGATTTCATTGGGATTTCAGGTCACACTTGGCCTAACGTCAGCAGGCCCAAATGTGGACCTAGGGAATTTTATTCAGCTTGGTTTTATTGAAATGTTTTGAAGTCCAAGTGTATTTTATAAGGTTTTTGTGGTACTCGATCTCCACCGTTGATCATGTGGGCCGATCTCATCCGACATCCCCCATTCGTCTCGAACTCCCCACTCATTTTTCCACCATTTTTCACCGAAACAAAGGTTTTAAACCTTTGTCTCCACTTTTTATTTTTTTGAATAATGTGACCCCTTCACATTATTTATTCACCTCCGCTCCTGACTGTCGATCTCTATGCGATCGACGGTTTTGATTTAATTCTTCCTCCACCTCTCCTTTGACCTCCTCTTGTCAATCTTGGCCATGCTCTCTCCATGCACCTTCTAAAGAAATAAACCTATATATGCAGGATTTTATAATTTTGTTCGTATTTTGCAGGGTTTAAATGGTTTTTCTGCTATACTGAAGAAAATTTCAAGGGCTGAGGGTGACGATCCTCCCGCCTTCAATTCATCAAAGGGAATCATTCGCAGGATTCAACTCCACATTTCATCAATGATTCATGAGGTATTGATGCCATTCGATCCTTGTGCAACCCTGTACACCAACAAACACAGTGAATCAAGCACAAATCAAAGAGTATCAGTATTGAAGATAGGAACACACCAGAACAGAAGATTGAAGACAGATATTTGGGGATTACATCTAAGATGGTTTATCAAAAGCCTAATCCCCAATTAAAACACAGTTAAAGAAAAATCATAAAGGTTAATCAGACAGAAAGCCTCCACCACCACAGCTGAGGCAAATCGATTCCTCCCAGCTACCATAGTGCGACCTGTGCCTAAAAGCATTCATATCAGAGGCCGAAGTTATTGATCAGGATCAGATATCTGTCTCAAGTGCATCCAGAGAGTAAATCCTGCAAACAAACTTAATGAGAAAATATCAGTAGAGTTACTTTGACACCACACAGAAGCCTCAAAAGTCAATAAGAGCTCCCACCGAGATTAAATCTTAATTTAAATCATTTAATACAGAGGACACCTATGTAAGTTTCTTCATCGAGCTCCCCAAGGGCCAAGGAACCATTAAGTCTATATTAATTATCTTTGGAGATATTTTATCAGATCTCACCTTCTCATTTTTCTATAAATACTACTGGAGAAGATGAGGGAGGGGTTGGTTGATTTAGTTGCTGAACTTTGAAATGTAATTGAGATTGAAACTTCTACTTGTAAATAGTGTTCACTGGCTCTTGGAGCTCTGCTTGTAATAGATAAGTTAGTCTGGGAAGTGTAGGTGATTGCTAAACTAAAGCATTAGACTTAAAGCTGTAACTGGTTTGGAGCATCAATACAAGTTGATTTATGGGATCCTGGTCTATGTTGACGGTGATGTTTTTCTCATTGTAACTTGTTATTTTGTTTCTGTTTTCACTGTGTTCATCTTATCTTATAAAGAACAACATGAATAGAGTTAGGACCTACTGTATATCAGTACCCTTCTCTGACTGCAAATCTTTATCTGAATGTTTTCTTCCAATCTGTGTTATTTGGGAATGATTTAATTCATTTTAAGCATAGGAATGATGGCGTTCCCTCGTCTTATTGTCTTAGCTGAATATTATTCTTAAATGTTATGTTCAGTATTAGTTAAGTAGATATGAGCTAAGGAAGATATGGTGTGCCCTGGTCCTAGTTTTATCCCCAAAGACTATCTGAATGTTTCCCTTGGAATGTGTTGAAAGATGGCTAGTTTAGAAGTACTTACCAGATCCTAGACCATTCTTTGTTATCATTTGTGTTTCCCCTGTTTTTTAAATGTTTTCTATTGAAAGTGTATCAAAGGCTGGCTAGTTTAAAAGTACTTACCAGATCCTAGTTTACTTTCATGTCTCTCTTAAGTGTATGTCAAAAGCTGGCTAGTTTAAAAGTACCTACCAGATCTTAGGCTGCTCTTTTTTCTTCATCTGTTTAAATTCCCCTTCTTATTGTTCCATTTCATTCCATAAATCAAGCTTTAAAGATATCCTTAGACATAGATGACTTGCTTCATGGACCACTCTTGCCTCTTGCTATTTCAATTAAACCCTATTATGACTCCATAGCCCAATGGACTAAAACCTGCAATTATCTATCTTCCTCGCCAAAGCTTGTTCTATTTGCTTGCAACTTCTCACCTTTGAAACTCTTTGCATTTAGAACTCCCCACCTCAAATAGTAATCATGCTCAACCATCTAAAAACAAACAAAAACCTCGGCCTTCATAACTATCCTAATATCATTTACCCAAAACTTCAAAGACAAATCTAACTTTGCACTTATTGGAGAGATCCCTCTCCGGATTCATGAGGGCTAGATCCTAGAATCCCAAAGTGGTTAAAACGATGTTCTCCCTATAGTTGGAATTTTGCCAATCTTGTTGATTAAAGGGTGCTAACATTTTTGGCGACTCCACTAGGGATTTTCTGAGCAATCTGCATTTTAAGGTAATCATAGGATATCAAAGATTTGTTTCAAAGAGAATGTTCTATATTAACCAGCTGAGCCACCAACAAATAACATTTCTGGTGACTCTGCTAGGGACTTTGAGTGTTTTTTTTCAGCCTAGGTACCTTTAAGACCTCAAGATACCTTTAAATTCAAAAACATTGTGCAGTGAGTAAAAAGAAGCTTTTTCAAGAACTACCAAGAAATGGTAATTGTGATGAAACTTGTTTGAATCAGTGAAAAACTAAGCAAACCCTAGGATTATCATAAGAGTTTATCTAACCTCAAAAAATAAGTTGGCTTAGCTGTAAGAGTAGACTGTCTTTGTCTCATAACCGTAGCTAAGTTGTGAAACAGATTTAGGACACTCTTAGAAACCATGCAACCGAAAAATAACTCAGAAAACCCAAAAATAATTCAGATTGGAATTCAATAAACATGGTGGTGGACCATAAAACATTTCACCTCCTTAGGAGCTAAAAACTTCCACTTGGCGACTCCACAATCCGAACAGACCTTAAGACTCCACTGGGAAGAACCCTTATCATTGTAATATCATTCAAACTCAGAAAGGGGATTGTAGGATTAAAAATTTTCTAAAAATATTAGTTAACCTCTCAAATATTGTCATACCTGGTTGAACTTTTCTTGTTTATTTGGGTTTGAAAAACACAGCATAGTGCCACATAGAACGATTCACACTAGAGCCTATCCTAACCCTGATCCACCTGAGATAGTTGATAACCTAGAAAGTATCCTTAGGAAGTCTCCTAGGATTAAATTATCAACTGTTTTCAGATCACCCTTGAGAGCTAATTCAGTTCCTGGAAATCTTTCAGCTCTACAACAATCACAAGTTGACTTAGTAAACCCCTTTAAAACTAGGTCTCTTGATTATTTAGATCAGTTAGATTCTGAGGCTTCACTTTCATCTCCTAAAACAAGTGAACATCATAGTAGCAGAGAAGCAACACCTCCTGATTTACATTTCCTTCACAACTTAGGTGTCTCTCACCCAAGATCACCTCAGCAATATACTCCTGGTCCATCCTCTTCTGTTCACCCTACATCCACTGTTCAAACCACTCCATTCCAGCCCACTTTTTCTTTTTTTAATCCTCCTCTTGTGAATCCACCCCCACCACATATCATGGCAGCCTGGTATGCTCCCTTAGTCCTTCCTGTACCATTAGTCAATCTTCCATAGGACTATCAGTCCAAAATTCCATTATATGATGCTAGTAATGCTACAACTACATCACAACATGTGGATAAGATGAATGACTACTTTGACAGAAATGAAATTGATGATGATTCTGTCAAGCTTAGATTATTTGCTCAAAGTCTGGGGGGACAAGTAAGAAAATGGTTTAAAGGTTTAACCCCCCATAGTATTAATGATCTCCAAGCCTTCCATCAGATATTCCTAAACAAATGGGAAGTAAAGAAGAATCCTCTCCAAGTCCTTTCTGATTACAAGAACCTCCATATTGGGGAAAGTGTGCAAGCTTATTGCACCAGATTTAACAGTGCCTATAATGCTCATTCCCTAGATCTAAAACCTCCACAAGGCTCAGCTTTAAACAATTTTCCTGAAGGTTTTAACCCCGAAATGGCCTATTAGCTGAGAGAGAGAGATCCTAAAACTCTTGAAGAGATGTAAAAAGGAGCTCTTGCTGTGGAAGTCAACTTGATAGAGAAGAGAGCAATAATGAAAAATGAGAAGAGAGTGTCTTTTAGAGATCAAAACACACCTTCTACTTCCAACTGAAATATGGAGAGAATTATGGAGGAGATGATGAAGAAAATGAGCATCCTTGAGAGAGCACAAGCCAGTCAAAACCAAACTGCTCCTAAAAATAGAAACCAGAACCAGAATCAAAATTTTAGAAGGAACCAACCTCCAAACAGACCTAGGGAAGATTACCAACATATCACTCCTCCCTTTCATCAAAAATATGTAATTGAGGTTGAGGAAATGAATGAGATAATAGAGGAAGATGACATCAACATGCTGGGGGTAGATAGTGATGACTTTGAGATTCATTATGATATAAAACAAGGTCTATACACACCTTATGATGACAAAAGAGATGATGACGAAAGTTATTATCAAGACATGGAAAATTTCATCATAGAATCTCAAGGAGAATATGACCTTAGAAGAAAAACCAGTCAAAAAACCCCGAACAACAAAACCTGTGACAAATCTTCACAAAAAAACACTGCCACCAAGCCTAAAGTTGTCAAACAGAAGGACAAAACAGTGGCCGTAAATTCTGATAAAAGTAAAGAGAAAAGCACACAAAGTAGTGAAAACAGAGTGCAGACCTTAGTAGTACTAACACTTCAGATAGTACTCTTGTGAAAACCATTTTGTCAAATATAAATAGAACATATCAGCAAGCTGATGTTGCTAATAGAGTGACAGCTAATAAGGCTGAGACCAACACTTTAAAGAGTCAAATTCCTTTCAGCTTAGAGAATGAAATTTCAAAGATCAAAATCTCTGTTCCCTTGACTGAGTTAGTTGCCCAGCATGTATATAGGACCCAAATTTTGAAGGTTTTAAATATAGAAGAAAAGAATGACACAGTCAATCTTAATGATGACCAACCAGAGCTTATTTTTGGTTCTAAGATTGAAGGTAGATATCAAGAGGGACCTGTTCCTCCATTTTATGTAAGTTTAAACATTCATGACAATATTTTACATAATGCTATGCATGATTCTGGGCCTTCTCATAATTTAATGCCTAAAGCTGTGATGGAGAGCCTAGGTCTATAAATCACCAGACCTTATAAATACCTTTACTCCTTTGACTCAAGAAGAGTAAAATGCTTAGGACTAATCAAAGACCTCTGCGTTAACATAGGCTAGATTCTAGCCAAATGCTTAGTAATGGATATTGTTGTGGCTAATGTGCTCCCAAAGTATGGAATGCTATTATCAAGATCATGGGGGGCTAAGTTACAAGGGAGAATGCAAATGGACATGACATATGCGACTATCCATATTTTCAATCAGACTAGAAGACTTTACAAGGAGTCCCATATGAAATACACAGTTACAAGTCAAGACCGACCACAAAACTCTCCTCTGTATTCTATAGACATAGGACTAGATTCATTTATCATCTTCAATGATGAAACTTTTAATGAACAAGTGACCTTGTCTGATTTAATGACAAATAGAAAGGAGGAAGAAGATAACGCAGGAGTGTCAAAATAGTTTGCTGAACCTGTAAACTCTAGCAAACAAAATGAAGGTCTTGAGCTACAATTCATGAGTCCATTCCTCTTAATCCTTGACAGTCGAGAAAGCATCCCTCAAATAAACGAAAATATTGGGGAATCAAAACAATTACAACTAAGTGCTGATATTCCACAACAGTCAGAAAGCATGTTAGTTGAAGAGGACAGTGACCAAACAGACAAAATAAAAAATAGTCCTCTGGGGAGTATGTACTTTGATGGGTCATGCACTAGAACTAACGCTGGTGTAGGTGTCTAGATCTGCAACACTAAAACAATCACACAGAAAGAATTTCTTGCAAATTAAACTTTCAGTGTTCTAACAACATAGCAGAATATGAATCCCTGCTTTTAGGTTTACATATATTGAAAAAGTTAGGAGCTGAAAGAATCAATGTGTATGGGGATTCAGAGTTAGTGATTAGGCAAGTCAATGGGGAGTATAACACAAATCATCCCAGACTTAGGGCCTGTTAGCCCCTTATAAATTCCTTGACAAGCAAGCAAGGGGCTAATTTGTTTTATAAGCCTGCAAGGAATGCATTTCCCTTGAAAACACATCATCCTCACAGCCTTTCCAACTTCCCTACCTTGTGACTATTTCCCTCTAATTTTCTGAGACAATAGGCCTTGCTGATAAAGAATTATGCTCCTAAAGGGCTTTATTCTGCCCTTTATACCATTGAAAAATGCTCCATTTTCACCCCTTTTTTCCCTTTTTCAAAGTCCCCTTTGTTCCCCCTAAATTTCCCTTTCTCCCCTAAAACTTCCCAAAATCCCCATGAAATTCCACCCACTCCCTTTGTTTATGACTAAATCCTCCTCATTCCCCTATCTTTTCCCTTGGCTAGCCTCAAAATGCTATAAAACGAGCCAAAAATCATATTTTCTACATAGTCTGGGCCTAACCCCTTTTCGGCCTAGCCCCCGCACCGTCCACCCACAGAACCCAGTGCTATGACCGAGCGCTAGCCCCGAAGGCGCTAATTTCCAATGTATATTAGGAGCATTCCTAACCATTGATCTTTGTAGATCGGATGGCAATCGTTAAAACCCATGGCATTCGTGTTTCCCCGTTCAAACCTCCAATCGGGAAATCGTTGTTCATTTACCCGCCAGATCGACGGTCTGGAGTGTACCTGCCACTATGGTCCCCGCCGCATGCTATGCCATAAAACAGCTCGGTTTTCATCACCGCTAATGGGGGTCGGGCAGTATTTTCCCATTGCCCAGCAATTCCACTCGGCTTGTGATGCGTGGCTCTTATACGATTCCAAAACCTCTTGCCCATCGCACGTTATCTTTCCGTACAGGACGCGTAGCGATATTCATATCAGTCGTCAAATCTGCCCTTGCCCATCCGACGGTCATCGCTCAACGAAGCTGCGCAGGGTTTAATCCATGGTCACCGTAATCCTGGCCCACCGATCATCATCCTCCGCCGCATGTTCAACCGTCGATCTCCTCTCAGATCAAATGGTCCATATTTTTTGCCCACTGATAGACTCTTCCGTCATCGCCCGGTCCTGCCACGTCACCAATACACATGTCTCCACCATACTTTCACCCACCCCTATTCTATATATTCATTCCAAGGTCAAAGTTTAATGTTTTTACATCTGCCTTGACATTTTCCCATGCAGTCTCCACTGTGTCAAGTTTTCCTCCATTGTTTCCCCCGCAGTCATCATCCTCGTCCGCGCCATGCTGCCACTATCATGTTCATCCATACCACCCTTCCCATAAATGTTTTCTTAACATAGTTTCGTATTTTTCAGGGTTACAGAGGGGCAAAAAACCACCATGATGCACAGTCCCATTACAGTGACAGAAAACGCAGAAAGGACCATGTGCAAAGTTCGAAATCGCAAAGGAAGCCCTGGAGGGTGTTACGACATGACTGCCATTAAAGAAACAGAGTTTAAACTCTATAGACCCTATCCGACACCATTAAAGCTCAAATTTCACAGACATAGGTAGTACGAGAAGCGGCAGAGAGCTTGAGGCAAGAAATAGAAGAATTTTGAGCTTCTTCATGGATTTTAGAAGGCAAAGGTACCAAAATCAAAGACCCCGTGGATTGCGCAGAAGGACCACAGCACAGAAAACTATACCATCAGGGTTTTCATGTTAGCAGAACGTTCTTCCATAAAAGGACAAGGTACCCCTACATTACTCATCCTATGCCGTGTTCCAGAGAGATTTTCCCACCTAGACAACAGTCCTATGCTGCCAGTGCATTAGTCATACAGTATGGCAAACCCCACAGTTGTCCATACACTTCGATTTATTCACCAGAATTCTGCAAAAGGCTACAAAAAGTACATCAAAGACATATCTTGAGTAAATTGTAGCCTGACGAAGATCACTCTTCCATCTGAAGAGTAATAGAGATAAATGCTCAGAATTAAAACCGAATGGAGCCTCGGCCCTCCTACTATTTCAAAGTTTTAATGTTGCATTTAAGTTTACAACTACCATTGTTATTCTTTCTCCTATAAGAACCCTGTAGAACATATTGTAAAGGTTGTTGTTTGGCTGCTGCCGTTGTAGTTAGAAGGGTTCAGTTCGACTGTTAGAACAGTCTTGGGAGGGATAGCAGAGTAGGTGTTATGTATTAGGCTGGGAGGAGAATTTTGGATTGTAACAGCCATTGAGCTCAGTGTATGTGACTGGTTTTGCATCAATTAATTGTTGGAAATATGATGTAGAGTGTTGTCCTTGATGGAAACCCACTGAATGAAGATGAAGACATGCGAGTGTTGACATGTGTTGTCCTTGATGGCAATCCACCTGATGAAGTTATTCTTGACTTGATGGTCTTGGTAAATGATGTTTGTTAGTAATATGATGCTGAGTGTTGCTCTTGAAAGGAAACCCACTTGATGAAGATGATGGCAACTTACTTAATGAAGTTGTGCTTGATAGAATGTGTCTTGATGAACTAAATATGATGTATCTACAGTGTATACAGAAGGCAATGAAGAAAGGAATTCAGTATGTGCTAGATCTATGATGAAAAGAGTATGTCTCTAGGCATACGCGGATTTTCCTAGGGGAAGTTGTGTATGCATGCAGGAAACAATGTTCCAAGTCGCGTATGGGCAAAAGCGCTCAAAAAGTGCAAAACCAGGGGTAACCACCATGGTATTTACCCATTGTATTGGGTAATGATTCGTCTAAATGACCCCATCCAGGAATACCATCAGAAGTAATGTAGTTTTGGGCTCATGGTATTGTTTTGGATCATGGTATTGAAAAAGGGGCTCATGGTATTGTTTTGGCTCATGGTATTAAAAAAGGGGCTCATGTTATTGAAAAAGGGTAAACCTATATAAAGAGAAGAAATTCATTGTGCAAATCATGAGTGTGGGAGCAAGATGTCTGAGCTTGAATGAATACTTCTCTATGAAGTATATCTGACTGGAAAGGGTAAAGGTTTGATAATAGATCTGAATCTATGTTGCACCTATGAAGAAATGATGAAGCGGAAGATCTAGATCTGAAATGTGTTTGTATACTTGCTAGATGTTTGTTTATGGAGAGAGCTTAGATCTGAAATAAGGCGAACATACGTAAGAAGTAAGGGGTAAATCTGAAGTTTGAATATCACGATCTAAAGTATCTTTTACTCTATAATTATTGAAGATCTATCTCCTTTCACTTCGCACGCAGAAGAAGCGCGTATATACGGCCCGGCGAAGAAAAGCGCGTATTCGCAATGAAATAGTAATACCAGAGGGGTATGTTGCTTTGGTTTGTGTGAGGAACGGAGCGCATATATACGCGACATCGATAAAGTGAAAGCGTATGCAAACTAGGGTTCTTTGAAGCAAGGGGAGTATGAAACATCGATCTGTTCTGGCTGTATTCACTTTGCTATCCTAATCTGTGTTGTATGCTGAATTGGTAAGTATCTGACAGGCTTAAAAGTATGGAATGGGTCCGGTGCGAAAGTATGAACAGAATGGCCTGCAAGTGGTGTGCTAAAGGCTTTGGATCCAGTGTGAAAATTGATGAAACGTGGTCCATAGAGGTGCTGAGGGTTGTAGCCTTCAGTCAGGGGGGTGTAGCTCCCTTCCAGGTGAGGCTGGTAAACGAGATCAGGGGGTCGTAGCTCCCTTCCAGGAGAGGCTGGTAAACGAGTCAGGGGGTTGGAGCTCCCTTCCAGGAGAGGCTGGTAAACGAGCGCAGGTGGGTGCCTGCGTGCTGGTAGGAGTCTGCACCAGCACATATGTTGTAGATGTTTTCTCTATAATAAAATATTGAAGGCTGAGAAATTGCAGCGGTGGTTTTCTCCCGACTTGGGTTTCCACCTAAAAATCCTGGTGTTCATGTGTGATGCTTTGTGTGATGGTTATTCTGTTGTTACTACACATGTTTACTATTTTATTATTGTCGATGAATGAATGATAGGAATGAGTTAAGTGAAGAACTAATGACATAATTAGATTTCTGTGTATACGCGAGTTTCATAAAGGGTATCCGCGTATATACGCGAGTCTGTTTCAGGAAAGTAGTGTATGGATTTTAGTAAGGAAAAAGTAAAAGTTTTGAGTAAGCTCTAAATACTGATTCACCCCCCTCAGTTTTTTTCCCAAAAATTGGTATCAGAGCAAGTCCTTTTGAAAGAGCTTGATCGCTTGAAGGAGATCTGTCATAATGAGAAGGAAGCAAAAGAAGAAGGCTACTCAAAGAAAGATGTCGCAGAAATCATGTAAAGCATAAATTGAAGGAGATGAAACAGGTATTGATCATTGTTCTTGTATTTCACTTACCTATATATGCAAAGGTTATGACAGTGAGGAAGAATGTGAGGAAGATCTTAGACTTCTCATGGCATTTGAACAAAAGGAAGAAAAGGATACTTTTATGGATGCTCTTGAGGAAAATGATTTTCTTGAGCCAATCGCTCAAACTGGCAGAAGATATAGAATTCTCTGAAAGAAGGGCAAAGATAATCGAGAGGACCGGCAAGCCGGTTTGAAAATGAAAACACATTAGAAAATTAGAATGTGAAATAGTAAGTCTAAGAAAAGAAATTGAGAAAGTAAAGACTTTGAATCTTAGATTTTCTAAAGGATCTAAAACCTTACATGAGATTATCAAGGTACAACATTCTCCTCTTCTAAAGATAGGTCTTTGATATATCGAAGAATCTTCTCAGGCTTCAGCACCAAATTATCTAAAAGCAGCTACAGCCAGTACACAACATTATGCCCCTCAGCAAGGGAATAAAGAATCTTTACAGATAAAGCATGACCATCTCAATTCAAAGAACACTAACAGGAGTACCTTTCAAAGAAACACCAATCGAAAGGTAAATTCAAGTAGAATATTTCATGATCACAGAAATTTCTTCTTCAATGGACAATGTTTCTCATGTCACAATTTTGGTCATAAAGTTGTTCAATGTGTTGCGTATAAAATAACATCATAATGAAGAAGCAAGAAGAAAAGGATGAAATATTTAAGACAAAGAGAAGAACACCTATAACAACTTTTCTCCTCTTCAAAATGAATTTGAATGTACTTATTGCAATAACTTTGGTCATGAAGAATCTGAATGCAGGAGCAAGGTCCAGCCAAAAGAACATGTTCCCTCAAGCTCTAAAGTGTGGAAAAAGAAAGAAATACCGGTTGAAAATTATGGGATAGCATTATTTGCAGAAGGTGAAGAAAATCAATGGTACATTGATAGTGGGTGCTCAAGACACATGACAGGTGACAAAAGCAAACTTCTTTCATATAATGCTCTAGAAAAGGAAAAGAAAGTTACATTTGGAAATGATACTCCTGCTGTAATTAAAGGAAAAGGGTCAGTATTTCTAAAAGAAAAAGTGAAGGATAATGATGTCATTTATGTGGATGGATTAAGGCATAACTTATTAAGTGTAAGTCAAATGTGTGATCAAGGAACAGAAGTGGTCTTTAGTTCAAAATAATGTGTGGTTCGTGATCTTGACACAGGTAAAATCATTATAAAAGGAAAAAGAAATCCTAGCAACCTGTATATACTGAACGACATAGATCAATGTTACTTGAGCAAGTATTCAGAAAATTGGCTATGGCATAGAAGGCTGGGGCATCTGAGCTTCTCTCAAATCAACAAAGCAAATAGACTTCAAGCTGTTCGTGATCTTCCCAATATTAATCTACCTGAAAATATCATATGCAAATCTTGTCAAATCGGTAAGCAGACCAGAGTACGATTTAATGCCAAAGAAGGATCATCAAGTAAGCCTCTTGAACTCATTCATACTGACTTATGTGGACCTATGAGGAAAAGGTCACTACGAGGGGAAGAATACTATATCTTATTTATTGATGATTACTCTAGAATGTGTTGGATCGGGTTCATGAAACACAAAGATGAAGCATTTGAAAAATTTTAGAGCTTCAAAGCACTGGTTGAAAATGAATTGGATCTAAAAATCAAGTGTCTTAGATCTGATCGAGGAGGAGAATATACATCCAATGAATTTCTTGAATTCTGTGAACAACATGGCATAAAAAGACAGTTCTCTGTAGCTGGCACTCCACAACAGAATGGTGTTGCAGAAAGAATGAACAGAACAATTCAACAAATGGCTAGAGCTATGATTGATGATTCCGGAACACCTGACACATTTTGGGGAGAAGCAGCACATACAGCAGCAAACATTCTCAACAAAGCACATGTTCGTGTAAATAGTGATAAAACTCCATATGAACTCTGGTATGGTAATCCTCCCACTATAAAGCATTTTAGAATTTTTGGGAGCAAATGCTTTATCAAAAATAATGATGAAAACCTTGGCAAGTTTGAACCCTGAATCAGGATAAAGAATTTTCTTGGATACTCATCTCCAAGAAAAGCATACAAAATGTTATAATGAAAGAGCTTAAAAAAGATTGTTGGCTTGTATTGATGTTGTTATTGATGAGTCTCCTACAGCTCCTAAAGAAGAAAAACAAACAACAAAAGAAGATGATGATGACTTATGGCCTTCTACGTTTGATATAGACAGTGAATCCAATGATGAATCTAAAAATGATCTATCTGAAAAAGCTCCATCTAGATATGTTCAAAAGAATCATCCTGAATGTCAAATCTTGGGAGACAAGGAATCAGGTGTACGAACAAGGAGAACTCTTGTGGTATCTTCTAGTCATATGGCACTTCTATCCACAATTGAACCACACAATGTCAATGAAGCTAGCTAAGATGAATGCTGGAACCAAGCCATGAATGAAGAGATTGATCAAATTGAAAAGAATGACACTTGGGATTTGGTACCAAGACCACCTGATAAAAATGTCATTGGAACTAAATGGATATTCAAGAACAAGTTAAATGAGAATGGGGATGTTATAAGAAACAAAGCTAGACTTGTTTGCAAGGGTATACTCAACAAGAAGGTATAGACTTTGAAGAAACTTTTTCTCCTGTAGCTAGACTTGAAGCCATAAGAATGTTTCTTTAAGTTATCAACAAATCAAAGTTTATCAAATGGATGTTAAATCTTATTTTCTTAATGGTGATCTAGAAGAAAAGTTTATATAGAACAACCAGAAGGATTCATTTTGGGAAATGATGAAAACCTTGTTTGTAGACTTAAAAAGGCTCTGTATGGTCTCAAACAAGCTCCAAGGGCATGGTATTATCGTCTTGACAAATATCTTCATCAACAAGGGTTTTCAAAAGGGTCGGCTGATAGCAACTTATACACAAAAGTTGAAGATGATAAACTATTGATTGTGATTGTATATGTTGATGATATCATTTTTTGGAGTAACAAAGAATCTATGAGTCAAAAATTTGCCTCTATCATGCAGCAAGAATTTGAAATGTCTCTACTTGGGGAACTAACATTCTTTCTTGGCTTGCAAGTGCATCAAGCTGCAGATGGTATATTTCTGTCACAAACAAAATATCTTAAGAAAATTCTGAAGAAGTATGGCATGGAATAATGCAAACCTTTAAGTACACCAATGATAACCGGATGCAGTCTTAGTTCTAATGATGATTCTCCCACAGTGAATCAACCAGAATACAGATCGATGATAGGAAGTCTGATTTATCTCACTGGGACTAGACCAGACATCATGCATGCAGTTGGGATTGTAGGAAGATTCCAAGCTAATCCAAAAGAGTCTCATCTTTCCAGTACATTAAAAGGATATTCAAATATCTACAAGGAACTGAAGACTTTGGTCTATGGTATCCAAAGGATGCTGATCTTACTCTTCATGCTTACACTGATGCAGATTGGGCTGGAAGTGTTGATGATCGGAAAAGCACTAGCGGTGGTGCATTCTATATGGGACCCCGGTTAGTATCTTGGTTCAGCAAGAAGCAAAATTCTATTGCCTTATCTACAGCAGAAGCAGAATATGTGGCTGCCGCATCTTGTTGCACTCAACTTCTTTGGATGATGCAAACCTTACAAGATTTTCAAATCAAATGTACACCTCCTGTCCCCATTAAGTGTGACAATACAAGTGCCATCAGTATTTCAAAAAATCCTGTTATGCATTCGAAGACCAAGCACATTCCCATCAAGTATCACTTCTTACGTGAACAAGTGCTTGAGCAAAAGTTGAAGTTGGAGTATGTTCCCTCCAAAGAACAAGTTGCTGATATCTTTACCAAACCTCTGCCCAGGGAAGCGTTCGAGTATCTAAGACAGAAGCTGGGAGTGTTCTCTGCCAGTCAAAAGAACAAATCTGCATGAATTTTGAATATGGCATTGGATACGCGGGTTTCATGAAACACAGTCGCGTATATACGCGAGTTCCTGCACAGAAAACCGCGTATGTCTGATTGCTGACAAATATCTGTTTGGAGTCAGCTTTCTTCAGCACAGCTGCAGTGCTGTTTGGTATCTCTGATACTGTTTGGTATCTTTGGTGGTGTTCCAGTTCTTATAATATTGTTTCGATCTCTGATGTTTTGATAAAGATTCCTTGATGATTTGTTGGTGAAAGTGTTCAGGATGCACAAACTAAGGGGGAGCCTTAGTCATATGAAAAGGATGCTTGGATGCACAGATTCAGGGGGAGCATTAGCGTTGTTGAGTATAATGCATTGTTGGCATTATGATGGTTTTGAAATATGTTCTCTTTCTTGAGGAATTTCTGGTGTTGGTCATAAATGGTCATTTTTGTAGTTTGATGAAAAGGTCATGTTGAGACCCATGATGTAAATTTGTAATTTTCAGTCATGTAAGGACTTGTCAAATTTTTTAAACCCACTTAGTAGGGTAGCTGAGTCAAATTTGTAAACCCACTTGGTTGGGTAGTTGAGTCTCATATGTAAATCCACTTGATTGGATATTTGATGTAAGTATGAGTCATTGGTGATAGGAAAGTCATAGAGTCATGTACTTCATTGGAAATTGTGTTTGAAGATTCAGCATGAACTCAGGGGGAGCTTGGTCACTTCAGTATATATCAGATCTACAGAATGCTTCTTCCACATGAGGAGAAAAGGGGGAGAGTATGTTGGTTTTGATCCACCCTTTGCCCTTGATGTCAAAGGGGGAGAGTGACATGGTGTTTGAATGGTGTCCAAAATGGGGAAAGTGACATGGTGTCATTGTATTCTTAATGTACCTATCTGTTGTGGTAACCAAACACCATTGTGGTTGCCATCAAGTCCAAAGGGGGATATTGTTGGAAATATGATGTAGAGTGTCGTCCTTGATGGCAACCCACTGAATGAAGATGAAGACATGCGAGTGTTGACATGTGTTGTCCTTGATGGCAATCCACCTGATGAAGTTATTCTTGACTTGATGGTCTTGGTAAATGATGTTTGTTAGTAATATGATGTTGAGTGTTGCTCTTGAAAGGCAACCCACTTGATGAAGATGATGGCAACTTACTTAATGAAGTTGTGCTTGATAGAATGTGTCTTGATGAACTAAATATGATGTATCTACAGTGTATACAGAAGGAAATGAAGAAAGGAATTCAGTATGTGCTAGATCTATGATGAAAAGAGTATGTCTCTAGGCATACGCGGATTTTCCTAGGGGAAGTTGCGTATGCACACGGGAAACAATGTTCCAAGTCGCGTATGGGAAAAAGCACTCAAAAAGTGCAAAACCAGGGGTAACCACCATGGTATTGACCCATTGTATTGGGTAATGATTCGTCTAAATGACCCCGTCCAGGAATACCATCGGAAGTATTGTAGTTTTGGGCTCATGGTATTGTTTTGGCTCATGGTATTGAAAAAGGCGCTCATGGTATTGAAAAAGGGTAAACCTATATAAAGAGAAGAAATTCATTGTGTAAATCATGAGTGTGGGAGCAAGATGTCTAAGCTTGAATGAATACTTCTCTATGAAGTATATCTGAATGGAATGGATAAAGGTTTGATAATAGATCTGAATCTATGTTGCACCTATGAAGAAATGATGAAGCGGAAGATCTAGATCTAAAATGTGTTTGTATCTGCTAGATCTGTTTATGGAAGGCTTAGATCTGAAATAAGGCGAACATCTGTCTGAAGTAAAAGGGTAAATCTGAGCTGAATATCTGATCTAAAGAAGTATGTTGCTCTATAATTATTGAAGATCTATACGCTACTTCGCCACAGAGGAAGAGCATATATACGCGGCTTCGCTGAAGAAAAAGCGCGTATTCGCAATGAAATATGTATAGAGGTATATGCTGGTTTGTGTGAACGAAAGCGCATATATACGCGACATCAGTGAAGTGAAAGCGCGTATGCAAACTAGGGTTTGCTGAAGCATGGGGTATGAAACATCTGATATATTCTGCTGTATTACTGTTATCTGATCTGTGTTGTATGAATTGGTAAGTATCTGTTGAGCTTAAAAGTATGGAATGGGTCCAGTCTGAAAATATGATGAAATGTGGCCTGCAAGTGGTGTCCTAAAGGAAGCTTTGGATCTAGTGTGAAAATTGATGAAACGTGGTCCATATTGGTGCTGAGGGTTGTAGCCTTCAGTCAGGGGGTTGTAGCTCCCTTCTAGGTGAGGCTGGTAAACGAGATCAGGGGGTCGTTGCTCCCTTCCAGGAGAGGCTGGTAAACGAGTCAGGGGGTTGGAGCTCCCTTCCAGGAGAGGCTGGTAAACGAGCGCAAGTGGGTGCCTGCGTGCTGGTAGAGTCTGCACCAGCACATATGTTGTAAGATGTTTTCTCTATAATAAAATATTGAAGGCTGAGCAACTGCAACGGTGGTTTTCTCCCAACTTGGGTTTCCACCTAAAAATCCTGGTGTTCATGTGTGATGCTTTGTGTGATGGTTTACTCTATTCTTACTGCACATGTTTACTGTTTATTAAACATATGATGAATGAATGATGGAATGAGTTAAGTGAAGAACTAATGACATAATTAGATTTTTGTGTATACGCGAGTTTCATAAAGGGTATCCGCGTATATACGCGAGTCTGTTTCAGGAAAGTAGCGTATGGGTTTTAGAAGCAGGAAAAAGTAAAAGTTTTGAATATGAAGTAAATAATGATTCACCCCCCCTCTCAGTATTTTTCCCAACAATAATCAAAGCACATTTCACAGGATCCTGGTCTATTACTATTGGTGATGTTTTCCTAACTCTGTTTATTACATTTACATGTTGTTTCATGTTCTACTGGCTTGCATCAGAATATTGGCATAGGATTCACCCTTGTTAGTTGCCCTATGTTTCTGCTCTGCTTGCCTTAAATTTTGTTCTGCTAAATGTGATTATCTAATGGCTGATCTTAGTTAATTTAACCAGTGTAGTAGTTCCTTATGCTGCTAGCTGATGTATGAGTTAAATGGAATCTGTCTTTAGTTGTTCTTGTTGGGTTTAAGTTGGAAGATTTGGGAACACTAGGGATTAGAGTTAGCCATGTCCGCTAGGATCCTTGTGCAACCAGCTGGCCTTTACAAGATCCCTTCGTTTAACTTATCTTTGTTTCCCTTAGAGCATGCTAAAGTTTACCTGGAGTTAAATGACCTCTGGTCCGATCTATAAGCTGCCCCTTTGTCTCTCCTTTGAGAGTTGCCTATGAGTATGCCCAAGCAGGTCTGGAGTTAAATGACCTCTGACCTGATCTATAGACAGAAATTAGGTTGCTTTCCTTCTCTCATTTTCTTTCCTTATTGTTCCATTCCACAATCTAATATAAAAGATCCTTTAGTATTAGATGACTTGCCCTTTGGAGGTTTTGGCTAGTTGTTGCATGTAATTACATTTCATGACTCCATAGCCCAATGGATGGCACTTTCTTGACCTATCCTCTTTGTTGAAACATCCTGCTTCTTTTTCCTTTTTCTCCCATTACTTTCTCAGTCTATGATCTCATGACCAACCCAGCAACTCACCAACCAAATCATTGAAACCCCCCCCGCCCCCCCACTTTATGCTTCATAGCTAGCCTAATACCTTATTTTGAGCTTCAAAGATATATCATTCTTTGCTCTATTTGGAGAGATCCCTCTCCGGGTCCAGGAGGGCTAGATCCTAGGGCCCCAAAGTGGTTATGATGTTGTCTCATCTTTCAGTCTTGCCAATCTGGCCAAAACATGGGAACCCCAACATAATGGTGACTCCGCTGGGGAATGAGTGCATTTCACCTTAAACATTTCTTAGGCACTCAAAGACCCAAGATCTTTAGTTAGATTGGCATTCTATTGCTGATGGTGGACAAAATCCTATTTTAAGCATTCATATACATCCACCTGGCGACTCCACACTCCATAACTCCTAGAAGACCTAATGACTCCACTGGTGGAGGACTCTGAACTGGTTTAGAAGAAGCAGTAGCCTTCTTTGTGAAAGCATGAATCCAAACATGGACAGGGATCCAAAGTATGATGCTTTGGAAGATCAATTATATAAATTAATAGAAACGTTTGGTAAAGTGCTGAAGATGTATATGGCTAATCTGAATGCAAATGAGGATTATTTAGAACAACCCATGCCTCTCCCAGAACAAGAACAAACTCAAAACCTAGACTATGAGCAAGGCATGTATGATGCTCAAGAATCTATAGGAGACGAAGAGGAAAGCGATCAAGAACTACCTGATTGCTTACCTGTGTCTTGTGTTGCGCTGACCAGAGAATATTAGGACCTAATAGCAAAATCTAATGGGGAACGCGGCCTTGAGGAAACAAGGGACCACATAGAGGAGGCAGAATATGATGCGGAAGAAGAGGCTCAAGAGAACATCCCGCCTCCCAGTCAGCTAACACAAGAAAAAGAGGACTGCTGCTCTTCTGTCCATGATGAGAGGGAAACCCCTCTTTTGACAGAAGAAGAGATTGATTAGATAATAAATCAGCAGTCCACCTCAGAAATATTTTATAGATCACACACTCTTTTCCATTCATCTTATGAGTTTGATGGTACAGGTCCAGAAGACTCCTCTGTGGATCAGGATGAAGAAAGACCTGCTGAAAATCCAGAAGGTTTTGTGGGCTACATTACTTACAGTTATGATTTTCCTATTTATGATCTGATTGATGATGAGTGCTTTCAAAGGGAAGTCGAGCTTGCGGGACCATCATCCTTAGATTCATGGGAGGAAGATCAGAGCCAACAATTTCAGAGAAGTAATGAAACCAGTAAGCCTATTTATTATACCGATGGAGAGAGCTACGACAGTATGATAGAAGATGAAGATTCTGCGAATATTCATTCTGCTTTACCACAGATCATCAGTGAGTCCAGTATCCAACAACTTTTCCTTTCAGAATATGAGGAGGAAAGCGAAGAGGATTTTTGTGAGCAGGATGAAAGCAAAGAGTCTTCCCTCGAAAAAGAGGTGGTAGCGGAAGATATCCCTACTCATAAAAGCACGGATATTTTCACGAAGCTCAGCCCAGCAGTGTAAAACATAACAAAGCTCTGAGAGGACTCAGCTACAATATATGATGAGTCCTCCAGTTCAGAAGATGAAGGGGACACTTTACTCCAAGAGAGTCTTTTTCTCCATCCAGTGGAAGAAGAGGAAGAGATCCTGGTTGAAGCCAACCTACCAGATATTCATAGACAGGTATCATTTCATGATCCTTATGTACATTTCTTGCACACATTTGAAGAAGGATCAAAGTTATTTTTGAGAAGCACATTGCAGACAGAAAGAAAATTTTCCAAGGCTGTTGTTATTGAACAAAAAGAGTGGGAGCTGCCTTGCCTATCCAGCCTGCTCAAGGAGTTGAGCAAGAGGGGCCAGTCATGGGATCATTTGATGGACTGGTTGCATTGGAAGACAATATTTGTAAGCTAGACTTGTAAATATTCTAGTTAGAGTAGGGTAGGTAGGAAAAGCCCAATAAAGCTCAGCCTGTGAGCATGTAGTTAGTTGTTTTAATTTCTGCAAAGTCTAGCAAGTTAGATAGTCTAATCCTGGCTTGAATGTTTTTCAATTTCTGTCGTAGAATATAGAGAAGAAATATGTTGGGCAGTTTCATCCCAGCAAATAATAGATTAGGTAGAGAAACTTATGAGACCAACAGTCTAATCTGGTCTCATGGAGAAATAAGGGTAGAAATAGAATAGGTTTATTTTCTGTTATAAAAATAAATGATGTAAAGGGTCTGTTAGCTCAAATGCACCCTAGGAGAATAAAAAATGTTAGGATTGTAGTGTGGGTAGGTAGTTGGTTGGGAAATTTTTTCTGCTGATTTAATGTCTTCATATTGTGGCAGCTGAGCTAAAGAAAGAAAGGGATGTGTAAAGCAGCAGGCACCTGGCCTACACCAAAGATCTACTCTCTGAATTCTTGACTCCTTCAAGAAGAAGCCATCCCCATGTGGAGCCACTATTAGCCACTTATAAATTCCTTGACAAGCAAGGAAGGGGCTAATTTGTTTTATAAGCCTGCAAGGAATGAATTTCCCTTGAAAACACATCATCCTCGCAGCCTTTCTAGGTTCCCTGCCTTGTGACTGTTTCCCTTTGTTGTTCTGAGTCAATAAGCTTTGCTGATAAAGAATTATGCTCCTAAAGGGCTTTATTCCACCCTTTATACCCTTGCAAAATGCTCCATTTTCGCCCCTTTTTTCCCTTTCTCAAAGTCCCCTTTGTTCCCCCTAAATTTCCCTTTCTCCCCTAAAACTTCCCAAAATCCCAATGAAATTCCACCCACTCCCTTTGTTTATGCCTAAATCCTCCTCATTCCCCTATTGTTGCCCTTGGATGGCCTTAAAATTCTATAAAACAAGCCAAAAATCATATTTTCTGCATAGTCCGGGCCTAACCCCTTTTTGGCCTAGCTCCCGCACCATCCACCCACAAAACCCAGCGCTATGACTGAGCACTAGCCCCGAAGGCGCTAATCTCAAATGTATATTGGGAGTGTTCCTGACCGTTGATATTTGTAGATCGGACGATAATCGTTAAAACCCGCGACGTTCATGTTTCCCCGTTCAAACCCCCGACTAGGAAATCGTCGTTCATTTACCTGCCAGATCGACGGTCCGGAGTGTACCTGCCACTGTGGTCCCCGCCGCGCACTATGCCATAAAACAACCCAGTTTTCATCGCACCGCTAATGGGGGTCGGGCGGTATTTTCCCATTGCCTAGAAATTCCACTCAGCTTGCGATGTGTGGCTCTTGTACGATTCCAAAATCGCTTGCCCATCACACATTATCTTTCGGTACAAGACGCGCAGAGATATTCCTATCAGCTGTCAGATCTGCCCTTGCCCATCTGAGGGTCATCGCTCAACGAAGCTGCGCGGGGTTTAATCCATGGTCACCGTACTCCTAGCCCACCGATCGTCGTCCTCCACCGCATGTTCAACCGTCGATCTCCTCTCAGATCAGATGGTCCAGATTTGTTTCCCGCTGACTGACTCTTCCGTCATCGCCTGGTCCCGCCACGTCACCAGTATACGTGTCTCCACCGTACCTTCGCCCGCCGCCATTTTATATATTTGTTCCAAGGTCAAAGTTTAATGTTTTTATGTTTTCCTTGATGTTTTCCCATGCATTCTCCACTGTATCATGTTTTCCTCCATTGTTTCCCCCGCAGTCATCATCCTCGTCCACGCCACGCTGCCACTGTCACGTTCATCCATACCACCCTTCCCATAAATGTTTTCTTAACATAGTTTCGTATTTTTCAGGGTTACAGAGGGGTGGAAAACCGCCATGATGCATAGTCCTATTACAGTGATAGAAAACGCAGAAAGGACCGTGTGCAAAGTTCAAAATCACAAAGGAAGCCCTGGAGGGTGTTACGACATGACTGCCATTAAAGAAACAATGTTTAAACTCTGTAGAACCTATCCGGCGCCATTAAAGCTCGAATTGCACAGACAGAGACAGTACAGGAAGCAACAGAGAGCTTGAGGCAAGAAATAAAATACTTTTGAGCTTCTTCAGGGATTTTAGAAGGCAAAGGTACGAAAATAAAAGACCCTGTGGATTGCGCAGAAGGTCCATAGCACAGGAAACTATACCATCAGGGTTTTCATGTCAGCAGAATGTTCTTCCATAAAGGGACAAGGTACCCCTACATTACTCATCCTATGTCGTGTTCCAGAGAGATTTTCCCACCTAGACAACAGTCCTATTCTGCCAGTGCATTAATCATACAGTATGGCAAACCCCACAGTTGTCCATACACCTTGGTTTATTCACCAGAATTCTGCAAAAGGCTACAGAAAGTACATCAAAGACATATCTTGAGTAAATTGCAGCCTGACGAAGATCACTCTTCCATCTGAAGAGTACCAGAGATAAATTCTCATAATTAAAACTGAATGGAGCTTCGACCCTCCTACTGTTTCAGAGTTTTAATGTTGCATTTAAGTTTACAACTACCATTGTTATTCTTTCTCCTATAAGAACCCTGTAAAAAATATTGTAAAGGTTGTTGTTCGGCTGCTGTCATTGTATTTAGAAGGGTTCAGTTCGACTATTAGAACAGTCTTGGGAGGGATAGCAGAGTAGTTGTTATGTATTAGGACGGGAGGAGAATTTTGGATTGTAACAGCCATTGAGCTCAGTGTATGTGACTGGTTTTGCATCAATTAATCAAAGCACATTTCAAAGGATCCTAGTTTATTACTATTGGTGATGTTTTTCTAACTTTGTTTATTACATTTACATGTTGTTTCATGTTCTACTAGCTTGCATCATAATATTGGCATAGGATTCACCTTTGTTAGGTGCCCTATGTTTCTTCTCTCCTTGCCTTAAATGTTGTTCTGCTAAATGTGATTATCTGAGGGATGATCTAAGTTAAATTAACTAGTGTAGTAGTTCCTTATGCTGCTAGTTGCTATATGAGTTAAATGAAATCTGTCTTTAGTTTTTTTTGTTGGGTTTAAGTTGGAAGATTTGGGAACACTGGGGATTAGAGTTAGCCCTGTCCACTAGGATCCTTGTGCAACCAGCTGGCCTTTACAAGATCCCTTTGTTTAACTTACCTCTGTTTCCCTTGGAGCATGCTAAAGCTAAACTGGAGTTAAAGGACCTCTGGTCCGATCTATAAGCTGCCCCTTTGTCTCTCCTTTGAGAGTTGCCTATGAGTATGCCCAAGTAGGTCTAGAGTTAAATGACCTCTGACCTGATCTATAGACAGAAATTAGGTCGCTTTCCTTCTCTCATTTTCTTTCCTTATTGTTCCATTCCACCATCTAATATAAAATATCTTTTAGTATTAGATGACTTGCCCTTTGGAGGTTTTGGCTAGTTTTTGCATGTAATTACCTTTCATGACTCCATAGTCCAATGGATGGCACTTTCTTGACCTATCCTCTTTGTTGAAACATCCTGCTTCTTTTTCCTTTTTCTCCCATTACTTTCTCAGTCTATGATCTCATGACCAACCCAGAAACTCACCAACCAAATCATTGAAACCCCCCCCCCCCCCTTTGTGCTTCATAACTAGCCTAATACCTTATTTTGAGCTTCAAAGATATATCATTCTTTTCTCTATTTGGAGAGATCCCTCTCCAGGTCCAGGAGGGCTAGATCCTAGGGCCCCAAAGTGATTATGATGTTGTCTCATCTTCCGGTCCTACCAATCTGGCCAAAACATGGGAACCCCAACAGGGCCTACCGAAATGATGTCATGGACCTTTTAAAGACGTTTGAGGATTCCAAACTAATTTTTTTCCCAAGAAAAAGAAATATTGCAGCCCACAATTTAGCCTTTGTAGCTATAACATGCTTAACGCCATATGAAGCCAAAGACTACACAAATCAGATAAAATTTAGACCAGTCGTGCCTAATAATGAAAAGTATTGGCAAGTGTTTGATGGAGACAAACAAATAGAAGAATTCATGCAATTCAGAAATGAATTCGAACTAAATAGTTCGGACTCATATTATGATACATACTGTAGTGAAGACAATTTTCTTGGTGAAGAAGAGCCATCTCCTGAGCTTGTCAATATTGATCTTCTCACCAGCAAAATTAAAAACAAAACAGAATTGAATGCAGAGTTAGAAACATAGGAGTTAGAAACTCTGCACTCTAAAGACGAAATTTTGCCAAGCGGTCTGGCACCATTAGAAGAGTTGTTTGATTTTAACGATGTGACAAATAAACCAAAACTGGAACCTGTAGAGAATGAAGTGGAAGAGTGCAATATAGGCAGTGAGAAAAAACCGAAAATGATTAAACTGTCTAAAAATTTACCAGCTCATATTAAACTCAAATACATAGAGTTGTTTAAAGAATTTTCTGATGTTTTTTCATGGAGTTGCAAATATCTTTAATCCTATGACACTGAAATAATACAACACAAAATCCCTCTCAAGGAAAACCAAAAACCATTCAAATAGAAACTGCGCAGAATAAACCTTGTTCAGCTGCCTTTGGTTGAGAAGGAAATCAGAAAAATGTATGAAGATGGTATTATTGTCCCTATTAGATATTCCGAGTGGGTGTCTAATCTGGTGTCAGTTAGGAATAAAACTGGAGAGATCGGGCTTTGTATAGACTTTAGAGACTTAAACAACGCTTCATTAAAAGACAACTACCCTCTACCTAAGATGGATCATATTTTACAAAGGGTGGTAGGGTCTAGAAGAATTTCTTTGCTGGATGGCTATTCAGGGTATAATCAGATCTTAGTTCACCTTGCTGATCAATTAAAGACAAATTTTACTACACCGTGGGGCACTTTCATGTATGTGAAAATGCCCTTTGGTCTAATGAATGCTGGAGCAACTTTTCAGAGAGCAATGGACATAGCATTCTCGGAAGGGCTGGGCTACTTCATCATTATATACCTTGATGATGTCACTATGTTCTAAAAAATAGATGAAGAGCACTTAACACATTTAAGAACAGTCTTTGAGAAATGCAGAAAGTTTGGGATATCTTTGAACCCTAAGAAAACACTATTTGGGCTCCAAGAAGGTAAAATTCTTGGGCACATCATTTCAGAAGAGGGTATTAAGATAGATCCAAAGAGGATTGAGGCCATATTGCAAATCTCTCATCCTCGGAACATCAAGGAGTTGCAATCATTGATTGGAAAGATTAAATTTTTGAGAAGGTTCATCCCCAACTTGGCTAAGCTTCTTAGAAATATCACAAACATGTTGAAGAAGGAGCAAGGGGTAAAATGGACCTTGGAAGCAAAGAAGTCCTTTGCGCTGGTGAAACAAGCATTAACCAAAACACTGGTTCTAGTAAGTCCTAGTTTTTCAAAGGATTTTTATATTTTTTTGTTTGCATCAAAACATACCATAGCTGTTGTCTTTTTACAGAAAAATTTACAAGGACAAGAGCAGCGTATTGCATTCTTTAGTAAGGCATTGAGGGATTATCCTTTGAAGTATAACATTATGGAGAAGCAAGCTTTTGCTTTGGTTAAATCTTTGAAAGACTTCAGAGTATACATCTTTCACTCACACATCATTGCCTTTGTCCCAAATTCAGTTGTGAAAGACATTCTAACACATGACCCAGATGGTAAGAGAGGTAAGTGGATTTTTGTTATCCTTGAATATGATTTCGAGATAAAACCCACTAAAATCATCAAAGGCCAAGGTCTAGCTAGATTGATGGTTGAATCTAATTTCGAAGTTCTTGATATTAATATGATTGATGCTTTGGATGATCAAGAGGAAATATCAACTCCCATTGTTGAAGACCATTTTATGAATTCCTATTGGTATGTTGATATTATTTATGTTTTGTTTAATTTAAATGCACCTCCCGGTTTGACAAAAACAAAGGCAACGTTTTTGAAGTTGAAAGCTATAAACTATTGCATTATAGATAGATGTCTTTATTGGAAAAATGCAAGTGGTATATTTCTTAAATTTTTTCTTGAGTATGATGCAGAGAAGGTCAAGAATGAGTTCCATGAAGGAGAGTGTGGAGGTAATTTGTACTGGAAGACAACAACCAACAAAATTTTAAGGGCCGGTTTCTATTGGCCTACTCTTTTTCATGATGTGCACAAGATGATCATAGCCTGTCATAAATGTCAACTTTTTGAAGGAAAAATAAAACTGCTACCCCTACCTCTGCATCCAATCACTGTTGAAGCCCCTTTTCAACAGTGGGGTCTTGACTTCATAGGAGAAATCCATCCACCATCTTCTTCCCAGCATAGATGGATTCTCACTGCCATAGACTATTTCACTAAGTGGATAGAAGCCATACCTTGTAGGCAGGCCAATTATTCTGTTATTATAAAATTCATAGAGAATAATATTCTCTCTAGATTTGGCTGTCCTACCAAGATCATCACTGATAATGCAGCAACATTTGGATCAAAGAAGATGGTTGAATTATGTCATAGATATCAGATAACATTGGGGCATTCCATGGCCTGTTAGCCTCAAGGTAATGGAGTTGTAGAATCCTCAAACAAGAGTTTAGTGAACATAATCAAGAAATTGTTGGAGGAAAACAAAAAGTCTTGGCACACAAATTTAGTTCATGCACTTTGGGCTGACAGATTGACTTTGAAGAAATCTATTGGCATGTCACCTTTCTAGCTTGTGTATGGTACTGAGGAAATTTTTCCAAACAAACTTGGTGTACTAGTGATGAATTTGATTCAAGAGTTACAAACTAGAGATAATGACATAATCATAAGAATAAATCAGACCATTCATCTTCAACAAACCAGAGAGGATGTTTATAACAAAGCATTGCAAAAGCAGGACAACATTAAAAAGCTTTTTGACAGAAGAACAAAGGCCAACAATTTCAATATTGGGGACAAAGTTTTAAAGTGGGACTCAAGGAGGGAAGACAAGGGCAAGCACAGAAAATTTTACAACTTATGGCTTGGCCCTTACTCTATCCATTCAGCTGCTGGTAACAATGCATTTTTCTTGTAGGAGTTGAATGGATCAGCATTGTTTGGGGGTCATGTCAATGGCAGGATGCTTAAGCATTACTTATCTTGATCCATGTTATGTTCCGAAAGCCTTTTTATCTTTTTTCTCATAATAAATACTCCACCCATCATTGCATTCAAAGTTATAAAAATAAAAAATAAAAATAAAAAATAAAGAAAAGAGGGAAAACTGTGAAAACAAGAAAGGTATAGCCCCATACCAAAAAGAGAAACAAATTTGAAAGTGTGCAAACTCAAATGCCACTCCTGAAGAACACACTTCTAGTTAGTCAAACTGTTTAATCTTGACTAATTAGTTTTAAATTTTTTGCTGATAGGATAGTGAATTCGATTTTCCAAACTGTTTAATCTTGGCTTATTAGTGGATAGTTTAGGATAGAAATTGAAGGTTCAAACATGCTCAAAATATGAACCTAATGTTTCAAAGAGAGAATGACACAAATATATTTCAAATTCTGAGTCAAAAGATGTAAAAATATGGTTCTAAACAACTTAAAATCTGAACCAGTTAGCAAAGGAAAGACAGCTCAAGTAAGAGTCAAAACAGAGCTGTAAAAAGGTGAAGGAAATACTTTGAAATTTTAGATCTCAAGCCTTCCATTTTTGTTTTAAATTTTGTGCAAAATAATGTCTATGTTCAGCTTGTTTTTATGCCATAGACCAACATCAAGTTAGACTGTTCAATCCTGACTTGATTTCTTTTTAAATTTTTGTTGTAGAATTTAGAGAATAAAGTCTATTGGACAGTTTAATCCCAACAGATTGTAGATTAGGTAGAGAATCATATGGGCTCAACTGTTCAATCTGAGTCCATGGAGAAATAAGGAGTAGAAATAGATTGGATTTCCTGCTTTCAAAATAATAAAATGTTGTAAAATATTTTTCCAATCCAAGTTCACTCTAAAGAAGAAAAAATGTTAGATCAGTAGGATTGGGTAGGTAGACAACTTGTTGATGAAATATCCATTGTTTTTATGGCTGCTAATATGTTTTCAGAGCAAAAGAATATCATACAAGGAAATAAAGGCAACCCAATGGATGAGGCACTGATCAACCCTCCAGAGAAAGCAAGTTGGAAGTTCTTGATGACTTCAAGAAGGCACCATCCCCAAGTGGAGCCATTATTAGCCAGCTATAAAATTTGTTATATCAAATGCTAGCTAAAACATTTTTGAAGTCTTCAAGGAAAAAAATTTACTGCTAAAAAGTGTTACTTCTTGAAGACTCTTGAATGCCTCATGCCTCTGTCCAAATCTTCACTGATGTGCCCATTTTACACTCAGAAATTTTGCAGACTTCAAAGACAAAATACTGCTGCAAACACCATTTTCCCCTTCCTTCCACTTCCAAAACTAACCTCATTTTAACCCCTTCATCCCCCATGAAATCTTTCATTTTCATATTTTCCCCTTTGCCCCCATCGAAACCCCCTTTGATAAGGTTTAAGACTCCTTCTTTGCCTTATTGAAACCCTCAAAACTCTTGAAAAACATTGAAAAATTCATAAAAACACATATTCTTGTGTAAAGGTTTAAGCCCCTTGGGCTAATTCCTTAACCATTTCCACTACACACGCCTTGGTGCTGTAACCAAGCACTAGCCATCTGATCCCCTATCGCATCGCAAAGAGCCGAGCGCATAAATCTTTTGCCATGGTAAAAGCTCCGATGCTGATTAGCCCTGTGCATAAAACCCCCAATCATATTGCTTTCCATATAACCCACGGCCCCGCAGACGAGCACCAAACCGTATTGCAAATATATTTTCCGCCCCCAAAGCTTAAACCTTTGTTATATTGAATTTTTGGGTTTTAAATATTTTCGGTCATTAAATATTCAAAACCGGGCGGGTTGATCGCACCGCTTTTGAGAGGAAAGCGGTTTTCCCCGATTGGCAGCGATCAATTCCGCCAACTGACACGTGGCCTTGGGTGGTATGGCCATACCGTTTTCCTCGGGAATTAAAGGTCGAATATCGGCCCGACGTGATATTGGCGTGCGCCATCTGATCTGAGGCCAGCTCATCGAACGAAGATCTGCTCAAAAGAAGCCTGACAGATAGACTAAGGTACGGCGCGGTATTAAAAGCATCTCCACCGTCGATCTGATCTAAAGATCGATGGCCCAAAAATAATCACCCTGGTCCCCACATCCATGACAGCAGTCCGCAGAACCGGTGGCCCTGAATACCTAGTTAGCATCCATGTGTCATCAACGAATTGGGGCAGGTCTTCGTTGGTTCCTCGCACAGTCAGCAAATCCGGACCCGGGAAATTGTATATGGAAGATTTCATAGGGATTTTAGGTCACACTTGGCTTAACGTCAGCATGCCAAAATGCGGACCTGGGGAATTTTATTTAGCTTGGTTTTATTGAAATATTTTGAAGTCCGGGCGTATTTTATAAGGTTTTTGTGGTACCCGATCTCCACCGTTGATCGCGTGGGCCGATATCATCCGACGGCCCCCGTTCATCCCAAACTCCCCACTCATTTTTCCACCATTTTTCGCCGAAACAAAGGTTTTAAACCTTTGTCTCTGCTTTTTATTTTTCTGAATAATGTGACCCCTTCACATTATTTATTCACCTCCGCTCCCGACCATCGATCTCTGCGCGATCGATGGTTTCGATTTAATTCTTCTCCCGCCTCTCCTTTGACCTCCTCTAATCAATCTTGGCTGTTGGATGATGCCATCGAATGGCCATGCTCTCTCCACGTGCCTTCTGAAGCAGTTTAACTATATATGCCGGATTTATAATGTTGTTCGTATTTTGCAGGGTTTAAATGGTTTTTCCGCTATACTAAAGAAAATTTCAAAGGCTAAGGGTGATGATCCTCCTGCCTTCAATTCATCAAAGGGAATCATTCATAGGATTCAAATCCACATTTTATCAATGATTCATGAGGCATTGATGCCATTCGATCCCTGTGTAGCCCTGCACACCAAAAAACATAGTGAATCAAGCACAAATCAAAGAGTATTAGTGTCGAAGACAGGAACACACTAGAACAGAAGATTGAAGACATATCTTGGGGGATTACGTCTAAGATGGTTTATCAAAAGCCTAATCCCCAATTAAAACACATTTAAAGAAAAATCATAAAGGTTAATTAGACAGAAAGCCTCCATCGCCATAGCTGAGGAAAATCGATTCCTCCTAGCTACCACAGTGCCACATGTGCCTAAAAGCATTCATATCAGAGGTTGAAGTTATTGATCGAGATCATATATTTGTCTCAAGTGCAGCAAAAGAGTAAATTCTACAAACAAACTTAAGGACAAAATATCAGCAGAGTTACTTTGACACCACACAGAAGCCTCAAAAGTCAATAAGAGCTCCCACCGAGCTTAAATCTTAATGTAAATCATTTAATACAGAGGACACCTATGTAAGTTTCTTCATCGAGCCCCACAAGGGCTGAGGAACCATTAAGTCTGTATTAATTATCTTTGGAGATCTTTTATCAGATCTCGCCTTCTCATTTTTCTATAAATACTATTAGAGAAGATGAGGGAGGGGTTGGTTGATTTAGTTGTTGAACTTTGAAATGTAATTGAGCTTGAGACTTCTACTTGTAAATAGTGTTCACTGGCTCTTGGAGCTCTGCTTGTAATAGATAAGTTAGTGTCTGGGAAGTGTAGGTGATTACTAAACTAAAGCATTGGACTTAAAGCTATAACTGGTTTGGAGCATCAATACAAGTTGATTTATGGGATCCTGGTCTATGTTGACAGTGATGTTTTTATCATTGTAACTTGTTATTTTGTTTCTATTTTCATTGTTTTAATCTTCTCTTATAACGAATAGCATGGATAGAGTTAGGACCTATTGTATATCAGTACCCTTCTCTGACTGCAAATATTTATCTGAATGTTTTCTTCCAATTTGTGTTATTTGGGAATGATTTAATTCAGTTTAAGCATAGGAATGTTGGCATTCCCTCGTCTTATTGTCTTAGCTGAATATTATTCTTAAATGTTATGTTCATTATTAGTTAAGTAGAAATGAACTAAGGAAGATATGGTGTGCCCTGGTCCTAGTTTTATCCCCAAAGATTGTCTGAATGTTTCCTGTTAGTATGAATCATTTGTCGAAGTGTACGAAAAAGGACCACTTTAGCTACTCATAACTAATATCCCTAACAAAAAAAGTGGCTACCAATATCTTCAGATCTGCGATTAGTTAGACAAGAAAATAGCTGCAAAAAACCAGATCTATATATGGAAAGACGTTAAGCAGTAAAATCAAGGGTTTGCTCCATGCATCCAACAGATAAGACAAGAACACAATTTTTTGAAATAATTTTTATATTACAGGGCACCTGGGAGGAAAACAAGAAGGTGTATCCAGCTCTCCTCAATGGGATGGGTTCTTTGTAGTCCTCAACACTTCAGATCTAAGCTTTCTCTCTCTTGTAGGTGTAGAAAACCCAATGCAAAAATGAAGCTCAATGGGAGCAAATGATGAAAAATGAGACCAAGTGTATAGATCCAGAGTGATCTAGTAGGCAAAAAAAGGTGAAGAATGATGGGGAAAACCCTCCTATTTATAACAAAATATTGGGTCATTCTAGATCTTGGTGCATGATTAAAATAATGTTAACCAAATCTAGATCCAACTTTTATGGAATACTTTATTATATTTGTTGGAGGGAAAGGGTCTTTGACTTGGGTCAAATCCCTTGATTAGTCAAAAATAAATAAATAAATGATTTATTTATATTTTTAAGGAAGTGGTTGGAAGATAATCAAATAAATAATGATTTATTTAATTATTTGTGGGTGATTTGGTCATATTTAACAAGGAATATTATCTAAATAAGATTTAAATAATTATTCCTAGAAAATAATAAGATAAATAAAGGTTTATCTAATTAATTTCTTTAATTTTGGGTTAAACATGACTGGGAATAATAATTAAATTATGGTTTAATTAATTATTCCATGAGGAAAATCAAACAAATATAGGTTTGTTTAATATTTCCTTTTGGGGTTTCCTGTTTTAACATAGTGAAAGCGGTTTTACTTAGGGTAAAACTGGTCTCACATGGTGTACTTGGGTCCATCTAATGATAAAAGGTTAGATGACCAAAAAATGGTGTAACAGATTGCCCCCCAGCGTGCGAGTGTCAGGAGCAAATCGTATGACCGAAGTACGTTGTAAGAATACAATCACTAGACAACAAAAGGGGATGGCAGAGAGAGAAATGTGAGGTAGATAGTGTGCTGAAGGACTAGACCCTGAGGAGACGAGACTCGCGGGTGCAACAAGTCTCTTTTTATGAGAGGGTACCTGTGCTGAAGGCGGCGGGGGAGGCATACCTATGCCCGCCGAGACAAAGTACAAAAGAATAGTGTGTCCAGTAAACAAGGGACGAACCATAAAATACAGCTGGCATAATCATGAGCCAGATAAAAATACAATGAGGAATCCCACATACATGCTGTGCCTGGGATAACAGTCAGGACTTGTACAATAATATCTGAGTACATGAGATACAAATACAACCCAAATGCCCCCTGCAAATGGGGAAGGGCTCACAAAATCTGACTGATACATGCAAATCGAAGAGGCACTGCAAGTGGCTATGGCCAACATCATCAAATATCTGGAGCTGCATCGAAGGCTACAAAGAAGAGGTCATCTGGGCATGTGGGGGGCTACCTGCAGGGCCACCCCCTCATGAGGGTTGAAACATCTCACACACACCCGGGAATCATCAAGAGCAGCTGCTGGATCACTGGACCATCAAGTATATGAATCTCGATCATGGTGAAGGAGCTGGAGAAACAATCAAGCCAAAGGGAAAGGAGATATCCCTTTGCCCGATCCTAGGCACCGAACAAGAGTGGAAGCTGGAACCAAGGTACACTGCCCTCTAGACCTGGCTTCTAGAATGCAAGTGCTGATGTCGACAGAAAGAGGTCCGCCATAGTTGAGGGAGTGAGATGTCCCCAACTAAGTCACGAGAGAAAACAGTAGAGCGACGGACAGACTGACACTAATGATGATGGTGAAATGGAAAGGACTGAGTAGCGAATGGACGACTTCCCTTGTTAGAGCATAAAGGGCATGAATGACATGGCAGCGACTGACACAATATCGGAAGGGATAGGGGACAGTGGGTCTGAAGGTCATAATGTGCGACACAAGAGAGAGACCAAGCAATGAAGGATGGAGAGCTATAGTGGGGTACAAAGGGACTTGGGATAGACTCCATGAATGTGATGATGACTCAACTTGGATGCTCTAAACAAGGGCGACTCGATGGTGCTGCCACACAGTAAAGGCCCCAATGGGGGACCGTGGAACCATGAGTACATGATGGGAACTCATGACGAAAATCAACACGAACGAAGACAAGTAAGGAGGCAAGATGGTGCCCCAAGTACAAGTGTCGTAAGTGAGGAAATTAGATTTTAAGGAGGGGTAAAGTGACCCTTCTTGGAAAAAATGTGGCCTGGTGGAGTATCAGATCTCAAAAAACTAACAGATACCCATTTGAGGGCGCGGTGAGAGCTTTCCAACAGTGCAGACGGTTCGTCAAACGGGGCTACGGTGTGGTCACGACAGTCGAAAGAAGAAACAGGGGTTCTCTTTTAATAAGGCGGTTTTCCCTCCAAAATCACTCATTTGCTATTATTGCTGTGGTGAATGTAGAGAGGAGAGAAGGCCCTAAATCTTGCGGCGAATGTAGCGGAAAAACCGACCGTTGGAATCGCGATCCGTCAGTTGTAGGTAGGAGGTCTAACTTTTCTCTTGCATTTTGATGGATTACTTTTTGAGTTTAGGGCCCAGAAATCCAGGAACAACCCCTCCTTCATCTCTACGACCGGGTCACAATTTTTGGGGCAAAAAGTGCGACCTAGGACACAGGTATCAGGGCAAAAAGTGCAACCTGGTCCAGAAAAGAGTAGAAAACTGCGACCTGGGAGATGAGGGGGTTTTGGTGCTGTTTTATGGCTGGAAGTTGGGTTTTGGTGTTTGGTTATGGTTTTCCCGATCTGTACGCTGACAAAAATGATGTGTTTGTGCAGGTATGGTAGAGTTACGGGTCAACTGGAGAGAGAAAGATCTGGGGACACTACGGACAGAGATCCAGACGGATCAGGGCGTCCACTGTGTTTTGGCCACGTTTGGGGTTCTCAAGTTTTTGGAGAACCCGTTGATGAGAGTAGGGGAACCGTTACTGGCCCGGATTATCAGTTACTGGGATCCAGATCAGGAGATCTTTGTAGTGCAGGGGCACAGGATCGAGCTGACGGTCCAGGACGTGTACTTCCTGACTGGTCTCCCGCCACTGGGGATGGTGGGAAACACACAGCTAATGTTGCCGCGGGGGCGGCATATCATGGAGTTCGTGGAACGCCATTGTCGACCGAGTATCCAAGTCAAGGGGACTCGAATACCGATCGGGGATCTAGAGAGGCTAGAAACCCGTGCATTGGCTGCAGCTGTGCTGTGAATTCTGGGCATCTAGGCGTTCCATCACATCACTGGGGGGCAGATGATGATAGTGGAAAGTGTGTTGGGTGGGACCTACTATGGGTGGGCCCAGATGTTATTGGTGTCGCTAAAGCGACAGTTGTCGCTATGCAGGCGGCAGGTGAATCATGACTGCTCATATGGGACTTTGTTGTGCACCTTCTTCTTTGAGAAGATCCTGACCTTGAGGCCTCGTGTACAGCTTCCAGATGGGGGCCCGAGGGAGCCTAGGATGCGCCGTTGGGGACGGCTACTGTGCAGAGGAGGAGGAGGGGCGGTCGGGCGGGTGTTTCGACCGGAGTTTTTTTCCCATTGGGATCAGATGCCGCTGTACATAGACGACTATCCTTATAGTGGGATGAGATACTGTGGGGATCCGGATCTGCCACTTCCGCCTGGTCGAGTCTGGGGGCCTGATGGTAAGTGACAAATTGCTATTCTTGTGTGGGCATGTTAAAGTTTTTGAATAGTAATTGATGATACTGATTCATGTACTTTTGGTATGCAGATATAGCACCGGTAAAACCGGCCGGATATATGGGACGACCGGCAGCGTCTGGAGCTACAGGTCCAAGTGGGTCAAGAGCGGCGCAGAATGAGGATGCAGCCGCCCTGCTGGAGGACATCCGCCGTAGATGCGAAAGGTTGTTGACCGGAGTATCAGAGCGCGGGTGGCAGGACTTAGACGACCAGTACATAGAGCCATGTGTGGGTCTCCCCTCGGAGTGGCGAGGTGTCATGCGGCGCATGGCGATGGCCGGTCAGGCTATGCATGATCTACATGCTGCAGGGGCAGAGCCATTGGCCCGGGAGCCTCCAGATAGTGATTAGGGGTAGGGGCATGTGGTGCCCCCTGTGATGTATGTAGGGGCAGGTGGTGCCCCCAGTTTTGGGTTTTTGTTTGTAACATGCTATGGGCATGTCGTATGTATCAGAGTGGATGGACTCTAAACATATGTTTTGCGACACATATTATGGATATGCATCGTCTTTTGATGGTTGATTTAATGTTATTGTCTTGTATGAAATGTGTGTGATAAATGCCAATCTAGAACATGGTTTGCAATAATATCTACATAGTGATTCTGTTCTCGAGGTACATGGTTGAAAGTTATGGTTTCAAATGCACGTATCAAGATTTTCACTCGTAAATAGCGTCTAAACAGCACAGGGTTATGCACACGATAAACACCATTTAGTTGCATGACAAGAAGTAAGGAATCCAAACGAACGTGCAGATGGAGGATGCGATGAAAGAGGGCATCGGCTAAGAGACCACGCACTGCATCATATTCGGCCTGATTGTTGGTGGCAGAACCAATGCATACCCCATTAGAAAGAACAAGGGCATGCAAGGGGGTGAAGATGGCCCAACCTGCCGAGGCTAGATTCCTGGAGTAGCGACTTGCACCATCGGCGTAGCCGATAAAGGGTGTGGACGGGGGGTCCTGCATAATGGTGTGACAAGACAATAAATGAGGGGATGAAAGGAAATGACGGCAGCGTGAGTGTACAGAAGTCATCGGGCGACAGCCGCAGGAGGGAGTGTAAGGGGCAGGATGACCAAGACTCAGACAAGGTGGTGTATGAGGACTATCGGAAACATGGTGAGGACTCGGGCTGCGGAGGTCAACAGAGACACAAGTGGAGTGATCTCGGGTATGAGGAGGAACAGGGTGATCAAGGGACACAACAGGGGAGGATGCAGACGGGCTAGGCTCCGAGTGTCTCGTAGAGGAAGATAGGTAAAGGATGGTTACAGTAGACGCCGTCATCTGAACATCAGGGGGGGGAATGTCGATGGGAGCGGGGGGATCCTCAGGTTGACCTGAAGCGTACTGCGCAAGGATAGGAGAGGCAGATTGATTTTGTTCAACCTCATACTCTCGGATTACCTCTAAAGAGGTGTGGTTGTGCGTCAGGTGGGGAAAATGGTGGGAGTAATGGCCATGAACGCCGCACAAAGCACAGGGCTTGTTGGTGCGGAGAGTCTTGGGGTTCTTGGTTACGGACGAAGAAGGAATGGGGGCTTCAGGGACCGTAGACTCAGGGAACGCGACTTTAACCATGGGCTGAATACGGGGCAACTCAGGACAAGCATGGGTGGCATGACCGGTGACATCACATAAAGCGCAAGGCTTTGCGGGCGGTGGAGGGGCCAGGTCAGTCGTGGTAGTCTTGTCTTTGGGTGCCCCCTTGCGGGCTTTGCCTTTTTTCCCGAGTGCCGTCACGACAGGAGAAGGGTCCCGTGGAGGTGCTGGGGGCACGGAGGCAACAGAGGAAGCTAGGGGGACCGGTTGAACCGGTGTCAAAGCCATATAGGGCTTGGGGTGACTAGGAGGGGTGGCGGCTGGGGGATCAAGATACCCGACCGGTATGCCCAAGGTCAAGTTAGGGAGAGAGAGGGTGGCCATGACGGGGACAGAATATACTCCGGGAGGGGGAGCTAGGAAAGGGATCTGCCCAGCAAGGTAATGACCAGGAGGGACGGCTTCGAGATGGTTAAGGCTAGGAGGAACCGATCCAGGAGGATAAAGGGGTTCAGGGATACCAGCTGTAGGGGTAGGGCCAGAAGGAGGAGGTCCAGCTGGCTGAGATGAATGGCTAGGAGCGGGTTGCGGAGGGCGAGGAGGAGGTTGCTGACTAGCCGAGGCAGGCCGCTTACGGGCAGCCTGGGACGATTGCATCATGCAAACATTCGATGAGCTGGGATCGGTGACAGGAGGGGGGGGAAGGTTAGGGAAAGTTCCAAGCAGGGAGGAATCTTTGTAAATGCCGGGGGAGACACTGGTCAAAGAATCAACGGTTTGCTTGTTGGCTACAGAAGAGATAGTCGTCTCAGGAGAGGTCTGAGATTTTGGCTCATGATATGTCAACTGGTCAATGGTGACTATCTTTCCATTATGGGGGAAAGACATCTTGAGAAAGACTGCGAATGGGACAACAGACATAGCATAGGTGTAGCTTCGCCCCAATAGAATGTTGTAATCTAGCGGGGCGTCGATGACTTCGACGTCAACACAAACAGTTTTACCAGCGAGGGTGATAGGACAATTACGAAACAGGCCAATGGGCTGGGAGGCATGACCGTCCCACGCTCGAAGGGTGATCGTGGAAGGGGCCAGTTCAGGAGATCCGAGTTGCTTCCAAACCGAAGCGGACATCACGCATGTGGATGCCCCCTCATCAATGATACATCGGGACACGTTGGCGTTCCAGATTTTGACTGGGATTTGGAAGGTGACGGAAGGAGGGAGAGGAGGATGGTCTGATTGAGTGGCGTCGAAAACAATCATTTGGTCATCAGCAGGATCTACAGCGCCCACGGCAGATAGTAGAGCCTTCTTTTGGGAAGGGCACGACTAGAGGAGCTCCTGTGTGGAAATGGCGGCAGGAGACTGCGCCAAATCATCTACTATGCTATACGAATGGGTAGCCCGACTCGGAGCAGCGTTTCGACGTAGTGGGCCCTTAGGTATCTTGGTATGGACCTCAACTTTTGGTTGAGGGATATGTAAGGGGCCACTGGGTGACGAAAGAGGCTCTGGAGAACATGGAGAAGGAGGCTCGGGAGCAGCCTGAGCAGGAGGCTTGGGGTACTGGCGAGACCGAGTTTGAAGGTGAAGATCAACGGACGGGTTGGGATCGGAGTGCATCATAAGGATCGGGTAATCAGAGGAACCAGAAAGGGAAGGTGGGGTGGCTACCTGGCTGTCGGGCGGTTGAGTAGCCACGAATCCTTGCTGAGGGAAAGGATCAGTAAACACAGCTGGTTGAGTAGTGGCCACATTAGGAGGAGAAGGAGGGGAGGCGTGCTGTCCACGCAATGTGGCTTGAGACTCCCACATCTGCCGCATCTGGGGTAAAAGGGGACAATCGTGGGTGTAGTGACCATAAACACCGCAACACGAACAAGGCTTGCTTGTGCGAAGTGGCCTGTCCGGCTTGGGCTGAGTGCCCTGTTGCTGGTTGGCAGTGCTAGGGTCCACACCAGGATTGGGTCCACGGTTACCAGGGGCAGATTGGTTTGGATTGCCTCTCTGCCTTCTTTGAGAAGAAGGGGGATTGGTCGCGCCCTGCTGTGCAAATACTTGCCCTGGAGGGGGCTGTAGGTGCTGGTACTGGGGTTGGGGAGGCAAGGGAGGAGGAAGCGCATATGCTGGAGGGGCTAGTGCACCAGGTTGCGGATAAGGGTAATGGGTAGGTTGGGCAACATTGAGGTAAGCAGGAGGTTGGGCAAAAGGAGGAGGCATGCCGTATCCTAGATACATGCTACTGGGAGGGGGGAGAGTGTTGGAGGAGTTGGCCCCTCCTTGCGGGGGACCATAGCCCATAGGAGGTTGAGCGTATGGACGGGAAAGGGCTCCAATGATACCGTCGGCAGAATGAGATGCCCCCAGGGCATTAGCGCCGCTGGGCCTGGGGAGGTCAGGAAGAACGGTATAAACATAACCAGATTGAGCATAGATTAGGTCATATTTCAATGCTATTTGGAGGGCGGCTTCTTCAGTTTGAGGAAAGTGAGAGGCGACATCTTTGCCGATGGGAGCGGGAAGGGTGCGAAGGAACTAGTCCATGTAAACCCGATCTTCAAAGTGAGGGGCTCGACATAAGCTCCGTCTTCTTCACCATTCCTGAACATGGGCAGAAAGGCGTGTGGAAGAGGATTGCTTGAAGGAAGTCAAGAGCTCCGTGCCAGTATCGTATCGGAGAGAGAGTTGGAAGTACGACAAAAAGGCTTGGGCAAGAGTCTCAAAGGTGGTATGGGTAGAGGTGGCTTGTTCGACATACCATTTAGAAGCTTCGCCGGTAAGCGTGCGTTTGAACAAACAAAGACGAATGGAGTCATCGGTAATGGAATTGGAGGAACACCACATGTGGAAAGATCGGACATGATTGGATGGATCTTCTCCAGCTTGGCCTTCGAATTTAGGAATGTCGGAAGGGAGCTTGGTTGGCATGGCAGGCCAACCAACATTGTGGCAGATAGGGTCGTTGATCAACTGATTGAAATCGGGGAGGTTGAGGCCTGCAATGTACGACAGCAAAGGGGTGGCCGGGGTTGTTCCTGTGGCGGTTCCGCTAGTAGTATGGCCGGCATTAGGGCCAGGAGAACCGCTAGCGTTAGGCCCTGGACCAGACATAGTGAAGGTGACAGGGGGAGAACCGGGAGGAGAAGGAGGACCCGATGAATCAGGAGAGGAGTCAGAGTGCGGACTCGAAGGTGGACTGGCTCGACGACGGCGGGGCGGAGCAGGTCGATCGACCGAAAACTGAGGATGAAGGCCAAGAAGTCTCCGGGAAAGGCGCCTTGGGGGTGCAATGATGACAGGAAGAAGGAAACCGACAGGGGCAGAAAGGGACAGAATCAATTACAGTCAAGGGCAGAAAAGGTGCAGTGACAATTGATTTTAGAGTCTTTTCCAGGCGGTGTTAACCAGGCGCTTCTTCGCTTAGGGTCAGTGTGTGGCGTGTGTTAATTTTAATTTTTAAACCCTTTCCGTTTTGAGAGCAAGAAAAAAGTGTGCTGCGTAGCTGAAAATAAACCTACAGAGAACAAAATATAATGCTGAAATAACAGAAAAATAACAGCTACTTGTGCATCTATCTAAACCAAGAAGGTGGGTCTCTCAAAAATATGCTGAAAAGAAAGGGAAAAACTATGTAAAACACATGGAAAAGGGGCCAATAGATCGAAGGTCAAAGGGGACAGGGATCTAGGGGAAAAAGCTGCTGAAAAGAGGTGCAGATCACAGCCAAGAGACAGAGGCAAGGTGGCTGGAAAAAGAAAGGAAATCAGCAAAAAACCGGAGGGGGCAAGGCGGAGGCCTTCAAAGGAGGTCCAAACAAAATGACAGGAGGTGATTTGAAAGGAAGAAAGGCTGATTTCAAAGGATCTGAAAGGGAGGTAACAGATCTGGAAAAAGGAGGCTGAAGCTCTGAAAAACAGACGGCTGAAACAGCTTAAAACTCTTCCACAAAAAGTGGAGGGTACTAAAGCCCTAAGGGGCTAAGTTCCCACTTATATGAGTAAAAACAGATCAGAACTTGGTCAAAACAAGCTGAGACAGAGGCTGGAGGACCCTGACAGAAGCTGCAGAAAAACCCAAAAAAATTGCAGAAAAATTGCTGAAAAAATGGCAGGTCGCAGTTTCTGACCTGATTGCAGTGCAGGTCACAGGAAACAGGCTAAAAAGTGCGACCTGGAGGTCCAGGTCACAGGTTTAGGGCCAAAAAGTGCGACCCCCAGTTCCGGTTGTCTCGGCGGCAGATTTTCAGAAAAGTTGTCGTCTCAGTTGCAGCTGGTGTCGCTTACCTGCGCAATAGGGCCAGAAACACACGGAAGTTAGAAATTTTAATGTTTTAGGGTTTTATGTGAGAAAAACAACATAAAAATAGGAAAAATAAACAGCTGAAAAGAAACCCTAGGGTCTGAAGTAGCTGGATATGCATGAATATGAAAAACGACAGCGGTCGTAATTTAAAACCCGTGTGGAGTCGCCATTTGTTAGTATGAATCCTTTGTCGAAGTGTACGAAAAAGGACCACTTTAGCTACGCATAACTAGTAGCCCTAACAAAAAAAGTGGCTGCCAATATCTTCAGATCTGTGATTAGTTAGACAAGAAAATAGCTGCAAAACACCAGATCTATATATGGAAAGACATTAAGCAGTAAAATCAAGGGTTTGCTCCATGCATCCAACAGATAAGACAAGAACACAATTTTTTGAAATAATTTTTATATTACAGGGCACCTGGGAGGAAAACAAGAAGGTGTATCCAGCTCTCCTCAATGGGATGGGTTCTTTGTAGTCCTCAGCACTTCAGATCTAAGCTTTCTTTCTCTAGTAGGTGTAGAAAACCCAATGCAAAAATGAAGCTCAATGGGAGAAAATGATGAAAAATGAGACCAAGTGTATAGATCTAGAGTGATCTAATAGGCAACAAAAGGTGAAGAATGATGGGAAAACCCTCCTATTTATAACAAAATATTGGGTCATTCTAGATCTTGGTGCATGATTAAAATAATGTTAACCAAATCTAGATCCACCTTTTATGGAATACTTTATTATATTTGTTGGAGGGAAAAAGTATTTGACTTGGGTCAAATCCCTTTATTTGTCAATAATAAATAAATAAATGATTTATTTATCTTTTTAAGTGGTTGAAGGATAATCAAATAAATAATGATTTATTTAATTATTTGTGGGTGATTTGGTCATATTTAACAAGGAATATTATCTAAATAAGATTTAAATAATTATTCCTGGAAATTAATAAGATAAATAAAGGTTTATCTAATTAATTTCTTTAACTTTGGGTTAAACATGACCGGGAATAATAATTAAATTATGGTTTAATTAATTATTCCATGAGGAAAATCAAACAAATATGGGTTTGTTTAATATTTCCTTTTGGGGTTTCCTGTTTTAATATAGTGAAAGCGGTTTTACTTAGGGTAAAACTGGTCTTACATGGTGTACTTGGGTCCATCTAATGATAATAAGTTAGATGACCAAAAAATGGTGTAACATTTCCCTTGGAATGTGTTGAAAGCTGGCTAGTTTAGAAGTACTTACCAGATCTTAGACCATTCGTTGTTATAATTTGTGTTTCCCCTATTTTTTAAATGTTTTCTATTGAAAGTGTATCAAAGGCTGGCTAGTTTAAAAGTACTTAGCAAATCCTAGTTTACTTTCATGTCTTTCTTAGCTGTATGTCAAAAGCTGGCTAGTTTAAAAGTACTTACCAGATATTAGGTTTCTCTTTGTTCTTCATCTGTTTAAATTCCCCTTCTTATTGTTCCATTTCATTCCATAAATGAAACTTTAAAGAGATCCTTAGACATAGATGACTTTCCCCATGCACCACTCTTGCCTCTTACTATTTCAATTAAACCCTATTATGACTCCATAGCCCAATGGACTAAAAGCTACAATTATCTATCTTCCTGGCCAAATATTGTTCTATTTGCTTGCAACTTATCACATTTGAAAGTCTTTGCATTTAGAACTCCCCAGCTCAAATAGTAATCATGCTCAACCATCCAAAAACAAACAAAACCCTCGGCCTTCATAACTAGCCTAATATCATTTACCCAAAACTTCAAAGACAAATCCATCTTCTCACTTATTGGAGAGATCCATCTCCAGATTCAGGAGGGCTAGATCCTAGAATCCCAAAGTGGTTGAAACGATGTTCTCCCTGCGGTTAGACTTTTTCCAATATTGCTGATTACAGGGTGCTAACAAGCACGAGGTGGAGGAGTATTTTCAGGAGTTGCCTAGTTGGAGGGTGACTCATTTTTCTTGGTTGATTGCTTGGGGGATGGAGGATACACATGAGGATTTGCCTTGAGTGGAGGTTCCTTTTGAGTTATACCCTTGCACTTGCTTGAGAGCGAGCAATATTTGGGAGGGGAGGACTGTAATGTTCCAAATTTTTCAATAAGATAATTGGAACATTAATTTTGATTTTATTTTAATAAAAGGAATAAAATTGGTAAGGGAGCCCATGTAGAAGAAAGATAAACTCTCCTAAGGTGAAAAGAGTCACTTAAGTGGCTAAAATTGGCAGTGCCTACTGTAACAAGGGCCAAAATCAAGTAAACTAGGCCATGGTTGACCAAGTCAATGACGTGGCTAAGAGGAGAAGCTTGCTCAAGAAGATTGCGCAGTTTTGAAAGGAGGGAAATTAAAGGATGAGAGAAACCCTAATGGGTGGGGTCCATGGAAAGGAAGCATTCCTTGCATAAAAAGGTGAAGGAGAGACATTGTTCATTACGCTTGATAATTTCGAATTACAACTCTCTTCAGTTGTTGAACTAAGATAGCTTGTGCTGCTTAGCACAAGAGAGATTCTTGTTTAGGAAGGCCCTTCTCTTCCTTGGGAGGCCTTGGAGGAGTTGTTCTTCATCTTCCTCACATATTGGCTTGAGGCCAAAGCATTCATCTTCAGCTACTATGTTATTTTGTTGGGCAGAAACGTTGGAGTTGCTGGTGTTGCAGTGAGGGACCATCATCACTCATTTCCATAGTTAGTTTTGTTGAGGAGGAGCTCACTCTTTCTCTAGGAGACCAGCAAAGGATATTTCCGGAGCTCTATTGCAGATTTTGGCATTGGGCCATATGTTTCTTCTCATGCCCAACGCAGTCTCTTTCTCTTACAGTGTTATCTTCAGAGAAGGCATGCCTAAAGGGTTCACATGGTGCACTAGAGAGTGAAATTTTCAGTGAGAGGAGTAGCCTTTCACTTTGGAGATCATTGGAGGAGGTATCATTGTCTATTGTAGCATCGACTTCCTTATCCTATATTGCATTATATTTGAGTTGCAGCAGCTACACTGCAACTCTGACATTTTTTTGTTTTATGTATTTTAGCCAATCCCTTGGAGGATTGTTGTCTTATTGTATCATGGGGTTGAGACCTTGCTCCCCCTTCTTTATTTGAGCTCATATTGTCATATCATATTGTATATTTTAGTCTGCAGTCATTTTCCCTTATAGATTGCACGGTTATATAGTTGTTGGGTTATGTAGCAGAGTGTTTCTCCATTTTATGTACATTTTCCCTTGAGGCTGATTTGAGCCCACCTTGAGAGGTCTTTTCCTAAAGGATTTTGTATATCATTTGCTGCTACAAATTATATATCAGTTTTGCACTCTTCTCACATTTTATGAGTAAATATTTCATTGTTGCTGCTACTTGTTAAAGTTCAGATGTTGCTATAGCTCATTCTTTTGAGCAAGATCTTCCTGAGGAAGAAATACTTACATAGCTATAGGCAGAGCCTGAAAAAGGGCCAAATAGCCTTCGGTTCTCATCCTCTCCTTAGAGGTGACATAACTGGTAAAATCCCTCTCATTCCATCTTTGACATAGCCTTGTTCCTATTTCCGACAAAGGAGTTTTTCAGTGGTGTAAAAGCTACTGATTTCCATTTCGGAACATTACACCCTCAGGGGCGTTTTTTATTTGATGATAGGTGGAATGTGGTACCCATATACATAAACTTGGTATGGCAACTAGCTGCACAATGTACACATATGTACTGGTTGGGACCTTCCTGTGTAAGCATTTTTAGTAGAGACGCTTATGGAGGCATGGATCTTCGATGGATATGATCAAAGTGCAATGGTTGTAAGGTAAGATACCATCTTGACATGAAATATTTTGTTGTAGTCTAATTTCCAGAGGATCGTCGACATATGTGAACAATTATGTCTCCCACAGTGCCACCCAAGGATACCCCTTTGCATGGGGAGGGGTGATCCAAGGTACCGCTTCCTTTTTGGAAAAGAGGTGTCGAGGTCGACAAAAAGGAAGCCTTTACCGAACCATGGGTTGTCGACCTGAGGGGTCAGGGACTTGGATATGATGGGTTTAACATAGGCATGTTAGTGAGAGGTGACTGAAAACTAATGATGGGGATTCAGTAACCTAAGGTCAAAGTATATTTTAGCAGCTTGGCAGTAGTCATAGTTCTTTCTGAAGGGAGAATCCCTAGAGTCCATAGGACTTCCAAGGCGGGTGTAAACCAGGCTATGAATGTCATGATGGTGCATGCATGGGGGTGAAATACCTCGACCAAGGGGGATGAGGGATGATTTCCATGGGAGAAAATATGACATATGAGGGTGAAGGGGCGAAGTGTACCATTTTCGGTCTTTGTACACTTACCAAAAGAATAAAATAATGAGGTTTGGTTTGTAAAAAACACAGAGACAGGCACCCCAAAACATGAAAGTGTTCGGTCACTGAAGGTGTGAGGATGGTGTTTTGTTAGGGGTGGGGGTCCCATTGGTTGGTCTTGTTAGCTCCCTGTAATTCTAGCAGATTGGTGAGACTAAAGCTACAGGGAGAAAATTTGAACCACTTTGGGATTCTAGGATCTAGCCCTCCTGAATCCAGAGAGGGATCTATCTATAAATGAAAAGATTCATTTATCTTTAAGGCTTGAAATGTGATATTAGGCTAGTTATGAAGAGCAAGGTTTTGTTTGTTTTTGGTTGGGAAAATATATGTGAAGGTGAAGGAAGTCTAAATGAAGGGTGAAGGTGAATGAAAGCGAAATATTGATTTAACTAAGAAGATAGGCAAGAAATAGCTTCAATCCATTGGGCTATGGAGTCATAGTATGATTTAATTGAAAAAACAAGGTTCAAGAGTGGTCCATGGGGCAAGTCATCTATGTCTAAGGATCTCTTTAAAGTTGATTTTATGGAATGAAATGAAACAATAAGAAGGGGAATTAAAGAAATGATGAACAAAGAGCAACCTAAGATCAAGTAAGTACTTTGAAACTATCCTGCTTTTGGCATACACTTAAGAAAGACATAAAAGTAATCTAAGATCAGGTAAGTATTTTGAAACTAGCTTGCTTTTGATGCACTTTCAATATAAAAAATTTTAAACACAAAAAGAATAGCTTAAGATCAAGTAACGACTTTGAACCTATCCTGCTTTCAGCATATTCTAAGGGAAAATTTTCAAAGCAACTGTTGGAGAAGAAACTAGAGGACAGGGCTAACCATAGACTTCCCTAGCTTTGCTTTACTAGAAAACTTGTCAAGACAACACATAAGATAACGAAGAATAGTCTAAGATCAGGTAAGGACTTTGAACCTATCCCGCTTTCAACATACTCTTATGGAAACTTTTAGACAACCTTTGGAGATAGAACTAGAGTACAGGGCTCACCATAGACTTCCCTAGTTCAACTTTACTTGGAAAAAACTAAAAATAACATTCAAGAACAATGTTTAAAGTCTAGATAATAAGAGAAGGGAACGCCAACATCTTGACTTCTTGGACTATACTAAATCATTCTTAAACAAAATGATTGGAAGAAAATATGCATATAAAGCTTAGCAGTTAGAGCAGGGTACCTTTGATAGTAAATCCTAACTCTATAATTTCTGTTCTTTACCAGAGAAGATGGACAGAATGGAAACATAAATAAAATAACAATTTACAATAAGAAAAACATCATCATTGACATAGACCAGGATCCCATAAATCAGCCTGTATTTGATGCTTAAAACTAGTTACAATCTTCAAGTCCAGTGTTTCTCTATAGCTTAAAGCTTCTCATCTCAACTTAGGTATCTTCAATTACAAACAGAGCTTACAGCAACATCAGTAAACTATTTATAGGAAATAGATATGCAGTGACCAACATTATCTCATCTTCTATAGAAGTATTTATAGAATAAATGAGGAGGTGGGATGGGATAAAAGATCTTCTAGGTTCAATTAATACAGTATAATGTTTCTCGGCCTTTGAGGGGCTCAATGGAGAAAATCTCTGATATTTCCTTTGTATTAATTGGTTTACATTAAGTGTTCAATCTTCTTAGTAGATTTTTTTGACTTTAGAACTCTTTCTCATCTTTGTAATAACTCTGCTGACAGTTTAAATTAGTTTCTTTGATTCGAAATAACTGTTCAGCTGTCTTTAGGAAAATATCTTCTATTCTAGTTATAACTATGCCTCTTTTGAATGCTTTGAGGCTACAGGTGGATTTTGGTAGATGAGAGGATTCAATTAGCCTCTAATGTGGTAGTGGAGGCTTCTCAGAATAATAGATATTATTGCTTTTCTTTAAAAACTATTAATTTGTTTTAATTATGTGTGTTATGATTAATTAGGCCTAAATTATGTCTTCTGTCCTTTAAAATGTGTTTAATCGAGAGGATTAGGATTTTGATTTGCTAAAAGTGGGCCTTAATCCTTCAAAAATGCATAAAAAATCTTCAATTCTTCATGTCTGCTATGACTGGATCCTTTAACAATGATACTCTTTGATTGATTTAGTTTTGCTGTGTCTTGTTGATGTGCAGGCGCGCAGAGGGTTTTTAAAATGGCATGAGTGCACATGAGGCACTAATAAAACATAATTCGGAACCCTTCAGAATGATCTCCTTCATAAATAAAGGCCTGGGGGATCATCATCCCCGACCTTTGATTTTATTTTAACATAATGGAAACAACCATTGAAACCTACACAAACCAAGAAAAATTAGAAAAATCTTACGTATTTGGGTACAGACTGCTTTGGAGGCTGAGATTAGATCGCAATCGTTGGATGAAAGCATCCAGCGATGAGGATTTTCTTGCAGAGGTTAGATGGGAGGTAGTTGAATAAATGGTGGGGAGATTAAGATAGGGTCGTCGATCTGCGACGATCAATGGTCAAGATCAATCGGCAAAATATAATGTAGAGGGGCTACATGATCATGAAATGGAAGAAATAACCAAGGAAATGGGCTAAAAGCCTTTGGAGGAGGGAAAAAGGATTAAAAATGAATTTGGGGTTTCAGAATAATTCTGGGTCGTCGGATAAGATCAGCCACAGAGATCAACGGTGGAGATTTACTTTAAAAGCCCCTTGGAGGATGGGTGGAGGGTGATGATTAAACTGGGACCATTGATCTGTAGAGATCAACGACAGAGATTAAATGCGATGGAATGAAATAAAAATGGGGTAAAGTGGTTTCAGCCATAGAAACCACTTTTTTTGCGCGATAAAAAGGAAGGAAGGCGATTTTAACTTTTTGAATGCGATAGGCATTACTGGCGGACACGTGGCCTTTTAAAACCGCCCATATCACATAACTTTGGAAAATTAAATTTCGGGCTTAAAAATCATGTGATATGGAGTCTTGGCCGTTAGATCTCAAATAGGTAGATCCAACAGTGGAGGTGAGAGCGCGATAAAACAAGTTGAACGGGCGGAAGAAGGTGGGGCAGAGCCAAGGCGATATTGATCTGGATCGTCAGATCATAGGAACAGAAGGTGGAGATTTGATCTGGGGGAAGGTAGGACCCAAAGAAGTTGGGCCTATTGGGCTGAATTTGGACCGTCAGATGAAACAAATCAATGGCTCAGATTTGACTTGGAATCAAATGAATAAAATATGAAGCGAGGGGTTAGGCAGAGAATGGGTCAATGTGAGTCGTTGATCTACAGAGATCAACAATGGAGATTCATCAAAAAACATTACACAACGGGGTTTGTATGAAATTAACAAAGGTTGAGAGGATTGATCTGGACCGTCAGATCTTAGTGTATGGACAACCCAGATACAATTGGAAAATCGTGATTAGCGGGATTAAAGGGATCAAAGCGCTGATGCGATTGAACAAGGGTCGTTGATCTAAGGATCAGATCAACGGTGGGGAATGAATCGAAGGTCAAAAGGCAGAGGGATGGGCTTATGAATCAGAGTGATGTGGGTCATCAGATCTGGGCCTGGCAGGGAAGATCAACGGCTGAGAAGCCATCAGGAGTTTGCCAATCCGGGGAGATTAGTAAAATATTCAAACACATCCAATGAAATCTCTGATGCGAGATCCCGATGATCGTTTGATTGGTTTAAATCAACGGTCAGGATTCGCCCAACCAATGAACTGTCGGGTTTCATTATAATATGAAAAAATGGGGTTTTTAATAAAATACAAATTAAATTTTTCTTTTTTGAGGGTTTATTTACATGTTTTAGCGCCCGATTGCGGGGCTCTTGGTTTTACAAAGGAATTAAGGAATCGGGGGTTATATACAAAAGGAGCCAATCACATCAGAAATTTTAACACAAAAAAAGGAACGCATTTCACATGAATGCCCCGATGCAATAAGCGGCCTGGGCCTTAACGCTTGGTTCCAGCGCCAAGTCGCATGGTGGGGAAGTGGTTGAGGGCTTAGCCGAAGGGGGCTAAAGGCCTTAGTTAAAAAGATTGTTTTTTATGATTTTTCAAGGACTTTCAAAGGATTTGAAAGCTTCTGATGAGGCAAAAAAGGAGTTTTAAACCTTATAAAAGGGGTTTTTATGAAGGGAAGAAGGGAAATGAAGAAAAATAGAGGAATTTTATGAGGTAAAAGGGGATAAAAAGGAGGTTAATTTTGAGTGGAAGAAGGGTGAAAATGAAGGAGAAAAATGGGTTTTTTTGCAACAGTCCTTTCTTGAGGGAAAACAACAGATTTTCAGATTTAAGAGGGAAAAAATAGTGAAGATTAACTCAAGGATAAGTCATCTTCACAAGACTTCAAGAATTAACAATTTGGCAATAAAACTTGTTTCTTGAAGGCTTAAAACATGATTTAGCCACCATTTTATATGAAATTTTTTATAGATGGCTAACAGTGGCACCACATGGGGATGGTGCCTTCTTAAAGGCATCAAGAACTTCAAACTTGTATTCTCTGGGGGGTTGATCAATGCCTCATTCATTGGGCTTCAACCTTTTCACTTTGCTTGCTTTCTTCTGCTATTTTTTCATCATAGGGTGTGTATAGACATTGTTTCCTATTGTAATGAACTTCAAAATCATCATTATCTACTCCCAACATGTTGATGTCATCTTCCTCTATTTGCTCACTTGTTTCTTCAACCTCACTTACATATTTTTGATGGAAAGGAGGAGTAATCTGTTGATCATCCTCCCTTGGCCTATTCTGAGGTTGGTTTCTCCTAAAATTATGATTTTGGTTTTGATTTCTGTTTTGAGGAGTTGTTTGGTTTTGATTTTCTTGTGCTCTCTCAAGTATGCTCATATTTTTCATCATCTCTTCCATCATTCTCTCCATATTTTAGCTAGATGTGGAAGGTGTAGATTCCTCTCTAAAGGACACTTTCTTCTCATTCTTCATTCCTGCTCTTTTATCCATTAAATTAACTTCCACAACAAGAGCACCTTTTTGCATATCTTCAAGAGTCAAAGGATATCTCTCTCTTAGCTGATAGGCCATCTCAGGATCAAATACTTCAGGAAAATTGTTTAAAGCTGAGCCTTGTGGAGGTTTCAAATCTGGGGGAAGGGCATTATAAACACTATTAAACCTAGTGCAATGAGCTTGCACACTTTCCCCAGTGTTTCTGTGGAGATTCTTGTAATCAGAACGTATTTGGAGAGGGTTTTTCTTCACTTCACATTTGTTTAAGAACAACTGATGGAAGGCTTGGAGATCATTAATACTGTGAGGGGTTAAGCCTTTGAAACATTTTCTTAATTCTCCCCCTAAACTCTGAGAAAATAATCTAAGTTTGACAGTTTCATCACCAATTTCATTTCTGTCAAAGTAGTCATTCATATTATCCACATGTTGTGAAGTAGTAGTAGAATTACTGGCATCATACAATGGTATCTTGGACTGATAGTCCTGTGGGAGATTGACTAATGGTAAAGGAAGGACCAATGGGGCATACCATGTTTCCATGGTAGGACGTGGAGGTGGATTTACAAGAGGTGGATTAACAAGAGGGAAAGTGGGCTGAAGTGTAGTGGTTTGGATAGTGGATGTATGAAGAACAGAGGTGGATGGACTAGCAATAGATTGTTGAGCTGATCTTGGATGAGAGAAACCAAAATTATGTAGGAAATGTAAATCTGGTGGTGTAGTTTCTCTACTACCAGGATGTTCACTTCTTTTTGGAGATGAAAGTGAAGACTTTGAATATAGATTATCTAAATCATTAATTGACCTAGTTCTAAATGTATTTCTCAGGTCAACTTGTGATTGTTGTAGAGCTGTAAGGTTTTCAGGAATAGAATTAGCTCTAAAGGGTGATCTGAAAACAGTTGAATATTTAACCTCAATAGACTTCCTAAGGATTCTTTCACGATTATCAACTATTTTAGGAGGATTAGGGTCAGGGTAGGCTCTAGTATGAATCTTTCTAGGAGCCACTATGTTGTGTTTTTCAGACCCAACTTACAAGAAAAGTTTAACCAAATATGACAATATTTAAGAGGGTAACTAATCTTTAAACAAGAAAACTTTAATCCTAAAGTCCTCTCACTGAGTTTAAATGATGTTATGATGATAATGGGTCTTCCCAGTGGAGTCTTGAGGTCTGTTTAGGATTGTGGAGTCACTAGGTGGAAATTTTTAGCTATTTTGGAGGTAAAAGGTTTTATGGTCCACCACCATTTTTATTTGAATACCAATCTTGAAATATTTTTGGGTTTTCTGAGTTTTTTCAATCCTATGGGTTCTAAGAGTGTCCTAAATATGTTTCAACACTTAGCTACGGTGAAGAGACAAAGAGAGTTTACTCTTATGTCTAAGCTAGCTGATCCGTCAAGGTTTGATAAACTCTTATGATAATCCTAAGGTTTCCTTAGTTTGTCACTGATTCAAACAAGTTTTATCATGATTACCATTTGCTTGGTAGTGCTTGAAGAGGGCTAATTGTACTCAAGGGGTTTTCTAGAATGAATATTGACTCAGTCCCTAGTATGGTCACCAGAAATGTTAGCTCCCTATAATTCTAGAAGATTGGTGAGACTAAAGTTGCAGGGAGAACATTTGAACCACTTTGGGATTCTAGTATCTAGCCCTCCTAAATCCAGAGAGGGATCTCTCTATAAGTGCAAATATTGATTTATCTTTAAGGCTTGAAATGTGATATTAGGATAGTTATGAAGAACAAGGTTTTGTTTGTTTTTGGTTGGGCAAAGATATGTGAAGGTGAAGGAAGTCTAAATGAAGGGTGAAGGTGAATGAAAGTGAAATATTGATTCAGCTAAGAAGATAGGAAAGAAAAATCTTCAATCCATTGGGTTATGGAGTCATAGTAGGATTTAATTGAAAAAACAAGGTTCAAGAGTGGTCCATGGGGCAAGTCATCTATGTCTAAGTATCTCTTTAAATTTGATTTTATGGAATGAAATGAAAAAATAAGAAGGGGAATTAAACAAATGAAGAACAAAGAGTAGCCTAAGATCAAGTAAGTAGTTTGAAACTATCTTCCTTTGGCATACACTTAAGAAAGACATAAAAGTAATCTAAGATCAGATAAGTACTTTGAAACTAGCCTGTTTTTGATGCACTTTCAATAGAAAACATTTTAAACACAAAAATAATAGCTTAAGATCAAGTAAGAAATTTGAAACTATCCTTCTTTCAGCATATTCTAAGGGAAAATTTTCAAAGCAACTATTGGAGAAGAAACTAGAGGACAGGGCTCACCATAGACTTCCATAACTCTTCTTTACTTAGAAAACTTATCAAGACAACACATAAGATAATGAAGAATAGTCTAAGATTAGGTAAGGACTTTGAACCTATCCTTCTTTCAACATACTCTTAGGGAAACTTTCAGACAACCTTTGGAGATAAAACTAGAGGACAGGGCTCACCATAGACTTCCCTAGTTCAACTTTACTTGGCAGAAACTGAAAATAACATTCAAGAACAATGTTTAAAGTCTAGATAGTAAGAGAAGGGAATGCCAACATCTTGACTTCTTGGACTGTAATAAATTATTTTTAAACAACAAAATTGGAAGAAAACATGTAGATAAAGCTTATCAGTTAGAGCAAGGTACCTTTGATAGTAAATCCTAACTCTATAATTTTTGTTCTTTATCAGAGAAGATGGACAGAATGGAAATAGAAATAAAATAACAATTTAGAATAAGAAAAACATCATCGTTGACATAGACCAGGATCCCATAAATTATCTTGTATTTGATGCTTCAAACCAGTTACAATCTTCAAGTCCATTTTTTCTCTACAGCTTCAAGCTTCTCATCTCAACTTAGGTATCTTCAATTACAAACAAAGCTTACAGAAGCTTCAGTAAACTATTTAAAAGCAACAGATATGCAGTGACCAACATTATCTCATCTTCTACATAAGTATTTATAGAAGAAATGAGGATGTGGGATGGGATAAAAGATCTTCTAGGTTCAATTAATACATTTTAATGTTTCTCAGCCTTTGAGGGGCTCAATGGAGAAACTCTCTGATATTTCATCTGTATTAATTGGTTTACATTAATTTTTCAATATTCTTAGAAGAGGTTGTTGACTTTAGAACTCTTTCTCATCTTTGCAATAACTCTGCTGATAGTTTAAATTAGTTTCTTTGATTCGAAATAACTGTTCAGCTATCTTTAGGCAAATATCTTTTGTTCTAGTAATAACTATGCCTCTTTTGAATGCTTTGAGGCTGTAGGTGGCTTTTGGTAGTTGAGAGGATTCAATTAGCCTCTGATGTAGTAGTCGAGGCTTCTCGGACTGATAGATATTATTTATTTTCTTTAAACACTATTAATTTGTTTTAATTCTGTGTGTTAGGCTTAATTAGGACTAAATTTTGTCTTCTGTCCTTCAAACTGTGTTCAATTGAGAGGATTCGGCTATTTATTTGCTGAAAGTGGGCCTTAATCCTTCAAAACTACATAAAAAATATTCAATTATTCATGTCTGCTGTGACTGGATCCTTTAACACTAATACTCTTTGATTGATTTAGTTTTGCTGTGTCTTGTTGATGTGTAGGAGCATAAAGGGTTTTTAAAATGGCATCAGTGCTCATGAGGCACTGATAAAAAATAATTCGGAACCCTTCATAATGATCTCCTTCATAAATAAAGGCCTCGGGGATATTCATCCCCGGCCTTTGATTTTCTTGTAACATAATGGAAACAACCATTGAAACCTACACAAACCGAGAAAAATTAGAAAAATCCTGCGTATCTGGGTTCAGATTGCTTTGGAGGCTGAGATTAGATCGTAGTCGTTGGATGAAAGCATCCAACGGTGGGGATTTTCTTGTAGAGGTTAGATGGGAGGAATTTGAGTAAATGGTGGGGAGATTAAGACAGGGTCGTCGATTTGCGACGATCAACATTCAAGATCGATTGGGGAAATATCATGTAGAGCGGCTAAATTATGGCGAAATGGAAGAAATAACCAAGGAAATGGGCTAAAAACATTTGGAAGAGGGAAAAAAGATTAAAAATGAATTTGGGGTTTTGGAATAACTCTGGGCCGTCAGATAAGATTAGCCACAGAGATCAACAACAGAGATTTACTTTAAAATCCCCTTGGAGGATGGGTGGAGGGCGATGATTAAACTGGGACCGTTGATCTGCAGAGATCAACAATGGAGATTAAATGTGATGGAATGCAATACAAATGGGGTGAAGTGGTTTCGGCCATAGAAACCACTATTTTCGCACGATAAAAAGGAAGGAAGGCAGTTTTAACTTTTTGAACGCGATATGTGTTACTGGCCGACATGTGGCCTTTTAAAACTGCCCATATCATGTAACTTTGGAAAATTAACTTTCAGGCTTAAAAAGCATGCAATATGGAGTGTTGGATGTTAGATCTCAGATGGGTAGATCCAATAGTGGAAGTGAGAGCATGATAAAACAAGTTGCACGGGCGGAAGAAGGTGGGGCAGAGCCAAGGCGGTATTGATATGGACTGTCAGATCATAGTAATGAACGATGGAGATTTGATATGGGGGAAGGTAGGACCCAAAGGAGTTGGGCCTATTGGGCTGAATCTAGACCATCGAATGAAACAGATCAATGGCTCAGATTTGATCTGGGATCAAATGAATAAAATATGAAGCGAGGGGTCGGGTGGAGAATGGGTCAATTTGAGCCGTTGATTTGCAGAGATCAACGGTGGAGATTCACCAAAAAACATTACATAGTGGGGTTTGTATGAAATTAAGAAATTTTTCGAGGATTGATCTTGACCATCAGATCTTAGTGTATGGATGACCCAGATACAATCAGAAGATTGCAATTGGTGGGGGAAAATAGATCAAAGCGCCGATACGATTGAACAAGGGTCGTTGATCTGAGTATCAGATCGACGGTGGGGAATGAATCGGAGGTCAAAAGGCAGAGGGATGGGCTTATGAATCAGAGTGATGTGGGCTGTAGGATCTGGGCCTGACAGGGAAGATCAATGGCTGAGAAGCCATCAGGATTTTTCCAATCGGGGGAGATTAATAAAATATTCAAATGCATCCAATGAAATCTTCGATGCGAGATCCCGATGATCGTTTGATTGGTTTAAATCAATGGTCGGGATTCACGCAACCAATAAATCATCGGGTTTTCTTATAATATTAAAAAATGGGGTTTTTAATAAAATAAAAAGGAAATTTTGCTTCAGGGAGGGTTTATTTACATGTTTTAGCACCCGATTGCAGGGCTCTTGGTTTTACAAAGGAAGTAAGGAATCGGGGGTTATATACAAAAGGAGCCAATCGCATCAGAAATTTTTTTTATTTTTATTTTTGACATAATCGGGTGCTGTTTGTATTCGAAAATATAAAATTGGGATTCAAAGCTCCATTGTTATAGGGCAATATGTTTGAAAAATGAGATAGAGAGGGACATTAGTATGAGTAGTTTCCCCTGCACTCCGACTATGCTTGACTGTTGTAAAATATGATTTGGTATAGATTCGGATAAACTATGACAATAAAAAAAGACATTTGTAAAACATGTTAAAGGGTAGTTGTCTTTAGAGCATGTAGATCTTGCAATAAAATGCCTTCAAGGCCTGTAGATACCGCATTGGCTGTAGAGATACTGGGCTCAATGTGTCCAAAAAGAATCCTAGTTGCCATTGAGTTCTTGGGTATGAAAACAGCAGAAGCCACAACAGGAAATCTAAGGGAAATTGTCATTTTCATGGCAGAAAATAGAAATACTCTGAAGCATTGCAATTGAGGCTGCCGAGAGGCTTGTGACAGGCTCTGTTTGCATGAGCATCGGCCTCCTTGTTGAGGGATCGAAGGACATGAATAAAACAAGTTTCATGCATTAGCTGGGTGAGCGCTTGGCATCGATTTATTATTTGCTAGAGGGCTAAATTGGTGGCTGTCTGATTGTGGACCATTAAGCTGATGATGATTGCCGAATCTACGATCACTGTTGCTATGCGAATGCCAAGGATTTGGAGCTGAAGAAGACCTTGGTATAGATCAAGGGCTTCAGCTCTATTTTTGGAGAGGGGGCCTAATACCCATTTGTAAGATAGAAGGATGTATCTGGTGGCGTTGCAAATGATTCTGCCCACCCCAGCCTTGCCAGGATTGGACTTGGAGGCGCCATCGAAAAATAGGTAGTGCATGTTACAGCTGCTAACCCAGCCTGCAAAATGTTTATCCTTCAGTCTGATTTTCCAACTGTTGTTAGGGATTTGCTTACTACTGGTATCATTTATTTTTTGGCCATAAATTTGGCCCCTGTTACTTTGATCAAGCAGGCATCCAATATAATTTCGTTCTTCAACGAAAATATCAGCTGCATTGATGCTCCTTTGGCACTTGATGGCTATTGTTTCCAAAGTGAGTCCTCGTGCCTTATTATATAGCTTCCTAATATCGATTTTCTTGTCTCTGAAGATTATTTTATTGTGTGCTAGCCATATGTGCCACAACATAGTATAAGGGATTGCGTTCCAAACTCTTCTTGCTACATTGTTCTTCTTGCACTGCTAGGGTTAGTTCTTCTTCCATAGATATAGAAGATCGATGATGGTGTTGTGGGAACCCCAGGGGAGCTGGTCCTTTAGAAAGGCTTCTTTCCAGCAAGCAGTGGTGAAGGAGAAAGTGATGAAAATGTGCTGAATAGTTTCCTCAGTGGCTTGACAGTTTGGGCAGCGGGAGGGCCCAAGGATACCACGCTTTTTTAGATTATCAGATGTTAACACTTTCCCTTTCAGAAGTACCCATATGAAAAATTTGATTTTTGGAAGAGTCTCTGATTTCCAAACAGTTTTCCAAGGAGTCCATATGGGCATGGGCCGATCATTGTTATAGATTTGACGGTAGGTAGTTTTGACTGTGTATTTGGTGCCTGAAGGGTCCCAACAGAAGCAATCATCTTCATTTTGTTTGGTGGGGGCGATACCATGGAGCTGAAATTTTAATGCAATAAAAGGAACACGTTTCACATGAATGCCCCGATGCAATAAGTGCCCTGGGCCTTAACGCTTGGTTCCAACGCCAAGTCGCATGGTGGGGAAGTGGTTGAGGGCTTAGCCGAAGGGGGCTAAAGGCCTTAGTTAAAAATATTGTTTTTTATGATTTTTCAAGGACTTTCAAAGGATTTGAAAGCTTCTAATAAGGCAAAAAGGGAGTTTTAAACCTTATCAAAGGGGTTTTTATGAAGGGAATAAGGGAAATGAGGAAAAATATAGGAATTTTATGAGGTAAAAGCAGATAAAAAGGAGGTTAATTTTGAGTGGAAGAAGGGTGAAAATGAAGGGGGAAAATGGATTTTTTGCAGCAGTCTTTTCTTGAGGGAAAACAATATATTGTCATATTTAAGAGGGAAACAATAGTGAAGATTAACTCAAGGATAATTCATCTTCACAAGACTTCAGGAATTAACAATTTGGCAATAAAACTTGTTTCTTGAAGGCTTAAAACATGATTTAGCCACCATTTGATATGAAAATTTTTATAGGTGGCTAACAGGTCTCATGTGCGGGGTTGATGAAGAGGATGAAACAGTGTCGTAAATGGGATTTTGCTGGTGGAGGTATGGCGGTCCAAATGCAAGGCACAGTGATGCGCTTTCAATCTGCTTGTACAATTTGGTCATCCGGGAAGAGGGTGTCAACTTATATGGTAAAATTGAAATTATGCATGATGAATGGATTGGCATGAGGTGCTTCCTGAACTGAACTGGTATGGCCATAACATCACTTCTGTTGTGATATGGTCTATTGTGGGTGACGAGCGCCATGGACGGGAGGCTCTACCGACCACTTAGGATGTTTATCATATGCAAGATGAGGTGATGATAAACACGGTCAGATATGAGGACCCTATGTTTTATTTCTGATGGAGAAATGATGTAAGGATATGAAAATTTCTCTGGGACTCTATCATGCTAGGGGTAGAATGATACCTACTCTAGAACCTTCAACATATATCATTGTGGATTGTTTGCAGGCTTTTCCTGCAAAAAATACTACCTCAAGTGAAAGCATCTTCTTTATCAAATATTATTGAAAGTTATGAGATTTAAAAAAGAAGATGAGAGAGGGTATACCTATCGGCGCTGAAAAATTAATTTTTTTAGGAGTGTTAATGTGTGGCATTGCCTTTGTTTGTTATGAAGTGTTGATCACAGTGTTGCTTTCGGTTTGGTGATAAGATACTCTAAGCTCCAGTTTTCCCTTGGGACTTGTTACTTGGCTCCTAGCCTTAATTTCAGTTTGGGTTTCCCCCAGATTGAGATCATGGGGGGTGTTGCTGATTACTGTCCCCTGTCCATGATCTCCCCAAATGCAGATTACTGCTACCTAGGTGACGTTAGGTCAAAGACCCAACCAAGCCATCTATATTAATCGATGTGCCAGATAACTAAAGAGGATGAGGCAACCAGGTTCCCTTGTCCCTGGTTTTTGTACGGTGGCTTGGGGGGAGGAGGGAAAAATGGTTGTCTTTCTGGTGACTGTCGTTCCTCTTGTATGTACAGGATGACACGAGGTTCTTCTCCTGTAGACTGGTTGGATGGACCCTTTTGATAGGATTTCTCGATCGCGTGTAAGGCTTCCATATATCGTGAGATATCTAGAAAATGGTGGGTATAATGCCCATAATTGTTGCAGAGAGCGCATGTGTGATTGGTACGCAGCTCTTTGTCTTTACCTTTGGTGGTAGGTTCCTTTTTATGGGAACTTGGCATCGTGATTTTTGTCTCAGATCCAAGGAGTGGTTTTAATTCATATAGTTGTGGACAGATATGGGTAGGATGGCCTATAACATCGCATATCACGAAGACTGGTGATTCCCTTTGAATGGCGGGGGTCACCATTTTCTTTCCTCTCTTTGCAATTTTCTTGGTTGTGATCACCGATTTCACAATAGGAACCTCCTTTGTAGGGGCAGTCTCGACCGTTTCTTGGGTATGTGGGGGCTCCTTGCAACTGAGGGGCTTTAACCCTATTGCAGTAATGTTGGTGGCTCCTGTTTTGGAAGGAGGAATGAGGTACCAAACTGGGAATTCCAATGATATGTTGGGTGATAACAGTGTTTTCAAAACCTGTTAGGAGATGAAGCCAGCTGGGGGATAGAGAAAGGGCTTTGGGAGGTGGTGATCACCCATGTTAGTTATTGTAGCAATGCGCAAACTAGGCATAATGTATTCCATCGGTATATCAGCCTCTTGTCCATAGACTATCCTGGAAGGAGTTTTTCATGTTAGCTTCTCTTATTTGGTAATGTATTCCCATAGAAAAACAGGTATGCACACATCCAAATCATGACAGTTAGCATTACATATCTTCGTGAGAAGATTCTCCATAATCTTATTGAAGGCCTCTACCATCCCATTTTCCTGTGGATGATATGGTGTACTCTTCTGATGGTGTAACTTGAATTCGACAGTCAATGCTTGATTAGTTTTGTTCATAATTTTACAGCATCCAAACCTTGTCAAGATATTTTTAAAGATGAAGTGCGCAACTGTCTCTGCACTTTAATCCTTCATAGGTTGAGCTTTTTCCCATCTAGTCAAATAGTATGTAGCAATGATGCTATAGCTCACTCCAATATTCCTCCTTAGAGGGTTAATCAAACCTACAAAGTATATTTCCCATTTTTCAAAGGCCTAAAGAGTTACTTGTGGTTGTAATGGAATTTCATCTCTGCACAAGGGCCTCCTTGTCCTTTTACATACATCAAAAGTGCGGTAGTACTCCTTAGAATTTGTAATATTCCCAAATGGGAAATGCAACAATACAATGAATATTTGCAGGAAAATAACGCAGATCATCAAAGACAAAGCAGGAGGCCAATATGGATATATTTCATTCTTATTTAAAACAGCAAAATATATGTATAATATGGCCCATAAGATGCATAATAGGAAATACAAGTCTCCAATGAAAGAAAATCCTCAAAAAGAGGTGCTTAAACCATATATATAGACTGGAAAAATCATTACAACATTATTTTATTGGTCTGCAACAGCTTTAGATTACAAATTAGATATAGAGTAGATAAGTGCATGAAAATTCACATCTATAATAGATCCATACACTATATAGGCTCCTCTAAGACTCCCCCTTGGGGTTTTCAGCAATACACCATGTACAAGTAGTAGATGTAAGATCTAAGACTTGAGATCTGTAGAAACATTCAAATCTAGAAAGTGGATCTGATCTCATATAACAATAGAATGATCACATCCAACAGATCTCCAAAGTGAAGGGAAGATACCCAACACTGGAAATCCAACTCCCAAAATGGTGTGCCAAAAAACCCTGCACATGCACCTACAGGAATAACATAGATCTGGAAGTAAAACTACACTGTAGGGATCAAAATGTGGTTAGCATGTAGCCAAGATATGAAAATGAAGCCCAAGACATCCAATACTCTCCTCCCAATGGATTAGAAGCCTCCTCCACTGAAAAGGAGCACTGAAATGGCCTAGATATGAAAGATCTAGCCTCCACTTGCTGTAGATCATAAAGACAACCAAACCCTCAACAAGATCTATGTTGTATTTGAAATCAGAAGCTTGGCCTTTAGCTAGATAGTGGAATATGCAATAAAAAATCTTCCAAGGGCTACTTAATGGAAAGAGGTGGGATTCCCGACCAGGAACACCCAATGATAAACAACATTCATTCTCAGCTAAACAGCTAGAGAAAGATATATGTATAGATAGAAAATATATTTAGAAATATAATATCATCAACAACCTTCTAATGTTTCCATCCTCTTCCTTTTATAAGTTAGGAGCTTGCAAACCCTAAACCACTTCTAATGAGATCAATTCTTTCACACAAGCCACCTCCATCTAAAAATACACTGTGCCTCATTGATGCCCACTCCATGACAACGTTGTAGATTTGGTCAAGGTTGACCCAGTCAAAATGTTCCAGCCCCTTTCACACCTAAGGGTGTTTGATTTAACAGCCAAGATTTAGCCTTTTCACATTTGGCATTGTTTTATTCTTTATTAAGGAGTATTATGAACCTACTTTTCTCTTTTATTCTTTAAACAAATAAATAAAACAAAAATTAATATTCCAATTAGCTCATGACTAATTGGGAATATTACAGTCCTCCCCTCCCAAATGTTGCTTGTCCTCAAGCAACTGACAAGGTGAGTGTTGCAACTCTTCTCCTCCTCGATTGGTGACACCAACATGTGATAAGCTTCCTCCATAAGCTAAGCATTCACCAATCCATCCCTCCATGAATTTCTCCTCTAAATTTCTCATGAGATGTAAATAATCCATCCCATAAGGAGACAACAGCTCAAATGAAAAAACATGGTTTGCCCAATTTCCTCCCTGAAACATGTAGCATAAGATACATGGAGAATCTCAATCCCATATAACACATACATACCTCCCATCCTCCCTCCATAAATTCCCATAAAAAGTACAAGTACATCATCCATGTATGGGATCAAAATTACATAAATACAAACTGAAATTTGTTTATATGGAGGTGGGTCATAGTCCCACATGTGGAACCAATGTAGTGCATATCTTGACTGCATCAAGTCATGATGTCGTAAGTGGTTTCCCCACCACTTACTTGCTGCCCATGTCATCTCACTATCGCTGAAAGTGTGAGATTTTTGGTGCCTTAGGAATGCACCCATCATGAAATAAAATCTACCTTTGTCCTCCAAGGGAGTGGCCATGTTAAGAAATTTTTGTGGCCCAAAGTTGGCCATGAAGTTTATAAGGTAAAATACTCCTCCTTGGAGTCATGGCCTTCATATGCATGGTGAAATAATGAAAACAATAATCAAATGAAACATTATTTACATGAGCATATTCGTCACTAAAATTCCTCCTTAAACAAATGGAGTGGTGCATATATCTATCCCCTTCCTCAAAAAGAGAAAGAGATGGTTGAATTAACTCTTTCATAGAGTTATGTTGCTGCCCCATCTCCACATGGTACATGCATCTTTGAAAATTCTGATATATTTCTCCTTCAAATCCCTTCCAAGTGTAGCTCCTCATGATGATGTTGTAGAATCTCATGGAATGTGTATGGCTGAAACAAAACTCTTCATAGGCTCCTTATAGTAACTTCTCCTTGATCTTGGAGGATCTATATAAGAAGATCCTACCATGATGATAGATGACTCCTTCTTGGACTAAATAGCCCTCTTCATGTAGCTGGTCATCAAGTATCATGCATGTGTGAATATCCTTGGAGTAATCCACCAACAGTTGTGATTTCCAATATGGATCTAAAATCCCCAACAATGACAGCGCTGATGATCTGTCAACTAAAATGTCTATCATGTGGCTGCTCTCCTCCTTAACATTTCCCATGACAAAGGTACATGTTGGAAGGTTATTCCTTCCATGATTCTCCTCCTTGACATCTCCCATGCCAAAGGTGTATGATGGACGGTTTTTATTCCCTCCTTGCTTCCCTTATTGCATATGCACATGCTTAAATGAAGATGGAAGTTCTTGGAAGTTAGTCTCCCATGGAAGGTTATCATCTATCGAAAAACTCCTTGGTACCGCCAAAGTATACATGTGTGGCCACCATCTTCTATCATGTATGGGAGATTTCTCTCCAAGTGAGATTATCTCCTGAGTCTCCATAGCCAAGGACTACCCTCCTTGCCCGATGATGGTATCATCCTCCAATCTTGCAACATATTCCCTTAGCATAGTATGATATGAGAGAGTGGGTAATGGTGATAGTGGAAGAATATCTCCCTCCTCCTTGAGCTCACCCAACACTCCCAACATTGTGTTTTGGTATTATAATTCTCCCTTCCTTCCTGGATCCATGAATGGAGCATCAAGATGTGAGACATATTTCACCAAATCTGAATCAGGTGGCCTTGTAGGTGGTTTATCATAAGATAATGATGTCTCATGGATCATCCTCATGTGTATAATAGATGGGATCATCATATCCATGCTTCCACTGTGAAAATTCATCTATGTTTATTGTGTGGAAGTTTCATGATAATGGGGTAGCACTCTTAAGGATGCAAGAGTGCTTCTGATTGGAGAAATTTCTCCATCCTCACCTCCATGTAGTGGTAGATCATCTCCTACTATGTCAGTGTTGTGATCCCTCCTTTTTTCTTCTTCTTCTTCCTCCTCATCATCTGAGAAGACCTCTATGTGATGTGCTTTTCCAGCAGCACATCTATGTCCAGATGCCCATGATTCTTGGTAAGTGAAGAAAAGCTTCTTTCTTCTTAGATCTCTCCGGACATCATCATCAAGAGGTTTCTTGTATGATCTCTCCTTTGAGGGAGAAAATTTTTCTTCCTTTCCCTTTGAAGGAAAAGAGGGCTTATGATGAAAAGTTTCCTTTGCTTTTGGAAAGGCATCTTGAAGGTTTCTAGCCCTTTCAATAGCATCATGTAGCGTAGTGGGCTTGGTAGATTTAACCAACCCATGAAGAGGTTCATCTAAACCATCAATGAACATGTACACCCTTCTTGCTATAGACAAATCAGGAACCATAATAGAATGTCTTAAAAATTTAGAGATGTAAGTTTCTGTATTGCCTGATTGTTTCAACTTTGCAAGGCTCATGAATGGTGCCTCTAGATATCTTCTATCAAATATTTCCACCAGCCTTCCAGTGAAGTCTGGATAATCAGTCACATTGACATGACTCAATGTAGACAAGCCATGGAATGACAAGTCATGTGCTTCACCTTCAAGGTGCAACGCTCTTGATAGCCTCCATCTTTGGGACCTTGTTCAGCTGAAATTAGATGTCATGTTTTTCTACCCAAGATTTTGCAAAACACTTGGATGACCCATCAAAATTGAGTAAAAGGAATTCGCCAATAGTGTGGTGCCGATCATGATTCTAAATGAATCCACCACCTCTATGATGATTCCTTGGTCTTTTATTGTCCTTGATGTGAAAAAACTCTTGAAAACTCAAGTGGTATTTGAATCTCTGATTTTTAGACTCGTATTCTTCAAAATAGTCTTCAAGGGATTCATGCTCTTGAAACCATTCATTTCCCACAACCAAAATGATAGGCATAATAGCGTATTGGGAAACATGTGCATGATGCACGATTGATAATTACAGTGATGAAACATGCTAGAGCCTTCTCCATGATTAGATCCTTTAGGGGATTCCTTCATCCTGTCCATTCTCATGTCTTTGATCTCTCTAGCAAGGTCTTGCATATCTCTAAGAAGGATCTTAGGAAAATCCTTTTCTTCATCTTCACCTCTAGATAAAGGGGCTTTACCCTTGTCTTCATTGTCATTTGTGTAATCAAATTTCTTATGTCTTCTCTTTAGATACCTCTTCTCTCTGTTGGTAAAAGTCTCTTCTTCTTCAAAATACATATTGGCTTATTATAAAGCACAGGTTGTGTCAAGATGATGCTCTGATACCACTATAATATTCCCAAATGGGAAATGTAGCAATAAAATTCGAATTTGCAGGAAAAAAACACAAATCATAAAAGAAAAAGCAGGAGGCCAGTATGGAGACCTTTCATTTTTATTTACGGTAGAAAAATAGATGTATAAGATGGCCCATAAGATGCATAATAGGAAATACAAGTCTCCAATGAAATAAAATCCTCAAAAAGAGGTGTTGCAACCATATATATTGACTGTAAAAATCCTTACAACATTATTTTATTGGTCTACAATAGTTTTAGATTACACATTAGATCTAGAGATGATAATTTCATGAAAAGTGAGATCTATAACAGATCCATACACTATATAGGCTCCTCTAACAACCCCCGTTGGGGTTTTCAGCAATACACCATGTACAAGTAGTAGATCTCAGATCTAAGACTTTAGATCTGCAGAAATATTTAGATCTAGAAAGTAGATCTAATCTAATATAACAATAGAATGATCACCTCCAACATATCTCCAAAGTTAAGGGTAGATCCCCAACAATTGAAAACCAACTCCCCAAATGGTATGCCAAAACACCCTGCAACTGCACCTATAGGAATCACACAAATATGGAAGTAAAACTGCGTTGTAGGGACCAAAATGTGGCTTTCCTACAACCAAGACATGAAAATTAGTCCCAAAACATCCAATACTCTCCTCCCAATGGATTAGAATCCTCCTCCACTGAAAAGAAGCACTGAAATGTCCTAGATTTGAAAGATCTATCCTCCACTTGCTGCAGCTTACAAAGACAACCAAACCCTTAAGAGGATCTGCATTGTAGTTGAAAGAAGAAGCTTGGAATTCAGCCAGATAGTGGACTATGCAATGCAAACTCTTCCAAGAGCTACTCAATGGAAAGAGGTGCGATTCTCGACCAGGAACACCCAATGCTAAAAAAAAAATTTCTTAGCTAAACCGCTAGAGAAAGATATATGTCTAAATAGAAAATATATTCAGAAATATAATATCATCAACAACCTTCGAATTTTTCCATCCTATTCCTTTTATAAGTTAGGATCTTGCAAACCATAAACCACTTCCAGTGAGATCAATTCTCTCACACAAGCCACCTCCATCTAAAACTGCGTTGTGCCTCATTGATGGCCACTCCTTCATGACAACGTTGTATATTTGGTCAAGGTTGACCCAGTCAAAGTGTTCCAGCCCCTTTCACACCTAAGGGTGCTTGATTTAATAGCCAATATTTATCCTTTTCACATTTGGAATTTATTTATTCTTTATTACGGAGTATTATAAATCTCCTTTTCTCTTTTATTCTTTAAACAAAGAAAGAAAACAAAAAATTAATATTCAAATTAGCTCATGAATAATTGGGAATATTACAGAATCGATGTGCGCCATGGGCCACTGCAACCCAAATATTAAGATATTTTGCATAGTGTGTTTTCCATAGTAATGACCTCATGTGACACCACCATGTGCTTATTCTAGTATATTACATCTTTCAAATTCGGGAACATACCTCCTTAGAAATTCATCGACTCCGAGCTTGTATAATTGGCCTGTGATCAAGGTAAAATATGATGTGCATGAAACCAATTCTTTCTTCTTCTTAATTGTATATTTCACATGTGTAATTCTAGTGGTTAGAAAATGAATAAAATCTAAAAAAATTTCATCATCTATCTTAATAGAAAATAGATGCACATCTGATAATCCCTCCTCTAAATTAGTTGGTTCCTCCCCACTTTCAATGCATGATAAATGATCTGGTCCGACATTCAATCTTCCTGGCTTCACAATTACCTCAAAATCATATTCCTCGAATAATAGAAGCCATCTATAGATATTCCACCCCAAAAAATGCTTGTTCACCAAGTACTTCAAAGAAGAATGATCAGTGAACATCATAAAGTGACCTCCAAGAAAATAGTGACGAAAATTTTACATATACCATGGCTAACCCTTCTCACTCTATTGTGTAATAATTTCACTTAGCACTTGAAAGCTTTTGACTTGAAAATGTAATTGGAAGATTGATATCTCTAGCTCTTGGCTGCGCTAATACAACTCCTAGTGCGATACATGATGCATCAATGTGCACGTGGAATTATTTTGAAAAATCCAAGAATACCAAGATAGGCACAGTTACCATTTTATCCGTAAGCATATCCAAACTCTTATGGAAATCCTCATCCCAACAGAAAGTTGCATCCATTTTCAACAATTTCTCCATCGGTGTTGGAACAGGGTCTCCCACAAAGCTGCGAATCTGGTCCATTTTGTATATTTTCAATTATATTTAGTCTAAAGTAGGGGTTTTGGGGTGGGTCAAAGCCCCTAATGCATTTTAAGTGGGTCAAGGGTAGACCAAGAGTCCACAAACCATGGTTTGCAGACCATTGGATGCATAGGCTAAAGTAGTATAAATAGTTGAACCTTTTTGAGTCGATAGGTAGAGAATTAATAGAGCTTGAAACGAAGTACGAATTGCTAGATCTGGGTTGGGTTGTTTTGGGTTAGGACTCCTACTGGCTATGTGCACGGAGATCCTCTGTCCTGCTATGTGCAGACCCTACTGGCTGTGTGCGCAATTGGTATTTGGGGGAATGTATGAAGATTTTGATATATAATATATGTGAAGTATTGCTGAACCTTCTGATGTTATCTGGATCTGTTCTGTTATGATTAATTTGAAATAAGATTATCTAATTAAGTTGCGAACTTGTCTGTTTTATCTCTGTGATATAAAATCTTTGCATTTAGTATATTACTGTGATAGGACTGCAATTGCACTTGTTGATTGCATCTCTGTTAATGAATGCAAACTCTCTGTATTGATGTTACCAGCTACGATTATGATGTTTTATGGTTTTAATTGATGATGCACACGTGGATGTGAGCCTACTAGAACATATTTGATAAGAACTATAGGCTGGTTCTGTCTGGAACCCTGCGAATCACCCTTCTGCGGTATATGAATTGGAAATTTTGAAGTCAAATGCCACTCTGTTTGACTTACCTACCCTCTCCTAGGGTGCGGAAACCTAGTTCCAGCACCCTCCCATACTGCTTTAGGTGAGAATTTGGCCTGCACAAGAAGGTCACTACCAAAAGGGCGAGAAGTATAGGGGTTTGTTGGCAAACCTTAACCTCCGAACCTGGGTTAGGACCCCTGGAGCCAACAAATGGTTCCGTTGTCATGACTAGGAGCATTTTGAGAGAGGGATTGGGTAATGCTAAGGCCGTATTGGAAACTTGAAAGAAAAGAAATTGATGAATGGTTTGAACAACAAGTTCAGGAATTTGTAGTAAAAGAAAACCGCAGTAAGAGGTTGACCACCGAAGAGTGGAAGAATAGGTATATTTTCACAGAAATCTGCAAGATATTCTTTGTAAAAATTGCGATCGAGCTCCAGGAGTGGCTCATGAGGCTGGTCAAATTTCAGAAGTGTTGGAAGGACGAGCAGGTCACACAGTGGACCCCTAAATTGATCCAGTAGTTAGAGAAGACTGAGAATACCATTACTCGCACGGTAGATCATTCGGTGGATAGTGTGATAGGAGGATTTGTGACTGAGTTTGCGATTGATCAATTTTTGTCTTACTCAAAAGCGGAGCAAAGGTTCTTCAAGGGCTTCTGGGGTAAGTTTCTAAAAAAATATGTTGTTACTGATTAAGATCTTATTATGCGAAAAGAGTGTCATGTGCAGCTATACTGAGTGAATGAGCTCCGATCAAAGTGAGGGTACAATGGGCAGTGACAAGTACTATATAACTAATCAAGAGGGAGATCGATCTGTCTATATTCCGGTGACTAATTTTTCCACATCAACACCATCTTCGAGCTCGTGCAGGGGCAAGAACTCACCTATGCCACCACCAGAAGATGATATGAATTCACAGATGAAGTTACCCTCCTTCAATGGTGTAGGGGATGAAGATATGGATCGGTTCTAGTTTGTCGCAGGGTCTGTATGAATTGCACAAAATGTAGTAAGTGACGCTATTAAAAGAGAGGAGTTGTCTCTTGATTTTGGAGGAAGGTCCCTGGACTGGTACATGGGATACCTAGACCAGCATAAGAATGCAAGCATTGAAGACATTAAGGATGCCTTGAAGCAACAGTTCAATAAGCCTAAGGCCTACTTCCAGATAGTGAATGACCTGAAAGATTTCAAGCAAGGTCCATCTCAGTCGGTATGGGAAGTTGATCAACGATTAAAAAAAGTAATCAGAGAAGGAGGATTCTGTTAGCCATTAGTACTTTTGCTAATATCAAAAGTTGAATAAGTTGTAAAATCCTAGATTTCTAGAAACAATATTTGAAGAAACATTGTGAGTTCTAGAAATCTCACTGCCTTCATTATCGTAAGCCTAATTGTGTCACTATAAAATTTATCTTTTTCCTTCTCAAAATTACCTTTCTACAGAGAAAAATCATTTTTCTTGACCTGATTTTCCCAAATTCATCCCCTCACTTGCACTCTCATTCATCCCCATTTTTCCCTCTAAAAATTCCTCCCTCATTCACCATTTTCCTCTAAAAAACCTTAAAAAACAATGTAAAAATCCTTTTTTGACATTGTTTAAGCCTAACTTATAGCCTATCGGACCCTTCAATTTTGCATAAAAAACCCAATTTTTATGCTAAAAGCACCCTTTGCACAAAACATGTCTTTAAGATCCCTCTGGCTTAAAGCCCCGACCCCTTTCCCCATACGATCCTCACCCCAACCTTCCACTATTCCCTTAAGCCCCTCTCCTTCTCAGCCTCCAATCCACTTTACCGTGCATAAGACAAAAACCTTATTCCTATTCTTAGCCCCTGCTCCATTTAAAATATGCCTCCTCTCCTTTCATTTTTATAACAACCCCGAAATTTATTATAAGAGCCCAAAACTTTGGAAAATTTAAAATGGAGGCCCCCTCCTTTCTATTTATCCTACTCCCTTGGTCAGGCCATCTCCAGCATAGATCTGGAGCCTCACGCTCTAATCCGATGGTCATTTCATCACTGCCCATCACTCCACCCATTCCTTATATAACCCCGAACCACCCAAAAATTTCTACCACGTCATCACGCCTGGGCCCCACCTCCCAAATGTACACCTCAGTCCCCGAAGTCCCCTGCACCGTTGATCTCACTTCTCAAGATCTGACAGCTCGAATCCAATATCGTGTAAGCTTTTGCAAAAGGGTTTAGCAACCCCAACCCGCACAAAAAAAGTTGTTTCACCCTAGACACGTGTCCGACGCTGAATGTAATGTTCCGAAATTTGCACATAGCAATTTGGAACATTAGATCTTGCTACTTTCACTTAGAAGAGGAATAAATGGGTAAGGAGGCCCATGAATAATAGAATATGAATAATTTCCACCTTATTAAGGAAGGGAATCACTTCAGGAGCTGAAATTTACACTTACAAGTGTGAACAAGGAAAAAATAGATGAGGACATAGTCACTTTTGACTAAGTCAACATGCATTCTTGAGGAGGAAGAGATCACCTAAGAAAACTGGTTCAATGTGAACAAGGATTAGCCTAAGACACATATATAAACTAGATTGAAGATCCCTAGTGTAAAAATAGGCATTGGAGGTGGATTATTTTACCAAGTCAACAGTGCAACCACAAGAGGAGGGAAGCAAGCTAGGGCAGTGCAGTTTTGAAAGAGGAAGCTTCATGAAGAAGTCACTTCAACGTTGTGTGGGGTCCGGGGTGAGGAGGCTCACCAAAGATAAAAGGAAGGCATAGCATTGAAGGGAAATCATTCATGTATTTAGCTACTTTGGTCTTGAGACCACTTCCATGCTTCAGCTATTTAGCTGGAGTTGTGGCACTGCTTAGTGCAAGGAATTCCTATGCGGGAATTCCATCCTCTCTTTAGATCAGCTTGCTTAAGGGATAAAAGGTGAGTGTTTTGAGCTTAATTTCTATATTTTTCTTGAGGCCATTCATTTAATTTCAGCCAAAACATAGTCTCCTTCAGTAAACTACATATTTTATGCAAGAGCAACAGCAGTAGAGTTGCATCCTTTGATTGTATGCTTATCTTTGAGGAGGAGGTGCTTATTTCCCTCCCGGAGCACCAATAAGAAGGCCTAAGGCCATTCTCTATGTTATTCAGAATTTATATGTCATATTCAGTCATTTTTAATATATTTTTGTAGTGAATTACATTATTTTCTGCAGTGCTGCTTTGTACATGCATTTTACAGGAAACCTTACCAGGTGCCTTGTTTTTACTGTATAAGTGATTAAAACTCCATTTATTTGTTGTATTACTAATATAAACATATGATTAGACTTATTCCATAATTTTCTGTAGAAACCCTCATGAAAATTACACTCTCACAGTATTCAGATTTTTTTTTTAACAAAGTCATGGGAAATCAATGTTTTCTAGCCTAGTCGGGAAAGGAGGAGTTGTTTAACATATCTAGAAGTATTATTTTGATCTGAAATTACGAAAATGGGTCCCTCTTGACCTAATATATCATATCCAGCCATTTCCCTTTCTTATATTTATGCTCATTTCTGAAAACAACCTTTTTAGGGCATAAAATCCCCTTTTTCCCCACTTTCCGGATCATGAAACAAAATACAAGTTTCTGATGTAATTAAAAATTATTTATATGTGTTTATTTTGTATATTTTAATATTATTCATCATAATGGGACCATTATACAACTTATTCATTGCTAAGTTATAGATTTGGAACATTACAGTGGTATCAGAGCACCTTTTTTGGCTCAGCCTGTGGCCTTCAAGCCCATGAAAGAAGAAGAATATCAAAAGAAAAAAATTATGGAGAGGATGAGCTTACTCTCATCCATTTTCATATCCAAGAAGAAATAAGCAGAGAAATGCACTGAAACTCCAAGAGGGTTTCAAGGAGGAGAGAGTTGTAGTGAGATCTCTAGGAGGTTTCAAGAAGCAGAAGAAGATGCATGCACTTCCTATTATCATAGAGGAAGTGAAGAGAAATAAGACCACTTGGAGCTTGATATCCTAAGTGGTTATTTGGAATAATACAAGTTCCAACCTAGGGCTTTCAAAGAGACCCTAGATTTTCCTCAGTTTATTCAACTGAGAGAAGAAATAAGACCTTGCAGCAAAGAAGAGATCAAAGGCAATAGATTCTTATTGTATAAATTTGATGGGTCAACTACAGCAAGAGCTTGGGCAAGAAATATTGAGCCATTATTCATACTTCATCAAGTGGAAGAGAGGGAGGCAGCAGAAGTTGCAGCGCTGCACCTGGAGGGTGAAGCCAATGCTTGGTGGTGCAGTCACTTAAGCTACACAATAGTGACTTATTTTTTTGAGTTTACTCAAGAGCTGATAAGAAAATTTTATGGAATGAGATTAGAGGAGAGTAGATCCACACCACCATGGGATGAGGCAAGTAGTAGTGCTACCATGTCCTTGAGAGAGCAACCTTCTACACCAGCAGTTGGATCAGCCAACACATTGAAGAGAGGACCTCTTGTAGCCATGGAAGATGTCCTAAGGGCTCACAAAGGTATGCATAAGTTTCCATGTCTTAACATTTCAGAAAAAATTATGGAAAGGGTCGGAGATTTGCTTGCATATGGCCCAGGATCAAATGATATTGCTGAGATAAAGCAGCAGGATTGCACTGCGTTGTGCAAGCTTGAAGGGTTCAAGGAAGATTTGAACTCTCAACCTCATGTATCACTGATGAGTTACACACAACCCTCGAGGTTGGAGTGTGAATAATTAGAGGTTGGAGTGAACTTTGCTCCAAGCAAATTCATGCAGAACCACATGTTCATCCTAGAGTTGACACATGATATATCCAAAACACCCTGGAGGAGGTTTACAACGTTGTCAAGAGGTAGCAGCAAGGAGGCTTTTCTTTCAGCCCCTTTGGATCCTTATGGGTCCAATATAATCATTGGTGAGAGATATTTTCTTGGAGATCTCCAAGGATTTTCATTTCAACCTCTTATGAAATGCAAAAAGAAAAATCTGATATGGGAGGATGGTAGACCTCATTTGAGGAATGCCAAGATGTAGCAAGCTAGGAGGCATCCACATGGAGTTGAGTGGATGTGGATGACAGGCAAGATATTGGTAAACCTCCTGCAAGTCTATGACACTGGGCAGCAAGAGGCAATGCTGCATCTGCTACTCTTGAGAGATTTTGGTCACTCTATGACATGTCCTTTCCCATGGGATGAGAAGGGGAAGATAGATTGGCAGGATACTTTCATAATGGGGAAGCAAGGAGTGTGGATGCGTTATGGTGATGTGATAATTATGTTTCACCACATAGGTTATATGATGGAGGTATGATGAGGCAAAAAAGTCATTTGCTGCTTTGGAGGATTGGGAGAGACCAAGGACAAAATTGCTCTCACACTTGGCATGATGATGCAAGAGTAAGGAATGGCACTAGTATATTGCAAAGAGTAGCCCCTCCATATTGGGAGGATCTCTGCATGTACAACAAAATTTTGGGAAGAGTATTTGACACAATCTATGTGAAATAATTGAGCTTTGAGATAACAGTAGCATTACTCTAAGGGCTAGCAGTGTTGTCACTTAGGAGCTTGGATTACTTGCTAAAGTGTTCCCTATACCACTTCACAAGTAATGCACCATGGGAGCATGTAGAAGATGGGCATGAGAAAGTAGTGGATGAGAGTATCCCTTACTATGTTTTGACCTTCTTGGCTTGGGTTCACAAGCACAAGGAGAAAGGTCTACATGCAACATTTGTGGACTTTCCCTCCATGCATTTTTATGCATACCATCCTTCAATGGAGGAGTTCACTTGGGAGGGCATTCAATTGAATGTATATCAGCATATGGAGAGATGCAAAGCCTGGAAGATTAAGGAAATGTTAGCACAACCACTTCCCTACTCACCTCTAGCAAGGGAGAATTTTCACTTGAGCCATTTCAGCTCAATGACCGAAGTACATGATGGAGGAGGTAAAATTTCGTTTGGTACTTTACACTTCCTTATCTATATGAGCAGCATATCATACGAAGAATGGTATTTCCTTCTTGCATATTATATTTTTATGTACTTGAGGCCACTTGTAGCGTTTATGATGGCCATTCTATTTCTCGACTGTGGAGGAATGCCACATGGTTTTCGGTGTGCATCATTGGCACCAAATTATGCTTTCATGATTTCCTTTTGTAAAATGGATGTGGCAGCAAACAAGTGGCTGAAATAACACTTATTTCACTATGTATTGATGCATGCAAAGAATGCCCTTCATTGTTTCCATGTTTGGGACTATGTTCTACCTCCTTGTTTTCATATGCTTATGCTTCCATATTATGCTGCTAAAACATTGATTGTAGGAAGCACCATTGGAGGAGTGGTGCAAGAGGTGAAGAGGCCAAATGAAAATATGATTCTTCACATTATACAAGCTATATATTTAAGAAAGAACCAGGGGCAGACCTTGATTTCCATGCTTTATAACTTGCCTTCAAGTGAGAGGACTCATTTGGGAGGTTTGAGTTCTTTGAGGAGACACCTCATGGGTGTCGGATTTTGATGGGGTGGCTTGGGTATTTCTTGAAGACCGTTATATCTCAGCCATATATCAGCAGCAGCCCCATATATATAATAAGTGGAGAGAGAAGAAAGAAGAGATGCACATTTCAACTCCACACAATCAGCTATGCAGCCCACCTTCTTTGCAGGAGCTCAAGGTGGAAGAGATCTTTCATGAGTTGCCATATTGGAGGGTGAACCATCTTGTTTGGTTGATAGCTTGGGGAGTAGGAGACTCAAAGGGGGATGATGAATCCAAATTTACATCAGCCCTCATGCTTCAAGAGGACCTTCAAACAGCCCATTGTTTCTTCCATAGATGTTTCATGGTCACAAATGTCAGCGATTTAAATGGCTTACACACTTGGGAGGAGCAACTTGGAGATATATTGATGATGCAACACCTTGATCCTTGGGAGACTTCATCTTATGAGGTTGCTACATGGGAGAAGAGGATTCTCTTCAGTCCTATCATTTCATTTTCTTGAGGACAAGCAACATTTGGGAGGGGAGGACTGTAATGTTCCCAAATTTGCACATAGCAATTTGGAACATTAGATTATGCTACTTTCACATAGAAGATGAATAAATGGGTAAGGAGGCCCATGAATAATAAAATATGAATAATTTCCACCTTAATAAGTGTTACACCATTTTTTGGTCATCTAACCTATTATCATTAGATGGACCCAAGTACACCATGTAAGACCAATTTTACCCTAAGTAAAATTGCCTTCACTATGTTAAATAACTTAATAAACCACATTTATTAGGTTGTTTATGGTCCAAACAGGAAACCCCAAAAAGAAATATTAAACAAACCTATATTTGTTTGATTTTACTCATGGAATAATTAATTAAACCATAATTTAATTTTTATTCCCAGTCATGTTTAACCCAAAAACAAAGAAATTAATTAGATAAACCTTTATTTATCTTATTATTTTCTAGGAATAATTATTTAAATCTTATTTATATAATATTCCTTGTTAAATATGACCAAATCACCCACAAATAATTAAATAAATCATTTTTTATTTGATTATCTTCCAACCACTTCCTTAAAAAGATAAATAAATCATTTATTTATTTATTTTTGACTAATCAAGGGATTTGACCCAAGTCAAATACCTTTTCCCTCCAAAAAATATAATAAAATATTCCATAAAAGGTGGATCTAGATTTGGTTAACATTATTTTAATCATGCACCAAGATCTAGAATGACCCAATATTTTGTTATAAATAGGAGGTTTTTTCCTACGATTCTTCACCTTTTGTTGCCTATTAGATCACTCTGGATCTATACACTTGGTCACATTTTTCCATCATTTGCTGTGTGAGCTCCCATTGAGCTCTATTCTTTGCATTGGGTTTTCTACACCAACAAGAGAGAGAAATCTTAGATCTGAAGTGCTGAGGACTTCCAAGAACCCATCCCACTAAGGAGAATTGGATACGCCTTCTTGTTTTCCTCCTAGGTGCCCAATTAATACAAAAATTCTTTCAAAAAATTGTTCTTGTCTTGTCTATTGGTATATGGAGCAAACCCTTGTTTTTACTGCTTAATGTCTTTCCATGCATAGATCTGGTTTTTTGCAGCTCTTTTCTTGTTCAACTAACCGCAGATTTGAAGATATTGGCAACCACTTTTGTTGTTAGGGCTATTAGTTATGCGTAGCTAAAGTGGTCCTTTTTCGTACACTTCGACAAAGGATTCATACTAACAAATGGCGACTCCACACGGGTTTTAAATTACGACCGCCGTCGTTTTTCATATTCCTGCATATCCAGCTACTTCAGACCCTAGGGTTTCTTTTCAGCTGTTTATTTTTCCTATTTTTATGTTGTTTTTCTCACATAAAACCCTAAAACATTAAAATTTTTAACTTCCGTGTGTTTTTGGCCCTATTGCGCAGGTAAGCGACATCAGCCGCAACTGAGACGGCAACTTTTCCGAAAATCTGCCGCCGAGACAACCGGAACGGGAGGTCACACTTTTCAGCCCAAAAAATGCAACCTGGACCTCCAGGTCGCACTTTTCAGCCTCTTTTCTGCGACCTGCACTGAAAACAGGTCATAACCTGCGACCTGCCAATTTTTCCGTGGTTTTTCTGTAATTTTTATGGGTTTTGCTGAAGCTTATGTCAGGGAATTCCAACCTCTGTCTCAGCCCGCTTTGACCTAGTTCTGATATGTTTTTACTCATCTAAGTGGGAACCTAGCCCCCTAGGGCTTCAGTACCCTCCACTTTTTGTGGAAGAGTTTTAGCTGTTTCAGCCGTCTGTTTTTCAGAGTTTCAGCCTTCCCTTTTCCAGATCTGATACCTCCTTTTCAAATCCCTTTAAATCAGCCTTTCTTCCTTTCAAATCACCTCTTGTCGTTTTGTTTGGACCTCTCTTTAGGACCTCCTCCCTGTCCTTTCCGCTTTTTGCTGATTTCCTCCCTTTTTCCAGCCACCTTGCCTCTGTCTCTTGGCTGTGATCTGCACCTCTTTTCAGTAGCTTTATCCTTTAGATCCTTGTCCCTTTTGACCTTAGATCTATTGGCCTCTTTTCCGTGTGTTTTGACTAGATTTTTTCCCCTTTTTTAGACTAGTTTTGAGAGACCCGCCTTCTTGGGTTAGATAGATGCAAAAGTAGCTGTTAATTTTCTGTTATTTCAGCATTATATACTGTTCTCTGCAGATTTCTTTTCAGTTACACAGCACACTTTTTTTTCTTGCTCTCAAAACGAAAAGGGTTTAAAAATTAAAATTAACACACGCCACACACTGACCCTAAGTGAAGAAGTGCCTGGTTAACATCGCCTGGAAAAGACTCTAAAATCAATTGTCACTGCACATTTTCTGCCCTTGACCTCACTTGATTCTGTCCCTATTGCCCTTGTTGGTTTCCTTCTTCCTGTCATCATTGCGCCCCCAAGGCGCCTTTCCTGGAGACTTCTTGGCCTTCACCCTCAGTTTCCGGTCGATTGACCTGCTCCGTCCCGCCGTCGTCGAGCCAGTCCTCCTCCGAGTTCACACTCCTACTCCTCTTCTAATTCATTGGGTTCCCCTTTTACTTCTGGTTCTCCCCCTGTCACCTTCACTATGTCTGGTCCAGGGCCTAATGCTAGCGGTAATCCCGGCCCTAATGCCGGAACCACTACTAGCAGAACCGCCACAGGAACTACCTCGGCTGCGCCCTTGCTCCCCTTCTTGGCAGGCCTCAGCCTCCCCGATTTGGACCGGTTGATAAACAACCCTATACACCATGACGCTAGTTGGCCTGCTATGCCGACAAAGCTCCCTTCAGACATCCCAAAGTTTGAAGGCCGTGTTGGAGAAGATCCTTCAAATCATGTTCGATCTTTCCACATGTGGTGTTCATCTAACTCCATTACCGATGAATCTGTTCGTCTTAGATTGTTCCAACGCACGCTTACAGGTGAAGCTTCTAAGTGGTATGTTGATCAGCCCACTTCCTCCCATACCACCTTTGCAACTCTTGCCCGGGCTTTTTTATCTTACTTCCAGCTTCCCCTTCCTTATGACACTGGTATCGAACTCTTGACTTCTTTCCGTCAATCATCTGTGACCCGCCTATCCGATCATGTCCAGGAATGGTGGAGAAGAAAGAGCCTATGTCAATCTCCTACCTTCGAAGACCGTGTCTACATGGACTAGTTCCTTAGATCTCTCTTGTCCCCTATCGGGAAAGATGTCGCATCACATTTTCCTCAAACCGAAGAAGATGCCCTCCAAATGGCATTAAAGTATGACCTGATCTACGCTCAGACAGGTTATGATCCTACTGTCCTACCTGATCTCCCCAAACCCGGTGATGCCCATACACCGGGGGCACCTCATGCCACCGACAGTATCGTTGGATCTATCTCTCATCCATCCGCTCAACCTCTCATGAGCTATGGTTTTCCTGGGGGAGGGGGCACCACTTCCTGCACTTCTCCCCCTCCCGGTAGCACGCATCTAGGATACGGCATGCCTCATCCTTTCGCCCAACCTCCTGCTTACCTTAATGTTGCCCAACCTAACCATTACCCTTCTCTGCAGCCCGGTGTGCCAGCTCCTCCAGCATATGCGCTTTCGCCTCCCTTTCCTTCTCAACCCCTGCAACAACAGTCACCGCCCCCTCAAGAGCAGGTGGATGCACAGCAGGGATTCATGGCTACCCAACCACCTGACGGACAGGTGGCCCCTCAACCTTCCCCTTCTGGTTCCTCCAATTACCAGATCCTCATGATGAACTCTGATCCACCTCTAACCGTCGACCTTAACCTTCAAACTCGGTCTCGCCAGTACCCCAAGCCTCCTGCTCAGTCTGCCCCCGAGCCTCCTTCTTCAGGTTCTATAGAGCCTCTTTCGACATCCAGTGGCCCCTTACATATCCCTCAACCCAAATTTGAGGTTCATACCAAGATTCCTAAGGGACCATTACATCGAAACGCTGCTTCCGGTCGAGCTGCTCATTCGTATAGCATAGTAGATGATTTGGCGCAATCTCCTGCTGCCATTTCCACACTGGAACTCCTCCAGTCGTGCCCTTCCCAAAAGAAGGCTCTACTATCTTCCGTGGGCGCTGTAGATCCTGCTGATGACCAAATGATTGTTTTCGACGCCACTCAATCGGACCATCCCCCTCTTCCTGCTTCCGTCGCCTTCCAAATCCCAGTCAAAATCCGGAACGCCAACGTTTCACGGTGCATAATTGATGAGGGGGCATCCACCTGTGTGATGTCCGCTTTGGTTTGGAAGCAACTCGGATCCCCTGAGCTGGCCCCTTCCACGATCACCCTTCGAGCATGGGACGGCCACGCCTCCCAACCCATTGGCCTTTTCCGTAATTGTCCTATCACCCTCGCTGGTAAGACTGTTTGCGTTGACGTCGAAGTCATAGACACCCCGCTAGACTACAACATTCTATTGGGGCAAAGCTACACCTATGCTATGTCTACTGTCCCATCCACGGTTTTCCGCAAGATGTCTTTCCCCCATAATGGAAAGATAGTCACCATTGACCAGTTGACATATCATGAGCCAAAATCTCAGACCTCACCTGAGACGACCATCTCTTCTGTAGCCAACAAGCAAACCATCGATTCCTTGACCAGTGTCTCTCCTGGCGTCTACAAAGACTCCTCTTTGCTCGAAACCTTCCCTGGTCTTCCTCCTCCTCCTATCTCTGACCCCAGCTCATCGAATGTTTGCATGATGCAATCGTCTCGGGCTGCTCTCAAGCAACCTGCTTCGGCTAGTCAGCAACCTTGCCTTCCGCAACCTGCTCCTAGCCCTTCACCTGCAGTTGGTAGTCATGAGCCTCTTTATCCTCTTGGCATGGTTCCTCCAAGCCTTAGCCATTTAGGAGCCATCCCACCTGGCCATTACCCCTCTGGTCAGATACCGTTCCTAGCTCCCCCACCAGGAGTGTACACGGTACCGGTCATGGCCACCCTCTCTCTTCCTAACTTGACCCTTGGGATTCCCATTTGGTACCTTGATCCTCTAGCCCCCACCTTGCATGGTCAACCCAAACCTTATATTGCTTTGACCCTGGTTCAACCGGTCCCCATACCTTCTCCTGCTGCATCAATGCCTTAGTCACCTCAACAGGAACCACCTTCTGTTGCGACCACTTCGGGTAAGAAGGGAAAAGCTCGCAAGGGGGCATCAAAGGACAAGGCTGCCCCGAAAAACCCTGCTCCTCCTCAGCCTCCAAATCATACCATCCAGTGTGCTTTGTGTGATGTTGTCGGTCACGCTTCCCATACCTATCCTGCATTGCTTCATCTCAAGCCCATGGTTAATGTCACGTTCCCTGAGTCCACGGTCCGAGAAGCTTCTGTTCCTTCCACGACCACGGCCAAGAACTCCAAGACTATTCACACCAACCACCCCTATGCTTTGTGTGATCTCCATGGCCATTACACCCATATTTGTCCCCGCCTCGAGGACTTCCGCACCTCTATCGCCGCGGTCCACCAATTCGAGGCCAAGCGCAATGAGTCCACCTCTCCCCTATTTGCGCATTCTGCTTCAGCAGAACTACCAGATATGACTTCTCCCATTGACATTCCCCCTCATGAAGTCGATATGACAGAGCCTTCGTCCAGCATTTTTTACCTATCATCATCCATGAGACCCTCGGGGAACATTCCATCTGAATCCTCCCCTGTTGTTTCTCTTGACCTTCCTTCAGCGATCATCTTGGGCTCAACATCGATAGATCCTTTATCTACTTACTCTTCGGTCACCCCTTGTGACGATGCGCATGTGAACCTCTCTTCTCATGATGATGATTCAGGTCACTTCACCACGTCAGGTGGTCTTTCTTCCACTAGTCACCCCATCTTCCATCGCGATGACGACATTATGGAAAAAATCCCCACCCCTGACGTTATCTATTCCCCATTACATCGAACCCATGCGTTCACACCACATCCACCTTGTGGCCATTACATTGAAACCCACTGTTTGGGTAAGGGGGCACCCACATTTGAGAGACCAAGAGAAGCAATTCTCCACAACTCTCCTAGTGGATCTGGTCGTGTTGACTTTAGTCCCAGTATTCTTCCACATTTAGAAGAACCTCTAGAGTCCCATATCACTTCAGATCACTCTAGGGATGATACCCCTTATCGTTCCCTCATCTTACATCAACAACCCAGTCTCTTAGACATTATTTTTGACCAACCTATAGCTTTTCTACGAGAGCATCAGTTCATTATCTCCAAATCCTCTTTTTGGGATAGTGACACTAGGTATGCCAACCCGGAGACTTAAAGTCCATTTGATCCCTATATGCAGTACCAAAAGAGATTGGTAATCCTCCATTTCCTTTCTCAAAATGCATAACCATAACGAGAACAAATGGCACACCACATCATTTAAATATGTTTAGATTCCCCTTTTTCTAAATACATTTTGGCATGACCACACCATGCTCGGGGGCAACTATGCCCCTCAACCATAACCCTCCTCACCTCGTTTTTGGAGAGGAGGTTGTCTTACCAATCGAGTGTGAAATCCCTTCCCTACATCTGGCCGTTGAAATTCTCCCTGACACCCATCCTCTAGAACAACGACTTATCATGCTTGAGCGCGCTTCCGAAGACCGCCATGTTTCCTTGCAAACCATGGAAGCGGCCAAGAAACGCACCAAAGCTCAGTATGACCGAAAAGTCCATCCTCACACTTTTCACGAAGGCGACCTTGTTCTAGTATATGACTAGGCCCATGATGTCCTTGGTCATGGGAAGTTCAACTCATTATGGCTAGGCCCTTACATCATCAGTAAGGATCTCAGTAAGGGGGCATACCTGTTAGCGGATTTCGAAGGCCATCCCCTTCCTAATCCTCGCAATGCACTCTATCTTAAGAAATATTACCCTTAGCATTTCCCTTATGAAATGCATGTTTTATTTTCTTTTGGATAGCCAGCCTCTATTTTTTCATTTTTCTTATTCGCTACTTCACCCAGACCCATTTTGTCCAAGAAGGGCCACTTCACCTCCACTTTAAATCGAATTTCCTCACTTACGACACTTGTATTTGGGGCACCACTTCGCCCCCATACTTTTCCATGTTCGTGTCGATTTTCGTCATGAGTTCCCCCCTTGTACTCATGTTTTCATGGTCCCCCATTGGGCCTTTACTGTGTGGCAGCACCATCAAGTCGCCCTTGTTTAGTGCATCCAAGTTGAGTCATCATCGCATTCATGGAGTCTATCCTGAGTCCCTTTGTACCCCACCGTAGCCCTCCATCCTTCATTGCTTGGTCTCTCTCTTGTGTCACACATTATGACCTTCAGTCCCACTGTCCCCTATCCCTTATGATATTGTGTCAGTCGCTGCCATGTCATTCATGACCTTTATGCTCTAACAAGGGAAATTTTCCATTCGCTACTCAGTCCTTTCCATTTACCTATCATCATCAGTGTCAGTCTGTCCGTCGCTCTACTATTTTCTCTCACGCCTTAGTTGAGGATTTCTCATTGCCTCACCTGTGGCGGACCTCCTTCTATTGACATCAGCTCATTCATTCCAGAAGCCAAGTCTAGAGGGCGGTGTACCTTGGTTCCAGCTTCCACTCTTGTTCGGTGCCTCGGATCAGGCAAAGGAATCTCTCATTTCCCTTTGACTTGATTGTTTCTCCAGCTCCTTTTAGCACGACCGAGATCCGTATACTTGATGGTTCAGTGATATAGCAGCAGCTCTTGATGATTCCTGGGTGTGTGTGAGATGTCTCAATCCTCATGAGGGGGTAGCCCTACAGGTAGCCCCCCACATGCCCGGATGACCTCTTCCTTGCAGCCTTCGATGCAGCTCCAGATATTTAATGATGTTGGCCTTAGCCACTTGCAGCGCCTCTTTGATTTGCATGTATCAGTTAGATTTTGTGAGCCCTTCCCCATTTACAGGGGGAATTTGGGTTGTATTTATCTCATGTACTTAGATATTATTGTACCAGTCTTGGCTGTTATCCCAGGCACAGCATGTATGTGGGATTCCTCATTGTATTTTTATCTGGCTCATGATTATGCCGGCTGTACTCTATGGTTCGGTCCCTTATTTATTGGACACACTATTCTTTTGTACTTTGTCTCGGTGGGCATAGGTATGCCTCCCCCGCCGCCTTCAGCATAGGTACCCTCTCATAAAAAGAGACTTGTCGCACCTGCGAGTCTCATCTCCTCAGGGTCTAGTTCTTCAGTACGCTATCTACCTTGCATTTCTCTCTCTGACTTCCCTTTTGTTGTCTGGTGATTGAGTTCTTACAACGTACTTCGATCATATGATTTTATCCTGACACTCGCACGCTGGGGGGCAATCTGTTACACCATTTTTTGGTCATCTAACCTATTATCATTAGATGGACCCAAGTACACCATGTAAGACCAATTTTACCCTAAGTAAAATTGCCTTCATTATGTTAAGTAACTTAATAAACCACATTTATTAGGTTGTTTATGGTCCAAACAGGAAACCCCAAAAGGAAATATTAAACAAACCTATATTTGTTTGATTTTACTCATGGAATAATTAATTAAACCATAATTTAATTATTATTCCCAGTTATGTTTAACCCAAAAACAAAGAAATTAATTAGATAAACCTTTATTTATCTTATTATTTTCTAGGAATAATTATTTAAATCTTATTTAGATATTATTCCTTGTTAAATATGACCAAATCACCCACAAATAATTAAATAAATCATTATTTATTTGATTATCTTCCAACCACTTCCTTAAAAAGATAAATAAATCATTTATTTATTTATTTTTGACTAATCAAGGAATTTGACCCAAGTCAAATACCTTTTCCCTCCAACAAATATAATAAAATATTCCATAAAAGGTGGATCTAGATTTGGTTAACATTATTTTAATCATGCACCAAGATCTAGAATGACCCAATATTTTGTTATAAATAGGAGGGTTTTTCCCATCATTATTCACCTTTTGTTGCCTATTAGATCACTCTGGATCTATACACTTGGTCCCATTTTTCCATCATTTGCTGTGTGAGCTCCCATTGAGCTCCTTTCTTTGCATTGGGTTTTCTACACCAACAAGAGAGATAAATCTTAGATCTGAAGTGCTGAGGACTTCCAAGAACCCATCCCACTGAGGAGAATTGGATAGGCCTTATTTTTTTCCTCCCAGGTGCCCAATTAATACAAAAATTCTTTCAAAAAATTGTTCTTGTCTTGTCTATTGGTATATGGAGCAAACCCTTGTTTTTACTGCTTAATGTCTTTTCATGCATAGATCTGGTTTTTTGCAGCTCTTTTCTTGTTTAACTAACCGCAGATCTGAAGATATTGGCAACCACATTTGTTGTTAGGGCTATTAGTTATGCGTAGCTAAAGTGGTCCTTTTACGTACACTTCGACAAAGGATTCATATTAACAATAAGGAAGGGGATGAATTCAGGAGCTGAAATTTACACTTACAAGTGTGAACAAGGACAAAATAGATGAGGACATAATCAATTTTGACTAAGTCAACATACATTCTTGAGGAGGAAGAGATCACCTAAGAAAACCAGTTGAATGTGAACAAGGATCAGCCTAAGACACACATATAAACTAGATTGAAGATCCCTAGTGTGAAAATAGGCATTGGAGGTGGATTAGTTGACCAATTCAACAACGCAGCCACAAGAGGAGGGAAGCAAGCTAGGGCAACGCGGTTTTGAAAGAGGAAGCTTTATGAAGAAGTCACCTCAATGTTGTGTGGGGTCTGGGATGAGGAGGCTCACCAAAGATAAAAGGAAGGCATAGAATCAAAGGTAAATCATTCATGTATTCAACTACTTTGGTCTTGAGACCACTTGCTTGCTTCAGCTATTTAGCCGGAGTTGCAGCACTTCTTAGTGCAAGGAATTCCTATGCGGGAATTCCATCCTCTCTTTAGATCATCTTACTTAAGGGATAAAAGGGGAGTTTTTTGAGCTTCATTTATGTAATTTTCTTGAGGCCATTAATCTACTTTCAACCACAACACAATTTCCTTCAGTAAATTGCGTCTTTTATGGAGGAGCAGCGACAGTAGAGCTGCATCCTTTGATTGTATGCTTATCTTTGAGGAGGAGGTGCTTATTTCCCTCCAGGAGCTCCAATAAGAATTCCTAAGGCCATTATATGTATTATTCAGAATTTATATGTCATATTCAGTCATTTTAATAAATTTTTGTAGTGAACTGCGTTATTTTCTGCAGTGTTGCTTTGTAAATGCATTTTGCCAGAAACCTTGCCGGGTGTCTTGTTTTTATTGTATAAGTAATTAAACCTCCAATTCTTTGCTATATTACTAATATAAAATTATGATGAGACTTATTCCATAATTTTCTATAGAAACCCTCATGAAAATTACGCTTTCACAGTATTCATAAATTTCTGTTTAGCAAAATCATGGGAAATCAATGTTTTCTAGCCTAGTCGGGAAAGGAAGAGTTGTTTAACATAGCTAGAAGCATTAGTTTGAGCTTAAATTTGGAGCATATGTCCCTCTTGACCTAATATATCATATCTAGCTATTTCCCCTACTTATTTTTACGCTCATTTCTGAAAACAACCTTTTTAGGGCATAAATCCCTTTTTTCCCCACTTTTCGAATCATGAAACGAAATACAAGTTGTTGTTGTAACTAAAAATTATGACTATGTGTTTATTTTGTATATTTTAAGCCTATTCATCATAACAGGACCATTATACAACTTATTCATTGTTGAGTTCCATATTTGGAACATTACATTGAATGGTATCACGTGGCTTCTGCTGAAAACCACTTACCACTTAATGACTGCACGAGAACCCACCGTGGTTTTCCCAAAAATTCCTTCCTCCTCCCACGCCAAATTAATTCATCATCCCACCTAGTTCAACATATGAAACCTTCCCTCTGCATTCCCTCCTCCTCTACAGATCGCCCCCATACCCTCACAAACCTAAAAAATGCAGTTTAATCCAATCTCACAGGTTTTCACTTAAAATTTGTTCGTATGTTTTTAGGTTTAATGGTGGTAATGACCAGAGGGGAATTCAAATGATAAAATAAGCTCTGGATGATGATCCGAGAGGCAAATACAGATAAAGAAAGACAAGGATTTACTTAAAAATACTTAACCCTCGATGAATCATGATCATCGATGAGTTATAAACCCTTATACCATGAAGAGATCCTCCCTACACACAAAGAACAACTACGGTCAAAGAAGAAAGGAAGGGAATGAAGAACAAAAGGATCAAAAGGACTAATTACAGATCAAAGGATTAAACAGAAGATTAGCCCTTAAAGACAATGATTAAAGGATTAAGGCAATCATAAAGCATGATAGAGGATAAAAGAATAATAAAACAGGTTATCTAAAAAAAATCAAGGTTTAAAGGCCTATTACTGAGTTTGATGATTAAAAACAGATAGATGAACCTAAAGGCGGCCTCGAATAACTCAACAAGGATGAAATTGCTACTCCAAAAGATTAGATTGCCACCTACAACATGTTTTTTGTCCATAAAGGCAATTGGCAGTTATTGCACATTCAAAATATATTTTATCTGTCAAAGAAGTTATTGTAATAGTTAAGAAAATGCCTTAAAGTCAAACTCCTCACCTATTTTTCCTTATAAATTTAAGACCGAGTTATTAAAATAGAGAAGTAGCTCTAGATATTTATACCTTATTTCTTGCATGGTTTTCAAGGTTATAAATGCACCTACTCTGTAATAAATGATACCCAAAATCTATCTTAACCTCACCTCCTCATTTGCAACATAAATACTACATATGAACTCATTGTATTGTTGGCATTTGATGACTCTTTAAAGTAATACATAGTCTCTTGAAAGTTGAAGGAAAATTGATGTCTTGGATCTTGTGGATGCCCTGACTTGATTGTTGATGGAGGAGGCTAGATCACTCGATCCCTGAGCTTGGATATTGGTGAATTAATTCTATCCGTTATTGTTATTTCCTGTTTTCATTATGTTCCATCTTTCTTTGTCATAGTAGAGTAAAGGTTTTAGACTAATAAATGTCTTTTGAAAGCACCTTAGTTCTATTTACTCTTCACTGTCGAAATGTTTTCTTCTTCAAGTTCTGATTGGAGGATTCTTAATTTCCCTCCAGTTCCATTTATGCTTGTCATCTTAAAAATAATTCAATAGAGTATAACCAAGGAGTCACCCTTTTGGTAAGTTCATATCCCTTTGAGTATGACTTGAGAGGTTGTTTTGAGGAATGATTTCAATAGAGTGAAACCAGGGAAATTAAGTGGTGAGTCCATGCTCCTTTGAGTACAACTTGAGAATTATTTTTAAAGATATTTTTGAAGTATTCTTAGTAGATTCTAAACTAGGGAAGTCTATGGTGTGCCCTGTCCTTTGGAATGCCTCAAAAGGTTTCTTTAAATATTCCTAAAGATTTGGTCAAAAACATATTATATTATTTATGTTTGATCTTAGGTTGCTTTTACTGTTTATATTCCATGTTTTCTTATCTTAAAGTAGTCTTTTGATTGCTTTATTATTGTCTGAAAGGTATGATTATTAAAATTATTTCCAAAGAAGTCTATGGTTTTCCCTGTCCTTTGGCTTGCTTCAAAAAATATACCTTGAAAGATGTTTCTTGTTTAACATACACGATAAAGAATTATCAATTACTCTTTGTCCTAATTTTCATTCTTATCCTTAATGTTCACCTCATTATCCTAAACTTTTAGGATCCACTGGCCAAGTTATACTTTCCCTATGATACTCCCTGATCCTGTAATATCCAAAAATATGGATTTTCTACAAAAAATAGAATATTTGAAGATATTCCAAAGTTGGAGCTTCAACAAATCATGAGTATGGTAATGTAGATCAGCTCATTAGATCCCTTAGAATACATCATACATCATAGGTAACGCTATACCTATGACAAATGGGACTTAGATCCCTTATAATACATCATATAAAACTCACTAGTAGAATTAGAGGTGAAACAAATCACTCTAGCCACCTTAAATGGATCTCCCCAAGTCAAATCACCTCAATTAAGCCCAAACCCCATGACTTACATCAATTGAAAAGAATGAAGCATATGAAAGCATTATTTTAATGGAGTTTTATGCAGAAAATAATGTGACATAAAATATCTGAAGTCTAAAAGTATACAATGGCTGATAAAATGGTGATTCCTCCCTCTTTATACACAATAAGGATAACCCAACAAGGGTTTCATGAGAGTACAATGTATATAAATAAAGATCTGCAGATCTAGATCTAAAAAATGCAGTTATACTGTAGCACTGTATAAATGTAGCTGAAATATACAAATTACAGGAGAAGAATGAAGTACAGAGATTTCCAGGAGAAGGGTTGGCCCTTCCTCCAAGGAACAAGCTCTCAAGTAAGGGATCAAACCCTACTACTGTAGCACTCTAGAAAATGAAGCAGTTTCTGAAGCTAACTACGCTGTAGATGATGAAAAGTGATTTGGCCACATGCCAAGATGTAAAATTTGCTCCCAAACCTCCTGTATAGATCTTGCAAAGAAAAGGGAGATCCCTCCTCTGAAAGATAAGCTCAGGAGCTAGTGTTGTAAGTCTCCCACTGCAACACCCTGCAACACAGCGTTTCCTGCTACAGGAATAACGTTGTAGCTGAAGGAGGTTCTTGGCCTCAAGCTTGAATGTGGGAAAATGAAGAACAAAACTGATCCAAGTGATTAGTCAATGAAGGAGAAGGAATCCCCACTAGTACATTTGGTCAAATTTATGACACTTTAGTTCCAACACTTTTGACCAAATGTCGGAAATCTCCCCAATTTTTATTAGTTTTTCAAATCCCTCCCACAAATATTTCTATACCGATGTTTGGAGGAAAGTGTCGGTATTGCGACATTGAGAGGTAAGTGTCGGTCTTGGAACGTTTGGAGAAAAGCATCGGAATTTTAATGGCTTGGAGAAATGTGTCAGTCTTGCGACACTTAGAGCTAAGTGTCACTATTGCGACGTTTGGAGGAAAGTGTTAGTATTGCGAAACTGAGAGGTAAGTGTCGGTCTTGCGACGTTTGGGGAAAAGCATCCGAATTAATATGGCTTGGAGAAATGTGTCGGTCTTGCGACACTTAGAGCTAAGTGTCGCTATTGCGACGTTTGGAGGAAAGCGTCGGTATTGTGATGGTTTGGGGAAAAGTGTCGGTATTGCAGCGTTACAGAGATAACTGTCGATATTGCGATAGTTAGAACAAGTGTCATTATTATGAAAGTTGTGTCAAGTGTCGATATTGTGACGTTTAGGAGGAAAATGTTGTTAGTGTTTAGGAACAATCTTAGGGTTTAGGGTTTGGGAGTTATTTTTTGTGATCGGGTCTTGTCGTGTGAGGCTGCCCAAAAAAACACATTCGTATGGGTCGTTTCATTCGAGGGCGCCCATATCAGCTTTGCTAAGTTGTGACTGCCTAAGTGCCTTTTGCACGTTCAAGCGACCTATTTTCTATTTGCTCCCTTGTGGCATCGTTCGGTTGGGTGCGCCATGTCACACCGTGTAAGGTCGCTCGACCGGGCGCATTTGGGTCGGGTCGGGCTGTTTCGTTCGAGGGTTCCCATATAAGTTTTTCCAAGTTGTGACCATCCAGGTGCTTTGTGCATGTTCGGGTGGCCCTTTTTCCATTTTCTCCCTTGTGGCATCGTTCAGTGGGGTGTGTCGTGTCTTGTCGTGTGAGGTCGCCCGACCAGGTGCATTCGGGTCGGGTTGTTTCATTCGAGGGCACCCGTATCTTTTTTGTTGAGTTGTGACTACCTGAGTGCCTTGTGAATGTTCGGGTGGCCCGTTTTCCATTTTCTCCCTTGTGGCATCGTTTGGTCGGGTGTGTCTTGTTGCGCTGTGTGAGGTCTCCGTACCGAGCGCGTTCAGGTTGGGTCGTTTCATTCAAGGGCGCCCGTATTAATTTTTCTAAGTTGTGACTACCCAGGTGCCTTGTGTACGTTTAGGTGGCTTATTTTCCTTTTTCTCCCTTGTGGCATTGTTTGGTCAGGCACGTCGTGTCACGCTGTGTGAGGTCACCCGACCGGGTGGGTTCGAGTTAGGCTGTTTCGTTCGAGGGTGCCCGTATCAGTTTTGCTGAGTTGTGACTGCCCGGATGCCTTATGCACATTCGGGTGGCCCGTTTTCCATTTTCTCCCTTGTGGAATCGTTTGGTCAGGCATGCCATGTCGCTCCATGTGAGGTCGCCCAATCGGGCATGTTCAGGTTGGGTCATTTCGTTAGAGGGCGCTCGTATCAGTTTTGCTAAGTTGTGACTACTCGAGTGCCTTGTGCACGTTCGGGCGGCTCGTTTTCCATTTTCTCACTTGTGGCATCATTTGGTCGAGTGCACCGTGTCACGCTGTGTGAGGTCGCCCGATCGGGCGCGTTCGGGTCAGGTCAGGCCGTTTCGTTTGAGGGTGCCCGTATGAATTTTTCTAAGTTGTGGCCACCCGGGTGCCTTGTACACGTTCGGGCGGCCCGTTTTCCATTTTCTCCCTTGTGGCATCGTTCGGTCAGGCGCACCGTGTCGCACCATGTGAGGTCACCTGACCGGGCACGTTCAGGTTGGGCCATTTTGTTTCAGGGTGCCCATATTATTTTTGCTAAGTTTTGACCGCCCGGGTGCCTTGTGCACATTTGACTGGCCCATTTTCCATTTTCTCCCTTGTGGCATCGTTCGGTCGAGCGTGCCATGTCGCGTTGTGTGAGGTCGCCCAACCGGGCACGTTCGGGTCGGGTCATTTCGTTCGAGGGCGCCCATATCAGTTTTGCTAAGTTGTGACTTCCCAGGTGCCTTATGCATGTTCGGGCAGCGTATTTTTCATTTTCTCCCTTGTGGCATTGTTCGGTCGGGCGCGCCGTGTTGCGCCATGTGAGGTCAGCTAACCGGGCGCATTCGAGTCGGGCGTTTCGTTCGAGGATGCCAGATCAGTTTTTCTAAGTTGTGACCGCCTGAGTGCCTTGTGCATGTTCAGGTGGCCCATTTGTCATTTTCTCCCTTGTGGCATCATTCGTTTGGGCGCGCTGTGTTGGGCCATGTGAGGTTGCCCGACTGGGTGCATTCGGGTCGGGCCATTTCCTTTGAGGGCGTGCGTATCAGTTTTGCTAAGTTGTGACTACCTGGGTGCCTTGTGCATGTTTGGGCGGACCATTTTCCATTTTATACCTTGTGGCATCGTTCATTCGAGTGCACCATGTGAGGTCACCCGACCGGGCAGGTTCGAGTCGGGTTGTTTTGTTCGAGGGCACATGTATCAGTTTTTCTAAGTTGTCACCACCCGGTTGCCTTGTGCACATTCAGGTGGCCCATTTTCTATTTTCTCCCCTGTGGTATCATTCTTTTTCTCACGCCGTGTGAGGTTTCCCGACCGGGCATGTTCGGGCCAGACCGTTTCGTTCGAGGGCGCCTATATCAGTTTTGTTAACTTGTGACTGCCCGGGTGCCTTGTGCATGTTCGGGTGGCCCGTTTGCATTTTTTTCTTTGTGGTATCGTTTGGTCAGGCGTGCCATGTTGTGTTGTGTGAGGGCACTCAAACAAGCATGTTTGGGTTGGGCCATTTTTTTCGAGGGCGCCCATACCATTTTTTCTAAGTTGTGACCACCCGGGTACCTTGTGCATGTTTGGGTGGCTTGTTTGTTGTTTTCTCCCTTGTGGCATCGTTCAGTCGAGTGTGTTGTGTCGCACAATGTGAGGGCACCCGACCAAGTGTGTTCGAGTCGTGCTGTTTCATTTGAGGGTGCCTGTATCAGTTTTGCTAAGTTGTGACCGCCCTGGTGCCTTGTGCACGTTTGAGCAGCCTGTTTTCCATTTTCTCCCTTGTGGCATCGTTCGGTCATTTAGCTATCCCTTTCGAGTCGGGTCAGGTCATGTTGTGTGAGGCTGCCCAAGGAAACACGTTCGGGCATGTCGAGTTGGGTCTGGTCGGGTCGTGTCGTGTGAGGCCGCCTAAGGAAACACGTTCATACGGGTCAAGTCGAGTTGGGTCTGGTTGAGTTGTGTCATGTGAGGCCGCCCAAGGAAACACGTTTTTATGGGTTGGGTCAAGTCATGTACTGATGCCGCTCAAGGAAACACATTCGGGTGGGTCAGGCTGGGTCTAATGATCGGGTCTTGTTATGTGAGGCTGCCCAAGGAAACACATTCGTACGAGTCAGGTTGATTCATGCCATATTGTGAGGGCACCCAAGGAAACACGTTCGAGCGGGTTGGGTCGGGTCGGGTCAGGTCGTGTCATGTCTTGAGGCTGCATAAGGATAAATGTTTGGGCAGGTCGGGTCGGGTTGGGCTAGGTTGTGTGAGGGTGGTCATATAAAAAATTCTAAATTGTGACCGCCTTAAAATCCAGTGCCTGCTCATAAGGGACAAGGTTGACAACATTAGGATGCTTTTGCAATAAACAAGGGTATTTCCAGGACATAGTCAGGTGGAGCAAGAGTATAAGAGCCAAATTTCTCATGAATGTGGGACACTCGAACTTAAGATTTTCTAGAGTAGTAATGAGGTTCAGTCTGGTTATTAAGACTTCATTAGATGGCCATTCTCCAGACTTAAATTGTGTGACAACACTGCATCTGAGTTTGAAACTGGGTATTGAACATACATTTGGTTTGATTGCAATAGAAATTTTCATCAATAAATGTAAATCAATGGCTAACAAATACTATAAATTAATAAATAAAGAAGACATGGCAACAAGCAACAATACTTACAAAATTGTTACACTGAGACACAAAGAATAAGCAACTAATGTGCACAAATAGAGACCAATGAAACTATCATCTTAACCCCTAACCCCTTGAACACTAATTCCCAACCCCTAACCCATTTAACCCCCTAAACCTCTAAACCCCTAACCCATTTAACCCCTAAACCATAAACCTCTAAACCCTTAACCCCTAACCCCTAAACCCTTAACCCCTAACCGATTTAACCCCCTAAACCCCTAGTAAACCCCTAACCAATTTAACCCCCTAAACCCTAAACTTATAAACCTTTAACCCCTAACCCCTTAAACCCTAAACCATTAAACCCTTAACCCTAACCCCTTAAACCCTAATTCCTAACCCCTAACCCATCTAACCCCCTAAAACCTAAACCCATTAACCCCTAAATTCTAACCCCTAAAATCCTTAACTGCTAAATCCCCTAACCCCCTAAACCCCTAACCCATTTAACCCCCTAAACCCTAAACCTATAACCCTTTAACCCCTAACCCATTTAAGCCCCTAAACCTATAAACCCCTAACCCATTTAACCCCTAAACCCCTAGTAAACCCGTAACCCATTTAACCCCCTAAACCCTAAACCTATACACCCTTAACCCCTAACCCCTTAAACCCTTAACCCTAACCCATTAAACCCTAATTGCAGACCCCTAACCCATCTAACCCCCAAAAACCTACCCCATTAGCCACTAAAATCCTTAACTGTTAAATCCCCTAACCCCCTAAACCCCTAGCCCTTTTAACCCGCTAAACCCTAAACCTATAACCCCTTAACCCTAACCCATTAAACCCTAATGCCCAACCCCTAACCCATTTAACCCCCTAAACCCTAACCCCATTAACTCGTAACAACCCCTAACCCCTAAAATCCTTAATTGCTAAATCCAATAACCCCCTAAACCTTTAAAACCCTAACCCATTTAACCCCCTAACCCATTTAACCCCCTAAACCCTAAACATCTAACCCCCTAAATCCCAAACATCTAACCCCTAAACCCCTTAACCCCTAATTCCCAACCCCTAACCCATTTAACCCCCTATACCCCTAAACCCCTAACACATTTAACCCCGTGAAACCCTAACACATTTGAGGTTGGCCGTATCAAATTTGCTAAGTTGTGACTGCATGGGTGCCTTGTGCATGTTCGTGCAGCCCATTTGTTGTTTTCTCCCTTGTGCCTTCGTTCAGTCGGGTGCGCCGTGTCATTTAGTTTGAGGGCACCCACCCAAACACGTTCGGGTCGGGTATTTTCGGTTGAGTGCACCTGCCCAAACGTGTTCGAGTCGGGCCCCCTAATCCCCCAATCCCTAATCCCTTAAATATTAACTCATTATTTGACCCCTAACCCCTAAATGCACCTAAATCCCCTAACCCCTAACCCCCAATCCCCTAAGCCCTCCAAATTCGTATTAGCTTTGAAGAAGTAATTTTTTTCTTACTTCTGTCTAATTCACTATATAATCAGATCACGAATGTGAGAAGGCTGTTTGCAGATTATATTACTATTGTATCAACAGTGTAATTATTTATGTGTAGTTATATATTTCTAGTCGAAAACCTCATCTTCAAAAATAATTTCTTGTCATTTTCAAAATTGACTTCTTCATTGAGCACAACATGCAACTTATCTAATACTTTATTGAAGCTAAGAGCTCCATCTTTGGGGCAAGCTGCTTTTCGGGTGCTAAATCCACTATGTGTGGGGTTAATTAACCTTATGCCTACAATGTTTACTGTTTGCATATCATATTGTGTGGGGGTAGATAACTCCTAGCTATATCACATAGGCCCCATTCACTTACGAAGGTTCCCCAAACTCTACCCCCAATTTGGTTGATCTTTCTCAGCTTGAAAATTTTGAATTTTCATTGATGATTGATTTTCCTCTTGCTCGAATGCAAAAGGAAGATGAATTTCATCTTTTTCTTCTATAATTTCCACATTCGAAATCTATTGTAGCTATTCATCTATGCTCTTTTAGAATCACCACAAGTTGTACTTTTTTTTTTTGCAATGGATTCTTGATGTTGATCTCAATGAGATTTCTCCTCCTCAAAAAACATATCCTGGTTGTAAGCATGGTTGTGGTATGTTGATGTTCAGATGAAAACTACAAATTGTAGCCCTTTATCTACTAGGGGTCAGTTATCTTGATATTAATAGTGGTGTATTCATACTCCTTTTGAATAGCCAATAAAATGTCAAGGAAATTGACCAATATGTTGTCAAGTTTTATCTTATCCATCTCTGGGGTAAGCTGCTTTTTAGCTAACTCCACTGCTTTTGATCTCAATTTTTCCAATTTCTTCCTTCTCTCATATGATACCTAAGCCTTTGCCTTTCTCTTCCCTTCTAATTCTGTAATAGTGTCATAGTGATGCCAGCCAACTTCTTTGGAAAGTATTCCTAGCAGACAATGCTTGTAACCTGGCACCTAAATCCCCTAACCCCTAACCCCCAATCCCTAAACCCTTAACCACTAAATCATTATGATCTCCCTAACCCCAATCCCCAATCCCTTAACCACTACTAAATCATTACTCCCCTATCCCCTAAATGTACCTAGATCCCCTAAACCCTAAGCCCCCAATCCCTAACCCCTTAACTTACACTAACTCATTATTCTAGTCCTAACCCCTAACCGCTAAACCCTAAACCTCTAACCCCTAATCTCCTATTCATCGAACCCCTAAGCCCCTAAAGAATATGCCATGAAAACCCTCTAAAAAAATCTTAAATGATGGGAATTCCTATTCAATATGTGTGAAGCTAGTCATGGAATGTGACAAGTCATCCAACGTACATCCAAATATTTGGTTTGTGCCTTGGGGAATGTGAAATAATGGGTAAGATACAATCAATGGTGAGAAAATCATTGGTTCAAAACTATGTGGGAAAAATTCCAGTCAACCTAAGGGATGGTGTGGCTTAGGTTGGATGTGATCCCTAGGTGATTTTGACGGCTTAAAATCCCTTGGTTCATGGCTACTCAAATCACATGTTAGGAATCAAACTCATCTCAAAACTCACATTACCTAAAAAAATAAAAGCAATGAATTAATACACAACTTATTTATTTCCTGGGCATATGTCTCGGTATGTTGGCATAAATTATTTACTTATTCATTAGGAATAACATATAATGGTGTTGATCAACGGTTGCCATTGATGTCAACCCAAGCAGCACCAGGGGCTAACCTAATATTGCATGGGAATTTTGACGTACCAAATTAATATATTATGGGTCAATAATTCTTTTTATGGTTTCTACTTGTCAAGATGTTTCCGTTGATATATGGCACGTCATGTAATTCTTTACAGTTTGAGAGATATTCATGTTTGAAGTTTGTACCCCTAGTTAGTGGGCTAAAACCCCATGGGGTTGGGGCATGGGTCATTGAGAAGTCATAATTAATATTTTTTAAGCTCCTAAAATCTCTCCCACGTTCACTTGTTGAAGCCCCTCTCAACTTAAGCATTTATATAAATTGTGATCTTCATTTCCTCCTTATGTAAGGGATTTCACCATCTGAAACAGGTCATCGTGGAATTTTATCTCTAAATTTTTTTATACGAAGGTTCAAAAGTTGAAATTTTTATGAGGAAAATATGAAATCCTAAGGAAGCTACTGTAAAAATTTTAGATCAAGGTGCGCAACAGTTTTGGAGATATGATCTGTGGAAGTCATAGTTTTTGCAGGCTCCTGAAATTCATCTCAAAGAGGTGACCTTGGTAAAATCGTCATAACTGTCTCTATGAGTATCAGATTGGAATTAAGTAAAAAGTGACAGATAGTGTACAGTCTGCAGTTTTTTTTCTATCAATTTTAGAGCCAAATGAAGAAATAGTGAGACGTGGAACGCCGTACAAGTGCGCTCTACTAAAACAATCCATAATTAGGGCATTGTAAGAGATTGGGTATAACTCTCTCTTGAAGAATCCAAATTGTTTGAGACATGTGGAATTATAAATATGACTCAGATGACTACTACAAGACTGAAAATTAGATATTGGGGATATGAAATAACATAGATACACCAGATTCAATATCGTGTTCCTAGAAGGCAAAGAAAAAGATAGATCATGTGTTGTCAAGGGTTGCAAAGGACCAGACTTTCTAGGGAAAAAAAGAAAAGCAAGGTGTAGCAGAGGGTAGCATGAAAATAGCATCACCCAAGGTGCATAATAGCAGCAATAAGCTCATCCTATGAAGTATTCAAGTGAGCAGCACTGCGTACAATCATTGTAAAGGTATCATTGTACTAAGTCATTGTAAATACATTACTAGTATCTATCTGCCAAGGGTTGAAGAGGCAGTGTTGGGAGGTCTAGGATCATCATTAGGTGGTTGTGTCAAATTTGGAGTCATGGTCTAGTATATATTCTTCTTCTACATCATTCTATATCATTGTAAAGTGGACCATTTTCCCTGGTACGAGAGTCCATTCTTATTTTATTCTTCTATAGGGTGGTAGGGTGGTGCTAGGGTGAGTTGTAGCTCATTGGGTATTGGGGCATCCGTTTAGTTGACTACTGAAGAATCTCAGGCATTGGAGCGTCCATCCAGTGGGATCTGGAGAAGAATTATTTTCTATATTCTAGGAAGTTGGAGCTTTATTTTCAATTGGAGTTGAATATTAAAGAATTATTAGAAAAGCATTAGGTGATTTTTGTCCTGGAGTGGGTTTCCACCTTAAAAAATGTGTGCATTTGTGTTCCTCTTGTTTTCTGCTATCATTGTACAAACACTGATAATAATTGAAGATTAACTAATGATCTAATTGAAAGAAATACTGATTCACCCCCCCCCCCCCCCCCCCCGCCACTCTTAGTATTTCCAACAAATGGTTCAATATATGGAACATTAGGACTTTAAATATGAATATTTGTATTTTCAAAAGTTTGCATAGGATTAGAATATGCACTAAAAAATTTGTGTGACATCTCATTATGTATATTATTATTATCATTCGTACAATACAACCCTCCTAGAGCCAAAATCATTGACATGGTTGAATGACCATAGGAAATGAGTGGATGTTCTCCCCAATGAAAGTTCCCATTTTATGTATGGAAACATATAAATAACCTACATACTTTAGAAAATAAATTTATGCTTCCTTAACTTTTCATTTTTGTGTACAATTTAGAATTGATTAGATATAATCTTATAAATAAAATACAATGGAGAAAATTAAAACCCCTTAGCATTCTTCTTCACAAGGGTGTTTGATTTGAACATTGTTCCTAATCGATAAAATAGGATATGATTTTTTATCTTAAAGGTCTCATTTTGTAAGTAGATTTATTTTAGAATTAAGACTATGTGAAACCAAATTTTAGATTTTATACCTATTCAATTTCTTTTTCCCACTCCACTTGTTCCACGTATTCAAATTTTCTTAATCGACCTATTCAATTTTTTTTTCTCGCTCCACTTGTTTGACCTTTATTCCTTCTTTCCCATGATTCCATTCTTTCCTATGATGCTTTCTTTTTTCCAGATTCTTGCAGAAGCATGGACGCTCTAAAACCCTAAAGTTGCCATAGTCCATTAACGGCTCAAAAGCCATAGTAGCTGGTGGGGATATTTTGAGTTTTGCCGATGTTCAGAAATCTGTGGGAGATTTGAAGAGAAATCGATCATGGAAGAATGCTCTCTTCTTCCAGAAGAATCAGATTGATATTTCCCTTGTTTTACCCCATTCAAATTCACTATTTTTTCTTTTACACTATCTTGGTTATGAGATATAGATGGTTGTAGGTCTGAATTTCTTCACTCTATCTTTTGTGGCTCTGTTCAAATTATAGGGATATGGATTCTTCTCCTTTGAACTAACCCAATAAACTTTGAGGCTGTAGGCGAATTGAGGGAAAATTGCAGAATATAGCGAGGAACAAAACACAACAAAAGGGTTTTGAATTATTGTGGCACTTTAATGGCCAGTGCAGTAGCAGGACAATGTGGTTCAACTGTAATAAGAAGGAGAGGGGGATTGCTCTTGTCTTCTTCAAGCTTCACCTATATCAATGGAGGCATGAAACTTGAGTTGTGGGTCCCTCTACCAATGCAGGGTTCTGCTATGACTAGAGCGCCCCAACTAATTCTAGCCATGGCGCCCAAAAGGAAGGTACTCCTGTTATCCTCCAAAGTTGGCTTAGATTGGCTTAGATTTATATGTCTAGTGTAGTTTTGTGCATTTGGTGTAACAGTGCACCTCATGGAAATCTCTCTTGTTTTTAATGAAAATCTTATGGAGAAATATCCAGGTTCTTCCCTGCATTTCACAAATGGTACTCAGTGTAAATCTATTGTCAATGATTTTCATGCTTCTCCCTGTTAGGTCATCTATTTATTCACTTACCAAAGGAAGTAAGCCTAAGGCATTGACCCTGAGACCTCATACATAAAACTAAAATCACCACTCAAACTACTTGAGTTACCCCATTTAAACATTTCATCTGACCAATAAGAACTTAAGCAAGCTCGTTTAGTTTTTAAATGTTTGGAACTATCTCATTTGATCCTTAAGCACTTAAGCAAGAATTAGATTGCTTATACCTTGCAAATATTAACCGACCAATGAAGGGCAAGCTTATCAAAACTAGGATTGGAGGGGAAGGATAACAACTCTTCCTCTTAACCACCTAGGGTGGACCCAATTGACATCTCTATATAATGCAATGATAAAACCTTATGCTCAATGGGTGTTCACAGTTGAGGCTTGTGTTTATGTTGTTTGGCGGGTTATGTGTCTATCTTTCTACACACAGTTAACTTATACAAATAATCCAATAAAGCTTGGTATAACTCTAGGGTCAATATAATCAAATTTCCATTTGATTATATTTGTGGTTGTAAACTCCGAATGGCATGTATGTTTCGAAAACAAGCTCTACTAAATTTTCTTAGGAATCACATGTAGGCCCAAACTGCTATAAGTCTAGATGCGTTGTTTTTCAAATTTTCACTATACATTTCCAATAGAACCCAACATCAGGTGCTATTTGCATTTTCCTGATAAAGGTGAGTGCCTCTTTCATGTGCCTAGCTCAACCAAGAAGATTAACTGTGCAAACACAGTTTTCCAGGGTACTAACATCTGCAACATAACCATACTAATAAAACCCTCCCTCTGACCACAATTCTTTGACACAATAGACAAACTATACATCTGCAGCATAACCATACTAATAAAACCTTGCCTCTGACCACAATTCTTTGACACAAATACTATACACCAACAACAATAATACTTCAGGTTATTAATAGCATCAAACGCTATGCAACAAACCCTTAACTCAATACATTTGTGATAATTTACACCAACAATATACATAGATCAGCTTGACCTTTCATAACCGCTAGTTACATCATGCTTTCTCAGTTGTTTGTCATACAACTCATTCTTTGCTTCACATGGCATATATCATGGTAGTGGGATTCTTATTGATAGTCTCTCTCAGCCATACTAGAAAAAACCTTAACCACACTTTAGACACGTCTTCAAAAACATGATAAAGAACTCATGATAATACATGTAAATCCTCATACAATATCATGCCATATGTTCTTTGCTTCAGTACATTGTTTTTATGCTAAAACGCCATATTTAATGTACTAGTCATAAGTACAACTAGCTTTTCAAGGCACAAGTTTACAATCCTCAGATTGCAACAATGTCAACTCATTTTTTTTGTGGGTTTGCTGGATTGAGGATGGAAGTTAATTGGAAAGAATTCAATTTCACAAAAAACATCCAAACTCAACTAGCTTTACTCAATTTTGGTGATAAAAATTACTGTAGATCAATTGATGCTGGTTTTTGTGTGGGTTTTGTAGATTGAGGATGAAAATTAATTTAGAAAAATTCAATTTCACAAAAACATCCAAACTTAGCTATCCTCACACAATCCTGGTGATAAACATCATTGTAGATTAATTGATACTATTTTTTGTGTGAGTTTGGTAGATTAAAAATGGAAGTTAATTTGAAAGAATTCAATTTTGCAAAAACATCCAAACTCAGCTAACCTCTCACACAATCCTGGTAATTAACATCACTATAAATCAATTTATACTTATATACTTCAATCGTTACTTTATATTACTTCTTGACACTTATATACTTCAATTGGTACTTTATATTACTTCATCCATACAATATAATAAAATAAAACTCTGTAATTATTCATCCATTTAATGTAAGGGAAAAAACTCTGTAATTCTATGGTTGCCATTATTGAGATTGCCTTCTAGTTTTTTTTAATGTGAATTACGCCTTGGAAGTGACATATGAACATGGAGAGTATACCCTTCCAAGCAGCCCTGCACTGGCCCTAGGGACTGCTATAGCAATAATGCTTCTTCTCGCACAATTATCATCCAATGCGATGGGAGGCTGCATATGCTGTTGTACCAGAAATGTGAACAAATTTCCCTCTCGGAACATATCCATAGCCACACTTATTTTGTTCATGTCATGGTAGGCATGATGTATTTATATTGTAAATAATTTTTCCATATATAGGACATTTTTCTTTCACATCAATGTGAGTCTTTTCCTTTTGTACCTCAAAGAAAAGTTGAATTTTTCAAGCATAAGTCGTTCACAAAAATAAACAACAATTTGAAGAATATTGTCTCGTCAAAAATTACCATGTCAAAATTGCAAGAACATAACTATATTCCACTGTGATCTACCATTACAGAAAAGGCTGGCCTTTCTTGCTGTGCTATATTTATTTCACCCTTGTTCCTTCCATAAATCAAGAATCTGCCATTACAAACATAATGATCCATCTTGGCTACACACATCAAGGAAATAAAATTTGAAGAGTAATGGCACAGTAAGTCCTACTGACATGACTACTTGGATTGCATAGCCCGAGGGAGATGCTCCACTTCACTCCACAAGGAATATAGAAAGGTGGTAAAATGTAGTGAAAATATTTCCCTCTTAATTCACCCCCATGGACTTCTCATACGACACCTCCTCTATAGATAAAGCTCTGATAATTGAAAATTTATGATGACACATCATACTAGTAGCTGGAATGTATCAAATAATACACGGATACATTAAGTAAGAAAAGAAGCTCCTCCTAGACAAGTTCTCAAAAATTTTGAGGTTAAAATACTTGGGTAAATCCTTTTATAGTTGTAAAATACATGTATCGCTTACAATTACATATGATTTTCGAGAAATATATGTGTTCAAAAATTTCATGGAGAAAGTTACCACAGCCCAATATTAAATCTCCATTGAGATGCTTTAATCCCTTGAAATCCATCGCCTGCCATGGATCTCATACCGACCATGTCCTTGTTCACTGCTTTCTGCCCCACTATCAGCACTTACATTCCTCAAAGAACTTATGTGTTTCTTGCTTCCACCTATCCCACTGTCATTGATCCTCCCCATCAACATTGGATCATCCATTCCACAAATTACTCTATTGACTGAATTTGACGAAGAAACATAACTGTCATCCTTTGTATGCCTTCTCTCTTTCTCGTGTCGTTTTATATTTTGGTGGATTTGATGAAATCTTTCATTAATCCATGTAAAGCCTTTTTCAACAAGTTCCACTGCATGTGAGACTGTAAATTTCACATCTTTGACAATCTGCAAACACAGTTAATGATTATATATGAAACTAGATTAGGAAGTACTACATTCAACTTCTTGAAGATCAAGGCCTTAATACTGCAAAACATAATCTTGTGTGAAAATTCAAAAAATAAGAATCCTAAAAATCATGTCTAACTTACATGTTCACCACCTCCAAACACGGCATCACGGACACTCTCTTTAAATGTCATTCCCCATCCTTCCTTAATGTTTGGCTAAGGAAGTCGCATCTTTGTTTGGCATTCACTCTCTTTTAGCTTTTCAGGATCTAAAGGTGAGTCTATAGAGGCATATTTTTCCATGCCAACAACACTTCCAATACACCTGTCTCCCATAAGTTCATATGGTCTCGCAGGAAAAACATAAGGGTGAACAATAGCAGCAATGCCCATCTATGTTGAAATAAATTTGATGAATGCATCAAATTGAAGAATCATACAATATAAATTTCAATGGCAACCATTTCCATCTCTACATTATATGCATTCACAAAAAAGAGATGCAAAATCATCTTATCTTAGAATGATATGTTACTTGAAATTTTCTTAGTAATCTCACAAAATATAGACTCAAATTAAAAATTAACAAACAATAAGAACACAAAAAGGAAACATGTGCCTAATATTTAAGTGAAAATGCGCCTACCTTCTATTGGGGTATTGAGGCCCTTAATGGGCCGACATACTGGACACTCAATTCATTTATTGTATTTTTTCTAAGTCTAACTAGATAGGCCTAGTCACCCTCTTGGGGCCTAGCACTCTAACTCTAAAGTATGTGTATAAATGCACATATACACTACTCGTTTGTATCATCTCACTTATTCATGTGTTTATTTGATAAAAACCCAAGGGCACTTCTAAATAATAGGAGGCCGAGGGTATATTTAATTTTTTTTAAATATATTTATCAAAGCATCGGAAGACCGACGCTTTAGACGTCGGAAGAGAGACGTTTCATAAGTGTCAGAAGAAATTTGCGTCGAAAGAGCGACGGTTATTTTTTTTAAATATTTTTACTTTTCTGTTGGAAAAGTGACATTTCATAAGCGTCGGAAGAGAGACGCTTTAAATGTCAGAAGACATATCATCGGAATTGCGACATTCGGTGAAAAATTGATAGACATCAGAAGACCGACGCTTTAAACTTCGGAATACATATCATCGGAATTGCGACACTAGTGTGAAAAATTGATAAACGTCGAAAGACTGACTCATTGAAAAACTTGATAAGCATCGGAAGACCGATAGTTTGGAAAAATGTCGGAAGAGCAACGGTGTGGAAAACGTCGGAGGAGAGACGGTTTGGACAACGTCGAAAGAGCGACAGTTTGGAGAGTCAGAAGAGCGATGGTTTAAAAAACATCAGAAGAGTGATGGTTTGGAAAATGTCAGAAATAGTGTCACTATTCCGACACTTTATTGAAGTGCTGAAATTGTGACATAATGGCTAACCACATTTTTCCCCACCTCAAATGGTTGCTCTTGCGACGCCTATGTGTTGGAATAGTGATGAATTGGCCGTCGGAAATTGGGCCAAATGTGCTAGCGCCCTAAGCAGGAATGCGTTGTGCTGAACAACACTGCATACTCAACTAAACAGCTGAAGAATGCTCAAGAGTCTAAGTAGAAAAAAATCAATAATCCATAAGCTAACCTCAAAAGTCTGTTATCTTCCTCATAAATTTTGTGAGCCTCCTCAATTTGGGTCCCACCCATTAGGGTTTCCAACATCACATGGTTACTTTCCCTCCAAAACTACATTGTAGCTCTATCTAGGCTACTCATCCATACTACGCTATTGACTTGGTCAACTTAACTGAATCAACATGAACCTCTTCCTGTTCATACATGGAAAGTGAAAAATATAGCCACTAGAATGTCCCCTTTTTCACACCAAGAGGGTTTTTATGTCAATACAAGTTAAGTATGGGTATTTTTCCCCATTTATTCATCTATTAGGTGCAAAGATCAAAATTTAATATTCCTTTTAGCTGCATGTTAATTTTAGGAATATTACAGATCCATTGATGAAATTATCATGATTTTCATTTGATTCCATTGCCCAATGACTTAGATATTTTCCCATTCTATCTATGCTCTTTGATCATCATACTCAACCAAAACAAACAACAAAACCTCATACTTCATAACTAGCCTAAAATCAACCCTTAAAAATCAAACAAGCATATATCATTTGCAAAACAATTTGAGAGATCCCTCTCTAAGTCTAGGAAGGCTAGGTCCTAGAACTATAAATATTGGTTTCATGTTGCCTTGTCATTTGGTATGCAAATCTACCAAATCACAGGACACCAACATTCTAGCGATCACAGTGGGACCTCTAAGTCAGTGATAAACTAATTACACCTTAGGATTCTATAAGCCATTATCAATCACAAGAAAACTCAGTTGATATCCATAGAGTAGACTCTATTTGTTTCACCATCTTAGCTACATGATGATTTAGGTATAAGACACCATATAAACCATAGAACCACATAAACTCAAAAAACCCAAAATTTCCCCTGATTTGTTTTATTACTTATTGGTGGTGGACCATAATACATTTTACTTGCAAAAGAAACTAAAAATTTCCACCTAGCGACTCCACTAGCCCCAGTAGGCTTATCAATCCACTAGTACTCTTATATTTTCTTAGAATTGTGTTAAACTAGTCCCAAGAAGTTTAGTAGCCTACTTCCATATTTTACAAAGATACTAAACACCAAGAGAGGTCAAACATTTGAAAAACAGTCCTTAAAACTTTCAAACTCTCTCAAATTTTGAACTTGAAATCTGGCTTCACATAGGATCAATACCAGATCTCATCCAAACCCTAATCCTCCTACAATAGTTGATGATCCAGAAAATATTTTGTGGCAAACTTCTAGAGCTGGAAATTTAACTACTGATAGGACAATCAAAAGGACAAGGTCTTTCCCTGAAAACTTTACAGTCTTGAAAGATCCTCACTTTGACTTGTCTCATACAAAGAAAATATTCAGAACCAAGTCACATAGTGATATAGACCAAACTTACTTTGAGCCTACAGATTTGCAGCAGAGTTATAGTAGAGAAACCTCCCCTTCTACTCCACCTGATTTTCAACTTCTCCACCACTTCAGTTCTTTCCATAACAAATCTTCTCATAATCATCCTGTTGGTCCAAGTACTTCCACCACTTCCATCCACACATCCATTTTTCAAAATACTCCATTTCATATCTCTTCCACTGTCACAAATCCACCTCTTATAAATCCCCCATTTTCTCCCTCCATGGCAACATGGTATGCCCCCTTAGTGTTACCACAACCTCTGGTTCCTTTACCAAATGATTATCAATCCAGGATTCCCTATTTCACTGGAACTGAATCTACTACTAACCAGCAACATGTAGATAAAATGGATGATGCTTTTGATTACATGGAAATAGAAGAAGAGACCATTAAGATGAGAATATTTGCCCAAAGTTTAGGAGGAGAAGCCAAGAAATGGTTTAAAATATTAACTCTTAATAGCATAAATGATCTCCCTTCTTTATACCAAACATTCATAAAAAAATGGGAAATAAAAAATAACCCTCTCCAAATCCTTTCTGAATATAGCAACCTCAAAAGAAACACTGGGGAAAGTATCTAAGATTATTGCAGTAGATTCAATAGTGTTTACAATGCACTTCCCCCAAACATGAAACCTCCACTAGGCTTAGCCTTAGCCAAATTTCTTGAAGGCTTTGATCTAGACATGGCCTACCAACTAAGAGAAAGAGACACCTTAACCTTAGAATATATGCAAAGGGGAGCCATAAGTGTAGAGGAAAATCTGATTGAAAGAAGAGCTAGGTTGAAATAAGAGAAAAGAGTTACATACAAAGATGAAAAAATGGCATCAACCTCATCATCTGATGCCAAAATTGACAACTTAGTGAGGGTAATGGAAATAATGCTTGAGAAAATAAATTTAAATGACAGACTACCTCCTAGAGAAAACCAAATCAATCCCAAAAATAGAAATAGTAATCCAAACATCAGAATAGAACCTATTCAAGATAGATAAAGAGATAATGACTAGCAAATTAGGCCTCCCTTTCAACGAAACTATGTATATCAAGAAGAAGAAAGGGAAACTGAAAGGTTGGAACAAAACCATGTAACTCTGATAGGATCTGACAGTGAGACAGATGTCTTCATCACTGAAGAAGAACCAGAATTATTCTCCTCAAAACTAATTGAAAACCATCATGAGTATTCTAAATATTACCAATTGGGTTTTGAAAATGCAATAATGGAGGTACACAGACAATATGATCTTAGAAGCAAAGGGAACCAATAAATTTCCAATGATAAAAACACAAACTCTGCTATTAGGAAAACTTCAGAAAATATTCTTAAAAATACAACAAACAGTAGTAATACTTTGATTAACAAAGTTGACTCAAACAAGGAAAAAACCAGTCAACAAAGTGTTAACAAAAGCTGCCCTAGTACTTCTGCTAGTGGCCCTGAGAAATCTGTCCTAAATAACAGTCCTAATAAAATTCAGCTAGTTAGAATTACTGAAAGGACTATGATTGAAAAAACAGATGTAAATATGTCAAAATCATTATTCCCTTTTAGTCTTGAGGGTGAGATTGCCAAGATCAAAATTAGCATACCCTTAGCTAAACTAGTAACCCAGGATGTATATAAAAACCAAGTTTTGAAAGCTTTGAATATAGGCAATGACACCGATACTTTGAACTTGACAGATGATAAAACATCATTTTTGTTTGGTCCTGAAGTAGAAGGAAAGTACTAAGAAGGGACCATTCTTCCATTTTATGTTAGCTTGAATATACATGATTACATCTTACACAATGCCATCCTAGACTCTCGTACCTCTCAAAATCTTATGCCAAAAGTGGTGATGGAGAGATTAGGCCTAAAAATTGCCAAACCTTACAAGGACCTGTATTCCTTTGATTGAAGAAGAGTTAAATTTTTAGGTCTGATCAAGGATTTATGTGTCAATATGGCACAAATTCCTACTAAGGGTCTAGTTATGGAAATAGTGGTTGCCGACATCCACCCAAAATATGGAATGCTTCTATATAGATCATGGGGAGCCAAACTTCAGGGAAGCCTTCAAATGGACATGTATTATGCTACCATACCATTTTTTAACCAAAATAGGAGATTGTGCAGAGAATCTCATATGAAATTTATGGTAAGCAAAATAGATAGGCCAAAAAACACTCATGTTTACTCTATTCATTCAGATTTAGACTCCTTTATCTTATACAATGAAGATGAAATCAGCTAGCAAGAGAAGGAGAATGAGATAGAGCTAGGACCACCTGAATAGTTAAATCAGTCCCAAAAGGAAGAATCTGACAGCCTTAATATCAACAACCCTAAACAGAAAAATGACAATGAACATAAGCCAGAGACACTGTGGGAAATAAGATTTTATGGCTCTTGCAGCAAAACAAGTTTTGGAGCAGGTGTATGGATACATAATACTAACCAAGGAAATTATTATAAACTTGATTTTCCATGCACCAACAACATTGCAGAATATGAAGCTCTCCTCCTTGGCCTACATCTGCTTAAAGATTTAGAAGCCAAGAAAATATCATTCCAAGGAGATTCAAAGCTGATTATTAGGCAAATAAAAGGGGAGTATTCAGCCAAAAAACCAAGACTAAGAGAATACAAAAAAATTTCCCTAGAGCTCTTAAAAACCTTTGAAAAATGTGAACTCACCTTCATCCCTAGAGCTCAAAACAATCTACCAAATGAACTTTCCTTTGCTGCTAGCAATTGCCAAATACTCCAAATAAATGAACAATTTAATGTCAAAGTGAAAAATAGGCCCACAGTCCCTGACAATGAAAACTATTGACAAGTGTTTGAGGGTGATAAACACATTGATGATTTTCTACAATCAAGAAATGATTTTTCTAAACCAACACCTAGCTTAAGCCTTGAAGAACACCATTTTAATGAAAAACAAGTTCATGAAATAGAGTTTTCCTTTACTTCTGATATAAACCCATTTTAACACCTTTATAAGGCATAATTACTAAACAAACCAGACCAAAAGGACCTTGAATTTTTACAATGCAAAACTGATTCAATACCAAGGGGCCTTACACCATTAGAGGAGCTTTTTGAATTCAATGATGTAGCTAAAAAACAAAAGATGGAGCCTACAGAAACTGATATATAAGAACATAACATAGGCAGCATAAATGAACCCAAAATGATCAATTTATCTAGCACTCTCCCTACTCATATTAAACAAGAATATATTGAACTTTTCAAGGAGTACAGAGATTTTTTTGCATGGGGGTACAAAGATTTGAAATCATATGATACCAGCATTATTCAACAAAAAATTCCTCTTAAGGAAAATCAGAAACCTTTCAAACAAAAAATAAGAAGGATAAACCCTGTTTTATTACCTTTAGTTGAGAAAGAGATCAAAAATATGTATGATGCTGGGATGATAGTTCCCCTTAGATATTCACAATGGGGTTTCAACCTTGTGTCTGTTAGGAAGAAGAATGGGGAAATTAGGCTTTGCATTACCTTTAGAAACCTGAACGGAGCCTCCCTAAAAGATAATTATCCATTTTTTAAAATGGACCACATACTTCAAAAGATAATTGGATCTAAAATAATATCATTTTTGGATGGTTTTTAGGCTACAACCTAGTTCTAGTACTCCCAAGTGATCAACACAAACTGTTTTTACCACACCTCGGGGTACTTTCATGTATGTTAAAATTCCATTTGGTTTAATGAATGCAGAGGTCACATTTCAAAGGGCCATGGACATATCTTTTTCAGAAGATATAGGCTATTTTATAATCATTTACCTTGATGATATCACTATTTTCTCCAAAACTGACCAAGAACGTTTGATTCATTTGAGAAATTTTTTTGAGAGATGTAAAAAATATGTCTTATCTTTTAATCCTAGAAAAACACTCTTTGTTATCCAAGAAGGGAAACTTCTTGGCCACATAATTTCCAAAGAGGGAATCAAAGTAGACCCTAAAAGGATTGAAGGCATATTGAAAATCAGCCATCCTAGAAACCTTAAGAAATTGCAATATTTCATTGTGAAGATCAATTTTTTGAGAAGGTTCATCCCCAACCTTGTTGAAATTTTAAGGAATATCACAAATATGCTCAAAAAGGAAACACGGGTTAAATGGACCACAAAAGCCAAGAAGTCATTTGAACTAGTTAAACAAGCTCTTACTCAAACACTAGTTCTTATTAGTCCTGATTTCACTAAGGATTTCTACATTTTCTTTTTTGCCTCTAAACATACAATTGCTGCAGTATTACTGTAAAAGAATAATACAGGGAAAGAACAGCCTATATCCTTTTTCAGTAGAACCTTAAGAGATGCTCCACTCACATATAATATCATGGAGAAACATGCCATAGCCTTGACAAAAGCATTGAAATATTTCCAGGTATACATTTTACATTCCCATATCATTTCTTTTGTTCCACATACAGTTGTCAAGGAAATTCTAAATCAAGACCTTGATGGTAAAAGGGGAAAGTGGATTAAAATTATCTTAGAGTATGATTTAGAAATTAGGCCTACCAAGCTGATTAAAGGAAAGGGATTAGCAAAATTCATGGAAGAATCAAATTTCCAAGTAATATATTTAAACATGGTTGATTATTTAGAAGAAACAGAGTAATTCACAACTCCATATATTGAAGAAACCTTTTTTAATTCACCTTGGTATGGTGATATCATTTATGTGCTTCTCTATCTTAATATTTCACTTCTTTATCAAAGACTAAAGCTATATTCTTGAAACATAAAGCTTTAAATTATTGCATTTTAGATGGAGTATTATATTGGAAAAATGTTGTTGGCATGTTGCTTAAATGTTTGCTTGAGGATTCTATATGAAAAATCATGCATGAGCTGCATGAGGGAGAATGTGGAGGTCAAATTTAATGGAAGACCATAGCAAACAGGATTCTCAGAGTTGGCTATTATTCACCCACCCTTTTCCCAGATACTCAAAAACTAGTCATGACTTTCCATAAGTGTCAAATTTTTTATGGCAAGAGAGAAATCCTACCTTTACCTTTGCATCCCATCAGTGTTGAGGCTCCCTTTTAGCAATGGGGTTTAGACTTTATTGGAGAAATTCATCCAACCTCATCTTCCCAACATAAGTGGATCATTACAGCCACAGATTATTTTACCAAATGGATAGAAGCCATCCCTAATAGGAATTTTACTGACACTGTCATTATCAAGTTCCTTGAAACAAACATACAACCCAGATTTGGTTGTCCTAGAAAAATTGTTACAGACAATGTTGTTGCCTTCAAATCCAAAATAATGATTGACTTCTATTATAAATACCATATCAATTTAGGGAATTCCACAGCTTACTACCCCCAAGGAAATGGCCTAGTTGAATCATCCAATAAAAGCCTTATTAACATTATAAAAAAACTATTGGATCAAAATCAGAAATCATGGCATAGTAAGCTTGTTCATGCATTATGGGCTGATAGATTGACTATCAAGAAATCAATAAATATTTCCCCCTATCAGGTAGTATATGGTCTAGATGCAGTATTCCCTACATCTTCAGGAGTTCTAGTCATGAAGCTTCTCCAAGAAGTATAAACAAAGGAAAATTACATGCAGAAGATGCTAAATCAAACCATTCATTTACAGCAGAAAAGAGAAGAAGTGTACAAAAGGACACAAGCAGTTCAAGAAAATATCAAGAAGATATTCAATAGAATGACTAAATAAAACAATTTCCAAGTTGGAGATACAATTTTGAAATGGGATTCAAGGAGGGAGGATAAAGGTAAACATGGCAAGTTTGAGAATTTATGGAAAGGGCCTTATATCATTCACTCAATTAGGGGTCACAATGCTTTCTTCTTAGAAGGAATGAATGGAGAGAAACTATTTGAAGGTCCTATTAATGGCAAGATGCTTAAACATTATTTTTGTCAAGAGTCCTAGATTTAAAAGTTTTCAATAATTATACATAACATAGCATGAGAAAAATCAAAGAAAACATAAAAAAAGAGAAAGAAAATAAAAGGAAAAAGAGGGAAAATCAAAATAGGTACAACCCCATACCCAAAAAAAAGTACTACTGAAAGTGTGCAAGTCTAAATTCCACTACTAATTTAAAAAGGATGTCTTGTTCAGTCATCTAGCCTAGTCATGGCTGAATGTTCTGTAAATTTATGTTGATAAGTTAGTAGAAGCAATAATAGTCAAGATTATTTCAGACTTAATTTATCAAAGAAATAGATTAGGAAAAATATGAAGATGTTGGTTCCACATGCACAAAACAGAACCAAAGAGATAGATAAGGATGCATTACTAATGATAAATCACAGCCTTATCTATCTAAATTACTTTTCTACAAAATAATGTTTGTGTGCAGCTTTTTCCAAATGCCACAACCATGGTCAATTAGATTGTCTAATCTTGATTTGAACCATGCTTTAAATTTCATGTTAGTATTTAGAGAATCGAGACTGCCAAACAGTTTAATCTTGGCAAGTCAACTAGTTTAGGTAGAGACTAGAAATAGTTCAATAGTTTAATCTGAACTCTTGGAAGAAATAAGGATAGGAATAGGTAGTTTATTTTTTTTTTCAAAAATAAAATGTCAAAGAGTTTGATAGCTCAAATGCACTCAAAGAAGAAGAAAAAAAATGATAGTACAAGTACGATTGGGTAAGAAGAAATGTTGTCAAAAGAAATCACATATTGTAGAATGTTAAAAGTTGTTATTTCATAGAAACATTAGCAAATACAAAGAAGGAATATCTGCCCAATAGAAAGGAACTGGTCTACTGAAACTCAGAGATTTGATAAACTGAAGGTTTTGGACACCTTGAAAGGAAATTTTCCCTCCCCAAGTGGAGCCACTGTTAGCCATCAATACTTTTGCTAATACCAAAAGATGACTAAGTTGTAAAAGCCTACATTTCTAGAAACAATATTTGAAGAAACATTATGAGTTCTATAAATCTCACTGCCTTCATTATCCTAAGCCTAATTGTCTCACTATAAACTTTATCTTTTGCCTTATCAAAATTACCTTGCTATAGAAAAAAATCCTTTTTTCTAGGCCTGATTTTCCCAAATTCATCCCCTCACTTGGACTCTCATTCATCCCCATTTTTCCCTCTAAAAATTCCTCCCTCATTCACCATTTTCTTCTAAAAAACCTTAAAAAACAATGTAAAAATCATTTTTACATTGTTTTAGCCTAACTTATAGCCTGTCGAACCCTTCAATTTTGCATAAAAAACCAAGTTTTTATGCTAAAAGCACCCTTTGCACAAAACAGGCCTTTAAGCTCCTTCTGGCTTAAAGCCTCGACCCCTTTCCCCATACGACCCTCACCCCAATCTTCCACTATTCCGTTAATCCCCTCTCCTTCTCAGCCTCCAGTCCACTTTACCTCGCATAAGACCAAAACCTTCTGCCTATTCTTAGCCCCTTCTCCATTTGAAATATTCCTCCTCTCCTTTCATTTTTATAACACCCCTAACTTTATTATAAGAGAAAAAAAATTTGGAAAATTTAAAATGCGGGTCCCCTCCTTTCTATTTCTCCTACTCCCTTGGTCGGGCCATCTCCACCATAGATCTGGAGCCTCGTGCCCTAATTCTAAGGTCATTACATCACCGCCCATCACTCCACCCATTCCTTATATAACCCCACACCACCCGATAATTTTCACCATGTCATCATGCTTGGGCCCCACCTCCCAAATGTACACCTCGGTCCCCGAAGTACCCCGCACCATTGATCTCACTTCTCAAGATCTGACGGCTCAAATCCAATATCATCTAGGTTTTTGCAAAAGAGTTTAATGACCCCAACCCATGCAAAAAAAGTTGTCTCACCCTAGACATGCGTTTGACGCTAAATGGTATTGTGCAACTTCTACTCAAAACCACTTATCACCTAATGACTATGCGATAACCCACCACGGTTTTCCCAAAACCGCCTTCTTCCTCCCACGACAAAATTCAAAATTTCTTCATCCTCTCACCTATTTTTGCATACGAAACCTTCCCTCTGCGTTCCCCCCTCCTCTATTGATCGCCCCCAAACCCTCACAAACCAAAAAAATGCAGTTTAATCCAATCTCGTAGGTTTTCACTTAAAATTTTTTTGTATGTTTTAGGTTTAATGGCAGTAATGACTAGAGGGGAATTCAAATGATAAAATAACCTCTAGATGATGATCCGAGAGGAAAATACAGATAAATAAATCCAATGATTTACTTAAAAAGACTTAACCGTCGATGAATCATGAACATTGGTGAGTTATAAACCATTATACCATGAAGAGATCCTCCCTGCACACAAATAATAGCTATGGTCAAAGAAGAAAGGAAGGGAATGAAGAAAAGAAGGATCAAAAGGACTAATTACAGATCAAAGGATAAAGAAGAAGATTAGCCCTTAAAGACAATGATTGAAGTATTAAGGTAGTGATAAAGCAGAACAGAGGATAAAATAATAATAAAATAGATTATCTAAACAAAATCAAGGTTTAAAGGCCTATTACTAAGTTTTAAGATTGAAACAAAGACAGATGAACCTAAAGGCAGCCTCGAATAACTGAAAAAGGAAGCAATTACTCGTCCAAAATATCAAATTGCCACCTATAGCATGCTTCCTGTCCATAAAGGCAATTGGCAGTTATTGCACATTCAAAAGATATTTTATCTATCAAAGCAGTTATTGTAATAGTTAAGAAAAGGCCTTAAATTAAAACTCTCCACCTATTTTTCCTTAGAAAGTTAAGACAGATTTATTAAAATAGAGAAGTAGCTCCAGATATTTCTACCTTATGCCTTGCATGGTTTTTAAGGTCAAAAATGCACATACTCTGTAATAAATGATAACCCAACTCTATCTTAACCTCACCTCCTCATTTGTAGCATAAATATTGTGTCTGAACTCATTGTATTGTTGACATTTGATGACTCTTTAAAGTAATACATAGTCTCTTGAAAGTTGAAGGAAAATTGATGTCTTGGATCTTGTGGATGCCTCGATTTGATTGTTGATGGAGGAGACTAGATCACTGGATCTCTGAGCTTGGTTATTTGTGAATTAATTCTATCCATTATTGTTATTTCATGTTTTCATTATGTTCCATCTTTCTTTGTCATAGTAGAGTAAAGGTTTTAGGCTAAGAAATATCTTTTAAAAGCACCTTAGTTCTGTTTACTCTTCACTGTCTAAATTTTTTCTTCGGCAAGGTATAATTGGAGGATTCTTAATTTCCCTCTAGTTCCATATATGCTTGTCACCTTAGAAATAATTCAATAGAGTATAACCAAGGAGTCTCCCTTTTGGTAAGACCATATCCCTTTGAGTACGGCTTGAGAGGTTGTTTTGAGGAATGATTTCAATAAAATGAAACTAGGGAAATTAAGTGGTGAGTCCATGCTCCTTTGAGTACAACTTGAGAATTGTTTTTAAAGATATTTTCAAAGTATGCTTAGTAGAGTATAAACTAGGGAAGTCTATGGTGCGTCCTATCCTATGGACTGCCACAAAAGGTTGCTTTAAAGATTCCTAAAGAGTTGGTCAGAAGCAAATTATATTATTTCTATTTGATCTTAGGCTGCTCTTATTGTTTATATTTCATGTTTTCTTATATGAAAGTAGTCTTTTGATTGCTGAATTGTTGTCTGAAAGGTATGCTTATTAAAATTCTGTCCAAAGAAGTCTATGGTTTTCCCTGTTCTTTGGCTTACTTCAAAACAAATACCTTGAAATATGTTTCTCGTTTAAAGTACATGATAAAGAATTCTTAATTTCCCTTTGTCCTACTTTTCATTCGTATCCTTAATGTTCACCTCATTATCCTAAACTTTGAAGATCCACTGGCCAAGTTAGATTTTCCCTATGATACTCCCCGATCCATTGAATAACTTATCATGATTTTCATTTGACTCCACTGCCCAATGACTTAGATATTTTCCCATTATATCTATGTTATTTTATCATCATACCCAACCAAAACAAACAAAAAAACCTCATACTTCATAACTAGCCTAAAATCAACCCTTAAAAATAAAAAAAGCATATATCCTTTGCAAAAAAAATTGAGAGATCCCTCTCTGAGTCTAGGAAGGCTAGGTCCTAGAACTCTAAATATTGGTTTCATGTTGCCTTGTCATTTGGTATGCAAATCTGCCAAATCACAAGACACCAACATATTCCAGTATGATGACAGGTAGCATGTGGAATGGTTCATTGCTATGTTGCTTCCCCACCTACGCATAGTGGTGGGCCGCCAAGGCATTGAGTCGCAGGAGAAGGCCTTGCAGATAAAAATGAAGTTGGAGTCTATGCCATGAGATGAAACCTAGTTGGGTGTCAAACAGATACAAGGCTAACTAGAAGCAATGCATATGGAGATCTAGAACCTGCGAAAGGAAGGAGGAGTGGAGGATATCCTTGAAAAATGGTGCATACAATGTAGGGTAAATGGCCACACCAAGGACAACTGTCTGCTATTAGCAGACTACATGCAGGTGGGAGGACCTAGCCCGCTACGCCCTAGAGAAGCTATGGGACCAAGTAGGTTGGCACTATGGTGTGATGACTATCACGTTGTAGGATTTCATGACACCAACCACTGCCCTCGCCTTGCCACTTGTATTCCGGAGGTTAAGCAACAATGGTGCAGATTTTTTAGGTCTATGGGGCATGATGAGTTGAACTGTCGGACTTATGATTTGATGATAGACCGAGGAAGCCTCTATAGGATACAGACAGATCCTTCGTCACCAAGGAACCCTTCCAACATTGGGTGCTCTCCCATTAGTAGTAGGGGAGGGGGCCGAGGTAGAAGCATAGGTAGAGGAAGAGGCCAACTGATCTGTTATAACTATGGAGAGATAGGTCACTTTGCGAGGGACTGCCCAAACCCTAGGAGGAAATTCTGCAGGTATTGCAGGAAGCTGGACCACATGATATAGGACTGCCCAATTTTGATAGCTAAGGTGCATTAGAAACAATAGACACCTATGCAGAACGTGCAAAGGGCTACAGTGGAGCCTCAAAACGAGGGACTAGGTATTAATATCCTAACTCGCAGCGGCCTAACCACCGGGGGGGCGGAATAAAAAGTTGTGGCTAAGCCTCTAATCAAGAAAACGGTCAATAAATCAGAAGGCTTGGACCTACAAAACGAAAGGGATACCTTTATCGCAGCTTAGAAGGATTTCATAGAATTAGCTAATTCACAGGTTCCATGGCCACCAAAGAAGGAGAAGGGGTCCATCCATTTTTGTTAGTATGAATTCTTTGTCGAAGCGTACGAAAAAGAACCACTTTAGCTACGCATAACTAATAGCCCTAACAACAACAATGGCTGCAAAACATCTTCAGATCTGCAATTAGTAGTTAAAGTGCTGCAACAGACAGATCTATAAATGGAAAGATATTAAGCAGTAAAGTAAAGAGTTTGCTCCATGCATCCAACAGACAAGACAAGAACACGATTTTTGAATGAATTTTATATTACAGGGCACCTGGGAGGAAACAAGAAGGTGTATCCAGATCTCCTCAATGGGATGGGTTCTTTGTAGTCCTCAGCACTTCAGATCTAAGCTTTCTCTTTCTTGTAGATGTAGAAAACCCAATGTAGAAGGTAGAGCTCAATGGGAGCAACAATGGCAGAAAATGAGACCGAGTGTATAGATCCAGAGTGATCTAGTATGCAACCAAAGGTGAAGAATGAAGGGGAAAACCCTCCTATTTATAACAAAATATTGGGTCTTTCTAGATCTTGGTGCATGATTAAAATAATGTTAATCACAACTAGATCCACCTCTATGGAATATTTTATTATTATTTGTTGGAGGGAAAGGGTGTTTGACTTGGGTCACATCCCTTGATTAGTGAAAAATAAATAAATAAATGATTTATTTATCTTTTTAAGGAAGTGGTTGGGATATAATCAAATAAATAATGATTTATTTGATTAATGGTGGTTGATTTGGTCATATTTAACAAGGAATATTATTTAAATAATTATTCCTAGAAAATAATAAGATAACTATGGGTTTATCTCATTAGTTTCTTTGTTTTTGGGTTAAACATGACTGGGAATAATAATTAAATTATGGTTTAATTAATTATTCCTTTTGGGGTTTCCTAATTAACATAGTGAAAGCAGTTTTACTTGGGGTAAAACTGGTCTTACATGGTGTACTTGGGTCCATCTAATGATGAAGAGTTAGATGACCAAAAAATGGTGTAACAATTTTTACAAGAATGCATAAAAATGTTGCGCAATCAGCAGGCCGTTGAGAACCTCTAGGCACTATTAAATAGCTACCCAGAGAAAACTAACCCACCCCTGGAATTGAAGGATGTAAACACACTGTACAACTACAAGAGATGCACTAGTAGGGAAATTCCGCTCACAGCACAAATAAAGGATTATGAAATGGAGCAAGTTATTCTGGATCTAGGATCATATGAAAACGTGTTGCGCAAGAAAACATGGCAGTGTATGGGAGAACCCAAGTTGGAATGGTCCACTATCCAGTTGCACATGGCCAATCAGTAGAAGATCATATCTTTAGGAAGGCTTTCACATATTACAGTGAATATTACAGGAGTCAAGGTATGGGCCGGCTTTGAAGTCATTCAGATTGTGGAAGATATGAACCCTTATGCTATGCTCCTAGGGTTATATTGGGCCATCGACAAGGGCGATATTATCAACTTAAAGAAGAGGAGCATGGTATTTTAGAATGGAGGGGTACAAGTGATAGTCCCTTTAGACCCTGTAGAAGGAGAAAGGTATACGGAGATGATGCAAATCGATGAGGAGGTAGATCACATCTACAAGCTAACTACACATGATGAATATTGTATCAACCCTATGGCTGACAGTATGCTTTGCTGGGAAAAGGATAGCAACTGTTTATCTGACTCTCATGAATAAGTGGAAAAGTGGCAAAACCAATTGCGCAACGTATCCATGTTGTTAGGACTCCGTAGTTTGCAAGATTGGAAAGTAAAAAAGCTGTAGAGCCTACATCAAAACCGCTTTGGAATCTGAGGACCTAGCCATCCTAGATTCATAGAGGGATCTCTCTATGTATGCATTCAAAGATATGATCTTTACGTTCTTGTGAAATGATTTTAGGCTAGTTATGAAGAACAGGGTTTTTGTTTGTTTGGTTGGGCAAGGATATAATGAATATGAAGGAAGTCTTTATGAACGGTGAAGTTGTGAGTAGGTGAAGGAATGGTTCAGGCGATAAGATAGGCAAGGAGCAACATCAATCCATTGGGCTATGGAGTAATAAGAGGATTTAATTGCACAACAAGGTTCAAGAGTGGTCCATGGGGAAAGTCATCTATGTCAAAGGATCTCTTTAAGTTGATATTATGGAATGAAAAAATAAGAAATGAAGTGAAAGAAATAAAACACATGAAGAAACAAAGGACAACCTAAGATCAAGTAAGTACTTTTAAACTATCCCACTTTTGGCATGCACTTAAGGAAAGATACAAAAGTAATCTAAGATCAGGTAAGTACTTTGAAACTAGTCTGCTTTTGATGTAATCTCAAGAGAAAACATTTAAAAACACAGAATAGCTTAAGATCAAGTAAAGACATTTAACTTAGCCTGCTTTCATCATATTCAAAGGGAAAACATTCATGATAAACGCAAAAATTAGTCTAATATCAAGTAAGTACTTTGAAACTAGCCTGATTTCAACATACTCTTAAGGGAACTTTTCAAAGCAACTGTTGGAGATAAACCAGAGGACGGGGATGACCATAAACTTCTCTAGCTCAGCTTTAATTAGCAAACTTCTCAAGAACATTCAAAGATAAAATCTCAATTTGTACTTAGGAAATATGGGCTTGCCAATGCTTCACTAGTTATACTCTATTCAATTACCTCCAATTTAACAATCAGCAGAAAACATAAAGGATAAATATTTTCAGTGAAATTTAAGGTACTTCAGAAGTAAATCCTAATCTATATTTGTTGCTCTTTATCAGAGAAAAGTGGATAGAATGAAAACAAAATAAAATAATGATTTACAGTGAGAAACACATCACCATTGACATAGATCAGGATCCCACAAATCAGCTATTTGTATTTGATGTTCAAACTAGTTACAATCTTCAAATCCAGTGGGTCTCTATAGCTTTTAAATTATCATCCCAACTTATGTGTCTTCAATTAAAAAATAGAGCTACAACAGCTTCAAAAATCTATTTACATGCAACAGATATGTAGAGACCAACCTATATACTGTCTTCTGCAAAAGTTTTTATAGAAGAAATAGGAGGTGGCATGTAAGAAGGGTTCATTTGTTCAATTAATACAAAGTAATGGTGTATTGAACTTTGGGAGGCCTAAGGTAGAAGATTTCGATTGTTCATCTCTGTTTTAATGATTTTACATTAAATTTCATCAACCTTAGTTATTAATATTGACTTTGGGGGCTTTGGTAGGCTGATCATAAATTCTGAGCTGTTTTTGGCAAAAGATCTCTGACTGTGCATTCATTGTGTATTCTTTTGTGAAAATAAATAAGCAGGTGGCAGTTATGGCTTCGATGATGTGGCATTAAGAGGCTCTTTTGTTGATATGTCGGCTTTTGTGGCTCTAAGCATTGATCTAATTTTAATTTGTGCTTTATCTTTATTAAGCTCCCTTGATTATCTTCGGCGTCTTTGAACTGCATCATTGTTTTTAACTTGTGGATTAAGTATCAAATCTTCAATATATTGCATTAATCTCTAATCGTCTTGGGTATACTTTGCTACTTCTTCTACTCAGGTGTCCAGGTTTTTTGCTATTTTGGAGGGTTTGGTGAAGGTCAGAGATAGTGATCCGTTGAAAAAACATGAAATTAAATCCTCTTCTGATTCCTTTCTTCATAATATTTGGATATAGGATTGTCATCCTGCAACTGTTGAGCGTTGGAAAAGGTATGAATTCACCATGTGTTTTCTCATTCTTTTACTTTAAACATAACTCTTTTTACTTTAGAAAGGTGATTTATTACAAAATTATGGGAGAATTGTAAAGATTTATGTTTATTGTAAAAAGTAACTAAAACCTACCTTTTATTGTCAAAAACAGGAATTAAGCGAGGTGAACAGCTATACCAAAGGCGAGGCTAAAGCAGGATAAACTGTTGTTCCTCCAGTGATAGACCATATCCGGCCAAAGAGAAGAAAGTTGAAACGCATTGCTAAGAGAAGGCAAGGGACAGCTCGGCTTCAGCCAAAAGAGATCGAGTGACAACTAAAAAAAGAAAGGAAGTGAATCCCTCAGGATCCTTCGATCCTGAGGGATCGATGTTCAAATCTTATCTCGTTCCCTGTCTTGTCCATCGAGATTGTTATAGAAGGTAATGCCTTTAGATATTGAAGGAGTCGAATCATTGATAAAAGACATTCATTTTGTAATTCTACACTTTATTGACTCTCGTGATTAGATAGCAGTCGTTGTAAACATTTTTATGTCCAGTTAATAAAAAGACACGTTTTCATTCTATTGCTCAAGTTCTGAAGTATCCCAACAGTGTTTTACTAGTGCTAAGGGCCCGGCCCTGGCGGAATTAACCTACTATTTGTATTTCTATCCTTTAATTACTGTTGTGTGATAATTGTGTTTGGTTTCATTACGATTCTAGAGTTAACTAATTTGATTATTGATATTGTTGTGCACGCTAATGAATTTCATTGCTGTTCCATTTCAACAAAGATCTTAATTCCTGTAACATTCATCTTGTTATCACTTACAAAGCTTTGTTGTTCAACATTTAACTCTATTCGCGGTTCCATTGGATTGTTGTTCCTTTCGATTACTTAATAACATTTGTTGTCGACAGGATTGGTAGGATTAGTTATTTGATTCCTTTAAGTACAGAGTTGTTGTTTAGATTCATTAGTTAATATTTGCTGTTCAATTCCAGAGTGTTGTTCATTTCTAATTCATTAGTTTCAGATTGCAGAAATATTGTTTACTTACATTGTTATAGTTTGTTGTTTATGCACATAGCCATTCAATTACAGATTGTTGTTCATTTCTAATTATTTCTTTTAAAAGAGTTCTTCTTCGTTTACTTTCAATAGTAGTTAGTTCAATTTATATTTTCATTTGATTGCTTTAGATCAGGACTGTCAACTGTAGAGAACACTGGTTATTGCTTCCTCGTTCCCAGATTGATTTCCTTGTTCTAGTTTGATTTCAGTTGCATCAATTTCTAAAGGAATGAGTTATTGCTACTATATCCTTGATTGATGTTTTGCAGAGTGAATAGTTAAGTTTCAGAGTATTTGAGTTATGTTATTGTAATTATATTTCTTTTCAAGCATTCGTTTACTCTTGTATTTAGAATACTGTACTACATCTCTCACAACATTACTCTTAGCTCAAATTGCAGCCTCAAACAGAGTACACTCTTGAAACAAAAAGTCGTTCTCGGATTGATAATTAATGTAGGATAAATAGGCGTTGAAAATACACCTTTTATACCTCAACAACAACCTATGTCACCTGACTGTGACTATGGAAATCACATGAAATAACCACCCTTTAAACCCTACAAAACACAATAAACATATTACAAAAAACCTGCAAGATCTTGGATAACTGCAACAGAGGCTCTCGGGAATGGCGGAGGAGTAGTGAGAGTGGTGAAATGTAGTGGCGGAGGAGGGAAACCCTGGAAGAGCAGCTAACCAAGTTAAAATTTGAAATAGGGTGCGAAAATGAGGAGAAATGGTTTTAGAAAACCACTAGTGGTTATCACACGAAATTTGTGCGGTAAGTGGTTTTTTCCAGAGGCAATTCGATTCCATTGATTTCTCGCCACGTGGCTTTTTCGATACTGTCGGTATCACATTATTTTAGAGTGTTAAACTCCAGGCACAAAAAATATGTGATATGGAATACATGTCGTTGGATGAGGGGGAGGAGATCTGAGGGTGTGAGCTAAATGCAATGAACAAGTTGCACAGACATAACACATGGTGGGTCCCAATGCTGAGGTAAGAAAACTTGTCGTGGAGCAGAGAATTTGATCGGTAGTGTCAAAACAGTCAGGTTAAGTGGGAGCCATCTGATCTAAAGGGTGTACGACTGCAATCGAATCAGGGAATCACATATCAGAGATCACAAAGGACGAGGGAACTTGGACAGAGAGGATGCAATGGTGGAAGGGCCGTCGGATCTGGACAAATGGACGGTCGAGATGAAATCAGGGATCCGTGAGGAGAGACACAGGGGTATAAGGTGCCGAGGAAAATCCGATGCGATAAGCAATGGGGGTTCGGTGCTAACCGTCTGATCATTCAGAGGGATGGCTGAGAAGTGATCGAACTCATTTCATCGGTAGAAACATATACAAGGTGATAAAGCGGACGAATGGAGCTTGTGATGCGATGAGGCCTTAAGCACCTGGTCATAGCGTGTGGTTTTATGAAAAATGAGGGGGCTAAGGCTAGGCCTGAGAGGGGATTAACACCAGAATACTCAAATGACTCTTTTCAGGCCAAGAACATGTTCTTTAGAGGGTTTTTTGTGTTCCGATAGGAAAAATATGAGTTTTTTAAATAGCCAAGAGGGATTTTTATGAGTTTTTAAAAGGGATTTGGAAGGTTCCCTTGGGATAAATGAGGATAAAATGAAGAGAGAAAAGGGGATTTTTCAGAGGTAAATGAAGGATAAAAAGCATAAAATGAGTGAATGAAATGATGAAAGAGGGGTTATTTTAGGGAACAATTTTGCAGGGGGCAGTAGGTTTAAATCGATTTTCTTTGAATGAAATAGCAGTGAAGATTATTTGCAAAGTTAAAAAAACACAAGAAGACTTCAAGAATGAGAAGTTTTCATGAAAATAATCTCTTGAAGGCTTAGGACTTATTTTTAGCCATCATTTGCTTAGTAAAAAATTTACTGATGAATAACAGTGGCTCCACTTGGGATGGCAGCTCCTTGGAGGTGTCAAGAATCTTCAGAATTTGATCTCTGGGATGTAGAACTGTGCCTTTATCCATTGACAACCTCTTCTTCTTTGATCATGTAGCTTTGAAAAATGATCAATATTTATATCAAATAGATTTATTTCACAAACAACTACCTACGCAACCTACTTCATAACATCTTCACTTCAAAAATTTCATTTGGACTTGCAGACCTTAAACATCAACATTTTATTCTTTTTGAAAGCAGGAAAAGCTAATCTAAGTCTACCCTTATTTATTCCATGAGTTCAGATTAGGCTGTTGAACTCATAAATTCTCTACCCAAGCTACTATTTGCTAGGATTAGACTGTCTGGCAAATTTTATTCTCTATCTTCTAAAACAAAAATTGAAAATGCATCCAAATCAGGTTTAAGCAGTCTGATTTGCTGAGGTGTTTATGGATGTATGTACAATATGCACACAGAATTTATTTGCGGAAATTTAAAACAAAACTAGGAACGCTTGAAATCTGAAAATTAAAACATCCTTCATCCTTTTTGCAGCTCTGGTTTTGATCTTTTTGAGTTGTTCTTTTCTTCCTTTGGTTCAAATTTTGACCATATTAGAACCAATCTTTCATCAATCTTATAGGTTTAGATTTTCAGTTTGTTTGAATCATTATTTTCTATCCTAATCAAATATACTGATAAGTCAAGATTAAACAGTTTGAAAAATATTCTTTACTAACCTATTAGTAGAAAAATTAAAATCTATCTTATTCATGATTAGGTTGTATGACTAAAATAGAAAAGTTTTGTTCTATTAGTGGCATTTAAGCTTGCACACTTTCAGATTTTCCCTTTTTGGTATGGGGCTGTACCTTTCTTTTTTTATTTCTTCCCTCTTTTTTGTTTTTTTTATTTTGTCTTTTCTCTTTCTTCATCTTGGAAAACAGTGTTATATACAATGGATAAAAAGCCTTGAAATTAAAATTTTAGTCAGTAGAAATAATGTTTGAGAACCCTGCCATTAACAGGACCTCCAAAGTATTCAGCTCCATCCAATTCTTGCAGGAAAAATGCATTGTTTCCAATAGCAGATTGGATAAGATAAGGGCCCTGCCATAAGTTATCAAATTTTCCATGTTTTCCCTTATCTTCTCTTCTTGAATCCCATTTCAAAACTTTATCACCAATCTTGAAATAACTTGCCTTAGTTATTTTGTCAAACAGCTTCTTGATGTTTTCTTGTAGTGGTTGTGCTCTAATGTATACTTCCTCTCTGGTTTGCTGTAAATGTATAGTATGATTTATTCTTCTTGTTACATCATTATCTTCAGACTGCACTTCCTGGATTAGCTTCATGACTGGCACCCCTAAATTGGTTGGAAATATTGATCAGTTCCATAAACTAGCTGGTAGGGAGACATTCCAATTGACTTTTTCACTGTCAATCTGTCTACCCATAGAGCATGTACTAGCTTATTGTGCCATGAATTCTTGTTATCTTCCAGCAAATTCTTGATAATGTTTACCAAACTTTTATTTGATGATTCATCAAGCCCATTACCTTGAGGGTAATAAGCTGTGGAATGACCCAATATGATCTGATACTTATGACAGAATTCTACCATCTTTTTTGATCCAAATGCAACAACATTATCAGTTATGACCTTTCTAGGACAACCAAATCTGGATAATATATGGTTTTCAAGGAATGAAATGATGACTAAGTCTGTGGAATTCCTAGAGGGGATGGCTTCTATCCATTTGGTAAAATAGTTTGTTTCTGTGAGGATCCATCTATGTTGGGCAGATGAGGGAGGATGGATTTCCCCAATGAAGTCTAGACCCCACTATTGAAAAGGAGCTTCAAGAGTGATTGGTTGGAGAGGTAAGGGAAGCAATTTTATTTTGCCTTCAAATATTTGGCATTTATGACAGGCAATAATCATTTTATGGACATCTTGAAAGAGAGCGGGCTAGTAATAACCAGCTCTAAGGATTTTGTTGGCCGCTGATTTCCAGTAGAGGTGGCCTCCACCTTCTCCTTCATGAAACTCATGCTTTATTTTATCTGCATCATTCTCAGAAAAACATTTAAGCAATAATCCACTAGAATTTTTCCAATATAAACATTTATTCAAAATGCAATAATTTACAGCCTTCAGTTTTAAAAATATTTCCTTTGTTTTAGACAAACTAGGAGGAACATTAAAGTTGAGAAAACATATAAAATGTCAGCATACCAAGATGAATTTAGAAAATGGTCTTCAATAATTGGAGTTAAAAATTCCTCTTGTTCATCTAATGCATTAAACATGTTTATATCAAGAACTTGGAAGTTAGATTCAGCCATCAGTTTTTCTAGTCCTTGACCTTTTATGAGTTTAGTGTGGTTGATTTCTAAGTCATACTCTAAAATTATGGCAATCCACTTTCCTCTTTTACCATCTGGATCTTGGGTTAATATGTCCTTCACCATTGAATGAGGCACAAATGCTATGATGTGGGAATGTAGAATGTAAACTCTGAAGTCTTTTAAGGCTTTGACTAAGGCAAAGGCTTGTTTTTCCATTATTTTGTACTTCAGAGGTGCATCTCTTAATGCCTTGCTAAAAAATGAAATGGGTTGCTCTTGTTCATTAATTTTTTTCTATAATAGGACAGTAGCTACTGTGTGTTCTGATGCAAATGAAAAAATGAAGAAATCTTTGGAAAAATTAGGATTGATAAGAACTGGAGTTTTGGTGAGTGCTTGTTTTACCAGTTTAAATGATTTCTCTGTTTCAAAGGTTCATTTAACTCCTTCCTTTTTAAGCATGTTTGTTATGTTTCTAAGGAGTTCAGCTAAATTGGATATGAACCTTCTCAAGAAATTTATCTTTCCAATGAAGGGTTGAAGTTCCTTGATGTTTTTGGGATGGTTGATTTGTAATATGCCATCAATCCTTTTTGGGTCTATCCTTATTCCTTCCTCTGATATGATATGCCCTAGAAGCTTACCTTCTTGGAGACCAAACAATGTTTTCTTTTGGTTTAAGGACAATCCAAATTTTCTGCACTTTTCAAAGACTTTTCTCAAATGTATTAGGTTTTCTTCATCTATTTTAGAATAAATAGTTATATCATAAAGGTAAATTATAATGAAGTAACCTATTTCTTCCAAAAATGCAATATCCATGGCTCTCTGAAATGTGGCACCAGCATTCATCAATCCAAAATGCATTTTCAAATACATGAAAGTACCCCAGGGTGTAGTAAAGGCTATTTTAAGTTGATCATTATGATGTACCAAAATTTGATTGTAACCTGAGAAGCCATCTAGCAAAGAAATTCTTTTGGAACCAACTACCCTTTGTAAAATATGATCCATTTTGGGCAAAGGATAGTTGTCCTTCAGTTAGGCTTTGTTTAAGTTCCTAAAATCAATATAAAGCCTTATCTCTCCTATTTTCTTCCTAACTGATACAAGATTAGACACCCACTCTAAGTATCTAACAGGGAATATAATTCCAGCATCATACATTTTTTTTATTTCTTTCTCTAACAGAGGTAACTGAACACGGTTGATTCTGCGCAAATTTTATCTAAAAGGTTTCTGGTTTTCTTTGAGGGGTATCTTATGCTGAATTATTTCTGTATCATATGATTTCAGATCTTCATAGCTCCATGCAAAAACATCATAAAATTACTTAAAGAGCTCAATGTATTTCAATTTAATGTGAGCTGGCAGTGTTTTAGATATTTTGATTAGTTTGGGCTTTTCCTCACTGTCTATATTGCATTCTTCCACTTCAGATTCTGTTGGTTCCAGTTTTGGTTTTTTGGCCACATCATTCAAGTCAAATAATTCCTCTAAAGGGACCAGTCCTTTTGGAAAGTTTTGGTATTTAGATTGTAGCACTTCTAAGTCTTCATTTTCTAAATCTGTGCTATTCTCTGTTTTATGATTGGGTTCATAGGTTAATAGATTTATTTCAGCAATATTGGGAGACTTTTCTCCTTCAACAAGTGGGTTTTATTTAGCAGGACAGTCTTTATCGTAATCTGAATCTGAGTCTGATGTCTCAAATTCATTTTTGGACTGTAAGAAGTCTTCTATTTGTTTATCTCCCTCAAAAACTTGCCAGTATCTTTCATTTTCTGGGAAAACTGTTCTAAATTTGACTTGGGTGGTGCATTGCTGGGTTTCATAAGGTGTAAAAAAATTTCTAGCAGTAAAGGCTAAACCATTGGCAAGGGCATTTTGGTTTCTTGGGACAAAGATAAGATGGAATTCATCAAAAGTGCTTAACAATTACATGGCATCATCTCTATAGGCTCTAAGTTTGGGATGATTATCATTATATTCCCTGTTTATTTGCCTAATAATCAACTCAGAATCCCCATGAAATTTTATCCTTTTGGCCCTTAATTTTTTCAATAAATGCAGGCCTAAAAGGATAGCTTCATACTCAGCTATGTTGTTGGTGCATTGAAAGTTTAATCTATAGGAATGCCCCTCAACATGATTGTTTTGAGTGTTGTGTAACCATACGCCAGCTCCTGCATCATTTTTAGTGCAAGACCCATCAAAATTCATGCTCCAAAGAGGACTGTCTTCAGATTTCAGATCTTTTTCATTGTTTTCCTCTTTGTCTTCTTTTTCATTCTTTTCTATATAAGGGTCTGCACTACATTTTCCTGAGTGTTTTCCCTAAAAATTTTCAATGTTTTGAGGTTTCACCCCTTGGTTTTCATGATCTGCATTACTTTTATGACTGTTTTGGACCTTAAGAACTCTAATCTATTTGCTGTGGATTTCTAAATCAGCAGAATATTTTTTAATTTCCCCTTTATTTTCCTCTTCATCCATGACTGCAACTATGTTTGAATGTGAAGTGATTGCAGCATTTGATGTTTTTTCACTGATTAGTTCTAGCTCTTTTGGAATATTGTCATTAAAAAGAATGAAAGAGTCAAGGTCAGTGTGGATGGAATAGAGAGGAGAATTCTCTGGTATTTCTTGGTTACTCACCATGTATTTCATGTGGGTTTCCCTATAGAGTCTTCTAGGCTGACTGAATACATGGATGGTGGCATAAGTCATATCCATTTGCATAGTACCTTGTAACTTAGCGCCCCATGATCTAGAAAGAAGCATACCATATTTGGGGGGTATATCAGTCACTACAATGTCCATCACTAAACTCTTGGCTGGTATTTGGGCTAAATTAACACACAGATCCTTTATTAGGCCTAGGCATCTCACCCTACTTGAATCAAAGGAATATAAATATTTGTAGGGTCTAGTTACCTCTAAGCCTAATATTTTCATTATAACCTTGGGCATGAGGTTGTGTGATGCTCCTGAATCAAGAATGGCATTGTGTAAAATATTGTCATGAATTTTTAAACTGATGTAGAAAGGAGGGGTAGTTCCTTCTTGAATTTTTCCTTCAATTTTTGGTCAAAAATTAGCTCTGGGATATCATCATTTAAGTTAACTGTGTCATGAATGTCTTCTATGTTTAAAGCCTTAAAAATTTTATCTCTATATACATTTTGAGTGACTAATTCAGTGAGTGGGACAGAGATTTTGATTTTGGATATTTCATTCTCTAGGCTGAAGGGGATCTGGTTTTTCAACATGTTTAGTTCAGCCTTCTTAGTCACTATTTCATTCGCAAAATCAGCTTGTTGATTTTTATTATTTAGAGCAGTTAGAATGGTTTTTTCAGGGCCATTAGCTCAGGTGCTAGTGCTACTAGAGTTAATACTCTATTTTTCATTGGTTTAAGCATTTTTCCCTTTGTTTAAATTAGAATTTTCAGCCATTGTTTTGTGATTTTCAACTGTCTTTTTGGGTGTATTTTCAGGGCTTTTTTTTGTAGATTTATCAGAGGTTTTATTTCTGGGAGTATCTTGATTCTTTTTACTTCTGAGGTCATATTGTTTAGGTGGTCCTATGATTGCATTTTCAGACTATTGTTCATAATAATCAGTTTGTGGTCTTCTATCATCATAAGGTGTATATAGACCTTGTTTTGTTTCATAAATGAGATCAGAATCCTCATTACTTACTCCCAACATATTCATGTTTTCATCCTCTGTTTGTTCTGTTAGACTCCTATACCAATAGATGTCATATATCATGATTGAATTGATGGGCTATGTAATATGTTCATACCTTTCCTTATTGCAAAGATTTTCCATATTGTCAAAAAAATAAAAAAAATTTAAAAAATTTAAAGAGGGTATACCCTAAAAGAAAAATCAAAGGGTAAAAAAATAAAAATGGCCAAAAAATGAAAGAAAATGAACCCCACCAAAATAAAGGCCAAGAAAGTGCACAAGTCTAAGTGCCACTTCTTTTTACTCTTATATAAATAAACAAATTGTGTGCAACTTGAATCTTATGCCACAATTTATGAACATTCAAAAAATTTAAGCTTGGCTAGTTCATCTTTCAATTTTATGCTTTAGATAGAGAATAAAATCTGACCAAACTGTTTAATCTTGGCAGATAAGTAGATAGGTAGAGTAAATAAAAGGAGCTCAATAGTTTAATCTGAGCCCTTGGATGTAATAAGGTTATAATTAAATATATTTCTACATGTAAAAGAAAAAATGTGATAAGGGTTTGCCAGTCTAAGTGCACCCTAATAAAGAAGAAAAAATGCTAGGTTAAAGTAGGTAGGGTAGGTAGATGATGTTGCAGAATTACATGTGATGAATAATGGTTCTAAATGTGGTAATCTTTACTTTCATCGCAAGTACAAAGGCAGACACTACAATGGAAGAATTTCAAGCAAAGCAAAGTCAAATTATTAACTTCCTTTCTCATTTTTCCCTAAAAATTTCACTAATTTCCCCTAAGTACTAAGGCATTTGAAAATTAGAGGGGCTCAAGGCATTTCCTTGAATTTTGGAGGGACCGGACCCTCAGCCCAATAATTGGAAAAGCCTAAGTACTTAAAATCATTCATAAATCATTCATTCACTTCCACAAGACAATATTTTCTTAAGTAAAATCCTATTTTACTTGGGGAAATTTCACAATATTTCATAAAAACCCTTTTCATTCAAGCATAAGTTAATTACATGAACCTAATGTTTTTATACTTAGTGCTTTTATTTCATTTTCATATTAATTTATAACTTTATTATTTAATTCCCTATATGACTCAACCCTTTCCCCCATTATTTTAATTATTAAAATTCCCAATTATTATTATCCCACCCCTTTGGTTGAAAAATAACCATATAAATCTGATTAATTTTGATTAATTAGTTGAATTGCCAACTGATTAAAATCTCGACACCCTACCATATAAAAAAGGGATTAATTAACCCTCATTGTTAATTAACAACCTATTCCACCAATCAAATTTCCCCCGACATAATTTAAATTATGTTTGATTATATTGGGCCCGCTCTTTATCTTTCCGTCATCTCCCTTTCCCGATGACTGTTTGATCAACCAGTCTATGATATACGATTGTCAACCATATCGCTGCACCTCCCCATCCGAACAATAACGCGTGATGGCCAAGCGGTTTTCTAAATAGTGTCGCGCCACGTGTCGTGTATTGTATGGAATCGCTCGCGCTCCGCTGAAAACCGCCTGTCCCCAAAAGCGGTGCGATGTATACCGCTTACTGCATTTATGCCTATGAAAAAACCACTGTACTTGCTTGCATCATCCGCTTAAAAATATAATCCCGCCAGCCTTTGACTTTGCAATTAAAAAACACCAATGCGTGTCATTTTCACTATTTTTTACAGTGACCAGTGTCCCATGCAAAAACTTCAAAAACCAACTGTGAAGACTGTCGACCGCCACCTTGACTAAGGAAAGTTGCAGACGAATAATCCAGAAACCATCCACCTATTGCCCACACCTTTTTTCGTCGCTGTTTATTTCTCAGAAAACAGGTATTTACCCAAATTCCCATTGAACTCTGCAAATCTTGGTTTATGTTCTAATTCCATAGGGAAAAGCAAAAACAGAGAAGAAGTTGGTCCTTATTTCATTCCTCAATTCCCATAATTGCAATTGTATTCCTAAACCGGTGACGGTGCCTTTCTTTCCACCAAAACCTGAATTCCTTTCTAAATCCACAAGAACCAGAAATGGAAATTCCCGTGGCTTTGAATGTTGCACCCTTGAATGCCCCTCACACAGATTTAGACTATCTGCCCTTAGCAGATAGGGATTTCCAAATTAAAGACCTCGTCCTCAGTGAAAGTCCTCTCAGAATTTTTATCCAATGCAGAGATAGTTACTTAAATGGCTCTGAAATTTTTGGACTGTGGTAATCCAATCTTCCAATGTATCTTTTACCCTCAGTCCACATTTTTCCCGAAATAATTCAGTACTGCCATGCCAATTATGATCCCAATCAACGAGCAATCATGTCCCCGAGTGAAACCGTCCTTTTCCCAATAACTACTCGGCCTATCAATGAAATGTTGTAGTTTCAGCCTGGTCAAGCCTTGAATCCCCTTTTCATGGGAGATTTACTTGAAAAATCGACCAATTTATCTCAAGAAGAGCTGAATCGTCTCTACCAAACTTTCATGTTGCCGGAACATCAACCCAAAGGCCCACCTCCTTATGGATATACTTTTTTCACAAATATGGGTAGACTCATTTTGAATATGATATCCTCTGTAATGGGTTTCAATACTAGCGAATATGTTGATCAGTTAGCCCTAGTATTGTTGTCCATTTTTACCCCTGGACAACCCCCTGCTGTCAAATATGATTTTGCTTCCTATATTGCTGATAAAATTCATCACCAGTTCATGAGATTAGAAGATGAGAGAGCTTTTAAATATTCCACTGTTATATACCATCTTATGATTTACTATCAATCAGAGAGTTTCCCTTTCCATGTCATGAAACTTGATGCCAAAGGAAATCCTAGGTCTGTCATTTTTTCATCTGCAATCTTCCATAATTCCTCTGATTCTCCTTATTCTTACAATGAGTTCATTGACCTATTTTTGCACCCAGCAACAACTTTATTAATAGGAATCTCCCCTCCTAGGGTCAATAATGACATTAAGAAAATTCTCCAACTCTCCAAGCAATACAAGATAGGTGATTGGTACGTATACAGGAATCATACAGAAATTAGAATATATGGCAATGAGCTATGTCCTTTCAAGCTACCAAATTATGTTCCAATGAGGCTCTTTTCCTTGGAATATTTCAGATAGATGATAAATTTAGACATAGTCCATTTTTGTAATGTAAAGAAGAAAGATCAGCTCAAAATCAAGAGTCAATTAGGTCCTTTTGTCTGCAATTCTAGGGATGTAGGAAAAGAAGCTGAAAGAATCCTAGAATATTATCTCAAATTGAAAAAAAAAATTCCACTGGGTACCTTATGACCCAAACAGCTTTATTTGTGATAGGAGAATGAAAAACAAATTGTCACCATACCTTCACCATAGAATTCCAGAAATTGAACAATTTGCAAATATGGATGAATGGATGGAAGGGACCTTAATAGAACAAGATAGTGAACAGGTCAGTGTTGAAATGTTAAGAAATATCTTCAGAAAATACTTGACCTGGATTCTTTTGGACAGGTGAAAAGACCAGGAATTGGTCCTTCTTCTGTTGGAACTTCTCAACAAAATTTGCAGGAAATTAGTGCACTGGCTACAATAGCATCTAAAGGGAAGGAAAAGGAGGCTGATACACAAGTCACAGAGAAATTCACAATGACAGAGTAGCCTGAAAATTCCAAGGAACAGGCCCAAATATAGATTTATCCCATTCATCTTAATGTGGTATAAGTTTCAATTTTGCAAACTCCTCTCAATGAAGAAAAAGGTAAGAAGAGAGATGCAGAAACAACCACTCCTATCAGTGGATCTTCAGAACAACCTGGTGTCAAAAGAAAAAAATTAAATCCTCTTTCAGAAGTAGAATTTGTTCAAGAAACCACTAATAATCAGAGGAGAGAAGAATTAGATAGTCAGCAAACATGCACAATCAATGGAACATCCACTAATTCACAGAGAAAAGAGCTACAAAGACAACAAAGTGCAGACGTATCTTGCTTCAAACCACCAGTGAAGGATGCCTGGGATATTAAGAAAACATTTATAAATATAAAGGCCAAAAATGATCCATTAAGACTTCAAATCTATAATCAATATTTGAAAATGGGTCCCAAAAATCAACAAAGATTGATGTCAGCCTATGACATCCAGCAAGGTAAAATGGTGATGAATAATTTCAAGCCCAAAGTGCAGGAGCCTCAAATAGCTGCAGATTATGTTAGAACCAATTTTGAAGTCATGGAAAAGGATATTCATCCTTTGGATCAGATTGAACTGCACAAACAAACAGGAGAAATGATTTATTCAACTTTGTCTGATAAATCAATGATGACCCAAAGATTACAAGATTCCTTGAATAATACTACTACTCAATTTCATCTTGAGAAAGTCTCTTCCCAGGCTAAGGACAACAAAATAAAGACTTTGGAAGAAATAATTATTATATTGGGTCATAATCCCAAAGATGTCAAAGGTATAGAAGCCTTGATTAAGAAGAAAAATGATGATATTGTAGCCTTAAAGAAACAGCTGAAGTTGCCCTCTTCAAGGCATCCACAAACTGCAGAAATCATAAAGAAAAACTTTGAAGAAGAATTGATGGATTTTCTCTTGAAACTGAATGAGAAACTAAATGAGACTGAAAAAGAACTTGAAAAGGCATTAAAGGATAGGCAGAAAAACATTCCAGCATCTACAGCAGAATTAATTACAGGTACAACAACAATAGGTCAGCCAACAAAATTATCACAAGTCAACACTACCAATTTAAGCACTGAAGAATTAATAAAATCAATGGAGGAATTGAAACTCCAAGTGACAGAGATTCAGAAAACAAAGGTACAATTTATCTCCTTAGAGAAAAAATATGATCTCTCAAAAATGAGTGTTGCAGAAAAGACAAGAGAGATTAACAGATTAGAAAAATTGGTGAGAGCATTGGAAAGGGATCTCACATTGGAGAAACCTTTGGGATAAATCAAAGAAATTATTTGGACCAACATCATTCATTCAATAAAAGATGTATGGCCATCAATCCAAATAATGTATGAGCAGAATGATTTAATTAAATTGGCTCTAGAAGAAATTTTAAAGGCAAGAGAAGAATTAGGAAACATTCCTGAAGAAGCCAATGATCTTATAAAATTTTTGAATACCAAGAACATATATCAACTTGAAGAACTAGGCATCCAAGATAGAACAGGAACAATTTTGGAGATTAAAAGAGTTTTTACTAAAAAAACTCTGATGCAGAATCTAGAAAGAAGATGCTCTGATATACAGGAAGAAGTCAATGCCTTTATAAAGAGATTCAATAATTTTCCGCAAGTAAAGGATTGCCAAGTCCTTTAATTTCAGAGGATAAACTTATGAGCCTGGAAAAATATGTTGAGAAATTGAATAAATATGCTGACAACTAGGCCAGTTCATCAACTATTTCATCAATGACAAAAGCATTGCCTACAGGAAATATTCTTCATGACAATGTGGAAATTTTTTTTTATCTCGAACATGAGGTAAAACAATTATTCCCAATTCAGCCTACTTTATTCAGATATTCAGAGATTGATAAAACTCTGAGGAAGCTTCAAAGAAAAAGAATACCAGAAATACAATGGTGGGAAGAAATGTTAAACTTTTCGTAAATATTATCTTTGCATGAATTTTGATTATTTACTACAGTAAGACATGATAAAAGGATAAACAAAGATCAAACAGAAGTCAAAGTGTATCAGTACAGGTAAAGAGTATCAGTAAAATAGAGCAGCCAGCACAAAATTACTAAAAAGGACAGCAACAAGCCCAATCATAGGGCCTGCCTCCAGCACATTCTCAAAAGAAGGAAACATCACAACATCGGTTATCCTTTCTCTTATCTACGAGACCATTTGTCTCTATTTTCTTGTAATGTATCCATGAGTCATCCTAGATTATATCTCATTTTGTTAGGAGATATTTTTTATAATTCTTTGTATAAATACTCCCTTAATTGGAGTATTGAGGGGTGGATTCTTAGACTTGGCTACAATACTGATTATTTTGGAATAAAGTGCTGTTGGATAAATTTCTTATGGCTAGCTGGATAAAGAATTGATGCAAAAGACTTTTCACAGGATTCTTGAGTCGGACAACGGATCAATAAGTCATCTATCTCTTATGTTTTAGAGTTTTATACTTGTCTATTATACCATCTGTGTTTCATATCTGAATGATAAAGGAAAAGGAATAATTCAGAAAGTGCTTAAGTGCAATCTGTTTTCAATCGTTGTTATTCTTAATGTTTTCTTCTGAACTAGTTTAAACAGTAATTCTTAATTGCTCCTATTTTCTAGTTTATCCATTCTGATTATTGGATAAAGAATTATTAATTTCTCTTTGTTAATAATCATTCAGGTTCCCTCTTTCGAAAATATTCAAAGATTCTTAATTTTCCTTCACCAATTTCAAGTCCATTCGATTCATTTTAGATCTTTAATTGTTCCCTATTTGATTACCTTGCCCTGTGAAACCATCCCTTGTTAAGAAACTACATCAAGTTAATCCATATTCTTTGACTCCATTAGCCCAATGGACTAAAACTACTCAGTCATACCCCTCTGCTAATGAATTTCATCACCTAAACAAAAAAAATCAAAATCCCTGAACTTTCATAACTAGCCTTATATCTTTTTAAAAAAAAAGCTAAATATTATAGAGAGAGCCCTCTCTGGGTATAGATTGGCTAGATTATGTACCTAAAAATTGGTTTGTGGTTACCTCAGACCCCTTTCCTCTTCCAACAACTTCAAGGAAAATCTGCGTGATAACACGTTCACTATTTTCTTCATCCTCACTAACATAATATTCTTGGAAGGGAGGTCTGATCTGTTGATCATCCTCTCTTTGTCTGTTTTGAGGTTGATTTCTCCTAAAGTTCTGATTTTGATTTTGGGATTCATTTCTGTTTTGGGGAGCTGATTCATTTTCTCTAGATTGTGCTCTCCCAAGTATGCTCATATTCTTCATCATTTTCTCGATCATTCTCTCCATTTTTGAACTAGATGTGGAAGGTGTAGCCTCCTCCCTAAATGATACTTTCTTTTCATTCCTCATCCTAGCTCTTTTTCAATCAGATTTACTTCCACAGCTAAAGCTCCCTTCTGCATGTCTTCCAAAGTCAAGAGGTATCTTTCTCTTAGTTTATAGGCCATTTTAGGATCAAATACTTCAGGAAATTTGGCCAAGGCTGAGCCTCAAGGAGGTTTCAAGTCTTGGGGTGGTGCATTATAAACACTATTAAACCTAGTGCAATAATTTTGAACACCTTCCCGGTTTTTCTTTTGAGATTGATGTAATTTTAAAGTATTTGGAGAGGGTTTTTTCTGACTTCCCATTTGTTTAGGAATGACTGATGGAGGGCTTGGAGGTCATTAATACTATTAGGGGTTAATATTTTGAACCATTTTCTTGCTTCTCCCCCTAAAATTTGAGCAAACAATCTAAGTTTGACAGTTTTATCATCAATCTCATTCCTATCAAAATAGTCATTCATCTTATCCACATGTTGTAAAGCACTAGTGGCACCACTAGCATCATATAATGGTATATTGGAATGATAGTCTTGTGGTAGATTGAATAAAGGTAAAGGAAGGACTAGGAGGTTGTGGGAAAAATGGGGGGCTTGCAGGTGGATGATGTAAGAAGGGGGGGGGGGGGGGGTTGATGGAATGGGGTAGTTTGAACAATGGGTGTATGGATAGTAGAAGTGTATGGATCAGCAAAAGACTATTGAGCATATCTTAGATGAGAGAAACCAAAATTATGAAGGAAATGTAAATCAGGTGGGGTGGTTTCTCTGCTAACAGTGTTTTCCCCACTATGTTGGGGTGAGTGTGAAAGCTCAAAGTCTATCTGATCTATATAATCAAGTGACCTAGTTTTGAATGGGTTTCTTAAGTCAACTTGTGAATCTTGTAGAGCTGTAACGTTTTGAGGAATAGAACTAGCTCTATGGACTGGCCTAACAAAAGTTGAAGTTTTAGACTTATGGGATTTCCTAAGTATACTTTCTGGATTATCAACTATATCATGAGGATTTGGGTCGGGATGGGCTCTAGTATGAACTCTTCTAGGAGCCACTATGCTATGTTTACAGACCTGATGATAAGAAAATTTTACCCAAATATGAAAATCTTAGTTAGGCTAACTGATCTTTTGAGCAAGGATACTTAACTTCTCACAATTTGCTTAAGTGAGTTTGTATGATGTTTATGATATAAATGGGTTTCCCAGTGGAGTCTTTAGGTCTATTCTAGATTGTGGAGTCACCAGGTGGAAATTTTTATCTTTAGAAGATAAAATGTTTTATGGTCCATCACCATTAATAGGTTTGAATACCAATCTGAAATATTTTTGGGTTTTATGAGTTTTTACAGTCCTGTGGGTTATGAGAGTGTCCTAAATCTGTTTCAACACTTAGCTATGGTGATGAGACAAACAGAGTTACTCTGTGGCTTACTAGATGATTTCTCGAAGGTTTGATAAGGGTCTATAAGAATCCTAAGAAATACTTAGATTGCCACTGATTCAGACAAGTCCTATCATGATTAACAACATGCTTGGGAGTTCTTGAAGAAAGCTATTCATTCTGTACTAAATATTGAGTGTCTTGTTTTGAGGATTTTACTCAGAATTTCCCAGTACGGTCGCCAGGATGTTAGGACTCCGAGAGATTTGCAAGTACAAATGCTGTAGAGCCTACATCAAAACCACTTTGGAATTTGAGGACCTATCCATCCTAGATTTAGAGAGGAATCTCTCTATGTATGAGTTCAAAAATATGATCTTGAAGTTCTTGTGATATGATTTTAGGCTAGTTATGAAGAACAAAGTTTTTGTTTGTTTGGTTGGGCAAGGATATAATGAAGATGAAGGAAGCCTTTATGAAGAGTGAAGGTGTGAGTAGGTGAAGGAATGGTTTAGCTGATAAGATAGGTAGGGAACATCATCAATCCAATGGGCTATGGAGTCATAAGAGGATTTAATTGCACAACAAGGTTCAAGAGTGGTCCATGGGGAAAGTCATCTATGTCAAAGGATCTCTTTAAGTTGATATTATGGAACGAAACAATAAGAAATGAAGTGAAAGAAATAAAACACATGAAGAAACAAAGGAAAACCTAAGATCAAGTAAGTACTTTGAAACTATCATGCTTTTGGCATGCACTTAAGGAAAGATACAAAAGTAATCTAAGATCAGGTAAGTAATTTGAAACTAGCCTGCTTTTGATGAACTTTCAAGAGAAAACATTTAAAAGCACAAAATAGCTTAATATCAAGTAAAGAATTTTAACTTCGCCTGATTTCAGCATATTAAAAGGGAAAAAATTCATGATAAACGCAAAAAGTAGTCTAAGATCAGGTAAGTAATTTGAAACTAGCCTGCTTTCAACATACTCTTAAGGGAACTTTTCAAAGAAACTGTTGGAGATAAACCAGAGGACAGGGCTAACCATAAACTTCTCTAGCTCAGATTTAATTAGAAAACTTCTCAAGACCATTCAAAGATAAAATCTCAAGTTGTACTCAGGAAATATGGGTTTGCCAACGCTTCACTGGTTATACTCTATTGAATTACCTCCAATTTAACAATCAGCAAAAAACATAAATGATAAATATTTTCAATGAGATTTAGGGTACTTCAGAATTAAATCCTAATCTATATTTTCTTTTCTTTATCATAGATAAGTGGATAGAATGGAAAGAAAATAAAATAATGATTTACAGTGAGAAACACATCACCATTGACATAGACCAGGATCCCATAAATCAGCTATTTGTATTTGATGTTCAAACCAATTACAATCTTCAAGTCCAGTGGGTATCTATAGCTTCTAAATTCTCATCTCAGCTTATGTGTCTTCAATTACAAAACAGAACTACAGCAACTTCAGAAAGATATTTACATGCAATAGATATCCAAAGACCAACCTGTATACTGTCTTCTGCAGAAGTTTTTATAGAATAAAGAGGAGGTGGCGTGTAAGAAGGGTTCATTTGTTCAATTAATACAGAGTAATGGTGTATTGACCTTTGGGAGGCCTAAGGAAGAATATTTCAAGTGTTCATCACTGTTTTAATGATTTTACATTAAATTTCATCAACCTTAGTTAGTACTATTGACTTTGGGGGCTTTGGTAGGCTAATAATTAATTCTGAGCTGTTTTTGGAAAAATTTCTCTGACTGTGCATTCATTGTGTATTCTTTTGCGAAATTAAATCTACAGGTGGTAGTTATGGCTTTGATGATTTGGCATTCAAAGGCTATTTTTTTGATCTGTCTACTTCTGTGGCTTTAAGCATTGATCTGCTTTTAATTTTTGCTTTATATTTATTAAGCTCCCTTGATTATCTTCGGGGTCTTTGAACTGCATCACTATTTTAAACTTGTGAATTAAGTATCAAATATTCAATATATTGCATTAATCTCTAATCCTCTCGAGTATACTTTGCTACTTTTTCTGCTCAGGTGTCCGAGTATTCTGCTGGTCTGGAGGGTTTGGTGAAGATCAGAGATAGTGATCCCTTGAAAAAACATGAAATTAAATCCTCTTTTGATTCCTTTCCTCGCAATATTTGGCTACAGGATTGTCATCCTGCAACCTATGTCACCTGATACTGACTATGGAAATCGCATGAATTAACCACCCTTTAAACCCTGAGAAACACAATAAACATATTACAAAAAAATTGTGAGATCTTGGATAACTGTGATAGAGGCTTGGGGGAATGACGGAGGAGAAGTGAGACCGGTGAAATGCAGTGGCAGAGGAGGGAAATCTTGGCAGAGCAGCTAACTAGGTTAAAATTTGAAATAGGGCATGAAAATGAGGAGAAATGTTTTAGAAAACCACTGGTGGTTATCCCACAACCTTCAAGCAATAAGTGGTTTTTCCCAAAGGCAATACGATTCCGTTGATTGCTCGCCACATGGCTTTTTCGATATTGCCGGTATCACATTATTTTGGAGTGTTAAACTCCGGGCGCAAAAATTATGTGTTATGGAATACATGTTGTCGGATGAGGGGGAGGAGATCCGACAGTGTGGGTTAAATGCGATGAACAGGTTGCATGGTAGGAACACATGGTGAGTCCCAATGCTGAGGTAAGAAAAAATTTTGTGGAGCGGAGAAGTTGATCGGTAGTGTCAAAACGGTTGGGTTAAGTGGGATTCGTCCGATCTGAAGGATGGACGGCTGCGATCGAATCGAGGAATATCATATCAGAGGTCACAAAGGATGGGGTAACTTGGAAATAGAGGATGTGATGGTGGAAGGGCTGTCGGATCTGGACAAATGGACAGTCGAGATGAAATCGGGGATCAGTGAGGAGAGATGTAGGCGTATAAGGCACCAGGGAAACTCTGATGCGATAAGCGATGGGGGTTTTGCACTGACCGTTCGATCATTGAGAGGGATGACTGAGATGTGATTGGACTCATTGCATCGGCGGAAACATATACAAGGTGAGAAAGCAGACGAATGGAGCTTGCGATGCAATGAGGCCTTAAGCACTTGGTCATAGCATGTGGTTTTATGAAAAATGAGGGGGCTAGGGCTAGGCTTGAGAGGGGCTTAACACCAGAATACTCAAATGACTCTTTTCAGGCCAAGAACATGTTTTTAAGAGGGTTTTTGGCATTCTGATAGGAAAATATGAGTTTTTTAAACAGCCAAGAGGGATTTTTATGAGTTTTTAAAATGGATTTGGAAGGTTCCCTTGGGATAACTGAGGATAAAATGAAGAGAGAAAAGGGGATTTTTCAGAGGTAAATGAAGGATAAAAAGGGTCAAAATGAGTGAATGAAATGATGAAAGAGGGGTTATTTTAGGGAAAAAAATTGTAGGGGGCAGCAGGTTTGACTTTGTTTTCTTTGAATGAAACAACAGTGAAGATTATTTGCAAAGTTCAAACAGCACAAGAAGACTTGAAGAATGAGCAGTTTTTTCATGAAAACAATCTCTTGAAGGCTTAGGACTTATTTTTAGCCATCATTTTCTTAGTCAAAAATTTACTGATGGCTAACACATGTTATGATGTCTCAGGATTACAAGGGATTTCCGATGTATCTCCTCAGAAGTACGAGATCTACCCTACTTTTATGGTTCTAGTAGCATTATGGAATTTTTTCAAGCATTCGAAGCCAAAGTTCCAAAGGAACGAAGCATATGGGCCCTTAGTCTCGCCCTGCGTGCAACACCTGCAAAGTGGTGGGATGAGTGTATGACAGTGTTCCAGGAGTGGGGGGCATGTTGGATTATGTTACTCCTGCACTTTGGCCCTCTGGTTCACTTACGTCGGAAGCAACCCAGATAGATAATCCGAAGTTGTGCAGACTTGCACACGATGACTATTGATGACGGGAAAGAGCGCATGAATGCTATGTGCGTCCCTTACAAAATTTCTTTCAAGATGATGGATACTATGAGCACTTCTCGTATGGCCACACCTATAGATATGAAACAACTATGCTCGTTCCTTCGCTTCGCAGACTACTACAGAAAAGCCATGCAGGAGTATGCATGGATCACAACACCTTTGAAAGAACTGTTTCACAAGACCGTGTCAGTTCACAGGGACGTCAGGTGGAAAGAAGGGTTTGAATCAGTAAATAAAACAATCGACCCACTTAGAACATAGATGGAACATGAGATGGACCACCATGTGCACAGGAATCCCGCTGAACATACATAGGCATGCTGGGAGCACAAATGTGCATTGAGCACACTAGAGCTACAAAAACTAGTTGTTGCGATAATCAAATCAAGTAAATTGCAAAATCTACTGTTGAATGAAGTGGGCAGCAGGAATTTAATGAGGAAATTACGGGAGATTTTTTACCTTTTACATGATGATAAGTTCAAAGTACTGCTTGCCCAACTGTTGACTGCTCATACTAGCTATAAAAGGGGTCGACCAGACCAGACAAGGGTTTCGTATCAATTGTATAGCTTGTACTTGGCATGTCTTGCTGTGACAATTTGGTGCTGCAAGATGCTCTCTGTGTATAGTGTCTCCTTCATGTTTGAATGACCTACCCCCTTAGACAGTAGCAACCTAGAGATTTTTTTTCGCGCTAGGATGATAGCTACAAACCCCGCTGAGCCTTCTAAACCAGTAACCTCGATGGAACATGGGACTGAGGAGGTAGTGGAAATCGAGTCTAAGGCTAAAGAGATTCTCTCCACGCCAAGCCCAAACACGATAAAATGGAAAGCAAAGGCACAGAGCTCTAGAAAGCCCCCGAAAACCACAAAATGGGTTGTAGGAAAGCTGTGAACATCCCCACAAACCGCAAAATCCCCGAAGGTAGCTCAAGAGGAAGCACAAACCGTCGAGCCAATTCACTGGATACTCCCATCTTTTCAGCCATGGAGGGCATCAACACACACACCGAAGAATATTGATGGCTTGGGCATGTACCTACAAATTCCACTAACCCCAGGTGAGGTTCCCATCATTGGCGAACCTATGGGTAAGCTTCATGAGGTCAAGTTTGATTACCACGACCTAGCCAATGTCTAGGCATTCCCGAAGTTAGCACCCGTGCTATACGTCAACAAAATTCATTATGACAATGGAGTTACAGTTGTCCCCCAATGCTGGTTGTGGGGGTTGGCTGGGTCGGGGCTTCTGAACTTGCTTACGATGCCCCATTTTGGTCATTACAATATTACACACTGGCTCGCATGACAGCTGCTTGCCCTAATTCATGAAGGTTGCCTATTGATCTAAGACAAGAATCCTATCGATGTTGCGTTGATTCACAGGATCACTAGCCTCCCGATCAATGGACCAAGCCCTCTAGAGTGAGTGGGTAAGAAATATGAAACCGAGACTGCTAAATTAATGCACCAAAAATTAAAGGTGGAGCGGAATATCCAGGGATTTATGATCAAATCCATTAATGATATTTCTACACAGTTGGGCACGATGTTGCTGGCATGAAAATTGATGCGAAAATTCCAAGTCGCCACTGTCCCCACCTATGTGATCCATCTAACAAGCCAATATGCGGAGGGAGTTTTTTTTAATTGGACTCAGTACTTATGCGACAAATTCTTGGCCAACATATGAGAATCCCAGGACTTAGGGCATGCTTTTTGTTACTCATGGCTACTATTCGTCATCACGTTGGTCACCTAGGAAGCTCTTGCAGAGTCTATCCTCCCTAAGCTTACCTCAAATATGTGTGAAGGAGCTTGCTATGCACATTTCTGGGATTCCAAGGATGTGCAATGCATAGAGGACAATCAGATCTTCTGGGTCCTCTTCCAGATAAGTGTGGCAGTTGCCATCAACTCTGCTCACTTATCACCCATAGTATACGACAAGTAAAAATGCATTGCAACCTTTCAGGTGACCATGCACAATATACAGATTCAGAGCCGAAAGGAGAAAGCTTGGACCTCGCTCCCCTATATGATCGCGGACGAGGAAATTGACAGTGCTATTGCACTCTGGCTCCCACAATGGAAGATTGGCTTCAAGACCGGAGCGCAGGACCCTAAAGATGCCAGTACCACACAAGTACTTTCCCCTATCACTAGTAAGGATGTTGGAGGATCCAGCAAAAGTACCGGGAAGGATATGGAACTGGATATGAAGAAATATGTGCATCATAAGCAGATTGAGGAGAAGGATGTCGAAGGTGCCATACAGAAAGACTCGCAGCTCGACTTAGGGACAGAAGGAGGGAATAAATCTCCCCGAGGAACGAAGTGCACAGGCAAGCCTGCTAAATGATCCAGAAGAAGCAGCGCGCTCTGAGGACAGAGCATGATGAAACTATCACCTTGACTAGCGGTGAACTTGAATAGATTGTGGATGCAGTCTATCTAGCCATGCAGGATTGATGGGAGTCCCTCGAAGAGTAGCAGAAGGATACACTCGTCGTATTACAGGTTGAGCTCCATGAATTGCAGCTAAAGATAGACACACTACACACCATTGTGACTTTAGGACTAACGCCGCAAGCTGCTAGCAGTGTTACGCTCACAACAACTGAAAGCTACCTCTGCCCTTTTCCTAGCACTGCCCTTATGATCGATTTGCCTAACCTGAGCATGCATGTCCATAGTTGCCAGGAGGTCCAACTAGACTTAGCCAAACTAGCTCAAGATTATTTACAGGGACTCCACTCAGGTATATTCCAAGAGATTTAGCACCAGGACCTGTAGATTCACCAACAACTAGACGAGGTTGAACGAATAAGCAGTGAAAGTAATTCCGCAGCTGTCCTAGCTGCCATGTAGCAGAAGGACCTCAAAAGCTTCATTCACTAGCTCTACGTAGAAGTTATAGCAGAGATTCTAGCTACTACTATGCCCCAGGCAAAGGTTGCAGGGTTGGTCACCGCATTGAGGGTGTCTCAAACATAAGTTGCAGAATTTAAGTCCCAGATGGATGTAATATTCCAAAATTTGCATGCAGCAAATTGGAATATTATTTTTTGTTGATTTCACTTAGGAAAATAATAAATGGGTAAGGAGGCCCATGCATAATAAAAATATAAATAAAATCCCTCGTAGTATGCAAGGGGATCATCATTAGAGCTGGTTTTCACACCCTCATGTGTGAACATGATCATTTGTAGGTGGACAAGGTCAAGTTTGACCAAGTCAACAACGCTGGGATAGGAGGTGGAGAACACTTAGAGAAATAGCACAGTATGAATGGGAATATTTTTATTTGGTGAAGGAAACCATAATTAGTGGGACCCATGGTGAGAGGGATTTCACTTGTTTAAAAGTAGGGAAAGGAAGCCATTGTTTTTCATATTGAATATTATTGATTTCTTGTCTGTTTAGACTTTGTGCATTCTCCTGATGTTCAGCAGAGTTGCAGTGCTGCTTAGCACAAGGAATTCCTATTTATTAATTCCTTCTCCTTCCAAGAGAGGCCTCTTGAGGGATTTGATCTTAATTTTCTCCACATTTAGGACTGATTCCAAGGATCCTCCTTCAGCTACAATGTTATTCCTATAGCAGGAAATGTTGTGTTGTAGGGGGTTGCAGTGGAGGTTCTACAACACCACTTCCGGAGCTATTTTTCAGAGGAAGGAGTCTGCTTACCTTTGGAGGATCAGTGAGGTAGCATATAAGCTAATTCCCATCATCTTTGGCATCATTCCAACCATTTTTCATCCCCTATAACGTAGTCCCTCTCATTGATTGCAATTTATCCATTGAGTATATGTAGTGAGGGTTGCAATATTTGTTTGGAGGGACATATCTTCAGTGTTAGGATCAACCTTTCACTATGAAGATCCATTGGAGGAGGTATTTTAATCATATCCAACATCTTCATCCTTCTCCATTCATTTCTAGTTCTTGAGTTGCAGCCGCTACCCAGCAACTCCGGCATTTCTGCAGATTTTCCATTTTGTGCATATTTCAGCCAATCCTTCTAAGGATTGTTGTATTGTTGTTCTAGGAGTTTAGATATTGCTCCCCCATATATTTTAATTCATACATTTCTATATCCATGTATTGACATCATTTTCACCAATTCTCCATAATATACTGCGCTGTCATAGCCTGGGGTTTTACATATGTAGCAGTTTTCTTCATCTCCTTGTACATGTATTATTGAGGCTTGCATTGTACTCCTTTTACTGCTATAACATCACTTGTTGGCTATTTTCATCTTCATCTATTCAGGATTATTAAAATAATGTTGTTTCTCCATTATATGTTCTTTCTTTTTCTGCTGTCCCATCATTGGGCACTTTCTCAAGACAACTAGGTGTGGGAGACCTATTTAGCCCACCTAGAGTGATTTATTTTGAGCCTCCTCTTGGATTTCGGTCTTAGATACATTGATCTAAGGGATCTAGATATTGGTTTAAAATCTTGTAGCTTACATTTATGGAAAATGCATTTTCCATCCATGTATTGCTGACAGATCCCATTTTGGGATATTACAGTGGTATCAGAGAATGATCTTTGGCTCAACCTATGAGTTTCAGCCATAATAAGAAGAAGATATCAAGATTATGAGGAGAATGAGTTTACTCTCATCAATTTTCAGATCTAGGAAGGACCTCTCCAAGGAGTTTTAGAAGATGGAAGAAGGAGAAGAGGAAGGACCATTCACTTCCTATTCTCATAGAAGAGAAGGCATGAAGCATGAAAGATACTTGGATCATCAGATTCTAAGTAATTACCTTGTTGAGTACAAATCTCAACCTAGAGCCTTCAAGGAGACTCTATCTTTTCCATAGTTCATCCAGTGGAAGGAATAAAAGAGACCATGCAGCAAAAGAGAAATCAAAGGAAATAGATTTTTGTTGCCTACATTTTATGGGTCATCTACAACAAGAGCTTGCGTGAGGAAGCTTGAAGAATTCTTCCTACTACATCTAGTGGTAGGGAGGGAGGCAGTAGAAGTTGCAGCGCTGCACCTAGAGGGTGAAGCCAATGTTGATGGTTCAGTCACTTAAGCCATGCAATAGTGACTTATTTTTCTGAGTTCACTCAAAGGTTGATTAGAGCCTTTGAGAGCAAAATATCAGAGGAGAGAAATCCCACACCATCATGGGAGGAGACTTGTACCAGTGTTTTCACAGCCTTGGAAGAGTAGTCTTCTACATTTGCAAATGGGGCAGCCATTTCATTGGAGGGGAGTACTATTGCAACCATACAAGGAGATCCCAATTTCCATCAAGGTATGAATGAAGTTCCACTTTCTATTTCAGCAAATTCTTTTGAATTGTGGAAACTCATATTTGAATGACCATGAACCAACATACATTGCTAACCTACAGCAACAAGATTGCACTACGCTGTGCAACATGAAAACATTCAAGGAAGAAATAAACCATCATCCTCATGAGCCATTGCTGGATTGCATATCACACTTGAGGTTGGGGTTTGAAGACTTGAAGGGAAGCATGGAAGATAGTAGACACCTTGAAGTGAGTTTTGAGCCCCAAGATTGTGCTTTCTTTCATCTTACTTTACCTCATTTTCCTTTTTCCATTGTTATCCCAGACCCAATTGATCAATGAAATTAGTTAAAATTACTTTTAGAATGATTAACATGGCTAACTTGCTAAGTTTTGTGATTTTTGTCATTGTAATGCATTTTGACCGGAACTAGCTGCAGAATGCAGACATTCCGTAGCTAACCGGAAATTCTGCAGCTGTCTTCACGTTCAAGCATGTTCCAGGTGTCCTCTCAGGAAAAGCCACACATGGGTATATTCCACATTATGTCCTCATTGTTCGTTGCTCACCATGAAGACTGAACCGAATTATGGACGTGGTTTTGGTACGTGGGAACTCATTCAAGGAGGCAGACTTCTAATAGGACTGTCCTAGTCCAGATGTCCTTTTTCCTTTTACGCTGCCATCTTTAGAGTCCTAGTACGATTTTGATAAGGAAAGACAATGATCCTCGTATTTTTGCAAGTTCTGTTATGTAGATTTGTTATAAAAGCACTCAGGAAACCGAGAGACAAGCTCTAGATTTTGCTTAGATTTTATGTATTGACTGCTATATTTCTAAAGACCGAGACTACTCTGTTTCAAGTTATTTTTCCTTTAATGAAGAAGACAGCATTGCTTTGAATGCGTTGAGTTGATTTGGAGTTAGATTCCGTCTGGTGGTAGAGGGCCCCTGCCTCCTGCATGGCTTTACTTTCATAATTTAGATAAGTATCTTAGTTGTTTTCACATTTTTGAAGTTTGAGTTCATAGTTAATTTCATTAGCCACTATAGCTATACTTGTTGTAAGAAACTCTTCCAAAAGATCATGATAATGAATGGGAAATGGCTGTAGTGTTGTAGGATTTATTTGTAATTTATTTTGTTCATTATCACAGTTGAACTTATACTAAGCAAACTCTTCCAAAAAATCCTTATGATGTCTAAGGCATGACTGTGATACTGAATGTTTTAGTTTTTTGCTTGCACTAAGTAGCATAGCTGATCTTACTCTTAAAACGCTCTTCCAAAATACCATAATGATGGGTAGGAGATAGCTGTGATGTCTTAGTTTTTAAATTGCTTTCAATATTTATGTTTGCATTTGCACTGAATTGTACAGCCAGGATTGTTCTAAGAAGCTCTTCCAAAATACCATTCATGATGGACAAAACAGGCTGTAGAATCCCATAGATTAATGCATGATAACTTAGTTAGGGTACTCCGGAGTCAAATTGCATTCAATTCATGCTCTGTTATTTTGTTTTAAGTTTGATAATGGCTTGTTAGTTCAACACTGTTTCTTGTAGACTAGTGACATTTTAGTTCAGTTTTAGCTTAGCTCATTGTATTTACATTCCACAATTAGTTGTCATCCACTGCATATTAGATTACATTAGTTGTTAAACTTAACAATACAGCCTTAATTATTTACAAAACCTCTTCTTGTTCCAAATCTATAATTGATTCATAACCATATGAATAGAAGACAGTATCATTTCAAGGCCTGAAGTACTTTTGTAACTTCTTTAACACTTCATAAACAAATCCTTTCCTCAAAAGACTACTTTAAAAAGAAATATATAACTCTTGAGTAAGGTTTAGTGATGTTAAACTATGTTGCATAATAGAGTTAGGAACTAGTCTTAGAGTAGAGATCTTATGATGGTACCAACGTTTTCCTCCAAATATGTTTCAACAAATCTTTAATCATGGATAAAATGTTGCATCATTATAAGCTGGTTGTTTAATTTTTTAGTTAGGAGAATTTGTGTACTTAGCTGACCATTTCTCAAGCTCTCCCAAAATACCTTTGATGAAAGAATTGGACAAGTTAAGTTTATGTTTTGGTTCATTTCCTTAAAGTCATTATCAAGCTTTGTATTCTTCTTAGTCATAGTTTAGGTTTGATTTTGTTTCAGTATTTGCATTTGCATTTTTCATTTGTCATCAACCAATTAGGCTTCACTCTGTTTTTAACCAGTAGCTTCTTTCCACTATCTTTTTAGTCATTTTCCTTGTGAACATAAAAACCATCAAAAGACCAAAAACATCATAAATCATCACAAAAGACCAAAAACATCATAAATCATCATAAAATACCAAAAACATCATAAAAAACTAAACACAATGCATTAAGAGACAAACACCTAGGCACATACAGTGCACTTCACTTCAGCAGTTTACCAACCCTCGTTGACAATTCAATGAACTCAATTTAGGAGACTAGGTTAAGCACAAACATTTTGGCGCCGTTGCCAGGGAAGTGAAAAATAGGTAACCTTTGTTTCTTAATTCCCAAAAACAATTATATGCATAGAGAGAGGGACTCAAGGGGTAGATTCATAAGCAGGAGAAACAGAAATTTGATTCCTAGAACACCACTTGTTTCAGCTAGACCAAGAGCTAGTACACCTTCAACTCGGACCCACATTCCATCCTTTACTAATCCTGGACTTCTAGAAGATCTAAGGTCAGATATTTCATTAGAGAAACCTTCCACTTCATCCACTGAACCTGCCTTGGAAGAAGATCTAAAGACTCCTGTTAGGGACACAAACCTTTCCACTTCCACAAGAGAGTCAACCATGGCAGAAGAAGGGGGAGGAGGAGTCTTTAATTGAGAACACACATTATTTGGAGGTAGAGGTAGAGGAGAAGGAGGTAGAGGTGCAGATGGAGGAAGAGGTAGAAGAGAAATAGGAATCTCTTTTGGGTTCCCTATAATTGATGAAGAAACCAATACAACCATGAAAAACATTTCACCCTCTATCCTTCCAAACTTCTATGGACTTAAAACTGAATATCCTGAAACCTTCCTATTTTAACTTGAAGTTCTGTGTAGAACTTATGACTACTTACAAGATGCTCAAAAACTGAAACTATTTCCTTCAACATTGAAAGGAGCAGCATTGAAGTGGTTTATGAGTTTGATCAACAGTTCTATTAGGACATGGGAAGACATGAAACAAGCATTTCTAGAGAGGTATCTGGATTATTTTATTCCATTCAATCATAAGGAAGAAGTGTTTAAGATGTTACAAAAAGAAGATGAAAACTTAGAAGATTTGTTGGAGAGATTTCATTACAACATCAAAAGAGAAAAAATGGAAAACCTAGATCAGGACACCTTAAAAGCTCTTTTGTTGAAAACAATTAGGGATGAATGGTTGGATATCATTAACATGATGGGAAAAGGGGATATATCACAACTCACATTACCTGAAATATCTGAGTTATGTATCAACCGTTCAAGAGGGAAATCTAAAACTGTCAAAGGTCCAAGAGATCCTGCTCTTGCAAGGGCAAGTAAGTCTGCTTCTGGGACAGTAAGTAGATCAGAAATAGGACACATGCTTGATGATTTTAAATCTAACATCTTAGGGAGTCTTAGTGAACAAATAGACACCCTTAAGATACAAAACAAGCAAAAAGCTGAATCTGATGCCTTGGCAATCTTTTGTCCCAAATGTAGAAAGAAACATGCCTTGAGAGAGTGTCCATTGGATGTAAAAGTTGTAGAGATCTGTGTCATTTGTTCTGAAAAACATGAGACCAAGAATTGTCCTTCTCTTCCTGGTCTCAAAGCTATCTTTCAGGAGGAAAGTCCTACAGATTCCACAGAATCTCTTAATTTTGTCTCTAGAAGACCTTGGCAGGGACCTCAAACACAAGGATTCCATGATCAAATGTATAATCAACCTCCACCTTGGAATTCTTGTCAGCAACCTTGGCCTCAATTTCAAAATAAATCTCAAGCTTGGGCACAAGGAGCACAAAATCCCTTTGGAATATACTCTCAGTACTATCAGTATCCACCATCCTATCCAACATACCCACATTTTTATCCTCAAAATCCTCAACAAAATTTTCAAAAAAATCCTCAACAACATCATCAGAATCCACCACATCAAAATCAACCACTCCCATTACCATTCCCTCAAAAATCAAATCAATTGCCTGCTCAACCCATACCAAACCCTAATAATAAAAATCCTCAGAACACATACATGATAGAAGGCCAACAGTTTCCAACTTATTTAATTACTCCTTTAGACCTTAGTGATGTTCAACTTAGGTCTAGAAGAATACTTGAAAAGAGGAAACCTTCTGTGATCATACAAGAACAAGATAACTCTGAGGAAGACTCTCTACGGGTGAATAAAAGTCTTGAGGAAGACACATATTTTCAAGACCCAAACACTGAAAAATTAAAGCAAAAAGATCCAATAATTTCAACTCCTGTATTAGAGAAACCATCCACATCTACTTCTATACCTCCCTTTCCAGAAATATTACAAATTGATAGAGGTGTAGAAAAACAAATTATGGTGCCTAATTATGATTTCCTAGATGAGCTGAAAAATGTTTGCATTAAAATTCCATTATTACAAGCCATCAAGGAAATTCCAATTTTAGCCAAAACAATAAAGGAGTTGAGTATGAAGAAAACAAGAAAAAGAATAAGAGAAACAAAGAAAATTAAACTGGCAGGAAAAATAGCAGACATTATGATGGGCAAGATTGCTATTCCAAAGCATCTTGACCCAGGAAATCCAGTTGTTAAAATTCACATCAATGGAATTGAAATCCAAAACACACTCATTGATTTAGGAGCAGCAATCAATATCATGAGTAGACAAATCATGGATAAACTGAAACTTCCTAATCTTCTCTTTACACCCACATTATTACAATTAGCAGATAGATTTGTGATCAAACCTGATGGGGTAATAGAAGACATTCTAGTGTCCCTAGATTCTTGGGAGTACCCTGTGGATTTCATGATCCTAACTCCTAAGAATAATCTAGGAGGACATCCTGTTATATTAGGAAGACCTTGGTTGGCTACAGCTGATGCTTTTATTAGTTGTAGATCCGGTGATATGTACATCTCTGATGGTAGTTCAACTAAGAAATTCACTTTATATCCTCCACCTAGGACAATTACAGATCTAGATGACACTCAATGGATAGAGGATGAAGAAGATTTACAACCTCTCTTCACAATTTCAGAAATTAGTGAAGATAATCAAATTCTGAATACTCTAGAAAACTTTGAATCCTCTCCAGAACACAAACATGAATCATTTCAAGAGGGATCCAATATTGAGTTTTTTTCATCAAGGCAGATGTCTCTCCATTCTATGGATAAATTTGGCAGCTTTACAAGTGAGATATTTCCAAGCAAAACTTTGAACATAAATAAAAACCTAGAAAAAACTCAACAAGAAGAGTTAGTCAAAGTATTACAGAGACATTCTTCTACATATGCATGGGAATACACTGACATGAAAGGGATAAGCCCCAAGACTTGCACTCATCACATCTATATAGAGGAAAATTGCAAACCAATTAGACAACATCAAAGACGGATGAATCCAAATCTTAGGGAGATTGTTAAAGAAGAATTGCAAAAATTGTTAAATGTCAACTTCATCTATCCTATTTCAGATAGTCAGTGGGTTTCTCCTTTGGTAATTGTGCCAAAGAAAAATGGTAAATGGAGGGTATGTGTTGACTACTGGGAACTAAACAAAGCTACTCTTAAAGACCATTTTCCCTTACCTTTCATAGATCAAGTGTTACATACATTAGCTGGCAAAAAGTACTTCTCATTCCTAGATGGGTTTAGTGGTTACAATCAAATCCAAGTAGCACTTGAAGATCAAGAAAAAACCACATTTACCTGTCCTTGGGGTACTTATGCTTACCGAGTATTGCCATTTGGATTATGCAATGCACCTGCAACATTCCAAAGGGAAGTATTAGGAATTTTTTCAGATCTAATACATGATTGTGTAGAGGTATACATGGATGATTTCACAGTTTATGGAAACACTTTTTAAGAAGCTTTAGCAAACTTGGAAAAAGTTTTAAAGAGATCTCAGGAAGCAAATCTTTCACTTAGTCATGAGAAATGTTTCATGATGTTTACTGAAGGTATTGTTTTGGGGCATCACATTTCAGGGGATGGGATTAGAGTTGATGGGTCAAAAGTTGAATTCATCTCTAACTTATCTATTCTGAGTTGTCAAAAAGATGTTAGGAGTTTTCTAGGATTTATAGGATATTATCAGAGATTTATAGAAAACTTCACTAAGATAGCATCTCCACTCTTCAAATTACTTACCAAAGATTGTGAATTCAAGTGGAATTATGATTTCCAGTTAGCCTTTGAGACCCTGAAAACCAAAATTTCTGAAGCACCTATATTAAGGGGACCTAACTGGAAGTTACCTTTTCATATCTCAACAGATGCTTCTGATACAGCTCTAGGAGCAGTATTGGGACAAAAAGACCTGATTACTTATGCCATGTACTATACCAGTAAAAATTTGACTCCTGCAGAGTTAAACTATACTGTAACTGAAAAAGAGTTTTTAGCTGTTGTTCATGCCATAAACAAATTTAGACACTATATAACAGGCTATGAAACTTTTGTTCACACTGATCATTCTGAAATTAGATACTTAATGAACAAATCAATTACTAATGGCAGAGTCATAAGATAGTTATTGCTTTTACAAGAATTCAACATTACCATTCTAGATAGGCCTGGAAAACAAAACACAATAGCTGATTTCCTATCTAGACTCCAAAACATCAAAGATGACACTCCAGTTGAAGGTCAATTTCCTGATGAATATCTTTTTGCAATTTCTACTCAAACTCCTTGGTTTGCTGACATTGCTAATTATTTAGTTTCAGGAAAATTTCCTTCAATAATGAATGCAAGAGATAAAAGAAAAATCATTTATGAAAGTGCAAAATATTCATGGGTTGCTAATGAGTTGTACAAGACAGGTCCAGATTTGATCATTAAGAGATGTGTTCGTAAAGATGAGATGCCTGAGATTCTCAAAGCATTTCATGATGAACCTTGTGGTGGACACTTTGCTGATAAGAGGACAGCCTATAAGATGCTTAATTTAGGATATTATTGGCCATCCTTGTTTAAAGATGCTAAAGAGTATGTCAAAAGGTGTGACAGTTGCCAAAGGGTAGGGAAACCTTCTCCTTTAGGTGAGATGCCATTACAACCTCAGGTACATATTGAACCTTTTGAAAAATAGGCCTTGGATTTTGTAGGACCTATTAGTCCTCCATCAAGACAAAAGAGATATATATTAGTTTGCACTGATTATGTTACCAAATGTGTAGAGGCCAAGCCATTACTTTTTGCTAATGAAGCATCTGTAGTTACTTTTATTTTTGAGGATATTTTTACTCGTTTTGGTGTCCCAAGGGAAATTGTTATAGATCAAGGAGCTCAATTTAAATCAAGGCTAGTGGAACAAATGATGGAGAGATACAAAATCAAGCATAGAAAATCTACTCCTTATCATCCACAAGCAAATGGTCAAGTGGAATCTACTAATAAGGTCATTGAAGGAATCCTAACAAAGACTGTTCATTTACATAGAAGAGATTGGGTAGATAGGCTTCCTGAAGCTTTGTGGGCCTATAGAACTACATGGAGAAACACAACAGGCCATACTCCTTATGAACTTGTTTATGGAAAGCAAGTTTTGTTCCCCATAGAGTTCCAGATCCAAACTTTCAAAATGGCAGTTCAGCTAGGACTTGATTTAACGGAGGCACAAAAGCATAGACTAGAGCAGATTAATGAATTGGATGAGATCAGACAAGATGCAGTTCAGAAAACAAGTCTAGTCCAACAGCAAAGGACTAGATGGCATGACAAGTACATCAAAGAGAAGAAATTCAAAGAAGGTGATTGGGCTCTCTTGTTTGATTCAAAATTCAAGGATTTTCAAGGTAAATTTCAGACACATTGGCTTGGGCCATATGAAATTGTTGAAATTTTTGATAATGGAGCAGTAAAAATCAGAACTATAGATGAAGAAGAGGTCACTTTTCTTGTGAATGGTCATAGATTGAAGCTATATCACAAACCACTCTCAAGGGAAGAATTTGTCCAGAAGTTCCAAGAAAGCAGTGATGTGAAGTTAATGAAGAAGAATCTTTCTTCTTCATCAACTTGATTGAATTTTCTGAAGCATTTCTTTAAAAAAAAATAACAATAATAATAATAAAAGTATAAACATGAAAACCAATCACTGATTGGCATGTTTATACAGAAAAGATAGGGTGAAAATCAGAGTCTCTCTGACACTCTAACTTTTCCATTTTGTTTTTGCAAGCAGCTGTTACAAAATCATAAGTTCAGATCCATTGTACTTATGATCCATCTCATTTCATTTCATTCCATTCACTTATCCATCCATACTCCATTTCATTCATTCATTCATACTTCACTTCATTCCATATATCATTCATCTCATTCCATACTTCATCCACCTCATTTCCATTTCAAAATTTAAAGTTTAATGTTTTTCTGCAAATGAATAACACATGTCATGGATTGCAGGACATTTCCTATATTCTTCCACTCCATTTCATAAATTGAATCCATTCCATTTCATTATCCACTTCACACATATCATGTCTCATCATCCATCTTCATTCATGCCATATAACATTTCACTTATATTCCAAATCACTCCATTCCATGATTAAAATGCTCTACAGGTACATTCTGCAGCTAAACAGACATTCTGTAGCTGATCAGACTTTCTGCAGCCAGACAGTCATTCCGCAACTATAGATCCTGAAGGCACTAATCAACAGACATTTGAATTGCAACAAAATGGTCCAGTATATCCATAAACAAGCAAGATTAAGAGGAATTATGAGGACTCACAAAATAATGGTTTCCAGAGGAAAACCAAGTATATGAGGACCACAAAAGGCAGATGAAAAGCAAAGGTAACAAGTTTTGATTGTAATGGCATATCATAAACCTTAGTATAGTTTTAGTTATGAATCATTCGAAAAAGTGTTTTGATTATTTTTATTGATCATGTCAAATATACCCTCCACAAACTTTGGATAAAAATCTCTCATTTCAAATTCTATACCCGACCATCATTTAAGCGGTTAAAAAAGCTGAAGTGTTTGATTTCCTCACGTCACCCAGCCAAATCATTTAATGATGATTTTTTTTCCGTTGTAAAAATCTCCATATTCTTTTCACTCATTAATTTGTTTTCTTCACCTCACTTCATTAACTCATTCCGTAACTACCTCCATCACTCCATTCCGTAGCCAGCCCTTCATCATTTCATTCCACAAAACAAAGATATCCCTATCACCGTGAGCAGAGGTATATCAATTTGAAATATCAAACCACTATCACCGTGAAGCAGAGGTATATCAGTGTGGAATTTGAAGCATTGTCACCGAAAAACAGAGGTATATTAGTGTGGAATTTGAAGCCATTGTCACTGTGAAGCAGAGGTATATCAGTGTGGAATTTGAAGCCATTGTCACCGAGAAGCAGAGATATATCAGTTTGAAGACTGAAGCACTACCTCCGTGAACTAGAGGTATATCAATTTGAAGGTTGAAGTTATTGTTTTCATGAGCAGAAAGAGTACTAATCTGAAGATTGAAGAAGGAATTATGGACCTTATTGTAAGAACTGAACCAGTGGGCACAAAATACCTGGAAGGATACCCTCAAAGTAGAGAAATGTTGCAACAGGTAGGATAGCTACAATTTCTTGAGAAATTTAATGGCTTCTGTTAGTGCTCGAATCTACCTTAGGCTGAAATAAGGTAAAACTCAAGGCAACATCAAACCACGCTCAGCCTCGTAGCTAGCCCTACGAGGACAGGAGAGGGCTCTCTCCGGGTCTATCTTGGCAAAGGATCTTCAAAGGGGCTGAGATGACCTATAATAGATACTAATTTTAGGCTAGTAAATAGATAGGAAGGTTTGATTTAAATTTTCTAGGTTTTTGTTGAAAAAATGGGAAAAACAATTTTGGGCTTGGGGATGAGGCCAGATCTTTGTAGAATTCGAGTTGGGGCAAGGTAGGCAGTAGTCTTGATGCTTTTTGATTATGTGTATGGATGGATCAGAATGAAAAGGAGCTGAAGAGGGCAAGGTAGAACAAGGATTTTCTCCAAACTGGCGAAAACATACAAAACTAAACAAATTCAAAGGCAGAGCACTGGAATCAATGGATTTTACCTCATTTACTCATTTATTTAGTTTCAGAAGCAAAATAATGGAATGGCATACATTAAACATTAAAGAACTTACAAATAACTGAGAGAAAACACCATCAAAACTGAAAGCCACAAGAATTCCAACAGGTGCTACAAAACTTCTGATCTTTCCTTAGCCAAAAATGCAGAAAATATGTACAAAAGTGTGCCAAACCTTTCCAAAGAGTCCAACCTGTCCAACCTTTGAAAATGATTGAGAAAATACATCATATAGACCATCCTAACCCCTTCCCATGCCTCTAGGGGTCGAGCTCATGCTTATAGGAGCAGTTTGAACCAATTCTAAACAAGAAGCTAAAATCTAGGCATCCAAACAACTTACCTCTAAAAGGAAGGAAACTGATTCATTCACTTGATTTTCACTTTTTTTTTAGTGAACCATCTAGAACAAGTAAATACATGCCAAAATTACATCATTTTTATCAAATTACATCAAGCTAGGTCAAAAATTACATCAAGAGGTGAAACTAGTCCAAACTGGCCGAATTTCTGAGCTGGAAGGTGAAAAATAGGCTAATTTCCTCTATGCGCCGCGCGCTAAAGCTCTATGCGCCGTGCACCTTTGGAAATGCTTTTGGAGCACTTCCTGAAGTCAAAATCAATCTCATGATAGCTTGTTGGAAAGCCCTGGATGTCTGCTATCCAACCCAAGTGGCATTTCCCAATTTGGAGCTCATTTGCCCCTCCAAAACTTCATTTTCCCACAAGTACTTCCTGCTGGTGCAAAAGGTGGTAGAAAGGTGATTTTCATGGTGTTTTTGGCCCTTTTGATCATCTAGAACTTGGTGAAATGCTTCAGCCATTTCTGAGCATGCATAAATTACCATGAAAAATCCAAAAATCCAAATTTTTCCTCCAGCAAGTGTCCCAATCATAAGTGTGCGTCGTGACGCACTACGCGTTGGGCTGAAAAACCTGTTTTAAGACCAAAACTTTCAAAAATGACAAACACTTCTCCAAATTTGCTGAAATTCAGAGTGAAGATCCCCCATCATGCCTCATGCTCAGCTAATGAAGCCTTAGCCAAAATCCGGAGTGGATCAGGCCTCTTTTGCCGTTTCAGTGCTCTACTCAACCTTCTCTTCAGAATCTTCATTTTTGCTTTGCAGACGTGCATGCGGGCCCAATAATGACCATTCATATGAAGGAGAATGTCTTTGTCTCTATTTGCCTTTGCCAACAACTTCTCCAGATGAATGTTAACATGCGTGAGGCAAGTATCTCGATCAGCCGGTGTCATGTCACCTAGTCTCTTCCGAGCCAATTGTCGATCTTCACGGATTCGCCGCAACTCTACAAGTGTGTGCTGATGACGAAGGCGAGACCCCTTCCACACCTTGTGGAGATAGTACTCGCGCTGCTGATGAAGTTAACGAGACCACTTCCACCCCGGGTGGAGATATTACTCGTCGTGATGCTGCAAACAAGGCTCTAGCGCCTCTCTGATATGTAACGGCCACTTTTATGAGATCTCCTTGACACATTAACCTCTGTTGTGGAATCACTGTCATACCCCTGCTCATATACTGAATCCGTTTCTAACATGGTGCTGAAATGTGTTTAACAAGTATATGCTTGGTTGATTAGAAAATGGGCAATTGGTGTGTTTTTTTTCAACCCCCAAATGATCACATATATACCAAAGTGCTATAAGAAATACCACAGTGGAAAAGGACTATCAAATGAGTTTGAATAGAAGAACAGTCACACTTCACTCTTTTGGGAATTATGGAATTTGGAGATTTTACAAGTGAATAGGAATGAGTGTAGTGATGTGAGAAACTTATTAGGAACAAGAGTGAAAATGAAAAGGGAACATATATATGAGCCAAGTGAAATCAAGGACAAAGAAATAGCCCTTGCAGTGACAATTAGGCTTTGTCAATGGAGGATGTGGGATAGTGAATATGGGACTGTGCTATAACAGAAATGATAAGCAGTGAGACAATGATATGGTAATCATAGTGACAGCAATGATGGAATAGGAAAGAGACCCTGAGGCAATGGTGTATAATAAGTAGTGACACCAATGACAATAGATGGCATGAGCATATATGTCAATAACATAAGATTTGAAACCCCAACAATATCACCAGCACTTCTTTCAAAACCCTATGGAGAAAATTTGCAATGAATATAGGGTTTACATTTCATTGTAACAAAAACTTGTTTTCTCCACATTTGAAACACCATAGCATATCCATGAATCAATAAGCAAGCTTGAATAACTTACTTGAAGGCAAATGAGGTGATTTGGCATGAATTTGGGTGAGGAAGTGAAGTTTTCTGGCCTCAGGGCTCTATGCGCCATGCGCATGCCCAACACGCTGCGTGCTCTCTATGCATCAAGCGCATGCAAAAATACAAAGGCAATTGATGCCCAGTGCGTTGTACGCTCCCTATGCACTGCGTGCACCTTGTATGCGCCGCGCGCACTGTCAGTTCACCTCCTCGGCTTCAAAACAAGACTTTTGCCCTTCAACACTCCAATTTGTTCTTTGCTTTGCAAAATTGTGAAAATAACTTGTCTCCAATGATTTATATAGCTTGAGAAATATCTCACAAGAATTAGATTTGAAAATTTGAAGAGTTTGGGTGAATTTCTAGCTTGATGGCTCAATGCGCCGCGCGCTCTTTGTATGCGCTGCGCGCTACATAGTGAATTTTACAGGAGGATTGTGGAGGCCTTCACGGTGTCCAAATTGGGTGTGTCATAGCTCATTGGAAATATCTTGGAGTCTAATTTCCAAAACAAGTGGAATTTGTCAATTTTGAGTTCATTTACCATGTACAAAAACAAATCTCCTAACACTACTTCCTGCAAGTGCATCAATTCTCCTGAGGCAACGGTATTCTTGACATTTATCCAAAACCATTACACCTGTGTAAAAAGTGAAGGAGGTTTTTCTTCCTTGGCATGTTGTGTACAAAAAAAACTCTCAGTTTTCAAAAATTCATCTTTTATTTCTCTAAAACATCATTTTAGTGAAACCTATACCGATGTGTGAAACAAGGGATTTGTCGAAATGAAGAGAAATGAAGGGGATAAGGGGCTTCTAAATTATTGGGGAAATTTTGGGAAGTAGGGAGGGATGTTAGGAAGCAGGGGAAAGTGGAATATTAGAGATTGAGTGAGGGGAAGGGGTCCAAAAGAGCAAAACACAGGCCTAGCCTAGAAAATTTCCAAGTTGTGGCAAGAAACTAGGGTTTGTGCAAAAATGAGGAATTTGGGGGATCTCAGTGATGGGAAGTGTTTAATAAGGTACATTAATGATAGGGGAAGGTGTATGAACATCAGGGTACAATTTTTTCTAATGATTTGACCATCCAAGAGAAATTACCTCCAAAACCCTAGGAGAGGGAAATGGACCTTACCTAGGCACAACTGAAGCATGAACGAGGTGTAAAATGACTCTTTGGAACCTGACATGATGATGGAAACCCTCTGAATAATGGTACACTCAGCTGAATGGTGACATGGACCGACATTTGGACAAATTTGAAAAGAGTGAAAACAAACCCTAGACCTAATGCCTAGTGACCAAATTTTTCTTGAAGACTCATTGAAATGACAAAATTTGACCTTGACACCTTAAAATCACTTTGTAAGAGCATGTTTGATCACTGAAGGAAAGCTGCAAAGGCTGACACTAACATTGGCTCCAATGGGGATGGTAGCTCCTTGGAGGTGCCAAGAACGGCAGATATTTGGGAGAGCAGACCAGTGCCTTTGTCCATTGGGCCATGGAATCCATTACACGAAAACTGACATTATGTAGAATGACTCTGACTAAGACTGAAAAACCATAATATAACATGACTAAAACATAACTGACAAACTAGAAGGATGCTCAAGATTGAGCTTATTCATTAACCTACTCTAACTGTTCTTTTCACCACCTGATCAAGCGAAATGAAACAACCAATGCAACCATGTAAGCATGCTGGCTGCTATCTTAGTTCTCCGCAAGTGCTTACTTATGAACAACAAGAAATAACTACTGAAAGGCAACTCCCATGGAAACTTTGAACTAAGTGGACTGCTGATAAACTTACAAAGCATGAATTGACTGGATGACTGCAAGAATACTACAAAAGGATCTTCATAAACATAGCTATTCATTTCCATTAACACCTAACTGCTCTAGTCCAAGTAATCTTCATAGCTGGATATCAAGACTTTCCTCACATCTGTGCTGTGTTTCTTTGGTGATTGCAGCAAGCTATCAAAAGGATCCTGAAATTCATGAAAAATCAAACTTTGTTGCTGATTCCAGATAGAACAAAAGTCTCCTTTATCAATCTCCTCATATGAAAAATCTGTTGAACAACACAATGAAATTGACTTTTGAACAAGATTATTATTAACATTCTTTTCGGGCACATAGTTAGCCAATGGAGAAGAATTTTTACAGCAAACCTCATCCAGCACATGAGTAATGGGATCATCAAGAACTTGAGAAGACTGCTACAATGTATCCATTGAAACTGTATGACCTCCTTCTAGATATTCATCTTTTGCTTTAGAGAGATTAAGAAGATTCTGCTTTATGAACTGAAACGCTTCGAAACAAAAGGGTATAAAATCTTCCTGCATCATCAAATCATGTATTTCATCTTCCACGACTTCATCTGTAATCTGACCTTCAATTTCATTTGGTGGCTGCAAATCTGATGCTACAGGCTGCTCAAGAATTTCGCTATCTATCTCATCCTCAACATTAACACTGAGAGATTGCTGATTTCTTATAGGCTGCTCATTTGAAGATTTACTATGAAATTTGTTCTTCAAAAACTGAAATGATTCAAAACAAAATGGTACGGAATCACCTTGTATCATTTGATCATATGTGCTAGCTTCCAAGTCCTCATCTACAGCTTGACAATCAATGGCACTCGGGGATTGCAAATCTGAATAAGAGAAATCTTGAACAAGGTTTTCAATACCCTCAAGATGGTCCAGATCAAGGCTTGTTGGCAGTTGATTTCTGATTGGATGGAAATTGTCTCTGATGAACTGAAACGAGTCAAAAAAAAGAGGCAAAGGTCCTTCACTTACTTCAAAATTTGCTACACTTTCCTCATCATTGTCATAGCTTATATGCATCGGTTGATCATTGTACTCAAGCTGCTGAAAGTGAACTTCCTCCTCGCACAAACTAGCTGCTGATTCGTCTGCAAGATTAGCTTCTATTTGGAGAACATAATCATCATCATACTGATCAAACTGAGGAAAATCATCATAATACAACACATCATCAAGCATACATGTCATATCAACAGCTCTCTCTTCTTCAAGATGATCTATAAAGAAATCACTATGACAACTGGGATAAGGAACAAAATGTTTTGGATCAGCAACTTGTTCTTCCTCAATCAGCAAGTCATGGGCTTCAACATTATACTCATTATTTGTGGTTTTCTTTTGCATCATCTCTTCTACTGCACCTACCAACATGTCAAGCTTTACCTCTAAAGATGTCAATTTCTCTGGATCCATGTTTTTCGTCTCTTCCTCTTTCAACCTTGCCTTTTGGATCAGCAAATGAGCCTCTAAATTCACTGCCTTGTTCTGCATTTCGTGAAGTGTTGCAATATTATTTTCTCTCAGCTGAAACTCCATTTCCAGATCAAAGGCACCTGGGTAGTGCAAGAGAGCAGATCTAGGAAAAGGTCTTATATCAACTGGCATCGAATAATAAACTTGGTTAAATCTAGCAGAAAATTGTTGTACTGTCTCCCTTGGCATTCTTTTCAGCTGATTATACTCTTCTATAATCAAGAAAATGTTCTGTCCGATCACCCAACTGTCAAGGAAAACTTTGGAAAACTGCTGGAAATCTAAGATGCTCGCATCAGGCAGGGCTTTGAACCAACTCTTCACTTGGCCTTTCAAAGAAAGAACAAAAAGCCTAATACTAACATCCTCTTCATCAACTTCAAAAAGGTCTAGAAAAGTCTCAACATTCTGCACATGTTGCTCAGCGTTGACATTGTTACATTCACCATCAAATCTTGGTATATATAGGTCATAATTTTTAGGGAAAGCATGAAGAACAGAAGGTAAAACAAGAGGTTTGTACCGATCTAGAATTTTACAAGGTGTAGGGGTATGTACAAGAGCTGCGGGATCAGTTTTGTTTTCTTGAGGTTCATCACTCTAAAGAGAGTCATCATAAGACGTGGGAAAGTAAGGAGGCCAAGATCAAAGTTAAACTCAGTATTTACACTTTTTGAATGGGTCGAGTGAATATTTTGATCACCTTTCTCGTACAACAAATTCTGAAAAAAATTCAAGAGAGCTTCAAGAACAAAAAAGAAGTAATTGACAAGAAAGTAGACTAGATCCTGAACACCATTCCACTTTGGATACCTGAACTTTGTGTAAGATCCTTCCATCTTCTCAGAGAAAGAGTCAGTCCTCCAGTGGAGTCTGTACATTGAGTTGGAGTCACTAGGTGAATGATTTCAGCCTTCTTATGTCTGATTTTTGTCCACCATCAACCATCAGATCTGAACTTGATACATGTACTGGGGCAATTGGAAGTCAAGTGTCACGTTCACAAGCTAGACCGGAGATTGACTGAAGCAACGTTTATCTACTATGAAAACGCAGAGCAAGAGCAGTTCGAAGGCTACCTGGCATAACTTCAAGCTCTTTTTGTAGCTTATAAAATGAATAACACCAACAAGAAAACCATTTTCTTCCCTAGTATGGTCGCCACTATGTTAGCGCTTGAATCTACCTTAGGCTGAAATAAGGTAAAACTCAAGGCAACATCAAACCACGCTCAGCCTCGTAGCTAGCCCTACGAGGACAGGAGAGGGATCTCTCTGGGTCTATCTCGGTAAAGGATCTTCAAAGGGGCTGAGATGACCTATAATAGATACTGATTTTAGGCTAGTAAATAGATAGGAAGGTTTGATTTAAATTTTCTGGGTCTTTGTTGAAAAAATGGGAAAAACAATTTTGGGCTCGGGGATGAGGCCAGATCTTTGTAGAATTCGAGTTGGGGCAAGGTAGGTAGTAGTCTTGATGCTTTTTTATTATGTGTATGGATGGATCAGAATGAAAAGGAGCTGAAGAGGGAAAGGGAGAACAAGGATCCTCTCCAAACTGGCGAAAACATACAAAACTAAACAAATTCAAAGGCAGAGCACTGGAATCAATGGATTCTACCTCATTTACTCATTTATTTAGTTTCAGAAGCAAAAGAAGGGAATGTCATACATTAAACATTAAAGAACTTACAAATAAATGAGAGAACACACCATCAAAACTGAAAGCCACAAGAATCCCAACAGGTGCTGCAAAACATCTGATCTTTCCTTAGCCAAAAATGCAGAAAATATGTACAAAAGTGTGCCAAACCTTTCCCAAGAGTCCAACCTGTCCAACCTTTGAAAATTATTGATAAAATACATCATATAGACCATCCTAACCCCTTCCCATGCCTCCAGGGGTCGAGCTCATGCTTCTAGGAGCAGTTTGAACCAATTCTAAACAAGGAGCTAAAATCTAGGCAGCCAAACAACTTGCCTCTAAAAGGAAGGAAACTGATTCATTCACTTGATTTTCACTTTTTTGTGAGTGAACCATCTAGAAAAAGTAAATACATGCCAAAATTACATCATGTTTATCAAATTACATCAAGCTGGGTCAAAAATTACATCAAGAGGTGAAACTAGTCCAAACTGGCCGAATTTCTGAGCTGGAAGGTGAAAAATAGGCTAATTTCCTCTATGCGCCGCGCGCCTTTCGACCTACTTTTGGAGCACTTTCCAAAGTCAAAATCAATCTCATGATAGCTTTCTGGAAAGCCCTAGATGTATGATATCCAACCCAAGTTGAATTTCCGAATTTGGAGCTCATTTTCCCCTCCAAAACTGCATTTTCCCACAAGTACTTTCTGTTGGTGCAAAAGGTGGCAGAAAGGTGATTTTCATGGTGTTTTTGGCCCTTTTTTTCATCAAGAACTTGGTGAAATGCTTCGGCCATTTCTAAGCATGCATAAATTACCACGAAAAATCCAAAAATATAAATTTTTCTTCCAGCAAGTGTCCCAATCATAAGCGCGCGTCGTGACGCGCTACGCGTTGGGCTGAAAAACCTGTTTTGAGACCAAAATTTTCAAAAATGACAAAAACATCTCCAAATTTGCTGAAATTCGAAGCAAAGATCCCCCATCATGCCTCATGCTCAGCTAATGAAGCATCGACCAAAATCTGGAGTGGATCAGGCCTCTTTCGCCGTTTCAGTGCTCTCCTCAACCTTCTCTTCAGAATCTTCATTTTTGCTTTGCAGACGTGCATGCGGGCCCAATAATGACCTTTCATATGACGGAGCATGTCTTTGTCTCTATTTTCCTTTGCCAAAAACTTCTCCAGATGAATGTTAACATGCATGAGGCAAGTATCTTGATCAGCCGGTGTCATGTCACCTGGTCTCTTCCGGGCCAATTGTCGATCTTCACGGATTCACCGCAGCTCTACAAGTGTGTGCTGATGATGAAGGTGAGACCCCTTCCACACCATGTGGAGATAGTACTCGTGCTGCTGATGAATTTAACGAGACCCCTTCCACCCCGGGTGGAGATAGTACTCGTCGTGATGCTGCAAACAAGGCTCTGGCGCCTCTCTGATATGTAACAGCCACTTTTATGAGATCTCCTTGACACATTAACCTCTGCTATGGAATCACCGTCATACCCCTACTCATATACTGAATCCGTTTTTGACATGGTGCTGAAATGTGTTTAACAAGTATATGCTTGGTTGATTAGAAAATGGGCAATTGTTGTGTTTTGTTTCAACCCCCAAATGATCACATATATACCAAAGTGCTATAAGAAATACCACAGTGGAAAAGGACTGTCAAATGAGTTTGAATAGAAGAATAGTCACACTTCACTCTTTTGGGAATTATGGAATTTGGAGATTTTACAAGTGAATAGGAATGAGTGTAGTGATGTGAGAAACTTATTAGGAACAAGAGTGAAAATGAAAAGGGAACATATATATGAGCCAAGTGAAATCAAGGACAAAGAAATAGCCTTTGCAGTGACAATTAGGCTTTGTCAATGGAGGATGTGGGATAGTGAATATGGGACTGTGCTATAACAGAAATGATAAGCAGTGAGACAATGATATGGTAATCATAGTGACAGCAATGATGGAATAGGAAAGAGACCCTGAGGCTATGGTGTATATTAAGCAGTGACACCAATGACAGTAGATGGCATGAGCATATATGTCAATAACATAAGATTTGAAACCCCAGCAATATCACCAGCACTTCTTTCAAAACCCTATGGAGCGAAATTTGCAATGAATATAGGGTTTACATTTCATCATAACAAAAACTTGTTTTCTCCACATTTGAAACACCATAGCATATTCATGAATCAATAAGCAAGCTTGAATAACTTACTTGAAGGCAAATGAGGTGATTTGGCACGAATTTGGGTGAGGAAGTGAAGTTTTCTGGCCTCAGGGCTCTATGCGCCGCGCACATGCCCAATGCACCGCTTCTCTCTATGCGTCTCACGCGTGAAAAAATACAAAGGCAATTGATGCCCAGTGCGCCGCGCGCTCCCTATGCGCCGCGCGCTCCCTATGCACCGCGCACACCTTGTATGCGCTGCGCACACTGTCAGTTCACCTCCTCTGCTTCAAAACAAGACTTTTTCCCTTCAACACTCCAATTTGTTCTTTGCTTTTAAAACTTGTGAAAATAACTTGTCTCCAATAGTTTATATAGCTTGAGAAATATCTCACAAGAATTAGATTTGAAAATTTGAAGAGTTTGGGTGAATTTCTAGCTTGATGGCTCAATGCGCCGCGCGCTCTTTGTATGCGTCGCGCGCTACATAGTGCATTTTGCAGGAGGAGTTTGGAGGCCTTCCTCGTGTCCAAATTGGGCACGTGATAGCTTGTTGGAAATATCTTGGAGTCTAATTTCCAAACCAAGTGGAATGTTTAAATTTGGAGTTCATTTACCCTGCCAAAAATCAAATCTCCCAACACTACTTCCTGCAGGTGCATCAATTCTCCTGAGGCAACGGTATTATTGACATTTCTCCAAAACCATTACACCTGTGTAAAAAGTGAAGGATTTTTTTCTTCCTTGGAATTTTTTGTACAAAAACCTCTCTCATTTTTCCAAAATTCATCTTTTATTGCTCTGAAACATCATTTGAGTGAAACCTATCACAATGTGTGAAACAAGGGATTTGTCGAAATGAAGCGAAATGAAGGGGACAAGGGGCTTCTAAATTCTTGGGGAAATTTTGGGAAGAAGGGAGGGATGTTAGGAAGCAGGGGAAAGTGGAATATCAGAGATTGAGTGAGGGGAAGGGGTCCAAAAGGGCAAAACATAGGCCTAGCCTAGAAAATTGCCAAGTTGTGGCAAGAAACTAGGGTTTGTGCAAAAATGAGGAATTTGGGGGATCTCAATGATGGGAAGTGTTTAATAAGGTATATTAATGATAGGGGAAGGTGTATGAACATCAAGATACAATTTTTTCTAATGATTTGACCATCCAAGAGAAATTACCTCCAAAACCCTAGGAGAGGGAAATGGACCTTACCTAGGCACAACTGAAGCATGAGCAAGCTGTAAAATGGCCCAATGGAACTTGACATGATGATGAAAAACCTCTGAATTATGGTACACTCAGCTGAATGGTGACATGGACTGACATTTGGACAACTTTGAAAAGAGTGAAAACAAACCCTATACCCAATGCCTAATGACCAAATTTTGCTTGAAGACTCATTGAAATGACAAAATTTGACCTTGACACCTTAAAATCACTTTGTAAGAGCATGTTTGATCACTGAAGGAAAGCTGCAAAGGCTGACACTAACATTGGCTCCAATGGGGATGGTAGCTCCTTGGAGGTGCCAAGAACGACAGATTTTTGGGAGAGCAGACAAGTGCCTTTGTCCATTGGGCCATGGAATCCATTACACGAAAACTAACATTATGTAGACTGACTCTGACTAAGACTGAAAAACCATAATATAACATGAATAAAACATAACTGAAAAACTAGAAGGATGCTCATGATTGAGCTTATTCATCAACCTACTCTAACTGTTCTTTTCACCACCTGATCAACTGAAATGAAACAACCAATGAAACCATGTAAGCATGCTGGCTGCTATCTTAATTCTCCGCAAGTGCTTACTTATGAACAACGAGAAATAACTACTGAAAGGAAACTCCCATGGAAACTTTGAACCAAGTGGACTGTTGATAAACTTGCAAAGCATGAATTGACTGGATGACTGCAAGAATACTGCGAAAGGATCTTCATAAACATAGCTATTCATTTCCATTAACACCTGACTGCTCTAGTCCAAGTAATCTTCATAGCTGGATATCAAGACTTTCCTCACATCTGTGTTGTGTTTCTTTGGTGATTGCAGCAAGCTATCAAAAGGATCCTGAAATTCATGAAAAACCAAACTCTATTGCTGATTCTAGACAGAAAAAAAGTCTCCTTTATCAATCTCCTCATATGAAAAATCTGTTGAACAGCACAATGAAATTGACTTTTGAACAAGATTATTATCAACATTCTTTTCGGGCACATGGTTAGCCAATGGAGAAGAATTTTTACATCAAACCTCATCCAGCACACGAGCAATGGGATCATCAAGAACTTGAGAAGACTGCTGCAATGTATCCATTGAAACTGTATGACCTCCTTCTAGCTGTTCATCTTTTGCTTTAGAGAGATTACGAAGATTCTGCTTGATGAACTGAAACGCTTCGAAACAAAAGGGCATAGAATCTTCCTGCATCATCAAATCATGTATTTCATCTTCCACGACTTCATCTGTAATCTGACCTTCAATTTCATTTGGTGGCTGCAAATCTGATGCTACAGGCTGCTCAAGAATTTCGCTATCTGTCTCATCCTCAACATTAACACTGAGAGATTGCTGATTTCTTACAGGCTGCTCATTTGAAGATTTACTATGAAATTTTTTCTTCAAAAACTGAAATGATTCAAAATAAAATGGTACGGAATCACCTTGTATCATTTGATCATATGTGCTAGCTTCCAAGTCCTCATCTGCAGCTTGAAAATCAATGGCACTCGGGGATTGCAAATCTGAATAAGAGAAATCTTGAATAAGGTTTTCATTACCCTCAAGATGGTCCAGATTAAGGCTTGTTGGCAGTTCATTTCTAATTGCATGGAAATTTTCTCTGATGAACTGAAACGAGTCAAAACAAAAAGGCAAAGGTCCTTCACTTACTTCAAAATTTGTTTCACTTTCCTCATCATTTTCATAGCTGATATGCATCGGTTGATCATTGTACTCAACCTGCTGAAAGTGAACTTCCTCCTCGCACAAAATAGTTGCTGATTCGTCTGCAATATTAGCTTCTGTTTGGAGAACATAATCATCATCATACTGATCAAACTGAGGCAAATCATCATAATACAACACATCATCAAGCATACATGTCATATCAACAGCTCTCTCTTCTTCAAGATGATCTATAAAGCAATCACTATGACAACTGGGATAAGGAACAAAATGTTTTGTATCAGCAACTTGTTCTTCCTCAATCAGCAAGTCATGGGTTTCAACATTATAATCATTCTTTGTGGTTTTCTTTTGCATCATCTCTTCTATTGCACCTACCAACATGTCAAGCTTTACCTCTAAAGATGTTGATTTCTCTGGATCCATGTTTTTCATCTCTTCCTCTTTCAACCTTGCCTTTCGGATCAGCAAATGAGCCTCTACATTCACTGCCTTGTTCTGCATTTTGTGAAGTGTTGCAATATTCTTTTCTCTCAGCTGAAACTCCATTTCTGGATCAAAGGCACTCGGGTAGTGCAAGAGAGCAGATCTAGGAGAAGGTCTTATATCAATTGGCATAGAATAATAGACTTGGTTAAATCTAGCAGAAAATTGTTGTACTGTCTCCCCTGGCATTCTTTTCAGCTGATTATACTCTTCTATAATCAAGAAAATGTTTTGTCCGATGACCCACCTATCAAGGAAAACTTTGACAAACTGCTGGAAATCTGAGATGCTCGCATCAGGCAAGGCTTTGAACCAACTCTTCACTTGGCCTTTCAAAGAAAGAGAAAAAAGCCTAATACTAACATCCTCTTCATCAACTTCAAAAAGGTCTAGAAAAGTCTCAAAATTCTGCACATGTTGCTCAGCGTTTACATTGTTACATTCACCATCAAATATTGGTAGATATAGGTCATAATTTTTAGGGAAAGAATGAAGAACAAAAGGTAAAACAAGAGGTTTGTACCGATCTGGAATTTTACAAGGTGTAGGGGTATGTACAAGAGCTGCGGGATCAGTTTTTTTTTCTTGAGGTTCATCACTCTGAAGAGAGTCCTCATAAGATGTGGGAAAAGTAAGGAGGCCAGGATCAAAGGGAAACTTAGTATTTACACTTTTTGAATGGGTCGAGTGAATATTTTGATCACCTTTCTCATACAACAAATTCTGAAAAACATAACAAGACAGCTTCAAGAACAGCAAAGAAGTAATTGACAAGAAAGTAGACTAGATCCTGAACACCATTCCACTTTGGATACCTGAACTTTGTGTAACATCCTTCCATCTTCTTAGAGAAAGAGTTAGTCCTCCAGTGGAGTCTGTACATTGAGTTGGAGTCACCAGGTGAATGATTTCAGCCTTCTTATGTCTGATCGTTGTCCACCATCAACCATCAGATCTGAACTTGATACATGTATTGGGGCAATTGGAAGTCAAGTGTCACGTTCACAAGCTAGACCGGAGATTGACTGAAGCAGCGTTTATCTACTATACAATCGCAGAGCAACAGCAGTTCGAAGGCTACTTGGCATAACTTCAGGCTCTGTCTGTAGCTTATAAAATGAATAACGCCAACAAGCAAACCATTTTCTTCCCTAGTATGGTCGCCACTATGTTAGCGCTCAAATCTACCTTAGGCTGAAATAAGGTAAAACTCAAGGCAACATCAAACCACGCTCAGCCTCGTAGCTAGCCCTACGAGGATAGGAGAGGGCTCTCTTCGGGTATATCTCGGCAAAGGATCTTCAAAGGGGCTGAGATGACCTATAATAGATACTGATTTTAGGCTAGTAAATAGATAGGAAGGTTTGATTTAAATTTTCTGGGTTTTTGTTGAAAAAATGGGGAAAACAATTTTGGGCTCGGGGATGAGGCCAGATCTTTGCAAAATTCGAGTTGGGGAAAGGTAGGCAGTAGTATTGATGCTTTTTTATTATGTGTATGGATGGATCAGAATTAAAAGGAGTTGAAGAGGGCGAGGGAGAACAAGGATCCTCTCCAAACTGGCGAAAACATACAAAACTAAACAAATTCAAAGGCAGAGCACTGGAATCAATGGATTCTACCTCATTTACTCATTTATTTAGTTTCAGAAGCAAAAGAAGGGAATGGCATACATTAAACATTAAAGAACTTACAAATAACTGAGAGAACACACCATCAAAACTAAAAGCCACAAGAATCCCAACAGGTGTTGCAAAACCTCTGATCTTTCCTTAGCCAAAAATGCAGAAAATATGTACAAAAGTGTGCCAAACCTTTCCCAAGAGTCCAGCCTGTCCAACCTTTGAAAATGATTGATAAAATACATCATATAGACCATCCTAACCCATTCCCATGCCTCTAGGGGTCGAGCTCATGCTTCTAGGAGCAATTTGAACCAATTCTAAACAAGGAGCTAAAATCTAGGCAGCCAAACAACTTGCCTCTAAAAGGAAGGAAACTGATTCATTCACTTGATTTTCACTTTTTTGTGAGTGAACCATCTAGAACAATTAAATACATGCCAAAGTTACATCATGTTTATCAAATTACATCACGCTGGGTCAAAAATTACATCAAGAGGTAAAACTAGTCCAAACTGGCCGAATTTCTGAGCTGGAAGGTGAAAAATAGGCTAATTTCCTCTATGTGCCACGCGCCAAAGCTCTATGCGCCGCACGCCTTTGGACCTGCTTTTGGAGCACTTCCCGAAGTCAAAATCAAGATCATGATAGCTTGTTGGAAATCCCTGGATGTCTTCTATCCAACCCAAGTGGAATTTCCTAATTTGGGGCTCATTTGCCACTCCAAAACTTCATTTTCCCACAAGTACTTCCTGCTGGTGCAAAAGGTGGCAGAAAGGTGATTTTCATGGTGTTTTTGGCCCTTTTGATCATCAAGAACTTGGTGAAATGCTTCGGAAATTTTTGAGCATGCATAACTTACCATGAAAAATCCAAAAATTTAAAGCTTTCCTCCAGCAAGTGTCCCAATAATAAGCGCGCGTCGTGACGCACTACGCGTTGGGCTGAAAAACCTGTTTTGAGACGAAAATTTTCAAAAATGACAAAAACTTCTCCAAATTTGATGAAATTTGGAGCAAAGATCCCCCATCATGCCTCATGCTCAGCTAATGAAGCCTCGGCCAAAATCCGGAGTGGATCAAGCCTCTTTCGCTATTTAAGTGCTTTGCTCAACCTTCTCTTCAGAATCTTCATTTTTGCTTTGCAGACGTGCATGCGGGCCCAATAATGACCTTTCATATGACAGAGCATGTATTTGTCTCTATTGGCCTTTGCCAACAACTTCTCCAGATGAATGTTAACATGCGTGAGGCAAGTATCTCGATCAGCCGGAGTCATGTAACCTGGTCTCTTCTGGGACAATTGTCGATCTTCACGGATTCGCCGTAGCTCTACAGGTGTGTGCTGATGATGAAGGCGAGACCTCTTCCACAGCATGTGGAGATATTACTTGCACTGCTGATGAAGTTAACGAGACCCCTTCCACCCCGGGTGGAGATAGTACTCGTCGTGCTGCTGCAAACAAGGCTCTGACGCCTCTCTGATATGTAACGACCACTTTTATGAGATCTCCTTGACACATTAACCTCTGCTGTTGAATCACTGTCATACCCCTGCTCATATACTGAATCCGTTTCTGACATGGTGTTGAAATGTGTTTAACAAGTATATGCTTGGTTGATTAGAAAATGGGCAATTGGTGTGTTTTGTTTCAGCCCCCAAATGATCACATATATACCAAAGTGCTATAAGAAATACCACAGTGGAAAAGGACTGTCAAATGAGTTTGAATAGAAGAACAGTCACACTTCACTCTTTTGGGAATTATGGAATTTGGAGGTTTTACAAGTGAATAGTAATGAGTGTAGTGATGTGATAAAGTTATTAGGAACAAGATTGAAAATGAAAAGGGAACATATATATGAGCCAAGTGAAATCAAGGACAAAGAAATAGCCCTTGCAGTGACAATTAGGCTTTGTCAATGGAGGATGTGGGATAGTGAATATGGGACTGTGCTATAACAGAAATGAAAAGCAGTGAGACAATGCTATGGTAATCATAGTGACAGCAATGATGGAATAGGAAAGAGACCCTGAGGCTGTGGTGTATAATAAGTAGTGGCACCAATGACAGTAGATGGCATGAGCATATATGTCAATAACATAAGATTTGAAACCCCAACAATATCACCAGCACTTCTTTCAAAACCCTATGGAGCGAAATTTGCAATGAATATAGGGTTTACATTTCATCATAACAAAAACTTGTTTTCTCCACATTTGAAACACCATAGCATATCCATGAATCAATAAGCAAGCTTGAATAACTTACTTGAAGGCAAATGAGGTGATTTGGCACGAATTTGGGTGAGGAAGTGAAGTTTTCTGGCCTCAGGGCTCTATGCGCCGCGCGCATGCCCAACGCACCATGTGATCTCTATGCATCATGCGCGTGCAAAAATACAAAGGCAATTGATGCCCAGTGCGCCGCGCGCTCCCTATGCACCGCGCGCACCTTGTATGCACCGCGCACACTGTCAGTTCACCTCCTCGGCTTCAAAACAAGACTTTTGCCCTTAAACACTCCAATTTGTTCTTTGTTTTGAAAACTTGTGAAAATAACTTGTCTCCAATAGTTGATATAGCTTGAGAAATATCTCAAAAGAATTAGATTTTAAAATTTGAAGAGTTTGGGTGAATTTCTAGCTTGATGGCTCAATGCGCCGCACGCTACATAGTGCATTTTTCAGGAGGATTTTGGAGGCCTTCTTGGTGTCCAAATTGGGCGCGTGATAGCTCTTGGAGTCTAATTTCAAAAACAAGTGGAATTGTTCAATTTTGAGTTCATTTACCCTATCAAAAATCAAATCTCCCAACACTACTTCCTGCAGGTGCATCAATTCTCCTGAGGCAACGGTATTCTTGACATTTCTCCAAAAAAATTACACCTGTGTAAAAAGTGAAGGAGGTTCTTCTTCCTTGGATTTTTTTGTACAAAAACCTCTCCCATGTTTCCAAAATTCATCTTTTATTGCTCTGAAACATCATTTGAGTGAAACCTATCCCAATGTGTGAAACAAGGGATTTGTCGAAATGAAGCGAAATGAAGGGGATAAGGGGCTTCTAAATTCTTGGGGAAATTTTGGGAAGTAGGGAGGGATGTTAGGAAGCAGGGGAAGTGGAATATTCGAGTGAGGGGAAGGGGTCGAAAAGGGAAAAATATAGGCCTAGCCTAGAAAATTGCCAAGTTGTGGCAAGAAACTAGGGTTTGTGCAAAAATGAGGAATTTGGGGGATCTCAGTCATGGGAAGTGTTTAATAAGGTATATTAATGATAGGGGAAGGTGTATGAACATCAGGATACAAGTTTTTCTAATGATTTTACCATCCAAGAGAAATTACCTCCAAAACCCTAGGAGAGGGAAATGGACCTTACCTAGGCACAACTGAAGCATGAACAAGCTGTAAAATGGCCCAACGGAACTTGACATGATGATGAAAACCCTTTGAATGATGGTACACTCAGCTGAATGGTGACATGGACCGACATTTGGACAACTTTGAAAAGAGTGAAAACAAACCCTAGACGTAATGCCTAATGACCAAATTTTTCTTGAAGACTCATTGAAATGACAAAATTTGACCTTGACACCTTAAAATCACTTTGTAAGAGCATGTTTGATCACTGAAGTAAAGCTGAAAAGGCTGACACTAACAACTTCCACAAAGAAGTCACTAAAACATTTGCAAGGTCATTTAAGTGAGCCGAGGTTGAAATTGGAGATGTTAAATTCATTATCACAGAGGGTTTTATTGCAGAAGCAACAGGATTGCTTAGACATGGAGAGAGATTGTTTAAAAACAGATAATTTCACAATGAATCATGGAAGAAAATCCTAAAATCACGAGGTATGGATGTCACTGTGTTTAAAAAGGGAATTCCAAGTTCTGCATTAAAAAATAAATGGAGAAACATATTGCTTATTATACAAAAATTTATCACATGTGAAGGTAGATATGGCACATTTTATGTTTACCATATTAGATTGATAATGCATTTTCTGGAGGAAGAGCTAAATTTTCCCTATTTCTTGCTTCAAAGTTTGAAAAAGATGGCTTCTTGTGTTCAAAGGAGAGTCCAATTCCTAGAGACAACTCTATACCGTCATGGCTTGGTTAAGATTTTAATTAAACACCATTTAGCCAAAACAAAAGATACTTGGGATAATTTCTTGAGAAGAAATCATTTTGAAGAACCAAAAGAGCCCTCACATGAACATCAACCTACAAGGAGAAGCAGAAAATGGAGAGCCTCTAAAATTGAAATTGACAAAACAGTACAGGAAAGTAGTGAAGAAATAATCTCAGAGAAGTTGACTCAAATTAAGAGACAACTTAAGAAAGAGAGGGTAATCAGAAAATATGCCACAGAAAAAGGAGAGGGATCATCCCAGCCAAGAAGAAACCATAGACTCGGGGGGAAACTAAGGAAAACTCAGATCAAACAAATAGGGGTGATAAATATAGAAGATGAGGAAAAATCTATTGAAGAAGATGTTGAAGAGGATTTTAATGAAGAAACCCCTGAAATTGACCCTGCTCAGCAAGAAGTTTATGACTATGTTGAAACATTGGAAAGGAAAGCATCAGAGAGTAGAGATAGAACCCCTAGTCCTCCACTATCCGAAATAGATGTGTTAAGAAGGGATAGGTATGAGCTGGAAATACTTAATAGACATATAAAAAATTATAATGATATTCTGAAGGAACAAGTCAAACTCAAAACCAGTATGAACTCAACCTTATCTCTACAAATGGACAAAGTGGAAAAGGCTAATGAAAAGTTGAAAAAGAGGAACAAGAAGCTAATCAGGGCACTTATCAACTTAAGGTTCCAACTAGTCATCAGAAAACCCAGAAGACCTTTAACTTCCAGGAAAAGAAGAAGGAGAGGATTAGATGTTCTTGCAGAAGTCTCTGAGTTTATGGAATAAGTTGCATGAGGACATGCAAGAAGACAGCAGTGGGGGTATGTTGAGCCCAAGATTGTGCTTTCTTTCATCTTACTTTACCTCATTTTCCTTTTTCCATTGTTATCCCAGACCCAATTGATCAATGAAATTAGTTAAAATTAATTTTAGAATGATTAACATGGCTAACTTGCTAAGTTTTGTGATTTTGTCATTGTAATGCATTTTGACTGGAACTAGCTGCAGAATGCAGAAATTCCATAGCTAACCGGAAATTCTGCAGCTGTCTTCACATTCAAGCATGTTCCAGGTGTCCTCTCAGGAAAATCCACACATGGGTATATTCCACATTATGTCCTCATTGTTCGTTGCTCACCATGAAGACTGAACTGAATTCTGGACGTGGTTTTGGTACGTGGGAACTCATTCAAGGAGGCAGACTTCTAATAGGACTGTCCTAGTCCAGATGTCCTTTTTCCTTTTATGCTACCATCTTTAGAGTCCTAGTACGATTTTGATAAGGAAAGACAATGATCCTCGTATTGTTGCAAGTTTTGTTATGTAGATTTGTTATAAAAGCACTCGGGAAACTGAGAGACAAGCTCTAGATTTTGCTTAGATTTTATGTATTGACTGCTATATTTCTGAAGACCGATACTACTCTGTTTCAAGTTATTTTTCCTTTAATGAAGAAGACAACATTGCTTTGAACACATTGAGTTGATTTGGAGTTAGATTCCTTCTGGTGGTAGAGGGCCCCTGCCTCCTGCACGACTTTACTTTCATAATTTAGATAAGTATCTTAGTTGTTTTCACGTTTTTGAAGTTTGAGTTCATAGTTAATTTCATTAGCCACTATAGCTATACTTGTTCTATGAAACTCTTCCAAAAGAAGAAACTCTTCCAAAAGATCATGATAATGAATGGGAAATGGCTGTAGTGTTGTAGGATTTATTTGTAATTTCTTTTGTTCATTATCACAGTTGAAATTATACTAAGCCAACTCTTCCAAAAAATCCTTATGATGTCTAAGGCATGACTGTGATACTGAATGTTTCAGTTGTTTTCTTGCACTAAGTAGCATAGCTGATCTTAATCTTAAAACGCTCTTCCAAAATACCATAATGATGGGTAGGAGATAGTTGTGATGTCTTAGTTTTTAAATTGCTTTCAGTCTTTGTGTTTTCATTTGCACTGAATTGTACAGCCAGGATTGTTCTAAGAAGCTATTCCAAAATACCATTCATGATGGACAAAATAGGCTGTAGAGTCCCATATATTAATGCATGATAAATTAGTTAGGGTACTCCGGAGTCAAATTGCATTCAATTCATGCTCTGTTATTTTGTTTTAAGTTTGATAATGGCTTGTTAGTTCGGCACTGTTTCTTGTAGACTAGTGACATTTTAGTTCAGTTTTAGCTTAGCTCATTGTATTTACATTCCACAATTAGTTGTCATCCACTGCATATTAGATTACATTAGTTGTTAAACTTAACAATACGGCCTTCATTATTTACAAAACCTCTTCTTTTTCCAAATCTATAATTGATTCATAACCATATGAACAGAAGACAGTATCATTTCAAGGCCTGAAGTACTTTTGCAACTTCTTTACCACTTCATAAACAAAGCCTTTCCTCAAAAGACTACTTTAAAAAGAAATCTATAACTCTTGAGTAAGGTTTAGTGATGTTAAACTAAGTTGCAGAATAGAGTTAGGAACTAGTCTTAGAGTAGAGATCTTATGATGGTACCAACGTTTTCCTCCAAATATGTTTCAACAAGTCTTTAATCATGGATAAAATGTTGCATTATTATAAGCTGGTTGTTTAATTGTTTAGTTAGGAGAATTTGTATACTTAGCTGACCATTTCTCAAGCTCTCCCAAAATACCTTTGATGAAAGAATTGGACAAGTTAAGTTTATGTTTTGGTTCATTTCCTTAAAGTCATTATCAAGCTTTGTATTATGCTTAGTCACAGTTTAGGTTTGATTCCGTTTCATTATTTGCATTTGCATTTGTCATTTGTCATCAACCAATTAGGCTTCACTCAGTTTTTAACCAGTAGCTTCTTTCCACTAGCTTTTTAGTCATTTTCCTTGTGAACATAAAAACCATCAAAAGACCAAAAACATCATAAATCATCACAAAAGACCAAAAACATCATAAATCATCATAAAAGACCAAAAACATTATAAAACACTAAACACAACGCATTAAGAGACAAACACCTAGGCACATACAGTGCACTTCACTTCAACAGTTTACCAACCCTGGTTGACAATTAAATGAACTCAATTTAGGAGACTAGGTTGAGCACAAACAGTAAGAAACCCTTTCTCCTTTCTAGATGACCCTTTCTCAATGAGCTCCTCTCAACTCAAAGAGAAACTTCTAATTTCAGTAAATCCAATACCTCATTGGTTTTGGAGAACTATTGTTGAGAGGTAGATCTCATGGAGAGATTTCATTAGAGGTGCACTTCAACACATCCTAGAGTGCAAGGTTTTCATTTCCTTCTCACACTTGGATCTTCATGGATTCAAGGAGGAACAGATAGATGATGGAGGACATCTTCGGATGGGTAACATCTCTCATGTTTATGTTGGACACTCCTTGAGCCACACACATCATGATAGGAGGTTTTCTCCTACCACCTATTTGGGTCCTTATGGGGTCAAATTGATCCTTGAGAAGATTGCATTTCAAGATCCCATGAAGTGCAAAAATAGGAATCTGATTTGAGAGGATGGTAGCTCTCATGGGGGGAGTACCAAGATGGAGGATGGAAGGAGACATCCACAATTGGTTGAGTGGATGTGGATGGAGAGCAAGAAGCTGGTGAGCTACTTACATATTTATGATACCAGGCAGCAGGAGTCTTGGTTGCGCTGGTTACTCTTGAAAGAGTTTGGTGATCATCCTCTTTCTAAGGGTATGTGGTAGGATACTTGCATATTTGAGCAGCAGAGAGTATGAATAGATGGTGTTGATATGATCTTCATGTCATCCATTATTTTTTCATCACCTTATTTTTATGATGGAAGTATGAGGAGGCAACAAAATCTTTTGTTGCTTCGCTTGTTCTCGAGAGAGTAAGAGCATATTTTCTCTCACACTTTGCATGATGTTGTAGAAAGAGGATATGACATTATCTCCTTGGCCTTAGATGATAAAGAGGTACTTCCACCTTGGGAGGGACTTCTTATGTGTAGAATAATTATGGGAGATGTCTTTGACAAGGAGCATGTCAAAGAATGGAGCTATGAGTTTGCAGGAGCTTATTTGCATGGGCCAACAACATTTTCACTTGAGAGCTTGTGGTTATTGATGGAGTATCCCCAGGATCACTTCACACTTGATGCACTTGGTGGCCAAAGAGGAGGTGTGGATGATGGAGTAGTAGATGGAAACATCTATTACATTGGTATGATCTTACTTGCTATGGTCTTCTTGACTTGGATTACCAAGTATAAGGAGAGTGGTCTTCATGCAGCATATGCTTCATTCCTATTCATGGGAGTGTGTCATACCACTATGGAGGAGTCATCCATATACATATGCATCATCTTAATCTCAACACATGTTAATGATATTGTTTTTGCATCCATGGATTATCTAGCACAACATTTGGATACTCTTATCATTCATATTCAGTGCATTGCTCCACAAGAGAGCAAGCTTTTCATTGAGCTCCATGGTCAACATTGGGCCGAATTGTATGATGGAGACATCCATCTCTTATATGGCCTTGGAAAAGTGTTTTATTTCATGTATGTTCAGTTGATGTACCTAGCTATTTGCTATTTATCAGTAGATTTCATGACATACATAATTATCCATGTAACACAAAAAAACTTGCCATGTAATTTTCTGAAGCAGCAGTTTGGAAAATTGTGCTGTCACTATTGGGAAAATTGTTGGTAACTTCTTGCACCACATGAAACCTTCAACATTTTCATTATTTTGTTTCTGATCATGATTTCATTTGCTGATATGGATCTGATTTGTATTGGAAGCATGATTGGGAGAGAGACACATGAGTTGGGTGTGTCCTTTGGGGGAGAGGATTCCCACACTTTCTGCATTGGATGTTCTAATGGGAGCATGAGAGGAGATATGGAAATCACTGCCAAAGATTTGTTTCCTTTTGTTGAGATGGACCATATGATTGCTGGGATGCCATGTGGTGATGTTTTCCTATCCATCACTTATGGGTTGATTTGGGTCAGCTTGATTCACAGCGTTGGAGGAGAGATCTTTGGGGATCTAGTGTTCATCTTGCCACTTGAGGGAAATTATTTTGTAGCCTAGGAAAAACATTTTATCTAAACTTATCATAAGTGGAGAGGAGGAAAGTGTGGGGTAGGCTTCTATGTCTACCATGTTTAGATTTTCATCGCACCTACATTGCATGAGCTCAAGGTGGAGAAGCATTTTCAGGATTTTCCATGTTGGGAGGTGACTCATTTTATATGGATGATCGCTTGGGGATGGAGGATCCACTTGGGAAAGATTTTTTCCCAATACTTTTCAGTCTCCATGACTTGGGAGGTAAATTTTGAATTATATCCTTGCATTTTCTTGAGGAAAAGCAACATTTGGGAGGGGAGGATTGTAATATTCCAAAATTTGCATGCAACAAATTGGAATATTACTTTTTGTTGATTTCACTTAGGAAAAGAATAAATGGGTAAGAAGGTCCATGCATAATAAAAATATAAATAAAATCCCTCATATTATGAAAGGGGATCATCATTGGAGCTAGTTTTCATACCCTCATGGGTGAACAGGATCATTTGCAGGTGGACAACGTCAAGTTTGATCAAGTCAACAACGTTGGCATAGGAGGTGGAGAACAGTTAGAGAAATAGTGCAGTATGAATGGGAAGAGGTTTCTTTGGTGAAGGAAACCATAATGAGTGGGACCCATGGTGAGAGGGATCTCACTTTTTTAAAATGAGGGCAAGGCAACCATTGTTTTTCATGTTGAAGATTATTGATTTCTTGTTTGTTTAGACTATGTGCATTCTCCTGTTGTTCAGTAGAGTTGCAGTGCTGATTAGCACAAGGCATTCTTGTTTAGGAATTCCTTATCCTTCCAAGAGAGGCCTCTTGAGTGAGTTTCTCTTAATTTCATCCACATTGAGGCTTGAGGCCAAGCATCCTCCTTTAGCTACAACATTATTCCTGTAGCAGGAAACGTTGTGTTGCAGGGTGTTGCAGTGGAGGTTCTACAACACCAGTTCTAGAGCTATTATTAGAGGAAGGAGTCTCCTTACCTTTGGAGGATAAATGAGGGAGAATCTGAGCTGATTCCTATCATATTTGGCATCAGGCCAACCATTTTTCATCACCCACATCGCAGTACCTCTCATTGATTGCATTATTTCCATTGAGTATCTATAGTGAGGGTTGCAGTATTTGTTTGGAGGGACATATCTTCAGTGTTAGGATCAAACTTTCAATATGAAGATACATTGGAGGAGGTATTTTAATCGGATGCAGCATATTTAGCCTTCTCCATTCATTTCTAGTTCTTGAGTTGCGGCTGCTACCCAGCAACTCTGGCATTTCTATAGATTTTCCATTTTGTGCATATTTTAGCCAATCCTTCTAAGGATTGTTGTATTGTTGTTACAGGGGTTGAGATCTTTTTCCCCCATCTATTTTAAGCCATACATTTCTATATCCATGTACTGACATCATTTTTAGCAGTTCTCCATAATAGACTGTGTTGTCATATCCTGGGGTTTTACATATGTAGCAATGTTCTTCATCTCCTTGTACATGTATTGTTGAGGCTTGCATTGCCTTGCTTGAGTGATTTCTTCCTCAAGGAATTGTACTCTTTTTACTGCTATAACATCACTTGTTGGCTATTTTCATCTTCATCTATTTAGGCTTATTAAAATAACGTTGTTTCTCCATTATATGTTCTTGCATTTGTTGCAGTCCCATCATTGGGCACTTTCTCAAGACAACTAGGTGTGGGAGACCTGTTTAACCCACCTAGAGTGATTTATTTTGAGCCTCCTCTTGGATTTTGGTCTTAGATACATTGATATAAGGGATCCAGGTATTTTTTTCAAATAATGTAGCTTAAATTTTTTGGAATGTGCGTTTTCCAGCAATGTATTGTTGATAGATCCCATTTTGGGATATTACAATGGAGCAGTAGATTTCCGATCTACAGGAAAAATTGCAGCCCGAAACACCTCCAGAGGTGTGGGCCCAACGATTTGTACTGGTCACCACCACTGCCAACGTCATCACAGGGCAGATCGTGAAAAGTGCTCAACTACTAGATACTTCCATGCAGTTGTTTACCATGGTCCAATGCGATCTGCTCCTGCATGAAATCACCCAGACACTGTGGCAGAAAGAGGAAGCATTTGCAACACTGGAAGCCACCCTGCCCATGTTGGTTCCTACTCAGCACCTGGCACGATTGTGGACCAACCAAGACCTCAAAGTTGAAATAGAAGTGCTTCAATAGAAATAAAAGGCCCTCACCGACCGCTTGAAGCCTTGGACTGCTGATGCCCTTAGACTATCACAGGATGTTGATGTAGCTGTAAAGTAGCTCAACTAAATTATGGAAAGTGTCACCGCTGTGATAGAAGGCCCGTTCTCACAAAAATTGGTAGACATCACCCAGAATGTTGCTGCCCAAAGTGAAGTTGTGCTGCGCCCATTAGCTGAAGCGATCAAATTGTTATAGGCACAGGTGGAAACCCCACTACCATAGTTACTCGAGACGAGTCACAAGATTGTGTTGGGGGACTGTTGGAACAAGGTCTCCCACAAAGATACTAATTTGGTCCATTTTGTATATTTTCGATTATATTTAGTCTAACGAAGGGGTTTTGGGGTGGGTCAAAGCCCCTAATGCATTGTAAGTGAATCAAGGGTAGATCAAGAGTCCACAAACCATGGTTTGTAGACCATTGGATGCGTAGGCTAAAGTAGTATAAATAGTTGAACATTTTTGAGTCGATAGGTAGAGAATGAATAGAGCTTGAAATGAAGTATGAATTGCTAGATCTGGGTTGGGCTGTTTTGGGTTAGGACTCCTGCTGACTATGTGCACGGAGATCCTCTGTCTTGCTATTTGCGGACCCTGTAGGCTGTGTGCATAGGTGTTATTTGGGGAATGTATGAAGATTTTGATATATAATATATGCAAAGTATTGTTGAACCTTCTGCTGTTATCTGGATCTGTTCTGCTATGATTAATGTGAACTAAGATTATCTGATTAAGCTACGAAATTTTCTGTTTTATCTCTGTGATATAACATCTTTGCATTTAGTATATTATTGTGATAGGACTGTAATTTCACTTGTTGATTACATCTTTGTTAATGAACGCAAACTATCTCTATTGACGTTACCAACTACGATTATGTTGTTTTATGGTTATAATTGATGATGTACACATGGATGCGAGCCTGCTAGAATAGATCTAATAAGAACTATAGGCTGGTTCCGTCTGGAACCTTATGAATCACCCTTCTGCAGTATATGATCTCGCAATTATGAAGTCGAACACAACTATGCTTGACTTACCTACCCTCTCCGAGTGTGCGGAAACCTGGTTCCAACACCCTCCCATACTGATTCGAGTGAGACATTGGCATGCGCAAGTAGGTCACTGCTAAAAGGGCCAGTAGTATAGGGGTTTGTTGGCAAACCTTAACCTCTGAACCTGGGTCAAGACCCCTCGAGCCAACAATTGGGATAGTGATCAGCGCATATGCTTAAATAAACTTCTGATAATAGCCTTTATGTCCTAATATTGAGTGCAACTGCTTCACATTTATTGGAGCCTTTAGGTTAACGATAATATTAATATTTTTGGCATCAACCATGAATCACTTTTGACAGACAATATTGCCCAGCAAATTACCAAAAGGGACATAAAACACGCATTTCTTCAAATTCGGCGAGATCTAATACTTGGGACAAGTATCCAGCATTAAGCGTGGGTTGTAAACATGTTTCTTCACTTATCCAAAGATAGTCCAATCATCAAAATTCACTTCTAAAAACTTACGGATATACTCTTTAAAAGCAGCAACTACTACGCGCAAAAATATAGCTGGTACATTCTTCAACCCAAATGGCATCACCGTACATTGGAATAATCCCCACTCTATCACAAAGGTTGTCTTACTTTGGTCTTCATAAGATATCATTATTTAATGATACCCTGAAATTCCATTAGTGAATGAGTAGGCCTCGTCCCCTCTAGCATTGTTGAACATCTCATCCGAGAATGGAGCTGGAAAAGAATCATGTATAAAAGCCTCATTTAATTTGTGTAGATCAACATAGATCCTGATTTCACCTTTAGTATTTTTTTCTTGGACTACATAGGGCTTACTGTTACAAGACAAAAGACCTCCTCATCAGCTCAGAGGAGAAGGAAACATGGTGTTAGCCACCTATAAAATTTGTCATATCAAATGCTGGCTAAATCATTTTTAAGCCTTCAAGAAACAATTTCATTGCCAAATTGTTAGTTCTTAAAAGTCTTATGAAGATGAATTTGTTGGAAATATTGTCATTGATGGCAAAGGAGGTAGTGCTCAAGTAAAGGAGGCAGCGCTGAAGCAAAGAGGCAGCAAAGAAGAAAATGAAGGCAGAGGAAACGAATATAATAGAGGCAGAACCGTTATCTCAGCAATAGAGGCAGAGGCAGAGCGACAGGAGCAGCAGAGGCAGAGGCAGAAGCAGAGCCGTTATAAAATTCCAGGAATCACACTCTCCAACCGGCATTATACATATAACTTATACAAACATTATTCCGGGAATCGCTTCACTCCAGCGGAAAAATATATAAACATATATATCAGCTATATGCAAGCAGAGCACATATAACATATACAAACATAATTTCGAGAATCGCTTCACTCCAGTGGAAAAATATATATATATATAACAGTTATATACAAGCGGAGCGCTTTATATCTATATAATCAAAGGTACTATCAAAACGAAATGGCTTATAAGGTGGGACCCCTCACCCAATCGCAATCAGAGATCACAAGAGCAGCGTAATATGTAACCCACAGGAAATTGCGATTGCGATGAGAATCAGGACCCGATGGGTCTATAAACCGCAATTGATAAATCTTGGAACTTAAATAAACAACGAATTTGCGAATACAATGAAGCCCAGAGCATATAACCAAAGGTCCAAGGTATATATATGGAGCGCACAAAACGAAGTTTTATATGGTGGAACCCCTTCCCAATCGCATCGGAGGTAAACAAAGCATAGGGGCTTGCAACTCAAAGTTGCGATTGCGATCAATCGCAATCGGAAATCGCAAGGGGATCAGAACGTGCAAACAAAGAGTTGCGATTGAGATTGTACAGCCGGCGTAAACCATAAATTAACACTGTAGCGAAACCATGGGCCCAGCTGAGGATGACGTCATGTATTCCGAGGGGGTCTCCCTCCGCTATCTGCTCGAGTCTGCTACCCCATCGGAATCTTACCGCCTCTGAATTAATATGTTGCATGGTTCAATTTATATTACGGGGCATTGTGATTTGGTTGATATATATATATATATATATATATATATATATATATATATATATGTATCATATGATAAAGCGCATACGAATGGTTGAGTGTTGACTCCACGTTGGCAAATGAGTTGTACGTGTGGGTCCCAAGCCAAAGTTCTAATTGATCGGGACTGTTTGACTAAGGATTACGAGTTAATAAAGGAATGTCGATTGCTGTAGGATTTCGTTAATAATTGAAGGACGCTGTAATAAAGGAATATGTGAACGCGGGTTTATGTATGTATGCCGAGAGTTGAAATTACTTATTTGTATATATGAAAGGGCGCTATTATATGTATATATATTACATTGTTGTGGTTGTATTAAAACATGCCACGTGGTATGTAGACCAACATGGCGTCAACTTAACTAGGAGGGCGACAGACTCTAAGGGATAATTGTAATATATGTATGTTCCGGTCGCGGAACTCGCCACATCAACAAGACACTTGCTGCGTGTAAAGGATTGAATAATTCCAGTCAGCAGATTCATTTATATATAAAGCACTGATATAAAAATGAAAAATGCAGTTACACAAATACATAAGTTACGCAGAAGCCATAAACAGAAAGGCATACAGAGAAGAAAAAGGAACAAAGACACAGTCAGAGAAAAGACAAATGCGTAGCAAGCCAAGAGACAAAATGAGTGAGCTGGAGTTCTCATTTGTAATTTGAATGTAAATGTTTTCTTTAAATTTATATTGTTGTGATGCATTGGCAAGTCTCCGAGAGAAAACAAACTCCCACTGTAATGTTAAAATTGACACCTACAGTTATAATTTCTGAGTAAGCTGATAAAAGGAGTGAGAAGGCAAAAGGCAAAGAGACATGAATTTCCATTTCGAATTCCAAGAAGAATACAAACAGTCATGTGAGGAAATCTATAAATAATATCATCTTGATATGCAGAAAGAGTTTTGATGAGAGCAGAGGAGAGAGTAAATAAAGAGAAGGCGGAATACAGAAGAGTGAAGCAGAGAAGATCAAGAAAAGAAGAGAAGAAAGAGAAGCTACAGAACAGAGCTGATATCAGAGGTAAATCAGCAAACATTAAGTTTGTTAAATTGAGGAAGTTGGAGCTTCCCTATCAAGTTGAAACTTGATAGCTGTCAGTTGAAGCTGACTGAGGTTGGAGCCTCCTGTAGGTTGGTGCTTGCAGAAAATTGAAGGGAGTTGGTGCTTCCTTGCAAGTTGTAGCTTGCAAAATTGAGGATAGAGCCTCCTGTATGTTGGTGCCTGCAGAAAACAGTGGTGAGAGGGGAGGGGTTTGAGCTGTCCTTTGCATCACAACAATAATGAGATGTGGTTTTCTTCTCCCTTTATGGGTTTCCGCCTTAAGTGTCTCTATGTGTGCTTCTTATGTGTTGATGTGATTATTTCAATGGCTTTACTTGCTTGTCGCTTATCATTTAAGTATGGTGTCACAATAACGATATTGGTCGCAAATAATATTGTTCACATATTGTCGTAAATAACTCGTTGAAAATTTAAAAGGCTAATGCATGTATTAAACCGATTCACTCCCCTCTCAGTTTAATTAAAGATTCAACAATTGGTATCAAAGCAGGTTCCTTTGTGCAAGTCTAACAACTGAAAGGAGATCCTAGGTTCCCAAGATGGCTATTAAAGAAGGATGCTCAACCAATAAAGCCCCTTTCTTCACTAGTGAAAATTATGCTTTCTGGAAAATCAGAATGAGGACATACATAATGTCTCTAGGAATAGAAGTCCGGGCTGCAGTGGAATTAGGATATGCCCCAAAGGCAACTGACATAGAAAAAGACTCAAAACAAGATTTTGTGGCTAATGCAAAAGCCATGAATGCCATCCTGAATGGATTATGTGAAGCAGATTTTATTAAAGTAATGCACAAAGACACCGGCCAAGAAAATATGGGATACTCTTGAAGGCATACACAGGAGACCGTAAAGTAAAACCTGCCAAACTTCAAATATATAGAGCCCAGTTTGAAAATTTAAAAATGAATGATGATGAAGATATTGGCAGCTTCTTCTTAAAAGTTGCAGAAATTGTTAACAATATGAAAGCTCTTGGAGAAACCATGCTAGAAAGTATAGTTGTGCAAAATATTATAAGATCACTCCCATCCAGATTTAATCCCAAGGTTTCTGCAATAGAAGAGACAGCTGATTGGGAGACCTTGACCATGAACCGGCTACTTGGAAATCTAACAGCATATGAGATGAGGCTCCCACAAAAGACAAGCACAAGGGAGGCAAGATTCAAAAAAATACTTAAAAGAAGAAAGAAGAAAAGGAAGACATATGCTCCCGTTCGATGAAGAAGAGGCTAAATTCTGTCAAGAAATTGGATAGAGGCTCGTGTAGATACAAAAGTAAACTTCCTTCGATGCTTTAACTATGGGAAGAGTTGGACATTATGCCGCTAAATGTCCTCACAAGAAAGTAAGAAATCAAGCTCAAGAATCAGAGAAAGACACATCAAAGAATTGCGTAAAGGAAAGAAATTCAACAAGATCCTTTTATGCTCACCAAGACAACAGCAGCATCTGAAGACTCAGATGAACCCTCAAGTGAAGAAGGAACCTCAGAATTTTTATTGATGGCCATAGAAGATCTTGAGGGACTCCTACTAGAAGATGAAGAAGAAGAAGGGGAAGTCGACCTTGAGGGGGATATAAGAAGTGCTCTGGAGGATATTGACAAACTCAAACTAAAATGTAGAAAACAAAAAGAGATTCTCCTAAAATGTGTGAAAGAAGAACAAAATTCAGAAGTCCTCATGCAGCTGAAGGTAAAGCTTGAAGAAGCCAAGGAGATAGAAGATATGTTACTTCAGCAAATCAAAGATAAAACTCGAGAACAAGAGAAGCTGGAAGAAGAAATTCTGTGTTTGAGAAAGAAATTAGAAAATTCTCAACATAAAGTTTCTATATACCCCTCTCAAACAACAACCTCTATTAAGTTGAATGAAATTTGGGTTGCTCAAAGATCCCCTATGATAAAGACTGGAATAGGCTACGAAGGAGAATCAATTAAAGGAAAAGAAAAGGTTGACAGAGAGATTATTTTTGTAAAAGAAAAGAAGAATGAGGAAGCAGGTCAAACAATTCCTACAAAAGAAGAAACCTGTAATGATAAAGACAGAGATCAGAAGAAATCTCCAGTAACAAAGAATGCAGTAAACACTAAGACAACAGAAAAAGGATCATATGCTCCTGAGTTTGTCAAGTTTGGAAGCCATCAAAGGAGATTCTTCCCTCCTATGAAGAATGCCACCTGTTATGTCTGCCACAAGCAGGGACACATTCCTACATATTGTCGTGCAAGGAGGAATGATTCAAACCAGCAAAAGAGGCAAGCATGGAAGAGACAACCTTACATCAGGTATGCAAGTAATTTCTATGGTTAATGTTTTTATTGTAAGGATTTTGGCCATAGAATTATTGAATGTAGAAAGTATGGACAAAGACTGATGTTCAATACCTCAAGGAGGTTTATGAGTCAAAGAAATTTTTTTCATGCTCACAATTCTACAAAAACTATAATAAAATGTTGTATATGCAATCAAATTGGGCATATATCTTCCAAGTGTTCTCTAAAGGGATATAATTCATCACCTCGCAAAAGATACCAAACAAAAGGGGGCCTCTAGTGGATAAAGAAGGTGAATAAATGTGACTTGGCTTTAACTGCTCAAGATTTGAAGAGTCAATGGTATTTGGACAGTGGCTGCTCTAAACACATGACAGGAGATAAAAACAAGTTTTTAACTCTTGACGAAAAGAAATCGGGCAATGTCACTTTTGGAAATGACAAATCAGGAAAGATCAAGGGAAAAGGCTCACTCAGCATATACAATGGCAGAGGAAAGACCCAAGATGTATTATATGTAGATGGGCTGAAAGAAAATTTACTGAGTGTCAGTCAGATGTGTGATAAAGGCTGTGAAGTTCTCTTTAGAGCACAAGATTGTGTAGTCAGATCAAGCACAATAGGAAAAAATCTACTCAAAGGTGCTCGAACAGAGAGTAATGTGTACATAGTGAGAGAGGAGGATGAATCCTGCCATCTTAGAAAACTTGAGGAGTCATGGTTATGGCATAAGAGATTGGGACATCTAAGCTTTGACCATATCATTAGACTGAGCAAGAAGAAAGCTGTCAGAGATATGCCAGAAATAAAAAGGCCCTCAAACACAATATGTAAATCTTGTCAGTTGCGGAAACAAACTCGCACATCCTTTAAATCTAAAGAAGAGTTATCAACAAGAAGACCACTGCAACTTGTGCACATGGATCTGTGTGGACCTGCAAGAACTAAAACACCAAGTGGAGAGTCCTAATTTATGCTGATAATAGATGATTTCTCCAGAATGACATGGGTTTATTTTCTCAAGAATCAATCGAAAGCTCTGGACAAATTCAAAACATTTAAAGCATTAGCAGAAAATCAGACAGGGTGCAAGCTGAAATGCATCAGATCAGACAGAGGAGGTGAATTCACTGATTATGACTTTGCAGATCTATGCAATGAACATGGCATAAAACAAAAATTTACTATTGCAGGGACACCTCAACAGAATGGAGTAGCAGAAAGACAAAACAAATCAGACTAATCAGACAACAAATAGCAACTGCTATGATGCAAGAGAATAATATTGCTCAAACCTTCTCAAAGGGTAGCCAGCACACAAGCAAAGACATATCCTTAATAAAGATCACTTAAGGCCAAGAAGTGACAAACCTCCATATGAACTATGGCATGGAAAGCCACTTCAATAAAACATTTCGTAGTCTTTGGTAGCAAGTGGTTACATAAAGAATAATGATGAAAACCTTGGGAAATTTGATGCAAGAGTAGATGAAGGGATTTTTCTAGGATATGCTTCCAAAATTAAAGGGTACAGGTGCTATAACAAGACTCTTCGGAAAATAGTTGAAAGTATTGATGTCAGATTTGATGAAGAACTTCCAAACAATACAAGAGATACAGACCATTACAGTCCATCAGAAAATCATGAAGAAGAGGACCAGGATGATGATGAAACAAGAAAAACATCAGAAGATGCTGGACTGAACTCAAAAAACCCCTCAAGATACACTCAAAAGAACCATCCAGAAGAACAAATCATAGGAGACAAGAGTGTAGGAGTGCAAACAAGAAGACAACTAACTGAACATACAGAAGAAGTATACATAGCAATGTTATCACAAATAGAGCCAAAGAAGTTTGAAGAAGCCAGCAAGGACAAGTATTGGGTAAAACCAATGAATGAAGAATTGGACCAAATTGAGAAGAAAAATACCTGGGAACTAGTTCCTAGACCAATTGAGAAGAATATCATTGGTTCAAAATGGGTATTCAAAAACAAAATGAATGAGCAAGGACAAGTAATCAGGAATAAATCCAGGCTGGTCTACAAAGGATACTCACAAATTGAAGGACTTGATTATGAAGAAGCATTTTCCCCTGTAGCCAGAATGGAAGCTATCAGAATTTTCCTGGCATTTGCATGCTACCAAGACTTCAAGGTATATCAAATGGATGTGAAGTCTGCTTTTCTTAATGGAGATCTAGAAGAAGAAGTGTACATGGAACAACGAGAAGGCTTCTCATTAACAGACAAAGAAGAATATGTATGCAGACTGAAGAAGGCCCTATATGGACTGAAACAGGCTCCTCGTGCTTGGTACTCAAGACTGGATAAATATTTACAAAAACAGGGTTTTAAGAGAGGTGGAGTAGACAACAATCTATACATAAAAGCCCATGAAAATGAACTCCTGATTTTTGTAGTGTATGTTGATGACATTATGTTTGGAAGCAACATAGAAGAACTAGCAAAAGGGTTTGCTGATGAGATGAAAATAGAGTTTGAGATGTCTATGATTGGAGAGCTCATTTTCTACTTAGGACTTCAAATTCAGCAAAAGAACACAGGTACATTCATCTCACAAGAAAAATAGTTGAAAGAAATGTTGAAAAAGTTCAAAATGGAGGACTGCAAACCCGTGTCAACTCCCATGATCACGGGATGCAAGTTGTGCGCTGATGATGGATCTGCTGATATAGATCAAAAACTCTACAGATCCATGATAGGAAGTTTGTTGTATCTGACAGCATCAAGACCAGACATCATGCTAGCAGTAGGACTGGTGGCTAGATATCAAGCAGCACCTAAACAAAACCACCTTCTGGCAGTCAAAAGAATATTTATATATCTACAAGGAACAACACAGAGTGGGCTTCTGCATCCTAAAGGAAAAAGCTTCACTTTAATAGCATACACAGATGCAGATTTGGCCAGTTGTGTAGATGATAGGAAAAGCACAAGTGGAGGTGCTTTCTATCTAGGAGAAAGACTGGTAGCATGGTTAAGCAAGAAACAAACATCCATCTCTCTGTCTACAACTGAAGCAGAATGTATAGCAGCAGCAGCATGTTGTACACAAGTCATGTGGATGAAGCAGACTCTTCAAGACATGAAGGTAAGCATTAATGAACCTATCTCAATAAAATGTGATAATACAAGTGCTATAAGTATATCCAAAAATCCTGTGCTTCATTCAAAAACTAAACATATACCAATCAAGTATCATTTTCTCTGAGATCAAGTGGCTCAGAAGATAGTTAAACTGGAATATGTACCAACAAAAGAATAGATAGCAGATATATTTACTAAACCACTTGCCAGAGAACCATTCAAATACTTGAGAGATGGACTAGGGGTAGTATCTGTAGATACTACTCTCTAATATGAAGAGAAAGCACCGCCTCAAGGGGAGAACAGAAACGAACATATCATTCCTAAAGGAAATCAGCAAGCAAGGGAAGCATAAAACAGGTCCACAGGCTCAACATTCTCGCATTATCATATCTTAAACATAAAAAAGAGTAGGAAGATTAAACATATATCGGCAATCTAGCACATATTATAGCAGAGATATATAGCAGCAGCAGCCTCAACACAGATTATATTGTTAACACAGGATTAAATGCATCATTGTTGTCTGCAATCTAGCACAGATTACAGGCACTACATATGAAACACATCTATACAACATATATCGACTCACTATATCAAACAGAGACAAAATATATATTCAAGTTTGATAATCCTCAAAGAGTTCCCTCAACAAGTATAATACATCACTCTGGAGCAGCATGGTACAAACTTAGCAAAAGAGGGCCTAAACGTAACTCAGAGAAACGAAATGCAGAAAGCAACCCTTTGCCATTGATTTCAAAGGGGGAGGAAGAACAAACAACAGGAGGAAGAGCAGGCAAACAGGAAGAGCAAGAAACAAGAGAAAGAGAAAGAAAACAGAGAAAATGGATTGCCATCAATGCCAAAGGGGGAGACTGTTGCAAATATTGTCATTGATGGAAAAGGAGGCAGCGCTCAAGCAAAGGAGGCAACGCTGAAGCAAAGAGGCAACAAAGAAGCAAATTAAGCCAGAGGAAATGAATATAATAGAGGCAGAACCGTTATCTCAGCAATAGAGGCAGAGGCAGAGCGATAGGAGTAGCAGAGGCAGAGGCAGAAGCAGAGTCGTTATAAAATTCTAGGAATCGCACTCTCCAACCGACATTATACATATAACTTATACAAACATTATTCCGGGAATCAATTCACTCCAGCGGCAAAATATATAAACATATATATCAGCTATATGCAAGCGGAGCACATATAACATATACAAACATAATTCCGGGAATCGCTTCACTCCAACGGCAAAATATATATATATAACAGTTATATACAAGCGGAGTGCTTTATATCTATATAATCAAAGTCACTATCAAAACGAAATGGCTTATAAGGTGGGACCCCTCACCCAATCGCAATCGGAGAGCACAAGAGCAACATAATATGTAACCCATAGGAAATTGCGATTGCGATGAGAATCCAGACCCGATGGGTCTATAAACCGCAATTGATAAATCTCGGAACTTAAATAAACAGAGAATTTGCGAATACAATGAAGCCCAGAGCATATAACCAAAGGTCCAAGGTATATATATGGAGTGCACAAAACGAAGTTTTATATGGTGGGACCCCTTCCCAATCGCATCGGAGGTAAACAAAACAGAGGGGCTTGCAACTCAAAGTTGCGATTGCGATCAATCGCAATCAGAAATCGCAAGGGGATCGGAACGTGCAAACAAAGAGTTGCGATTGAGATTGTACAGCTGGCGTAAACCATAGATTAACACTGTAGCGAAACCATGGGCCCAGCTGAGGATGACGTCATGTATTTCGAGGGGGTCTCCCTCCGCTATCTGCTCGAGTCTGCTACCCCATCGGAATCTTACCGCCTCTGAACTAATATGTTGCATGGTTCAATTTATATTACGGGGCATTGTGATTTGGTTGATATATATATATATCATATGATAAAGCACATACAAATGGTTGAGTGTTGAATCCACGTTGGCAAATGAGTTGTACGTGTGGGTCCCAAGCCAAAGTTCTAATTGATCGGGATTGTTTGACTAAGGATTACGAGTTAATAAAGGAATGCCGATTGGTGTAGGATTTCGTTAATAATTGAAGGATGCTGTAATAAAGGAATATGTGAACGCGGGTTTATGTATGTATGCCGAGAGTTGAAATTACTTATTTGTATATATGAAAGGGCGCTGTTATATGTATATATATTACATTGTTGCGGTTGTATTAAAACATGCCGTGTAGTCTGTAGACCCACGGGCCTCAGCTTAACGGGAGGGCGATTATTAATGTAATACAATTGTAATATATGTATGTTCCGGCCTGCGGAACTCGCCACATCAACAAGACACTTGCTGCGTGTAAAGGATTGAATTACAGTCAGCAGATTCATTTATATATAAAGCGCTGGTATAAAACTAAAATAAAAATGCAATTCATAAATTCAGGAGTTACGCAGCAGCCATAAACAGAAAGGCATACAGAGAAGAGAAAGGGACAAAGAGACAGTTAGAGAAAAGACAAATGTGCAGCAAGCCAAGAGACAAAATGAGTGAGCTGGAGTTCAAATTGTAATTCGAATGTAAATGTTTTAATTATTTTTATTGTTTGTGATGCATTGGCAAGTCTCCGAGAGAAAACAAACTCCCACTGTAATGTTAAAATTGACACCTACAGTTATAATTTCTGAGTAAGATGATAAAAGGAGTGAGAAGGCAGAAGGCAAAGAGACATGAATTTCCATTTCGAATTCCAAGCAGAATACAAACAGTCATGTGAGGAAATATATAAATAATATCATCTTGATATGCAGAGAGAGTTTTTTTTGAGAGCAGAGGTGAGAGTAAAGAAAGAGAAGGCAGAATACAGAAGAGTGAAGCAGAGAAGATCAAGAAAAGAAGAGCAGAAAGAGGAGCTACAGAACAGAGCTGATATCAGAGGTAAATCAGCAAACATTTAGTTTGTTAAATTGAGGAAGTTGGAGCTTCCCTATCAAGTTGAAGCTTGATAGCTGTTAGTTGTAGCTGACTGAGGTTGGAGCCTCCTGTAGGTTGGTGCCTGCAGAAAACAGTGGTGAGAGGGAGTTGGAGCTTGCCTTTGCATCACAACAATAATAAGATGTGGTTTTCTCCCTTTTTGGGTTTCTACTTACATCTGTTGTCTCTATGTGTGCTTCTTATGTGTTGATGTGATTATTTCAATCTGCTTAATTTCTTGCTGCTTTCAACTTAAGTATGGTGTCACAATAAATTAATATTGGTTGCAAATAAGATTGTTCACATATTAAGCTGTAAATAACTCTGGTGAAAATTTGAAAGGCTAATGCATGTATTAAACTGATTCACGCCCCCCTCTCAGTTTAATCAAAGATTCAACAGAATTATCCTTGAGTTAATCTTCACTACTGTTTCCCTCATGAATTCTGAAAATCTACTGTTTTCCTGAAGAAAAAGACTGCTAAAAACTCCATTTTTCCCTTCATTCTACCCCTCCTTTAACTCTTAATTAACCTCCATTTCATCCACTTTTCCTCATGAAAATTCCTCCATTTTCATCATTTTTCTCCATTACCTTTCATAAACCCCCTTTTATAAGGTTTAAAACTCTTTTTTTGACCTTACCGAGACCCCAAAAATCCTTTGAAATCCTTGAAAAATCATAAAAAATGATCCTTTTTGTGCTAAGACCTTAAGCCCTCTTGGTCCTAGCTCCCAGCCCCTTATTTTTCCGCATAAATCGGCGTTAAGGCCAAGCGCTGAGGCCCAATCACGCAATCGCAATTGGGCATTCCCTTGTATCTTGTTACCTTTCTCTTATAAAAACTTCCAATTGCAATTGGTCCTGTATATACAAAAACCCCTCCCCGATATGAATTTTCCTTTGTATTTCATAAAAAAACCATTTTTTCCTATGTTAAAAGAAAACCCGCCAGTGCATTGTTTTTAACCAAAGCCAGCCATTGATCTAAAAACCAATCAACAATCAATAAAATCTCGCATCGGGGAATTTCATTTGGGCGCATTTGAAAGGCCCCTTCCTTTGTTCTGATTCCAATGAGCCCCTTTTGTATTAAACCCCCTAACCACTTCCCCACCATACAACCCATGCCTAGGATCAAGCGTTAAGTCCTGAGCACAAATCGCAATCAGAGGTTTTGCGATGGACACTTTCCTTTCACACTTTCCTTTGTTAAAAGAAAAAGTCCCAGTGTGATGGAGTTTTATTCTATGGACCCCCCACCACTTTCTCCACCGTTGATCCTTTAAACAAATCAATGGCCCAACGCTAATCGCATCAGATTTTTTGCATTGGGCATATTTTAATAGTTATTGCCCCCTCCGATTGGTCATCTCCCGATGGCTTTCCAGCCATTGATATTCCCTGCCAGACCTAGATCCACTGGCCCACATTTTTCTTTTCCATAAGCTCATCCCTCCGCCTTTGGACCTCTAATTCATTCCTAACCATCGATCTCTCGAAAGATCTGATGGTCCACATATAATCGCATCGGAACATTTTACCCCTTGCCCCCACCGATTGCGATCTTCCGATTGCATCTGGGCCGTCTATACACTAAGATCTGGCAGTCTAGATCAATCCCCCCTTCCCTTTGTTATTTTTCAAATCCTGCTGTGTAACCTCTTTATCGAATCTCCGTCATTGATCTTTGCAGATCAACGGACCACAATGGCCCATTCTCCGCCTGACCCTCGCCTTAGATTTTATTCCATTAACCCTGATATTTAATCTGGACTTTTCATTCCTTTCATCTAACGGTCCAGAATAAATCCGATAGGCCCAAATCCTTTGGGTCCTACCTTTCCCCAGATCAAATTTCAGCTATACATCTGCCGATTTGATGGTCCAGGTTAAAACTGCCTTGACCCCGCCCCACCTCTTTTCATCCTTGCATCTTATCGCCATCGTGCTCTTCTCACGACTGTCCAATCTAATGCTCCAGATATGATAGCCAGCACGTGGTTTCGCGTGATTTTAAGCCTAAGAATTAATTTTTCAAAATCACACGATATCAGTGGTTTTAAAAGGCCACATGTTGGCCAGTAACGCACACCGCGTTCAAAAAGGTAAAACTGCCTTTCTTGCTTTTTGTTGTGTGAAACCTGTGGTTTCTTTTGCCGAAACCACTTTCCCCATTTACATTGTATTTCCTCATATTTTGATCTCCGTTATTCGTCAAATTCATCTAATGGCCTAGACTTCATTTGAACATTAAATCTATTGCCCTCCTCCCATCCTCCATAGAACTTCATCGATCAACCTCCATCGTTGATCTCTGTGGACTAAACCTATCCAACGGCCTAGGATCGTTTGGAAACCCCGAATTTCATTTTAACCCTTTTTCCTCTGCCAAAGGTTTTTTCACCAATTTCCTTTGTTTTTTCTTCCATTTCACGATGATGTGGCCCTCCGCATTATATATTCATGAGTGATCTCAACCGTTGATCTCTGCGGATCAACGTTTCTGACTTAATTTCCCCACCATTCATCCAACCACCTCTCCTTTTGACCTCGGAAAATTAATCCTCGTCGTTGGATGCTTTCATCCAACGGCTGCGCTCTAAACCTAAACCTCTAAAGAAATATGCACCTTTCCCTATAGGATTTTCTTAGTATTTCTTTGTTTGTGCAGGTTTTAAAGGTTTTTCAAAAGTTTTAAAGGAAAATTGAAGGCTGGGGATGACGATCCCCCAGTTATTTATACATGAAGAAGATCATTCTGCAGGGTTTCTATCACAGTTTATCAGTGCCTCATGAACAATAGTGCCATTATAAAGCCCCTGTAACACCTGCACATCAACAAGACATAGCAAAGCTTAATCAAACAAAGAGTATTAGTGTTAAAGAATAAATTCACAGCAGAAATGAATAATTGAAGATTGTTTACACAGTTTTGAGGGATTACAGCCTAAATCAACTCTCTAAAGCCTAATCCACTCAATTAAACACAATTTGAAGAATAGAAGACAGAATTTAGGCTTAATTAAGCCTAACACACATAATTAAATCAAATTAACAGTGATTGAAGAAGGACAATCAGATCTATCTATCCGAGAAAGCCTCCACTGCCACATCAGAGGCTAATTGAATCCTCTTAGCTACCAAAAGCCACCTGCAACCCAAAAGCATTCAAAAGAGGCCTATTTATTTCTAGAACAGAATATATTTTCCTCAAGACAATTGAATAGTTATTTCAAAATGGAGGAGCTTATTACAACTATTAGCTGAGTTATTATGAGGATAAGAAATAGCCTTAAAAGTGAAAAAAATTTATCCACTAAACCTCGAAAGCAGAAAAAATTTATGACACAGAGATATAGATCGAATGTATTCCTGCCTTATGCCTTGCATGGTTTTCAAGGCAGAGAATTTCATTAACTGTAGAATTAATGATGCTTGAACTCTAGAAATATTTCCACCTCCTCATTTTTCTTATAAAATCCCTTGAGGAGCTCATTGTAAAGGGTTGGTTGCAGAACTTTGATATAATACTTGTGCTCAAAATTTTCTACATGTAAATAGTGTTCAGAGGCTCTTGAAGCTCTGTTTATGACCAAATAAGTTAGGCTGAGAAGAAAAGATGATTGTTGAACTGAAACATTGGACTTGAAGGATGTAACTGGATTGACATCAATATACAAGCTGATTCTTAGGATCCTGGTCTATATCACTGGTGAAGTGCTTCTTTCTGTGTTATTTCTTTCCTTTCATGTATGCCATTTTGTCCACTTATTATCTGATAATGAACAACAAGCATAGAGTTAGGATTTACTATTTACAGTACCCTTCTCTTACTGATAAGCTTTATCTCAATGTTTTCCTCCAAATTGTGTGTTTAAGAATTCCTTAAGTTAAGTGTAAAAATTATCAAGGAATGTTGGTTTACCCCTGTCTTGATGTACGAAGCTTGAAAAGAAGTTCTTGAATGTTATTTTCATTATGTACTCAGTAGAGTTAGACTAGGAAAGTTTATGGTTTGCCCTGTCTTCTAGTTTCTTTCTACAAGGGTAGTTTTGAAAGTTTCCCTAAGAGTATGCTAAAAGAAATTTAGATTTAAAAGTATCTTATCTGATCTTAGGCTACACTTTATTTTTATTATCTATTTTCATCCCTTCTAAAATTAATTATGTGGATTACTGTATTATTTGTTTGATGAACTAACTTTAATACAAGCTTGTCCAAAAAATTATATGGTTAGCCCTGTCATTTGGTTGGTTTTAAATAGTTACTTAAAAGGATTTTATTGTTTGGAAATACTAATAAATCCTAGTTGAAATTACTGTATTTTTCCACCCCTCAAACACTTTTATTGTTCCATGCCATCATTTTATCTCAAATATCTTGTGATATAGATGACTTTCCCCTTGGATCACTCTTGAAATTGTTGCACAATTAAACCCTTTTATGACTCCATAGCCCAATGGACTAAAAACTATCATCATATCTATTCGATCAGCCAAATCTTTTTCTGATTTCATATACCTTCACCCCTTTGGAACTCTTTCATTTTAGGACTTTCCACTCAACTAAAAATCATGCTCAACCATCCAAAACCAAACAAAAATGCTTGTTCTTAATAACTAGCCTAATATCATACCCAAAAGCCTTAAAGATAAATCAATCTTTGCACTTATAGAGAGATCCCTCTCTGGATTTAGGAGGGCCAGATCCTAGAATCCCAAAAGTGGTTCAAGTGTTCTCTCCGCAGTTTTAGTATCACCAATCTGCTGAAATTACGAGGAGCTAACATTTCTTGTGACTCCATTGGGGAACTGAGTTAATATTCATTTTAGAAAACCCCTTGAGTAAAAGTATCCCTTTTCAAGCACTACCAAGAAAATGGTAATCATGATAAAACTTGTTTGAATCAGTGACAAACTAAGGAAACCTTAGGATTCTTATAAGAACTTATCAAACCTTGAAGGATCATATAACTTAGCCATAAGAGTAGAATTTATTTGTCTCATCACCATAGCTAAGTGTTGAAACAGATTCAAGACACTCTTAGAACCCATAGGACTGAAATAACTCAGAAAACCCAAAAATATTTCAGATTGGTATTCAAATAAACATGGTGGTGGACCATAAAACATTTTACCTCCTTAAGAGCTAAAAATTTCCACCTGGTGACTCTGAAATCCTAAACAGACCTTAAGGCTCCACTGGGAAGACCCATTATCATCATAACATCATTTAAACTCAGTTAGAGGACTTTAGGATTAAAGTTTTCTTGCTTAAAATATTAGTTAGCCTCTTAAAGATTGTCATATTTGGTTAAAATTTTCTTGTAAATTGGGTCTGAAAAACATAGCATAGTGGCTCCTAGAAGGATTCATACTAGAGCCTATCCTGATCCAAACCCTCCTGAGATAGTTGATAACCCTGAAAGAATCCTTAGGAAGTCTCTTGAGGTTAAATCTTAACCTGTTTTCAGATCACCCCATAGAGCTCATTCTATCCCTGAAAACATTGCAGCTCTACAAAATCCACAAGTTGACTTAAGAAATCCATTTAGAACTAGGTCACTTGGAGATTTAGATCAGTTAGATTCAGATTCTTCACTTTCATCCCCAGATAGAAGTGAAAATCCTGTTAGTAGAGAAACTACACCACCATATTTACATTTCCTACATAATTTTGGTTTCTCTCATCCAATATTTGCTCAACAATCTATTTTTGGTCCATCCACATCTGTTCTTCATACATCCACTGTTCAAACCACTTCATTCCAGTGCACTTTCCCTCTTGTTAATCCACCTCCACCTCCTATCATGGCAACATGGTATGCCCCGTTGGTCCTTCCTTTACCCTTAGTCAATCTTCCACAGGACTATCAGTCCAAGATACCATTGTATGATGCCAGTAATGCTACTACTGCTTCACAACATGTGGATAAGATGAATGACTACTTTGACAGAAATGAGATTGATGATGAAACTGTCAAACTTAGATTATTTTCTCAGATTTTAGGGGGAGAAGTAAGAAAATGGTTCAAAGGCTTAACCCCACATAGTATAAATGATCTCCAAGCCTTCCATCAGTTATTCTTAAACAAATGGGAAGTGAAGAATAACCCTCTACAAATAATTTCTGATTACAAGAATCTCCACATAAACACTGGGGAAAGTGTACAAGCTTATTGCACTAGGTTTAACAGTGTTTAGAATGCATTTCCCCCAGACTTAAAACCTCCACAAGGCTCAACTTTAAACAAGTTTCCTAAAGGATTTGATCCTAAAATGACATATCAGCTGAGAGAGAGAGATCCTTTAACCCTTGAAGATATGCAAAAAGGTTCTCTTGCTGTGGAAGTTAATCTAATGGAGAAAAGAGCAAGAATGAGGAATGAGAAGAAAGTGTCCTTTAAAGAGGAATCTACACCTTCCACATCTAGCTCAAAGATGGAAAGAATGATGGAGGAGATGATGAAAAAGATGAGTATACTTGAGAGAGAACAAGCAAGTCAAAACCAAATAACTCCTCAAAACAGAAATCAAAACCAAAATCATAATTTTAGGAGAAACCAGCCTCAAAATAGACTTCAATCTTTCATTGGAAAGATTAATTTCTTGAGAAGGTTCATACCCAACTTAGATGAGCCCCTTAGAAACATTACAAGCATGTTGAAAAAGGAACAAGGATTTAAATGGACCTTAGAAGCAAAGAAATCTTTTGAGCTGGTAAAACAAGCATTAACCAAAACACCAGTTCTAATAAGTCCTGATTTTTCAAAATATTTTTACATTTTTTCATTTGCATCAAAACATACAATAGCTACTATCCTATTGCAGAAAAATCCACAAGGACAAGAGAAGCCCATTGCATTCTTTAGCAACGCTTTGAGAGATGCTTCTTTGAATTATAACATTACGGAAAATCAAGCTTTTGCTTTGGTCAAAGCTTTAAAAGACTTCATAGTATACATTTTGCACTCCCACATCATTGCCTTTGTCGCAAATTCAGTTGTGAAAGACATTCTAGCACAAGACCCAGATGGAAAGAGAGGTAAGTGGATAGCCGTGATACTTGAATATTATTTAGAGATCAAACCCACTAAACTCATTAAAGGCCAAGGTCTAGCTAAATTAATTGTTGAATCCAATTTTGAAGTTCTTGATATAAATATGATAAATTCCTTAGATGAACAAGAGGAATTGACAACTCCCATTGTTGAAGACCATTTTATGAATTCCTCTTGGTATGCTGATATTCTATATGTTTTGCTTAATTTGAATACACCTCCTAGTTTATCAAAAATAAAGGCAAGGTTTTTAAAGTTAAAGGCTGTAAACTACTGCATTATAGATAAATGTCTTTATTGGAAAAATGCAAGTGGGATATTTCTTAAATGTTTGCCTGAGAATGATGTAGAGAAGGTTAAGCACGAGTTCCATGAAGGAGAATGTGGAGGCCACCTCTACTAGAAGAATACAACGAAAAAAATCCTTAGAGCTGCTTACTATTGGCCCACCCTCTTTCTAGATGTACACAAGATGATAATTGCCTGTCATAAATGCCAAATTTTTGAAGGCAAAAGAAAATTGCTTCCCTTACCTTTGCATCCAATCACTATTGAAGCTCCTTTTCAATAGTGGGGTTCAGACTTCATAGGAGAAATCCATCCACCCTCATCTGCCCATCATAGATGGATACTCATAGCAACAGACTACTTTACCAAATGGATAGAAGCCATCCCTTCTAGGTAAGCCAATGACTCTGTCATCATAAAATTCATTGAGACTCATATGCTCACTAGATTTTGCTGTCCTATGAAGATCATCATTGATAATGCTACAGCATTTGGATCCAAGAAGATGGATGAATTATGTCACAAATATTGGATAACATTGGGTCATTCTACTGCTTATTACCCTCGAGGTAATGGGCTGGAAGAATCCTCAAACAAATTTTTGGTGAACATAATCAAGAAGTTGCTAGAGGACAACAAGAATTCTTGGAACACAAAGCTAGTACATGCACTATGGGCTGACAGATTAACACTTAAGAAATCTATTGGGATGTCACCCTATCAGCTTGTGTATGGTACATATGCAATTTTTCCAACCAGCCTTGGTGTACCAGTTATGAAGTTGATTCAAGAAGTGCAGTTTGAAGACAATGACATGATCAAAAGGATTAATCAGACTATACATCTTCAGCAAACCAGAGAGGAGGTTTACAACAGAGCATTACAAAAGCAAGAGAGCATCAAGAAGCTTTTTGATAGAAGGACAAAAGCTAGCAATTTCAACATTGGTGACAAAGTGTTAAATTGGGACTCAAGGAGAGAAGACATGGGAAAGCATGGGAAATTTGATAACTTATGGCTTGGCCCTTATCTCATTCATTCTACTACTGGTAACAATGCTTATTTCTTACACGAATTGAGTGGAGCTGAACTGTTTGGGGGTCCTATCAATGGCAAGATGCTCAAACATTATTTCTCTTGATCCTATCATGTTCTGAAGCCTTTTTATCTTTTTTTCTCATTATAAATATTTCATCCATCATTGCATTCAAAGTTAGAAAAATAAAAAATACAAAAACAGTAAAAGAAAGAAAAGAGGGCAGATTGTAAAAACAAGAAAGGTACAACCCCATACCAAAAAAGAGAAACAAAATCTGAAAGTGTGCAAGCTCAAATGCTACTCCTAAAAAACACACTCCTAGTTAGTCATACGGCCTAATCATGACTAATTAGTTTTAAATTTACTACTGATAGGTTAGTGAAATTAGATTTTTCAAAAAACTTAATCTTTTCTTATCAGTTAGGTAGATTAGGATAGAAGAAAAAAGGTTCAAACAAGCCCAAAATCTGAACCTCAGTTTTCAAAAGAAGAATGGCTCTAAATTGTATAATTTTTGAGTCAAAGACAGAAGTAAACTGGTTCTGATATGCTCAAAAATTGAACCAAATAACAAACAAAAAACAGCTCAAACAAACTCAAGAACAGAGCTGAAGAAAAGAGAAGGACGTTTCTAAAACTTTCAGATCTTAAGCCTTCAAAATTTTGATTTAATTTTCTACAAATAATTATCTATGTGCAACTTGTTATTATGCCATAAGATCAACAAAAAGTTAGACTGTTCAATCTTGACTTGTATGATTTTAAATTTCTGTTTCAGAATTTAGAGAATTAAAATCTGTTATATAGTATAATCCTAACAGATAGTAGATTAGGTAGAGAAGATTTTGAACTCAACTGTTTAATATGAGTTCATGGAGAAATAAGAAGTAGACTTAGATTAGTTTTTTGCTTTCAAAAGAATAAAATGTTTGTAAAAGAGTTTGCCAATCCAAATGCACTCTCAAGGAAGAAAAAATGTTAGATCAGTAGGATTGGGTAGGTAGAAAGCTTGTTTGATGGAGTTCCATTGTTTTTCATGGCTACTAACATTATCATAATGGAAGAAGATCATCCAAGTCAAGAAATTTGCAGCCCAATGGATGAGGAATTGATTCGCATCCCAGAGAATACAAGTCTGAAGTTCTTGATGCCTTCAAGAAGGCACCATCCCCATGTGGAGCCAATGTTAGCCACCTATAAAATTTGTCATATAAAATGGTGGCTAAATCATTTTTAAGCCTTCAAGAAACAATTTCATTGCCAAATTGTTAGTTTTTAAAAGTCTTATGAAGATGAATTATCCTTGATTTAATCTTCACTGCTGTTTCCCTCATGAATTCTGAAAATCTGATGTTTGCTTGAAGAAAAAGACTGCTAAAAACTCCATTTTTCCCTTCATTCTACCCCTCCTTTCACTCATAATTAACCTCCATTTCATCCACTTTTCCTCATGAAAATTCCTCCATTTCCATGATTTTTCTCCATTACCTTTCATAAATCCCCTTTTATAAGGTTTAAAACTCCTTTTTTAACCTTACCGAGACCCCCAAAATCCTTTGAAATCCTTGAAAAATCATAAAAATTGATCATTTTTGTGCTAATACCTTCAGCCCTCTTTGTCCTAGCCCCCAACCCCTTATTTTTCTGCATAAAACTGCGTTAAGGCCAGGCGCTGAGGCCCGACCGTGCAATCGCAATCGAGCATTCCCTTGTATCTTGTTACCTTTCTCTTATAAAAAATTCTGATTGTGATTGGTCCTGTATATATAAAAACCCCTCCCCGATATTAATTTTCCTTTCTATTTTGTAAAAAACCCATTTTTTCCTATGTTAAAAGAAAACCCGCCGGTGCGTTGTTTTTAACCAAAGGCAACCGTTGATCTAAGAACCAATCAACGATCAATAAAATCTCACATCGGGGATTTTCATTTGGGTGCATTTGAAAGGCCCCTTCCTTTGTTCCGATTCCGATGAGCCCCTTTTGTATTAAACCCCCTAACCATTTCCCCACCATAAAACCCATGCCCAGGACCAAGCGTTAAGTCCTGAGCGCTAATCACAATCATAGGTTTTGCGATGGACACTTTCCTTTGTTAAAAGAAAAAGTCCTGATGCAATGGAGTTTTATTCTATGGACCCCCAGCCACTTTCTACACCATTGATCCTTTAAACAAATCAACGGCCCAATGCTAATCACATCATATTTTTTTGCATTGGGAATATTTTAATAGTTATTGCCCCTTTCGATTGGTCATCTCCCGATGGCTTTCCAGCCGTTGATCTTCCCCGCCAGACCTAGATCCAACAGCCCACATTGTTCTTTTCCATAAGCCCATCCCTCCGCCTTTGGACCTCTGATTCATTCCTAACCATCGATCTCTCCAAATATTTGACGGTCCACATATAATCGCATCAGCGCATTTTACCCCTTGCCCCCACCGATCGCAATCTTCGGATTGCATCTGGGCCGTCTATACACTAAGATCTGACGGTCTAGATCAATCCTCCCTTCCCTTTTTTATTTCTCAAATCCTGCTGTGTAACCTCTTCGGTGAATCTCCACCATTGATCTCTACAGATCAATGGCCCATAATAGTCCATTCTCCACCCGACCCTCACCTCAGATTTTATTCCATTAACCCTGAGATTTAATCTGGATCGTTCATTCCTTTCATCTAACTGTCCAGAATAAACCTGATAAGCCCAAATCCTTTGGGTCCTACCTTTCCCCAGATCAAATCTCAACCATCCATTCCCTGATCTGACGGTCTAGGTTAAAACCACCTTGACCTTGCCCCACCTCTTTCCATCCTTGCATCTTATCGCCATCATGCTCTTCTCATGACCGTCCGATATAATGCCCCATATATGATGGCCAACGCATGGTTTTGAGTGATTTTAAGCCCGAGCATTAATTTTTCAAAATCACATGATATCAGTGGTTTTAAAAGGCCACATGTCGGCCAGTAATGCATATCGCGTTCAAAAAGGTAAAACCAGCTTTCTCCATTTTTGTTGCACGAAACCTGTGTTTTCTTTTTCTGAAACCACTTTCTCCATTTACATTGTATTTCCTCATATTTTGATCTCCCCTGTTCGTCACATTCATCCAACGGCCCAGATTTCATCTGACCATTAAATCTATCGCCCTGCCCCCATCCTCCACATAACTTCATCAATCAACCTCCACCATTGATCTCTATGGAATAACCCTATCCAATGGCCCAAGATCATTTGGAAACCTCGAATTTCATTTTAACCCTTTTTCCTTCGCCAAAGGTTTTTTTCACCAATTTCCTTTATTTTTTCTTCCATTTCGCGATGATGTGGCCCTCTACATTATATATTCATGAGTGATCTCAACCGTTGATCTCTGCGGATCAATGGTTCTGACTTAATTTCCCCATGATTCATCCAACCACCTCTCAGTTCGACCTCGGAAAATTAATCCTAAACCTCTGAAGTAGTATGAGCCTTTCCCCGCATGATTTTCTTAATATTTCTTTGTTTGTGCAGGTTTTAAAGGTTTTTCAAAAGTTTTAAAGGAAAATTGAAGGCCAGGGATGACGATCCCCCAGGCCTTTATACGTGAAGAAGATCATTTTGCAAGGTTTCCATCACGGTTTATCAGTGCCTCATGAAAACTGGTGCCATTATAAAGCCCCTGTAATGCCTACACATCAACAAGACACAACAAAGCTTAATCAAACAAAGAGTATCATTGTTAAAGAATAAATTCACAGGAGAAATGAATAATTGAAGATTTTTTACATAGTTTTGAGGGATTATGGCCTAAATCAACTATCTAAAGCCTAATCCACTCAATTAAACACAGTTTGAAGAAAAAAATATAGAATTTAGGCTTAATTAAACCTAACACAGAATTAAAGAAAATTAACAGTGATTAAATAAGGACAATCAGATCTATCTATCCGAGAAAGCCTCCACTGCCACATCAGAGGCTAATTGAATCCTCTCAGCTACCAAAATCCACTTGCAGCCTCAAAGCATTCAAAATAGGCCTAGTTATTGCCAGAATATAAGATATTCACCTCAAGACAGATGAATATTTATTTCAAAGCAGAGGAACTTATTACAACTATCAGCCGAGTTATTACGAGGTTAAGGAATAGCCTTAAAAGTCAAATATTTTTATCCATTAAACCTCGAAAGCAGAACAGAGTTATGACACAGAGATATAGATTGAATGTATTCCTGCCTTATGCCTTGCATGGTTTTCAAGGCAGAGAATTGCATTAACTATAGAATTAATGATGCTTGAACCCTAGAAATATTTCCACCTCCTCATTTTTCTTATAAAATCCCTTGAGGAGCTCATTGTAAAGGGTTGGTTGCAAAACTTTGATATAATACTTGTGCTCGAAATTTTCTACATGTAAATAGTGTTTAGAGGCTCTTGAAGCTCTGTTTGTGACCAAATAAGTTAGGCTGAGAAGAAAAGATGATTTTTGAACTGAAACATTGGACTTGAAGGATGTAACTGGATTGACATCAATATACAAGCTGATTCTTTGGATCCTAGTCTATATCACTGGTGAAGTGCATATTTCTATGTTATTGTTTCCCTGTCATGTATGCCATTTTGTCCACTTATTCTCTGATAAAGAACAGCAAGCATAGATTTAGGATATACTGTTTACATTACCCTTCTCTGACTGATAAGCTTTATCTCAATGTTTTCCTCCAAATTGTGTGTTTAAGAATGACTTAAGTTAAGCGTAAACATTATCAAGGAATGTTGGTTTGCCCCTATCTTGATGTGTGAAGCTTGAAAAGAAGTTCTTGAATGTTATTTTCCTTATGTACTCAGTAGAATTAGACTAGGAAAGTTGATGGTTTGCCCTGTCTTCTAGTTTCTTTCTCCAAAGGTAGTTATGAAAGTTTCCCTAGGAGTATGATGAAAGCAATTTAGATTTAAAAGTATCTTATCTGATCTTAGGTTGCACTTTGTTTTTCTTATATATTTTCATCCTTATGAAAGTAATTATGTGGATTACTGGATTTTTTGTCTGATGAGTTAGCTTTAATACAAGCTTGTCCAAAGAAGTTTATGGTTAGCCCTGTCCTTTGGTTGGTTTTAAATAGTTACTTAAAAATCCTTTCTTATTTGGAAAGACTGATAAATCCTAGTTGAAATTATTTTATTTTTCCACCCGTTCAACACTTTTATTGTTCCATGCCATCATTTTATCTAAAATATATTGTGATATAGATGACTTTCCCCTTGGATCACTCTTGAAATTGTTGCACAATTAAACCCTTTTATGGCTCCATAGCCCAATGGCTAAAAACCAATGTCATATCTATCTTATCAGCCAAATATTGTTCTGATTGCATAGAACTTCACCCCTTTGGAACTCTTTCATTTTAGGGCTTTCCACAAATATAAATCATGCTCAACCATCCAAAACCAAACAAAAACCCTTGTTCTTAATAACTAGCCTAATATCATACCCAAAAGACTTAAAGATAAATAAATATTTGCACTTATAGAGAGATCCCTCTCTCGATTCAAGAGGGCTAGATCCTATAATCCCAAAGTGGTTCAAGTGTTCTCCCCACAGCTTCAGTCTCACCAATCTACTGAAATTATGGGGAGCTAACACATGGAAGGAATAAAATGACTCAGACAAAGACCCATTTTGCCAAGGTAATGCACCCTAGAGACAAATAGGCTAAGGTATAATGCATCCCATATATTAAAAGGGAGTGTTAGTGCGTAGGTTAATGCTTTTTCTTGATTAAAGGGAAGAGTTACATGTGTCTTCATGAGAAAAGGGACAAATATTACAGAAACTGGCTGGCATTTCCTGCTTTTTCTTAGAATGAGTCAGTTCAAAAGCAGCAACCTCCAGTACAAACCTCTTATTCGATGTTGCCAAACACAATTGAAAACCTATAGAGGTCAAAAGCAAGGAAAGGCAAGGAAACATCAATATTTTCCCCATTCAAACTGATTGAAAGGATTGGCAAGGTCTTTCCTCCCTAGTTCCTATAAATTGGAGGTTTGGGCTCTTGGTCAAGGGTCGAAGGTTTGATTGTGTGTAGAGCAGAACTTCATTTTTGAATGTGAGGCTTAAGGATTGGCAAGGTTCATCAAGAAATCTTAGCCCAAGTATCATTACACTCAGAGATAGAGGAGAGAGGGAGAGGAGTCAGAAGACTGAGGAGGTCTTGGCTCAACTAACGGTTGTAATCCTCCTTCTTATATATTAATAGAACTGTATCTATTCTGTCCATTTTAAGTTTCAGTGTCACATTTTTTGTTCATTTGTCTATGAATCATGATATAAATGGTTCGGATTTTCATATTTGAATGTTGATTATATACATGTTTAATTGCTAGTAAGTGATAACAATATGAATATTACATGAGTGCTTTGTTTTTTTGTAGAATATAGACTTGGAGTCGATGAGGAAGTACTTCAACGATGCCTCTTAGTGCTATCCATAAGATCTGATGTTCACAAAGAGGTAATCCTTCAATATATCGCTTTGTCAATTATGCATTAGTATAAACATGTGTGAAATTTATTTGTATCTATACAACTAATCTGATTGTCTGCCTCGGGCACCAGGATGCCCTGAGAGGGATATCCATCAACCACCACCCAATAATTTTACCCCTTAGAAAAAATGGCGACTCCGTTGGGGAGTTAATCCCAAGTTCTCGGATTGTTTGTTTAGGAGACTTTGACTCTTTCCCTCTTTCATTTCCCACTCTACTCACATCCCCTTCTTATCAGTTTATATGCTCTGTAACCATCTCAGTAGCTCACACTGTCTAGAATAGACCCTACCTAGCCATTTTTACAACTTTACCTTAAGTAAAGCTCCCCCTGAGAGTGTTCCAGTGTGTTATAACATTGTTGATGCTTAGATACAGTGCGTTAGTCTTGTCATTAATGCTTTGTAGTCTCTGCTAGCCCGTGTTACTCTGTCAAAATTTTTTGTTTACACCCTTTTTGTGTTTCCCTTTGGCTGTGGAGTTATTTGCTACCAGATTAGCTTCTGTTTTTCGGATCCCTGTGCTTGGTTTCCTGCTAGCATTTTTAGTATTCTTGTTTAAAAAGTTAGTGTTTATCACATTTACTTTTTGAAGAACGATTTTTTTTTTAGTTTTTCTGAACATACCTGAATTAATTTTGAACTTTTTTGTTAAAAATTTGTTAGAGAAGATAGATAGATGTCTGAGTTGTTTTAGGTCGAATTTCCTTATTTGAATGTTTGTTGCATGGATGTTTGAAATATCTCTCCCTATAGAATAAAATCTTAATCAAATTGAATATTAAGAGAATTTTTATGGATGGTTTGTAGTTAGAGTATCATTACATTTCATACATCCACTCCCCCTCTGTAAGAATAGTAAGCAAGTACACTAAGAGTCAAGTGATAATAAAATTAATCACATAAGTATTTTTATGAGCTCACACCAATAGAAGTTTAGGCTAGGATATTGGGATAGGAGAAGTGAGAAAATTACCCAAGATCACAAAACTTGAAACTAGAGTCATTAAAAAGTGAAATCCTGCTACACTCATACTATTGGGACCACTCCACTACTACTAGAGTTAAACACGAGACAACACTGGGTTGCATGAGAAGGTAGCCCACCTTCGAGTGCATAACAGTGGGCTTTCTATATATTGGGGTTCCCCTTGGGGATGTCGAAACTAGATCGAGGATATAGGTGTTCTACACATATAGCATGTTGTCTACGACTGTGACCCCCGTGATAGTGTCTGTGATTTGAGGTATATTTAGTTTCCATACTTTTAGGGACTTACACAATGTGACTAGGGCAAGCTACCTTGGTACCTAAAATAGATGGACCTACTTTGTCTTTGGTCTTTAGGAGGGTATTCGTCTTCATGAGAGTGATTACACCTATTGTCTAAGGTTCGGGCAAAGCTCTAGAGTAACCATAACTGTATATTTGACCATCTCTCTTTGTATGCTATTGTCATACATAATTTCATCTCCAGCAAATGCTAGTACTCAGACAAGGTCATATCCCTTCTGGCTGCTTGATTGATTTATTGATTTTAGAAGTTCTTTTTTATTTTTTTGGTTTGTGGTTACTATCACTTAGAATTTATAATACATCACAATAATAATTTGATAAAATTAAACAGGTCACGGTGGTTTCCTTCAACCCTCGTCATCTTTCTAGATTGAAGCAAGGTCTCCCTCCATTGACACTAGGGGAAGATTCAAGTCTCTTTGAACCAGTGCCTTCTCCGGAAGAGCAGTCTCCAGCATTGACCCCTGATTTTCACATAGCTCCTTATCATAAGGAGTTTCCAGAGGATCCTTTCACTGAAGGAGATGTACCTTGTTACAATCCTCCTCTCACTAACCCGTGAGGGCCATTGTTAGTTCAAGTAACACGAGTTCCAGTCATGTCTTCGGCTGCGCCTACATCCATTTCACAACTGGCGACCATAGGGTCGGTGCAATTGGTGGCCACATATGTTCCACCACCATATTCCCCTCTAGTTGTAAATTCTACACAACTGATTAGAAACCCCAGTAGCCAGCCTATACCCAGTCCTAGTAATCTGGTCAACACAACTGTAAGTGGACCTCTAAACCCTTCAGGATATGCTCCTATAGTGACTACACCAGGACTCACGATTTCCACTCCTGCTAGCAAGGCTACTTTGGTTCCTTTTAGCAACACCTTCGGTTGGAATCCATTGCTAAATTCAAACCCCTTGGCTACTATGCTAGGGGGTAGTGTCACCAATACCTTGAATCCACTATCTAACTCTATCATGTACATATGGGTGACCTGTAATATCCCAAATGGGAGAATGCAGTAATACTTAACATAATATAAGGACTTACAGCAAGATAAACAATAAATATTAATACAACATCAAAATTTACAGAGAAGCTGAGCCATTTTATTATATTCGAGAAAAATCAATTACACAATGTCAAAATGTGAGTAGATCTAGCCAAAAAGTTGGTCTAGGATCACTCAGAAAACATGCTACAATAGGTACAGTGTAATTGGAGAGGCTCTGCAACAAATATTGTGCTGTCCCTTTAGCAAAATATGAACATATAGCTACAGGATGAAAGGGAAAATGCAGATCTACCCAAAACTGGAGCTCAGATGATGCCAAGATTCAAGATCTGGCCAATGTGATGGATTCCCAAGATAACCCAGAAAGGATTTTCTAGATCTGCAACTTAGAAAAATCACCTCCCTATGATTGATCCTTGATCTGCTGGGAAATACAGATCTGAAGCTAGATCTAAAAAATAGATGGCTGAAATATGATATCAGATAAGATCTATGCTTGAAGGGATGATCCCTTCTTCAGATCTATGAGCTAGAAGCTATAGATCTAGCTTCTCAATCCTCTAATGATGATTGCAGCTGCTACAACACAACTACCTCTAGAAATTGCACTGTGAGGGAAAGAGAGGCCTTCTGCCTACTAAAAAATGCTTCAATAAACTCCAGGCTGATGGTAAGGCTGATGGAAATGTGAGGGAATGATCCCTCATAGGATTGCTAGCTGAAATATTAGCAACTTCCTTCCTCCTTTTAGATTTGAAAAATGAACAATGTTACTCCTGAAGGGAATACTGCTGCTATGAGGTCAATAAATTTTGGCCTGATGCTAGATCTATAATGAAGCTTTGGGAAGCTTATATTTAAGCCTAAGGTGATAGGAATAAACCTTCACTAGTTCTCCAGCTGAAGTACTGAAGACAAATTCCTCCTTCCAAATTGATCTTCAAAAATCTACAATTTATGAATATGAGTGCTCTACAGAAAGTAGGAAAAAATATGTGGCACTTAAAGCCTGATGTATAATGAAGTACAAAACTCTTTCTAGAGCTACTCTAAGAAAGAGGTGAGATTCCCGACCAGGAACACCCTGTGCTAAACAACACCTGCAATATCTGCTAAACAACCCAAGAAAGCAGTGGAATGTCAGATGACAATTCCAGATCTGAAAATATCTTACATCAAGAAATAATCAGCATGCCTCCACCCTTGTATTCATATTATTTATATAATGGAGCCTCCCCATGTCTTGGCCCTCATCTAAACTACGTTGTCTATGTGGACAATATCCTCCAAGTTAAACTGCGTTGTTTGACCAAATCAACCATCATGTCTAGGTGCAATGTACACCTTCCATCAAGTGTGCCTTGTTGGCACAATTTCCTCCATCACTTTATCATGAATGTCCCATGATATTTGACATCTTCAAGATCTTATTTGACTGAATCAACCTTCTGTTTGATCCCTTCAAGATCTTAGTTGATTGTGTCAACCTCCATGATCTATCTCATTAATGAGACAGGTTCTCCAATTCCATTCACATTAGTAGTTTCTCAACCACCTTATTATGAATATCTAGACTTAATTAATCCACATTCACACACATAAAGTGTATATTTATTTATATTGAGGATTATGGGTCGCTCCACCCTTTTATTAACTTAATTCATTAAGAAAAATAAGAACTCTAATATTCCAAATATTAGGTGAAAATTTGGGAATATTACAGTCCTCCCCGATGAAATGTTGCTTGCCCACAAGCAACACCAAAAATAGAGGCAAGGCCATCTATTCCCCTCCAAATGAAATCTACATAAGTAAGGCTTCCTCCATTTGCTGTAATGTGTCATGTATGTTTGGTTCCAAGGTTGTCTTTAAAAAACACATAGAATGACTTCTAACTGTTTGGTTAGATGTCTCCCTTCCATCATGAGGTACAAAGTGACAACCATATAATGTCCAACCTCATCATCAATACATGAGATACATAAAATAAAGTAGCTCTTTCCATAAAGGAAAAGCTCCATCACACAATACATCTCTTCATCCCATGCTTTATCAATTTGATTGAGCATTGTCATGCTCCCATCCTTAGCATTGTTGGCCTTGTTGGATCCAAGCATCATTCCATATATATGCAAAATAAGAAGGAAAGGAGATATATGGGTAGACAAATATGTCAAACCGTATTCTCCTAACAGTAGCCACCGTAGTAAGGCCTTTTTCTGCCATCATCCATCTCATCCATGTAAGATGGACAAGCCATACTCCCCCAAAAGCAACCAAAGAAACAAGAGATATTTCTTCTTTTTCTCCTCCTCATGTGCATCATGAAGAAAAAACATACTAATGGACATATGGAATGTCACATAATCCCAATACAAAGAAATATCATCAATGCACATCATGAGAGCATCATGCCAAGATTTACCCAATAAAAAACACATAGACATAAGAGATGTCATGTGGTGGTCAATATCTCTCAAGTGAAACAAAATTGAACATGCCTTCCTTTGCTGCATTATATCATTGATACACAAGGCAAGAATCAGAAAAATATGAGCTATTGGGTGGTAACCATACTCACCCAAGAGTAGCCAGCGTAGCCATGCCTCCTTCTCCATTTCATAAGTGTTATTCAAGGCATGGATCAAAGAAATAGGTGCCTTTGGGTGGGGACAAGAATCTCCAAAGGAAAACCAATGTAGCCAAGCTTTCTAGCCCGTCTGTATTTTCAAGTGGTCATCCAACCCGTTGATTATCTTCCTCATCCACTCAGCCCAATATGGAAGATGAGTGATGTGCTGCATAATCATGGTATCCTCCCTTTGCAGAATACCATCTTCCCCAAACTGATGAAGAACTTTGCACTCCATGAAATTTTGAAGTGCACCTACAATGAGATCTCTTAATGAGACCTTCTTCTCATATATGGCCTTCCAAAACCAATGAGGTTCTAGATCTGCTATGGGTAGAAGTTTCTCTTTGAGCTGTGAGATGCTCATTGAGAAAGTGTCATCAAGAAAGGAGAAAAGCTTTCTCATATCTAGATGTCTATCATTCATCATCTTACCATCCATTGCTTCATGAGTGAAGCTACCTTTAGAATGATCCAAGAATAATGGGACCTCATCATTATCACTGCTTCTAAGTGACAGCGCTATATATTTGCAAGGTAATACATAAACTGTCTCAAAGAAAGGTACAATATGATCTCACAACCAGTCATTGTACAAAGGATTATGCCCATCCCTTCTCCTGAAATTCTACACTTCAACTCAAGAGGTTGAATGTATCTCTTCCATGAAAAACTAGGATAGCTTCTCATCTCCTCCTTGATTAGATCAAGGGTCATTTGCGCTGTGATATGTTGCTACTTCAAATCAAAACTATGTTCTAACCCTTGGTTATGCATTAGCCCTGATGGCATGTCATCATAATTTTCAATAAGATCTACTGAAACAATAGGTGATGAATGTGTATGCATACCTTGGATCAACTGATATGTGGGAACCTCTTAATAGAACAAAAGAGTTCCTCCAACTGGGACAATAGTGCCTCCAACTACAGGTAAGAGTGATGGTTGATCTTCTTCAAGTGTACTAGAATTGGAATTCTCCTTCTCTTCCTCATGCATCTCCTGAATCATGCATGGGACTCTATATGTCAGGAGCTCAAGACTTTCTTGCAAATATGCAAAATTATCTTCTCCGGATGCAAGTACTTCTGCAGCTAGTGGTGAATGTAGTGACTTCTTCTCCAGAGTGACAAGATTGACATCCCTCTCCTTAGAAAATGTCTCTTTGTGGAACATCTATGTCTTCTTCACATAAAACTTCTTTCTCAACTTGTGAAAGAAATATGAATATTTAGTCACCTTTGCATGCTCAATGTGACCAAACCACCAATCATTAGCTTCATCCAATAGATGAAGTTTTGTAATTTGGACAACCTCTTCTTCAGCTACAGGATGTAGCCTGAAAAATATATCTAACTCTCTCCTCCAAGCCTTAATAGTGCTTGAGGAGGATCCATCAAATGTAGAAAAATAGAATCTATGATGCCTCTTTCTTCTGTTGTTGCGATACGATCCTCTTTCTTCTTTTATTTTGAAGAATTGTTGGAGAGTTAGCTTCTCCTTGAATGCTCTAGACTGTGCTTTGTACTCTTGAAGATACAAACTGAGAGTCTCATCGGTCTCAGGTTCATTCCTTCCTTCATTTATACACCCTTTACCTTCTTCAAAGAAAGTGGGCATAGTGGATCTATGAGGAGATCTAGGGTTCTTCGGTTTTCTTCTTTACTGATAGGAAGTGCTGGGGCCTTCCTCATCACATCTTCTTCTTGGATCTTCTTCCTTCCCTTCCTCTTTCATTTGATAGACCTCCTTGGATAGATCTTGCATAGATCTATAGAAATGAGTGGAACAATTTTCTTCCTCTATGATAGATCTCATCTATATGTTTCTTCCTTAGATGAAAAAGATGAAGTGTCCACAAGTTGAGCCAAAGATCATGTTATGATAACACTGTAATATCCCAAATGGGAGAATGCAGTAATACTTAACACAATATAAAGACTTATAGTAAGATAAAAATCAATCTTAAGATAGAATCAGAATTTACAAAGAAGCTGAGCCATTTTATTAGATTGGAGAAGAATCAGTTACACAATGTATAAAATGTAAGTAGATCTAGCCAAAAATTTGGTCTAGGATCACTTAGAAAACATGCTGCAATAGGTACATCGTAACTGGAAGGGCTCTGCAGCAAATATTGTGTTGTCCCTTTAGTATAATATGAAAATGTATCTGCAGGATGAAAGGGAAAATGTATATCTACCCAAAACTGGAGCTTCGATGATGCCAAGATTCAAGATCTGGCCAATGTGATGGATTCCCAAGATAACCCAGAAAGGATTTTCCAAATCTGCAACTTTGGAAAATCATCTCCCTATGATTTGATACTTGATCTGCTGGGAAATATAGATCTGAAGCTATATATTACAAATATATAGCTGAAATATGATATCAAATCAGATCTATGCTTGAAGGGCTGATTCCTTCTTTAGATCTATGAGCTAGAAGTTCTAGATCTAGCTTCTCAATCCTCCAATGATGATTGCAGCTGCTGCAACACAATTGCCTCTAGAAACAGTGCTGTGAGGGAAAGACAGGCCTTCTGCCTGCTGAAAAATATTGGAATGAACTCGAGGCTGATGGTTAGACTAATGTAAATGTGAGGGAATGATCACTCATAGAATTTCTAGCTTAAATACTAGCAACTTTCTTCCTTCTTTTAGATCTGCAAAATGAACATCGTTACTCCTTAAAGGAATACTACTGCTAGAGGGTTACTAAATTTTGGCTTGATGATAGATCTACAATGAAGCTCTAGGAATTTGATATTTAAGCCCAAGGTGATAGGAATAAACCTTCACCGGTTCTCCAGCTGAAGTATTGAAGACAAATTCCTCCTTCCAAATTGATCTTCAGAAAACTGCAATTTCTGAGTATGAGTGTTCTGTAGAAAATAGGAAAAGAGATGTGGCACTTAAAGCCTGATGTATAATGAAGTAAAAAAATCTTTCTAGAGCTACTCTAGGAAATAGGTGGGATTCTCGACCATGAACATCCTGTGCTAAACATCACCTGTAATCTATGCTAAACAACACAAGAAAGAAGTGGAATGTCACATGACAATTCGAGATCTGAAAAGATCTTACATCAAGAAATAATCAGCATTCCTCCACCCTTGTCTTCATATTCTTTATATAATGGAGCATCCCCATGTATTGGCCCTCATCTAAACTACATTTTCTATGTGGACAAGATCCTCCAAGTTAAACTGCGTTGTTTGACCAAATCAACCATCATGTCTAGGTGTAATGTACACCTTCCATCAAGTGTGCCCTGCTGGCACAACATCCTCCATCACTTTATCATGAATTTTCCATTATCTTTGACATATTCAAGATATTAGTTGACTGAATCATCCTTCTGTTTGATCCCTTCAAGATCTTAGTTGACTGTGTCAACCTCCCTGATCTATCTCATTAATGAGATAGGTTCTCCAATTCCATTCACATTATTAGTTTCTCAACCACCTTATTATGCAGATCTAGACTTAATTAATCCATATTCACACACATAAAATGGATATTTATTCATATTGGGGATTATCGGTCCCTCCACCCTTTTATTAACTTAATTCATTAAGAAAATTAAGAACTCTAATGTTCCAAATATTAGGTGAAAATGTTGGAATATTACACGACCCAACCCCAAAACCAATTTGGGAAAAGGGGGAAACTATTGCACTGGGGGAAACTAATATTTTTTCCCCCAGTAAAACATACCCTATGGACAAAAACCATACATCCCTACACCCCCACTCACCGGAAACTTTTATCAACAATGTCCTGCTTATCTCTAGGGTCCAAATGGTCAGCCAACACCTCCTTTGCTAAACTCAGGGGAATGCGTGCAATTTCCATTCTTGGCAGTTTTAGACACCCTCGACCTCTACAAATTAACCAATTATCCCATCAACCACAACCCGCTCTGGCCTCTAGTACCGCACAATATCCTGTCTAACGTTCCTAAATTCGAAGGGAAACAAGGGGAGGATATGGCTACGCACATCACCACCTTTCATCTACGTTCTGTTTCTAACTCCATGGTGGATGATAGTATCTGGCTCAGAATTCCCCCCCCACTCTCACAAGCAACGCTGCCAAATGCTACATTGAGTTACCACATGGTGCAGTCAATAATTTTGGTGCCTTAGCAATGGAATTTCATAAGAAATTCAAATTACCTATTCGATACGAAACTAGAACATAAATCTTAATCTTGCTCCACCAAGACACCACCACCCACATCTCTGATCACAGTCATGAATGGAGACGTATGCATAGGTTAGTCAAAGCACCAATTCGGGATCATCTATTATCAAACTAGTTTTGTAAGTCACCCTTACCACCCCTTGCTAAGGATGTTTGCTTGTCTAGTGAAGTCATAGAAGACCAATCCATCTGTCATGCACAACATCTAGTTCTCATATATTTTCACTCTAGCATGCTGTATGAATTACTCCCCCATGCCCCTAGCAACATGAATCCTCCTGCTACTCAATTACACAGAGTGCACTTTGACGACCGTGTTGGTGCAACCTCCGGCGTAGCTATAAAACAGATCAATGGGAAAACTTCCCATCCATCTTCGGTTGCCACCACCCCTGACCAATCAACTACTCTTCCCACCGTTGAGGTACACTCTCTGTAGTCCACACAAAAACCTAGCGGAAATAAAAATAAGAATAAGAAAATTACCTCTCCTTTTGAAGAGAAGCCTATTACTCAGAATAATCCTAATCAGAGAAACGTTACTAAAAACGACAAAGGTTAGGAGAAACCGTTGAGATTCCCTTGAAAAATTTGTGCGGTGGACCACTTGACATATAAATTTCCTCGACTACAGGAATGAACATATTTTATTAAAAAAAAAGAATCTAGAAGGAGACCTATTGTCCTTCACAATCCCTTCCCTAATCCACAACATCAACAACAACACATGGTTGCAAACCTGCCACAACACCCCCAAAGGGGCAACGGTGGTACTTATCCTTCCAGTCAAGGATCATTTTCCATTTATGGCATGGAGACTATTGAATTCCAAACCCGAGCTAAAATATATGGAAATCCATTCATTGAGGCTCAAGAACCTGGTCCAAGTTTGAATCTACCACCGCTTAACGAATTTCATATCGAAAGGCCTATTGTTGACCCTATCATTTTTCCCTCCAAAGGGACCCTTTAATGCACAAATCATAACACCTCTGCACGTGCTACCCAAAACTAAAACATTGTAGAAGATTTGGCGTAAGCACATTCAACTATGTTTGCACTCGAAGTGTTGCAAACCTGCCCAATGATAAGGAAATCCCTCCTTTTTTCCATTGCTGGAATTGACCCCTATGATTTTATATTAGCCATCTTCGACATGGAAAAATGCAAACCTTGCCTTTCACACCAACCTTCTTTCCAAGTTCAAGTTTTGTCAAAAGGGATACCAATCCATCGCATTGTCATAGGTGAAGGTGCTTCGATACATGGTATGTCAAATTTGTGTTGGCTCACTTTGGGTTCCCCCACGTTGTCTCCGCTGTCGAATTCTCTCAAAGCTTTTGATGGTGTAATATCCCAAAATCGAGACTGCTAGCAAGGCATGACTGGAAAATGCATTTTCCAGAAATGGCTGCTACAAAATATTAAATTAGTGCTTGTATCTCTTATATATGGTAATCTAAGACCCAAATCCAATAGGAGATCATAAACAAATCAAACTAGGTGGGTCAAACAGATCTCCCACACCTAGTATGGCTTGAAAACTACCCAACGAGGGACTGCAGCAATATTGCTCAGAAAATAATGTAGTTTTAGAAGAGAAAGAGTAGGAGGCCAATAAAATATCCTTCAAATGTATTTACAACAACAAAATAGATGTATAATGAAATCCATGAGATGCATAGCTGAAAATACAAGACATATACAAAATAAATGCCCTCAACAGAGGTACCGCAACCACATGAATGACTGAAACTTCCTTGACAGCGTTATTTTATTAGGTTTCAAACTACTGTGGATTACATGTTAGATCTAGAGTATATTTTTTCATAAAAATTCAGATCCATATCAGATCCATGCACTAAAAATGCTCCTCTTTCAGATCCCCTTGGAATTTTGGGGTTTACACCAAGCATAAGTTGTAGATCTAAGATGTAAGAATGCAGATCTGCAGGATGATTCAAAAATCTTGAAGTATTCAGATATATGTATATCAGATCTGAAAATTACAATGTGTATATCTCCTCCAATGGATCTCAAAGTGAAGGGAAGATCCCCAACACTTAAAAACCAACTCTCCAATTGGTGTACCGAAACTCCCTTCAACACCACCTACAAGAATAACACAGATCTGGAATAGAAACTACATTGTAGGGCATATATAGTTGATGGCCACATGCGAAGATCAATAATTGAAGCTCATGCACTCCAATACACTTCCTCCAATAGAGTAGAGGACTCCACTGAAAAAGAGAACTAAAATGTCTTAGATCTGAATAGATCTAATCTCCACTTGTTGCAGCTTGCAAATACAACCAAACACTCATCAGGATCTTAGTTCTAATTGAAAGGAGAAGCTTGGCCTTCAAGCCAGATATTGGAATATGCAATACAAACTCTCCCAAGAGCTACTCAATGGGAAGAGGAGGAACTCCTAAACAGGAAATTCCAATTCTAAACAACATTTGCAATCTAGGTTGAACAACCCAAGAAATCTATATGGTCTAAACATACAATATATCAAAAGATCATATCCTGAACAACACCCTCATGCTGCCTTCCCCTTCATTTTTATAAGATGAGAGTGTGCAAAACCCTAAACCACCTTCAAAGGACTCATCCCTTTCACACAAGAGATCTCCAACTAGAATTACATTGTGCCTTATTGATGAGCACTCCTCCAATACAACGTTGTAGATTTGGTCAAAGTTGACCTAGTTAAGATGATTATCCCCTTTCACACCTAAGGGTGCTTATTTACATAGCCAAGATTTATTATTTTTCATATTTGGCATTGATTTATTCTTCATTATGAGTTTGATTAACCTCCCTTGCACATTTATTCATCTAAAGAGATTTTTAAAGAAAAAGCAATATCCCTATTAGCTGCATGTTAATTTAGGAATATTACAGTCCTCCCCTCCCAAATGTTGCTTTTCCTCAAGCAACTGCAAGGGTGGTGAAAAATATCCCCTCCTCTTCTTGTGGCCTATTTATTCAACAATCTCCCCCATTGCTTCAGATTTTCTGCAATAATTCAGTCTCCCAATGGTTCCACCCAAGTGTGCAAGTTGGCCTTTGGTAGATAAACCAAATGGCTCTCATCATGAAAGAAAGTAAGGCCTATATTGAAACCTATTTGCTGATAAATGGCCTCCTCAAGATATAAGTGATGACAATCATGGGGAATTTCATCATCAATGAAGGACTCCCACCTCCATGCTATCATACAAATGAAATGAATCACCTCCCATCTTGGTAAATCATAGTAAAGCTCCTCCCAACTGCACATGAGAGGCATGCCCCAAGTGCTCCAATCAATCATATGGTCCACATCAAAACAAGTGATCTACTATAGTGGCCATATAGTTTCCCATGCTCCCCTTACAACATGTAGTGCAGAAAATATAGGAAATTTCTTTCCCCCAGGACACATCCAACAAATGTATCTCTCCTCCAATCATGTTCCCAATAAATATAAGAACATCTTCAAAATATGTGATCATAATTAAGGTCATTCTAGCTTCCATATGTAATAAAGGAGAAGGATAATGGTCGCTCATGTGCAACCAACGTGGTTTCACTCCTAAATTCCATAGAATATGATATGACAAGTGTTTTCCCCAACACTTGTTTGATTCCATATCATTCTTTCATGCTTGGAGAAGGTGTATAATGGTTGGTGTTAATGAATCACACCATGAAGAGTGCATCCTCTCTCCAATATCTCCCAAGGAATGTCCAACATCACCATTGTTCATGGCCCAAAGTGGCTCATGAAGTCCATAAGAAAAAGTGCCCCCTCTTTGAGCCAAGACCTACACATGAGTGTTAAGAAAATGCATGTATATAACAAATATATCATGAGGTTCAGAAATACAATGTTTATCATACACTTGTTTCAAATCAGCAAGGTAGCTCATGGACGAGCTCCTTCTTACACTCAATGAATAAGGAGGTGGTAATGATAACTCTTCCCAAGAGTTATGTTCCTCCTCAACCACCAAATGATCCATGCACTTCTTCATATGAGAGTGCATATCCTATTTGAAGCTTTCCCACATGAATCCATCTAAGACAATATGATATTATTTAATGAAACTAGTGGGTTTTGAAAGCAGGATCTCATAGGCTGCATTAAGTAGTTTCTCCTTAAGCTTGGAGTCTCTAGCCAAATAGATCTGATCATGGGAATAAATTACTCCCTCCACTACTTTATACCTCCCATCTATCACTTTCCCATCAAGAACCTTACATGTGAAAAGGTCCTTGGAGTATTCCATCAAAAGTTGGGAATCCCAATAAGGATCTAGGCTTCCCAGTAAGGACAACACTGTAAAAATCTGAAATGCAACCCCTGTCATAGTATGGCTATCCTCCTTGACATGCTTGATGTCAAAGTCACATGTTGGGCACTATCAACTTATTTTTGCTGCCTCCTTTGCAACTGTTCTTGCTTAATACAATATTGAAGTAGATGGAAGTCAACCTCCCCTTGGAAAGTCCATGTCTTCCAAAAATTCCTCAATGTGGCCCATGCATGCAAGAGCGTTGAATAACAGTTCAAACAGTCAATAAAATCCAAACCTGTTACAATGAATCTTCAATGAGTACTTATAGGTAAATGAGGAGGTGGAGTAACTGAAGAGATTGTTGGCCTAATTTAATGAAGAGCTTAGTGCTTCTCGGCCTCTGGGAGGTTTTATGGAGAAGGAATGACATACTCCATACATCATTAAATGGGCTTTTGATTGCATTTGCACTCTAGCTATTTTTCTGACTTAAACGAGCTCTGGTAGATAGGGCATTTACTTCTGGGCTGCATCTATCAAAAATATCTCTTACTGCCTTGACTGTGCCTTGTGTTGATGAAAACAGGACTGCAGGTGGCAGTATGGGTCGATGGAAAGTAACTAGCCTCTCTAATTTGGCATGTAGAGGCTTCTCTACTGATCTATCCTTTATGCTTCACCGATCTGGCTCTGATTGTGCTTCAGGATTCATTAAGCCTCATTGATCATCTTCGGGTCTTTATCTATGTCCTTTATCTTTCTAAATATTGGATATAAGCATTAATTATTTAATATTATGCATTAATCATTTAATCTCCTTCTGATACACTTTAAACTTTCTGCTAACCTATTTGTGTGAACATACAGGTTACAGAGGCGCCGGAGCATTTATGTTTGTATCATTAACATTGATATTTCAATAAAACATGTTTTAAACCTTCTTAGTGGTGCCTTCTGTGATCTTCAGCTCTGAGACAGTCTCTCGGCACTATATATCAACATGAATGTGACTGTGGAGACAGTGTGAATTCATCATGCTTTGAAACATGAAAAAAAAAACTCGTTATAAAAACCAGTGAGAGTGGGGAAGGATGCTTCAGAGGCTTGTGGAGATGGAGGAGAAGTGATGGGAAAATGTGGATAAAACGCAAAATGTGATGAAAATTCTAGCAGAGTAGCTAACCAGGTGCAAATAAAGTTTTGTGTGCGAGGATGAATGTGGACAATTGGATTAGAACAATCAACGATGGAGATCACTTGATGAAGTCATTTGGGAGGGCGATGGGAAGCAAGTGGAATGTTGTCACGGTATAATATGGGCCGTGTGATCTCAGAGATCGACGTCCAGGATTAAAATCTAAAGTTGTGTTGCGAAAGGCGGTAGGGCAGAAAAAAGAATTTTTTTCGCGCAACGAAAAGGGGGAAAGTGGAAATTCCCAAAAAAATGCAATTCCACTCAGTGAGGGATGCGTGTATTTCCAAAATCTCCCATATCGCACAATTTTGAAATGTTAAAATTTTGGCGCAAAAATTACACGACATTGGATATAGACCATCGAATGTGGAGCGTCAGATCAGACGGTTGTGGGAAAGGGTGATAGAGGATAAAGTGCGCGGGCATACCAAATGGTAGGGCCCAGTGACAACATGATCTATTTTGTCGCGGGGTGAACAGCGGTATAAGTGTTAACCGTCAGATCTTGCAATCAGATGGCTGAGATTAAAAAAGAAAGTGGAGTTTTGAACAAGGGAAAGCGGGGTAAGTGAATGAGTAGAAATATGGGAGCCGTCAGATCTGTAGGAATGGATGGCGGAGATCTAATCGGAGATCAACAGAATAGTGAAAGGGAGAAAGGAAAATGCGAAGTGTGATGAAATCTTGGCCGTCGATTCTTGTGTATTTGACGGTCAGGATTAAATCGGGGAATCAGGCCATTGGAGGAAAAGAAAAAGGGAAAACTATGTTTGTGATATGCGATTAAGCGCTAGCCGTAGGATTGGAAGAGATCAATGGTTAGGATTAAATCGGCAGGGTGATGACGGAGGGCTATGGGTGGAGTGTAATGAGATCATGGGTGTTGGTTCTTGTGGATTCAATGGTCCAGATAAAATCGACGGGCGCAAGTGATGAGTGAAGTAAAGAACTGGTGGTGTGATGCGATTTAGCATGGGCCATTGGATCTAACTTGATCGAAGGTGGAGATTAAATCGAAGGTCATGAGGAGAAGGGGCTTATCGCATCAGAAGATTGGAAGAATAAAGGAAAAGTCGAAAGGAAACTCTGATTGCAATGAGTGATAAGGGTTAGCACCTGGTTATGGCTCCGGGTCACATGCGGAAAAGAGGCTAGGGCTATGGCCAAAAGGGGCTTAAGGCCTTAATGTTAAAAAATGGGTTTTTTAGGATTTTGAAGGGTTTTTTGAGGAATTTGAAGGTTCTGATAGATGGAAGGAGGGATTTTTTAAAACCAAATAAAGGGAAATATAAGGTTTAAAATGGGTTTAGGATGAGATGGAGGTTGAAATGATTGTCTACAGAGGAATTTTTGTGAAGGGAATGAGGATGAAAAATGGGGAATTTTGTGAGAGTGAAATGGAGAAAATTGAGGCCTTTGAAAACAGTTTCTTTCACAAATAGCAGGGTTCATTAATGGAAACAGCAGTGGAGATTCTTTAAATGATAGAAGATGCATGGAGGCTTCAAGAATGATAGATTTACAAGGGAAATGTTTCTCTTGAAGACTCAGAGACATATTTAGCCACCTGTTTGCTTTGACAAAATATTATAGGTGGCTAATAGAGCTCAAATGCTCAAGGGAGTTTGTTACAACAACACGTGAGGTAGGGAAATGGGAAATTATCAGGAACCTCAAAGAAATGATTTAGGACACTTCTCCACCTGGGTGGAAGCCCCGTTCCACGTCCTCCAAATGACTGGCTCGTTAGGGGAAGCAACAAGGGGCATCCATTTCTGTCAGTTGTTGGAATGGGAATGGGTCCTTCTGGGCATTTTCAGGTCTATTATATGATTCTCTCTGATTGTTGGATATTTTATTCATCACCGATATGCATGAGAGCCCTATTCGACATCACCTAGACATTATAGGTTACCATAAGTTCTCAGCTTATAGGAAGGAGATGAGGGGTTTTTGTGGTATTAGCTTTTCTGGGGGAGTTTCTTGCTTCATCAGATATTCCTTTTAGAGCAGGATTTATTTGGTGGTTATGGATGAGTTTTCAAGGTTTATGTGGGTTCAGGTTCGAGGGGTCTCTCCTCTCCATAGGGACATTTAAATTTTTGTTTTTTACTTCCCGCCTACTTCTTCATCATATGCCATTCATAATGGACCTGACGGGGAGCCCTTTGTCAATTTGTATGTCAGCATAGGTCAGTATTCAGCTGTTGAGGAGGTTATTATTCTAGGTGACTTCAACTCCAACACTAGAGCCCTCCATATCCCTATTTACAATCAGTTTGAGGTCATGTACTGCATCGAGGAGATCGATCCAGAGTCAGTGGGATTTCACAGGATGTCTGATGATGCATTGGGGCCCCTTACCGCCTATGGTCGACATATTTTACACTTGTGCGAATGTCAGGAGTTTTTGACATTTAATGGCCTCTTGTATTTTCCAAACTCCCGCTTTTTCACATGTTGGCCTCATGGTGGAGGAGCAAGCGTTGTTGATTATGTCCTCTCTAGATAGAACCTCCTCCCCTTCATTCATCACCTTTTTGTTTCGCCCATCCCCTTAGTTGACCATTCTCTTCTTTCTTTCTCTCTTCGTGCTGACAACTCCCCCATTCTCACCCCACCACCCACGTGGGTTCACCACGTACTACTTTTCATATTGATGAGGGTGACCCATACATCTTCTCTGCCCACCTTCACTAGATGCTCCCCTCCATGGACCAATTATCACTATTTGACTCTGCATCAACCAAGTACAACTGTCTCTCATCCATAATTTTTGATGTTTCCCTTAAGTCCTACCCCCACTCTTCTCGTCCCACTTCCATCTCTCATAAACCCAAAGCTTGCCCTATGAATCGATGGTATGATGAAGAATGCAAATCTCTCCACTGCCAGCTTGGACATGAATTCATCCATACTCACCCCTCCTACCCCAACATCAAAGCCTCATATCATCGCCTCCTTTGTCGTAATAAACCTCTCTATGTCTCCCAAATAAGACATGACTTTTGTACCTCTCTTTTTCACACCCCTAGACACTTTTGGTGTATTTTCCTCCCCAGTCACTCTCCCCTCCACTCCAACCTTAGCCCCCAGTCCATGTTCTCCCATGTTTCCACCCTTTATGACATTCCAGGGCAACCCTAGATTCAGGTAATGTATCTTCCCTCTTCAAGTTTTATATTTTATGATAGTGACATCAGAGAGGCCATTCAGGTGATGAAAAATAGCAAAGCAGTAGATGAGGATGGTATCTAGGTAGAGTTCCTTAAACACAGTCTTCATGCTCTAGTTCCCTACTTGGTTGATCTCTTCAACCATGTGGTTTGTATATGTTTCCCATCGAAATGGTCTCAGCACATCATTCACCCTATACAAAAATCAGGGCCTAGCTCAGATCCCAACAACTATAGGACTATCATGGTGCGCCACACATTCTCCAAAATATATGTTACATCCCTCCACTTCCAAATCTCCAAGGAGATTTAGCGGAAGCAACTTAGAGCTAGAGGACAGGCTGTATTTTGACCTGAGCACCAAAATATTGGCCACACCTTACACTTAGGGCCATCATTGAGGAGGTGCGAACTCGCTCTTCAAAAGTCTATTGTTGTTTTGTAGACTTTTGAAAATATTTTGACTCAGTCCCTAGAGAAGTATTATTCCAGAAACTTAGAGATATTGGTGTTACACCATTTTTTGGTCAACTAACCTATTATTATTAGATGGACCCAAGTACACCATGTAAGACCAATTTTACCCTAAGTAAAATTTCTTTCACTATGAAAAATAACTTAGTAAACCACCTTTATTGAGTTGTTTATGGTTTAAACAGGAAACCCCATGAGGAAATATTAAATAAATCTATATTTGTTTGATTTTCCTCAAGGAATAATTAGTTAAACAACAATTTAATTAATATTCCTGGTTATATTTAACCCAAAACTAGAAAATTAATTACATAAATCATTATTTATCGTATTATTCTCTAGGAATAATTATTTAAATAATATTCCTTGTTAAATATGACTAAATCATTTATAAATAATTAAATAAATAATTATTTATTTGAGTATTGCTCAACCACATCCTTAAAATAATAAATAAATCATTTATTTATTTATTTATTATTTACAAATAAAGGGATTTGACCAAAGTCAAATTCCTTTTCCCTCCAACAAATATAATAAAATATTCCATAAAAGTTGGATCTTGATTTGGTTAATAATATTTTAATTATGCACCAATATCTACACTAAATCAATATTTTGTTATAAATAGAAGGGTTTTTCCATTCATTTACCACTTTTTGTTGCCTAAATATCACTCTATATCTATAGTTTTGGTCTAACTTTGATCCACCATCATTGTCGTATTTTGCTACTATTTTCTTGTGAGCTCCCTTTGAGTTCCACTTTTTGTCTAGGTTTTCTACACCATCAAGAGAGACGGATTTTAGATCTGAAATGTTGAGGAATTACAAGAACCCATCCCATTTAGGAGAACTGGTAACATCATTCTATGTTTTCCTCCCAGGTGCCCTTAATACAATATTTATTCAACATATTCTTGTCTTGTCTATTGGATGCATGCAGTAAATCTCGTTTTTATTTACTGCTTAATGTCTTTTGATGCATACATCTTATTTTTGGAGAATTTATCTTGATCACCTAATTGTAGATATAAGGATATCGACAACCATATTTGTTGTTAGGATGTTTGTTATGCATAGCTAAAGTGGTCCTTTTTCATACACTTGCAATTAAGATTCATACTAACAACTGGCGACTCCACACGGTTTTACGATTACAACCACTGTAGCTTTTCAGATCCTTGCATATCCAGCTGCTTCAAACCCTAGGATTTATCTTCAGCTTCTTGTTTTGTTTCTCTTGATGTTTTTTTTAACCTATAAAACCATAAAACATTAAAAATTCTAACTTCCATGTCTTTTCGAACCTATTGCGTAGGTGATCGGGATCAACTGTAGCTTAGACAAAAAATTCTTCTGAAATCTACCCCCAAGACTACCAAAAGTGCAGGTTTCACTTTTTGGCCCAAAACCTACGACCTGGACCTTCAAGGCACAGAAAACAGGCCAGAACCTGCGACCTGTGCAGAAATCAGGTCAGAAACTGCGACTTGGATTTTTTGCGGGAGTATATATGAAAGTTTTCTGGGTTTGTCTCGGCCTCTATTCAAGGTTGTCTGACCTCTATCTTTGCCCATTTTGGACCTATAATTTTTCTATTTTACTCAACTAAGTGGGAACCTAGCTCCCTAGGGCTTTAGTACCCTCCACCTTTGGTGGAAGAGTTTTAGCTACTGCAAGTTGTCTGAAATTTCAGTGTGTTCAGCCATTTTTCAGAACTAATACCTTACCTTCATATCCACTTCAAATTGGTTTTTTATCCATCCAAAAAACCTCATTTATTTTTGTTTGGTTTTTCCTCTAGGATCCCCTCTGCTTCCCCCCATGATATAACCTTTCGCCACCTTAGTTATAGCGATCTATCATATGAATTTTTGTTGTTTTTTTGCTCCAATTTCTACCAGATCTGACCTTTAGATCCCTGTCCCTCTCAACCTTAGATCTATTGGATATTTCAGTATGTTTTGAATAGATTTTTTCCCACCCACATACTCGTTGTGGAGAGGCCCGCCTCCTTGGGTTTAGATTATTGAATTATTAGCTATTTATTTTCTATTATTTTAGTTTCATATACTGTTATTTGCAGGTTTATTTACAGTTATAAAACACACTTTTTCTTTTTTATCTACAAATTTCTGGGTTTACAAATTAAAATTTACACACTTTACACACACACCTGAAGTGAAAAAGAGCTTGGTTAACACCGCCAAGAAAAGGCTCTAAACATTGTAATCAATTGATCCTGCACCTCTCTACCCTTGTTTCGACATTGTAATCAGTTGATACTACGCCTCCTTGCCCTTGTTGGTCTCTCTTCCCTTTGTATCATGTTTTTTCCCTCACCATTGTGCCACCAAGGCATTTATTCCAAAGACTTCTTGGCCTTCATCCTCAGTTTTCGGTAGGAAGACTTACTCCTCCGCGTAGGATTTGAGTTATTCCTCTACCGAATCTGCACTCCTTCTGGTTCATTGGGTTCTCCTTCTGGTTCTGCCCCCGGTTCTTCTCCTGTCACCTTCACCATGTCTGGTTCAGGACTTAATGCTAGTGGTAGCCCTAGTCCTAATGCTGGGAATACTACTAGTGGGACCACAACAAGAACTACCCTGGCTGCTCCCTTGCTACCCTATATGGCAGGACTCAATCTTCCCGATTTTAACCAGTTCATAAATGACCCTATCCACCATGATGTTGGTTAGCCTTCTATGCCATCCAAGCTCCCTTCCAACATCCCGAAGTTTGAAGGTCTTGCTGGAGAAGCTCCTACTAAACATGTTCGATCTTTCCACATGTGGTGTTCGTATAACTCCATTACCGATGACTCTGTCTGTCTTCGGTTTTTCCAACGTATGCTTATTGGTGAAGCTTCTAAGTGGTATGTTGATCAAGCCTCATCCTCTCATACCACCTTTGCAACTCTTTCCTGGGATTTTCTGTCTTATTTCCAGCTTCCCCTTCGTTATAACATTGTATTGAAATTTTGACTTCTTTCCATCAATCTTCTGTGACCCACCTATCTGATCATGTCCAGGAATGGTGGAGAAGAAAGAGTCTGTGTCGAGCCCCTACCTTCCAAGACTGTGTCTACATGTTCTACCTTATATTTCTCTCTCTCTGGCTTCCCCTTCGATGTCTAGTGATTGAGTTCTTACAACGTACTTTGGTCATACGATTAGTTCCTAACGCTCGCACGCTGGGGGGAAATATGTTACACCATTTTCTAGTCATCTAACCTGTTATTATTAGATGGACCTAAGTACATCATGTAAGACCAATTTTACCCTAAGTAAAAATTGCTTTCACTATGAAAAATAACTTGGTAAACCAGCTTTATTAAGTTGTTTATGGTCTAAACAGGAAACCCTATGAGGAAATATTAAATAAATCTACATTTGTTTGATTTTCCACAAGGAATAATTAGTTAAACAATAGATTAATTAATATTTCTGGTTATATTTAACCCAAAACAAGAAAATTAATTAGATAAATCATTATTTGTCTTATTATTTTCTAGGAATAATTATTTAAACCTTATTTAAATAATATTCCTTGTTAAATATGACTAAATCATTTATAAATAATTAAATAAATCATTATTTATTTGATTATCACTCAACCACATCCTTAAAATAATAAATAAATCATTTATTTATTTATTATTTACAAATGAAAGGATTTTACCCAAGTCAAATTCCTTCTCCCTCCAACAAATATAATAAAATATTCCATAAAATTTGGTTCTTGATTTGGTTAATAATATTTTAACTATGCACCAATATCTAGACTAACTCAATATTTTGTTATAAATAGAAGGGTTTTTCCATTTGTTTACACCTTTTTTTGCCTAAATATCACTCTAGCTCTATCTTTTGGTCTGACTTTAATCCACCATCATTGTCATATTTTGCTACTATTTTCTTGTGAGCTCCCATTGAGTTCCACTTTTTTTTTGGGTTTTCTACACCATCAACAGAGAGGGATTTTAGATTTGAAGTGCTTAGGACTTACAAGAACCCATCCCATTGAGGAGAAAGGGTAACATCCTTCTATGTTTTCCTCCCAAGTGCCCTTAATACAAAATTTATTCAACATATTCTTGTCTTGTCTATTGGATGCATGGAGTAAATATTGTTTTTATTTACTTCTTAATGTCTTTTGATGCATAGATATAGATTTTTGTAGCATTTATATTGATCACCTAATTGCAGATCTAATGATATTGGCAACAATCTTTGTTGTTAGTGTTGTTTGTTATGCACAAGTAAAGTGGTATTTTTTCGTACACTTGCAATGAATATTCATACTAACAATTGGCATCTCAGAGACCCTATTGTCAGCCATCATGCACTTATATGAGTCAGTCCTTGGTCATATGTGCACAATACATGGGCTATCATATTTTATCTAAAGCACTATTGGGGTAAAACAAGGTTGTCCCTTGTCCCCCACACTATTTGGGATCTATATTGATGAGTTGGAGCCCTTCTTGTGTGAACACATCCAGGACGGTGATGGTTTCCTTCTACATCATTTCTTGATTTCTATCTTGTTGTTTATGGATGAAGTGGTCTTTCTAGATCCATCCCCAAATGGATTGCAAAGGAAGTTGGATGCCCTGGCCCTTTTCAGTGATCTTCCATAGTTGACGGTTAACCTAGGTAAAACCAAGGTTATGATCTTCAACATGTCGAAGAATTTCCTCTGTCACCTCCATTTCTTTTTCAGAGGAGAGGAGATTGAGATCACCAGTTCATAGACCTATTTGGGGGCACTATTTAGAGGAGTTCACCTTAGCTTGCGGTCTCCACTCCAACCTAAAATTAGCAAGGGGTATAGATCCTTTGCCCTTCTCGAGAGACAATGTTTTCAGAATCATTTTCAGGACATATCAGCCAAGATGTCACTGATGGACAGTCTTGTTCGACCCACAGTTCTATATGGTTCAGAGGTTTGGGGTCCTAGCTTACTAGAGTCTGATTGGTCTTCTACAAAGAGAGTGGATATCACCCTTCTTTTTCGCATCATTTGATGCAAGTAGAAAACTCCTCAGCCCATCATTCTTGCAGAGTTTAGAGCTCACCCCTTTCGCCTCGAGACAGTGTTTGGTATCATCTCTCTTCTTCACCGTGTTCAGGGTTTTCTAGATACAGTGAAGGGGCGGGATAGATATCCATACTTGGCCTACCTTTCATTAGATTCCATTGCAGTAGTGAGTCCTTCAGCTTGATCTCGATGTTGGTATGTTGGAGTCTGAGATCTCCTTGCTTTAGTTGGTATCAAGATAGACCAAATTGCCCCATTCAAGTATTATTTGTGTGCACCGAGCCACCTCATACCAACCAAACAAGAGATGAATAAAATATTCTGAGAGGATATTTATAGGAAATATGTACAGGTTATTTCAAGATACCCTCAGGATGGGTTACATCCGAAGATGGCTTTCTATCTTGGGAACTTCATGTTGTTGAGAGATGGACTCATTTTTCGACCCCATTACATGCTTCACCATTAGATGCACCCACTTCAAATTCCCTTGGGTCAGACTAGAGTAGGTTCTCATAAACTATGGATTGAGACTGACCATCAGATTGCTCGATTAAATTGAATTTTCAAGTTGCGCCACCTCCAAGAGACTGAGTCAAAGGAGCACTTCATCTTTCGCTACCCCATTTACTATGATATTTGTGGGATATTCCATTTCTTGTTCAAAGGGATCTAGACCTTATCTAGATTATTTTGATACCCAAACCAGAGATGTCTAGCCTTGACATATAGGAGGCCATGAGACTTCTCACACATATTCTCCATCCTCCTCCTAGAGCAGATCCTGTGCAGCGAATTATGTCATTTTTTATAGTTCTCCCATTAGCAAGAGGCACGAAGTGACAAGTTAATGATTTTTTTACTTCAGAATCTAGATTAGTGCAGGCTAGAGGGGCCATTCCCCTAGTATAGGGACCCCTGAGTCATTACTGAACCAGATCTCTTACTAGTAGGCAGTCGAGTTTGCCCAGTCATTAGCGACATATAACTTATTCTCGGTAGGGACGTAACAGAGGCTCCAGATCCTCCCCTAGTCGTCCCTCGAGACAACACTCCATATTAAGTTTTTTGCATTCAACCTCGAGTGTTAGGAGAGTGATTTAGTGGACCATTATCTTATGCCCTCTGCACTTGGATTCCAAGAATTCTCTCATTTTTGTTTTCAGGAATTATCTTTTTCTATCTTTATTTCCTATTTCTTTCTCTTTATATATGATACCTTTTGGTACTCCTCCTTGTATCGACATCATTGTACTCTGTAGTCCCATTGACCTACTTTTGTGGTCATTCTTTGGACATTGATATAATTATATTATCTTATATTATCTACCCACCGATAAGAAAGCCTTAAGATATCGAGATATAGCAGCAAACATCACTAGATATCAATAATGGGCATATGACATGTATTTGTAATGTGAAATGAGTCAACGTATTTATGGGTAGGGTCCAGATCATGCAATTTTGGACTCGTGGACCTTTACCATCTCCTGCCACCACCACTCTTTTGTGTGATCATTGGATCCTTTTAAGGAGGACGATTCAGAGAGTTCCCTGGATCACCTCTAGGACCGAAATAATAAAACATACTCATCAATGACTTATAGGTAATTGGTACCCTCCTAAGTGCCAACCAGAACGTGGGTGCCTAATAAACATGCAGTTACATTTGAGCCATGAAAATTAAAATGACTTCAAGCCCTGAGGGTGTCGTAATAGTATTGGATAGATTGAATTCTTATAGATGTCATATGCCATAGTTCAAACATTTGTAGCAGTGTAATTTCTTAAATACATAAATGAAATATTCAGGGAAATAGTTTAACCATGTTTATTTCTTGAAACACCTCAAGAGACAAAATCATGAGCAAGAAAAATAATTATTGCTAAAAAATTGCTTAGTAGAATCTTCGATCTGAAACTTAATGTCAATTCTTAATAATTGATTGCATTCCTTGTAGTTTTTCACATGCCCTAATCGTTCTACATGAATTTTCCATTGCAGATTTTATAGAAATTGTGTTTTTTATTTTTTTACCATTTTGTGGACTGTTTTCTTCTTCTCTTTTGGATGTGCTTCAAGAAACATGTACAATTTGTAGATGTGTTTAAAAAAACATGTTCCAAGGGACTGTAAGCAGAGATATGACTTCCTTGGGTCTAGTTTCTAAGTCCGAGGAATAGATATTCTACTGCAACTACCCAACACTTGCACCTGGCCCCATCCCTTCGAAACTCAGGAAGTGGACCATGTCGAGAATGGAACCCTAGCGGGCATCTTTAGACATCATTTTATCATCTTTTAATTTCTCCAAATCATAAAGAATACATGCCAGATCTTACCGATTCAATGAAATAAATTGATAAAGAAAGAGAGGAAATTTCTGAATGCCTGCCTAAAAATATGCTCCTGCCGTGCTAAAAAAAGTAGGCATATGGATACCTAGTGACTGAGGAAAACTATAGGGATGGCATGTCATCATTGTTAAAAATCACACAAAATTTAAACATAGAGAAAGAAAGAAAAAATTGTCACCTGGAGAGTACTCAGGTAGTAGTGCAAGAAATGATGACAAAGCATTCTGTGAGAGTGAAGGCGGAATTCTTTGCATCATATCCATCGCTTCCTCCATTGCAACATACTCATAGGACCTCCAATACCACCAATTATTTTGGAATATTTTTTCGTAAACAATGTTCAGGTAGTGGATCGAAGACTATTTAAGAAAAACTTCGTTAGTAAAAACTCGCTGAAAAATCAAGGCTTCCCCGTTCCCTCATGCTGATCCCTCATGTGAATGCGATGTGTAGAAAATCCTCCCTCATGCACGTGATCTCCCTTGCCAAACCATCCCTCATGCATTATTCCAACTAATTTTCGTTATTGCATCTCCACTGTAGCTGGGTTCTCTTAGTTTAAATTACTTGCCTCACTCTTCTATATGCACAGAGTCTTGATCCTTTATTGGGAAACTACACTTCTAGTGGTTATTGTTTTAAATTTTCTACCATCATGGATGTTAAAGGCAAATGGAAGGTTATTGGCATCGATCTTGGAACAACCTACAGCTGCGTTGCAGTATGGCAACACAACAAAATTTGGATCATTCTCAATGATCAAGGAAACATAACCACTCCTTCTGTCGTTGTGTTTACCCCATTTGAAAGGATCATCAGGGAAGGTTCCATAAATCCTTATCACAACACCATCTTTGATGTCAAAAATACTCATTGGAAGGTGATTCAGTGATACCTGTGTTTAGAGTTATAGGAAACTTTGGCCCTTCATTGTAGTCTGTAGTCTCTGGACATAATAGCAGCAGCAAATGATCCTCATGCGCACCCTCTCCCTTGCCAAACACTCAAAAAAATCCCTCTTGGCCCAAAAAATCAATAAACAATACTTTCAATTATTTATATTTCCTATATAATAGAAAAATAACCCACTCACCCTTAGTTATATAGGGAATACAATGTTTTTGGTTTTTTTAATTTTTTTTAACCCAATATGAACGCACGTGATATAATAGTGGCTTGTCAATGACACCTCCATGGATGACCTTAAGGAAGTGGAACACATGGAAACAAAAAAATCACACCTTACACTACAACATTGACACCCAGGAGGTAACCCAAACTATGTAATGTTCCTAATTTTTATTCAATAAATTGGAACATTATTTTTTGTCTAAATTCATTTAGGAGATGAATAATTGGGTAAGGAGGCCTAATGATAATAAAAAAATAGATAAAATCCCTCTAGTATGGAAAGGGATCAGCCATGGAACCGGATTTCACACCCTCATGTGTGAAAGGAGACATTTGCAAAGAGGTTTGCCCAAGTCAACCAGCACAGGGTATGAGGTGGAAAGCACTACATGGGACAACGCAAAGATAGAGGAGGAAATATTCCCTTATGGAGGAAACCCTAATTGATGGGGCCCATAGAGAGAGAGCCTTCACTTGCTATATATGGAGGGGAGGAGAGCCATTGTTATTCATGCATATGTTTATGATTTCATGTCTATTCAGACATTGTGCATTCTTTGTTGTTTAGCAAGAATTGCTGGGAAATTCCTGTGTAGGATTTCCTCACCTTCTAGAGAAGCCTCTTGAAGGTTGGTTCTTCATTCTCCACATCTCTTGGCTGAAGGCCAAAGCATCCTCTTCTAGGACAACGTTATTGTTGCAGCAGCATAACTTTGTGTTGTAGGGTGTTGCAATGGAGGACCACAACACCACTTCCGGAGCTGATTTTTAGAGGAGGGGGTCTCCATTCCTTTGGGAAGATAGTGAGGGAGGTTTTAGCACTTATTTCAGATCTTGGCATCAAGCCAAATCATATCCTTTCCCCTACAGTGTAGTTTTCTCTAGTAACTGCGTTATTTTCAGAGTGCATTTGCTGCGGGGTTTTGCATATTGATTGGAGGGTGAGATCTCAAGTGTAAGGATCAACCTTCCACTTAGGAGATCCATTGGAGATGGTTTAATTTATATATTTCATCTTATTTAGCCTTCTCTATGTATTTCTAGTTTCTAAGTTGCAGCTACTGCCTAGCAACTCCGACATTTTTTCCAATTTGTATATTTCAGCCAATCCCTTGGAGGATTGATGTATTATTGTTTCTAAGGGTTAGAGCTTTTCTCCCCTATTGTATTTGAGCCATATATTGTCATATTCATGTATTAGCATCATTTTTTCGTAGTATTCTATCATAGATTGCATCCTCATAGCCTGGGTTTATGTAGAAATAGCAGTGTTCTTTCATTTTCATGTATATGTATTGTTAAGGCTTGCATTGCCTTTCTTGACAGGTTGTTTCCTCAAGAACTTGTGTTATCTTTGCTGATATACATTATTCATTTGGTATACATATATTCTTGTCTTACCGCTCATAAAATAATGTTGTTGATCTATTGTATGTTCAGACATTGTTGCAGCCCCATTCCTTGGGCAATTCCTATAGGAGGAATATTATAAGAAGCTCTATAGACAAAGTCTGAAAAGGGACAGATAGCCTTTGGATCTGACACTTCCTTGAGAAGGTGACACGTCTGGTAAATTCCCCTTCAGTCAATCTCTGGAATAGATTTCTAATTGTGATATTTCAGAAAGAGGAACATTACAGTGGTATCAAAGCAACTTTCTTGGTTCAGGATGTGAGTCTAAGCCCAAGAACATCAGAATGTTGAAGAAGATGAGTTTATTCTCATCTATGTTCAGATCCAGAGGAGACCTCTCCAAGGAGGTCAATAATATTAAAGAAGAAGAAGAGGAAGTACCATGCACTTCCTATTCTCATCAAGAAGAAGACATTGAGCATGGAAGATACTTGGATCATCAGATTCTAAGTGATTACCTTGTTGAGTATAGATCTCAACCTAGAGCCTTCAAGGAGACTCTAGATTTTCCTCATTTCATCCAGCTGAAAGAAAAGAAGAGACCATGTAGCAGAAAATAAATCAAAGGCAATAGACTTATGTTTTCTACCTTTGATGGGTCAACTAATGAAAAAACTTGGGTGAAAGAGTGGTAGCATTTTTATTTCTACATCCTATAGTAGAGAAAGAAGCTGTTGAAATCTCAGTGTTGCATTTGAAGGGTGAAGCCTATGGTTGGTGGAGCAACCACTTGAGCCATGAAGGGGTGAAACCTTTTGCAAATTTCATCCAAGGGTTGATCAAAACCTTCAATGATGAAGGGGAAAAGAAAGAAAGGATCACATCACCACTTGAGGAGCCTTGTGATAACACTGTCACACTCATGGAGGAGCAGCCACATGCATCAACAGTTGGGGCAGCCAAAAATTTTGAGGAACGAACTCTTGCATCCCTACAAGAAGTTACAAATGTACATCCAATCTATTCTTGCAGCAACTTCTTTTGAAAATTGTGGAGATTTACTTTTGCATGACGAAGGGTCAAATCACACTGCTATAATAGAGCAACTTGGTTTCACTGCGCTATGCAACATGGAAACATTCAAGGAAGAAGCAAAAAACACTCTCATGAGCCATTGTTGGGTTGTACATCACATTGTAGGTTGGGGTTTGAAGCCTTGAAGGATGATGGTAGACATATTGCACTGAGAAACCCTTTCTCCATTCAAGATGACACTTTCTCAATGAGATACTCTCAGCTTAAAGAGAAACCTCTACTTTTAGATCCAATACCTCATTGGTTTTGGAAAACTATTGATGAGAGGGAGGTCTCAAGGAGAGATTTCATTAGAGGTGCACTTCAAGACACCATGGAGTGAAAATATTTTCTTCCTTTCTCACAATAGTAGGTAGAAGATGGAGGAAATCTTAGAATGGATAACTTCTCTCATTCCTTTGTTGGAAATTCCTTGAGCCATACACATCATGATAGGAGGTCTTGATAGGGTCTCATTGATCCTTGAGAAGCTTGCATTTTAAAATCCCATGAAGTGCAAAGACAGGAATTTGATTTGGGGGGATGGTAGCCCTCATGGGAGGAGTACCAAGATGAAAAGAAGAGGGATGCATCCGCAAGTGATGGAGTGGATGTGGTTGATAAGCAAGGATTTGGGAGGCTACTATCAAATTTATGATACTAGGTAGAATGAGGCTTGGCTGCGCTAGTTACTCTTGAAAGAGTTTGGCCATCACTTGGCAAACACTCTTCCTAAGAGTAAGAGGATGGATACTTGCGTCATTGAGCAGCATAGAGTATGGTTGCATTATGTTGACATGATACTCATGTCATTCATTATGTCTTCATCACATGATTGGTATGATGTGTTGGTGTCCCGTGTTTTGATAGTTTGGCAAATCAAAAGACAGGAAACATCAGAACCAATCTTTAGAGTTACAAGATCTAGTCCTCCTGCTCTCAGAGAGTGATCTCTCAAATTATTTGTTTGTACAAAGGTTTATCTTGTGTGCTTTGAGTATTGGTTTTAGACTAGTTATTAAATGCAAGTGTTTGTTTATTTGTTTGGTTGAATTGATACAACAGAACATAAAAGTTCTAGGAAAGATATATATAAAGGGGAAATTTTAGCTTCATTGGGCAATGGAGTCAAAAAGAGGTCATGACAAACTTATCAATGGATATGGGGTATCAAAGGGACAATCTAACTTGGCCGCAGGATCCTTTGGTTTTGGAATGAGATGGACATCAATGATTTGGAAAGAGAAGCTTAATTCTCAACAAAGGGAAATTGAAAACACTACTTGAAAAAAAAGAGCTATTTGATAGACAGGGCTAACCATGAATTCTACAAATCACACTTCAAGCAAATAATGACTTCAAAACAAATTTCAAAATGAAATCTAAGATTTGGGGAACACCTTATTTCCTCAAATATTTTATTTCAAATGACTTAGAAAACATAAAATATTCACTGATAGTTACGGTCATAGAAGAGGGAACACCTAAATACATCTATGATCACAACTATAATGACCTTTAAGCCAACTGTTCAAGCAATGACAAGGGGCATGATCAAAACAGACCTCCTTGGCTCACTGTAAACAGAGAAAATTCAAAGGGAGACTTCAATAACAGCCTTTAAGTGGCAACAGACAAGCGGGGAGAACCATAAATCATGATGAAACCAACTATTCAAACTATTAAGGAAATAAACAAGCATGAGGACTAAATAGAGAGATTAAAGACTCTAAAATACCTTAGCAGAAGAAAACATAAAACAATGAAGGATAAACAGGTCTAAGGTGCTTCCAAGATTCATTTCTTAGCCTAAAAATTTCATCCTACTGCAGTAAGAATTTATGGAACAAAATGAACACAGGGGAAAACATTAAATAGTTCAGAAACTTCACCAACAGCCAATCTCATGGATCCAATGATAGAGCCTTCTCAAGAACAAGAATGCAACAACATCATCATCGCTTCCAAGACTTCAATTTCTTCTTCAACTTCAACAGAATATGTATTATTTCAGAGAGTTTCATTATTACAACTAGTAATCAAACAACCAATGTTTACAATGGATTCCTCAACAAATTTTTATAGAGGAAATGAGGAGGTAGAAAGAGAGAAAATATCTTCTGAGTTCAATTAATATAGTTAATGCTTCTCAGCCTTTGAGGGGCTCAAGGAAGAAGTTTACAGATATTTTCCTGTATTAATTGGTTTACATTAAGTATTTTAAGCTTGTTGGAAGCTTATGTTGACTTTAAGGCTCTATGCCATCCTTTGCAATAACTCCGCTGATAGTTTATATTAGCTTCTTTGATTCGAAATAACTGTTCAGCTATAAGGGGCATATATGTTCTATTTTGGTCATTACTCGGCCTTTGTTTGAATGCTGTGAAGGCACGGGTGGCAATCGGGTAGCTAAGAGGAATCAATTTTTCCTCTAATGTGGCATTGGAGGCATCCTTTGTCTGATAAATATCTTTGATTTTCCTTTAACTGTGTTTAATTCAATGGATAACGCCCTTGATAATCGAATTTTAGCTGTAATCAATAAAATTGTGCAATTAATGTTTAATCCTTCATTTCTGCTACATCTGGGTCTTTGACACTGATACTCCTTGATTTGATTTAATCTTACTATGTATTGTTGATGTGCAGGTGTGTACAAGGTCCATATGGCATCAATTCCCATGAGTCATTGATGAAACGTGAAATCAAACCCTGTGTATGGATTTCCTTTTGATGAATGAAATTTTGGAGGATCATCATCCTCAGCTTTCATTTTCTTTTAAAACATTTGAAAAAACCCTTTAAATCCTGCACAATACAAAAAAAATTAAGAAATCCTACATATTTGGTGAAAACTCCTTCGGAGGTTTCGAGTAGGAGCATGGCCGTTGGATGGTAGCATCCAATGGTGGAGATTTGCTGTAGAGGTGAAAAGAAAGCGGTGGGAGATTTTTAAGTTAGAACTGTTGATTTGTGATTGACCAAGACAATCAAAGGTGGAGATTTAGCAGTGAATTAATAATGCGAAGGGGTCACACTATTTGTGAAAATAGGAGAAATGCGAAGAAATAAGGTTAAAAAACCTTTTTTCAGAGAAAATGCAACGGAATTGAATTTTGGGTTTTTTGATGATTACAGGCCGTCGGATGAGATCAGGCCATGAGATCAATGGTGGAGATCGCTATGAGAAGTCCTTCTGGAAAGGTGGAGGGCGATAGTGTATGGCCAGATTAAATCTGACTCGTTGATCTATAGAGATCAATGGCGGGAAACATAACGCGATAAAACACAATAAAATGGGGGAAAGTGGTTTTGGAGAGAAAAACAGGCAATATCGTGTGGAGAAAAGGCAGATAGGCGGTTTTCACTTTTGGACCACGATATGCGCCAGGAGGTGACAGGTGGCTTTAAAATACCACCCATTTCGCGTGATTTTGGGAAATTAACATTCACACTTAAATTTACGCGAAAACGTGCGTTGACCATTGGATCTGGGGTCTCAGATCCGATGATGGAGGACGAACGCGATATCAGATAGATGCACGGGTGGAAATAGGGGGAGCGGTTTCATTATGGACCATCTGATCAAGAGATAAATGGTGGAGATCAAATCTAGAGGGAGGCATGACCCACAGGGGTTAATATGAGTCGTTGGATGTACAGGATCAATGGTTAGGATTCGATCTGGGGTATAAAAAATTTAATACAAAGGAATAGAAAGGTTTATTGAGGGCCGTCAATTTGCAGAGATCAACGGCTGCAATTGGCTGAAACAATATTATGAAGTTGGGTGTATGTTTTTAATCAAAGTCAGGAGATGCGATCTAGACCGTCCGATCTGGACATGTGGATGACCCAGATGCAATCGGGGCTCGGTGTTTGGTGGGGTAAAGAACATGGAGGTGCCGAAGCAATTGATTGTGTGCCTTCGATCTACAGATCAGATCGATGGTGGAGAATGGATCGGGGAATGCCAATCAGGGAAGGAAATAAAATGCGCCCGATGAAAAAATGTCGATGCGATTTTGTGCAGTCCGTTGATTTGGTTTGGGATCAACAGTGGATATTGTTTCAAATCATGCACCAGAGGAAAAACTTTAATACATATGAAAACACAAAAATTAATGAAACACAAAGGTTTTGACTGTCAGGCGGGTTATATATATGAGGCTGGCCCCCGTCTGTGGGGCCTTTGGATGTATGGAGAGCAAAGGCCCGGGGCTTTATGTATAAGGGCCAATCGCATTAGAACTTTGGTGCGGGTCTTTCAATCTAACCATTTTTATTTCTTCGATGCGATTAATGCTTCGGGACTTAAAATCTTGGTCCCAGGCGTAAGTTTATATGGAGTAAAGTGGGGGTTTATACAGTGGGGCCCAATCGCATCGGAACTTTGATGCGGGGCTTTTCAATCTACCCATTTTACATTAAAAAACATAACTCTAGCAGGTTTAGACAAAAACTTAGAAAAAGTGGGTTTTTGGATTTACAAAGAAAATCTTCACTAGGGATGAGTTTATATAATGCTTTAGTTCCCGATTGTGGGCCCTCTGGGTTATATGAAGCAGTAAAGGCTTAGGTTTTATAATCGAAGGGTTAATCACAAACGGAGGTCTTACCATAAGAAATGGACTTGTGTGCTCCAATTTTTCCGATGCGATAAGTGCCAAAGGGTCTAGCACTTGGTTCTATTGTTGGGGCATATGTGGGGAAGTGGTTTGGGACTTAGCCCAAGGTTTTTTAAGCCTGTAGCTAAAAAAATTATTTTTATGAAATTTTTCACAGTTTTTGATGGATTTAGGGGTTTAGGTAAAGTCTAAAAATGAGTTTTAGAATTTATAAAATGGATTTTTATGAAGGGAAGAAGGGAAATCATGAAAAATAGAGGAATTTGGTTGGGGGAAAAAAGGGGATAAAAATGAAGGTTAGTTTTTGAGTGGAGGAGGTGGAAAAGGGATTTTGCTGCAGTCTTTTTCGTTATGAAAATAGCAGGTTTTCAGATTTTAAAAGGGAAACAACAGTGACGATTAAAGAAAGGATAAAATATCTTCAGAAGACTTTAAGCACCAAACATTTCGGCAATAAAATTGTTTCTTGAAGGCTATCCAAAATAATTTAGCCACAAATTGATATGACAAAGTTTTATATGTGGCTAACATGATGGAGGTATGTGGAGGTAGAAAAATACTTTGTTGCTTTGCTTGGGAGAGCAAGGGAAGATTTTCTCTCACCCTTTGTATGATGTTGCAGGAGGAGGAGATGGCATTATATCCTTGATCTTTGATGATGGCTTGGGAGCACTTCCAACTTGGGAGGTATTCCACATTTGTTTCAGCATTATTAGAGGAGTCTTTGACAAGGAGCATGTGAAAGAATACAACTTTGTATTGACGGGAGCTTATTTTCATGAGCTCACAGCGCTATCACTTTGGAGCAGAGCCTTATGGATGAAGTGTGCTAATCGGAAATATGGTGAATCCATAACCCACAGGTCCTAGGATCACTTCATATTTGTTTCACTTGATGAAAAAAGAGGAGGTAATGATGATAGAGACATCTATCACTATGGCATATTCTTCTTGACTTGGGTTTCCAAGCATAAGGAGGATTATCTTCTTGCAGCACATGGTTCATTCTTCTTCATAGCATGCCAAAAAACTATGGAGGACTCATGTATGGACCCATGTACCATCTTACTTCCAGCATATGGTGAGAATTTTGTTTATACATTCACTGATTTTCACACTCTTACCATTCTTATGCAGTGCATTGCTTCACAAGAGAGCAAGCTTATCACATTGCTCCATGAGTTGTATTAGGCCAATCTAGATGATGGAGGCAACCATCTCTTTTTTTGCCTTGGGAAAATGTTTTATTATCACATGTATGTTCATTTGGTACACTATATCATGTATCATATAAGGACATGCATGATTAACCATGTAAAAAGAAACATTTTTCCATGTACTTTTATCAAGCAGCAACTTGTAAAACTGCGCTATCACTACTCGGAAAGCTGTTGGTACCTTCTTACATCACTTGTAACCTTCAGAATTTTCTTCATTTTTCTGCTGATCATGTTTTCATTTGCTGATATAGATCATATTTTTATGGGAGGCATGATTATGAGGGAGACACATGAGTTGGATGTGTCCTTCTATGGGAATAATTCTTACAATTTCTGCACTAAATGTTCTAATGGGAACATGGGAGGAGTTATGGCCACCACTACTACATGTGTGCTCTATTTTGAGGTGGACCATGAACTTGATAATCATCCATTGTACATCCATGGGAAAGTTTTTGGTCTTGTATTATTGCTATATTCAGCCATTTACTATTTCTTAGTAGATGTGATGGATTTTGTATGTCACTTACCATGTACCTTTCTGAGATTGCAGTGGATGAAACTGCGTTGTATCCTTGTGAGACATTGTTTGTATCATGCATCATCATATAAAACCTTCAGAAAAATTCTCATTAGGATACTCTATGATGATCTTGTCCTATTCATCCTGGATGGAACATCTTGGGCTAGCTTGTTCTTCATTGTTGGAGGAGCATTCTTTGTAGAATTGTTCTTCATTTTGTGATTTGAAGGCAATAATTTTGAAGCCCAGGATCATCAAAAACTCTACACTTATCATAAGTAGAGAGAAATATAGCATGGGGTGAGCTATGATGTTTTCCAAGTTCAAATTTTCAGCCCACCATCATTTCCGGAGCTCGAGGTGGAAGGAGATTTTCAGGAGTTGCCTTGTTGGGAGGTGGCCCATTTTGTTTGGATGATTGCTTGGGGATGGATGATCCACATGGGGGAGATTTTACTCACTAAATTTCAGACTCCATGCCTTGAGTGGAGACTTTCAAGTTCTAAACTTGCAGTTGCTTGAGGACAAGCAACATTTGGGAGGGGAGGACTGTAATGTTCCTAATTTTTCTTCAATAAATTAGAACATTAATTTTTGCCTAAATTCATTTAGGAGATGAATAATTGGGTAAGGAGGCCCAATGATAATGAAAAATAGATAAAATCCATCTAGTATGGAAAGGGATCAGCCATGGAACCAAATTTCACACCCTCATGTGTGAAAGGAGACATTTGCAAAGAGGTTTAAACAAGTCAACCAACGCAGGGTATGAGGTGTAATGAAATACATGGGACATCGCAGAGATAGAGGAGGGAATATTACCTTATGGAGGAAACCATAATTTATGGGGCCCATGGAGAGAGAGCCTTCAATTGCTATATATGGAGGGGGGGAGAGCCATTGTTATTCATGCATATGTTTATGATTTCATGTCTATTCAGACATTGTGCATTCTTTGTTGTTTAGCAAGAATTTCCGGGAAACTCCTGTTTAGGATTTCCTCACCTTCTTGAGAAGCCTCTTGAAGGTTGGTTCATCATTCTCCACATATCTTTGCTGAAGTCCAAAGCATCCTCCTCTAAGACAGTTTTATTTCTACAGCAGCATAACTCTGTGTTGTAGGGTGTTGCAGTGGAGGACCACAACACCACTTCCAGAGCTGATTTTCAGAGGAGGGGGTATCCATTTCTTTGGGAAGCTAGTGGGGGAGGTTTCAGCACTTATTTAAGATCTTGTAATTAGGCCAAATCATATCCTTTCCCCTACAGCGCAGTTCTCTCCAGTAACTGCATTATTTTCAGAGTGCATTTGCTGCAGGGTTTTGCATATTGATTGGAGGGTGAGATCTCAAGTGTAAGGATCAGCCTTCCACTTAGGAGATCCATTAGAGAGTGTTTAATTCAGATATTTCATCTTATTCAGCCTTCTCTATGTATTTATAGTTTCTGAGTTGTAGCTGCTTCCCAGCAACTCCAACATTTTTGCCAATTTGTATATTTCAGCCAATCCCTTGGAGGATTGATGTATTATTGTTTCTAAGGGTTAGATATTTTCTCCCCTATTGTATTTGAGCCATATATTGTCATATTCATGTATTGACATCATTTTTCAGTATTATTCTATCATAGAATGCATCCTGATAGCCTGGATTTATGCGGAAATAGCAGTGTTCTTTCATTTCTATGTACATGTATTGTTGAGGCTTGCATTGCCTTTCTTGAGAGGTTGTTTCCTCAAGAACTTGTCTTATCTTTGCTGCTATACATTATTCATTGGCTATACATATCTTCTTGTCTTACATCTCATAAAATAATGATGTTGATCTATTATATGTTCATACATTTCTGCAACCCCATTCCTTGGGAAATTTCTATTGAAGGAATATTATAAGAAGCTCTATAGACAGAGTCTGGAAAAGGCTAAATAGCCTCTGGATCTCACACTTCCTTGAGAAGGTGGCACATTCGGTAAATGCCCATTTAGTCAATCTCTGGAATAGTTTACTGATTTTGATATTTCAGAAAGAGGAAAATTACAAACTCCCAGGGGGTTGTTCCCTAGAGTCGTAAGCTAGCCTTGTCAAGATAGTGGTTCAGGCCCAAACAACAACTTTTTCACCTCTAGCTCCAGGGTTTGTGCCACATTTTCAGCCCCTGAGCCTAGGTCACTGACCATAAGTTCATGTAACTTCGAGAGAGGGAAAATAATAATAAATAAAACATATGGAAGCAATCACATCAACTGAAACTCATCTGACCCCACCCAAACATGAAAGGAATTTTATAAATCATGTCACAAACATAGCATATATAGGTAGAAACAACAGATTTAAAAAAATGGTTTTTTTCCTTATCTAAGAATGGCTAAGAATAATTTATCCCCTACATCATAATAGATCATACAATCAATTTTACCATATATACATGGGATATTTATTTACTGGAAAAAACATGAATAGAGATGTACACCATCACTGATCGAATACATGCTCATCACCAGCATATTAATAACATAAATACAATGGATACAACAGCAATAAAATACATACATAAACTAATATATTTTAATAGCAAATACTGGAGAAAAATTTCTTCATTACAGAATGTAAAAACCAATCGGAGATGGGACATCCACATTACACTTGACCATAGATTGGTTGAGCCAAGTCTTACTTTCACCAATCTCCCTCATGCCATATTCGAAGCATGAATGTGGGACTTAATCAAACACGTCAATCACAATCTATCTGGGGCTTCCATAGGCAAAACCAAAACAGTTCTCAACCACTGATTCCACCTCACGGTTAGACATCACAACCATCATATATTGATCTCTATCTGAGTTGATCCAGGGCTTCAAAGTGTTTATTCCAACGAGTGATTATAGGGCCAGTAACTCAACCCCAACTGTTAGAGCGCTTTTAGAGAATTTATCCAACCAAAACTTCCAAGACTAGTAACTCAACCCACCTAGGGCTTCCAGAGCATTTTTAGAACCAAGGCTTCTAGGAATAGTAACTCAACCCATAGTTTTCTACTAGGCTTCCAGAGAATTTTCCAACCAATGATTCTAGGAACTAATAACTCAACCCAACAACTAAAGAACTCATGAGAACCAACTAGAAAAAAAATCAATGGAAATAAACCCACAATATCATAGTTTTCTAATAAATTAAAGGCTAATAAATCCACATCCATACACCATGCATACAAAAAATAATGAGGAAAAAATACATGCAAATCTGTACCTATAATCAAATCCTACTATAGTTTTTGATCCCAATGTTGACCCATGCTTTCCTACTATTCCTTTACCTTCCTGCTCCAAATCACCAACTACCCACACTCTCCAAGAGTGCTCCAAGAAAACTCCAAGTATCCAAGAGTATGAGAGAGAGAGAGAGAGAAATGAGAGAGCTCCAAAAATGCACTAACCAAAGGTACCAACTGATCCGTAGAATCATTTTTATACAACATGCCTCTATTTTCTTCTTTTTCCATTATTTTCCTTCAATTTCCTCCTCAGATGTCACTTGTAACCTTTCATCTCCCTTTTCTCCTAATTTGCATTATTTTCATAAATAGATATGCCCAAAAATACTTTTTCCTATTTAATGTCTTAGCCATGGTGTCGGCTTGAGGGGTCCTGATCTAGGTTTAGAGTTATCATGGAACAAACAAAACCCTCCAAATACTGGCCCTTTCGGAAATGACCTACATGCGTAGATCAAACTCTCACCTGAAGTAGTATCCGGGGGGTGTGATGGAACCAGGTTTCCTCACCCTGAGGACTTTTTTGATGTAGTGGCCCTAAAAAGACTTATAACAAATAATATGTAGTATACCTAGGGGGGATAATATAGGGTACAGAGGGAGGTACCCAAGAGAATAATATGATGTAATAATATAGAATGATAAATAAATGGGCCATAGTTAATAAATAAAGTGGTTAACCCACATTATGTAAGGGACCACATGTAGCTAGGGAATAAAGTGATAAGCCCATTGTATTGGATGTATGGTATTGAGAGACCCATGGTAACTACCCATGGTATTGCATGTATGAAACCTATATAGAGGGTAGAGACTCTCCATTGAGAGATGTCAAGGATTATTGTATTGGAAAGAACATAGCTTATGGAGTGATCTCCTTCCTTAAAGAGTATCTAGCCTCTATATAGGTTTCATACATGCAATACCATGGGTAGTTACCATGGGTCTCTCAATAACATACATCCAATACAATGGGCTTATCACTTTATTCCCTAGCTACATGTGGTCCCTTAAATAATGTGGGTTAACCACTTTATTTATTAAGTATGGCCCATTTATTTATCATTATTATATTATTACATAATATTATTTCGTTGGGTACCTCCCTCTATACCCTATATTATCGCCCCTAGGTATACTACATAATATAATAGATGCCCGCATCAATGAATAAATAGATTGAACCCTTCCATAGTTTATCAAAAAATAATTCAAAATATATATTTGCGCATAGTGATCAAGTATACTTCAATCAGATCTATTCATCAAACATCAACTAATTCGCATACATAAGCAATTAACCAATAACATAAGTAAATATGCAACATTTAATACATTCATATATTAAAACAAATAACATATAATAAACACAAAAAATCTTATAAAATTACAGGTTCAGAAAAACAGTCTAATTTATTAAGAGATCTATGAATTCCAGTACATTCAATCCTTCTACGCACACAACTAGCAAAGTTCACTCACATCGAGGACTCAGGTCTCTGTGCACATAGCTAGTAGAAGCCTTTTTACCCAAAAACCCAGACTTCAATCAAGATTTAACAAATATTCATATCCAATCAATTCCTTGATTCTACTCGACTCGATACTTACATATTTATACTATCTAGATGCACACATACCATGGTATCAAACCATGGTTTGAGACTCGTGGTTTTCCCTTTAAACCCATTACAATGACTAAGGGATTTTGACCTACCCCAAAGCCTCTTTGACTCTTTCACGTAGTGCACACAAAAAAAATTATACAAAACTTAACCCAAAAACGTACCCCAGGGGACCTTGCTCCAACAGCCCCCTAACACAAACTCATAACTCGTCCTGAATCACTACAGGGTGGTCTCATTCATCTTTGCTTTTAGTTCTTTGACAAAGCTCTAAAGTAGAAAGATGACTTCGATGCTCTGCATGGCATCAACCTATGCTTCATCAAATAACTTTGTTTTTATCAGCCCCTTAGCTGCCAAATTAAATCTTCACTGTATTTGCAGGAGGCTTTTGAGGGCACCATCAAGAGTCTGAGACAATTGCAGGGCTTCCTCAGCCCAAGGTTGCATGCGTGTTTCCAAAAGTTGCTATTGACCGCATAGGTCTTCAATTTATGTCTTAATATCCTTGTCTTCATGCAATCTAGCAATTCTCTATGCTATTATTAAAGTGGGCACTTCCATCTCAATCTCTCTGAACTATTGTTCCTTTATGTTCAACTCATTTCTTAGCTTCTGCACCATTGGGTCATTTTGAACAGATGTCGAAATGCCCATGGCATCATCTTATAATCTTCCACATTATTCGACTACGGCTGCTACATTGTTTGTACTTTCCTTTACCTCTGCGGCGCACTGCACTATGACCTCCGGTGGTGTCTCAGGCTAGAGCTTCATCTATAGCTCAACAATTTATTACTTAAATTTTTCCTGGACTGTTCAAATTTTTGTGCGTGATGCCTTGAGCACAGCAGCCAAGCCCTCCAAATTCATTTTCAGCATGACTAATGTAGGGACAGTGACCTCTAGTAGGTCATCGCATACTTGGTCGACCATAACCTCCAATGCAGTGTGTCAATCCTCAGCTACATGGCACGCTTCTTCTGCTATCTACAAATTCTTTTGTAGCACCACAGCTTGTTGTTGAGATTCATTAATGGCATGGAAGGCACAGGCCTCCCGATACTATAGCTCAACCATGATCATGATGTGGATCACATGGAGCTTTCTCGCTGGTAGTGCCGCAATATCGATGCTAATTTCTTCGTAGGCTCTCAAGGACGTGCACAAAGTAGGTGGCTCCAATATAATGGTAAATACATGGGATTTGAATCAGGCAACTATCCTTGGAAGATGGCAGCACTATGCTGATGGGCAATGCGCTGGAATTTTTCACACTCACTTGAAGTTGGCTCGCTTGCACTTTAAGTTCCTGAATACCTGACTAGACTCCCTCGAGCACAAATTTTTACTATGCTTCCATATCTGTCCACATATACTGGGTGGCTAGCTTGACTATATTTTCAATCTCGGTGAAGCCATCCTCCATGAGGGTGAGGTCCTCTATTCCTGCTAATTTGGACCCCTTTCTCTTCTTATGCGGACCTCTTGCAGCTTAAGAACCATGCTTAGTGCCCTTGGCAGTCTCCATCTCTGGTCCCTTAGCGCCTTCACCATCTGTAATATTCCTACTTTAGCAAGCAGCTAAGGGTGATATTAATTTTTGATTTTTACACTTAGTAGATGAATAAATGGGGGAGGAGACCCATACTTAACTAAAATCAACATAAAAACCCTCTTGGTGTGAAAAGCGGCCATTATAGTAGCTGGATTTCACACTCTCGTGTGTGAACAAGGATAAATGCATGAGGACAAGGTCAAGTTTGACCAAGTCAACAAAGCAGGTATGAGAGGAGTAGATCATCCATAGAGACAACACAATGCAAGTGGGAGGAAGATTCCTTGGTGAAGGAAACCGTAATGAGTGGGGCCCAAGGAAAGGAGGCTCACACATGCTAAAAAGGAGGGCAAGGCATCCATAACAAGTTTATGCTTATGATTTGATTTTGTTCTGGAAGACTCTTTTGCTTTCTGTAATTGTTTAGTTGAGATTGTTGTGCTGCTTAGCACAAGGATTTATTGTTTAGGAATCCTTCTCCTTTCTTCAGAGCCCTCTTGAAGGAGTGTACTTATTTGCCTCACATCCAAGATTGAGGCCAAGCATCCTCCTTCAGCTACAACATTATTTCTATAGTTGTATAATGTTGTGTTGCAGGGTGTTGCAGTGAGGGTTCACAACACCACTTCCAACACTTGTTTTTCAGACGAGGAGGCTCTCTTTCCTTTGAGAGATCAGTGAGGAAGCATTATGAAGCAGTATTTCACATCTTGGAGCTTGGAAAAAGTACTCCCAACATATTCAGCATAGGCCTTTGCAGTAACTACATCCTTTTTTTGCAGTGTTGCAGTGTGAGGGTCAATCGCCTCAACCTTGAGCTTGTTTCGCAAGGAAAGGGCCAGCCCTTCTCCTGGAAACCTTGTAAGAAGGATTCTATTTAATTTTCTATATTTTTCAGCTTTATGTATTCATATCTTTATCTAGACTATGTTTTCCAAATCTAGATCTGCAGATTTGACATTTTTAACATGTACCTTCATGAAACCCATGCCAGGTCATTTCTATAATGTGTAAAAGATGTGTTTTCTCCATTTTTCTCCATGATTTGATGTAATAAACTCAATATATGTTATTTAAATCATATTTCATCATAAACCCTCATAAAATAACACTATAAATGCTTTAGTAAATTCTGCACAAGCTAAGTCATAGGATTTGGGCCTTTTTAAGCCATATCGGGACTGGGAGATCTGTTTAACTTAGCTAGAGTGATTTGTTTTTGCTCTCATTTAGTATTTAAGTCCCATATGACATAATGTAAGGTATCCCACCGTTATTTTCCTTTTTTATTCCGAAAATAGCTGGGAATAACATTTTTGGGGCTTATTTTGTTTCTTTTCCCCAAATTTTTTATCATAAAAGGAATTATAAGTTGCTATTGTAACTTTAATTGATGGATATGTATTTTTAACACATAACATGAACTATATCCAACTTTGGAACATCTTAAGTTGTTCTTATTGTTGTATAAATTTCTTATTTTGGGATATTACAGTGGTATCAAAGCATGATCTTTGGCTCAGCCTATGAGTTCCAGCTATCAGAAGGAGAAAGATCAGATTGATTAAGATAATGAGCTTGATATAATCACTTTTTATATCCAAGAATAAACTTCCCAAGGATTTTAAGCAGATGAAGAGTTGCAGTGAAACTCCTAGAGGGTTTCAAGAAGAGGAAGAGCCATGCACTTCCTATTTTCAAAGAGGAGAAGAAAAGATACATAAAGGACACTTGGAATCTGAAATTATAATTGGATACCTTGCTGAGACTCTAGATTTACCATATTTCATTCAGCTGGAAGAAGAAAGGAGACTGTACAGCCATGGAATGATGAGAGGCAATAGATTCTTGTTGTCCACTTTTGATGGATCACTCACATGTGTAGCACAGGCTTGGGTGATGAAACTAGAGGCTTTCTTCCTATGAAATCTAGTGGTAGAGAGAGAGGTTGTAGAAATTTCAGCGCTGCACCTTGACATTGAAGCAAACACTAGGTGGTTTAGCCATTTGAGCCATGCAAGAGTGTCTACTCTTGCTGAGTTTTCTCAAAAGCTGATCAGGAGATTTGGGGAAGGAATATCAGAAAGAGAGAGACCCTCAACACCACTTGAGTAAGCATGTACCAGCACTGTCACAACCTTGAAGAAGCAGCCTTCATTTTCATAATTGAAGGGAGCCAACATAGTTGAGGAAGAAGCTCTTACTTCCATATTTCACCAAGGTATGATTAAGTTTCCATCTCCTATCATTTTAGAAAATATTATGGAGGGATCTACATTATTGTATACTGTTGATTTAAAGCAACAAAGTTGCACTGTGCTGTATAAGAGAAATGATGAAGAAAGGAGGACCCATTCTTTGTGGGCGCATTCAAATGGTAGCTTCATTCATGAAGCAATGGATGAAGGAGAGATAGATGGTAGACATCTCGAAGTGAGAAACACCTTCTCCTTTCTAGATGAAACTTTCTCGATGAGCACTCCCTAGCTCAAAGAGAAACTTCTACCTATAGCAGATCTAGAACCTTATTGGTTTTGGAAGGCCCTTGACGAAGAGAAGGTCTCATGGAGAGATCTCGTTGGAGGTGCACTTCAACACATCTTGGAGTGCAAGGTTCTTCAATAGTTTGAGGAGGTGTTTTCCTCATCACAATTGGATCTTTGTGGATACAAGGGGAACACCGATTAGAGGTCTTCTCTAGAAGATCTCCAACGAGTTGCATTTCAACATCCCATGAAATGAAATGGGAAAAATCTAATTTGGGAGGATGGTAGTCTTCCTTCGGAGAGTGCTAAGGGAGAACATGATGGGAGGCACCTACATGTGGATATGTGGGTATGGATGGAGAGCAAGAAGCTAGAAAGCTACTTGCAAATCTATGATACTGGGCAGCAAGAGGCTTGGCTGTGTTGGCTACTCTTGAAAGAGTTTGGCCATAATGCTCTTTCTAAGGGTGTGTGGCAAGATACTTGCATCATTAAGAAACAAGGAGTATGGATGAATGGTGTTTATGTGACATTCATATCATTCATTATGTTTGCATCACATGATTTTTATGATGGAGGTATGAGGAGGAAGAAAAAACTTTTGTTTCTTAGGCTGTGTTGGAGAGAGCAAGGGAATATTTTCTCTCACGTGTTGCATGATGTTGCAGGAGTAGGAGATGGCACTATCATGGTGCAAAGGGGCTACTCCATGGCCTTATATGTTCAAGAGGTAATTCCACCTTGGGAGGAACTTCTTATGTGTAGCAGCATTATGGGAGATGCCTTTGACATTGTGCATGCCAAAGAATGGAGTTATGAGTTGGCAAGAGCCTCTTTTCATGGGCCAATAGTGTTGTCACCTTGAAGGTTGGACTTATTGATGGAGTGTCCCCAGGATCAATTCACATTTGATGCACTTGGTAAATAAGGAGGAGGTGAGAAATTTGTTTTTGCATTTATTGATTGTATAATACAATATTTGCATACTCTTACCATTTCTATGCAGTGCATTGCTCCACAAGAGGGCAAGATTTTCATTTGGCTTCATGGTCAATTTTGGGCCAATCTATATCATGGAGACAACCATATCTTATATGACCTTGGGAAAGTATGTTTTGCTTACATATATGATCAGCTATTTTACCTAACCAGTTACTATTCATTAGCATACTTGATGACAAACATAACTATCCATGTATTAAAAAACAACTTTCCATACTATTTTCTGAAGAAGCAGTTTGGGAAACTATGTTATAACTGCATGGGGAACTATTGGTACTTCCTTGCACCACATGAAACCTTCAGTGTTTCCCTAATTTTTATTTTTATCATGATCTCTTTTGATGATATTTTTCTTATCTCTATTGAGAGCATGATGGGGAGAGAGACACATGGGATGGACGTGTCCTTTGGGGAAGAGGATTCCCACACTTTTTTCATTGCATGTTCTAATGGGAGCATGAGAGGAGATATGGCCACCATAGCCAAACACTTCTTCCTTTTTGTTGAGGTGGGCCATGTGATTTATTGGATACCATATGATGATCATGTCCTATTCATCATATATGAGATGTTTTGTGCCAGCTTGATCTACAACGTTGGAGAAGAGATCCTTGGAGGATTAATATTTTATCTTGCCACTTGAGGGTAAAATTATTGCAGCCCAATATCAGAACATACTCTACACTTATCGTGAGTGGAGAGGAGGATAGTGTGGGGTAGGCTACTTTGTCTACCATGTTCATATTTTCAGTCCACCTACTTTGTAGGAGCCAAAGGTGGAGGAAGATTTTCAGGAGTTGCCTAGCTGGGAGGTGACTCATCTTGTATGGATGATAGCTTGGGGGTGGAGTTTTTACATGGGAATGATAGTTCCCAAACACGTTTCAGACTTGATGCCTTGGGAGGAAGCTTTTCAATTCGATCCTTACAGTTTCTTGAGGACAAGAAACATTTGAGAGGGGAGGAATGTAATATTCCTACTTTAGCAAGCAGCTAAGGGGAATATTAATTTTTGATTTTTACACTTAGTAGATGAATAAATGGGGGAGGAGACCCATATTTAACTAAAATAAGCATAAAAAACATCTTGGTGTGAAAGGGGACCATTATAGCATCTGGATTTCGCACTCTCATGTGTGAACAGGGATAATTGCATGAGGACAAGGTCAAGTTTGACCATGTCAACAACATAGGTATGAGAGGAGGAAATAACATATATGGAGTGTGAACAATATATTTATTATACAGGGATTGACAGTAGGGGCTTTTACTGGTTATTTCACCTTTACTAGAAAGGATGAAACCAAAAGCTTCTGGCCCTCTTACTGGCTCTGCCTAAAGAAATATAATGTAAACACTAAATAGATTTGGCCAATGAAATTATTTGTTTATGTATGCAAAGTATTCATTAACCAAAATTTTATATGTTAATAAGAAAGTTCAAGTATTCTAAAATGGAAGTAATGTGGTTTGAAGTGAAACTAATGAGTTGTGATCACTGTATAAGTCTGATTGGGAAAAGTGGACTTATGAAAAGTTACTGTTTAATGTAGTAAAATCTGAAATATAACAGCAAAAATTCATAACATAACAGTAAGAATTTGTTTAAGTAGTTCACCCCTCTTTTGGGCTACCTCTGCTGGGTCCAAAGGCCTCCAAATAGGCTTTTCTCTCTTTCATTAATGCTCAAATTAAAAATTACACTATGTAGAAAGCTTCAAAAGGAACAATTAGCTGCAAATTTAGAAACAGAGGACTGAAATCAGTATAAATCGACTATTCATTCACCTCCAATGGATGAGTATAGTCCAACACAGCTGATCTTTCACCAAGCCCTAGTGGCTCCACAACCAAAATCACTAATAGAGCACCCTGATGGATCTACAACCTATCCCAACAGCTCTAGAATGCTTCAATACCCCAAAATCAAAAAACAATTCGTCCCAAATGGACTTCCCTAGCCAAAGTTATGGCTAACTGAATTTTTTCCTAGTTAGGGCTAGAAAAGCTCCACCAAAAGTGGTCGAACTCCAGATAAGCCCAAAAATTTAGGGGCGAGCGTCTAAATAAGTGGAATCCGCCATTAATTCCGCCAGTTAGAGGGGGCTTAAGTTAAGGGCCTTACCGCGAAACCTATGGCCTATCACTTGAGTTAATGGCAGGTTTCTTAATGTTTAACCATATAATATAACCATATTATATAACTCCCCGCACCTTTCGTCAGTCCACGTGACCGAACGTTCAAACTATTATCCAAATGTTTGACGCGCCATTTGTTTGAAGCCCAAGGTTCCGAGCGGAGGTCACGTCATGTAGGGGGCTGGTCCTTGGGGGCTGGCCCCCTTTCGGGCCCCACCCAAGCCAACATCAAAGCTTAAATATGTATTAGTTGCCATGTTTAAATAAGAACCAAACCATGGCCCAATGGTTAGGCCGCTCGGTTGTTACTGTGCCCACCCGGGTTCAAATCCTGCCGTGTGCACATAAAATTTTGAAACGCCTTTTTGTTCCACTTTGGGGCCACGTGGCAGCCTCTGGGCTGGCCACGTGGTGCTCTGTGATTGGCCACCTACGAAATATTCCACAGAATATTCTATGGAATATTCCATGGAATATTCCCAAAATTTTCCGTGGAATATTCTTTTTTTAATAAAAATATTTTGTAAAGTCAATTTTGGCCAATTTTTTACTAAAATTGAGAAAATTCAAAGCTGAATAAATTTCTTATACGACGTTAGTTTTCAGTGCCATTCACATTTACAGGATCGTTTTTCCGATCTCTTTCTAGTCGATCTGGTTTGGACCACTTCTGAGCAACTTCAATTTTGAGCATTTTTCTGCAAGAGACTTGATCTCCTGATCACACCTCCCAAATGGGAATCTTTTGGACCCCAAAAGCTCTTTTATTACTAGAAATGATAATTTGGAGACTGATTCTCCACTCTTCCACCCTTGAATAGCTAAAATCTACCTGATTTCATCAAATGGAGCTTTTGAGAAAATGATAATCTGTCTCTGGAATCAACTGATCGACCATTGCTATGATTGACGGAGTCATGATGAAAATTTTTAAAATTTGCAGAACAGCAATTGTAATCTATAGAAAACAAAATTTTTCTACACTAATAAAACTTCCTAGAAGACTTAAAATAACTTTCACCTTGCAAACTGTTCCCATGGCGAATTCTACCATTCTAAAACCAACTTTTTCGCATGCTGAATGGTGTGTCCTCCTTGCTTGCACTGCTTTTCTTTGACACTTCATTCACTGCATTGGCTGACCCAAAAGGTAATTTTTGCAACATAACATCATCTTCTTTCAAAGAAAAACTATTATCAAACTAAGACATGTTATTAGTAACATCATAAAAAGGCGAATGCTCAAAATCTAGTCATTTCAACATTAACAAAGTTAGCCTTTGACTTGCATTAACCAGTCTTTTCAATTGACTTGCATGGAGTAAAGAAGATTCCAGCTTATTTTTGTGAGCTCTCACAATGTACTCTTTACCATATTTGAACAAGTGATACTTTTTTTCATGGCGATGAAAGATAGCCTTCTTGTCAAATAAGTAAGGACTTCCCAAAACAATACTTGAGATATCAAGTGGCACCACATCAAGTTCCACTATGTCAATAAAGTGTGTAGTTATTGCAAAGCGCAATATGCACTTCCTTGAGACTTGCAAATTGGCATCCTTGAATATCCATTCAAGTGGATAAGGCTTCGGATGTGGAATGGTCTCAAGTTTAAGCTATTTGAGCAAGTCTTCAGATATGAGATTCGCTTGTGACCCACTATCAAACAGTGTGTCAATTTTTCTATGTTTTGAAATTACCCTCACATGGAAGAGCTCTATCCTTCTCTTTTCTTCATGAGTATCTTTGTGACAATTGAAAGAGCTAGAACTGGGAATTGTGTCTTGCACCACTTCTTTCCCCTTAATGTTCTTTAAAACCATGGCTATGCTTTTTGTCTCATCTCCTGAGTCCGACCCTAAGTCTTGCTCAACTGTTGCTATAGTTTTTTCCTTTTCTTTGGTCTTGTTTTTGTTCTTGTACTTTTCTGGTTTCAGTTCAGGATGAAGCTTCCAACAATGATCTTCATCATGACTTGTCTTTGAACAGTTCTTGCAAGAGAACTTTCCTTTTTCTTTTCTTGAATTTGCAACTCTCTTCTTTCCTTTGTTTTTTAAATTACTATCCTCATCAAAAGTATTCTTTCCACTAGCTTCTAAATGTGTAGCCTGCACACAGAATTCATCTAAGCTGGTAGGATTGAACATTAGGATAGTATGTTGAAGGTAATTGTGCAAACCTCCTATGTATTTCAACAAGGTGTCTTGAATTTGTAAGTCTACTCCAAGTAGAAGTGCTCTCCTTCTAAACTCTTGGGTATAATATTGCACATTTTGACCCTTAAGTTGCCTAAAATTTTTCCAATTCATGATTTCCTTCTGAATATGAGAAAGAGGATAAAATTGTTTCTTAATAGCAGTAATAAAATCATTCCAAGTTAGAGTTATCTTACCATGCTTTTTAATTTCCTCCCTGGTCTTGGCTTCCCACCAAACCAAAGCTGCTCCATCCATTCTCAAAGAGGCTAATTAGATTTTTGTGTCATCATCATGCAAATTCTGAATTCTTAGATAGACTTCCAGCTGTCTGATCCAGTTATCCAATTTTTCTGCATTCACATCACCATTAAACATCGGCAACTCAAACTTTACATCAAGCTTTAACAAAGGGTTTTTAAGAGATGTTTTCGTTTTGTGTGACTAATTAATAGAATTTGAAGAGGATGAAGATGGAGATGGTGGATCACCATTTCCTCCATTCCCTTTCTTAGACTCATCTTTTTCTTTCTTTCCTCCTGAATAATCTCCTTCTTCTTTTTGGTTTCTAGACCCTTCTCCAGCAATCCTATCATTTCTCTCCTGGTATAGGATCCTAACCATCTCAGTCATGTCCAAGAAAGCTTTTCTAAAGACTCTTTCTTCTTCCTTGGAATCCATTTCCTCATGTACTTCTCCTTCTCTGGAAGACATATTTGTGGCTGATTCTAAGGCTAATGAGGATGAAATGGAAGGTGGAGATAATGGCACCCTAGCCCTCCTTGGTTGAGGATTAACTTGTTCTCTAACCAATTGACCTTCCCCTCTTTTCAATTTCAGCCTAGTAAGCATCAAATTTTGCAGAATAACACAATCTTCTTGCAAAAATTTCACAAACTATTAAGCAAAACCTGGCTCTGATATGAATCTGATCTGATATTGTGTGAACAAGATATTTCTTATACAGAGATTGATAGTAGGGTATTTTACTGGTTATTTCACCTTTACTAGAAAGGATGAAACCATAAGCTTTTGGCCCTCTTACTGGCTCTGCCTAAAGAAATATAATGTAAACACTAAATATATCTGGCCAATGAAAGTGTTTGTTTATGTATGCAAAGTATTCATTATCCAAAATTTTATATGTGAATAAGCAATTTCAAGTATTCTGCAATGGAAGTAATGTGGTTTGAAGTGAAACTAATGAGTTGTGATCACTGTATAAGTCTGATTGGGAAAAGTGGACTTATGAAAAGTTACTGTTTAATGTAGTAAAATCTGAAATATAACAGCAAAAATTCATAGCATAACAGTAATCATTTTTTTAAGCAGTTCACCCCTCTTTTGGGCTACCTCTGTTGGGTCCAAAAGCCTCCAAATAGGCTTTTCTCTCTTTCATTAATGCTCAAATTAAAAATTACACTATGTAGAAAGCCTCAAAAGGAAAAATAGCTGAAAATTCAGAAACAAAGTACTGAAATCAGTATAAATCGACTATTCATTCACCTCCAATGGATGAGTATAGTCCAACACAACTGATCTTTCACCAAGCCCTGGTGGCTTCACAACCAAAATTGCTGAGAAAATCACTGATATAGCACCTTGATGGCTCTAAAACCTATCCCAACAGCTCCAGAATGCTTCAATACCCCAAAATCAAAAAAAAATTTGTCCCAAATGGACTTCCCTAGCCAAAGTTATGGCTAACTGAAGTTTTGCCCAGTTAGGGCTAGAAAAGCTCCACCAAAAGTGGTGGAACTCTAGATAAGCCCGACAATTTAGGGGTGAGTGCCTAAATAAGTGGTATCCGCCATTAATTCTGCCAGTCAGAGGGGGCTTAAGTTAAGGGCCTTACCGCGGAACCTCCGGCCTATCACTTGAGTTAATGGCGGGTTTCTTAATGTTTAACCATATAATATAACCATATTATATAACTCCCCGAACCTTCCGCTGGTCCACGTGACCGAACGTTCAAACTGTTATCGAAATGTTTGACGCGCCATTTTTTTGAAGCCTAGGGTTCTGAGTAGAGGTCACGTCATGTAGGGGGCTGGCCCCCTTTCGGGCCCTGCCCAAGCCAACATCAAAGCTTAAATATGTATTCGTTGCCATGTTTAAACAAGAACCACACCATGGCCCAATAGTTAGGCTGCTCGGTTGTTACCACGCCCACCCGGGTTCAAATCCTGCCGTGTGCACATTAAATTTTGAAATGCCTTTTCGTTCCACCTTGGGGCCACGTGGCAGCCTCTAGGCTAGCCACGTGGCGCTTTGTGATTGGCTGCCTGCAGAATATTCTGTAAAATATTCTATGGAATATTCCATGAAATATTCCCAAAATATTCTATGGAATATTCTTTTTTTAATAAAATTATTTTGTAAAGTCAATTTTAGCCACTTTTTTATTGAAATTGAGAAAATTCAAAGCTGAATAACTTTCTCATACGGTGTCGGTTTTCAGTGCCATTCATGTCCATAGGATCGTTTTTCCGAGCTCTTTCCAGTCAATCTGGTTTGGACCACTTCTGAGAAACTTCATTTTTGAGCATTTTTCTACAAGAGACTTGATCTCCTGATCACTTACCCTGCATACTGACTCTCATGACTATTGTAAAGCCTGCGACACATGCCAACGAATAGGAAATCCATCACGTAGATATGAAATTCCCCTTCAACTGCAAATGGCCCTGCAAGCATTTGAAAAATGGGCCATCAATTTTGTGGGACCTATCAACCCGCCCGAAAATATTGATAGGTGCGTGTTACATTACAACTGCCACTAACTATGTAACCAGGTGGGCCCAAGCACAATCGATGATGGATTTCACTGTAGATACTGCTGCACACTTCATCTTTGAGAAAATTTTGACCAGATTTGGATGTCCAAAAATCTTGATGAGCGATAGAGGTAAGCACTTTGTTAATGAGACAATACAGGTTGTGACAAAATAATTTTGGATCCATCATGCAAAAAACACCCCATATCATCCTTAGGCAAACAGGGTGGTTTAAGGATTCAATAAAGTCTTAGAGCATGCACTGACTAAGTTCTGTAACACCGATCACAGCAACTGGGACGTGCACATCCCATCTGTTCTTTGGGCTTACTGAGCCACCTACAAGAAGTTGACAGGGAAAACACCATTTAGGATGGTTTATGGAAAGGATGCCATTATGCCCATGGAATATAATGTTCCTAGCCTGTGCATCGTAGCCTTTACGAATATGGCAAAGCCTGATATCATGGAGGAGCATTTAGCGCAGCTTGTGGCTTTAAAAGAGGACCTTTTCATTACAAATTTCCATCAGCAGGTTTAGAAGGAACGGGATAAGGCATGGCATGATCGACATATTCATCAAAAGACCTTTGTGGAGGATGACTTAGTCCTTATTTATGATAGCGAGTTTGCAAAACACCCGGGGAAGTTCTGCCATCACTGGCTTGGGCCCTATACAGTTAAGGAAATCACGGATGGTAGAGCTATTCTGTTAGACACCCTGCACGATGATATGTTACCTAACTATATCAATGGAAGTCAGCTCAAACCATATCAGATCAAATGACTATATGGCCAGAGTAGCTGTATGAAGTGGGGCATACCCACCAAGGATGGTAAGCATGACAGGTACCATGAGACACGCAGGAAATGGCCTTAGGAATGGAAGCCTAGAAGGGTGCATCAGAGGTGCAAGAATAAACTCAGAACACAGCAGGTGCAATGGGCACACAAACATATGTTGGGCGTACAGGAGGTGTGCTGGGAGGATAGGGGTGCGCTGGGCGCACAAGAGGTGTGAAAAATAGCTATTGGAATAATAAAATTTGGTGAAAGGAAAAAGTTACTGTTGAAAGGAGTGGGTCGCCGGCATTTAATGATGAGATTTTGTGGGATTTTTTACCATTTACTTGATGGTAAGTTCTGGATAAGGTTTACCAAACCATTGGTCGATCGCCAGGGCTACAAAAGTAGGGGGATAGCTCAAAAGGGGGTTCCATATAGCTTGAACAGTTTGTGATCTATACGACTCTATGCCTTTCATATTTTGTTGATGTATGAGCATGCTTCCCCCTTGGATAGTAGCCATCCCGAGTTTTTTTTTCACACCAGAATGACGGCCAATAATCCTTCTGAGCCCTTAGAACCAGTGACCTCGGCAGAACAAGAAACCAAGGAAGTAGTGCAAATTGAGTCTGAGGCCGAAGAGGTTATCTCTACGCCGAGCCCAACCGAGAGGAAAGGAAAAGAAAAAGCTCAAGGCTCAGGAAAACCCACAAAATGGGTTGGGGTGAAGCCCCATACTTCCTTGAGAAATGTAAAATCCCCGCGAGCAATGCCCTAGGCATGTTCTTCCTGAGAAGAGGCCCATACCACTGAACCAATCAACTGGTTACCTCCCTTTTTTCAGCCTCGTAGGCCCTCAATGCACACACCGAAGAACGTAAACAGCCCGATCACTTACCTGTAGAAGCTAGTGACCCCAGGAGAGGTCCCCGTCATTGGCAAACCTTTTGGAAGGCTCCATGAGATAAAATCTGATGATCACGACTTGGCTAATTTGGAGGCCTTCCCTGAGTTGGCACCTGAATTATATCTTGATAGAATTCAGGATGATGATGGGATAAAGATTTTTCCCATGCGTTGGGTACATGGATTGGCCAGGTCTGGGCTCTTGAACCTCCTCAGGATGCAACACTTCAGCCACTACAATATCACAGATCGTCTGGCACGTCAGTTGCTCGCCATGGTTCACAATGGTTGCTTATGGATCCAGGATCGAATCCCCATCGATGCTGCACTAATTCATCGAATTAATGGTCTTCCCATTGAAAGAAGCAAACCCTCTGGAGTGCATTGGCAGGAATTATGAGGGGTAGACTACTTAATATGTGCGTAAAACCTACCATGTGGAGTGGAATATTCGAGGCTTAATAATCAAATCCATCAGTGACCAAGGTACGCATTCAGGTACCATGTTGTTGGCGTGCAAGATGATGCAAAAATTCCAGGTCACCACTATCCCTGCATATGTAATTTAGTTAGCAGGCCAATATGAGAAAGGGTTCTATTTCAACTGGGCCCAATATTTGTGTGATGAGGTTTTGGCCAATGTTGACAATCCCAGGAGTAGGGATGAGATTTTTGTTATTCCTAGTTACTACTTGTCATAGCATTGGTTACCTGGGAAGCACCGGAGGAATCAGTCCTCCCTGAGATCCCCCAAGACATGTGTGAAGGGGTTCGTTATATGAACTTATGGGACTCTAAGGATGCACAATGCATCAAAGACAACCAAGTGTTCTAGGTATTGTTTCAAAGTGGGCTCGTAGCATCTATCAACTTTCGGCCGTGTCTGTCATCAACTATATACAAAAAATGTAAAAGCATTTCTACTTTCCAGGTGACTATGCATAACATCCAAATGAAGTAGTTGATAATGTAGTTGCGCTATGGCCCCCTCACTAGAGGCTTGGCTTCCAAACAGGTGTGAAGGGCACCAAAGGAACAAGCACAATGAAAGTGGTCCCTCCGATCCTCACCAAGGATACCAGAGGACTGAGAAAGAACACAGGGAAGGGCATTGTAGCAACATCACAGAAGGGTTTGTAGCTTGGACAGAGTACAGGAAAGTGTGTTAAAGCTACATCACAAAAGGATTCGTAGCCCAGTAAGAGTACAAGGAAGGGCGCAGACACCACAGCATAGAAGGATGTGCAGTAGGACCTCAGGACCGAAGGTTAGGAGGTGGGAGGTGCTGACTCCCCTCAAGGGAAAAACTGAATGGGTGACCCTGCTAAGGGGCCACAGAAGAAGAAATGCTCCCAATGACCTGAACGCGATGAAGCAGTTACACTAACTGAAGGGGACCTCGAGAAAATCATGGATGCAGTTAGATTGGCTACAAAGGAAAAATGTTTGGCTTTGGAAGAGTAGCAGAAAGCTGCGGTTGACACGCTTTAGGCCAAACTCCGAGCCCTGCAGCTAAAGATGGACTCACTGCAAAAAAACATGATTTAGGTACGAATGGCCTCATCCACTAGCAGCGCAACATTGATTATGGTAGAAAGCCGCCTATATCCCTTGCCCGGTGTAACCCTCATAATCAGTCCACCTGACTTGGGTGTGCAGGTCCAGGTGTGTGTAGAGGTACAACTAGATTTGGCCAGGCTGCCACATGAGGTATTGCAGGTTCTCTACACCTCCTTGTTTGAGGAAATTCAACACCAGGACCATCAAGTGCACCAGTAGCTGAATGTAGCTAAGCAGAAAATTGATGAAAGGAACGCTGAATTTTCCCAGGTACAAGCTACTTGTACCCTCACCACTGCGTAGCAAACAGAGCTGGAACACTTAATTAGCAGTCTCTGCGTGGATGTTACAGAAGAAATCCCATCCATAGAGACCCCCCAGGCCAATATTTAGGGGTTGGTTGCAGCATTGAAGGTCTCCAGGATGGAGGTTCAGGTGGTCAAAACACAGATGGAACAACAGATCACAGATTTTTAGGCTAAGTTGCAGCCAAAGACACCAGCAAAGGTATGGGCCCTACGAGCTTCACTGGTTACCACAGCTACAAATGTAATTAAAGGATAGATTTATCAAGGTGCCCAATTTCTGGATATAGCCATGTAGTTATGGACCAAGGTATAGTACGACCCCATCCTACGTGAAATCAACCGAGACCTATTATAGAAAGAAGAAGTGTTTGAGCAGCTAGAAGCCACCATGCCTACTTTGATTCCTGCTGAGTGCTTGGCACGACTACAAACCCACCACGCCCTCCAGAATGATTGATGGACTCCGCAAAAAGAAGAATGATATCAGTGACCACCTGAAGCATTGGGTGGACGAAGCCCTCAAGCTCTCGCAGGATGTTGATGCTGCTGTTAAGAAGCTCAACCAGACTCTGGAAAGCGTCACCACTGCAACCGAGGGATTGACTTCATAGAAGTTAGCCCACATTGCTCAAAATGCTACGAAACAGAGTGAAGGAGTGTTATCCCTAATATTAGATATAATCAGGCTACTGCAGGCATAGGTGGAGACCCCACCATCACAGTGAATTGGGACGAGTCACAAGATTGTGTTGGGGGACTGTTGGAACAGGGTCTCCTACAACTCTAAATTTTATACAATTTTGTATATTTTTGGTATTATTTAGTCTAACGTAGGGATTTTGGGGTGGGTCAAAGCCCCGAATGCATAGTAATGGGTCAAGGGTAGACCAAGAGTCTGCAAAACATAGTTTGCATACCATTGGAAGTGTAGGCTAAATCAATATAAATAGATGAACATTTTGAGTTTAAAAAAAAAGAAAGATTAAGGTCTAATGCTAAGTGCAAATTGTTAGATCTGTTGTTGGATCGTTTTGGTAAGGACTCCTGCTAGCTGTGTGCATGGAGATCCTCAGTCTTGCAGTGTATGAACCCTGCTGGCTGTGTGCGCAGGCTGTGTCGGATTGTATTGGGTTTTGGATGCTAATATATGCGAATATGGTTAAGGTATTTCTGTGTCATCTGATCTGATATATTACTGTTGATGCGATCTGTTGGATCTATTGCAAATACTATTGTGTTTTATACTTATGCTACAAATCCGTCTATGTTATGTGTTGATGATGCGTTATGATATTGTATGATGGTCATTGTTGATATGCACATGGATGCAAAGTTATTATTTAGATATGTGCATGATATTAGATCTGTATATTGTGATTATACTGTTAACAACCCTGTGAATAGGTCTGTTTGGTGCGAGCTCGATAGGATATGAACTATTATAGGTCAATTTGGGCACCATTCCCAATGACCTGGTTAACTGGGCATCATCTCTAGGACCAATGATCAAGGGTCTATCATTCCCTATCATCTTAGTTTCTATATGCCCTAAGACAGGAAACAACATGAGTTAAGCAAAATATTTTCATCAAAGAAAGGCTTTTCCATGGTTTGAAGCTTATTATTAAACATGTGGGAGCTCACCAACATAGGCACTAAGGGGCCTAAGTGTCTTTCCTATGTAGGTAACCCCATTCAAGGCTTCCCTGCAAAGCACTTCCTGACATTAAAAGGTGCATTGGTCACATTAGGAGTGAAATTCTCATTGTTCCGGAATCTCCACTTGGCTACTGTCTTCTAGAAGGGTTCACATGTGTCAAGCTTTGGATCCAAGTGTCCATTTGACATCTACATGAATGGAAACATGTCTTTCCTATTTTTTCAATGTTATTGATTAAAAAACTACCTACAGTTCCTCTATAAATTGAACACAAATATAAGTGTTTAGGAGGAAGAATTTGAGGAGGGAAATGATGGAGAATTTTCAATAGAGAGTTTGATTTTTGGAGCTGCTGCTGGAGAGACTTATGCTATGATGAGATTTGGGAACTTTACTGGAAGGTCACAATGAATCAGTCACTAGGTTGTAACCTCTCCTTCTATCATCAATAAAGAGTACTTGTTTTTCCCTACATGCATCCATGTTTACTTTTATTTTCCATGTTGTAAAATATTGGTTGATGAATGTAGTTTATGCTTAACTGATTTGGCTAATTAACTTGAATAGATATCTATATCATTGCATCTTCTACTGTTTTAGTGTTCTTTCTTGTAGGAAGAATTCAACGATTTGAAACCGCTTGAATTTGAAGCTGTAGTGGAAGCGACAGAAAGGAGCCAATTGGAAGAAACTGAAACAAGTAAGCATCCAATCCTCTCTGTGTATCTTTTCTGAGTTAGGAAAAAAGGTAGTGCAGTCTTTCACCTATTGTTCTAGACTGGACATCGTTCTAGGGAAGCATAGTTTATCCGTAGATTGCAACTCTGGCCCAACAAACCGGTGACTCCGCTGGGGAGAACTTCTCTTGATTCTTGGTGTTTTAGTATCTGATCTACTTTCTAAGTCCACCCAGTAGCTATTTTACATAAAGATTAGACTTTTTCAGAGCTTCATTTGCAAATTTAGTGAGCCAAACAATAGCTTTTTCTTTGTTTACTGCGCTCAATGCACCCTTGTTTAGGGCGCAGTGCTTTGCAGAGCATTGTGTCCCTTGTCAGCCTATGTTGCAGAGCACTGTCTCCCTTTGGAGACTGTGTTGGCTCCTAAAAGGAAAAAATCCCCTTGAATCTGACTTTATACTTTCCTTCAGTTTTGTTTGTTGATTTGTTCTGAAAAGTTTAATGCTCTATTGACCAGTAACTCTATATATTTCTTCTCCTTTGACTGAAAATTTTTTCAATGTTGTTTTAAAAAAAAAAATCATTATCATTGACAAGTTGATTTCAAAGTAATTTTTTTTGGTCGCATTAAGAATCGTTTGCTTTCGAAATAGGAAATTGTCATAAAATCTTCATTTCCTTGATAGGAGAAATTGTTGTTGAAGTCCTCATTTTTCCTTCAAAAGAGAAATTGTTGTTTTTATTCTTCGTTACTCGAAAGTAAAAAGCATTTTGATTATTGATCTAGTGCACCTAATTTCTTTTCTGCATTCATAACATTAAGGAAACCGAAAATAAAAACTTGCATTTGCATGTAGAATTGTGTGTTTTTGCAAAAGGAACATTAGGAAATCTGCATTTATTTTGAGATTCATTGATTTGTTTTTTTCATTGATTTTTTTTCTCTCAAATTATTTTCTCTCTTCCCTTAGTAGCTAGGTATTTCATTGAAAAAGCTAAAAGTGAAAGTTTGTTTATCATTATTATCTTGCATTTTAGGTATTTCATATACATCATCATGGTGAACCTGAAAGGAAATTTTTTAAGCAAGATCAACATAAAATAAATCTCAATTTACTTAACAATGCATTGGAACATTAACGATAACATTTAGAAGGTCTAGGCTAGAGACGTGTTCTAGAGTCATAAAACATAGCAGTTGTCATTAACTTGTCTACGATACATTCCAAGTGTGATACCTCACTCCACGTATGTAAGTATATTGTAGCTCATCCACATACTCTCAGGTATATCGGGCAGTGTTACAGTACAATAAGTATAAAGGGGTGCTCTCACTGTGCGATTTCACATCAGACAGTGCTAATACGGACTTGGGCCTCCATGTACCTTCGGGTATATTTTGGAGGACAAATTTTAGGTGCTATCCATCCATAGTGAAAAGATTCAGCCGCCCTAAAATTGTGATACACTGAACACAAAATTCAGGGAGATTACTTGCCCGTAATTCTTAGTTCGCCAAGAGGTATTCTGCAGTTCACAATTTCTTGGTAAACCCTTTTGCCTAGCATTACCTTCTTTTTGTTTATTTATTTTTAGGTTAAAATGAATCAGTCATCGTGGAAGAACAAAATATTTTCCCCCGTTGTTCGTGTAGACATCACTCTACTACAACTAGTACCATCAGTACCTCTGGTGAAGCATCATTTTCCCATATACTAGAGTTGGCACAAGTTGTTTCTACAAATCCTGGTTTGTCTACTGTTTTCGGGACAGAGTCCTCATAGCTACCTGTGGTCATGATCCATCCTATCTGTGAGACCATACCTCCCAAACCCGACATTGTTCAACTGGAAGTTGATCCGGATCCCATTGTGCTCTAGGGATAGCTGTCATTGGTCAAACTGGACATCATCCCTAGGATCAATGAAATAGGGTCTATCATCTCCTTATATTTCAGTTGCTATATTCCCTAAGTGGCGAAAATCTTGATCTCGAAGTCGACCAGTCAGAAGTTGTTCCTGAATTGGTCATCCCAAAATCTATTGTAGCCATTGAGTCTCCCATATCAGCAGTGAACCACTTGAAATATAATTTGTGCCTGACGGTGAAATTCCTCCACCTGGTTTGGTTTTGATTGAAGAAATATCACAATATGAGACACCTTTAACTCCAACTCATTTTTGGTAGGATATTTACCTCTACGAGTCTTTTCCTCAATCACATTCCTCTGATTTTGTTGATCCTGTTTCACTTTCAGTTCCCGTAGATTCTATAGGGTATACACTAGGTCATTTGACCATGGTTGAGATAATATCCCAAACTAAACCATCTATTTTAGCTGCGACAACATCTGTTGTTGCTTCATATTCGATTTTTTATCCATTGAATTCACCCATGTCATCATCTAGAATCCTATCTGGTTCCTCTCCTTGGTGGCTAGTGATACCACATATGTTACCCTTATAAATTCCTAAATTCAATGAAAAACCTGGAGAAGGCTCGTTAATGCATGTTATAACTTATCATTTGTGGTATTCATCAAACCCCTTAAACCATGACTCCTTTAGATTACCTCTTTTCCAGAGCACACTCAATACTCCAAGTGCATAATGAGGATGCTTCTCTTTTCCTGTATCAACCTCGTTAAAAAATGAAACAGGTGTTGAGGATAGTTCTTTTCCTATGTCAACCTCGATAAATGAAACAGGTTCCCATGAGGATGGTTCTTTTTCTGTGTCAACCTTGTTAAAAAATGAAACAAAGTTATGAGGATAGTTATTTTTTCTTGTGTCAACCTCACTAAAAATGAAAAAATTTCCTTTGAGGAAATTTCTTTTACTCTGTCAACCTCGTTAAAAAATGAAACAGATGATAAGCATAGTTCTTTTCCTGTGTCAAGCTCGTTAAAAAATGAAACAAATCTGTAATGTTCCAAATGGGGAAGACTAAGCTCAGTAGGGAATATCTTAAGATATTCCACTATGGATTCATAGCAGTATGGAAACACACCATAAATTCTAAACCATAGATAGACTGGTAGGGATTTTACTAGTTATATCACCTCTAAAGAGAGGGTGAAAACCAGAGGCTTCTTGGCCCACTCTAGACTCTGTCTATAGAAAACTGATGAAACATAGAAAGTGTGGGAATAGCACACTCCTCTTGGATTTTTATTCCCTTGGGATCCTTATATCTATAGATATAAATAATGGATCCAAAAGAGGAGCCAAAAACCAAACAAGCAAGCAGAGGGAAATTCCACTTCCGAGAAAAACTGCAAGAGGGTCAAGGCTAATGATGTATAAGAAAAATGGTGCAAGAATAATGCTAACCAGGACTGGGCTCCCTTATTATTGGTTGTGTGGGACCTCCATTTTGAATTTAAGGAAGAAAAATTTGTTTAAGGGCCTTAAACAGATCTCCCATGAAGCTGACTAGTTAAAAATCAGCTAAAGAGAAGGGCTTATGGAATGAAGAAAAAACCACTTTAGAATTGCACAGTTTAAGCAGAGAGTCACTAGAAATAAACCATAAGATGCATATTACAGTATATCAGCAGAAAATCATACTCTTAATGGAGCTTCTCAGGAAAAAAGTAATTCTATGAAGAAATAAGAAAGAAATCTTCAGAAATAGGAGCTGCAATGTATGTAAAAAGTGCAGAAATGAATGGATATCATCCCTCTAAGTGTGCTTCAATAGTATAATGTTATAATAAATATATATATCAAATTCATGGTTGAATCATTAGATCCGTATCAGATCTAGAAAAAACTCAGCGTTCCAATCAAGATCCCCTTAGGGTTTTTACAAAATAATGCACTAGAAAGTGTAGATCTAACTTTTTGTACACAGAACTGCAGAAAGCTTCAGTAGTTTATGAAGATGAATTTGTTCATAATATAAAACAGATATGAACATGAGATATCAGCAAGCTACTTCATAAATCTTCAAGGTGAGAGGCAAGCCTGAATCACCAGAAACAAGTACAGTGAAAGATCTAAACAATAATGAAGAAGTACATAGGAAATAACGCAGTGAACAAGGATATTGCGTAGTAGCTTGAGTAGAATGTTATAGCAGATAAAATATACAGATCTGAAATCAAAATACAATAGAGGTCCTCTTCCGGGTAGTCACAAGACACCCTCCCTAAGAGGAGACTCCAAAAACAACTAGATCCTTGGAGATCTAGAACCCCAATTACTATACTTACAGCAGCAGCAAAACCCTCAGTGAGCCAACGTTGTCTATGAAATCATAGCTTGGCCTCCAACCTGATAGTGGTTCAATCTAGCACACTTCCCTCTAAGAGCTACTCAAATAAGGATGGAGGATTCCTAAACAGGAGATCCTCTTTTTATTTTGCTAAATAGAAAAGAGAAATGGAGTTGCCTTAGCAAGCTCAGAAAATGAAATATGATCAACAACCTCCTCATGAGCCTTCATCCTCCTTTTATAAGATTTAAGTCTCTTGGAAAAACCTAAACCACTTTCATATTTTGGTTCCTTTCACACTTGGAAACCCCTTCTAGAATAGTGCAGTCCATCAAGGAGGTTCAATGAACCTAGACAGTGTTGTTGACTTGGTCAAATAGGATCTCCTTTGGTGGTATTGGCCCTTTCAAACTTGCAATATTTTATTCCAATGGCCTAAATATGTCTCTTTTCACATAGGCACTGATTTATTCTTGATTTTCAAGAGGATTAGACATCCTCCTTTAAAATTTATTCATTAATCATGAAATACAAAATAAATAAGACAAAATTAATGTTCCAAATTAGCTGAAGCTAATTTAGGAACATTACAGTCTCCCCCTCCCAAATGTTGCTTGTCCTCAAGCAACTGCAAGGGTGCTGCAAAACTTCCCCTTCTTCTCTTTTGGCCTCCTCATCAAGTAGTCTCCTCCATTGCTCTAAATTTTCTGCAATATCTTTGTCCTCCCAATGGTCCCTCCTTAATATGCAAGTTTTCCTTTGATGAATAAAATCAAAGGCTCTCATATTGAAGAAATGGAAGGTTGTTGTGGAAACCTTATTTCTGATCCATGGCCTCCTCAAGATATAAGTTATGAATATCATGGGTTTTTCATGATCCATGAAAGACTCCCATCTCCATGATGTCATCAAAATGAAGTGGATCACCTCCTAGCTTGGCAATCCATAGAATATCTCCTCTCCAATACATATGAGAGGCATGTCACCAACCAACATATGGCTCAATTTGCAAAGAGACAAGTGATTTATCATATTGGCCATACAAAATCTCATGCTCCCATGGAAGCATGCAATGCAAAAATAATGGGGAACTCCTTCCCCCAAGGGCACATTCAACAAGTGTGCCTTTCCTCCAACTATGCTCCCAACAAGGATAAGGACATCTTCGGATTGTGGGATCATGATTAGAATCATGCTAGCTGCCATGTGTGATAGATGAGAAGGAAGATTTTCCCTCATGTGCAACAAGCGCAATTTTATCCTTAACTGCCATAGAATAAGATATGAAAAGTACCTCCCCCAACACTTGTTTGTTGCCTCACGTCTTTGGAATGCTTGGAGAATGTACATCATGGTTGGTATAAAAGAATCACACTGTGAGGAATATAATAGCTTTCAAAGGTTCTCCAAGGAATGGCCTGCATCAACATAGTTCATGGCCTTGGATGGCCCATGAAACCCATCATACTTAGTGCCCCATCTTGGCACCATGCCCTGCAAATGAGTGTCAGAAAAATATAAGCATATAGGAGATACATAATAATGATCAAGATGATTATCCTCTTTATATACTTGTTTTACATCAGTGGGGTAACTCATGGATGAGTTCCCTCTCACACTCAAATAATAAGGAGGTATGAATGGTGGCTCCTCCCAAGAGCTATGTTTCTCCTCCTCTACCAAGTAGTCCAAGCACACTTTCATATGAGAGTACATATCTTCTTTGAAACCTTCCCATATGAATCCACCCAAGAGAGTATGATATGCTTTGACAAAACCAGTGGGTTTGGAAAGCAGGATTTCATAGATGGGATCAAATAGTCCTTCCTTGAGTTTGGAGTCACTAGCCAAAAGAATAAGATTATAGAAATAGATAACTCCATATACCACCTTGAAACTTTCATCCTTTACTTCCCCTTCAAGAACCCCCCATGAGAAAAGGTCCTTGGAGTATTCCATCATGAGTTGGGAATCCCAACAAGGATCCAAGCTCTCCAAGAATGACAATGATGTAGAGGTCAGAAATGCAACCCCTATCTTGTCATGGCTTCCATATTTGAAATCCTTGAAATCAAGATCACATGTTGGAGCATCATAATCTTCCTTTTTCTGCCCCATTTGCAGTTGTTCTTGCACAAGATGAGATTGGAGCATATGGAAATCAACTTCCCCTCGGAAAGTCCTTGTTTTCCAAAACTCCTCCTTTTGGCCCATGTATACAAGAGGGTTAGGATCCCCTTGCCATTTTCAGAAATATCCTTTGTGACTGAAGAGATCATGGGCTGCCCCAAAGATATGGAGTTGACATGTGACCTCATACTCATGCCATCATAGATATTTGATTTCTCCTTTCTCAGCGCAGATATCTGAGTGGGAGTTTGTAATGTCCCTTTCAGGAAACTACTCATCTCTCTCCTGAATGCTTGAGAGATTCTCTGCGCTATGCTAGCTTCTCCCAAGGCTCCCTCATTAGCCAAGTATGTATATGAAGCCCATAGTTGAGAGAACACTTTAAATTTCCTCCTATCAAGAGGTGCTCCTCATAAAGTACCTCCTTGAAAAATAGTGTTAAGGCATAGAGTAGAATGTGGATGTAGGAAGACAGATTTGTCCCTACCTTCAATGCATAAGTCCTCTTGCCTTCTTGGTGCTTCCAAGCTCTGAAGTAGAGAAGGGTTCATGCTCTCCACCTTGTGATGCCCTTCCTCCTCTTATACCTCCCCTATCTCCAAGACCTCATCATTAATCAATGATAGTACATGATCCTTATGCATGAGATACTGTGGGACTCTTTGCAAGAGTGAAAGAGTCTCTTCTCTTGAAGGAACTGCTCCAACCTCTTCCTCATGAAGTGCTTGAGGTGCCTTTGTTTTGTCTACATTATCATCTCTTGCCTGCTCCTCCTCTTCAATAACTGAAATTATCCCATCATCAATGAGAGACAATAGATCTTGATCAACTATTGAAGGAGAAGCCTTCATGCTTTCCTCTTGAGATGAGGACTCTCCACCAAATGGAGATCTTGCCCTTGGAAATGCATAAATCAAGCTCACACCTTATTTTCCCCCCTCCATGAAGGAATCATTAGCGAAATGTTGAAGCTCTGATGATATGGCTGAGTTCACATATCCATGAGACGAGGATTCATAATGTTCCTCATGCACAGATCTTGTAGATCTGATTGGAAGATCTTCTTTTTGAAACTCCTTGGGAGCTTCACTACTGCTTATATTTTATTATTGCACATCCTCCTTATGGAGGCTCTTCTTAGATATAAAAATATATGAGATTAAACTCATGTTCTTCATGTTTCCCTTTCTCTTTATTTCACTAATAGCTTGATCTCACAGGCTGTGCCAGAGATCATGCTCTGATACCACTGTAATGTTCCAAATGGGGAAGACTAATCTCAATAGGGAATATCTTAAGATATTCCACTATGGATTCACAGCAGTACGGAAACACACCAGCAATTCTAAACTATAGATAGACTGGTAGGGCTTTTACTAGTTATATCACCTCTAAAGAGAGGATGAAAACTAGAGGCTTCCTGGCCAGTTCCAGTCTCTGTCTATAGAAAACTGATGAAACACAACAAATGTGGGAAGAAAAAAATCCTATTAGATTTTTATACCCTTGGGATCCTTATATATAAAGATCTAAATAATGGATCCAAAAGAGGAGCCGAAAACCAAACAAGCAAGGAGAGGGAAATTGCACTTCTGGGAAAAACTGCAAGAGGCTCAAGGGTAACGCTGTATAAGCAAGTTGGTGCAAGAATAACACTGAAAATGGCTAGGTTCCCTTAGAATAAGCTTTGTGGGACCTCCATTCTGAATTTAAGGAAAATAAATGGGTTTAAGGGCCTTAAACAGATCTCCCATGAAGCTGACTAGTTAAAAATAAATTAAAGAGAAGAGCTAATGGAATGAAGAAAAACCCACTTCAAAATTGCGTAGTTTCAGAAGAGAGTCATTGAAAATCAGACATAAGACATATATTATATTATAGCAGCAGAAAATAAGACTCTTAATGGAGCTTCTCAAGAAATAAAGTGAATTCTATGAAGAATTAAGCAAGAAATCTTCAGAAATAGGAGCTGCAATGTATGTAAAAGGTGCAGAAATGAATGGACAGCGTCCCTCTAAGTGTGCTTCAGTAGTATAATGTTAGATTAAATATATACAAAAAATTCATGGCTGAAACATCAGATCCATATCAGATCTGGAAACTACTCAGCCTTCCAATCAAGATCCCCTTAGGGTTTTTACAAAATAATGCACTAGAAAGTGTAGATCTAACTTTTTGTAAACATAATTACAGAAATCTTCAGTAATTTATGAAGATGAATTTATTAATAATATACAATATATCATAACATGAGATATCAGCAAGCTACTTCATAAATATTCAAGGTGAGAGGCAAGCCTAAATCACTAGAAACAAGTATAGTGAAAGATCTGAACAATAGTGAAGCAGTACATAGGAAATCATGCAGTGAACAAGGAGACTGAACAGTAGCTTGAGAATAATGTTATAGCAGATAAAATATATAGATCTGAAATCAAAATACCATAGAGGCCCTCTTCTGGGTGGTCACAGGACACCCTCCCTAAGAGGAGACTCCAAAAACAACTAGATCCTTGGAGATCTAGAACCCCACTTACAACAACAGCAAAACCGTCATTGAGCCAGTGCTATCTATGCAAGCATAGCTTGGCCTCCAACCTGATAGTGGTTCAATATAGAAAACTTCCCTCCAAGAGCTACTCAAAGAAGGATGGAGGATTCCTAAACAGGAGATCCTCTCTTTCTCTTGCTAAACAACAAAGAGAAATGGAGTTGCCTTAGCAAGATAAGAAACTGAAATATGATCAAGAACCTCCTCGTGAGCCTTCATCCTCCTTTTATAAGATTTGAGTCTCTTGGAAAACCCTAAACCAATTTCATATTTTGGTTCCTTTCACACTTGGAAACCCCTTCTAGAACAATGCAGTCCATCAAGGAGGTTCAATGAACCTAGACAATGTTGTTAACTTGGTCAAATAGGATCTCCTTTGGTGGTCTTGGCCCTTTAACACCTGCAATATTTTATTCCAATGGCCTAAATATGTCTCTTTTCACATAGGTAGTGATTTATTCTTGATTTGAAAGAGGATTAGACATCCTCATTTACAATTTATTCATTAATCATGAAATAAAAAATAAATAAGGCAAAATTAATGTTCCAAATTAGCTGAAGCTAATTTAGGAACATTACAAAATCCTCCCCCATAATGAACCTTCATTCCATCCAAATATTAGTAACCAGTAATCTAATTAGATGAATGAAATGAAGCTTGGGGGGTGCCTTCTCTTTCATAGGGAATTCAAAACATTCTTACCAATTGCATGCAATCGACCGCTGAAGTTCGGGGAAAAATCAGGTTCAGAGATCTAAAATGCAAATGGTAACTATGGAATGGCAAAAATGAATAATGAGACTACTTTATATAGTCATTTAATTGTTTGAAAGTTAAATTTATTTGCTATGACTATAGTTTTATTATATTTTTATCATGAAACGGGTATTTTTAATCCATTTGATGTTGTTCTGAACATGAAATACAACTGATGAACAAATTTGTCGTGTAGATTTATTGAAAGAATGACTTGACCACAAAGCATGCTTTTTCCCCTTATTTTTTGAGCTTTGATAAAAAAAAAAAAGGATTTGAAGCACACTTTTATCTCTTTTTCATGCTTCGATAATAATGAAAAAGGAACCCATGGAGTCTTCTTTCAACTCTTTTCAGACTCTAATAATGTGAAAAGATTGCCGACCACTTGTCATTTCGAGCTCGTTAAAGTAAATGAATTGATATCTACTTAGTATAATTTTAACCCTTTTCCGGACTGAGATGGATTATTTACGAAAAAGGAATACCTTGGTTAAACATGACCAAAGAGGTTCTTTCAGATATAACTTTACACTTTTTCGGATTTGAGAGAAAAATTTACGAAAAAGTACTTTTGTAGTCCTCTTTCGTCCTCTTTTTCAGACTCTCTAAACATGAAAAAGGACCGGGCTATCATTGTCGTTAAGCTCATTAAAACATAAAATAGCGACGTGTTTGTCAATCATGGAAATAATCGAGTTTCATTCATTAATAGACTCGTTAAATTATTAAATAGCGATACTTTATTCTTTATTCGTCCAAAGGGTTGAATTATAGATCAAGAAAACATTATCCTCCTCAAGCTTGTTAAAAAATAAATAGGTACTGGTCGACAAATGACCGGGGAAAATTTGGGAAAAGCAAGCAAAGTTTCTTTTTGGTAGCAAGTCTCTCTTTAACATGAGACTTCTTTCACTCCATGTCCGTGACTGTTTGGGTTGGGTAATCATCTTGATGGTTCATTCACACTTATGGTTTATCATACCTTCACTTCGGTTTTGGGTCAATGATGCCAACTCATCACAGTGTCGTCGATATGTTTAAGAGAAGTCATCCAGTGATTAAGAACTCATCCATCTGCAACACTCATAAACCTTCATTTTCATGACCGTCATCCCTGAAAATTGCTATATCAAGTCATACCCTTGTCTCTAAAATCAGTAACTCCAGTTTTGCAATAAGGTGGCTTCTTGTCGACTACAAATAAATATCCAGGAAGTTCAATTAGAAACATCAAATTCCAGTACCATGAGGCTTCTTACAGCATCGACAAGATCCTCGCTTCCGAACCTTTGTCCGAAATATTTTGTTTGGCGTTCGACATCAAATCATCTATTCACGCCTTACAAAATGTACTACAGTACTTTGAGGGCCATTGAAATTAATGGAGGTTCTCTCGCATTTGTTAACAACTTTCATTATTAGTTGGTAATCAAACGATGTCTTTCCATGTTCGACAACAAATCATATATTCGCATGGCTAGACTTGTACCCAAATGATCAAGTGAGTGAGATAAGAAGAACCCGGATCTAGTTTCAGCCATCCGAGTTGCGATTTTAGGATTTTTGTACACATCATCTATACGATGACCTTACATACAGATTTTCATCCAAACATGGGCCAACATCTGTAGGCGTGTCTTCATTTGGGCAACATTCCAATGTAGACGACTTTATGAATTATGTACATGTTATTAGATTGTTTTATGTGCTGACTATGGGAATGACTACCCTTAGCAATTATGATCAATAGAGTATTTATCATGATGTAATGTATTGTAATATTGATGCAGGTGACCATTCTATTTTGTTTCCAGGCTCATCACAGTGTAACACATCTCAATCAAATGTTCTTATTATTTGGATCTCATGCTTTAGGGGGAAATTGTTATAGGTCAATTTGGGCACCATTCCCAATGACTTGGTAAACTGGGTATCATCTCCAGGACCGATGATCAAGGGTCTATCATTCCCTATCATCTTAGTTGCTATATACCCTAAGATAGGAAACAACATGAATCAAATAAAATATTTTCATCAAAGAAAGGCATTTCCATGGTTTGAAGCTTATTATTAAACATGTGGGAGCTCACCAACGCAGGCTCTAAGGGCCTAAGTGCATTTCATATGTAGGTATCCCCATTCAAGGCTACTCCGCAAATAAATTCCTCACATTCAAAGGTGTGTTGGTCACATTGGGAGCGAAATTCTCATTGTTCCAGAATCTCCACTTGACCAGTGCCTTCTAGAAGGGTTTACATGTGTCAAGCTTTTGATCCAAGTGTCCATTTGACATCTACATGAATGGAAACATGTCTTGCCTATTTTTGGAATTTTATTGATTATAAAACTTCCTACAGTTCCTCTATAAATTGAACACAAATCTAAGTGTTTAGGAGGAAAAAATTGAGTAGGGAAATGCTAGAGAATTTTTAATAGAGAGTTTGATTTGTGGAGTTGTTGCTGGAGATACTTGTGTTGTGACGAGACTTGGGAAATTTGGTGGAAGGTCACAATGAATGAGTCATTAGGTTGTAACCTCTCCTTCTATCATCAATAAAGAGTACTTCTTATTTTTCCCTACATGCATCCATGTTTACTTTGATTTTCCATGTTGTAAATTCTTGGTTGATGAATGTTGTTTATTCTTAATTGATTTGGATAATTAAATTGAATAGATATCTATATTATTGCATCTTCTACTATTTCAGTGTTCTTTCTTGCAGGAAGCATTCAGCTATTTGAAACCGCTTGAATTTGAAGCTATGGTGGAAGTGACAGAAAGTAGCCATTTGGAAGTGGTTGAAACAAGAAAACATCAAATCCTCTCTGTGTATCTATTCTGAGTTAGGAAAAAAGGTAGTGCAGTATTTCACCTTTTTTCTAGACTAGACACCAGTCTAGGGAAGCATACTTTATCTATAGATTAAAATTCTGGCCCAACATGAACGTTGCACTATTTGACTTACCTACTCTCTCTCATGGTGTGGAAACCTGGTTCTAGCACCCTCCCATACTGCTTTAGGTGATACATTGTCTTGCGTAAGAAGGTCACTTCTGAAAGGGCTAGTAGTAAAGGGGTTTGTTGGCAATCCTTAACCTCCAAACCTAGGTCAGGACCCCTCGAGCCAACAAGAATTAAATAGTTTTTTAGAAGAGAGGAATAACCTATTTATGAGTTTATTTATTAACCCAAATAAACGTTTCGGACTTTCCAAGTGAGTCCATCATCAGGGGTAGATGTCAAATGTATTTTGAAAAGTTGAGAGGAATAGGGAAAATTTGGAGAATAAATAGTGAGTGATGAGGTTAATAAATAAACTCAGAAACAGGTTATTCCTCTCTTCTAAAAAAGAATTAAATATACAATATAGAACATATTCAGATCTTAAAACAAATAACATATAATGAATGCACAAAATTTCATAAATGTATAGGTTCTCCAAAAAAATCTTATTTATTAAGAGATCTATCAATTCCAATACATTCAATCCTTTTGTGCACAGCCAATGGGAGCCTTTCTACCCAAAAACCTAGACTTAGATCAAATTTTATCAAGCATTCATATCTGATCAATTTCTTGATTCTACTCGACTCAATCCTTACATATTTATAATTTATAGACACACACATACCATGGTCTCAAACCATGGTTTGAGACTGATGGTTTTACCTTTAATCCCATTAAAATGAGTAAGGAATTTTGACCCACCCCAGAGCCCGTTTGACTCTTTCGCACATCACACAAAAGAAAACTTATACAAAACTTAACACAAAAATGTACCCCAGGGAACCTTGCTCCAACACATAGCCTTTTCCAATTTCCTTAGTTATAAAAAACCATGTGAACACTCGCACTAGGATTTTTTTCCCGACATTTAGCTTGGAATACATGTCCCATCAGCCACTGTTATTATTTTTAACATTTATTACATGGAATTTTCACTAGGGTTGTTACATACTCACCTCCATTATCGCTCCTGAGATCCTTCACCTTTTTTTCATTTTCTTTCTCAACCAGTGCATTGAATTTTTTAGTCATCAATATTTTTCACTATCTTTAGATGACTGTAGGGTGGTCCTAGATTTCTGAAAACAACATTTCTTGAACATTCTATGTTTCAGAAATCTCACTGCCTTCATTATCCTTATAGAAAAATTTTCACTATTCTATCAGTTTTCCATTTCATGGTCACCTTGTCACTCCTAAAAACTCATTATAGGATTACACCTCTCATTCTCATCCTTCTTGCCTTCATAAAACCTTTTTCTCATGTTCCCTATGTCCCTAAAGCATTGATGGCCCCAAAACTATCTTTGTAGGCTCTTTAGATAGATCAAGTACATTGGATTTTGGATCTTCAATACAACACTTTTGACCATACTCTGTTTTCACTTGAAGGTATCCAAGCCAAATTTCAGTTAAGATCATGTCAAAGGACCCTCCCACTAGGTCATTAGAGTTTTTACATGTTTTTAAGTTCATCATTGGATGTTCCAAGGCACTACCTTTTCCTTTGCTAGAATCTGGTTCAGATGTAATAGAATGTCAAGACATGGTTATTTAAAAAGGACCTAAAATATTTCCAAAGAATATTTACTCATCAGTTAAAAGTATGTAAATGAGAAAAGTGGACAACTTTTGGCACTTTTATAGGAGTTTTAAAAATTGTGTCAGAAGAAGGTGTTGATAAGGTAGACTATCTACTCCTAAATGAAGACAACTTACAACAAAGGAAAGGGAAACAATTTGGTCTTAACGATAACTAGGGTTTTGAACTTAATGGTTCAGTTGAGTGCCAAAAATAGTGATCACTCGTAGAAATGACATGGAGGAAGCCCTTGATGGTTAAGGCTTAAACTTGAAATCACTGTTTACCATTACTTCATCTATCTGTAAAGAAAATCAGTGATAGACAGAGGAATTACAATGTTTGGAGGTTTTTCATTCATCTAAGTTTTTCCCTACATCCATTTCCTTCATAACACTCTATCCCTTCTCTTGCAAAAACTGCCATTCCATTACCCTCTTTTTCATCTCAATTTTCGCATCAATACTAGGGTTGGAAAAACTGAGTTTACAAAATGTCTGAAGAGGGAGACAATGGAAGTGGTGGAGATGCATAAATGCCAAGGAGGCATGATAAAAAAGGAGGAAAGATAAATATTTTGAACCCCTCAACACAGGGGAGCTAATGGCATCTCCCCTTATTGTTTCCTGTTTCTAACACATGGGATGCTTTGAATTTTGTGAAAAGGTGCAGCAAGCACAAAACCACCCTGAGCTTACAAGACTTCTCATTATCAATTTGCATGACAAACGAGTTAATTTAGCTGGAGTTACATTTGAGTTGTCTACTAATGCTTTTGTTATAGCTACTAGGATACCAAGTGTGGGTGAGAAATGGTTCAAGTAGGCAAAGCTAGACATGAGCTACTTTGAGCCATATCTAAAACCTAGGCATAAAGACCACAACAAATCCATCTTTACTTTTTCACATCGGCTTGATAGATATGCACCGATGATGAGGATCATAATGAAATATTTGGCATGTGAGGGAAGATTCTCTCGCCTCTACTCATATCACATCAGGCTGCATATGCATTTTAGTAGAGTGAGGATGTTGCACATACCCTATTACCTTTACCGAAGCATTGATAAACTGGCATACATAGTGAAAATAGAAACTACCCTTAGCAGATGCAAGGCCTTTTCCATAACTTAATTATCAAAATGGTTGTTATGCACCAACTACAGCAGAAAGGCATTCCATGGGAGACTTTCATTGACAATGAGGTCTTTAATACTCCCCAAGTCCAACATCAGCAAGGCATTCCTTCATATTATAACCCTCCCATCCCTACTTATCCATCACTTCATGTTGTTCCTACATCTCCACTCACTGAAATTCCTTCACCCCATGATGACCCTTCCACATCACCATCCACCCACATTCCCTCACCTCATGATCATCCTACTTCATCACCTTCCCATGGCCCTTCACCCTCATCTCCTTTTACCAGAGAATCAAACAATGAAGAGAGCAATGAATAAAAGAGAATTGAGGTAGATGGCAGTGAGGCAGATGATAGTGAGGCAGAGAACAGTGAGGTATATGGCAATGAGGCAGAGAACGGTGAGATAGATGAAATTGACATCGTTGACATAGATCCTTTTTCCTTGACCTATTAAACATGCCAAAGGCAGGTGTTTTCTCTAGAGATTGTGGAAGGGGCCCTACCTTGATCATGAAAAAAATAGCTTGACAAAGGTAAGGGAAAGGGTGAAGAGCAGGTCATTGTTGAAAAAGATGATGATCATGAAACTGAACAAGAGTTTCAACTTATTGACCTTGAAAGTGAAGATGAGGATATGATCACAAACATGCTGCTCAAAATCAAAGATGCCCAGATTAGGGAGCTGCAAGAAAATCTTGGTAGGGAAAAAAATGTGATAGACTTCCTTGAGGTAGAAAACAAACAGCCAGAAACAGAGAAAGCCACCAGTGAGGTCAAAACTATCTGAGCTCAGAAAGAGGTTGGAAAAGCCAAGGCTAAGTTATATGAGGTCTTAGGCAGTCATGATGACATTGAAGAAGAGGAAGAACAAATTCCTAGGAAGAGGCCAAGAACAATTGGTTTGAAGAAGTCTTTAGCCAAGGAAAAAGATAAAGAGAGAGCATTGGCAGAGCAGCTCACTCCAAGTAAGCTGATTGCCATGGAAATCAATTATGACATAGAATATTTTCTAGAGAGAGCCAATGTACACCTAGAGGATCAACTTGACAAGGAAAAAAGAGATATTTACCTTCAGAAGAAGATGGCAAAGTATTATCCCATGAGGAACTATATTGCAAGGGCCAAGCTGAAAAGAGCCTTTGCAAAGATTCAAGCCCTAAATGAGGCAAAGTAGAAGGCGAAACTTGACATCCTTGCTAATGTATCCCAACAAGGATCCCAAACATGATTAGCAATGTAAATTCCAAATTTTGGCACTTGGTGTTAGCCATATATAAAAAAATTTATACCTCATGATGGCTAAATAGTTTCCTTAGTTTTCAAGAAACAAACTTTATGGAAATTTGTGAGTCCTTGAAACCTCATTGTGTTCATTATCTTGAAACAAATCATTTCAGTGAGAAATCTTCACCAAAATCCTCCAAGTAGCCCTGTTGTTATCAAAAGAACACTATTTTCAGACCCCTCTTCCACCATTTCACCTTCACAATTTCCTCTAAAAATCACTCCACTTCCTTGAAAATCCCATTTAAACCAATAAAAACTTCTTTGTTTGATTTTAAAAATCCTCTTTTACCCTATCAGAAACTTCAAAGAGGATTAAAAAACACCCTTTTAGGCCCGAATCCGGCCATTTTGTAAAAGATAGGCTTTAAGCCCTTTTTGGCTCAAGCCTCAGCCCCCTCCACTTATAACCAAGACTCGCGACCATTCGCTAAAGCCTAATGCACTTCATCTATATTTTACCCCGTGCCTTTGCTTTCTTTCGAAATAATCTGGACTGTTGATCCATCAGATCTAATGGCTCACGCTATCTCACAGATCCTAAACTCCGCCCGATAAACAATCTGCCCCCCAACTATGTTTTCCCCCCGATATAATCCTAGCCATTGATTATTTTGATCTAATGGTGTTCGAGCCTTCCTCCACTGTATTCTTACTTCCTGATCATAACTTATTTGTTTCCCCCGAAATGAGTTGGACCATTGATCTACCTGATCCGATGGCCATTTCCCTTTCGCATTTTCACCCATCCTCCCACACCATTTGTTATTTGTGTGGCCTAGAGAAAATATCCCGATCGTTTATCTACCCAATCCAATGGCCGTTGTCATCTCGCATTTTTAATATCACTCCCAACTATTCCCTTTCATCTTCTTTTCTCCAAGATCACCTCCATCGTTGATCCTCTTGATCCAACGGTGATCGCTTTCTCACCTTCTATCAAGCTACCTTCTGTCCACAAAACATCGCCCCAATCTCCTTCTGCCACCTATCCTCCAATGTCACGCCCATCCAATCTTCTTCTCCGATCAAGATCAACCTCCGCCGTTGATCTGGCTCCCATAGATCGAACGGCCTATAGTCCATATCACGTTGATTTTGCGGTCGGGGTTTAACAACCCATTTCCATGCGAAAAGAGTAGTTTTGCTCAGGATGCATGGCAGCTAGTGACTGGAATCGTGTTCTCCCGCCTCAAAACCACTTACTACCCATATGCAACGTGAAAACCACCGATTTTATGTAAAAAAAATCATGCCCCATTTCCGCGCCAAATTCAATTTTTTCATCGATTTTTCCTGGTTCTGCATATGAAATCCCTCCTCCATGCATTCTCCCTTCCTCTACAAATTACTCCCAAACCCACATAGCCTCTGAACACAGTTCAAACCATAAAACTTAGGTTTTTATAATATGTTTTTTTGTTTGTTTGCAGGTTTAACGACGGCCAAATATGCAGGCCCTCCCACAACAAATTCAAGTTGCACAAGCTTTGGATGATGATCTAAAAATGCTTGTAAAGTAAAAGAAAAAGGGAGATCAAGGGTTTAAATTTCATGGATTAATCATTGTCTCATGAAAATTGATCAGGTTGAATAGAACTTTCCGTTGTAGCAACAGAAGACACCTGCGCAAGAAAAGAAGAAAATGATTAAGGCTTAAGTGAAGATTAAAGGTCAAAAAAATAGATGAACAGAAGTTTAAAGAAGTCGAAAAATGGAAAAGGACAGCGATGATGCATTATGAAGGTCAAAAGTAGAATTAAGCCTTAAGCAAAATTAAATGAAAAAAATTAAGGAAAGTTAGGCTAAAAACAGCCTGAAATGCATCAACGAAGAGTAGTTATTTCACTCAGAACTCAGAAATATCTAAAAGGCCACCTTAGCCTACTTTCTACCTACAAGGACTAAACAAACAGTTATTGCACTAAAGAATATATTTAAAACTATCAGGACAGTTACTGTAAAGATAAGAATAAACCTTGAAAGTCAATCTTTTCTCCTACCTTTCTATTAGAAGTTAAGACAAAGTTATTGAAATAGAGAAGCAGTTGAACATCTTCCTACCTTATGCCTTGCATGGTTTTCAAGGTTAGGAACACATTTACTGTGTAATAAATAACACTCAAACCCTAAATCAGCTCCACCTCCTCATTTTCAGCATAAATACTGCATTTGAACTCATTGTATTGTGGGCATTTGGTGACTCTTTGAAGTAATACATAGTTCTTCTGAAGTTGAGAGGAAATTGATGTTTTGGAACTGGTGGATGTTTTGATCTGTTTGTTGATTAAGAAAGCTTTTTCATTGGATCCCTGAGCTTGGATGTTGGTGAAGTACTCTAAATATGTTATTGTTATTTCCTGTTACATTATGTTTCACCATTCTCTGTTACAATAGAGTAAAAATTTTAGGCTAAGAAATGTCTTTCTAAAGAACCTTAGTTTTGTTTAATCTTCACTGTCTTAATGTTTTCTTCTACTAAGATATTCTAGAGAATTTTTAATTGATATCTAGAACCATTATTCTTGTTTATTTCTTAAATAGTTCAATATAGTTGATCTCAAAAATGATTTATGGTTTTCCCTGCTTACTTGTTGCCACTTAAAAATTGTTTCTGAAGTCTCCCTTTAAAGTACCATTGTTTAAATTCTACCAAAGAGGTTTTTTTCCGATCATACCCTTTGTACTTTCTTAAATAATTGTTTTGGAGGTCTTTATAGATGTAATCAAAGATGTCTAGGAGTTCCCTCTTGTATGAATGCAGTTATGTGTGAATCTTGAATTTTTTCTTATCCTTGGAGGTGAAATCACTAGAATTTAAATGAGTTTCTCGCCTTCTATATTTCATTGGAGAAGTTTTTCTTGGAATTATTATTTGCTGAAGTGTGGTTTCTAGAATTTATGGTTAGCCCTGTCTATGGAATGCCTCTTCATGTTCAGATAATGTTTTAAGTCCCTTTGTTGAGAAGAAAATATAATTAAAGATTCTTAATTGCCCTTAGTTCTAGTTTTCATTCTAAACCATTGATTTCCATTTCATTTCACCTGAAAGACCTTGTGGATCCACTAGCCAAGTTAGATTTTCCCTTTGATACACCCGATCCATTTACAAACTTGTTACAACTTCCACTTTACTCCTTTGCCCAATGACTTAGATATTTCCTGCCTAGTTCATCATGTCCCAGCAAACAATAAAACAAACTCATGCTTAATAACTAGCCTAATATCAACCTTTTACAAGCAAACAAGTCATATATTTGCAAACAATTGAGAGATTACTCTCTCAAACTAGGAAGGCTAGGTCCTAGAGCTCTAAAGATTGGTTTTGATGTTGCCTTGTCACTTGGTATGCTAATCTCCCAAATCATAGGACCACAACACTTGGTGCACAATTTTTATATTTGACTATTTGGCTAGCAGAAAAAAGGGCCAAACAAGTAGTGCCACTGGCGTTGTGCTCTTTTTTGGGGCACCCAATTAAGGAAAAATTTACATTTTTATGATCCTTAGGCCAATCACATCACCCTTATAAAGTGTCAAGTCATTTGGAGCATAATTGGTCCCTCAAAGGGGCCACAAACAAGCAAAACATCACCTTTCTACCCTCTTTTCAGCACTGGTGTTGTGCCCTGATCAGTCTTGGTAAATTGAATTGTTGAGTAGGAAAATGGACTCCAAAATGGAAAATAAAGGCTGATTTGGAAAATAGACAGGACTGGCTTTCGAATGAGCTATCATGGAGCTCATTTGGACATAAGGAAGGCCTCTAAAAATCATCTGCAACACAAGATATTTTTCTAGTTTTGGCATTGCACCCTTGGCCTCACACTGCATCCTTGAACCTTGGCACAACACCCTTGCCAGAAAGTCAAAAAAAGAAACTTGGAGATATTTTGAAAGATATTGAGAGGCTTTAAAGGCCAAATGATTCCCAAATTAGCTCAGAGGTTAGATTAGAAGTTATTTTTGGATTTATGAGTTTGGGATATTTGTGCCTTGGGCCTTGCATGGTCTCATAGGACAAAAATCACTTAAATGTGTAATTAATGAAATTTTGGAACCCTATCTAAGGTTTTATTCCTCCTTTGGCAGTTAAATACTGCACGGAGGTTTCGCATTTATTGTTGGTTGATTGTTGAGCTCAATATGATATAGACTTTGATTTTATTGAAGAAAACAACTTTAGAGTGTTTTGATTGGTTTGGATTGAGCATCAATGGACCAAGCATATTCATGGGATTCATGAACTTGGTTAATGGTGATGTTGTTCTAATTTAGTATTTCTTTCCTTCAGTTTTAATATTGTTTCATCCTTTCTCTGATAGAAGAACACAAATTTTAGAGAGGATATGCTATCTTGGCACCCTATTTCTATCTGCATCCTTTATATTTATGTTTTCCTCTGCTAGGTTTGATTAAATAATTCTTAAATGCTCTTTCGTTTCACTAAACTATTATCTCAAATGTTCTCTTTGTATGAAAGTAATGATTAGATAATTCTTAACTGCTTTCTATGATTACCGGAATGTTGTCTTGAAGATTATTTACTAGGGCTTGGTCAAAGAGGTCTATGGTGTACCCTACACTTTGGTTCTTTCTCAAGCATAGTAATATTAAAGGCTTTTCTTGTTCTAGTATGTTAAAGGATTCTTAATTTCCCTTTAAACCTATTAAATCCACAATTTATTGTTCATTTCATATCCACCCAAGCTATTTGATCCATTTGGCTTTGTAACTTGCCCTATGAAACACCCTTGATTCATTGTTGTCCTTTTTAAGTCTTTCACAGAACCCATAACCAAATGGTTTGATTTTCTATTACTCTATCTGTTCTTCTTGACAACCTATCCAACCAAACATACAAACAAACAAACCTTCTCAATATAACTAGCCTAAAAATCAAAACCCTAAAATCAATCAAGCAAGTTACATCTTTTACATAAATATAGAGAGAGCTCTGTCTAAGTCTAGGAAGACTAGGTCCTAGGGCTCCAAAGTTGGTTGGATGTTACCCTTGTCTATTTGGTCTTACCTATTTGAAAAATTATAGGGACCTAACATAATGACGATCACGGTGGGACGCTGAGTAAGTAACAACTTAAATATTGCTTCAAAACTCAAAAGTCCCCTTTCAAACTTAGATAAATAAAGTGTTGGCCAGGAATGATATCTGGTTGATTTTCCATACTATAAAAATTGTGAACATACTAGGTAACACTCATTAAAAATCTTAGTACTACATAAAGAACTCATAAAACCCAAAAATATCCTTGGATTGGTATCCAATTATTGATGGTAGACAACAAACAAATCCTAAAAATAGTTAGCATCATCCACCTGGCGACTCCACTAGTTTATAATAGACCTGATGACTCCATTGTTTCTCACAACCACCCCTGGGAATGTATCAATCAGCCCTAATACTATAAGGCATAGTCACATACTATGTGAAATCAATATTCCTATAGATAGGTCTGTTCACAAAACTCTCATCAACATGAAACCTCTCTGTGTTGCAGCTCTGAAATCTACCTTCAAAAATAATTAGCACTAGATCTCACCCTAACCCAAACCCTCCTACTATAGTTGATGACCCAGAAAAAATCTTAAGGAAAACTTCTAGGACTGAAGGTTCAACTAGTGTTAGACCCATTCACAAAGAAAGTTTTTTTCTTGAAAACCTCACATCCCTGCAAAATATCCAATTTGACTTACACCATTAAAAAAAACCTATTCAGAACTAGGTCTCAAAGTTGGATAGACCAGAAAGAACTTGAGCCTAAAAACTTATAGCAGAGTCCTAGTAAATAACCCTCTCCTTCCACTCCTCTTGATTTTCAGCTTGACCAACACTTTGACTCCTTTCATTCCAAATCTGCTCAAAATCAGCTTGCTGGTCCAAGTACATCTGCCACCCCCATTCATACATCCACTTTGAAAAACACTTCATTTCATCCTCCACCTCCTCTCATAAACCCCCCTCCTGTAATTCCTCCCTAGATTCCATTAACTCCCATTATGGCAGCATGGTATGCCCCCCTGGCACTACCACAACCTTTACTTCCTATGACAAGGGACTACCAATCCAAAATCCCTCACTTTAATGGGACTAATTCTACAACTACCCAACAGCATGTAGACAAGATGAATGATGCTTTTGACTACCAAGAAATAGAAGAGGAGACCATAAAAATGATAATGTTTGCCCAATGTTTAGAAGGAGAAGCAAAGAAATGGTTCTAGAACTTAACCCCTAATAGCATTCATGATCTCCCTTCCCATTATCAAACATTCATAAAAAAGTGGGAGACTAAGAAAAATCCTCTTCGAATCCTCTCAGAGTATAAACCTTAAGAGAAATTTTGGGGAAAGTGTCCAAGACTATTGCACTAGATTCAATAGTGTATACAATGCACTCCCACCCCACATGAAAACCCCACAAGGCCTAGCCTTAGTAAATTTTCCAAATGGATTTGATCCCGAAATGGCCTACCAATTGAGAGAAAGAGATTCCCTAACCTTAGAATACATGCAAAGGGGATCTGTAAGTGTAGAGGCCAGTGTAATTGATAAGAGGGCTAGGATGAGGATAGAAAAGAAGGTTACATACAAAAAGGAAACTATGGCCTCCACATCTGATGCTAAAATTGACAGCCTCGTTACGACAATGGAAAGGATGATGGAGAGAATCAACTTAAATGAAATAGCACCTCCTAGGGAAAATCGGAAAAACCCTCAAAGCAGAAACTGAAACAAAAACTTTAGAAGAGATCCCCCTCAAATCAGACAAAAATAAAATGACCAGCAAATTAGGCCTCCTTTCAAACAAAAACTATGTAGAGGAAGAGGAGAGAGAGAATGAAGAGCTAGAAGAAAATCATGTAAATCTAATAGACTCTAATAATGAGGATGATGTTTTTCTCACAGAAGAAGAACAAGGTCTGTTCTTCTCAAACCAAAATGAAAGAACATATGAGGATTCAGAAGAATACAAACTAGGGTTTGAAAACACTATCATGGAGGTTCATAGGAAATATGACCTCATATGTAGGAAAACTCAAGATACTCCTAAGAATAACAAACTAGAAAGTTCTGCTAGGAAGACCCCTAAAAACACTCCTAGAAGGACAACAGAAAGCACAAACACCATGGCTAGGAATTTTGATCAAATCAAAAACCAAATGAGCCAACATAATGGTGACCAAATTTTCCCTAGTACATCAAATAGTGGCCCTGAAAAAACTATTTTAACTCAGATGCAAAACAAAACTTAGAAAGATAAAGTTTCTAAAAAGAACATGTATGATAAAACTGATGTGAATATACCAAGAACACAAACACCATTCAGTATTGAGGGTGAAATTTCCAAGATAAAAATAGCCATACCCCTTACTAATTTAGTGATCTAGGATGTATATAGATCCCAAGTTTTGAAGGCTTTGAACATAGGAAATGACACCGATAATCTAAATTTAACTCGTGACAAGCCAGAGTTGTCATTTGGACTTAAGGTAGAGGGAAATTTTCAAGAGGGAGTTATGCCTCAATTCTATGTTAGTTACAACATTCATGACAAAATCCTACACAATGCTATGCTAGACTCTGGTGCTTCACACAACCTTATGCCAAAGGTAGTGATGGAGAGATTAGGTCTTGAAATAACCAAACCATACAAAGACTTGTACTCTTTTGATTCAAGTAGAGTTAAATGTTTGGGCCTAATAAAATATCTGTGTGTCAATTTGGCATAAATACTAGCCAAGAGCCAAGTCATGGACATTGTAGTGGTTGACATTCCCCCAAAGTATGGCATGCTCTTATCTAGATCATGGGGATCCAAACTCCAAGGAAACCTCCAAATGGACATGAAATATGCTACCATTTCGATCTTTAACCAAACTAGAAGACTGTACAGAGAATCTCACATGAAATACATGGTAAGTAGCCAAGATAGGCCAAACAACACCCCTCTCTATTCTATCCATTTATACTTTGACTCATTTATCTTGTACAATGAAGATGACATTAATCAACAAGGAAATGAAAAAGAGGAGGAGCTAGACCTTTCATAACAGTCAAACCAAACACCAAATAAAGAACATAACAGTCAAAGCCCTTGTAGCCATGAACAACAACATAATGGCGAATCTAAACTTGAAACACTTTGGAACATGAGCTTTGATGGCTCTTGTTGCAAAGCTCGTTCATGAGTAGGTGTTTGGATACACAACACTAATGAAGGTCACTCATACAAACTAGATTTTCAATGTACAAACAATATTGCCGAGTATGAAGCTCTTCTCCTAGGTTTACACTTGCTGAAAAATATAACAGCCAAGAAGATTTATGTTCAAGGATATTCCAAGCTAATCATTAGGCAAATCAAAGGAGAATACTGAGCCAAAAATCCTAGGCTAAGAGAATATAGAAATGTTTCCTTACACCTCCTAAATACATTTGAGAAATATGAACTTACCTCTGTCCTAAGAACTCAAAAAAACCTTACAAATGAACTAGCCTTTGTTGCCAGCACTTGTAAACTGCCTCATGTCAATGAAAAATACACAGCTAAGGTCAAATACAGACCAACAGTCCTTGATAACATAGATTATTGGCAAGTTTTTGAAAGTGACAAACAGATCGAAGACTTCTTGCAGCCCAAAACTAAGTTTGAAATGCTCAAATCAGACTCAGATCATAAAGAGGACTACTCTGCCGAGAAACAAACATATAATACAGAGCCACCTTATCTTGCTGATATAAATCTACTAGAACACCCTCATGAGGCATAATTGTGTGAATATTTAGACAAAAGGGACCTTGAGGTATTACACTGCAAAGACAACTTATTGCCAAGAGGACTTCCCCCCTTAGAATAATTGTTTGATTTTAATGATGTTTCTAGTAAGCCTAATATGGAATCCACCGAAGCTGATGTAGAAGAATGCAACATAGGGAGTGAAGAAGAACCCAAAATGATCAAACTGTCCAGAAAACTAATAGCTCTTATAAAACATAAATACATTGAGCTACTCAAAGAATTCAAAGATGTGTTTGCATGGGGTTATGAGGACTAAAAGTCCTATGATACAAACATCATTCAACACAAGATTCCTCTCAAGGAAAACTAGAAACCATTCAAGCAGAAATTATGTAGGATCAACCCTATCCTAATGCCTGTAGTTGAGAAAGTAATAAAAAAGATGTATGATGTTGGAATAATAATCCCACTTAGGTACTCAGAATGGGTCTCAAAACTTGTGTCAGTAAAGAAGAAAATAGGGGAAATTAGGCTATGCATAGACTTCAGAAATGTGAACAAGGCCTCCCTGAAAGAAAATTACCCTTTACCTAATATGGATCATATACTATAAAGGGTAGTAGGTTCTAGAAGAATATCATTTCCTTATGGTTGTTCATGGTATAATCAGGTGCTAGTACTTCCAAGTGATCAGCACAAAACTGCCTTCACTATACGTTGGGGCACTTTCATGTATGTCAAAATGCCTTTTGGGTTAATGAATTTCAGGGCTACTTTTCAAAGAGCCATGGAAATTTATTTTTCCGAGGACATAGGCTACTTCATTTTGATATACCTGGATGACATCATTGTTCTTTATAAAACCAATAAAGAACACCTAGTTCACTTAAGAAAGATCTTTGAGAAGTGTAGAAAGTATGGTCTATCTTTAAATCCTAAGAAAAAATTGTTTAGCTGTCAAGAAGGGAAAATTTTAATCCACATCATATCTGAAGAGGGAATTAAGATAGACCCAAAGAGGATTGAGGGTATATTGCAGATTAGTCACCCTAGATGCATCAAAGAGCTGCAATATTTCATTAGAAAGATAAACTTCTTAAGAAGGTTCATACCAAACCTTGCAAAACTCCTAAGAAACATTACAAACATGCTGAAAAGAGAGATATGAGTCAAATGGAATATAGAATAAAAGAAATCCTTTGAGCTGGTAAAACAAGCAATTACCCAAACACTAGTTCTAATCAGCCCTGCCTTTACCGAGGATTTCTTCATCTTCTCATTTGCATCAAAACACACAGTTGCTACAGTATTGCTACAGAATAACATAATGGGACAATAAAAACCCATAGCTTTCTTCAGAAAGGCACTAAGAGATGCACCTCTGAAATATAACATCACAGAGAAACAATATTTTTCCTTAATGAAAGCCTTAAAATATTTTAGAGTTTACATCTTGCATTCACGTGTCATTGTTTTTGTTCCTCATGCAGTTGTTAAGGAAATACTAACTCAGGGTCCTGATGGTAAAAAAATTAGGTGGATTGTTGTCCTTTTAGAGTATGATCTAGAAATCAAGCCCACTAAACTGATCAAAGGGAAAGGACTGGCCAAAATAATGGTTGAAGAAAACTTTCAAGCATTAGACATAAACATGATACATTCCTTAGATGAACAAGAGGAACTGGCGACTCCACCCATTGAAGAATCATTTCTGAACTCACTCTGGTATGCTGATATATTACATGTGATTTTTAATCTAAATGCTCCTCCTAGTTTTTCCAAAACAAAGGCTAGATTCTTGAATCAGAAGGCTGTAAATTTCTGCATTCTAGATAGGGATTTATATTCAAAAAATTCTATTTGTATATTTCTTAAATGTTTACTTGAAGATGATGAAGATAGAATCATGCATGAGTTTCAGAAAGGAGAGTGTGGAGGTCATCTCTATTGGAAAACCACTGCCAACAATATCCTTAGAGTTGGTTTCTATTAGCCCACTCTTTTCCCTGATATCCACAAGGTAGTAGTGACTTGCCATAAATGCCAAATATTTGATGGAAAGAGAAAACTACTTCCTTTGCCTTTGCATCCTATCAGTGTTGAAAATCCTTTTCAACAATGGGTTTTGGATTTCATTGGAGAAATCCACCTTGCCTCATCTGCCCAACGCAAATGGATCCTCACTGCAACTGACTATTTCACCAAATGGATAGAAGCCATCCCTTCAAGGAATTTCACTGACTCAGTAATAATCAAATTCGTTGAAACCGACATCTTTTCCAGATTTGGATGTACAAGAAAAATCATCATGGATAATGTTGTTGCATCTAAGTCCAAGAGAATGGTGGACTTTTGTGACAAGTATCACATCACACTAGGGAATTCTACAGCTTATTACCCTCAAGGTAATGGGTTGGCTGAGTCCTCTACCAAAATTTTGATGAACGTCATCAAGAAGTTGTTGGAAGAGAACAAAAAGTCATGGCATAGAAAATTAGTGCATGCACTATGGGTAGACAGGTTAACAAGCAAGAAATCAATTAACATGTCTCCCTATCAACTAGTGTATGGCATGGATGCAGTTTTTCCAACATCCTTGGGAGTCTCAGTGATGAAGATCCTTCAAGAGGTACAATCGGAGGAGAATGATATAAAAAGGAGGATGAACCAAACCATTCAATTGCAGCAATCAAGAGAAGAAGTATACAACATAACACAATTAGTGAAAGAGAACATCAAGAAGATCTTTGATAGAAGGACCAAGGCAAATGATCTCTCGATTGGAGACAAAGTGCTGAAGTGGGATTCAAGGAGGGAGGGCAAAGGAAAGCATGGGAAATTTGAAAATATATGGAAAGTTCCATACATCATCCATTAATTTAGAGGTACTAAATGCATTCTTCCTACAAGAAGTGGATGGAATAGAGCTATTTGGAGGTCTTGTCAATGGCAGGATGCTCAAGCACTATTTTTTTAAAATTTCTTAGTTTAAAGCTTTGTTCATTGTACATAACATTGCTTAAGTAGGAGATAAAAAAAATGAAAAAAAAGAACAAAGAAAAAAAAAGAGTGCAGATGAAAATACGAGGTAAAGCCCCATACCAAAAAAAAATATTGTTGAAAGTGTGCAAGTCTAAATGCCACTACAGTTGAAAAAGAAAAGTCTTTTTCAGTCATACAGCCTAATCATGATTAAACATGTTTTAAATTTATGCAGATACGTTAATGAAAGAATATTTTCCAAACCATGTGAATTTGGCTCATCAGTATATTGGGTTAGGAAAAGATGTTATTTCTCAAAGCTCAAATCTAAACCAAAGAAGAAAAGTGAGGGATGAATGAGAAACTTCAAATCACAAACCTCAGTTTTTCAGTTTTACTTTTTTGCAAAATAATCTATGTGCCTCTTGTCCAAAATTCCACAACTCATGGCTAATCAAACTGCTTAACCTTGATTCAGTCATATTTTAAATTTCATGTCAGTAGATTAGAGAATGAAGATCTGTCAAATTGTTTAACCTTGACAGATAAGCATATTACGTAGAGAATAAAAGAGCTCATCAGTCTAATCTGAGCTATTGGAAGTTATAAGGGTAGACATAGATAGTCTTTATGCTTTCAAAAGAAAATGTTGTCAAGCGTTTTCCAATCCAAGTGCACCCAAATGAAGAAAAAATGTTGGGCAAAGTATGATGGGTAGGTAGAATTGATATTGAAGCAATCATGGTTTTTCAAAATTTGATATCATAGCTTCAAAGAACAAGAGTAAATCAACAAGTGAAGGAAGAGATATCTGCCAAGTAAAAGTAAGGTATTGATATTCAAAACTCAGAGATCTGAACTTTGAGGTCCTTAGCTATAACAAACCTTGTGAACACCCACACTAGGATGTTTTTCCCAACATTCAACTTGGAATACATGTCCCATCAACCGTGGTTATTATTTTTAACATTTATTACATGGAATTTTCACCAGGGTTGTTACATACTCACCTCCATTATCGCTCCTGAGATCCTTCACCTTTTTTTTCATTTTATTTCTCAACCAGTGTGTTGAATTTGTTAGTCATCAATATTTTTCACTATCTTTATATGACTATAGGATGGTCCTATATTTTTGAAAACAAAATTCCTCGAACGTTGTGAGTTTCAGAAATCGCACTGCCTTCATTATCCTTATAGAAACTTTTTCACTATTTTATCAGTTTTCCATTTCATGGTCACCCTGTCACTCCTACAAACTCATTATAGGATTACAGCTCCAATTCTCATCCTTCTTTCCTTCATAAAATCTTTTTCTCATGTTCCCCAGGTCCCTCAAGCATTTATGGCCTCAAAACTATCTATTTATGCTCTTTAGATATATCAAGTACATTGGTTTTTGGATCTTCAATACAACACTTTTGACCATACTCTATTTTCACTTGAAGGTATCCAAGCCAAATTTTAGTAAAGATCAGGTTCAAGGGCCCTCCCACTAGGTCATTAGGGTTTTTAAATGTTTTTAAGGTCATTATTGGATGTTTCAAGGTACTTCTTTTTCCTTTACTAGAATCTAGCTCAGATGTAATAGAATGTCAAGACCTGGTTATTCAAGATGGACCTAAAATATTTCCAAAGAATATTTACTCATTAGTTCAAAGTCTGCAAATGTGAAAAGTTGACAAATTTTGGCACTTCCGCGGGAGTGTTGAAAGTTGTGTCAGTAGAAGGTATTGATAAGGTATACTATCTACTCCTAAGTGAAGAAAACTTACAACAAAGGAAAGGGAAACAATTTGGTCTTAAGGATAACTAGGGTTTTGAACTTGATGGTTTAGTTGAGTGCCAAAAAAAATGATCACTCGCAGAAATGACATTGAGGAAGCACACAAAGCTAAACATGAAGAAATTCCATCAGGGACTATTGATGAGATTTGGAAAAGGTGAGGTGAACTGGACATAAATGAATGAACTTGAAAGGGATATAGGTAACTTAGAAGACAACGCTGATGATTGTTGTAAAGAACTCTAGACACCTAGGGTTTTGGGATAGTGACCAGAGAAGGTGAAATGATGATTTGAACTCCATGATGGAAGAAAAAAAGGATTTGAAAATGTCACTATGTGATCATAGCCCAAACTTGTAAAAAATGAGATTGTCATGCCTAAATGAGCAAAAGATTAGTTGAGCTCCAAGGTGGGAACAAAAGAGGTTTTTGAAAATTTTTCTATATGACCAAATCCTAAAGTTGTCAAAATCAACTTGTCATGCCTCAAGGAGTAAAAGCAAAGCCAAGTTAATGTTTTTAATCACCTGCAAGAAAAAGTGTAAAGAATATCAGTGAGAAAGGCAAATTGACTTTAAAACATTAGAAAGTGGGTTTATAAAGAGAAATAAAATTCCACATGCCTATAAAAGCTCATTTCACATTTTAAATGAATTAGTTTTTCCTTCGAGAGATCAAGAGAATTCAAGGAGAGGAAAATTTGTGAGTTTTAAAGCCAAACTTGGGCAAATTTTCTCGGCATTGCGCGTCTGAGATTAGGCGCTGCACCCTTGGCACTTTTTCCCCATGTATTTTCTAAAGGAACTCCACACCTAGGAAGTGGCGCTATGTGCTTGGAGTGGTGCTACTCCCTTACCCGATAGGACCTAGTGAGGTTTTCCACAGGCGCTGCACCCTGAGCACCAACGCTGCGCGCTCAGGCTTGGTGCTGTGTCCTTAGCCTAGCGTTGCACGCTTGGATAGGAATGGTTCCTAAACCCCATAACCACTCAAAACACCTCAAATTACTTCCAAGCCTCTGCCATATGGTCCTCCGAGTATATTTATGGGTAATTATAGGTCATCAGCCCATCTCCAAGCATCTTTTCCATCATTTAATTGAAATAATTGAAACCCTAAGAGGAAACGCTAAGGCTTAAACTTGAAATCACGGTTTACCATTACCTCATTTGCCTGTAAAGAAAATTAGTAATAGACAGAGGAATTAAAATGTTTGGATGTTTTTCATTCATCTAAGTTTGTCCCTACATCCATTTCCTTTATAACACTTTATCCCTTCTCTTTCAAAAACTTCCATTCAATTACCCTCTTTTTCATCTTAATTTTCACATCAATCCTAGGGTTGGAAAAATAGAGTTTTCAAAATGTCAGAAGAGGGAGATAGTGGTAGTGGTGGAAAGGTCCAAATGCCAAGGAGGCATGATCACAAAGGAGGAAAGATAAATATATTTGAACCCCTCAACACAAGGGAGCTAGTGGAATTTCCCCTTACTGTTTCCTATTTCAAACACATGGGATGATTTGACTTTTGTGAGAATGTGTAGCAAGTACAAACCCACCCTCAACTTACAAGACTTTTCATTATCAATTTTCATGGAAAACAAGTTAATCTAGATGGAGTTACATTTGAGTTGTCTACTAATGCCATTGTTGCAGCCACTGGGATACCAAGTGTGGGTGAGAAATGGTTCGAGCAGGAAAACCTAGACATGAGCTACTTTGAGCCATATCCAAAAACTAGGTATAAATACCCCCACAAGTCCATCTTTCCTTTTTCACATTTGCTTGATAAATATGCACCCAGGATGAGGATCATAATGAAATATTTCACATGTGAGGGAAGATTCTCCTGCCTTTACTCATATCACATCAGGCTTCTTATGAATTTTACTAGAGGGAGGATGTTGCACATACCCTATAACCTTTACTGAAGAATTGATAAAATGGCATACATAGTTCAAAAGAGAAACTACCCTCAGAAAATGCAAAGATTTTTCCATCACTCACTTATCAAAATGGTTGTTATGCACCAACTACAGCAGAAAGGCATTCCATGGGAGACTTTCATTGCCAATGAGGTCTTTACTACTCCCCAAGGCCATCATCAGCAAGACATTCCTTCATCTTCTAACACTCCCATCCCCACTTCTCCATCACTTCTTGTTGTCCCTACATCACCACTCACTCACATTCCTTCACCCCATGATGACCCTTCCACATCACCATCCACCCAAATTCCCTCACCTCATGATGATCCTCCTTCATCACCTTCCCACAACCCTTCACCCTCATCTCCTGATACCAAAGCATCAAATGGTGAAGACAAGAATGAAGAAGATATCAATGAGGTAGATGGCAGTGAGGTAGAGATTAGTGAGGCAGATGTAAGTGAGGCAAAGAATAGTGAGATGGATGACACTGACATGGTTGACATAGATCCTTTTTCTTTGACCTATCAAAGAGGCCAATGGTATTTTTTTTCTCCACATATTGTGGAAGGGGCCCTCCCTTCATCATCAACAAAAAAACTTCACAAAGGTAAGGAAAAGGTTGAAGAGTAGCCCATTGTTGAAAAAGAGGATGATCATGAAACTGAATAAGAGTTTCAACTTATTGACCTTGAAAGTGAAGATGAGGATAGGATCAGAAACATGCTGTTGAAAAGAAAATATGCCCAGATTAGGGAGCTGGGAGCAAATCTTGGTAGGGAAAAGAACGTGATAGACTTTCTGGAGGTAGAAAACAAGTAGCTAGAAACAGAGAAAGCCATTAGTGAGGTCAGAGCTGTCAGAGCTTCAAAAAAGTTTGGAAAAGCCAAGGCTAAGATAGATGAGGCCTTAGGCACTCTTGATGACATTGAAGAAGAGGAAGAACAAATTCCTAGAAGTGGCCGAGGATAATTGGTTTGAAGAAGGTTTTAGCCAAGGAAAGAGAGAAAGAAACAACATTGGCAGAGTGCTCACTCCAAGTGAGTTGCTTGCCATGGAAATCAGTTATGACAGAGAATCTTGGCTAGAGAGAGCCAATTTACACCTAGAGGATCAGCTTGACAAGGCAAAAAGAGATATTGACCTTCAGAAGAAGATGGCAAAGCATTATGCCATGAGGAACTAGATTTCAAAGGCCAAGCTCAAAAGAGCCCTTACAAAGATTCAAGCCCTAAATAAGGCAAAGGATCAGGAGAAAATTGAAATCCTTTCTGATGTATCCCTATAAGCATCCCAAACATGATCAACAAGGTGAATTCCAAATTTTTTCACTTGGTGCACAATTTTGATTTTTGACTGCTTGGCTAGCAAAAAAAAGGGCCAAACGCACAACGCCACTGGCGCTGTGCTCTTTTCTGGGGGACCCAGTTGAGGAAAATTTTACATTTTCATGATCCTTAGTCCAAGGAAATCACCCTCAGAAAGTTTCAAGTCATTTGGAGTAGAACTGTTCCCTCAAAAGGGCCAAAAACAAGTAAAAAATCACCTTTCTGCTCTCTTTTCAACACTGGCGTTGCGCCCTAGGAAGTCTTGGGAGAATGGAATTTTGACTAGGAAAATTGACACTAAACTAGAACTTAAAGGCATAATTAAAAAATCTAGAGGACCTGATTTCTAATGAGCTATCATGGAGCTCATTTGGACACCAGGAAGGCCTCCAAAACTTAGCTGCAACACAAGTTGTTTTTCCAGTTTTGGCACTGCACCCTTGGCCTGGCACTGCGCCCTTGAACCTTAGTGCTGTGCCCTTGCCAAAAAGTCAAAAAAAGACACTTGGGGATATTTTGAAAGTTATTTAGATGCCTTAAATGTCAAATGATTCCCAAATTAGCTCAGAGGTTAGCTTAGAAGTTATGTTTTCATTTATGAGTTTGGGATATTTGTGCCTTGGGGCTTGCATGGTCTCATAGGAAAAAAATGACTTAAATGTGTAATTAATGACATTTTGGAACCCTAGATAGGGTTTTCTTCCTCCTTTGGTAGTTAAATATTGCATGCAGGTTTCATGTTTATTGTTGGTTGATTGCTGAGCTCAATATCATATAGACTTTGAGTTTATTGAAGAAATTGGCTTTGGAGTGTTGTGATTGCTTTGGATTGAGCATCAATGGACCAAGCATATTCATGTGATTCATGAACCTGTTTAATGGTGATGTTGTTCTAATTTAGTATTTATTTCCTTTAGTTTTCATATTTTTTCATCCTTTCTCTAATAGAAGAACATAAATTTTAGAGTAGGATATGCTATCTTGGCACCCTATTTCTGTCTGCACCCTTTATCTTTATGTTTTCCTCTGCTAAGTTTGATTAAAGAATTATTAAATTCTCTTTAGTTTCACTGAACTATTATCTCAAATTTTCTCTTTTTCTGAAAGTAATGATTAGATAATTCTTTATTTCTCTCTATGATTACTGGAATGTTGTCTTGAAGATTATTTACTAGGGTTTGGTCAAAGAGGTCTATGGTGTGCCCTGCACCTTGGTTCTTTCTCAAGCATAGTAATATTAAAGGCTTTTCTTGTTCTATAATGTTAAAGGATTCTTAATTTCCCTTTAAACCTATTAAATCCACAATTTATTGTTCATTTCATATCCACCTAAGCTATTTGATCCATTTGGTTGTTAACGTGCCCTATGAAACACCCTTGATTCATTTTTTTCCTTTTTAAGTCTTTCACAAACCCCATGGCCCAATGGCTTGATTTTATCTTACTCTATCTGTTCTTCATGAAAACCTACCCAACCAACCAACCAAACAAACAAACCCTATCAATATAAATAGTCTAAAAATAAAAACCCTAAAATCAATCAAGAAAGTTACATCTTTTACATAAATATAGAGAGAGCCCTCTCTGAGTCCAGGAAGGCTAGCTCCTAGGACTCCAAAGTTGGTTTGATGTTACCCTTGTCTATTTGGTGTTTCCAATCTGACAAATTGCAGGGACCTAAAAAAATTATAAGAACTTGGATAATGTCTCAGCTTTCCTCTGCATGAAGAAGATCTAACACTTCCATGAGAATTCATCAATAAAAATGACAAAATATTTGTGTCTGGTAGTGTAGGTTGTCAAGAAAGGTCCACAAAAAATAGAGTGGCTCCCTTCTAGGACTGCATTTGCTTTTTTTTCCTGATCATGGAATTTGGATTTTCTGTACTTTCCTAAATTACATCTTTTTCATACATCATGCTACCTAGGTGGTCCTTTGTGGAAGCCACTAGTTATTTTCTATATAATATTCAGGGCATGATGATGCATATGGACAAGTATTTTGTGTTGAAGTTCACTAACATCACTACTCTGCTTCTTCTACTCCTTTATTCTTAATGCATCACCTTATTCCACATCTAGCTTATATAAGTTCTTCACATGAACCCAGGTCTGCTTCACTTGTGCCATGGATATGTGTCTCAGGAATGCTTTTTCTTTTTTGAATATTACATATTAACCATGGTCTTTAAAAAATACAATGTAGATGAGATTTATCTTTACTCCCAAAATGAAAATGACATCCTTGTTCCTGAGAGGGGAGAATGACTCACCATGAATGGTGATTGTGCCAACTTTGGTCGTGATGTACCTTCCGTCCTCTCCCAGCTAAATGTGTATCTGCAAGTATTTCTCTTCCAAGTCACAAAAAAAATCTCTACACCCTATCATGTGAAACGATGCACTTTATTCCAACTACCTCATGCTCCTCATCACTGTGATGTTGATTCATGCAATAAGGGTAAAGTCGAGCTTGAACTATTAAGCCAAGGTTTCACCTGTTTCTCCTCCTGAGGTATTCTTTCATGCCTTTTTGTGTGGACACTTCAAGGCATAGTGCCTGAATTCATTATTATGGAAGAATTTAATTTTGGATAAATATTTCTTATTTCCCCCTTGGATGGAGTCTAGGTCGGATTGAGATTTATTGTAATATTCCAAAATTAGCATGCAGCTAATTGGAATATTAACTTTTTCTTTTGTCATTTAGATAGATGAATAACTGGGTAGGGAGACCCATAAATATCTTTAGTAGGAATAAAATCCCTCTTAATGTGAAAAGGGATCATATTGATAGCTGTATAAAGCACCTCCATGTGTGACCAAGGGCTAAAGCATGTGGATAAGGTCAATGTTGACCAAATCAACAATGCTAGTATGGAGAGAGTGGATGATTAATGGGAGACAATGCCGTGTTAATGGGAGAAGATCTCCATGAGAGTAGTGGCTTTAATGAGTGGGACCCAAGGTGAGAAGGCTCAAAATGCATATAAGGAAGGTGAAGGCAACCAAAGAGACGATGTTAGATGATTATTGATTTTGATCTTTTTAGATCTAGATTTGTCAGGTGACATTTCTATGAATGCTTTTGTGGTTTAGAAGGGTTTGTTGTACGGTTTAGTAGAAGGGTGTTCCTGAGCGGGAATTCCACACCCATCCTTGAGGGACTTTAAGTGCCTACTCAAGAGAGGTATTATTGAGCTACATATTCCATAGCTAGGCATCAGGCCAAGCTTCAGTCTTCAGCTACAATGCAGTTTCTATTCAGAGTTGTGTTGTGTTGTAGGGTGTTGCAGTGGAGCATTGATAGGGTCACTTTCAGTGGAGAGGCATCCTTTACAATGGGAGGCCAGCAAGGAAGGCCCTAGAGATTCATTTCATATTTTTTCACCAGGCCAAATAATTTCCACCTCCTACAACGTAGTTTCATTCTCAAAATACGTTATTTCATTGGGCATTTATATTGGAGGTTTCAGTGCTTCAATTGGAGGGTTAGATATCCAGTGTTAGGATCAACCTTTCACTTGGAGTATCTATTAGAGGATATCTATTCATTTTTATATCAGTTTCATCCACCTCCATCCAGTTATTCAGCTACAATTGCAATTCTATCCTAGGGCTACATTTTGACATTTTTGTGTTTTGGGTATTTCTGAAAACCCTTTCTGGGTTGTCTCAAAAAAGTGCTTGGGAGCATAGATATCTATCCCTAGAAACATTTGAGCTATATAAAATCACACACACACACACACACACACACACACACACACACACACACACACATATATATATATACGTCTAGTATCAGTTTACTCACTAAAATTGCGTTTTCTTGGCTCATGGCATTTGTATAGTAGCTATTTCTCATGTATTGACATATTTTCTCAGTGGAGGCTTCTTTTGTATTGCTTGAGAGACTTGATCCTCAAGATATTGTGCCTATTATTGCTAATATATTTAAAAATATGTCTGTACATTTGTCTCATATATTGGTGTATTGATTTTCATTGATCTTTTCTAGTATTTTGTTTTGTATTCCCATCTTCTCCATTTTTTATTATTACAGCTGTATCAGGGCATAATCTTGGCTCAGCCTGTGAATTTCAACCAATATGCTATCAAGAGAATAAGAAGAAGAATAAGAAGAAGAGATATACAATAATGGAAGGAATGAACTTTGCCTCATATCTTTTCAGATCTATGAAGAACCTCTCAAATGAGGTCAAGCAGATGAGAGAGGAGAGATTAAATGCAAACTTAAGAGGGTTTCAAGATGAGGAAGGTCCATGCACTTCCTATTAGGAGCACATAAAACTAGTATTTCATAGACATCCAAAGAGATCCACTATGTCCACTTTGTTTGAAGATGAAGGTCAAATACATGGAGATGGAGGAAACTTATATCATGATATTCTAAGTGATTATCTTGCAGAGTACAAGTCTCAATCAAGGGCTTTCGAGGAGAATCTAACTCTCCAACTATTCATTCAGCTCAAAGAAGAGAGGAGAACTTGCAAGAGTAGAAGAAAACTCAATAGATTTCTATTGTCTACATTTGATGGGTCATCCATATGCACAACAAGGGCTTGGAGAGGAAAGTTAGATGCATTCTTCCTGCTACATCTAGTAGTAGAAAGAGAAGTTGTTGAGATTGTAGTGTTGCACCTTGAGGGTCAAGCAAACATTTGGTGGTTCAACCATTTGAAACATTAAAGAGTGACTTATTAGGAAAATTTTACTCAAAGGTTGATCAAGAAGTTTGACATAAGGAAACAAGAAGAAGAAAATCTTCCACCACCACTTGCTGCAGGAGTACTTGCATCAGGAGAAGGAACACTTGCATCATTTCAAAGTGGTCTCGACGTCTTGACATTTAGAGTCCCATGCATTATTGAGGATATGCATGAGAAAGAGGAGATGTATACTAATGTTGGTGTAGCAGTAGAGGAGCAACCATCATCATCAGTAGTAGTTGGAGGAGTCATTACATTGGAGGGAAGAACCCTTGTTGCAATACAAGATGTTCCCAAGGATCAGCTTAACCAAGGTATGCAAATAATTCCACCCAATGTTATTTAAGTACATCATACGGAGAGTTGTGGGGACATGCCATCAGGGAAATTGCATGACCTAGGGTCAAAGCACATTGCTAATTTGGAGTAGCAGATTATCACTGCACAAAGGACCCTTGACTGGTTCAAGGAGGAGATGTATAACCATCCTAGTTTCTCATTTTTTAGCTACACTCAACACTTTGGGTTGGAGTGTAGGGTTTCAGAGGGAAGGATAAATATATTCCTAATAAATCCAATGCAGAACTGTGTGTTCAGCATTGTGCATGATCATGAGACAGCATATGTACCATCATGGAGATCAGAGCGCTGTCATTGAGCAACAGTGATGATTTTGGAGCCCAACTATTATTGGATCATTCCAATGACCATCCTACATGTGTAGAAATGGATAATTAGATGGTTGATGGAAGACATCTTATGAAGGATTACATCTCCCATTATTATGATAGATTCTTCTTGATGAGCACATCACAGCTTAAAGACAAGATTTTGCATACAACATATTTGGAACCTTACGGGTTCAACTTGGTCATTGATGAGTGGTCTTCACCTGGAGATCTCTAGGAGGTTGGACATCAACATCCCATTAAGTGCAAAGATAGTGATTTGATGTGGGAGGATGGTATTCTCCATTGGAGGGATACCAATTGGGAGTATGATAGGAGACACCCATATTTGGATGAATGGGTGTGGATGGTGAGCAAGGGGTTGGTGAGCCACTTGCATATCTATGACACAGGGCAGCAGGAGGCATGGCTACGCTGGCTACTCTTGAAAGAGTTTGGCCATCATGTCACATATCCTATGTCAAAGGGTATGTTATGGTTTGAGGCATTGCATGGAACCCATATGATATGGCAGCGGAATATTTGGTTGTATGGGGAATTCGACAAGTAAACTATCATGGTGTCACTTTATGACTTGTTTGATAATGAGATGAGGAGGCAGAAAAGGCTATTGTTTCTTTTGTTACTCTTGGGAGAGTATGGGATGATTTTCTCCCATAATTTGCATGATTTTTTAGGAGTAGATGGTGGCACAATCATGGTGCAAAGGGGCTACCCTTTAGCTTTGGAGGATCAAGAGGTACTTCCACATAGGAAGGAGTCTCCCACATGTACCAACATTATGGTATGTGACTTTGGCATTGGGCATGTCAAAGAGAGGAGTTATGAGATGAAAAGAGCCTTATCACAAAGGCCAATGACATTGTCACTTGCGAGTATGTATCTATTGATAGAGTGTTCCAAAGGGAGTGTGTATCACTTCACATTCGAGACCTCTATGGGGAGATTCTCATGGGAGGGCTCATCCATGGACCACATTTTCAGCCTAATCATAGTGTATGGTAAGAGTTTTATTTTTATACTTATTGATCACCTAAAAAAGTATTTGCATTCTCTTTCCATTTATGTACAATGCATTGCTCCACAAGAGGGAAAGCTTCTATTTGAGCTTCATGGTCTTTCTAAGGCCAACAATTATGATGGAGAAAGCCATTTATTGTATGGATATGGGAAATTATTATGTTATTTTTGGTATGCTCAGTTGATACACAATGACATTTAATATTTTCTAGTAGATGAGATTACATTCACAACTAGAAAATTGTTGGGAGACAACTTGCCACATGATGATCTGAAACAACAGTTAGAAAAATTGCACTGTAACCACTAGGGAAACTGTTGGTACTTTCCAAAAATACACATAACCTTTAGTATCCTTCTCATTTTTATTCCATATTGTGATGATGTTCTATTCATTGTATATGGGATGGTTTGGGCAAGCAAGATTCATGAAACTAGAGAGGGGGTCTATGAAGATCCAACTACCTTTTTGCCTCTTGAAGGTAACATTATTGCAAACCAATATCAACAAAAACTCTACACTTATCATAATCAGAGAGATATATAGTGTGGTATAGACAAGGTTGTCTATCAAGTTCAGTTATGCGGCCCACCTACATTGCAGGAGCCAAACGTGGAAGAGTTTCTCTATGAATTACCATTTTGGAGGGTGATTCATTTTGTGTGGCTGATAGCTTGGGGATTGGAGGTTCACATGGGAATGAAGGTTCCCAAAATTTTTCATTTTTCATGCCTCAATAAGGCCTCTAGAAAGCATATAATTTCCTCCATGGATATCCCACTTTTTCACGATGAGAGCTATTTGGATTTGTCACCAAAGGCTAATTTATACACTTGGGAAGAGAAACTTGGGGACATATTGATGAGAGAGCATCTTGTTCATTGGAGAAGCTTATCATATGAGGATGCTATAGGAGGAGGAGAGGAGGTTCTTCAGTTCTATCCTTGTAGTTTCTTGACGATAAGCAACATTTGGGAGGGGAGGACTATAATATTCCAAAATTAGCATGCAACTAATTGGAATATTAATTTTTTCTTTTGTCATTTAGATAGATGACTAAGTGCGTAGGGAGACCCATAAATATATTTAGTAGGAATAAAATCCCTTTTAATGTGAAAATGGATCATCTTTATAGCTAGATAAAGAACCTCCATGTGTGAACAGGGGCTAAATCATGTGGAGAAGGTCAATGTTGATGAAATCAACAACGTTGGTATGGAGAGAGTGGATCATTAATATGAGACAACACAGTGTTAATGGGAGAAAGTCTCCATGAGAGTACTCAATTTAATGAAGGGGAACCAAGGTGAGAAGGATAAAAATGAATATAAGGAAGGACACAGAAGCCATAGAGGGGATGCTATATGATTATTGATTTTGATCTTTTTAGATCTGGACTTGTCAGGTGACATTTCTATGCATCCTTTTTATGTTTAGCATGGTTTGATATACTGTTTAGTACAAGGGTGTTCACGAGAAGGAATACCACACTCATCCTAGGGGGAATTTGAGTTACTACTTAGGAGAGGTATTATTGAGCTTCATATTCTGCATCTAGGCATCAGGCCAAGTTTTAGTCTTTAGCTACAACGCAGTTTCTATTAAGAGTTGTGTTGTGTTGCAGGGTGTTGCAGTGGAGGATTGGTAGGGTCACTTTCAGTGTTTCTTTTTTTTTAGTGGAGAGGCATCCTTTCCTTTGGGAGGAAAGAAAGGAAGGTCTTGGATCTTCATTTCATATTTTGGCACCATTCCAAATCATTTCCACCTCCTAAAACACAGATCCATTCTCAAACTACAATATTTCATTGGGCATTTGTAGTGGAGGTTTCAGTGCTTCAGTTGGAGGGTTAGATATTCAGTGTTGGGATCAACCTTTCACTTGGAGGATCTATTGTAGGAGATATATTCATTTGTATATTAGTTTCATCCACCTCCATATAGTTATTTAGCTGTAGTGCAATTCAGCCCTAGGGTTGCATTCTGGCATTTTTGTGTTTTGGGTATTTCCGGAAACCCTTTCTGGGTTCTCTTGGAAAAGTTCTTGGGAGCATAGATCTCTATCCATAGAACCATATGAGATATATATATATATATATATATATATATATATATATCATTGTACACATCTAGTATCAGTTTACTCACTAAAAATGCACTGTCTTGGCTCATGGAATTTGTATAGCAACTATTTCTCATGTATTGCCATATCTTCTTAGTGGAGACTTGTATTGTATTTCTTAAGAGACTTGATGCTCATGATCTTGTGCCGATTATTGTTGATATGTTTAGTAATATGGCTGTACATTTTTCTCATATATTGGTGTATTTATTTTCACTACTATTTTCCAATATTTTTTTCTATATTCCCGTCTTTTCCATTTTCGAATATTACATTTATTCCCTTTTATATTATTTTCCTTTCCAGCCTATTCAAAATTTTCTTCATCCTAGCCCTTGGATGAAGTTAGATCTCTAATATTCTGCCTTATTTTCTCTTGTACCGAATCAAATCATAAGTCTTCCCAATTTGGTAGCTTCTTCCTCCCATTCACTGAATCTTTATAGCTATCTTAGCTCATGGGAAACCCTAGAAGAGTTAGGGTTACCAAGTAATATTTTGGAAAACTAACACTAACCCTGCCAAATTCATCACAAAATTGTGTGAACCTGCTTAGATATTGCAAAAAAATGTCATACTTTTTCATCTTGATAATTCAAATTTTATCATTGAGTGCCAATTTCCTATGTTCACTACTATTCTTGAACAATATTATAAGTTCTTTCCATATTACGAATGGATTTTATTTTTTGTGGAGATTTGAGATAATGTGATCTTGTACTCCCTTCAAGATTATTCTCCTTTCCTTGGCTACATATTTCTTCCACTGAGTAAGGTTATGGGCATCAGATTCTTTTGGATTTTCAACATTTGTCTTCATGTATTCTAGAAATCCATTTTCATCCAATACTGCATCCATGTGATTGTTCCATGTGATGAAATTAGAGCTTCCTTCCAAGGAATAATCTAGCCTAAAATAATGAAATATCATCCTCTCAGCTTTGAAGAGATTGTGCTACGTTGAATTTCAAATTCGAACCTCCTGAGTGTAGTGTCCCTTCTTAGTGAGATAGCTTTGATGACACTTAGAGATGGTGGTTTTGATATAATGATATAATATTATGTATGAAATACTTATGTACATGCTTATATGCTATGACCTGGTTTAGGTCACTTGCTTGTTATGTGCTTATGATAATATCTATGGTTGCGTACACAAGAATTGATTTTGTTTAAGAGCATATTAGAGATTTTTTCTCTTTTGGTATCCTACTTTGGACATAGGTGTATGACATGAATGGTGGTTCATAATTGAGACACATATCCACGGATGATCATGGTTAGGTGGAACATATGATTAATTATGATTTATGGATGATACATGATTTGTATGATTATATGTGCATAATATTGTACTAAGCATGATGTGGCAGGGGACTTTGTCATTGCCAACAAGGATGCTCAAGTTATAAATGACTGTGGAATTCATGCACAATATTTGGAAAAATTTGAAAAAGTTCATTTTGAAATTCATTTGATTTATTTGATCAATGAGATTGTGATGTGTGTAGGTCTTGGATGAAGACCTTACCAATGAACCATCATATGGGTATGAGCTCACAATTAGTACCTTAAGGTGAAACGTGGAGTTTCAAAGCAGAATAGATGAGAAACCATGGAAATTAGGGCGTAGAGTCCTAAATCCATGAAATATAAAGACGTGGAGTCTTGGATATATGATAAAAGGATTAGGACACGGAGTCCTAAATCCATGACATATAAAGACGTGGAGTCTTGAATCTATAATGAAATGTTTGGGGCGTGGAGTCGTGAATATTTAAAAATATCAAGGTGTGGAATCTTGGATCTTTAGAGTAGATCAGGGTTACTAAGGCACGAAGATGCATACAATAGGGGTGCGGAATCCCCATTATCCAAAATACCACTCATGGGAAGCTCACATATGAATTTCCTTAATAAGATCTCATTCCTAACAATTTTGGAGTGACTTTCTAAAAATAGAAAGTCATGTCTACTATTTCAAGTATGACTTTCCAAAAATAGTAAATCACCTCCAATCAATGGGTAAACAAGTATACTTGAAGGAAAATCACTTAAATTATGATTAATCAATTGTAATAGTTCAATCTTGACTTAATCCTCAATATTATTAATATTATTAATATTATTATTATCTTTTATGAGACTATGATATTATTATTAAAAGGGAATTATATCTCCTCAATCACTTCACACCTTTCTCCTTCATGACTCTCATGGCTCTATGTAACTCTCTCAATTTTAAATATTACATTACACTCTATTTTATGCACTCATCAAGGAATGGCATATTCCTCTTACACTCATTAAATATATGTCATAAAATACTCCTCTGACACTCATTAAATATATGTCATAAAATATTCCTCTTACACTCATTAAATATATGTCATAAAATATTCCTCTTACACTCACTTTAATGCATATGTTACAGTCTCCTTAAATAAGGCATGCATACATCTCCTTAATGGCATAAGTTACACTCCTCTAAATGGAATACAATGCATGCATATTAATCCTCCTTTATGACAAGAATTTGTTGCTCCTCCTATATATGAGTCTCATGTATTCTCATTTGAGGGGAGAGGGGGTAATGCCAAGAGTGGAAGGGATTTGAGGAATATTGTGAGAGGGAGAGATATGGAGAGTATCCAATTCCTTCCAAAAAAAATATGAATTTCTTACTAATCTACTAAGTATCTATTGAGGTTGAACTTGAGTGGTATTTAGAGGAAGTGAAAACTATCTTCCTTAGTTTTCCTTGCATCTCTCTCTCTATTGTTGTATTTTGGTACTGTTTGTGAGATTTTACAGCTCGAGGGTTCCAGGGGGCGGAGTTCTCCCTGGATATGGTTGGGTGGAAAATCGGATGGTTCAAATGAGTTGGTTAAGGGTTCGAAGGTGGATCATATTCTCGACGATTGGAGTTGAATATCTCTTCAGGTATAATTTCCATTGTCCTAAAATTATAGTATAGCTTTAGCATAAAATAAAAAGCAGACATTTAAATTGTTGTAAGCATCTAATTTTGGTTTAGGATTATGTTATCTATAATATTATTGATTAGTTTAGATCTCAATATTGGATTTATTATTGGTGTAGTTTATGGTACTAATCTTGGTATTGTAGCATTTGAGAAAGGAAAGCCAATTATTGTTGAAGGTAATTGTAATAAAAAAATTCCAAAGGACTTGGGTCACGATTTATCATTTTGTTTCAAATAATTAGATGCATGTTTTAGAAATGGTTTTAGGATAGTTTGAAAAGTGTTTGACAAATTCCATGAATGAGTAATGTTATTTATGCATGAATAAGTGCTAACTTGCAGCTTACATCAAAAGTAAGAAAATGGATATGTACCCAAAACATACCTGGAGGAATTACAGAATCAACCCTTAAAATAAAATGCAAAAATAATGGCAACTAAAATATGGTTTGGAAGATCAAATGCTTGAGGTAAGTTGGAGATAAATTTAAGTTATGGCTTATGTTTCATATTCTTATCAATAATTCAATGTTTTGTTATTCAAGTTGTTGTAATAGTACTATCAGAATTTCGACAGAAAGGCTTAATGGCTATAGCATTCAGTGCTTCCATATGTTTGTTAAATTGTAGCAATTAGTGCAAAAAGCTTGTCAGTCATGTCAAATGAATTCACTTGTGGGTGGTAAAATGTTTCAAGAACTCATATCATGGATTTAGAAATGTGTGATTTCAATGAGCATATCCTCGTAGCATAACTTTGGGTTTTTTTTCCTCATGTAGAGGTGTAGTTGTAATTTTTCATTCCATATGTTTGACAAAAATCATAAATGAAACATTTAGGCTATAAATTTTGTTGTTTTCAAGAATCGCATTCCTGGGCGTTTTTAATTTGATTCAGCCCAACATCATGGAGTTGCTTCCAATTTAGAAAAAATTAAACTATGGATTGGCATGAAGAAAAAAAAATATATCAAATATATATACATAAGGTTAACAACTTATTGATATGAGAATCTAAAAGAACTAGGTATCTTATGACTGTAGGAAAAACTTCGGGCCAAGTTTAGCCCAAGAGGGGGAGTATGTAGTGTCCCTTCTTAGTGAGATAGCCTTGATGACACTTAGAGATGGTGGTTTTGATATAATGATATAATATTATGTGTGAAAGACTTATGTACATGATTATATGATATGACCTGGTTTAGGTCACTTGGTTGTTGTATGCTTATGATAATATCTATGGTTGCGTACACAAGAATTGATTTTGGTTAAGAGCATATTAGCGATGTTTTTTCTTTTGGTATCCTACTTTGGACATAGGTGTATGACATGGATGGTGATTCAGAATTGAGACACATATCCATGGATGATCATGGTTAGGCGGAACATATGGTTAATTATGATTTATGGATGATACATGATTTGTATGACTATATGTGCGTAATATCATACTAAGCATGATGTGGCAGGGGACTTGGTCATTTCCAACATGAATGCTCAAGTTATAAATGACTGTGGAAGTCATTTCTCCAAAACCAAAATGATTGTGGAAGTCATGCAGAATATTTGGTAAATTTTGAATAAGTTAATTATGAAATTTATTTAATTTATTTGATCAACGAGATTTTGATGTGTGCAGGTCTTGGAAGAAGACCTTACCAGCGAACCATCAGATGGGTATGAGCTCACAATCAGTACCTTAAGGTGAAATGTGGAGTTTCAAAGAAGAATAGATGAGAAGCCATGGAAATTAGGGCGCGGAGTCCTGAATCCATGAAATATAAAGACGTGTTGTCTTGGATATATGATAAAAGGATTAGGATGCGGAGTCCTAAATCCATGAAATATAAAGACATGGATTCTTGAATCTATAATGAAATGTTTGGGGCACGGAGTCCTGAATATTTAAAAGATCAAGGTGTGGAATCTTGGATCTTTAGAGTAGATCAAGGCGCGAAGTCCTCAATCTACTAAGGCACGAAGATGCATACAATAGGGGTACAGAATCCCTATTATCCAAAATACCACTCATGGCCAACTCACATATGAATTTCCTTAATAAGATCTCATTCCTAACAATTTTGGAGTGACTTTCTAAAAATAGAAAGTCATGTCTACTATTTCAAGTATCACTTTCCAAAAATAGTAAATCACCTCCAATCAATGGGTAAACAAGTATACTTGAAGGAAAATCACTTAACTTATGATTAATCAATTTTAATAGTTCAAACTCGACTTAATCCTCAATATTATAAATATTATTAATATTATTATTATCTTTTATGAGACTATGATATTATTATTAAAAGGGAATTATATCCCCTCAATCACTTCACACCTCTCTCCTTCATGACTCTCATGGCTCTATGTAACTCTCTCTATTTTAAATATTACATTACACTCTCTTATATGCACTCATCAAGGAATGGCATATTCCTCTTACACTCACTTTAATGCATATGTTACACTCTCCTTAAATAAGGCATGCATACCTCTCCTTAATGGCATAAGTTACACTCCTCTAAATGGAATACAATGCATGCATATTAATCCTCCTTTATGAAAAGAATTTGTTGCTCCTGTTATATATGAGTCTCATGTCTTCTCATTTGAGGGGAGAGGGGTTAATGCCAAGAGTTGAAGAGACTTGAGGAATATTGTGAGAGGGAGAGATATGGAGAGTACCCAATTACTTCCAAAACAAATCTAAATTTCTTACTAATCTACTAAGTATCTATTGAGGTTGAACATAAGTGGTATTTAGAGGAAGCGAAAACTATCTTCCTTAGTTTTCCTTGCATCTCTCTCTCTAGTGTTGTATTTTGGTATTGTTTGTGAGCTTTTACAGCTCGGGGGTTCTAGGGGGAGAAGTTCTCCCTGGATATGGTTGGGTGGAAAACCAGATGGCTCAAATGAGTTGGTTAAGGGATTGAAGGTGGATCATATTCTCAACGATTGGAGCTAAATATCTCTTCAGGTATAATTTCCATTGTCCTAAAATTATAGTATAGCTTTAGCATGAAATAAAAAGTAGACATTTAAATTGTTGTAAGAATCTAATTTTGGTTTAGGCTTATGTTATCTAGAATATTATTGATTAGTTAAAAATGAAGACTAGATTAATCTATATGTATGGATGTTTAGATCTCAATATTGGAGTTATTATTGGTGTAGTTTATGGTATTAATCTTGGTATTGTAGCATTTGAGAAAGGAAAGCCAAATATTGTTGAAGGTAATTGCAATAAATAAACTCCAAAGGGCTTGGGTAAGTATTTCACGATTTATGGTTTTGTTTCAAGTAATTAGATGCATGTTTTAGAAATGGTTTTAGGATAGTTTGAAAAGTGTTTGACAAAGTATGTGAATGAGTAATGTTATTTATGCATGAATAAGAGCTAACTTGCAGCTTACATCAGAAGTAAGAAAATGGACATGTACCCAAAACATACCTGGAGGAATTATAGAATCAACCCTTAAAAGAAAATTAAAAAATAATGGCAACGAAAATATGGTTTGGAAGATCAAATGCTTGAGGTAAGTTGGAGATAAATTTCAGTTATGGCTTATATTTCATATTCTTATCAATAATTCAATGTTTTTTTATTCAAGTTGTTGTAATAGTACTATCAGAATTTTGACAGAAAGCTTTAATTGTTGTAGCATTCATGGCTACCATATGTTTGTTAAATTGTAGCAATTGGTGCAAAAAGCTTGTCAATCATGTGAAATGAATTAGCTTGTGGGTGGTAAAATGTTTCAAGAACTCATATCATGGATTTAGAAATGTGTGATTTCAATGAGCATATCTTAGTAGCATAACTTTGGGTTGTTTTTCCTCATGTAGAGGTGTAGTTGTAAGTTTTCATTCCATATGTTTGACAAAAGTCATAAATGAAACATTTAGGCTATAATTTTTTTTTTTTTCAAGAATCACATGATTCCTAGGTGTTTTTAATTCGATTTAGCCCAACATCAGGGGGTATCTGTGCCTAATGGTCATGTAACCCTTGATTTCATTCCAAAACAATACTTTTCAGAACCCAGATCGGAAAACTGGGCGTTTGGCAGATTGCTGCTCTGAGTTATGTGCAACTGTTGTTGAGTCTTTGATGAAAGACTAAGATTATTTAGTTCCTGTTTTAAGATGGAAACATTTAAAGTTTCAATTCTGAATTTTATGAGATAAATATGTTGAAGGATAATCTTAATTTCATTGTTGCTAAGTGTTTGACAAAATGCCTCAATGAATTTTAATTGCATGCTTGCAAAGTGTTTGTCATAAGGGCTCAATGAGTGTAGAGTGCATGTCTGCAAAGTGTTCTCAAAAATCTTGAATGGTTGTAGCTTTTGTGCATATAAATTGTTAGTGTAAAATTGTTAGTTACTATTGTTTTTATGTTACTATAAATTATAAATAAACTATTTAATGGGTGTAGCTTCCTATGTCTACAAGTTTTTGGTATGAATGTGAAAATGAATTTAATAATTTGCTGAAGTGTGAATAAGACAATTGTTTCTTGTATTATCTAAAGCTTCAAAAAAATGGCTTTTTGTTGGAAACAATTTTACAGTGACTAATTCTTTAGGATTTTGTGCGAATGAGTATTAGTGATTATGTGACATATACTTCTCTATCTTACTGATGGTAGTTAAGGTGGGAGCTTACATAAGGTATCAGAGCGAGTTACAACGCTAGGGCCTAATGGGCCAATAGGCTTACTTGTAGGTTGATGATGTATGAATGTTGATTTTGCATGCATGTTGAATTTTTGTATATCTTGACTTGGAAGCATATTGGTTGCATAGAGGATATTATTATCATTATGTCATTTAGTGACTCACTAAATAAAATAAAAAAATCCCTTATATTTCCTTATATTTTTGTTAAGACACATTATCAACAATATGTTAAAATGCTTAAAGACATGTTGGGAAAGGATGTGCTTGAGAAAGTTGGGGTTAAACACAAGTATGTGAATGACTTGATTTTCAATCAATGAGTGAGATAGGTGGAGTGAATGCATGGTTTCATGTATTTTTAGTGCATCATTTTCAATGTGATATGGGCGTAATAGCCATCTTTACTTGCTGAAATCGTATCTACCAAGAAGAATATTGGCTTAATCTGGACTATAGTGTGATGGCCTTGGTGTGTATGCTTTGGGAATGAGTAACAAGTGTAAGGTTGAGATTCCATTAACGTGATGATTGAGTTCATCATGATAATTTTAAATCTTTTCGTACCTGCACTAAAGGAAACTTAACTAAAAGCTACCTTGAAAGATGTCACTTTTAACTCTGAATGTAAATTCAAGAGTAATGTATGTGTATTAATTAGATGTGTTAAAATATGATTTGGGAATACATTCTTAATGAGTTAGAATGAAATTTCTCTGATTTATTTGACATGATTTTTTGTATTTTGGATTGACATTAGGCATCAAATAACTTTAAATTACTCAAATACTAGGTTGAGGTACGACCTTCCTAATAAATAAGAGGCTTAAATGATTGGTGCATGATGGGTTGTGGAAGCCATTTTAAGGAACACTTGAATGCTATGCTTTCCTTAAGCTAATGTATGGGTGTGGAATCCATAGTAGCATATATCTATGAGAAAATGTATGGGTGTGGAATCCATACTAACATATATCTATGATCTAATGTATGGGTGTGGAATCCAAAGTAAAATATATCTATGAGGTAAATAATTCTTCTAGTTAGAATATTTTGATGGAATCTAATATTCATGATTAAGGAGTGATTATGTGTAATTAAAGTTAAATGGATAGAGATTTGTAACACAAATTTGCTTGAGCTTTAAATCCATTATTTTATTTTTATTACAAATGAAGATACTAAGATTGGTATACTAAACACCATTAGATGGTTTAGAATGTTTGGAATAATTGATTTTGATATATGGAAGTGTGAACTAGATATATTGAATCCTTTTGTATGTATTGAATTTAGGTATAATTAAGATGACTTTCAAATTCTTGAAATGTAGAAAATATTTATTGTGATAAGTTGATGAAATAAATTTTCTATTGGCTTAAGACAAACTAGGTCTAGGAAAGCCATAATAGTCTCTTTAATGATTTTATCAGTTGAATATTGGTTGAATTCTATTTAACCAAATTAATTAGAGAAATTATGAGGATTGAACTCATGTATTTCTCTAAGCTATTGCTAGTTTGGCGATCACGTCAAAATTCAAATTGTTTATAAATTGTGAAGAGAATAACATGTTTAGAAGGTAAATATTTTATGTGGTGAGAACTTGTTTATTTGAAATTAAAGAAAAAGAAAAAAAGAAAAACATGTGATTAATGAAAAGCTTAGTTGAGTTCTTGTTTTACAATAATATGTGCTTGTGATATTTTTTGAGGAATAAATTGAAGGAGAGTGAGATCACATTTTGATGAATTGGAATTCTTGTATGATTTAGAAGCCTAAGATGAGTGTATTGTATGTGGAATGGAAGAGATTGTTGGATTTAAGAATTTTTTGTTGGGATGTATACTTGTTTGAGTATTTATTAGTCCTACAAAATGTTGTAATAATTTTAGAGGGTGGTAATTATCCTTAAGAAAAAAAAAGGGTCTAACTTTAGGCTAGAAATTCCCTTGTGATAGTCTAAATCTTATGTAAATTTAACAAGATTCATCACATTTTGAGAAATGTACGGTTTTCATAGCTTGTTGTTGTGTATGTATTAATAGTAAGAAATAAGATATAAAATAAAATGATTTGATTAATTACTGAATATAAATCATGACTGATTTCATAGTTGGAAAACAAATTGACATAAATTTATCAAGGTTACCATATTTTCATAATTGTGAGAGTTGTTCTTGATTACAAGCCACTTTCAAAAATATATCATTAATCTACTTTTATAATGAAGATCTTCTAACTAAGTCATTTCATAATTGATTCTCAAGTTAGAGAAGTGAATAATAATGAAGATTATGCAAACTAAAGGAATGATCTATAATACATAAGTGGGTCAATGAGGACTGTATTTAACCTTAGGTTGTTAGTTAAAAAAAAACAAAAACAAAAACAAAAATGGTGCCTTGAACCTCAAATTGTATTTTTTCCTAAAGAGTAAAAGTTTAGTAAAAACTAAAGATAAATCCTAAATATTTTGATTGCAAGGATGTCTTATGGAATGAAAAGAGGAAAATTGGATTGAGAAGACATAAATCAAGTGGGATGTAAGAGTGTGTTTTATATATAATGTCATGTTTTGTTGTGTAAGAGTGGGTTTTATATATAACATCATATTTTGTTGCATAATAATTTCACTCGCAATTGTATGTGGATTATTTTATTCTTATTGTATGCCAATTTGATTGTGATATGGGATGGACCATCATTGTTGTGTATACAACCAATGTGTGTTCTATTTATAGATTGGGAAGCTCAACATACTACATAACCTTGAAGATGACACATGTAGGATTCATATAGACTATGAGAAAGAAAAACATGTATAATATCAAATAATTATAGATAAATTAAGTACATATCATATCAATTACATACAATATTATTTTATAAGGTACTATAAATTGTATGGTTGGTTTTGATAAAAATGTTTGGTATTTTATATCAAAACATGTCTAATATGGCATGGATATATTTTCTACTTGATTAAGAATGGTATGTTTAGTTTTCATAGAGTTGCTTCCAATTTAGAAAACATTAAACTATGGATTGGCATGAAGAAGAAAAAAATATCAAATATATATACATAAGGTTAACAACTTATTGAGAGGAGAATCTAAAATAACTAAGTATCTTATGACCATAGGAAAAACTTCGGGCCAATTTTAGCCCAAGAGGGAGAGTATGTAGTGTCCCTTCTTAGTGAGATAGCTTTGATGACACTTAGAGATGATGGTTTTGATATAATGATATAATATTATGTATGAAAGACTTATGTACATGCTTATATGCTATGACCTAGTTTAGGTCACTTGGTTGTTGTGTGCTTATGATAACATCTATGGTTGTGTACACAAGAATTTATTTTGGTTAAGAGAATATTAGCAATGTTTTCTCTTTTGGTATCCTACTTTGGACATAGGTGTATGACATGAATGGTGATTCAAAATTGAGACACATATATATGGATGATCTGGTTAGGTGTAACATATGGTTAATTATGATTTATGGATGATACATGATTTGTATGATTATATGTGCGTAATATCGTACTAAGCATGATGTGGCAGGGGACTTGGTCATTTCCAACAGGGATGCTCAAGTTATAAATGACTATGGAAGTCATGCACAATATTTGGTAAAATTTGAATAAGTTAATTATGAAATTCATTTAATTTATTTGATCAATGAGATTTTGATGTGTGCAGGTCTTGGAAGAAGACCTTACTAATGAACCATCAGATGGGTATGAGCTCACAATCAGTACCTTAAGGTGAAACGTGGAGTTTCAAAGCAGAATAGATGAGAAGCCATGGAAATTAGGGCACGGAGTCCTAAATCCATGAAATATAAAGACGTTGAGTCTTGGATATATGATAAAAGGATTAGGATGTGGAGTCCTAAATCCATGAAATATAAAGACATGGAGTCTTGAATCTATAATGAAATGTTTTGGGCACGAAGTCCTGAATATTTAAAGAGATCAAGGTGTGGAATCTTGAATCTTTAGAGTAGATCAGGGCATGGATCCTCATTCTACTAAGGCACGAAGATGCATACAATAGGGGTGCGGAATCCCTATTATCCAAAATACCACTCATGGGAAGCTCACATATGAATTTCCTTAATAAGATCTCATTCCTAACAATTTTGGAGTGACTTTCTAAAAATAGAAAGTCATGTCTACTATTTCAAGTATGACTTTCCAAAAATAGTAAATCACCTCCAATCAATGGGTAAACAAGTATAATTGAAGTAAAATCACTTAACTTATGATTAATCAATTGTAATAGTTCAATCTCAACTTAATCCTCAATATTATTAATATTATTAATATTATTATTATCTTTTATGAGACTATGATATTATTATTAAAAGAGAATTATATCTCCTCAATCACTTCACACCTCTCTCCTTCATGACTCTCATGGCTCTATGTAACTCTCTCTATTTTAAATATTACATTACACTCTCTTTTATGCACTCATCAAGGAATGGCATATTCCTCTTACACTCATTAAATATATGTCATAAAATATTCCTCTTACACTCACTTTAACGCATATGTTACACTCTCCTTAAATAAGGCATGCATATGTTACAGAACCAACCTAAGGATGACAAGTGGTGGAATTTTATTGGAAAATTGGTTGTACGTTGCTTTTGATATGGAAAATCAGAAGGTGACACGTGGACAACCCTAAGGCCACCACGTGTCCCTATAGTGGTGTGCTCAAATTTTAGGTGAAGTTCCACAGGGCTCGACCCTGCGACCTCCGGCAGAGCATGCAGACAACATATTGCCTAAGCCACACATTGTTACTTAACTATCATTGGAGTCGGGTTCTACTTATTGTTTGTTGCAATTACCGTTGGGGTTGGGAACCACAAACAATCCCAACCCACCAGCGGTTCCCACATATGCAATCACATTGCAAACATATAACTTAACCTCCTTTAGTTACCCGAAAACTAACCACCAAACAAGTGTTCCGTCATATTTTTCACATGGCATAAAACCGTAAAAACAAACTTAAACCTTTGGTAGTCTCCATAGTGATCTCCAGAATTTATGTTATGTTGTCACATGGCTACGGTTGTGTTACCATTATCTCCGCGTGGGATAAGATTCAAAACATAATTCAAACTGGAGTTCCAACCATAGTTACATGCCCAGGTTCTGCCAACGATTGCGGTTTGGAATCTATGGTTTGGGGTTGGCATGTGGCCACTCCAAAAAACAGCTTTAAATATAACGGTTAGTTCGAGTGGGATTTTTGGATGCACATTATTGATAGCAATAATTTAAAAATGGACTCCAGTTAAGTGGAGTTCTCCACTTTTAGTGGATTTTTTCTAGGTGTAACTGGGCAAATGAGTAGGAGACTCAATTTTTTCCCATTTAGAGTGAATGAGAGTCATTTTTGAGTAATTGGAGCATTCTAGAGCCATTGGTGCATAGAAAAAAGTCATTAGAAGCCTGTAACTACATGTATTTGAAAAATTTTCAGCATAATGAAAGATGGACATGTCATTGGGAGCTGGACCAATAGATGTAGCCCATGAGGGGTGAACTTATTCATCATGCCTGCTATGTAAATGTTATGTGGTGACTTATTTCTCTATTTTACACTACTTTCCAGTGTTATTTGAGCTTATTTCATGCTTCTAATTCACTGAAATCATCTACAATTCATGGTTAAAATCCTCAATCCTTAAGAAATTTAATGAGACAAGTGTGCACATGTTTATAAACTAAAAATGCACTTAGCACAACAAAACTAATACAATCCTTTCAGATCAGATTGGTATCAGAGCTAGAGTTTATTCTCTGGTTTTTTTTTGTACAAATAATTGTTTAACTGTTTGCAAGTTTTTAGATTCTTACTAGGATCAAGCTCAAAAGAGGAGAAGGAAAATTGGTGGGAGCAGAACGGTCTCAAGAAGAGCCAAGGAAAAGGAGAGCAAGATTGCGACAATCTCCACCACCTAGTTCACCTTCTAAGGAATCAAAATATACATTAAGCATGTGTCATAGAGAAGGATAAATCCATGAAGAAGTTGATCCCAAAGAGGAAGAAAGGGCTTTCAGGAAAGAATTTCTTGACATGACTGAGATGGTTAGAATCCTTTATCAAGAAATGAGTGAGAGACTGGAAGGAGAAATATCCAGACTTCACAAGGAAGGATAGGGATCTTCAGGAGGTCACAATGATGAAGATAAGTCAAAGAAGGGAAATGGAGGAAATGGAGGCAATGGAGATCCATCATCCTCACCCTCATCATCATCATCCTCTACTTCTTCTTCATTACATCAGCCACACAAGTCAAAGAACACTGGTAAAATTCCTTCTTTAAAAATTCATGTTAAGTTTGAACTGCCAATGTTTAATGGTGAAGTCAATGCAGAAAATCTTGATAATCGGATTAGGGAATTGGAGGTCTATTTGAGAATCTAGAACCTTCATGATGATGAAACCAAAATCCAATTAGCTTCATTTAGAATGGAAGGTGCAACACTTTTTTGGTGGGAAGCCAAGACAAAGGAGTAGATCAAGAAACATGGTAAGATGATTCTATCATGGTCAGATTTCATTAGTACAATAAAAAAAAAAATTTATCCATTAGCTCATACGCAGAAATCCATAATGAACTGGAAAAAATTTAGGCAATTGAAGGGGCAAAATGTGCAAGAATAAACCCAAGAGTTTAGGAGAGCAACTCTCTTATTAGGGGTAGATTTTCAGAGCCAAGATACTTTTCTCAATTACATATGAGTCTTACATAGCTACCTAAAACATACCATTCTCATGTTTAACCCTAAAATTCTAGATGAAGTATGTGTTCAGGCCACACATCTAGAAGCTAGAGGGAAGAACATTTCTGAAGAGGGTAGAAAGAAACATTTTAAGGGTAAAAACAAAGAGAATACCTAAAAAGGTCAAATAAAAAAGAATGCATATGTTAAGAAAGAGGGAGAAAAAATGGTTTTTAAACATTTTCAAAAGAAGGCCATGATGAAACTCATTGTTGGAAATTACATCTTGAAATGAGGCCAAAGAAACTCACTAACAAAGGGAAATGGAAAACTGTAGCTACAACTCAACATGATTTAGGAGATGATTCAGGTGATGAATCTAAGATTACAGCCATGGGATTGAACAACATGAAGGGGAAAGAAACTGAAACTAAACCCAGTACTAGTACATCAAACTATCACATACATGCTCCAAATGAAGAAGAAAGAATTGAACTGTTTCATGTGAGGGTCATATCCAAACATACCAATATTGACACATTGTTTGACAGTGGGTCACAGGTAAAATTAATCTAAATAATTGGTAAATAAACTTAACCTTGAGAACATACCACATCTAAAACCATATCCATTAGGTTGGATTTGTAAGGATGAAAATTTACAGGTTTCAGAGAAATGTATATTGTGGTTTGCAATCACTGCAAATTTTGTTGACATAGTTGAATTAGATGTGGTTCCAATTTATGTAATAGGTATGTGTTGGGGAGTCCTTACTTGTATACAGGAAAGTGATCTTCCATCACCATGAGAACAAGTATCATTTATTCAAATATGGAAAGGAGTCCATTGTTAGAGCACGTCACAAGAAGATAGACATTGCTACGGTAAATGTTGGACAGGTAAATAGGCTGGTAAATTCAAGTAAGAATTTCTTTCTTCTAATGATTAAGCCTAAATTTGATGTTAATCATGAATCATTTGAGGGATGTGATCCTAATTTGAAATAAAATTTATATGATGTAGTCAATGCACACCATGAGATGTTTCAGGAGCCAACATGATTGCCTCCAAAAAGAGAGATTCAACATGAGATTCAGTTGTAGCAAGATTTTCCTATTCCAAACATCGGTATGTATCGCATGTCGATAATGGAGAAGGCTGAAATAAAGAGGCGAATCAAAGAGATGTTGGACAAAGGAACCATAAGGCCAAGCACTTCGTCATGCATTTCACCCATAGAAAGATGGGACTTGGTGAATGTGTGTAGACTTATGAGCTTTGAACAAGATTACGGTAAAGAATCTTTACCCACTCCCAAGAATTGATGATTTGTTTGATTATCTGAAAGAAGCAAAGTTTTTCACTAAGTTAGATTTAAGAAGTGGATATCATCAAGTAAGAACTGCAAAAAGTGATATATGGAAAACTACATTCAAAACCAAACAAGGACTCTTTGAGTGGTTAGTTATACCATTTGGTTTGTGTAATGCACGAGTATAAACTTTCATGTGTGTTATGGAAGTGTTTTGCATCCATTCCTCTATGACTTTGTGATTGTGTACTTATATGACATATTAATTTTCAGAAAAACAAGAGAAGAACATGTCTTGCATGGGAATAGAGTGCTTGATATTTTGAAGAAAGAGAAATTTTTTCTTAAGATGTCAAAGTGTGAGTTTGGAAAGACTTCTTTGGTTTATTTGGGACACATTGTATGAGGAAGAGAGTTAGGAATTGATCCTTCTAAAGTGGAAGCCATTGTGAATTGTCCCACTCTCAAAACAGTAACCAAGGTAAGAAGGTTATTAGGTGTAGCTCAATATTGGAGAAATTTTGTTTCTAACTTTTCTTCCATCACAGCTCCTATGCATGTAGTGACAAGTGTGAAGAAAGGCTTCCAATGGGGAGGAAGAAAACATCAAGCTTTAGAAGCTTTAAAAGACAAGATTATTTCAGCTCTAGTCCTTGCATTACCAAATTTTAGACAGCCATTCAAAATTCAAACTGATGCTAGTGATTATGCCATGGGCGTAGTACTTTTGCAGCATGGTAAGCCTATCACATTTCATTCTAAAACATTTAATGGTGTTGTGAAAAATTATCCTACATATGACAAAGAAATATTGATCACCAACCATTACAGTACTTGCAGTCGCAAACAAATTTTTATCAATAAAGACATTTCAGGAGGATGGGATTTATTCAATAGTTTCACTTGGTTATAAGGTAGAAGAAAGTTATTTTCAATAAAGTTGCTGGTATGATTTCAATACCAATCATTCGTGCATATAATTTACTCAAAAAATATTCTATTGTACAGGAGAGTTACGTAGCACAATATGCACATGACATTGATTTTCAAGATGTGTATGCTAGTTTGAGTGAAGGGAATCAAGTTGAAGAAAAATATTGTCACATGAATAACAATTTTTTGTTTCATTTATGCGAGTTGTGTATACCACAAGGAGAGAGGATAAGTGTCATGAGATAATATCATTCATAAGTTATTGTTGGACACTTTGGGATAAGCAAAACAGTGGCGCATCTATAGAGGTATTGCTATTGGCCTCACATGACAGATAGTGTGTCATGTTTTATAAGAGGTTTTTCTATATATGCAACAAGTAATCCTAGTAATAGGAAGCTTGGGTTGTACACGCCACTACCAATACCATCAAGGCCATGGGAGAGTGTCTCCATGGAATTTATTGGAGGTCTACCTATGTCAAGAAAACAAGATGATTATCTTTATGTAGTTGTGGATAGATTCAGTAAAATGTGTATACTCATGCCATGTAAGAAAACCATTACTACTGAACAAACTGCTAAACTTTATTTTCAACATGTTTGGGTTAATTTTGGATTTCCAACGTCTATTGTTAGTGACAAGGATTCTAGGTTCATTAGGAAATTTTGGTCCAATACATGGAGTACGATGGACAAAAAGTTGAAAAAGAGTATTTCTTTCCATCCACAAATAGATGGAAAAACTGAGGTGGTGAATAGAGCCGTTGTGCATCTATTGAGAGGATATTGAAGCAAACATCCTAAGTTGTGTGATGATAAACTACATTACATTTAACAAGCTTACAACTAGGCAAAGCACTCTTCAACTCAAACATCACCTTTTGAAGTATGCTTTGGGTATTTTCCAAAACCTCCATTAGAATTCATGTAAAGGATGTTGCAATTGGTGGCCATAGTGATATTGAAAAGGCGTGAAAGTTCATTGAGAAAATTCAGATTATACATCAACAAGTTCAAGAACAACTTGAGAAAAGTAAAAGAAAATACAAAGAGTGGCATGAAAAACATAGAGTTGATCACAAGCTTCAAGAGGGAGATGAGGTATGGTTGCACATTGGCAAAGAAAGGATGCAAAGGGAAGGTAAAAAGCTCAAACCCATTCACTATGGTCCATTCAAGATCATAAAGAAAGTTGGTAATAATGCATTTCAACTTGAATTGCCTTCATATATGCAAATGTATTCAGTTGTTAATGTTTAAAACTTACGTTTGCATGAACCACCTTTGATCGATGATAAAGGAAGTGATGTTCAACTACCTTCTATTGAATATTTCTCGCCATAATTTCTAGATGAGCTCAAAGAAGATACAATTTTTGACAGGAGGACAAGAGCATCCAAGAGGGGAAGTGTTGACTACCTTCGAGTTGGGCTCAAAGGCACTAAGCCAAGAAAAGAAAAGTGGATGGAGGTTGGAAAGGTAAGGGATCTATACCCTCATATACTGAATAGGTAATCAAGTATTTTTGGATCCAAAAGCTTCCTAATGGGAAGGAGTGATCAAGAGTTCATAAATTTTTCTCAAAATTCAAGTTCACAGGATTGGGTTGAAACTAGGATGGTTGTGTAGATCTCGTCTTCTTGATTTCGGTGCCGTGAACGGTTCGAAAACCAATGTCGTATGAGAGAGAGATATCGTGTTCTGATCGAATTTCCAAACAAGTAAAATTTGCAACAGGTTTGACTAGGATGCCCATTCAACAAGGTGGATGCATAGTTAGCAAAGGGGAATATTCTAAGGAATATTCCTTTCCTTAGAACCAACCCCAGGATGACAAGTGGAAAAATTTTATTGGACAGTTGGTTGTATGTTGTTTTGGAGATGGCCAATCAGAAGGTGACATGTGGAAACCCTTGAGGCCATCACGTGTTCCTGTAGTGGCGTGTTAAAATTTTGGGTGAAGGTCCGAAGGGCTCGACCCCGCGACTTTCGGCAGAGCATGCACACACCATACCGCCCGAGCCACATGTTGTTACTTAACTATCATTGGAGTCAGGTTCTACTTATTTTTTTTTTCAATTACCATTGGGGGTTGGGAACTGTCGGTAGTCCCAACCCGCTAATGGTTCCCACATATGTGTTCAAATTGCAAACATATAACGTAACCTCCAACAGTTACTCGACAGCTAACCACCAAACAAGTGTTTCATCGTATTGTTCACATGGGATAAAACCGTAAAAACAGACTTCAACCTCCGCTAGTCTCCATAACAGTCTCCGCAAGTATTTTATGTTGTCACATGGCTACGGTTATGTTACCGTTATCTCTGCGCAGGATAATATTGAACAAAAAGTTCAAACCAAAGTTCCAACCATTGTTACCTGCCCAGGTTCCGAGGACAGTTGCGGTTTGGAATCTGTGGTTTGGGGTTGGCATGTGGCCACTCCAACCAACAAATTTAAATGTAACAGTTAGTTCTGGCGAGATTTTTGGTTGCACGTTATTCTTGGCGGAATTTTCCAAATTAACTCTAGTTAAGTGGAGTTCTCCACTTTTAGTGGAGTTTTCCTAGGTTTAACTGGGAAACTGAGTAGGAGACTCAATTTTTTCCCATTCAAAGTGAATGAAGAGTCATTTTTTACTATTTGGAGAATTCTTGAGCCATTGGTGTAGATAAAACATCCATTAGAGGCATACAACTACATGTTTTTGTAAAAATTTGAGCATAATGAAAGATGGACATGATATTGGGAGCTAGACCAACAGACGTAGCTCGGGAGGGGTGAACTGCTTCATCATGCCTACTGTGTAAATGTTATGTGGTGACATATTTCTCATTTTTACACTTCTTTTTATTTTTATTTGTTCTTATTTCATGCTTTTGATTCACTGAAATCATCTACAATTCATGGTTAAAATCCTCAATCCTTAAGCAAACTAATGCGAAAAGTATGCACATGTTTCTAAACTAAAAAGACATTTAGCACATCAAAACTAATACAATCCTTTCATATCAAAGTGGGTGCTTGAGAATGAGTGTAGGTTGTAGCCTCTTGAATGTGGGCCCCTTCATTCTATTAAGAGTCTGCAGCTATACAAGATGTAATGAATATTTTCTTTATATAATAAGAAAGAAGAGAGAGACAACGACAATGGTGGTTTTCTCCCACATTGGTTTTCCACCTAAAATCCTAGTGTTCTATGTGTATTTATTATGTGCTATGATTTATCTATTATTTACTTCATACTATATTTAATAATTCAATGGTTAAGTCAACTCACTGATGGAAATTATGAAAAAATAGGTAAACTAGATATATACGATTTTATTTCACTGAAGTCACGTACACACCTGGGAAGAATAAATGACAGTAGTGTACATATTTATAAATATTAAATTGGAATTAAAATTGAATTAAAAATATTGATTCACCCCCCCACCCCCCCTCAGTTAGTATTTTTTCTAACATATTTCTCCAGAGTCCAGTAGTGTTGGGCGAGGCTCATTGGTTGTGGTGGCTTCCAGCGAATGGGTGTTCATAGAGTCATGAGAGAATAGTATTTCTATCTATCATTACTAGAAAATTGTCATAGTAGTTGAGTATTCCATTTAGTGGGTGCTAGCTCTTGCATGTAAATTTTTTTTTAGGAATTAATAGAATATTTGAGCAACAAAATCGTGAGGTGGAATTATTCCCTATAGGGGATTTTCCAACAGAACCCTTGTGTCCTCTTATGTGAATTTTTTGAAATTGTTTATAGTTATTCTATGTGTTGATTTATGTTTGTTTCATATGTTATTTGATGGGTTAGTGATTATTGGTTGTTTTGATAAAGTGTTTTAAAAAGCTATAGACCCTTTCACTACTGATTCACCCCCCTCGTAGTAGTGATCTCATTTCCAACACCCATAAATTATTTTCCACCACCATCCATCATGCATACCATCATATTCACATCTACAAATCCTTTCTATGCATTTATGTCCACTTCCCTGAATTTCTATAATAAGGGTTCTGTAATGTTATAAGATAGACCAGATTTCATAAAATGTTACATATCGATGAATTTAATTTCATTTGATCTAATAAAAATCATTAGAGGCATATGAATTCTTAGTCAATCCATAAAAAAAGTATTTTTCTCTCTATTCTTCACCATTTTCAATTTCGCAGTAGCTCAAAACCCCTTATTTCCATCATATCCCCCATAAAAATCATCCCCATCACTATCACCAGCTCCATGAATGAAGATGATTTTTAAGTGACCGCTGTGTACTTTCATACATTGCCATGAATGCCATTGCATCCCTTGACATGTCAGGAACATAATCTATGCTTTTGGGTCAGAAATAGTAGGAAGTTATGTCCTCGTGCCCATGAACAAATTTACATTGATCCTAGCACTGTGGTCGCTCTGTCTTTGAAGAGCACCCACACCGAATTTCTTTTGGAAAGTTTTTTCAAACAGAAGTGAAGCTTCTATGCTTTAACAACTTTGTGAGTGGAGTCATTGTTGTTTGTTCAACTAGATCAAGTGGATTTTATCCCTTTGGCCTATTAGTTCCTAAAAATATGAAACTTACCAAAGGGATAGACCTCTCCTCCACCTTATTTGGATCCCAAACCTCCTCCTCCTATCCTATAAATTCTTCTTTCTCACATTGATTCAACTGGATTATCAGTCAATAGTTATAGCTGGTATGTTGAAGAGCATAGAGAAGAGTCCATTTTTGTGAGAGAGAGTTTAAGCCCACTGCCTCATTGAGCTGAACGATGAACGAATGCTTGTAGAAGTGAGAGACTGAACCCATTGAACAAGGTCTACAATGTCAAGGAGTAGGTTGTAAACTTATTTTTGACATCTCAATATTACATGACTGGTTTCTGGTTCCAACTTTGTCTCCATTTCTATGTGAAGTGTCTAACTGTCCTTGAACTGTTGGATGTTTGTAGATGAATATATATGTTTGTATGCTTCCAGTGTTTGTTTGATATTTGTATAGGTGTAAATGTTCCTACCAAAGGAGCTCAAGGCGTGAAGAAAAAGGTCTAAGGATTGATGCTACGTGCCACAACAAGAGCATTGGACAGAGGTAGGATATATGTTCTAGTCCATATTTCATTTACAAACTAGGAATTTAGGAATTTAGTCTATTCCCTTGTTGCTAGACCCACCCTAGGGCTAGAGGGATTGCACTTGCCTACATAGGGGATTTGCCTATACAAAAAGCTGGTGACCATACTGGGGATGAGTGTGCCTATCATCTCCCATTGTTCGTTTTGAAGTTTTTTTTGTCTATCCAATTTCTGTTGTATACTCATTTATCTGATTTATTTTTCTTTTTTAACTGCTTCAATCCATTTGACCTCTTATTGGAGTGATAAGCCTAGTTTTTCTCAATTTCCCTTTCTCTCTTCCTTTGTTTTCTTGCTCGGCGCTGCTGTTTTCCTAAATGTCGCACCCATGGGTGCAAGTTTCCTTTGGCACATGTGCAATTTCTCGCATGGACTAAAGCTGAACAATCGCACCAATTCCTATAGGGTTGGTTTTATAGCTTCTTTCCTGACTTTCTAGTGTATCTTACCCTCCAGGGTGGGTTTTTCTCCCCGGATTGATCCATTTGGATTGATTCTTGACTTCGTTGTCACATTCGTTTCGATTGGTTGTCTCTGATCCGATCAATGTGGATTTTTCATCCTAGGGCTTCTAGGTGTCTTGAATCATTTGTTTGGTCACATGTTTGTTGTGTCTCCAAGCTTCGTGCGAGTCAATTTAGTCATTCATATTTTCAACCTATTGTCTGATTGCTTGGTATTTTCTTTTGATTCTATGTGTTGTAGGATTGTCGAGCTGTCATCTAGTGTCAACTTGACTCTCCCTCCATTGTCTCGAGCATAGATCACATTGTTCATTGAGTCAAATTGAATGTCCTTTGCTTTGCATGAAGAAATGCATGTCTGGTTTTGAGTGTGTGTTTGCATGTGCTTGCAGTTGATATCTTCATATTTTGATAATCTCATCCGAAACTACTCAAAGCTAGTATTTGTTTTTTCAGTGTAGCATTGAATTATTGCTTCTCATTCATATAAAAGAACAAATTTTTTTCATTCTTCCCTTTTTTTTGAAAATGAAAAGTACTCTTTTGCATTAGTAGTTTTCTTCTTCATTGGAAAGTGAAAAACAAGAGAACAATTTTTGTTTTCCGCTTTGGCTATGTTTGTAGCATGAAGGAAAGTATCATTATTACATTTGATTGATTACTGCTTTGTTTCAAACCTCCATCCTCAAATTAGCTAGCTTTTCATTTAATTGAAATGGTGTTAATTCTCTCATGTAGTTGTGCATAGAGATTTGAGATTACATTTTGTAAGCCCTTGAAACTAAAACATAATTTCAAGATAAACCATAAAATTAAGTCAATCAACCTAAGGAAGCATTGAAACTTAACGCTCACACTTAGAGGTCAAGGCTAGTGACATGTTCCAACATCATTAAACCTAGCTGTTGTCACTCACAATATTTCATTAGACAACACTAGTATGGACTTGTGCTCCCCATACAATCATGTATATAAAGGGAGACCCTCATATGTTGCAATACTTTATCCATAGGAAGCCGAGTCTACTGCCTTGTAACTGTGATACACCGAATGCAACATTCAGGGAAACTTCCTGCATGTACATTAAGTCCTTGGTCATTTTTCTTTCATTGATCACCAAGGTGTATATTGCAGTTCACGGGATCTTGGTACACTCTCTTTGCTATACTTCCTGAGTAGTCATTTTGATATTTTCGTGACACCTTAAAATTTGAAAAGATCATCGAGCGCTTGTCCTTTAGAGCTTGTTCAAATTGAAAGTGACTAGTGTCACCTTTTTTCCTTTTCTTCACTCTTAAAATATGAAAAGGCAGAGTCTTATTTCAATGTTATAAAATTAATCACCCACGATTACATGCCCGTTAAGCTATTTTCTTGGTTGGTTCAGGAGTGATTCCTTTATTTATTATTGTAAAAGCCTCAAATTTACCATCTCTTTTGTATCCTTATTTTGAGACAAAGTCACCGTGGTGAAACCACCCATTTCTTCGTCCTCTTAATTACCTCGTAGTGAAGAGTATCCCCCTAGAGTCCCTTCTGAGACACCTCAGTCTGTTGGGACTTAGAACCTTGAGGGTGCTATCCTCCCAAGTGTTCAACATCTTGCCACTCAGTCTCCCGCTGAGGATCCATTTGACATCAACTGGCATCCCCTGAATGCTTTTTTCTTTTTCAGAGAAGATCCCCCTCAATGGTTGGATTCACCTGAAACACCATTGTCCAGTGCTTTTCCCTCTACCTCTCGTTATATTTTCCCTAACAGCAGGTCTTCATATGACATGGATGCCTTCAGTCCTGTAAGTAGTGAAGAGACTTTCGTATCTATTATACGCTCGCCCTCTGAGGGTGTGCTCCGTAAGTATTATTATAACCCGAACACCCGTGTCACTAAGCATTATATTATTTTTGAGGATTTGGCTCAGGTTCCATCCACTATGTCTACACTGGAAGTAATTCAAAGCTGTCTATCACAACGGAAGGCTTTGCTATCCGTTATCGAAGGATTTGATCCTGTCGATTCGAGCCTTATCACTTTTGATCTGAAAAATTTCGTCATGTGTCTCCCTCACCAACTTCCCTTGATTATCCAAATTAGGATTAATGGTAATCATATCCATTGAGCAGCCATGGATGAAGGTGAATCTACTTACATCATGTTCATTGCATGTTAGAAAGCCATTGGCTCTCCGGCCCTTAACAAGTCTCCAAATGCTTCAGAAGCCTTTGATGGAAGGGAATGACACCCTCATGGTGTCCTCACAATCTTACATATAAAGTTGGAAGGAAAAATGGTTAATGTAGAGCTTAAAGTCATTGACACAAAAATCAAAAATAATCTCCTCCTAGGTCACAGTTGGACTCACGCCATGCTATGCATATTTTCCGCTCTCTTTCGTGTTCTTCGTTTTCCACACGAAAGAAGGATCATCACTGTTGATCAGTTATCCTTTTTCATTTCCACCACTTTTGAGAGCAACGTCTTGTATGTAGACCACATTCCTATGCCTTATGAAAGTGTGGGGCCAGGACTTGTCAAAGATCCTACCCTCATGGATCTTTTTTCTCTTCCTCTGCCCAACACTACTGAGGTCAATATGATCTCCCCATCTTCTGATCTATGGATCATCCCTTCGCCTGAGCAGGTTGATTCATTTGGTGATGTTATTTCGTTAATCGCAATATAAATTTATTATTGTGAGGTTATCTCAGCTTCAGCTCCTCCTCCTTCTTATCATACTCCTCCGAGTATGTATCTCAACACATATTCTCAATCCCCTTGGCTCGGTGCTTCGGATTCTCCTGATCCCTTTAACACGATGTTTCCAACTAATGAAGCCATTGCAGAAACCATGTCTCTTGAGGATCCTGCCTGGGATGATAGTATTCATCTTTCCTCTTTTTCACCTAGCCTTGGGGAAATGTCTACTTTTCTTGAGAATTTCGCTTCCCAAACTCCTTCCCATCCACTTCAAATGCCTATCTTCACACATGAAGTTTTGTGGATGGAAACATGGGGAATATTACTCAAATGATGCCTATTGAAATTTTTAAACCGGGGGTTGTCGAGAACATCCACATTGGGGTGACATGTTCTCCTAATGAGATCGAGATCTATACAAGTCTCTTTCGATAATTTCAAGACATTTTCGCTCAGTCCTTATGAGGAAATTGGCATTGATCTGAGTATAGTCATGCATGAGATCCCTACTTACCCTGATGCGAAACTTGTTCACCAACGCCTTCATCCTATGCACCCTATAAAGGTCGCTGCGATAGAGGGAGAAGTTGAAAAAAATTCTCAAAGTAGGCTTCATTTATCCAATCCCATTGACACGTTGGGTCTCTAACATTTTCCATGTGGATAAAAACATGGAACTATTCAAGTTTGCATGTATTACAATAACATAAATCGTGCTTGTCCTAAGGATAAATATCCCACTCCCTCCATCGACCAGATCATTGACCAATGCACTGGGAGTGAGATTTTTTCCCTTATGGACGGATTCTCTAGTTTCAGCCAGATTAATATACTATCGGATGATCAACATACAGTATTAGAAAATGGCTAATTAGTTACTAAAATAATGACTACAATTTTCATATAAATGAATATTTTTCGTTCGATGACCAATAGCAGCTAATTTACAGCATGTTATAACACGACCAAATTTTAGTTGTTTTTAGCTTAGTCATTAATTGGTTGTCTCAGTTTTGTTGTCTACTAGTATATTTGGTCATTAATTTAGTCATTGAATAGGTCATTGTAGTCATTGATTTGGTCGTTGATTTGGTCATTGATTTAGTCATTAATTTGATTATTGATTTGGTCATTGATTTTATTGTCTAGTAGTATATTTGGTCATTAATTTAGTTATTGATTTTGTCATTAATTGCCACAATTAATGACCAATTATACAAAAAAATATATTACTATATGATCATTGGATAAAACTAATTAATGACCAAATAAATATGACCAAGATGTTGGTTGTGTTATAAGATATTGTAAATTAGCTACTAATAGTCATATATATGCAAATTTTAGTCATCATTGAAATCAATTAATGACCAAAGAAATATGACTAAATTTTGGTCATGTTATAAGATATTTTAAATTAGCTACTAATAGTCGTACATATGCACAATTTAGTCATCGTTTGTAATCACAAATTTATCATTTGCAGTAGTCATTTATCTTGTTTTGGTATTTTAATATTCATTATATAAATGACTAAATTAGTAGTTTATATTCATTTCATTTAATTTCATTAACAGTCATTATAAGCAACTAATTTAGTAGTATATTCATTTTATTTGTGCTCATCATTAATAAACATAAGCTACTAATTTAGTAGTTTTAGATGGATTTTATGTGTTTATTATTAATCAACATAAATTAATTAGTATGATTTTGCAACTAAATTAAAAAAAATGTCATACAATGTACAGGTTCATCTAATATGAAAACGAAAATTTACATATCTTAATTATGATACTATGTAATATCCAGTGCAATTATAAATAATTCCAACCACATAAATTATATTATATAAAATATCAAGTATTACAATATGAGTTTCCAACTTAATATTTATTGGGAGTACAATTTACACATGAAATAGTGTTTCATCAATTCAAACATTATCATCTACCTGTCAAGGCATTACAAGTGAATTCACCAACTCTGAAGACTTGATCATCAGCCTCTATATGTGTGTCTTATGCAAGATATTGGTTGTAAGGGTACCACTAGACCAATTCTATTCTCTTTAATTTTCATTTTTTCTCTCTAGTGATATTTTTTCTCCTCTTTCTTCAATCCTTGCTTCTTACTATCAATACTGAGTTCCTTTTTTGACACAAAAAAATACAATTCAATGTATAAGACATGAAATTTGATGAACACTAGAATATAAACTAAATTATACTATAAATGATTTATATGATATATACCTCAACATCAACAATATTGTTAATGTCATTTTTCCCCATAAAAGCAAGAAACTTGAACAAGTTTTCTTCAGTTGGGAAATAGTGGCAGCTATGTGGCCTGATGACCTGTATAAAAAAAGAAAACAAAATGTCACAAATAAAAACAACAGAGCTAGAAATTTCTACTAAGGATTTCGCATGCTCCACTTTTGTAGTTCTATCGTTTCCTCTAGTTATCTCTAGGAAGCAGTGACACTTCAACAATAAAATTGGTCAATATAAATTTAATGGGCAGAGAAAAGTATTGTTGACACAAGATTACAATAAGAAACTAAAAATAATAAGACAAGACTTTGTAATTTGTGATACTAATGTAATATCCCAAAAAAGGAACAAGTAGCAGAACTAAACAATACTGCTAAAAAATAACGCAGTTAAGAAAAATAAGAGCAGGAAGGCAATATGAAGGCTCAATATTTGCATATACATCATCAAATCAGATTTAAAATGAGGCCCATACAATGTATAACAGGTAACAAAAGACTAAAATAGAAGAAAACCGTCAAAAGAGGTGTTGTAAACACATGTATTCACCGCAAAAAGGCTTGATAGCATTATATTATAGAGCATACAATAGATGAAGATTAAAACATAGATCTAGATAAAAATAATGCATGAACAGTCAGATCTATTATAGATCCATACACTATAGAGTCTCTACTTTACATACCCCTTGGGTTTTCAGCAATACATGAAGCACAAGGAGTAGATCTGAGATCTTATGCATCATATCTGCATACTGATTCAAAATTTCTGAAGCGAATATAGGAGTGTTCAGATCAGATCTGAATATGACATGGAATAGATTTGAAATCCATGGATCACCACAGTGAAGGGAAAATTCCCAACACCAGAGATCTCTTCTCCAAAATTCTGCCAAAACACCCTACAACTTTAAACTTGGAAATAACACAGTACTGGAAGATGGAATGCACCGTAGGCTTTAATACTAGTTTATCCTAATGCCAAGATGTATATCTGAAGCTCCAACGATCTAGTACACTCTTGCCAATGGGATAGAAGACTTTTCCACTAAAAAGGGGCACTAGATTTTCCTAGATATGAGTAGATATGGCCTCCACTTGCTGTAGCTTACAAGGACAACCAAACCCTCAACAGGATTTGTGTTGAAGTTGGAAGATGAAGCTTGGCCAAATGCCTGATAGTGGACAAGACATGCAAGACTCTTCTAGGATGCCTCTCAAGGAAAGAGGTGGGATTCATCATCAGGAACACCCAGTGCTAAACAACACTATTCTCTGCTAAACAGCCAAGAGAATGATATATGTATAAACAGACAATATATTCAGAAATATCATACAATCAACAACCCTTCTCTTGTTGTCCTCCTCTTCCTTTTATAATATTGAGATCTCGGAAAACCCTAAACCATCTAAATGATTTAGCTCCTTTCACATGTTTATCCTCCAGCTAAAATTGCGTTGTTCATCAATGAGGATCACTTCTTCTAGTCAGCGTTGTTGATTTGGTCATGGTTAACCCAGTAAAATAGATCATCCCTTTCACACATAAGGGTGTTTTATTTACATAGCCCAGATTTAACCTTGTTCACATGGGGCATTGATTTATTCACTATTTTTAGGAGTTTTTAATTCCCTCCTTTACACATTTATTTATGCAACATGAAAATGAAACAAAATTGTATATTCCCATTAGCTTGGGCTAACTGGGAATATTACAGTCCTCCCCTCCAAAATGTTGCTTGTCCTCAAGCAAATAATAGGGTGAGTGCTGCAACACTTCTCCTCTTCCATTGGTGACACCATCATGAATCAAGCTTTCTTCACAAGCTAAGTGTTCACCAATCCAACCCTCCATGAATTGTTCTTCCAAATTCATTATGATATGTAAATAGTCCATCCCACAAGGAGTTAAAAACTCAAATGAAACAAACATGGTTGAACCAATACTATCCCTGAAGCATGTTGCATAAGGTACATAGAGAGTCTCCATCCCATGTGGCACATACATGCTTCCCATCCTCCCTCCATACAAGCCCATAAATAGTACAACTATATCATCAATGTATGGAAGTAAAACTACATCTAAGAAAATAGAAATTTGAGCATGAGGAGGTGGGTCATAGTCCCACATATCGTACCAACGCAGTGCATCTACTACTTGCATCAAATCAAGGTGTGGTAAGTGGTTTCCGCACCACTTACTTGCTACACATGTCATCTCACTATGGCTGAAAGTGTGAGATATGTTTGGTTCCTTTGGGAAGAACCCATCATGAAAGAAAATATCCATTTGTACATCAAGGGAGTGGCCAAGTTCATAAATTTTAGTGGCCCAATGTTTGCCATGAGAATTACATGATACATTACTCCTCCTTGGAGTCATGGCCTGCATAAACAAGGTGAAATAATATGTACAATCAGAAAATAAAACTTGCTTTACATGATCATATTCTTCACCAACAAGATTCCTCATACACATGGAGTTGTGCATGGATCTTTCTCCTCTTTCAAAAGAAGGAAGAGATGGCTAAAATGACTCTTGCATAGAGACCCATGGCTGTCTCAACTCCACATAGTTCATGCATTCTTGAAAATGTTGATGTAGTTCCTCCTTCAAGCCTTCTGTCTACTCAACTTAGTGTTCCTAAATTGATGTCATAAATTTTCAACCAGGGCTAGTAAACTGTTGAAGTGAAATGCACTATATGTGCCTAGGTATCTTCTTCCTACTTCGTTGTGCTTAGTGTTTTTCTAGTGTTTTTGGTTTTTTGTTTTTATGCTAAGAGGAAAAGAACTAAATTGTTGGCAAAGAGAAGTTACTGATCACACTAAAACAGAATGAAATCTACTCTAAACTATGAATGGCACCTAAGAATAGAAAATGTTAATCCATAGACTATAAAGCTGATAAGAAAAGTAACTCATAACATTAAACTCAGTCCAATTCATTTCATTAGAGGTATGTTGGAACAACTGAGAAAAGGATTAGTTTTATGTAATGAGGTTCTCTTTAGTAAACAACTTAAAATATCACAGAGAAAATATCATCCGTTGTTAGAAATTTGTTGGAACATTTTGAGAAAAGATTATCTGCAACATAGTAAGAAAATCTATGCTAAAATAACTTGTGACACTAGAATTAACTCATTCTGCAACTCAAAATGTTACTATTAAGCCTCATTCAAAACTTATAAATTTCTTGGAACAACTTGGGAAAAAGGTTATTTTGTAAAATTATGAGAAATTGCAGAATAGTCAAGAACTCAAAATGATATAACTAATTCTTGTCCATATGATAATTATGTGTTAGAAAAATTTAAGAAAAAGAGAATATTATAAAATAATGAGGGTCTTTTAAGTCTAATTAATAGGACTAGAATGCAATTAACTAATAAAACTGAAATGCAATGAATAGAGTTGAACTAAATTGCAATTAACTCAAGAGTACTACAACTATATCTCATTCATCCATTAGTGATATATTGGAACAGCTCATGAGAATAATATTGACTGTAATATTCAGTATAAGTAAATGACATAAGCATGATGAAAGAGAATAAAGTCAAAAAACTGCTTAAGTTAAGAACAAAATAGAGGTAAACGTCACTTATCTGGAAAATATGCACAAAGCCTTTCGAATAGTAGGGGCCCTCTACCATTAGATTGGCACACGAATCCTTACTCCTTAAAGTTGCTTCAGATCATGCATCAAAGTTGCACTTCTTTCATTAAAGGAAAAACGCTCAGAAATAGAGTATCATAGTCCTTGAGAACTAACAATAAAAAATTAACTAACCGTTTCTCGGTTCACCGAGTTATTCTTATAAGCAAATACATAACTGTTATTGAGTAGAAATAGGCATATGTGTCTTTTATAATCAAAATTTAACTAGAAATTTTGTTGAGGACTCGTATTTTTCTGAAGACACCTGCAGAGTCCTTATCCTTGTAGAAGTCTGCTTCTTAGTTTTGGCTTTATCCTCGTGCATAACCACTTTCAGATTTTTGCTCAGCCTTCGTAGAGGACAAAGAATGATGTAGGAGAGTTCTGGAATTTAACCATATGCATCTTTCCCTCAAATGACACACGTAACCTGTGTGAACATAAAGATGGCTGCAGAATATGCAACTAGCTACAGAATGGTTGCATTCTATAGCTAAGTCTGATCAAAGACCAATATGACAACAAAACCACAAAAGTATAATAAGTCAGTCATTGTAGGCATTCTTAAAGTGATTTTGATCATTCCTATTGATCTTTTAAGCCTATTACTGATAAAGGACAAATGGAATGAAGTGAAATTTGGTGAAAGGAAAGGACATCTTTAGGGCACAACATACCCCCACTGTAAAACTTTTGCATGTCCTCATGCAATCAATCCATATATTCTGAAACTTCTGCTAGGAAATTTTTCTTCCTTTTTCTGCTTTGCTTGGTGTTCAATGGCATCCTAGGATTCCTTATGACCAATTTGAACCTCATATTAATAAGTGCCCTGTTCAATTTCTTGTTTTTCTTCTTTAGCTTCTCACTAGCCTTGTACAATTTTTCCATTTGCAAAGAGAGAGTTGTGTTCATGTCACTTTCCAGCTTGACTTGTTCCCTTAAAATTCCATTTTCATTTTTTATATGCCTATTAAGTACTTCCAGTTCATATTTATCTCTTCTCGGCACTTCAATTGAAGATTCTTGTGGGCTAGGAGTTCTTCCTCTATTTTCTGAGGCTCTCTTTTCTAATGACTCAACATAATTATAGATCTGTTGTTGGGCTGAGTCTACCTCCGGAGTTCCTCTATCAAGATCTCCTTTGCACTGGTACTCAGGAGATTTGTCAGTTGGTGTCTCTTCATCTTCAATATTTGTGATTCCTGTTTGCTTAACTCCTGTTTTCTTCAATATGCCTCTAAGCCTATGGCTTCTTCTTAGTTTAGATGGTCCCTCACCTCTCTCCTTAGCATACTTTCTTATTATATTTTCCTTTTTGAGCCATTTCTTGATTTTGGCCAATTTTTCAGAGATAATCTCCTCACTATCTTCTTGTATGGATTTATCAGTTTTAATTTCAACAGATTTGGCAACTTTTTCCTTCCTTCTTTTCCTTACAAGTTTTCCTTCAGATAGAGTTTCTTTAGGTTCTTCAAAATGATTCCTCAAGAGGAACTCATCCCAATTGTCTCCCATATTTTTCAAATGATGCTCAATTAGAATTTTGACTAGGCCATGATGATATAAGGTGGTTTCTAAGAACTAAACCCTTTTTTGGACATTAGAAGCCATCCTCTTTAGGCTATGGAGTAAAAAAAAGGGTAAATTTATATCTTCATCTAGGAAATTCATTATGAGTTGAATGTGATAAACATATAGGGTGCCAATTCTCCCCTCACAGGTAATAAACTTTTGCAGAATTAGCAACATATTTCGCCATTTATTCTTCAATGCTGAACTAGGAATGCCTTTCTTAAAAACTGAAATATCCATATCTGGTGTTTTTAGTATCTGCCTCCATGCTTCATTGTGAAATTCTTTGTTTTTGAACCATCGTTCACCTTGCCTTGGTAACTCTGTTGCTTCTGCTATAAAGGATTTTGTGATAATGAACTTGACATCACCTATTTCAAATTTTGACCTGTTGAATGACCAGGCAAATGACTTGGTGACCTCCTTATGAAATCCATTGAACTTCTCCAAAAACTGTAGCCATCCAACCTACTGTAACATCTCTCTAATATGTGGGTAACCTTCTAGATATTTGGTTCCGACTAGTTCGGACCTTACAATAAGTCCCATGGCTTCTTTTCCTAAATTTCAATTTACTGCTCTCCTATTCGAGGTAAAATTGGTTGTAGAGGGTTGTTTTCACCCTAAATATTAATTCTCTTTTTCTGCAGACAGGAATTGGCTACGGAAAAATGACATGAAGTGGATATGGGATGAATGAAATACAGTGAGGGTAAATCGTACAAATAAATGAGCTTGAGAGTTGTTATGGAGTAAATTACTGCGGAGAAATTCCATGAGGATTTCAAAATCATCAATTAATATTTCGGGTTAGTGACGTGACCTAATAGGTCACTTCAAGTACTGACCGTTAACTTTTAATAAATGATGATTTGATATGGGTGGAATGGAAGGGATTTTTTCAAGGATTTTATGATAGGCTTGATCAATATGAATAATCAAAATAACTTTATGAATCATACATATGACTTAACCATACTATATCTTTCATAATCTGTTATCATAATAATTTCACACAATTTTACCTTAGCCCTTCTTTTGATTTTTGTTGTTTTAATATGATTTGTCTTTCCTTTGAAAATCATTGATATTTCAGTCTTAATAATCCTTTTGATTTTTCTTGTTGAAATAGGTGTGCAGGAGCAATTTGCTGCTGAACAAGTGGTTGCTGAATAGTTGGCTGTAGAATATCTGGCTGCAGAATGTTCCTGTAAAAGCTTTGATACATGGAATGAAATGATTTGAAATATGGATGGAATGAAGTATGAAATGAAATAAAATGGATCATGAAATATAGTGGAATGAAGCATGAATGAAGTGAAATATGATGGAATGAAATGGATCATAAATGTGGAGTGGAATCAAATATGAAAAGTGACCTGCAACTTATGATTTATAATACTCAATTGCAGAAAAAGATCAATTTTGAAAATATGTAATGAAAGTGAGATGGATCATGAAATGGAGTCAATGAAGTATGGATGAATGGAGTGAATGAAATATGGATGAAGTGAGATATGATGGAATGAAATGGATCATAAGTGGAATGTGATATGTAAAGTGAATCTACAGTTATGATTTTATGATAGTTGTTTGCAGGAAAAGAACAATTTTGAAAAGCTAAAGTGTCAGAAGGATTTTGATTTTCACCTTATCTTTTCTTTATAAGCATGCTAATCAATGATTAGTTTTCATGTTTATACTTTATTATTATTATTATTATTATTATTTACATCTGATTTCAGAAAATACAATTAAGTTGATGAAGAAGAAGGATTCTTCTTCATTAACTTCACATCACTCTTCTCTTGGAATCTCTTGACAAATTCTTCTCTTGAAAATGGCTTATGATACAGTTTCAATATATGACCATTTACAAGAAAAGTGACCTTATCTTCGTCTATTGTCTTGATTTTTTTTGCTCCATTTTCAAAAAAATTCACAATTTCATATGGCCCAAGCCAATGTGTTTGGAATTTACCTTGAAAATATTTGAACTTTAAATCAAACAAGAGGGCCCAGTCACCTTCTTTGAGTTTCTTTTCCTTAATTTACTTATCATGCCATCTAGTCCTTTGCTGTTGGACTATATTTGTTCTCTAGACTGCATCCTGTCTGATCTCATCCAACTCATTAATCTGCTCCAATCTATGCTTTTGTGCTTTTGTTAGATCAAGTCCTAGCTGGACTTCCATTTTAAAAGTTTGAATCTGAAACTCTATGGGAAACAAGACTTGTTTTCCATAAACAAGTTCATAAGGGGTATGACTTTTTGTGCTTCTCCATGTAGTTCTATAGGCCCACAAGGCTTCAGGAAGTCTGTCTACCCAATCTCTTCTATGTAAATGAATAGTCTTTGTTAGGATCCCTTCAATGACCTTATTAGTAGATTCCACTTGGCCATTTGCTTGTGGATGATAGGGATTAGATTTTATGTGTCTAATTTTATACCTTTCCACCATTTTTTACACTAGTCTTGATGTGAATTGAGTTCCTTGATCTATAAAAATTTCTCTTGGGACACCAAAATGAGTAAAAATATCCTCAAAAATAAAATTGATTACAGATGCTTCAGTAGCAGAAAGTAATGGCGTGGCCTCTACCCATTTGGTAACATAATCAGTGCAAACTAATATATATTTCTTTTGTCTTGATGGAGGACTAATAGGTCCTAAAAAATCTATAGCCCATTTCTCAAAAGGTTCAATATGTACCTGAGGCTGCAATGGAATCTCACCTGAAGGAGAAGGTTTCCCTACCCTTTGGCAGTTGTCACACCTTTTGACATACTCTTTAGCATCTTTAAAAATGGATGGCCAATAGTATCCTAAATGAAGGATCCTATAAGTTGTCCTTTTATCAGCAAAGTGTCCACCACAAGGTTCATCATGACATGCCTTGAGGATCTCAGGCATCTCATCTTCTCGAACACATCTCCTAATGATAAAATCTCGACCTGTTTTGTATAACTCATTAGCAACCCATGAATATTTTTCACTGTCATAAATGATAATTATTTTGTCTCTTGCATTCATTATTGAAGGAAATTTCCCTGAAACTAGATAATTAGCAATGTCAGCAAACCAAGGAGTTTGAGTAGAAATTGCAAAAATATATTCATCAGGGAATTGATCTTCAACTAGAGTATTGTCTTTAATGTTTTGGATTCTAGATAGAAATCAACTACTGTATTTTGTTTCCCAGGCCTATCTAGAATGGTGATGTTTAACTCCTGTAAAAGCAATAACCATCTTATGACTCTGCCATTATTAATTGATTTGTTCATTAGATATTTAATTGCATAGTGATTCGTGTGAAAAAAAGTTTCATAGCCTGTTATATAGTGTCTGAATTTATTTATGGCATGAACAACAGCTAAGAAATATTTTTCAGTTATAGTATAATTTAACTCTGAAGGAGTCAAATTTTTACTTGTATAGTAGATGGCATAAGGAACTAGGTCTCTTTTTCCCAATACAGCTCCTAAAGTTGTATCCGAGGCATCTGTTGAAATATGAAAAGGTAATTTCTAGTTAGGTCCCCTTAAAATAGGTTATTCAGAGATTTTTATTTTCAGGGTCTCAAAGGCTAACTGGAAATCAGGATTCCACTTGAATTCGCAGTCCTTGGTGAGTAATTTGAAAAGTGGAGATGCTATCTTGGTAAAGTTTTCTATAAACCTTCGATAATATCTTGTAAATCCTAGAAAACTCCTAACATCTTTTTGACATCTTGGAACAGATAAGTTAGAGATGACTTCAAATTTTGACTCATCAACTCTAATTCCATCCACTGAAATGTGATGCTCCAAAACAATTACTTCAGTAAAGATCATAAAACATTTCTCATGACTTAGTGAAAGATTTGCTTCTTTACATCTCTTTAAAAAAAATTCCAAGTTTTCTAAGGCTTCTTCAAATGTGTTTCCATAGACTGTGAAATCATCCATATATACCTCTACACAATCATGTATTAGATCTGAAAATATTTCTAGTACTGCCCTTTGAAATGTTGCAGGTGCATTGTATAGTCCAAATGGCAATACTCGGTAAGCATAGGTACCCCAAGGACAGGTAAATGTGGTTTTGTCTTGATATTCAAGTGCTACTTGAATTTTATTATAACCACTAAACCGATCTAAAAATGAGAAGTACCTTTTGCCAGCTAATGTATCTAACACCTGATCTATGAAAGGTAGGGGAAAATGATATTTAAGAGTAGCTTTGTTTAATTCCCGATAGTCAATACATACCCTCCATTTACCATTTTTATTTGGTACAATTACCAAAGGACAAACCCACTGATTATCTGAAATGGGATAGATAAAGTTGACATTTAACAATTTCTGCAATTCTTCTTTAACAATCTCCCTAAGGTTTGGATTCATCCATCTCTGAGGTTGTCCGATTGGTTTACAAGTTTCCTCTATGTAGATGTGATGAGTGCAAGTCTTAGGGCTTATCCCTTTCATATCAGTGTACTCCCATGCATATGCAGAAGAATGTCTCTGTAATATCCTGACTATCTTTTCTTGTTGAGATTTCTCTAGGTTCTTGTTTATGTTTAAAGTTTTACCTGGAAATATCTCAATTGTAGAGCTGCCAAATTTATCCATGAAGTAAAGAGACATCTTTCTTGATGATAAAAACTCAATGTTGGATTTTTCTTGAAATTGTTCATGTTTGTATTCCAAAGAGGATTCAAAATTTTCTAAGGTATATAGAATCTGGCTATCTTCACTAACTTTTGAAATTGTGAAGAGAGGTTGTATGTCTTCTTCATCCTCAATCCATTGAGTATCATCTAATTCCGTAATTGTTTTTGCTGGAGGATACAAGGTAAATTTCTTGTTTGAACTACCATCAGAGATGTACATATCACCGAATCTACAGCTAATGAAAGAATCAACTATAGCTAACCAAGGTCTTCCTAATATAATAGGATGTCCTCCTAGATTATTCTTAGGAGTTAGGATCATAAAATCCACAGGATACTCCCAAGAATCTAGGGACACTGGAATATCTTCTATTACCTCATCAGGTTGGATCACATATCTATTTTCTAATTGTAATAATGTGGGTGTAAAAAGAAGATTAGGAAGTTTTAGTTTTTCCATGACTTGTCTACTCATGATATTGATTGCTGCCCCTAAATCAATAAGTGTGTTTTGGATCTCAGTTCCATTGATGTGTATTTGAACAACTGGATTTCCTGGGTCTAGATACTTTGGAATAGAAATCGTAACCATCATAATGTCTGCTATTTTTCCTACCAGTTGAATTTTCTTTGTCTCTTTTATTCTTTTTCCTGTTTTTTTCATGCTCAAATCCTTTATTTTGTTTGCTAAGATTGGAATTTCCTTGATAGCTTGTAATAATGGTATCTTAATGCAAACATTCCTTAGCTCATCTAGGAAATCATAATTAGGCACCATAATTTGTTTTTCTACACCCCTATCAATTTGTAATATTTCTGGAAATGGAGGTGTAGAGGTGGATGTTGATGGCTGCTCTAATATAGGAGTTGAAATTATTGGTTCTTTTTGTTTTGATTTTTCAATGTTTGGGTTTTGAAAAGATGTGTTCTCTTCAAGACTTTTATTTACCCGTAAGAATCTTCCTCAGAGTTGTTTTTCTCTTGTATGATCACAGAAGGTTTCTTCTTTTCAAGTATTCTTCTAGACCTAAGTTGAACATCATTAAGGTCTAAAGGAGTAATCAAATAGGTTGGGAACTGTTGGCCTTCTATCATGTACATATTCTGAGGATTTTTATTGTTTGGGTTTGGTATGGGTTGGGCAGGTAACTGATTTTATTTCTGAGGAAATGGTAATGGAAGTGGTGGATTTTGATGTTGTGGATTTTGAGGATTTTGTTGAGGAATTTTTTGAGGAGGGAAATTTGGATATGGTGGATAAGAAGGTGGATATTGATAGTACTGAGAGTATCTTCCATAGGGATTTTATGCTCCTTGTGCCCAAGTTTGAGATTGATTTTGGAATTGGGGCCAAGGTTGCTGCCAAGAATTCCAATTTGGTGGGGGTTGATTATACAACTAATCATGGAATCCTTGTGTTTGAGGTCCTTTCCAAGGCCTCCTAGAGACAAAATTGAGAGATTCTGTGGAATTTATAGGAGTTTCTTCTTGAAAGATAGCTTTAAGACCAGGAAGTGAAGGAAAACTCTTGGTCTCATGTTTTGCTGAAAAAATTACACAAGTCTCTACTATTTTTGCATCCAAAGGGCACTCTCTCAAGGCATGCTTTTTTCTACATTTGGGACAAAATATTGCTAAGGCATCAGATTCAGATTTTTGCTTGTTTTGTAACTTAAGGGTGTCTATTTGTTCACTAAGACTCCCTAAAATTTAAGATTTGAATTCATCAAGCATATGTCCTGTTTCTGCCCTACTTACTGTCCCAGAAGCAGACTTACTTGCCCTTGCAAGAGCAGGGTCTCTTGGTCCTTTTACAGTTTTGGATTTCCGTCTTGAAAGGTTGATACATAATTCAGCTATTTCAGGTAATGTGAGCTGAGACATATCCCCTTTTCCCATCATATTAAGGATATCTAGCCATTCATCCTTAATTGTCTTCAACAAGAGAGCTTTCAAAGTATCTTGGTCTAAGTTTTCCATTTTTTCTCTCTTGATGTTGTAGTTAAACCTTTCCAACAAATCTTCCAGATTTTCATCCTCTTTTTGTAGCATTTTAAACACTTCCTCCTTATGGTTGACTGGCATACATTAATCCAAATACCTCTCTAGAAATGCATGCTTCATGTCTTCCCATTTCCTAATAGAACTATTGATCAAACTCATAAACCATTTTAATGCTACTCCTTTCAATGTTGAAGGGAATATTTTAAGTTTTTGGGCATCTTGTAAGTAATCATAGGTTCTACATAGGACTTCAAATTCAAATAGGAAGGTTTCGGGATCTTCACTTTTGAGTCCATAAAAGTTTGGAAGGACAGAGGGTGAAATATTTTTCATAGTTGTATTGATTTCTTCATCTACTATAGGAAACCCAAAAGAGATTCCCATTTCCCTTCTACCTCTTCCTCTACCTCCTTCTCCTTCGGCACCTCTACCTTCTTCTCCTCTACCTCTACCTCTACCTCCTCCAAATAGTGTATGTTCTCCATTAAAGACTCCTCCTCCCCCTTCTTCTGCCATGGTTGATTCCCCTGTGGAAGTGGAAAATTTTATGTCTCTAGCAGGGGTCCTTGAATCTTCTTCTAGGACAGGTTCAGTGGATGAAGTGGAAGGTCTTTCTGATGGAATATCTGATCTTAAGTCTTTTGGAAGTCTATGATCAGTAAAGTATGGGATGTGGGTTTGAGTTGGAGGTATGCTGCCTCTTGGTCTTGGTGGAACAAGTGGTGTTCTAGGAATCAAGCTTATGTTTCTTATGAATCTATCCCTTGAGTCTCTTTCTCTATGCATATCATTGTTTTTGGGAGGTAAGAAACAAGGCTACCTAGTTACACTTCCCTGGCAACGACGCCAAAGTTTCTACTCAACTTAGTGTTCCTAAATTGATGTCATAAATTGTCAACCAGGCTAGTAAACTGTTGAAGTGAAATGCACTATATGTGCCTAGGTACCTTCTTCCTACTTCATTGTGCTTAGTGTTTTTCTAGTGTTTTTGGTTTTGTGTTTTTATGTGAAGAGGAAAAGAACTAAATTTCTGGCAAAGAAAAGTTACTGATCACACTAAAACAGAATGAAATCTACTCTAAACTATGAATGGCACCTAAGAACAGACAATGCTAATCCATAGACTGTAAAGATGATAAGAAAAGTAAATCATAACATTAAACTCAATCCAATTCATTTCACTAGAGTTATGTTGGAACAACTGAGAAAAGGATTAGTTTGATGTAATGAGGTTCTCTTTAGTAAACAACTTAAAATATCACAGAGAAAATCTCATCCGTTGTTAGAAATTTGTTGGAACATTTTGAGAAAAGATTATCTGCAACATAGTAATAAAATCTATGCTAAAATAACTTCTGACACTAGAATTAACTCATTCTGCAACTCAAAATGTTACTATTAAGCCTCATTCAAAGGTTAGAAGTTTCTTGGAACAACTTGGGAAAAAGGTTGTTTTGTAAAATTAGGAGAAATTGCAGAACAATCAAGAACTCAAAATGATATAACTAATTATTTTCCATATGATAATGATGTGTTAGAAGAATTTAAGAACAAGAGCAGATTATAAAATAATGAGGGTCTTTTAAGTCTAATTAACAGGACTAGAATGCAATTAACTAATAAAACTGAAATGCAATGAACAGAACTGAACTAAAGTGCAATTAACTCAAGAGTACTACAGCTATATCTCATTCACACATTAGTGATATATTGGAACAGCTCATGAGAACAAGATTGACTGTACTATTCAATATAAGTAAATGACATAAGCATGATGAAAGAGAATAAAGTCAGAAAACTGCTTAAGTTAAGAACAAAACAAAGCTAAAGGTCACTTATCTAGAAAATACGCACAAAGCCTTTTGGATAGTAGGGGCCCTCTACCATTAGATTGGCACACGAATCCTTACTCCTTAAAGTTGCTTCAGATCATGCATCAAATTTGTACTTATTTCATTAAAGGAAAAACGCTCAGAAACAGAGTATCACAGTCTTTGAGAACTAACAATAAAACATTAACTAACTGTTTCTCGGTTCACCGATTTATTCTTATAAGCAAATACATAACTATCATTGAGTAGAAATAGGCATAGATGTCTTTTATAATCAAAATTGAACTAGAACTCCTATTGAGGACTCGTATTTTGCTGAAGACACTTGCATAGACCTTATCCTTGTAGAAGTCTGCTTCTTAGTTTTGGCTTTATCCACGTGCATAACCACTTTCATATTTTTGCTCAGCCTTCGTAGAGGACAAGGAATGATGTAGGAGAGTTATGGAATTTAACCATATGCGTCTTTCCCTCAAATGACACTTGTAACCTGTGTGAACATAAAGATGGCTGCAGAATATGTGACTAGCTACAGAATGGCTGCATTCTGTAGCTAAGTCTGATCAAAGACCAATATGACAACATTACCACAAAAGTATAATAAGTCAGTCATTGCAGGCATTCTTAAAGTGATTTTGATCATTCCTATTGATCTTTTAAGCCTATAACTGACAAAGGAAAAATGGAATGAAGTGAGATTTGGTGAAAGGAAAGGACATCTTTAGGGCTCAACACCTTCCCAATCAAAGCTTCTGATGATGATGTTGTAGATCCTCATGGAATGCATGTGGCTGAAACAAAACTCCTTGCATGCTCCTTGTAGTATATTTTGCTCGAGCTTAAAATCTCTAGACAAGAATATCCTATCATGATGATAGATGACTCCTCATTGGACTAAGTACCCCTCTTCATGCAGCTAGTCATCAAGTATCATACATGTGTGAAGATCTTTGGAATAATCCACTAGCAGTTGGGATTTCCAATACAGATCTACACTACTCAGCAATGACAACATTGATGATGCATCAACATAAATTTTTTTCATGTTGCTGATCCTCCTCTTGACATCTCCTATGCCAAATGTGTATGTTGGAAGGTTGTTCCTTCCATTCTTCTCCTCCCACGGTGCAGATCCAGAAATGAGAGTGGGTGCAGATGATAAGGGAAGAATATCTCCCTCCTTCTTGAGCTTACCCAAGTCTCCCAGCATTGTAGCTTTGTCTTCAAGTGCTCCAATCCCTCCTGGATCTAAGTTTGGAGCAAAAAATTGTGAGGTCTTCCCCACAAAATCTAAATCAGGTGGCCTCCCAGGTGGTTTTCCACTAGATAAGAGTGTCCCATGCAGAAATTTCATGAACATAATGGATGGGACTATGAGGTCCTTGCTTCCACTGTGCAAATCCATCTCTAATTTCTATGTGGAAGTGTTATGTGAGGGGTAAGTATGCATGCCTTTGATAATTTGATATTCACCACTCTTCTTGTCCACCCATTACATTTGCAAAACCTCCCAATCAATGGTGACTTTTCCCAATGTAATAAACCATTGAACACCCAAAATAACATTGGTGTCTAGTATATCAACTACAAAGAAGTGATCCACCAAAGTGTAGGATCCCATGGTGACTAAAAGTGATGGGACATAATGCATGCATTGAATTTTTCTATCTCCTGGGACTGAAAGAGAGAATCCCTCAAAATTATCAGTGGTTATTTCCCTCGTTTTCACAAGATGGGCATGAACGAAGTTGTGGGTAGCCCCACTGTCAATTAAAATAGACACCCTTTGATTCATGATTGAACCTTGAACTCTTAAGGTCAAGTAATTAGGTACTCCTCTCAAAGATGCAAGAGTTCCTCCAATAGGATAAAATGCTCCATTTCCATCTCCTGATGGTGTTGGCTCTCCTCAACATTGTCAACACTATGACCCCTTCTTGGTTCATCATCTTAATCTTCTTCAAGATCTGAGAAAACCTCTATGTAGTGTGATTTACTAGAAGCAAATCTATGTCTAGGTACCCATGGTTCTTGGCAAGTGAAGCACAACTTCCTCCTCCTTAGATCTCTCCAGACTTCAATATCAAGAGGCTTCTTGAATGATATATCCTTGGAAGGAGTAGCTTTCTCTTCCTTTCCTCTAGAAGGACAAGAGGGCTTGTTCTAAAATTTTTCCTTTTCTTTTGGCCAGGCATCTTGAAGGTCTCTAGCTCTCTCAATGGCATCATGCAAGGTAATGGGCTTGGTTGTAATGTTAATTTTTCTGACATATCACAGTCTATTCCAGATATTGAGTGCAGGGGAATTTACTGGATATGTCACCTTTGAAAAAGGATGAGATCCAGAGGCTACCTGGCCATCTGCAGACTCTGTCTATAGAGTTTGTCACATTCCTCCTACAGAAATTGCCCAAAGAATGGGGTTGCAATGATGTATTAACATACAAGAGAATGAACAATGTTATTTTATGAGTTTTAAGACAAGAAGATGTATATATAGCCAAGAATGATGTTATAGTAGTAAAAGAGTACAAGTTCTTGAGGAAACAACCTCTAAAGAAAGGCAATGCAAACCTCAACAAGACATGTACATGAATATGAAAGAACACTATTGTTTCTGCATAAACCCAGGCTATGAGGACACAGTCTATGACAAAATGCTGCATAAAAATGATGTCAATACAAAAATATGACAATATATCTCTCAAATAAAATAGGGGAGCAAAACTCTAACCCTTAGAAACAATAATACATCAATCCTCTAAAGGATTGATTGAAATATAAAAAATGGCAAAAATGCCGGAGTTGCTAGGCAACAGCTGCAACTCAAATCTGGAACCAAGTAGAGAAGGATGAATATGATGAAAAATATGAAGTAGAACCTCTCTAATGGATCTCCTAAGTGGAAGGTTGATCCTTACACTTGAGATCTCACCCTCCAATCAATTTGCAAACCCTCACTACAGATACTCCATGAAAATAATGCAGTCACTAAAAGGGATTGCGTAGTGAGTGGAATACAAAACTATGGCCAAGTGCCAAGATCTGAAAATCAGCTCCAATGCTTCCAAAATTATCCCCCAAAGAAAGGAAAGACTCTTTCTCTGAAAAACAAGCAATGGAAGAGGTGTTGTGAAGTCTCCACTGCAACACCCTACAACACAATATTATGTTGCTACAACAATAACGCTATCCTGGAGGAGGATGCTTTGGCCTTGAGCCAATATATGTGGAAAATGAAGAACCAACCTTCAAGAGGCCTCTCAAGAAGGTGATGAAATCCTAAACTAGAGTTTCCCAGCAATTCTTGCTGAACAGCAAAGAATGTACAATGTCTGAATACACATAAAATCATAAACATATGCATGAATAACAATGGCTCCCCTCCCTTCATTATATATAAAATGAAGGATCTCTCTCCATGGGCCCCATCCATTAGGTTTTCCTCCATAAAGGAATATTCCCTCCTCTATCTTTGCGTTGTCCCATGTAGTGCTTTCCACCTCATACCCTGTGATGGTTGACTTGGTCAAACCTCTTTGCAAATGTCTCTTTTCACACATGGGGGTGTGAAATCTAGTTCCATGGCTGATCCCTTTTCATAATAGTGGGATTTTATTTATTTTTTTATTCTCACTGGGCCTCCTTACCCAATTATTCATCTCCTAAGTGAAAATGGAAAAAAATTAATGTTCCAATTTATTGAAGGAAAAAATTGAAACATTACAGTCCTCCCCTCCCAAATGTTGCTTATCCTCAAGCAACTGCAAGAATAGAACTGGAAGGTATCCACTCAAGGCATGGAGTTAGAAATGTGATGAGGAAAATATCTCTCATGTGGATCCTCCATCCCCAAGCAATCATCCAAACAAAATGAGTTACCCCCCAAGATGGTAACTCCTGAAAATCTGCTTCCGCCTCAAGCTCCGGAAATGAAGGTGGGCTGAAAACCTGAACTTGGAAAGCATCATAGCTTACCTCATTCTGTCCTTATCTCCACTCATGACAAATTTAGAGTGTATTTTGATCCTGGGCTGCAAAATTATTTCCCTCAAATGGAAAAATGAAGAAAAATCCTCCAAAGAGTTCTACTCCGACAATGAAGAACAAGCTAGCCCACAACATATCATCCATGATGAATAGGACATGGTCATCATAGAATATCCAAATGAGAAGTTTTCTGTAGATTCTACATGATGATACATGGTACAAACAACATCTCAAGAGGACACAGTGCAGTTTCATCCACTGCAACTTCAAGAAATTACATGGCAAGCAATGTATAAGATCCACCACATCTATTAATGGATAGTAAATCGCTGAGTGTAACAAAAATACATGATCAAGAAATTTCCCATGACTATACAATGGATGAATAACAATCTCATGGCCCACCTCAAAATAAAACAAACATGAAGCTGTGGTGGCCATATCTCCTCTCATGCTCCTATTAGAACATGTAGTGCAGAAATTGTGAGAATTGTTTCCACTCAAAGACACATCCAACTCATGTGCCTCTCTCATAATCATGCTTATCATAAAAATATGATCTACATCAGAAAATTAAGTCATCATTAGCAATAAAATGAAGAGAATGTTGAAGGCTTCATGTGGTGCAAGAAGGTACCAACAGCTTCCCAAACAAGTATAGTGCATTTTTACAAGTTGCTGCTTCAGGAAAGTACAAGGAAAAATGTTTCTTTATACATGGTTAATCATGCATGTCTTCATATGATACATGTTATAGCATAGAAACTGAACATACATGTGATGATGATAAAAATTTTTCCCAACACCACAAAAGAGATGACTGCCTCCATTATGTGGATTCCCCCAATACAACTCATGGAGCAATGTGACAAGCTTTCCCTCTTGTGAAGAAATGCACTGCATAAGAATGGTAAGACTGTGAAAATCAATGAATGTATATAAAAAATTCTCACCATATGCTGGAAGTAAGATGGTACATGGATCCTCCATAGTGTGTTGGCATGCTATGAAGAAGAATGAACCACGTGCTGTAATAAGATAATCCTCCTCATGCTTGGAAACCCAAGTCAAGAAGAATATTCCATCGTGATAGATGTCTCTATCATCATTACCTCCTCTTTGCTCATAAAGTGAAAAAAATATGAAATGATCCTAGGACCTGTGGGTTATGGATCCACCAAATTTCCACTGGGAACATTTCATTCATAAGTCTCTGCTCCAAGGTGACAGTGATGTGAGCTCATACAAATAAGCTCATGTCAATACAAAGCTCTATTTTTTGGCATGCTCCTTGTCAAAGACTCCTCTAATAATGCTGCAAAAAATATGGAATACTTCCCAAGTTGGAAGTTCTTCCAAGTCCTCATCAAAGATAAAGGAGATAATGCCATCTCCTCCTCCTGCAACATCATGCAAAGTGTGAGAGCAAACTTGCTCTTGCTCTCCCAAAAACACGCAAAGAAACAAAAAAATTTTCTTCCTCCTCATACTTCCATCATACAACTCATGTGATGAAGACCTAATGGATGTTATGAGTAACAGATCAACACCATGCATCCATACTCTATCCTTCTCAATGATGCAAGTATCCTTCCTCCTACTCTTAAGGAAAGTGTTTGCCAATTGATGGCCAAACTCTTTCAAGTGTAACCAACACAGCCAAGCCTCCTGCTCCTCGATATCATAGAATTGCAAGTAGCCTCCCATCTCCTTGCTTATCAACCACATCCACTCAATCACTTGTGGATTATTTCTTGTTTTCTTCATCTTGTTACTCCTCCTATGAGGGCTACCATCCTCCCAAATCAAATTCCTACCTTTGCACTTCATGGGATTTTGAAATGCAATTTTCTCAAGGATCAATGAGACCCTATCGAGACCAAAATAGGTGGTAGCAAAAAAACTCCCATAATGATGTGTATGGCTCAAGGGATTTCAAACACAAGCATGAGAGATGTTATACATCCTAAGATGTCCTCCATATTCTATCTTCTCTTGTGAGAAAGGAAGAAAATATTTGCACTTCATGGTGTGCTGAAGTGCACCTCTAATGAGATCTCTCCTTGAGACCTCCCTCTCATCAATAGTTTTCCAAAACCAATGAGGTCTTGGATTTGAAAGTAGAAGTTACTCTTTGAGATAAGAGGAGCTCATTAAGAAAGTGCCATCTTGAAGGGAGAAAGGGTTTCTCACTGCAAGATGTCTACTATCATCCGTCAAGTCTTCAAACGCCAACCTCAAGTGTGATGTACAATCTGACAATGGCTCATGAGAGTTATGGTTTTCTTCTTCCTTGAATGTTTCCATGTTGCACAGCACAGTGCAACCAAGTTGCTCTATGATAGCAGTGTGATTTGAACCTTGGTCATGCAAAAGTAAATCGCCGCATTGATCAAAAGGAGTGGCTGTAACAATGGAATGTGGAAATATTTTCATACCTTGATGTGCATTTGGAACTTCTTGTAGGGCTGCAAGAGTTCCTTCCTCCATAGTGTTGGCTACTCCAACTGTTGATGCATGTGGCTGCTCCTCTATGAGTGTGACAGCATTATCACAAGCCTCCTCAAGAGGTGGTGTGATCTTTTCTTCCTTTGCCCCTTCATCATCAAAGGTTTTTATCAACACTTGGATGAACTTCGCAAAATTTTTCACCCCTTCATGGCTCAAGTGGCTACTCCACCAATCATAGGCTTCACCTTCCAAGTGTAGCGCTAAGATTTCAACAACTTCTCTCTCTACTACAATATGTAGAAATAAAAATGCTACCAACTCTTTCACCCAAGTTTTTGCATTAGATGACCCATCAAAGGTAGACAACAGAAATCTATTGCCTTTGATTTCTTTTCTACCACTTGGTCTCTCCTCTTGATTCAGCTGGATGAAATGAGGAAAATGTAGAGTCTCTTTCAAGGCTCTAGGTTGAGATCTATACTCAACAAGGTAATCACTCAGAATTTGGTGATCCAAGTGTCTTCCATGCTCAATGTCTTCTTCTTGATGAGAATAGGAAGTGCATGGTACTTCCTCTTCTTCTTCTTCAATCTTCTTGACCTCCTTGGAGAGGTCTCCTCTGGATCTGAACATAGATGAGAATAAACTCATATTCTTCAACATTCTGATCTTCTTGAGCTTAGACTCACAGGCTGAGCCAAGAAACTCTCTCTAATACCACTTTAATGTTCCTTTTTTTGAAATATCACAATCTATTGCAGAGATTGACTGCAGGGGAATTTACTGGATACGTCACCTTTGAAAAATGATGAGATTCAGAGGCTACCTCGCCATATGCAGACTCTCTTTATAGAGTTTGTAACATTCCTCCTACAGGAATTTCCCAAAGAATGGGGCTGCAATGATGTATGAACATACAAGAGAATCAACAGCGTTATTTTATGATTTGTAATACAAGAAGATGTATATATAGCCACGAATGATATTATAGCAGTAAAATAGTACAATTTCTTGAGGAAAAAACCTCTCAAGAAAGGAAATGCAAACCTCAACAAGACATGTACATGAATATGAAAGAACATTGTTGTTTTTGCATAAACCCAGGCTATGAGGATGCATTCTATGACAAAATGCTGCTACAAAATGATGTCAATACATGAATATGAAAATATATGGCTCAAATACAATAGGGGAGCAAAGCTCTAACCCTTAGAAATAATAATACATAAATCCTCTAAAGGATTGGCTGAAATATACAAAATGGAAAAAATGCTGGAGTTGATGGGTAGTAGCTACAACTTAAATTTGGAACCAAGTAGAGAAGGCTGAAGATGATGAAAAATATGAAGTAGACCCTCTCCTATGGATCACCTAAGTGGAAGGTTGATCCTTACACTTGAGATCTCACCCTCCAATCAATCTGCAAACCCTCACTGCAGATACTCCATGAAAATAACACAATCACTAAGAGGGACTGCACAGTGAGTGGAATAGAACACTATGGCCAAGTGCCAAGATCTACAAATAAGCTCCAATGCTTCCAAACTGATCCCCCAAAGAAAGGAAAGACTCTTTCTCTGAAAAACAAGCAATGGAAGTGATGTTGTGAAGTCTCCACTGCAACACCCTACAACACAGCATTATGTTGTTGTAGCAATAACGCTATCCTGGTGGAGGATGCTCTGGCCTTGAGCCAAGATATGTGGAAAATGAAGAACCAACCATCAAGAGGCCTCTCAATAAGGTGAGGAAATCCTAAACAGGATTTTCCTAGAAATTCTTGCTAAAAAACAAAGAATGCACAATGTCTGAATAGACATGAAATCATAAACATATGCATGAATAATGATGGCTCTCCTCCCTTCCATATATAGAAAGTGAAGGCTTTCTCTCCATGGTCCCCATCAATTAGGGTTTCCTCCATAAAGGAATATTCCCTCCTCTATCTCTATGTTGTCCCATGTAGTGCTTTCCACCTCATACCCTGCGCTGGTTGACTTGGTCAAAACTCTTTGTAAATGTCTCCTTTCACACATGGGGATGTGAAATATAGTTCCATGGCTGATCCCTTTTCATACTAGAGGGATTTTATTTATGTTTTTATTGTCACTCGGCCTCCTTACCCAATTATTCATCTCCTAAGTGAAAATGGAAAAAAATTTAATGTTCCAATTTATTGAAGGAAAAATTTGGAACATTACATTGGTAGACTTCACCAACCCATGAAGAGGTTCATCTAGACCATCGATGAACATGTACACCCTTCTTGCTGCAGACAAGTTAGGAACCATAACAAATAATCTCAAAAATTCAGCAATGTAAAAATATGTATTACCTGATTGCTTCAACTTTGCAAGGCTCATGAGAGGTGCCTCTGGATCTCTTCTGTCAAATATCTCAACCTCTCTTCTATTGAACTTAGAATAAGTAGTCACGTTGGGATGACCCAATGTAGAAAAGCCATGGAACCACCAGTCATGTGCTTCACCTTCAAAGTGCAGCACTACAATCTTGATAGCTTCCATTTCAGGTGTTTTGTTCAGCTAGAAGTATGTGTCAAGTTATTCTACCCATGCTTTGGAAGAACATTTGGATTACCCATCAAAATTGGGTAGTAAGAATATTCCCATAGAGTGATGTTGACCATGATTCTATGTGAATCCACCATCTCTATGTTGATGCCTTGGTATTATTTTGTCCTTCAAGTGAAAAAAATCTTGAAAACTCAGATGATCCTTCAATATTTGATCCTAAGACTCATATTCTTCAAATTAGTCTTGAAGGGATGCTTGCTCTTGTGATACTTCATTTCCCACAGCCAAAAAGGTAGGCATAGTGGAGCATTGGTAAACTTGTGGCCGATTCACTGGTTGATCATTCCAGTGGTGAGATACTCCAGAGCTTTCTCCAAGATGAAATCTCTTAGGAGATTCTTTGATTCTGTCCATTCTTATCTCTTTGATCTCTCTAGCAAGATATTTCATAGATTTCAAAAGATTTTTTGCAAACTCCTTCCCATCTTCATCACTTCCAGATTCAGGGGCTTTACCCTTGTCTTGATCATCATTTGGGTAATCAAATTTCTTCTGTCTTCTTCTTAGATACCTCTTCTCTCTGTCAGTAAGAGGCCCATCTTCTTCTAAAGAATTATTGGATCTTCAATAAAAGCACATGTTGTGCCAATATGATTTCTCTGATACCACTATAATATCCCAAAAAGGGAACAAGCAACATCACTAAACAATATTGCTAAAAAATAATGTAGTTCGCCAAAATAAGAGAAGGAGGCCAATATGGAGGCTGAATATTTGCATATAAATCATCAAATAAGATTTACAATGAGGCCCATACAATGTATAACATGTAATAGAAGAAATATCTCAAAAGAGGTGTTGTAAACACATGTTTTCACTGCAAAAAGGCTTGACAGTCTTATTTTATAGATCATATAGCAACTGAAGATTAAAACTTAGATCTAGAGAAAAATAATGCATGAACAGTCAAATCTATGATAGATCCATACACTATAGAGTCTCTACTTTACATATCCCTTGGGGTTTTTAGTAGTACATGAAGCACAAGGAGTATATATGAGATCTTTTGCAACAAATCTGCAGAATGATTCAGAATTTCTGAGGAAAATACAGGAGTGTTTAGATCAGATCTGAATATTACATGGAATAGATCTGAAATCCATGGATCACCATAGTGAAGGGCAGATTCCCAACACCAGATATCTCTCCTCCAAAAGTATGCCAAAACACCCTGCAACTTTACACTTGCAAATAACGCAGTACTGGAAGATGGACTGCGATGTAGGCTTTAAGAATAATTTTTTCTGATGCCAAGATGTAGATATGAAGCTCCAATGATCTAATACACTCTTGCCAATGGGATAGAAGACTTTCCCACTAAAAAGGGGCACTATATTTTCCTAGATCTGAGTAGATCTGGCCTCCACTTGCTGCAGCTTACAAGGACAACCAAACCCTTAACAGGATCTGCATTGTAGTTGGAAGATGAAGCTTGGAAAAATTCCTGATAGTGAACAAGATAGGAAAGACTCTTCTAAGAGGCCTCTCAAGGAAGGAGGTGGGATTCTCGATCAAGAACACCCAGTGCTAAACAACACTATTCTTTACTAAACAACCAAGAGAATGATATATGTCTAAACAGAAAATATATTCATAAATAGCATACAATCAAAAACCCTTCTCTTGTTTTCCTCCTCTTCTTTTTATAATATTGAGATCTTGTAAAACCCTAAACCATATCAATGATTTAGCTTCTTTCACATCTGTACCCTCCAAATAAAATTGTCTTGTTCATCAATGAGGATCACTTCTTCTAGACAGCGCTGTTGATTCGGTCATGGTTGACCGAGTCAAATAGCTCAATCCCTTTCACACATAAGGGTGTTTTATTTACATAGCCTAGATTTAACCTTGTTCACATGGGGCATTGATTTATTCACTGTTTTTAGGATTTTTTAATGTCCTCCTTTACATATTTATTTATGCAACAGGAAAATGAAACAAAATTGTATATTCCTATTAGCTTGGGCTAATTGTGAATATTACAACTAACCAAGAATATAGACTTTAATATAGTAATCTTCAATTACCAAAGTACTATTCCAGGAAAAAAATGAATCTAATTCCCATAAGCCAAAAAATTATATATTCCATTTATTTTCCCTATAATTAATTGGGCTAGATTAGCACATGGATTTTCCATTTAGAATCTATGAAATAATTCTATAAATATTCAAAGAAAACTTAATGTTATTCATTCATTTTTCTTTGATGGAGACAAAACTGAATATACTAACCTATTTTTAAGCTGGGGAGTTTTGTAATTCATCGTGTCCAAAATCATTTCTTATTGTCATGATTTTTTTTTTAATGATCAAGCAACGGGCCTATATTTGATTAGAAAACATATTTTTTATAATATATTCCATTTTTCTAATTCAAAGCTAAATTTCCTTCCAATTTATGATGTTCAAACAAACTGGAATAATTTTCCATTAACAAGTCACTGTTGTAATATAATACTAAACGAACAACTACATAATGAAGTTATTAGTGGTGGACTACTAATAAATCACAAATACAGGGAAGAAATAAAAAGAAATAACACCACTAGGCATGCCAAGTATTTATCCTCTTAGTTGGAATATTACTTCATGATAATAACAAATTTGATAAAGAGAAATTTTCTAAAACTATCCAACAACATTGACATTTCTATTGGATTCCCCTCAAAATGTCTACAAGTATCAAACAAGTGTAGTGAACTTCCCTGTAAGGTTAAAGTTTGGCAATGGAATATGTTGTCCCTTAGTCTAATCTGTTTTAACTTGCCTTTTATAACTTAGAGAGAATGGGAATCCAATGTAGAAAAATGAAAAAAAAACTTGTATTCATTCACTTACCTAGTTCCTAAACAGCCAGTGAAGCATTATACAAATCCAAACATGTTTGACATTCACCAAGAAACGTAATTTCCAGGTTTTGATTGCAACCCTTGAGGATTTCTCAAATCTGTAAACAAGTAACATCATAAATATTTTTCCTTAGTTCTCAAACCCTATCCTATGTGAAGCTTGAGAAAATATGTGCATAAACATATCACATTATAGCATGTTGTGGAGTACATTTACAAGAAACCAATCATTCAAATTTTATTTTCTGTCAAGATTGAGGCATGTGTTAAATGCCCATTATGTGCATCTCTACACAATGGTGTCGTTAATAATTTGAAGGTTCTTGTCTTGCTAGTATGATCTAATTATTTCTTTGTGAAATATGTATTTTCACTCCCATTATTAAAAATTTTATGTTATGAACAATATATAGATACAATGGATGCTTTGAATAATAAAAGAGGCAATTATTTTTCCATCAATAGTGTTTAGTATTTGCATATGGTGTAAATACAATAGTTATACTAGTGGCTTTTGCAATGAACTCTCCTAGAGGCTTACACCATACCTACTTTCCCATGCTAAACCATAGTTTTACGTCATCAACAAGCCCTCTTTAGACAATCCATTAGCCTCTGACTTAAATTATTTGTAAATATGATGGAATGATATCTTCAAGAATTGTGCCTTGATTGTCTTTGGCTACTCCAAAATAGGTTGTGAAAACAATTCTTCCATCCTAAAGCTACCATTGAACCAATTGATAACCAAGGAATCCCTAAAGACCTGGAATTCAGTCACCTCTCCTCTACTACTATTTTAAAAAAAATGTTTAGTGGCTTTATTTCATTATAGTTGTTAGAGCCTGTACCAATAAATGCTTTACATTTTGAAGATATGAGTATAATAGAATCACTAAGCTAGTATAGGATACCTCCTACAACATATTCTTCTTGTTGACCTTGATTGGCACTGTTGAAAATTGAAATAACACCATTCCCACTCTTAACAATAGAAGGATGGATCAATGTCCTTTCTTTACGAGTGTTAGGGGATATTTTACTTTGAAAGCTCAGTCATGAGTAGGAGACACACTGAAATGATGGCTAAAACTTACGTTCAAAGATGTCAGAGTTTTTGGCAAGCCAAATACATCAAAACACCATAAGATGCAATGCCATACAATCTTTTAAGTCTTTATTCAAAATACAATTTTTTAAAAATTGAACATGATATCCCTCATAGGTATATATGCATCTAGTCACTTAGATTTTTCAAGACTTTTGAACTTCTATAGCTTCTTCAACTACCAAGGTGCTCCTTGTGAATTATCTACAAATATAGCTTTATATACTAGACTTAGAGTATATACCCCTATGGAAATATTTTTTGACCAGACAATAAAATCTTCCTCTCTAAGCCTCATGTAATTCTTTTGAAGTTGTACTAGATATTCCTTACACTATTATGCTTCCCTTTATGATAACTTTAACTCTACCTCACTTTTGTATCCGTCGTTCCAAATAGGTTTGGGAATTGGATTTGTTGTTGTGCCATGTAGTGGATTCTCTGGTTCCAAATAGGTGTGGAAATTAGATTTTTTGTCTGTGCCAAGTAATGGATTCCCTGGATCTACAATGTGAAGATAAGAAAGACAACCTATCTAATCCAATATTCCATTGATAGTGGTTTTATATAATTATGAAGAATCATTTTCCTGTGTATGAATTTCTTAGAAATCAACCTCTATATAATCTTGGTTATCTAAGCCTTACCAAAGGAACACATGTTTTCTAAACCCAATACACCAAATTCCTTTGGTTTAGCTAATGACTACCACTTTACTAAAGGGATTCCCTCTTTTTCTTTTACCTCTTCAAAAAAATTTGAAACATTTCTTCCTAATGAGGGTAATAATGGAAATAGAGGAAATTAATGTTGGATTGTAGTGACAAAACATTGGATTTCTCCATATAGGTAGAACACCATAGAAAAGTTAAGCTTGTAGGGTGAAAAAAAAAACCTCTGGATCCCTTGTATCAGTGATAGAGCCTCCAAAAATTGGTTGCACTAACATATATGATGTACAGGGAACAATTAACAACAAATAAGAATTCACAAGGTAATCCAAAAGCCTGCAATTGATTCTTATGTCTCTAACAACCAAGGTGCATGCTCTTGCTTGTAATTTTAAATATGTTTGTCATGTTATGTTTCCATTCCTTGTTATGACATAATGGCACTATCCACAGTAAATGAGTTGTTGCTTCAAAAGTAGTTAAAAATACTTTTAATTTTACCATGATCATAGAAATAATTCACCATTGTTATATTACACTCTTGGTTACTGCACTAAGAAATCCTATATCATCACATTGGATTGCTCTAGATAGGTAGAACACCATTGAGAAGTTGATCTTGTAGGGTGCACACAAAAACCTTCGATCCATTGGAACAATGACAGAGCCTCCAAAAATTAGTTGCACTAACATCTATGATGCACAGGGAACAATTAACAACAAATAAGAATTCACAAGGTACTCCAAAAGGCTACAATAGCTTCGTATGTCTCTAACAACCAAGGTGCATGCTCTTCCTTGTCATTTTCAATATGTTTTTCATTTTATGTTTCCATTCCTTGCTATGAAATAATGGCACTATCCACAATAAATGAGTTGTTGCTTCAAAAGTAGTCAAAAAGACTTTTAATTGTACCATTATCATAGAAATAATTTGCCATTGTTGTATTACACTCTTGGTTATTTTACTAAGAAATCCTATATCCTCCATTGAATCCTGATTGTGATTATTCATTCTGCGTCCTTTCTCCTCAAAACGAAAAACTTCAAACGTGCTATGGTGTTGGCCAAGGCTCCTAAACCCCTAAAGGAGGTTGCAACAGGATAAGTATAGTCCATAAAAGCATCAAGAACATGCACAAAGTTGTTGACAAGTGTATATGTTGTGGATCCAAATCTTTGAGAATATGGAGAAAATTTTTAATTAAACCCACATCCCATAAAGAAGTGCAGCCAAAAGAAGAAGAAACTAGAACTGTTACAAGAGAAAGTAGTCCTTCTACTAAAGATATCGAACAATAGGATGGTTCACTGGAAACTTATTTCCATTGATTTCTAGGGGGATTATGGCATTATGGTTTGGTTATCTCAAATAGCATCCATAGTTCTTCAATGTGAGGCTTAGTTTGGTGATTTTTAGCCACCTAGTCTAGTTGATGGTTTCTATTTCTCTCCTCAAATAGGTAAGCTATCACCATTACCTTCTTCCACTCTTCCTCATGGTGTGGCAAGTATTGGGTTAAGTTCTCATCTAAATTTTGGGGAGCTTAATTCTATGTTTTTAAAAGGGGATTCTATATTTCAATTCAATAATTTTCAGTTTATTAATGGTCATAGTGGGGTTTCGGGCTACTTTTTCCTAAGTTCTAGCTATTGGAAACCTTAAGTGTGATAAACTCAGAACTAGTCTGAATCTGATCAGAATTATGACTGATTATTTTTTTTCTTGTTACTCGTTTGGGTGTACAGAAGGTTTACGCTGGACCTTTTGTTTCTTTCTTGGATCCACTAGTTTGTTATGTCCAGGAAGCACTTTTTGGGACAATCATGATCTAATTTTTCTCTTCCTATTGTTAGCCCCCTATAAATTTTTGACAAGAAAACAGGGGGCTAAAATGTTTTTGAGCCTTCAAGGAATGCATTTCCTCTGAAAACACATCATCCTTGAAGTCTCTTGTGCCCTTCCCTTTGATAAATTCCCTATGTTGACTCCCATTATAAGGTCTCACTGATTGCAAAAAATTATGCTCCAAAAGGCCTACTTTTGCCCCTTGTACCCCTGCCGAATGCCCCATTTTAACCTTTGTTTTCCCCTTGTCAATTTCCCCTATGATCCCCTAAATCCTCCAAAAATCCCCTTTACATCCTACACACACCCCTTGTTTGGCCTAATTTCCCCTTTTTCCCTCTATCGTTACCCATTTATGGCCTCGAACTGCATTGAAAAAGGTTGAAAACCCACATTTGGACATATATGTGTCTTAGCCCCCTTCAGGCCAGCCCCATTAACCTTTTCACCATGTGACTTGGGTGCCAAAACTAGGCGCTAGCTTGAAAAGCACTTAGCCCATTTGGCTATCGGGAGCATTTCTAATCGTTGATTTCTCAGCCATCCGACGGTCGTCGCGTTCCCCACAACGTTCACCGTTCACCCCGTTCACCACTTAGATCGAATCAAAGTCGTCCGTTTAACACACCAGATCGACAGTCAGAGGTTTACTTGCCTTGTGGTCCCCACGTTATGCACTATTCAAAAACTGGTTGTATCCATCGCACTACATTTGGAAGATGGGCAGTAATTTTATTTTCGGAGCGATTCCACTCACCGCTTGACACGTGGCTCCGTCACTATTTCAAAACCGCCCCCCCCCCCCCATCGCGCATTATCGTTCGGCATTTGACCCGGTGCGATATGCATATAAACCGTCCGATCTGGGGCTCTCCATCCAACGGTCATCACACCCCGAAGATGCGCGAAAATTAACCCAAGGTATCCATACCTCTAGCTCGTCGTCCGTTGCCCTCCGATATGTTTTCCACCATCGATCTCCTCCTGAGATTGGATGGTCCAGATTCAATCGCCCTCTGCCATGTCCCTAGCTGTCGATCTCCTCCTGAGATCAGACGGTTCAGATTCGATTGCATGTCCCATCACATTTTTCTCCCGTCTCTTTATATATATTCCATTCATAGGTCAAATTTTAATGTTTTACGTTAAACTGTCTGTCTCGACGTCTTCTCATGCATTTCCTGCTACTCCATGGTTTTTCTCCACAGTATCCGCTGCATTCATCATCCACATCCGAGGTATGCTTCCATTTTCACAGTCATCCACGCCACCCTCCCCGTACATGTTTTCTTAACGTGTTTTCGCGTTTTGCAGGGTTTCAGGTGGTGAAAGCTTCCTCTGTTCGCGGTCACTGTCACAGTGGCGGGGAATGAAAGGAAGGCTATTTTCAGAGATTGAAATCATGAATAAAGGTCTGAGAAGATGTTATGACAGGACTAGCATTAAAGGAACAGAGTTTAAACTCTGCAAAATCTTCCCCAGAGCCATTAAAGCATAGAGTTCATAGTCAGAGGCAAACGAGAAAGTGGAAAAGAGTATCAGTGGACAAATAGAGCATTTAAGGCCTGTAATTACAAATTATAAGCCTTAATCCAATTATTCAAAGGCAAGGTACCAGAATCAAAGACCTCGTGGATCGCTCAGAAGGTCCAATTCACAGAAAACCATGCTATCAGGGTTTCCATATTAGCAGAACGTTCTTCCATAAGAGGACAAGGTGCCCATACCATCTACATTCTATACCATGTTCTAGGGATATTTTTCAACCGTGACAATAGTCCTATGCTACCAGTCCATTAGTTATACAATATGGCACACCCTAGCATCATCATTCTGCATTTTGTTCAGTACACCAGAGACATACCTGGAGTAAATGGAAACCTGACGAAGACCACTCCATCATCCAACGAGTACCAGAGATAAATGCCCAGAATTTAAACTGAATGGAGCCTCGGCCCTCCTTTCCGTTTCTGAGTTTTAATGCTGCATTTAGTTTTCCATCTACCTTATTTTCCCCACTCGAGCTATAAGAATCCGCAAGAACATATTGAAAGAGTGGTTGTTGTTCGGTTGTTGCTGTTGCTGTTAGAGGGATTCATTTTGATTGTGAGAACAGTCTTGGGAGGGAATAGCAGAGTAGTATATAATGTAGTAGGCTGGGAGGAGAAAGTCTAGATTGTAACATCCATTGAGCTCAGTGTATCTAACTGGTTTTACATCAATTAATCAAGCACATTTCTTTGGACCCTGGTCTATTACTATGGGTGATGTTTTATTATATTATTGTTTTATTACATTTTGATGTCGTTCATTGGTCTTCTGGGCTTGCATCAGAAATATGACATAAGATTTACCCTTGTTAGGTACCCTATGTCTCTACTCTCCTTGCCTTCAATGTTTTATGCTAAATGTGTTATCTAAAGGTTGATTTTAGTTAATTTAACCAGTGTAGTGGATGTCATTGCCTGCTAGCTGATGTATGAATTAATGAAATCTATCTTTAGTTGTTCTTGTTGGGTTCAAGCTGGAAGATTTGGGAACACTGGGGATTAGAGTTAGCCCTGTCCACTAGGATCCTTGTGCGACCAGTTGGCCTTTCTAAGATCTCTTGCTGGTCTCAAAGCATTGAAGGTTCAAAGTCCTTATCTAATCTACAGACCCTGGCTCTGTAAAACTTATCTATGTTTTACCTTGGAGCATGCTAAAGCTGACCTGGAGTTAAATGACTTCTAGTCCGATCTACAAGCTGCCCCTTCATCCCTCCTTTAATATTTGCCTATGAGTATGTCCAAGGAGGTCTGGAGTTAAATGACCTCTAACCTGATCTATAGATAGAAACTGGGTTGCTTTCTTTCTCTCACTTTGAATCCTTAATGTTCCATTCCACCATATATCTAAAAATATCCTATAGTGTAGATGACTTGCCCTCTGAAATCCTTGACTAGTTGTTGCAAGTAATTCTCCTTTCATGACTCCATAGCCTAATGGATGACACTTTATTGACCTATCCTCTTTGTTGAAGCATCTTGTTGTTTTTTTCCTTTCCTCCCATTACTTTCTCAGTCTATGATCTCATGACCAACCTAGCAACCAACCAACCAAATCATTTAAAACCCCCCTCGTGCTTCATAACTAGCCTAACACCTCATTTTGAGCTTTCAAAGATATATCATTCTTTGTATTTATGGAGAGATACCTCTTCGGGTCCAGGAGGGCTAGATCCTAGGGCCCCAAAGTGGTTATGATGTTGTCTCATCTTTTGGTCTTGCCAATCTAGCCAAAACATGGGAACCCCAACACCTATAGTGAAAGTGGCATGCGTATTGTGATAAGTTTCGATAGTTAAGACTCCTACGAAATTTGATCTTGGCTATGTGATTTGGCTTATTTGCCTATTCATATGGATTTTAGAGAACTCCAAGAGTCTCAACAAGCTCTAGGGTGACATTAGGATCAAATACTCAGCAACCAAAGCTCAATTTTTTCCACTTCTGAGAAAATATGAGTAGTATGAAGTTACAAACATGTCACCTCCCTAATTTCAACTACAATGGGTAACTTGGTGGAGTAGAAACATTATATAAATGTGTTGGAGGCAACATGTAATACACTTAAGAATATGGTAGGAAGTTCATCCAAGGGTAAGAAGTCTAGATCCTTTAACAAGGTGCAAACAAATAATTCAAATTATGGAAGATAAATGGAACATGATATAGTCTGTTGTAGTCCTGTGATTTTGCATATTGGTATACCAAGTGACAAGGCAACATCAAAACCAGTCTTTAGAGCTCTAGGACCTAGCCTTCCTAGTCTCATATAGGGATCTCTCAGTTGTTTTCAAAGATGTGTGCTTGTTTGCTTTTAAGGGTTGATTTTAGGCTAGTTATGAAGCATGAGTTTTTTTTATTATTTGGTTGGACATGATTATCTAGGAAGCATAGATAGAAAATGGAAATCTCTAAGTCACTTGGCAATGGAGTCAAGTGGAAGTTGTAACAATTTTGTAAATGGATCAGGGGTATCAAAGGAAAAATCTAACTCAAGCAGTGGATCTTCAAGGTAATTCAGGTGAAATGAAATGGACATCAATGGTTCAAAATGAAAAGTAGAACTAAGGGCAATTGAGAATCCTTAATTATATGTACTTCTCAACAAAGGGACTTAAAACATTATCTGAACATAAAGAGGCATTCCATAGATAGGGCTAACCATAAATTATAGAAACCCCACTTCAGCAAATAATAAATTCAAGATAGACTTCTCCAATGAAATATAGAAGGTGAGATACTTATTTAACTTCTAGTGATTTAACCTTCAAGGATAAGAAAACATTCAAGATTCACACATAACTACATTCATAGAAGAGGGAACTCCTAGAAATCTTATATTACAGCTATAAATACCTTCAAAACAATTATTTAAGCAGGTACAAAGGGTATAATCAGAAAAAAAACCTCTTTGGCAGACTTTAAACAATGGTACTTTGGAGGGAGACTTCAGAAACAATTTTTAAGTGGCAGCAAGTAAGTAGGGAAAATCATAAATCATTCTTGAGACCTACTGTATTGAAATATTTAAGAAATAAACAAGAATAAGGGTTCTGGAGAGCAATTAAGAATTCTCTATAATATATTAGCAGAAGAAAACATTAAAACAATGAAGATTAAACAGAACTAAGGTGCTTTCAAAAGACATTTCTTAGCCTAAAATTTTTACTCTACTACAACAGAGAATGGTCACTGGTGAAACATATTGAAACAAGAAATAACAATAATAGATTTAGAGTACTTCACCAATAGCCAAGCTCAGGGATCCAATGACAGAGCTTTCTCCATCAACAACTAGGTCAAGACATTCACAAGCCCAGAACATCAATTTCCTTTAATCTTCAGTAGAACTATGTATTATTTCAAAGAATCACCAAATGCCAACAATGAGTTCCAATGCAATATTTATGCTGCAATTGAGGAGGTGGAACTGATCTAGGGTTTGAGATCCATTAACTACAGAGTAAATGCATTCCTAACCTTGAAAACCATGAAAGGCATAAGGTAGGAATATCTACAGCTACTTCTCTGTTTTAATAAGTCTGTCTTTACTTTTTAGGAAAAAATAGGTAAAAGTTTGACTTTGAGGCCTATCTTTACTTTTTACAATAATTGTCTTGATAGTTTTAAATATTTTTATTATTGTAATAACTGTTGGTTTGTCTTTATAGGTAGGAAGTAGGCCAAAGGTGTCAGTTATATATTCTGAGTGAATAACCTCTCTTTGTTGATGTATTCGAGGCTATTTTTAGCCTAACCTTCCTTAATTTCATCATTAAACTGTGCTTAAGGCTTAATTATTCTCTTGTCCTTCATAATCCATCATGTTGTCTTTAACACCTTCGGACCTCTTTAAAAATTTGTTTATTTGTATTTTAACTGTGCTTTCCTCCTTTAATCCTTGTTTAAGCTTTAATCTTAGTCTTCGTCCTTTGGTCTTTTGTTCTTCAATCTTCATTGTTTTCTCTATTTATGTGTGCTGGAGGGTTTAAAAAAGGATTAATGCTCATGAGGCACAGATCAATCATTGATATAAAACCCTGGATCCCTTTCTTCTTTGCTTATAGACCCTCGGATTGTCATCCTGAGGCCTCAGTCACTAATTTTGACTTTGGGATGGCCCTTCGGTCTCAAGGCCACCATTAAACCTGCAACCAAATGAAAAACATATTATAAAACCTACGTATTTATGGGATATACTGCTTTCAGAGGCTTGAGGGAGAAGGAAGAGTGATTGCAGAGGAGTGGAGGATGCATGTAGGAGGAATTTCTTGGAAAAATAACAAAAAAAGGTGAATTTTGAATACTAGTGCAGAATAGTGATAAGCGGTTTTTCCCAATACCAGAGTGGTATTCGCGCAGGGATCGGGTGGTAAGAAATTTTTTCCCTGGCGAATGCGATACTACTTAGGCGGTGACACGTTTCCTTAGGGCAATCGCTTTTATCACATTGAAATGGGGTGTTAAACCACTTCAGAGAAAAGAGCACGATAATGAATCGAGGCTGTTGGATTTGGGGGAGCCAGATCTATGATCGAGAGGGAGCATGATGGGATAAGGTGCTCGACCAGAGAAATAGTGGGACCAGAGGTTGACGTCATTAATTCTATCAGGTAGTGGAAAGGTCGGGAGGGGGACGGAAAGGTGAGTTTGGATGGCAGCAGTTGGATCATGAAGATCCACGGTGGAGATTTGATTTGAGGAAAACAAAGGCGCAAGGAAAAATAAGGCAAAGGGAGCTTAAGAAGGTGCAGAGATAGGGTCCCGTGGTGGAAAAGTGGGACCAGGGACTTTTTCCATTAAGCGCTGGTTGCGGGCCTGTGGTCATATAAGGAAGAAGAGTAGAGAGGGCTTAAGCCCGAGAAGGGATTTAAGGCCTAATTTCTTAAATGGACAGAAAACAAGCAAAAAGATGGTTTTTAAGCCTTTTTGGAGGTTTCCGATAAGGTGGAAAAGAACATTTTAAACCAATATGAAGGGGTTTTAATGGTTTAAAAAAGGGTTTTTTAGAAGAAATGAAGGATCAATGAAGGGAATATGGGCTTTTTTTAGAGGGAAAAAGATTGATAGAGAATAGGAGTAGGAGTGATAAGATGAGGGAATGAAATGGAGATGAAAATGGCGGAAATTTCCTGAAACAAATTCCTTTTTAGGTAGCAGGATACCTTGGAGGTTTTGAGTGAAGATTTTTAGTGATTTGATAAACTTAGGATAATGAAGGTAGTGAGATTTCTAGAACTCACAATGTTTCTGCAAATATTGTTTCTAGAAATTTGAGATTATCATCTTAGTCATCTTTAGATAAGATCAAAATTATTGATGACAAACACAGTCCATATATTTCCAAGATAATTTAGAATTGGTCAAGAAATATTTGGATTTTCCCTCCAATGGACATGTCTTCCATTAATTTTGAAGGTATTTCAAAATTCTTATATTTTTAGGTTCGTTATGTAGAATGTATACTACTAAGTTTTTTGGACTGTGATGTATCTAAAACTACTTATGTCGAGCAACTTTATGCTGGTAGTTAGCACCATTTTGGACTTTGTTGGCACTATTCTGAAATAGAATATGATGCACTCTTTGTTGTGAGCATTGCTGCAATGTTTGCTTAATATATTAGACTAGAGGAGAGTAGCTTCAAAATGTGGCTCAAAAATATGAGGTTATCTGATGATTATGTAAATGTTTTTAATGCAAAGCCTTAATGGAATCTCTCTATATGGATGAATGTAAAAATATGAATGTCAAATTTTTCTAATTTTATATGCTCATAATGAGAAATACCTCAGTGCTCCAAGGCACATACCTATGCATATTTTTCATTTTTTATTGAAATAGTAAATATACAGTTTTTTGGTGGGAAAGAAACCAATCAAATAACAAAATTTTTCCGTTTGCTTGAATATACAAAATCTGAGATTCAAAATATATGAATGTAAGAGAATGTAGGTTTTCACAATGAATCATACACAAAATTTTGGAAGAAAACTGTCTAAAGATTAGTTTTTCCAATTATCCTAGCATGGAAGTAACACAAACAAGGCAACATTTTTAATCCATGCTCGATTTAGTTTTATGTAAAGGGAGAAATCCTCATCTGATGAATAGAATATGAATAGAACTAATAGTTATCCTTTAATACAGTTAGATACCCATTAAACAAGTATTTCATTCTACATCAGACACCAGAAAAATAAACACAAATAGATGGGTCAGAGGGCTAAAATAGTTTTTGTTTCCAATCGAATGAAAATCCCATGGAAACCCATCCAATAGTTCTCATTATTATGAAGATGGTACCTAGGGTAAACCATATAGTTATAGTTTTGGCAACCCAAACTTGTGGGGACATGAGTAAGACCCATAATATTCACACAGGTAGCCACCGAAAGGACATGACCCCACAACCTATTGCAAATTCACAACACCCAACCACTCAAGCGAAATCACCAAGCTCAGATGCCTTAGATAATCAACAAATATTTTTTTGTGTAAATTATCTGGATTTTAAATACAATAAATATCAATCATTTTTAGTCAAAACACAATATAAAGAAAAAAATTAGAGGATATTAGAGGTAGTTCATAGTATGCACTCACTAAACATGATGAATAGTAAATATACCTTAGGTGGCTTGAATGGATAATCAGGTGGAAAATGAATTGTCACGAAAAACACACCCCCAACATATGGATTGTCAGGAGGTCCCATAATTATCACTTTCCAATGGAACATATCATCTTCCACCGGTCATATACAAGCATGGAAGTAAATAAATAAACATTGACCTAATTCATTGCAATATAAATATAACTAGAGCAAGTATAGAAGATTTCTCTTTAAAATACAGTCCTTCTATTTAATTAGAACCAAGTCAAATCATAGGTAAAATCTTTGCCTATTAGTTAATTAATGAATTTACTATGACCAACTTGCATGGGTGACAAACATGCCAAATTACCATTCAAATGTGAAACTAACATTAGCAAAACCATAACCACAGTAGTCAAGAACTCAATGATGTTGAGACATCCTATTTTCAAGATAGTACTCAAGGGTACCATCTTATTTACCTCAATAGTAGCTATACTACATAGATTATACAGCAAATGTGGCCCCATCTATTTTAGGAGATTAAATTTTTAAGAAGAGACAAAAACAAATGTATAACCCGAACATTCTGGGATCAATGATTATAATTATATGTACCTCAGTCAAATAATTGATTGATGCTAAGGACAGGGATTCCTAGTAATGTCAGTGGAATATTAAGCCATCTATTGACGTTCTATTCTCATTATGGCCTACCCAGTGCATATTTGCAGTCCTATAACATCAGCCTTAATTCCTATTTCAAGGTACCTATTCTTTCTTGATGACTTCTCTAGGGATATGTGGGGTCACTTTTTTATAATAAATTTCACGCTTCCATTGAATTAAGATGTTTAAGGGAGAAATATATTAGGAAGAAGGCACAAGTATAAAGGTTCTTCCATAAAATAATGGAGTGGAGTTCCACTATAATCAACTGGTTAATTTTTTTAAGAATGCATCTAGACTCTAAAGACAATTTTATGTCTACACACACCCAAGAATCATGACGCTGCAGAGAGAATAAACAAGAAAGTTTTGAAATGGCCAATAGCATGTTACAGGGCAGGGCAGTTCTATATAAGTCTTGATCAAAAGCATACTCCAGTGAGTAGTGAGAATAGGAGTATCCTCTTCTTCATAGCCAATTTCATTCAAGGATGCTATTAGCCATCTATAAATTATGTTATATCTTATGATGGTTAAATTAGTCTTTCAGTTTTCAAGAAATAAATTTGATGAAAACTTCGTGACTTCTTAAAACCTAACTATGTTCTTCAACTTTCAGAAATCCATTTCATTGATAAGCTTCATTCAAAATCCTTCAAAGTCGTCCTGCTGTTACAAAAGAAGACTATTCTCAGACCTTTTTCCCATCATTTTCACCTTCACAATTTCCTTCCAAAGTCCCTCCATTTTACCTATTTTTCACCTACCCTAAATGATATTTTCCTTATCTAAAAAAACCCCTTTTCTCCCTCATTTATGCTTCATTTTTCCCAAAAAACCCTTTTAAACCTTATAAAACCCCTCTATATGGTTTAAAGAACCCTTTTTATCCCTATCGAAACATCAAAAAAAGGCTAAAAAAACCTTTGTTTTAGGCCTAAATCTGCTCCATTTGAAAATAAGGCCTTAAGCCCTCTTCGCTTAAACCTTATCCCCTTTACTCCTCATATGACCTGGAACTTCTACCATGCGCTAAAGACCTCAAACCCCTCTCACCCTAATCCTCGGTCCTATCCTATCCCCCATAAGACCTTATCTCTGCCCCTTCCTTAAACCCCTTTTTTTTCACTTCGTTTCACCCTCGCTCCTCTTTACCCCATCATACGATCTCCACCATAGATCTTGTTGGTTCGATGACCACTATTAAAACTCAAGTGCTAACTCTGCCCGATTAACCTTTCCACTTCTCGAAAAATTTACTGATATCATCACCCTGGCTTGCCTTCCACTATCCTCCCACTGATCCATTTACCATCTTCCACCTATCCTCATCCATTCTCTATTGACTGAGCACCTTGTCCCATCACGCTCCCTCTCCACCATTGATCTGGATCCCCAAGATCCAACAGCCCAAAACTAATTTCGTGCCCATTTCACCAAAACGTTTTAATGCGCATTTTCAACGTGAAATGGGCTATTTTTCTTAGACATGTGTCATCCATCCAGTTGTATCGCATTCACCATGACTAAAACCATTTACCACCTATATCCTGTGCGAAAACCACCTCTGGTTTTGCAAAACTACCTTTCATTTTTCGCGCCTTTATTCAAAAATTCTTCCTGTTTCTTCCTAGTTTCGTGTATGGAACCCTTCCCCGCATGTTCCCCTACCTCTGTACCATTCCTCCACCCTAGCCATCGCCTTTGAAGTAGTTTATCCCTTGAAACATAGGTTTTATAATTGTTTTATGTTTAGTTGTAGGTTTTTTAATGGCGACTCAAAGAACTGATCATCCCACAGCCAGAGCAGTGGCAAGAAAAGCCCAGGATGACGATCCTCAGGGAAAAATCATGCAGAATGGGAGATTTCCAATCCAAGGTTTAAGGTTGATCAGTGCCTCATGAATGCTGATTGCGTAATATAACCCTTCGGCGCAGAGAAAGCCACCTGCTCACAGAAACATCAAAAGACAGCAAAGGTTAAAGTCAAAATCAAGAAGATCATGGACTTAACCCATGAAGATTAAAGATAAGACATAGTATAAAGATAAAAGAATTAAAGTAAAAACATTCGGTCAAGTGAAAAAAAGTAGAAGGATGATAAAGAAGGCCTAAAGCTAAATCAAAGGCCTAATCAAAGTTTAAGTCACCAAATTGACAGATTAGCAGAAGAAGAGCTTTGAATGCCACATCCACAGAAGCAATTACTTCTCCAAAAGAATCAAAATGCTGCCTACAGGCATAATTTACCTCAAAAAACACATAAAGTTATTCCAAGTCAGAGATATTTCCAAATAACATCTCAAAATTTATTTCCAGCCTACCTAAAAAGGCCTAAAAGTCAACAAAAAGCCACTAAGTAGTTCAAAAATTTAATATAACGCAAATTTAGACATAAATACATTTTGCCTTGGGCCTTGCATGGTATCAAAGGTAAAAAACATTAAAATCTGTCATTTATGAACCATTAGAGACCCTTTCTTTCACTCCACCTCCTCTTTTATCTATAAAAACTGTATTAGGAGTTCATTGTTATTGTTGGTTGGATTATCATTGAAATGTAAGATAGTTGCTGAAACTGTTGATGTGTTGTTGAGTAATTGAAGAACACTAGGCTGAGAAGAGAAGTTTTGAGATATAAAGACCTATTGGACTTGAAGTATGTAATTGGTTTGAACATCAATAATACAAGTTGATTCATGGGATCCTGGTCTATGTAAATGGTGATGTTATTCCTCATTATTTTTGTCTTTCCTTATGTTTTACATGTTGTCCATTTTCTCTGATAAAGAAAAAAAAATTTAGAGTAGGATATACTGTCAAAGTACCATATTTCTATCTAAAATCTTTATCTTTATGTTTTATTCTACTAAGGTATGTTTAGAGGATTCTTAATTTCCCTCTAGGTTTATCCATGTTGTTGTTTTTAGAAATGATTCAATAGAGTATAATCAGTGAAGAAATGTTGGTGAGCCCATGTCTTTCTGAGTACAACTTGAGATATTGTTTTTGAATGTTCTTTTCAAGTTTTTCTAAGTAGAGTTAACCCAGGGAAGTCTATGGTTTTCCCTATCCTCTAGCTAATCTTTAACATTTTCCTTGAAAGATCCCTTGAGAATATGCCAAAAGCAGGCTAGAATTCAAAGTTTCTGTCTGATATTAGGCTATTCTCCTTGTTTTCTTATATTTTCTCTCCTTTTTGAAAGTAGTCTTAGGATTACTGGATTATTGTCTCAAAAGTGTGCTTTAATAAAATTCTTCCCAAAGAAATTTATGGTTTTCCCTGTCCTTTGGCTTCCTTCAAACAACTACTTTGAAAGGATTTTCTTGTTTAGTGGAGTTAATGGATTCTTAATTGATTATTAGCTTTACTTCTTTCACAATATCTTAATGTTTCATATCACAATTCAATCTAAAATATCCTTTGATATAGATGAATTTCCCTATGGAAACCCTTGAAGAATTGTTGTGCAATTAAATCCTTTTGTGACTCGATAGCCAAATGGGTTAATACTGTTTCATGACCTATCTTTTCAGCTGGAACATTCTTTCAATTTACTCTCACCTTCACCCTTCAACTGACCTATTTAGTTAATGATATCCATCCCAACCAAACAAACAAACAAGTTCCTAAGAGCTTCATAACTAGCCTAATATCATAAAAAAAGCATAAGGATATATCCTTTGAAAACACTTAATAGAGAGATCCCTCTCTGAATCCAGGAAGGCTAGGTCCTAGGATTCGAAAGTGGTTCTGATGTGGCTCCCTACAATGTTTATTCTTGCCATTCTTGTAAATCATAGGGAGCCAACAGATGCAGTTCAATCGAAGACATCTCCTTCAAACAAATCAACCCCCTTTTAAGCCAAAGCCACATATCGTAGAAAAAAATAATGAGGTGACAAAATTGAAGATCTCTTAGCTGGAGGCTAATGAATACCTTCATTCATATAAAATAGCAACTGAAAATTGTTATTTTAATGGTTTTTAGCATCATATAGCTTAATTAATCCAACACTTATTTCAAATGACATAGAAATAATCATCAACTTTATATTCTCATGTCTGTTCAATGCCTCTTGGAAGCTTCCAGCTCAGTAAAAGATCACAAGCTTGTTAACCGACGATTTTATTATCCATGTTGGTGTCCACCGCAAAGAAAACCTTGGTATACTTTTGAGCAAAAAACTACATCATCCTTGGCCAGGGCGATTGGGTGTTTCCTCCTAGACTTGAATCTGTTGCACCAAATCCAGTATATGGAGGCATAATTGATGTGCTCTGTCATTTATCTAGTTGATTATTCTTAACTAAAGCTAGAGAAGGCATAGCCGGTATTGGTACAAGAACCATAGAAAATTAAACATTGTTGACTAAATATAGAGGATGGTAAGCTAAAATTTGTTTATATTGAGAGAGGGTAGCAAAAAACACATCTCCATTGAAAATTGAATCTAAAGAAAAACCCTTTCCATTAGCAAACATGCATTTAACATCACTTCGTCCTGCAGACAAGCTATATTTTATGTTATCTTGTAGGGGTTTTAATCGTACTAATGGAATTAAACCTCCTTGAAAAGCTAAACTTGCTTGCCTAATACCATATTCCTTGAGTGACAAAGGAGCATTCCCCCTAATTTGTAACACTCTATGTAGCAGAAACATTGGTAATAGGTCCAATGGATGTTGGTCCAATAATCCTTGAACCTGGCCACTTTTCTGAATCACTATAAATTTGTGGTCACTAACCTACTATACCAACTCCAGGAATTCCCATGGAAGCTCCCTACAAAGGGGTTGGTGTTGGAATAGTTGGAGACACAAGCTATAAAAATTGATTAGTTCCTGGAGGCACATATTGCTGAGTAGCTCCCATACTCATTTGTATTGTGGGACCTTTTAATTTGAAGAATCTTGATCTTAATTTCCCAAGCCATAAGGGAGATATTTTAAGATTTCAAAGATGGATAAGTCCAATAACCTCAATGATGAAATTTTATCCATCCTTTTAGGTAGCATTTCCAGACTTGTACACCCACCAAGATGAAGTTATTGCAATGATGTAAGCTTTTCCAAACTGCTAGAAAGCTCAATTCGACATTTACAAGAGCCCAAATGTTTGGAAAAATGTCCAAAAAAATCAATATACTCTTATATGGATTCATTTTTTGAAGGAGAATCCTTATTGACATTAGTTTTACATTAGCCTGTAACAGTATGTCATTACCTCTGTTTTATATGCCTTTCTCCCATATTATTTGTTGTAAATGTCTTTGATAATTTTATTTAGTCCATAAATTCTTATAAACACTATTGATTCATTTAAAAATCAATATATTCTTAGACAACAATAATTTCATGTCATTGTTGACAACTCGAATGCTGCTTTTGTTAATTGGATTGAGAACCATTTCCATTGTTAAGAAAATAAGAGTTTCTTGCAACTGAAATTCTTGATACACAAATATTCACGTTCTTGTTTCTTACATACAGTAAGAAGCAAATAAGAACGAACACCCATAAGGGTGACAAAGTATAAGGGGGTTGATCTAGAACAAATTTCAGCTGGAATGGAACCAAAAATATTGTTATGAGAAAGGAGAAGGTTATCCAACATTTCTAACTGCCCAATCTTTCTTGGAATTGTGCCAGACAAATCATTACTTCCCAATCAACAGCCACAAGATTGAATTAGTCAAAAAGTCGAGGAGGGATTTTTCCTAAGCCTTTTTCCATGAAGTGATAAATTTTTTAAATCTTCATTTTTCCAACCTCTTTAGGAATAAATCCTTGTAAATAATTGTTATCAAGGAGCAACCTCTGGAGATTGTTGGCAGTAGACATGGATGGATACAACCCACCCATAAGGAAGTTATTGCTAAGTGATGTTCCAAGAAAATTCTGTGAACTCCAAAGCACATCTCCTAATTTTCCAAAGAAAATTTTCAGGCATCTTAGTAATTTAGTCACTCTAGATCTCAGTTATAATCCACTATCCAAATTGCTGCCAAAGGAAATTGGGGGCATGGAAAATTTGGTCTATATATGGATAGGATCAAACTCATTCAATGATGAAATACCAGCTAAAATTGGAAAAATTGTTAAGATAAATATACTGATTTTTGGGGTTGTAAGTTCAGTGGGAACATTCCCTCAGAAATTGGAGACCTTAAATCTTATATGAAAATTGACCCCTCAGATAATAACCTTGAAGGATCATTACCAGAAATCATTGAAATTTTTCACAACCTTTTGTATTTAATGACTATGATTAATGGACTAAGTTGTTGGATTCCAAACAAAATTTCCAATTGTAGGAAATTGTAGGTACTATATTTGTCATTCAACGTACTCACTGGGCCACTCCCTAATGATTTTGTAAATCTGGAGTCAATTTAAAGTTTTATTGTTGAGGAAAATCTTCTAACATGACCCCTTCCATCCTCTCTTGGTGGATGGAGAGGAGAAACTACTATAAGTTTATCCAAAAACCAGTTTGAAGGTCATTTACCTTAGGAACTAGGAAACTGTTTGTCTTTCATAATATTGGGAATTGATGCTAATAGGCTCTATGGATCAATAACACCAAAGCTTTGTCATGCCAAGAGCCTAGAATCTATCTCTTTGTCACTGAATTAGTTTACAACTTGCATATAGGACACTTTCCTAAAGTGAATTAATTTTACATACTTGTTATAGCTATCAATTAATATGGTTTGAATGAGAGAGAGTGAAATGGTTGCTTCCAGTTATGAATGGTAATCTAGGAATTCTTAGAATCCGTTTAGGATGGGAACAAATTTTCTGGTGGATTCCTTGGATATATTTCAATTAATTTATTCAATTATTTGATATTCATATTGAACTGCAAATATCTCTACCAATCATGAGTTAACTGTAAATATTCTTGCTACAGACTAGAGGGCGGGATCTTGAAAATATGGGGAAAAAAACCAACATCAAAGTAAATACTAAGGTTAAAACATTTTTCTTTTTCACTCAAGAACAATTCATTCATTTCTACTATTTTGTTAGCATTACACTTCACCATTAATATTATCAACACACTTCATCCAAAATATTGTCACTACACTATGTTAGTTATATAGAGAATCTAAAGAGTTTTAAGTAGAGAATCAGACCTTCAGGAAGTTCCAGTTGATCAAAAGGAATACATAGAGTCTTGGTTGCCCCCATTTCTCCTTTTATTTTTTATTTCACAACCTCCTCAACATCCTGAAGGAACCAATTTTTCATATAATTCCAAACATTTAGTATTGACTCATTAAGGACTCTTCTGAGTGCTAGATTATCACAAAATAAAATAAAAAATAAATAGTTTTGACACCGTATTAAAGTAATATGAAAGCCCAATTTGGTTACATTAGATGACAAAAATGAACTAAGTTTATGGAATCCTCGAATAGAATTTAAAGAATTTAAGAAACTACATTTAATTTAGAATATAATCATACGCTTAGGGTATTTTATGTCTATCCAATATCGAACTAGACCAAATTTGATCAAGCATGAGCATTGCAACACAACTTATGTTAGTCATGAAAGTGCTAAGGATGATAATGTGTATTCAAAAACTATATACTTCATGTTATTACTGTGTATGTGTGTTACTGCTATGGAATTAATCAATATAAAGCTATTATTGATGGACTAGAAGGATAATGAATAAGTACATATTAACTCCCCAACCTATAAATTTATTTAGTATGTATTCAGTACAATAGACATATTTTGTAATATTTATAAATTTTCCCTACCAGTCCCTGATGGAAACTTCAATGTTTTGTGTATGTGGAATCAAGATTCCATTTCATGAAAATCATCTATGTTTATGTAGCAATACTTCACGTCATTGGAACTTGAAATTTTTATGGTTCTTGCTAGTACAGTTGTTGTGCACGATATTCTCTCAACATTTTTTTCCACTGCAAACATAAAAAAAATATAGGATTTCTCATTAACATCATGAATGATTTCAATTATGTATTTTCCTGGAAGCAGTGTGATGAAAAATATCTGGATATATCTGGTTAGCAGAGAAAACTCCCCCCTCCTTGGATTTGTAAGGTTCCGATTCCAAAGCCTGCATTTGGCCCAGATGAGTAGAGGATCCATACTCAATACAAGACTTATATGTATTTTTATATGATCCATATGGACTATATACTGGATACAATCTGCACAGAACTTCTAAAACCACATAAGAAAATAAAAAATAAAAGAATATTTACTGTATGCATTTATGTCACTTGATATGTTTAATAATATTCAATGTTATAGTAGGGGTTAGTGGCTTTTGGGGTATTAAAAATATATCACCTATTATGATTCATTATATGTGAGATGTATTGTTACTCTTACCACTCAAATTGTACGTTAAAATTTTGAAGTGGTGAAAGCTCCAACCCGCACCATACAATTAGAGTGGAACCTTGGCAACAACACTTTCCCTATTCCCTGCATTGACTAGTGTTTGATCCAATCTCCAATATGCTACCAAATTTTACTTTTATGTTGTAATATCCTTAGTATTCCTGAAGCAAGTGTGCTTCGTTGTCTGACTTGTGAAATGGCTTATAGACAGATCCTTTTTTCCTTCTTCATTATGCTAGCTAATAGACCAATGCTCCTGTAGGTTGCGCCACTGCTGACCATTACTTGTCACACGAAATTATGTTTTTCACTAAAGATACCTTTTCTATGAGGGGTAAAAATTACAAAAATTAGACATGCCTATATTGAGGAGTCTTGAGATAGCTTCAACAGCTATAAAATATCCTCTTCCAATTCCTTCCAAAGACCATTCAATACTTATCCCACTTTACGTCTTTAAATTATCTATTTGAGTAGCTTCCAAAAGTGTACTCTGGAAACACTAGAATAATTTCTCAATTAAAAAATTTCCACCATCTGAAAACTATCCCTTCTATATTAATAGATCTAAATAATCTCTAACAGGTTTTAAACCAAATCCCCTCTAAGGAGAAATAGTTTAATATTCCAAAAAATTTCCCTTTAGCTAAATGGAATATTATATTTTGTTTTATAGGTAGGTGAATAAGTGGGTAGGGAGGCCCATAAATCTCCTTAGAAGGAATAATAACACTCCTAATGTGAAAGGAGGAAGAATAAGCAGTTGGATTAAGAACCTTTGGGCATGAATTGGAGGGGATACATATTGAATAGGTCAACTTTGACCAAATCAATAGCGCTGTCATGGAGGAGTGGAATTTATGATGAGACAACACAGTTTTAGTGGAGGACAACTTGCATGAGCTTAGAGGAAAGTATGGATGGGACCCAATGTGAGAAGGCTCACATAATATATATGGAGGGGATGGCATCCTTCGTTATTCATGTTTTAGATTATCATTTGATATTGGTTTGTTTGGACTGTGCATCCTTTAGCTGTTTAGCAAGGTTTGCTATTTTGTTTAGCACAAGGGTGTTCCTAATCGGGAATCCCTCCCTCATCCTCAAGGAAGGAGAGGTTATTTGCACTTCATTTCCCCATTTTTACATTCTGTCCAAGCTACCTCCTTCAGCTACAGCACAGTTTCTATTTAGAGCTGGGTTGTGTTGCAGGGTGCAACAAAGGAGGATCACATAGGGTCAATTCCGGGCTTGTTTTTTAGTGGAGAGGTATCCTATCCATTGGAGGATCAGAAATGAAGGCTCCTATGCATATGTATAAATTTTTGGCATCACGCCAACCATCTACCATCACTCACAATGCAGTTTTAGTCCAAATCTCCGTTACTTTTAGAGGCAGTTGCTGGGAGGGTCTATTGAGCTCATCAGGAGGGTCTATTTCTGAATAGAGGGATCAGACTTCTATTGAGAAATACAATTGGAGGAGCACATTATCATTTTAGATCTATCATAGCCTCATTCTATTTTAGTTCCAGTTTGCAGTGACATATCAACCCTAGGGTAATTTGTCACATTGTATATTTTCTTGGTATTTCTAGCAATCTTTTCTCGATTGGCTAGAAATCATGTATTAGAGCCCATATCTTCTTTTCTGGGCATTTATTTTGTATATCAGCCATATTAAATTTATGTATGATTACAGCAGCAACTACAGTGATATAGAAAGTGTTGTCACTGTTTTCCGGCATTCTATACAGTAGCAGCAACTCATGTGCTTCTTGATATAATCTTTGGAGGCTTGTTCTTATTGCTTGAGTGGCTTGAACCTCAAGATATTTTGTATATTTTTTCTAATATCTTAATAAAATGATAGCTGCATATCGATCCCTCTTATGAAATGTTCAGAATTGTTGTGCTTTACATTGTTATGTCTTGTATTGCTGCTATTTCCATTTTGGAATATTATAGTGGTATCAGAGCATAATATTGGCTCAGCCTGTGCATTCAAGACATTATTCCATTAGGAGGAGAAGCTTCTCATAGGAAGGAGAAGTTTTAAAGAAGAGAAAAATGAATGACTCCTTTATTTTGAGATATGAAGGAAGAGAGGATCTCCCAACTTCTTTTCCAAACGGCGAAAGATATCAAGGAAGATATCAAGGAGATGAAAGGGGAGAGGTGTAGAAAAATTCCAAGAGGGTTTGAAAGTGAAGCAAGCCCTAGATATTCACATGAGGGGTGTGGAAATTCAGCCACACATGCAGATCCATAGTGCAGTTTATTGTCCACGTTCATTGCAAGAGGAATGGAGGAAGAAGAGGCACCTAAGGGGGAGACCTTGAGTGACTATCTTCAGGAGTATTTGTCTCATTCTTGGAGATTCAAAGAGCACTTGGAATTCCAAGATTTTTTCCAAATCAAGGAAGACAGAAGATCTAACAACCATAATAGAAGCAAGAGAGGTAGAATCTTTCTATCCAACCTTGATGGATCAGCAAAGTGCACAGCCAAGGTTTGGGTGAAGGAGCTAGATTCCTATTTTTTAGCTACACCAAGTCTCAGAAAAGGTGATATAGGTGGATATTGGTGGCCACCTACCTATTCCAATTGGGACCCCACCATTGTATTTTTTAGTTTTTCAGTTTCAGCACAACTTACTATTTTTAACAGTTTTTCGGGTCCTAAACTTTCGGAGCCGTTTTGAGGCCCTAAAGGACATTTTTTGGGAAAATGGAGAGAAACATGGGTCCATGGACCGATGTTTATCATTAAAATTTTTATTCCTCAGATAGATATTTCTAACGAGGTATGGTACGTGTCAAATGGAGATTGTATGCCAAATTTACACCGTTGGGAAATTGAAACAACAATTTACCCAAATGGGGCCCATAGTTTTGGCGCTTCATCTCCTAGGGTTAGGCTTTTGGATGTTTAGGATTTCCCATTATTTCTAAATAATAAATAGGCCCTCGAGCCTCATTTTAACTCATTTCAAAGGCCTGTAGCCGCCACATCTCTTCTCAGAGATAGCTACCAGTGCCCTAGCTAGTTTTATTTCCATTATGTCTGTAAGAAAAATTCAGTTCTTTGATATTAATGAATGAAGTGTTATTTCCACTGCATATTTTTATTTATGGTTATATTTTTATTCTGTTGTGTTCCTGCATAAATATGGATCAGTGGTATCAGATTGGTCTTCTTTTTTCGATCTTTCTTTGCATGTCCCCAACAAGGTCGGGGTAGAAAGAGTTAGGGCTCGATCTAGTGGAACCTTTGCAAGATCAGCCTCGCAAACCTCAACAGACACCCATGGGGGATGAAAAGAAATATGAGGGAGCAAGAGATCCTATCAAAATATTTCTTGAGGAGGCCCTCAAAAAACAAAGGAATGCGATGATGGATAACTTTGCCCAGATCCTTCAGCGGCTGCACACCGGTGGCGCATCTGCATCCAGCAGCCACTCTGGAGGTGCGACTCCTTTTAAGGTACAAGTAAATTTTTACATTCCCATATTTGAGGGTCGAATAGATGTAGATGTTGTAGATAGATGGTTGAATCTATTAGAAGGATATTTCTCGGTTCATGACTTTTCCGGTAGGGAGAAGATTATTTTTGCACTCCTCAAAGCTATACCCCATGTCAAGGACTGGTGGGAAACCCACTGTGAGAAAAATGACGAGACAAAACCCTCTCTGTTCTCGACCATACCCACTTGGAATTATTTCTAAGATGCCATCAAGGAACAATACTATCCCGTGGGGATCTATGAGGACAAGTACATATAATGGACCACACTGCGACAACAAACAGATCAAGATGTGCATGAGCTGACGAATATGTTCCATACCCTGCGCACCAAGTTGGGTATCAAAGATTCAGAGAGACATCTGGTGCTAAAGTATCACAATTGTCTACATAGATACATTCAGGAGGAAATGGAGTTCCTTGACATCTCCTCAATTAGTATGACATACTGGTATGCTGCCAAGATTGAGCAGAAATTCAAGCAGAAGAAGCGAGACTTTGGATCTGCGAATCAAAAGCAAGGGAAGGGTGCTCCCAAACCACAGAAAAAAGGACAGAGCCAAGACATGGAAACTCAATACAACCTATCGAAGCCACAAGCAAAGAACAACACCGCAAAGTGAAAGAAGGACACGGGAAAGTGGTGTGAGTTCCATAAGAGCTCCACTCACAACACAAGTGAGTGTCGGGCCAAGCAGTCACTGGTGGCCGAGATGAGGGCTTCTGAGTCAGATGCATGCTCTGACTCTGAATCATAACTTGAAAAGGGGAATGAAAAAGGGAAACATATTATTGATGTGGAGCGCAATGCCATTGTTGCCACTACAAAAATATAGAAGGAGGAACTGGAAGATCCAGAGGAGGAGGAACGTCTCTTCCACTCCCAGATGTGGATAAAGGGCTCCCTAGTATGGTTCATTGTCGAAAATGGGAGCCAAAAGAACATCATTTCAGTAGACTTCGTGAAGCGGTTGGGCTTGTCGACCACAGCTCACCACATCCATACACCATCGGGTGGCTTCACCAAGGACGAGATCTTCACTTCACCCAGCAGTGCCACTTTCCCTATAGCATCAAGCCCTTCATGGATGAGGTATTATGTGATGTTTCTCCTATTGATGTTTTTGATGTATTATTAGGACAACCATACTTGTGGAAGCATCATGCTATGTATGAGTCTCGACCTCGCGTTGTTATTGTTACTTTGGGAAATAAGTTGTACAGGATACTAGATCTACCACCTCCTACCACTATCTCTTTGGTTATTGCAAAACAATGCAGTAATCTCATTTCAAAAACCAGGAAACTTGTTTTCCTGATGATCCACCCCCAGGGCAAGAAGAAGACTCTGGCCACGACCTCCAGACAGGGCTCCTCTACATGACAACAACAAATGGATAAGGTTGTGGAGGAATACGGGGACATCTTCACCTTACCCACAGGGGTTCCTCTGCATTGTTAGGTCAACACCTGATTGATCTAACCCCAGTGTGTCGCTACCCAATAGACCGATCTATTGGCGCTTTGTTCTGAAGAACGATGAAATCAAGAGGAAGATTCAAGAGCTGCTGCACAAAGGTCACATCCGACCAAGTTCATCGCCCTATGGGAGCCTAATCATGTTGGTATAGAAGAAGGATGGGATGTGGACACTTTGTATTGACTATCGGGCACTGAACAAGATCACTGTCCAGAATAGATACCTGATCCCACAAATTGATGACCTTCTAGACCAACTCAAACGTGCAAAATACTTCAGCAAGATCGACTTGAAGTCTGGGTATCACCAGGTACCAATTGAACCCTCCGATGTGTGGAAGACTACCTTCAAAGCCAAGGAAGGCCTTTTCGAATGGTTGGTCATGCATTTCGGGTTGACGAATGTTCCTGCAACCTTCATGAGGATGATGGATGACATCTTGCGGCCATTCACCAACTCATTTGTAGTGGTGTACTTGGATGACAATCTAATCTTCAGCCAGACTTGGCAAGAGCACCTTCACCACATCTGACAAGTCCTCCAAACACTGCGACAACACAAGTTGTGTGCCAATTTGGAGAAGTGCACTTTAGGCATGACCCAGGTTCAATATCTGGGATACATTATTGATGAAAGGGGGGTGCATGTGGATCCAACCAAGATCCAAGTCATTCTGGATTGGCCAGCCCCAACCACTATAACAGAGCTTCGTAGATTTCTGGGTCTTGCTAATTTCTACTGTAGGTTCATGTTGGGATTCTCTCGTATCACTTGGCCCTTGAGTCAAGTCACCAAGGGAGGAGCGAGAGAAAAATTATTTTGGTCGGAACCTCAACATAAGGCGTTCATAGAATTGAAAAATCACCTCTGTTCTGCCCCAGTGCTCACATTACCAGACTTGCAACAGCCATTTAAGATCAAGACAAATGCCTCTGACTATGCTATTGGGGTAGTTCTTACTCAACAGGGAAATCCAGTGGCATATCACAGTGAGACATTTTCTGACACAGTTCGAAAGTATCCCACTTGTGATAAAGAAATGTATTCCATTGTACAAGCTTGTCGAAAATGGAAGCATTAAATTTTGGGGAAGGAAAAAATCATCCACACAGACCACCAGCCCCTGCAGTTCATACAGACACAAGGGAAGTTTTAGAATGATCACCATCAAAAGTGGTCAACATATCTGCAACAGTTTCATTTGAACATCAAGTACAAGAAGGGTAGCACCAATAATGTTGCATACTACCTCAGCCGACCACTGATCGTGGCGCTCACCACCGTTCTCAACTCTTGTGGGCATGAGACTTATGATTGGTCACTTCTCTATGAGAGCGACCCAAAATTCAGCCACACTTACAACGCACTCTTGGGGGGTACGCAAGTTCCAAATTTTCACCTCCAAGATGCACTTTTATGTCACCTGGGACACCTTTGTGTTCCTTCAAGTGAGTGTGCCAAGATGATATTGGAAGCACACTACAGTCGAGTCACTAGGAATTTCAGGGTCAAGAAAATAGTAGCTCTACTGTAAAAGTATTTATATTGGCCGAACCTTAGCAAGGATGTTGAGAAGCACATTAGATCCTGCACTACCCGTGCCATTTCCAAACTGACCATCAAGAAGCAAGGCCTATATACTCCGCTACCTACCCCTAGTCGACCTTGGGAATCCATCTCCATGGATTACATGTCGGGCCTTCCTTCTAATAAGCATGGAAATGACTATGTTTTCGTGGTCGTCGACAGATTCTCAAGGATGGCCATTATGGCGGCCTGCAAGAAGAATATCACAACAGAAGCCATTGCTAAACTCTTCTTTGAATGAGTGTGGGTGCACTTTTGGATCCCATAGTCTATCATATTAGATCGAGATAGCAGGTTCCTCAACACATTTTGGTCTAGCCTCTAGTCAATGCTGGACACCAAGCTGACCAAGTCCACAACTTTCCATCCCCAAACAGATGGCCAAACAAAGGTCATCAATAGAATGATTATACACATTCTACGCATGTACAATTCAAAGCTTCCATGCACATGGGACGAGAGCCTCCCCTATGTAAAACATAGTTATAATCAGGCTCTCCACAGTTCAATCGGCCATAGCCCCTTTCAAGTGGGCTTGGGATTCCAGCCACTATGTCCTATTGACGTAGCCATGCCATTTGCAGCTACTCAGGCTGATTCGGCTCATGTCCAGTTTGAACTTGACAAAGAAAATAGCTTCATCGAGTGCATTCAACACATCTGCCAATAGTTTAATGACATATTAGATAGAGCCAATGCTAAGTACAGGCAACGCCATGATCAACACCGAGTGCCACACAAATTCTAGGTGGGCGACAAAGTATGGCTACATTTGCAGAAGGAGCGCCTCAGTGGACCCCACTGCAAGCTTCGCCCACTCCGATACGGGTCGTACACTATCACCAAAGTTGTAGGGAACAATTCCTTCGAGCTCAATATTCCACCATTCCTTGGTCTGCACCTAGTATTCAATGTGGACCGCCTTCATCCTTACTTCCCACCTCTCCTAGACACCTCTGACATTGCAGAAAAACTGACACCAACAGAGTTAAACCCAGACTGCATGGAACATGCCACCACAGATTGTATCATGGACATGAAAATCAAGAACACTCGCCAACAGAAGATCCAACTGTATCGAGTTGTCAAAGCTGGCCAACTCCTGCACCAAGGAAAGTGGTTCACCATGGACCAAGTTCAGCAGAAATTTCCTCATCTCATGGAGGAACTTAACACAATGGGGACCATTGCTTCCCAAGGGGGGAGGAATGATCCAGGTGGATATTGGTGGCCACCTGCCTATTCCACTTGGGGCCCCACCATTGTCTTTTTCATTTTTTCAGTTTCGACACAACTTACTATTTTTAGCAGTTTTTCAGGTCCTAAACTTCCGAAGCCGTTTTGAGGCCCTAAAAGACGTTTTTGGGAAAATGGAGAGCAACATGGGTCCATGGATGGATGTTTCTCATTCGAAATTTGTATTCCTCGGATAGATATTTCTAACGAGGTATGGTACGTGTCAAACGGAGATCGTATGCCAAAGTTACGCCCCTGGGAAGTTGAAACACCAATTTACCCAAACGGGGCCCACAGTTTTGGCGCTTCATCTCCTAGGGTTAGGGTTTTGGCTGTTTAGGATTTCCCATTGTTTCTAAATAATAAATAGGCCCTCAGGCCTCATTGTAACTCAGTTTAGAGGCCTGTAGCCACCACATCTCTTCTCAGAGATAGCTACCAGTGCCCTAGCTAGTTTTATTTCCATTCTATCTGTAAGCAAATTCAGTTCTTTGGTATTAATGAAATGAAGTGTTATTTCCACTGCATCTTTGTATTTATGGTTATATGTTTATTCTGTTGCGTTCCTGCATAAATCCGGATTAAAAGTAGGCCATTAGAGTTTCAACGCTGCACCTTAAAGGTATGGCCTGTGATTTGTGGTTTTATAGTTATGCTTCATTTAATCATGCAAGTGTAAATACTTATGCAGGTTTCACTAACAATATAGTGAAAAGGTTTTATATTAAACATTGTAAAACATCTTTTGTTGAAACCAAAAGCTCAAAAATTTTGCATGAGTTGGAGGGATCTATTTTACTAACTCCACTCCATATTTCTATTGAAGGGGATAAAAACATGCATAATACCTTGCCAAGGGCAAGATTCCCACTTCTTGAAGAACCCTCTTCTATAGATGAAGACATGGAGATTCCTCCTTCAAGAGAATAACAAGATTTAGGGTCTCTCATTGATGATGAGGCGTTCTCACATATTGATGAAGAGGATGAGAAAAGAAGAGCTAACAGTGCTGTACCATCAGAAGAAGATCCATCACCACGTAGAGGTATAAAGGGAGCCATTGCCTCCCTTAGAGGAGCCCTTGTGTCTTTGCAAGGAGTTCCAAATGATCTGACATGTGGGGACCAAAGCACAATTCCAGAGCAGTATGTATTAGTTATTTTGGATTGTGATACTTCACAGATAGAAGTGTTATAGGTCAATTTGGGAACCATTCCCAATGACCTGGTTAACTGGGCAGCATCTCCAAGACCGATGATCAAAGGGTTTATCATTTCGTGTCATCTCAATTGCTATATTCCCTAAGACAGGAAAAATTCATGAATCAAACAAGATTTTCATCAAAGCAAGGCTTTTCCATGGTTTGAATCTTATTATTAAACATGTGTGAGCTCACCAAAGCAGGCTCTAAGGGGCCTAAATGCATTGCATATGCAGGTAGCTCCTTTCTGGGCTACTCTGCAAAGCACTTCCCGACATTCAAAGGTGCGTTGGTCATATTGGGGGCGGAATTCTCATTGTTCCGGAATTTCCACTTGGCCAGTGTCTTCCAGAAGGGTTCACATGTGTCATGCTTTGGATCCAAATGTCCATTTGACATATACATGAATGGAAAACATGTCTTGCCTATTTTTGGAATGAAATTTATTGAAAAACAACCTACAGTTCATCTATAAATTGAACACAAAACTAAGTGTTCAAGGGGGAAGAATTTGAGTAGAGAAATGATGGAGAATTTTCAGTAGAGAGTTTGATTTGTGGAGATACTGGTGGAGAGACTTATGCTATGATGAGACTAAGGAATTTCGCTGGAAGGTCATGATGAATCAGTCACTAGGTTGTAACCTCTCCTTCTATCATCAATAAAGAGTACTCCTTGTTTTTCCCTACATGCATCCATGTTTACTTTGATTTTCCATGTTGTAAAATCTTTGCTGATGAATGTAGTTTATGCTTAACTGATTTGGATAATTAACTTGAATAGAGATCTAGATTATTGTATATTCTGTTGTTTTAGTGCTCTTTCTTGTAGGAAGCATTCAGCTATTTGAAACAGCTTGAAGTTGAGGTTGTAGTGGAAGCGACAAAAACGAGTCATTTGGAAGCGACTGAAACAAGTAAGCATCCAATCCTCTCTGTATATCTGTTCTGAGTTAGGAAAAAGGGTAGCACAGTATTTCACCTATTGTTCTAGACTAGACACCAGTCTAGGGAAGCGTAGTTTATCCATAGATTACAATTCTGGCCCAACAAACTAGCGACTCCGTTGGGGAGAATTTCTCTAGAATATTGGTGTTTTAGTCTCTGATCTACTTTCTAAATCAACCCAGTAGTTATTTAACATAAATATTAGACATTTTTAGGGTTTAATTTGCAAATTTAGTGAGCCAAAAGGTAGTTTTTTCTTTGTTTATTGCGTTCAACACACCCTTGGTCAGGGCACAATGCTTAGCAGAGCACTATCTCCCTTGTCAGCCTGCGTTGCAGAGCATTGTCTCCCTTTGGAGACTGTGCTGGATCCTGAAAGGAACAAATCCCCTTGAATCTGACTTTTTATTTTGCTTCAGTTCTGTTTGCTGACTTGTTCTGAAAAGTTTAATGCTCTATTTGAGCAGTAGCTCTATATATTTCTTCTCCTTTGACTGAAAATTTGTTCAATGTTGTTTTAAAAATGTTTTTCATTATCATTGACAAGTTGATTTCAAAGTACTTTTGATGGTCGCATTAAGAATCATTTTCTTTCGAAATAGGAAATTGTCGTAAAGTCTTCATTTCCTTGATAGGAGATATTGTTGTTGAAATCTTCATTTTTCCTTCAAAATAGAAATTGTTGTTTGTATTCTTCGTTTCTCGAAAGTAAAAAGCATTTCGATGATTGATCTAGTGCACCTAGTTTTATTTCTGCATTCATAACATTAAGGAAACTAAAAAGAAAAATTTGCATTTGCATATAGGATTGTGTGTTTTTGAAAAAGGAACATTAGGAAATCTGCATTTAGCTTGAGATTCATTGATTTTGTTTTTTTTCATTGATTTTTTTGCTCTCAAATTACTTGCTCTCTTCCCTTAGTAGCTAGGTATTTCATTGAAAAAGTTGAAAGTGAAAGTTTTTTTATCATTCTTAGCTTGCATTTTAGGAATTTCATATACATCATCGTGGTGAACCTGAAAGGAAAACTGTTAAGCAAGATCAACATAAAATAAATCTCAATTTACTTAAAAACTCTTTGGAACATTAACGATAAGATTTAGAGGTCTAGGCTAGATACGTGTTCTGGCATCGTAAAACATAGCAGATGTCATTAACTTGTCTGCAATACATTCCGAGTGTGATACCTCACTCCATGTACATAAGTATATCGTAGCTCATCCACATACTCTCAGGTATATAGGGTGGTGTTACAATACGATAAGTATAAAGGGGTGCTCTCACTATGTGGTTTCGCATCAGACAATGCTAATACGGACTTGGGCTTCCACATACCTTCGGGTATATTTAGGAGGAAAAATTTTAAGTGTTATCCATCCATTGTGAACTGAGTCAGCTGCCTTGAAATTGTGATACATTGAACACAACATTCAGGGAGATTACCTGCCTGTACTTTTTGGTTCACCAAGAGGTATTCTGCAGTTCATAGTTTCCTGGTAAACCTCTTTGCCTAGCATTACCCTCTTTTTGTTTATTTTTTTTTAGATAAAATAAATTAGTAATCGTGGAAGAACATAATCCTACCCCCCTTTTTTCATGTAAATTAGCTTTGAAACCACATTTACCACCCGAAGTTATTTCTGGTAGGTGAAGGCGATCACGATTTGCCGAATCAAGTACAATTCGTACCTCTGGAAAAACATCATCTTTTAATCCAGAGTTAGCACAAATTGTTTCCACACATCTCGGTTCATTTATTGTTGTCGAAACGGAGCCTTCATAGTTACCCGTGGTCATGATCCATTCAGTTGCTGAGACTATACCTCCTGGACTCGATGTTGTTCAATCACATATTGATCCAGATCCTATCTCTTCTTTGCCAGAATATCTAAATCCTAAATATGAACAGTCGAAAGTTGTTCCTACCTTGGTCATCCCACAAAGTTTTGTAACCACTGAAACTCCTATCTCACACAGTCAACCGTCTGAAATATATTTTGGGGTTGACGGTGAAGTTCTTCCTCCTGGTTTAATCGAAATTGAAGAAATCCCTCAACCTGATACACCTTTAAGTCAAAACCACTTTTGGGGAGACCTTTACCTGTACCAGTAATTTCCTCAATCGTTTCCATCTACTTTTGTTGATCCTATTTCCATTCAATCTCCCATCGATTTTTGAGGGTATAAACTTGGTCAAACTACCATGTCTGAACAAAAATCTTCAGTTGGGTCTGTTGTTCCTATTACGTCAGTTCCTACCCTCATTACACCATCGATGTTCACAACATCACCAGAGTCATATTTGCACGGTGGCCCTTTGGTCCCAATAGGTTACAAATCACTATATGGCACTTTCTCTGGTCCACTGATCCAGATTTATGCAGGAACGAAACAGAATAGACATATAACCATAAATACAGAGATGCAGTGGAAATAACACTTCATTTCATTAATATTAAAGAACTGAAATTTTCTTATAGACAAAATGGAAATAAAACTAGCTAGGGCACTGGTAGCTATCTCTGAGAAGAGATGTGGCAGCTACAGGCCTCTAAATTGAGTTACAATGAGGCTCGAGGGCCTATTTATTATTTAGAAACAATGGGAAATCCTAAACAAATGCAAACCCAGTCTGGGGAGATGTAGTTGCACAAAACTGCGGGGCCTGCTTTGGGTAAATTGGTGTGTCAAATTCTAAGCGGCGTAACTTTGCATATGATCTTCACGGACTAGACGATACCTCCGTTTTCCCCAAAAACGTCGTTTAGGGCCTCAAAACGGCTCCGGAAGTTTAGGACCCGAAAAACTGCTAAAAATAGTAAACTGTGCCGAAACTGAAAAACTGAAATAGACAATGGTGGAGCCCCAAGTGGAATAGGCGGGTGACCACCAATATCCACCTGGATCATTCCTCCCCCCTTAGGAAGCAATGGTCCCCATTGCATTAATTTCCTCCATGAGATGAGGAAATTTCTGCTGAACTTGGTCCCTGGTGAACCACTTTCCTTGGTGCAGGAGTTGGCCAGCTTTGACAACCCGATACAGTTGGATCTTCTATTGGCGAGTGTTCTTGATTTGCATGTCCATGATACAATCTGTGGTGGCATGTTCCATGTATTTTGGGTTTAACTCTGTTTTTGTGAGTTGTTCTTCAATTTTGGAGGTGTCCAATAGAGGTGGGAAGTAAGGACGAAGGCGATCCACATTGAATATTGGGTGCAGACCAAGGAATGGTGGAATACTGAGCTGGAAGGCATTGTTACCTACAGCCTTGGTGATGGTGTATGGCCCGTATCAGAGCGGGCAAAGCTTGCGGTGGGGTCTAGTGAGTTACTCCTTTTGCAAATGTAGCCATACTTTGTCGCCCACCTGGAAGTTGTGTGGCACCCGGTGTTGATCATGGCGTTGCTTGTACTTCACATTTGCTCTGTCCAATATATCATGAACCTGTTGGAGGATGTGTTAAATGTGCTCGATGAAGCTACTTTCTTTTTCAACTCCAGACTGGACATGAGCTAAATCAGCCTGAGCAACTGCAAATGGCATGGCTACGTCAATGGGACATAGTAGCTGGAATCCCAAGCCCACCTGAAAGGGGCTATGGCCAATTGAACTGTGGAGAGCACGGTTATAACTATGTTGTACATAGGGGAGGCTCTCGTCCCATGTGTGGGGATGCTTTGAATTGTACATGCACAGAATGTGTACAATCATTCTATTGACGACCTCTGTCTGGCCATCTGTTTGGGGATGGAAAGCTGTGGACTTGGTGAGCTTTGTGTCCAACATTGACTAGAGGATGGACCAAAATGTGTTGAGAAAACTGCTATCTTGATCTGATATGATAGACTGTGGGACCCCAAAGTGCACCCACACTCGTTCAAAGAAGATTTTAGCAGTGGCTTCTGCTGTGATATTCTTCTTACAGGCCGCCATAATGGCCATCTTCAAGAATCTGTCAACGACCACGAAAACACAGTAATTTCCATTCTTAGTAGAAGGCAGGCCCAACATGTAATCCAAGGAGATGGATTCCCAAGGTTGACTAGGGGTAGGTAGTGGAGTATATAGGCCTTGCTTCTTGATGGTCGCTTTGGCAATGGCACAAGCAGTGCAGGATCTGATGTGCTTCTCGACATCCTTTCAAGGCTTCAGCCAATATAAATACTTCTACAGTATTTCTACTATTTTCTCGACCCTGAAATTCCCAGCGACTCGATTGTAGTGTGCTTCCCATATCATCTTGGCACGCTCGCTTGAAGGAAAAAAAAGGTGTCCCAGGTGACATAAAAGTACATCTTGGAGGTGAAAATTTGGAACTTGCGTACCCCCCAAGAGTGCCTTGTAAGTGTGGCCAAATTCTAGGTCACTCTCATAGAGAAGCGGCCAATCAGAAGTCTCGTGCCCACAAGAGTTGAGCACAGTGGTGAGTGCCACGATCGGTGGTTGGCTGAGGCAGTCTGCAACATTATTGGTGCTACCCTTCTTGTACTTGATGTTCAAATGAAACTGTTGCAGATATGTGGACCACTTATGATGGCGATCATTCTACAACTTCCCTTGTGTCTGTATGAACTACAGGGGCTGGTGGTTTGTGTGGATTATTGTTTCCTTCCCCAAAATGTAATGCTTCCATTGTCGATAAGCTTGCACAATGGAATACATTTCTTTTTCTTAAGGGCGATACTTGCAAACTGTGTTAGACAATGTCTCAATTTAATATGCCACTGGATGTCCCTGTTGAGTAAGAACCACCCCAATAGCATATTCAGAGGCATCTTCCTCGATCTCAAATGGCTGGTGCAAGTCTAGTAATGTGAGCACTAGGCTAGAACAGAGGCAATTTTTTAATTTTGTGAATGCCTTTTGTTGAGGTTCCGACAAAAATAATTTTTCTCGCAGTCCTCCCTTGGTGAATTGACTCAAGGGCCAAGTGATATGAGAGAATACCAACATGAATCTACAGTAGAAATTAGCAAGACCCAGAAAGCTGCAAAGCTCTGTTACAGTGATTGGGGTTGGCCAATCCCGAATGACTTGGATCTTGGCTGGATCCACATGCACCCCCCTTTCATCAATAATGTATCCCAGATATTGAACCTGGGTCATGCCAAAGGTGTACTTCTCCAAATTGGCACACAACTTGTGTTGCCGCAGTGTTTGGAGGACTTTTCGATGTGGTGAAGGTGCTCTTCCCAAGTCTAGCTGAAGATCATAATGTCATCCAAGTACACCACTACAAATGAGTTTGTGAATGGCCGCAAGATTTCGTCCATCATCCTCATGAAGGTTTTGGGAGCATTTGTCAACCCAAAAGGCATAACCAACCATTCGAAAATGCCTTTCTTGGCTTTGAAGGCAGTCTTCCATGCATCATAGGGTTCAATTGGTACCTAGTGATACCCAGACTTCAGGTCGATCTTGATAAAATATTTTGCACCTTTGAGTTGGTCCAGAAGGTCATCAATCTGTGGGATTGGGTAACTATTCCGGAAAGTGATCTTGTTCAGCGCCTGATAGTCAATACAGAGTCTCCATGTCCCATCCTTCTTCTGTACCAACACGATCGGGCTCCCACAGGGTGATGAACTTGGTCTGATGTGACCTTTCTGCAACATCTCCTGAATCTGCCTCTTGATTTCATCATTCTCCAAAATAGAGCTCCGATAGATCCTTCCATTGGGTAGCGGCGCACCGGGGGTCAGATCAATCAGGTGCTTGACCTGACAGTGCAGAGGAACCCCTGTGGGTGAGCTGAAGATGTCCCCATACTCCTCCACAACCTTATCCATTTTTTGTTGTCGTGTAGAGGAGCCCTATCTGGAGGTCGTGGCCACAGTATTCTTCTTGCCCTGGGGGTGGATCATCAGGAAAACCGATTTCCTGTTTTGGGAAATGAGCTTACTGCATTGTTTTTTAGTAACCAAAGAGATAGCGGCAGGAGGTGGTACCTCTGGTATCCTGTACAACTTATTTCCCAAAGTAACAATAACAGCACGAGGTCGAGACTGATACACAGCATGATGCTTCCACAAGTATGGTTGTCCTAATAATACATCAGAAACATAAATATGAGCAACGTCACACAATACCTCATCTATGAAGGGCTTGATGCTATAGGGAATGCGGCACTGCTGGCTGACGCAGAGATCTCATACTTGGTGAAGCCACCCGATGGTGTATGGATGTAGGTGAGCTGTGGTCGGTATGCCCAACCGCTTCACAGCATCTATTGAAATGAGGTTATTTTGGCTCCCATTGTTGACAATGAACTTTACAGGGGAGCCCTTTACCCACATCTGGGAGTGGAGGAGACGTTGCTCCTCCTCTGAATCTTCTGATTCCTCCTTCTGTATCTTTGTAGTGGCAACAATGTCATTGGGCTCTGCATCAATAATCTGTTTCCATTTTTCATTCCCCTTTTCAGGTTCTAATTCAGATTCGAAGTATGCATCTGACTGAGAAGCCCCCATCTCAGCCACTAGCGACTGCTTGGCCCGACACTCACTTGTGTTGTGAGTGGAGCTCTTATGGAACTCACATCACTTTCCCATGTCCTTCTTTGGATTTGCAGTGCTGTTATTTTCTTGTGGCTTCGCTGGGTTGTCTTTAGCTGTCATGCCTTGGCTCTGTCCTTTGTTCTACATTTTGGAAGCACCTTTCCCTTGTTTTTGATTCGCAGATCCAAAGTCCTGCTTCTTCTATTTGAATTTCTGCTCAATCTTGGCAGCATATCGGTATGCCGTACCAAGCGAGGAGATGTCGAGGAACTCAATATCCTCCTGAATGTATCTGTGTAGATAGCTACAATACTTTAGCACCATATGTTTCTTTGAATCTTTGATACCCAACTTTGTGCGCAGGGTATGGAACAGATTCGTCAGCTCATGCACATCTTGATCCCTTTGTTGTCGCAGCATGGTCCATTGTATGTACTTGTCCTCATAGCTCCCCACAGGATAGTACTGTTCCTTGAAAGTGTCTCAGAAAGAATTCCAAGTTGGTATGGCCAAGAACAAAGAAGGTTCTGTTTGGTCCTTGTTCTCACAGTAGGTTTCCTACCAGTCCTTAACATGGGGGGTAGCTTTGAGGAGTGAAAAAATATTTTTCTCCCGGTCTGAAAAGTCATGAACAGAGAAATATCCTTCTAATAGATTCAACCATCTATCTGCGGCATCTGTGTCTATTTTACCCTCAAATATGGGAATTTCAAAATTTACTTGTACCTTAAAAGGAGTCGCGCCTCCAAAGTGGCTGCTGGATGCAGATTCGCCGCCGGTGGGCAGCCGTTGAAGGATTCGAGCAAAGTTATCCATCATCGTGTTCCTTTGTTTTTCGAGGGCCTCCTCGAGAAATATTTTGATAGGATATCCTACTCCCTCATCTTTATTTTTTTCCCCCATGGGCGTCCATCGAGGCTTGTGAGGCTGATCTTGCAAAGGTTCCACCAAATCAAGCCCTAGCTCCTTATACCCCAACCTTGTTGGGGACATGCAAAGAAGGATCGAGAAAAAGAAGACTGCTTTGATACCACTGATCCAAATTTATGCAAGAATGTAATAGAATAAACATATAACCATAAATACAGAGATTCAGCGGAAATAACACTTCATTTCATTAATATCAAAGAACTGAAATTTTCTTACAGACAGAATGGAAATAAAACTATCTAGGCCGTTGGTTGCTATCTCTGAAAAGAGATGTGGTGGCTATAGGCCTTTGAATTGAGTTACAATGAGGCTCGAGGGCCTATTTATTATTTGTAAACAATGGGAAATCCTAAACAGCCAAAACCCTAACCCTAGGAGATGAAGCACCAAAACTATGGGCCCCGTTTGGGTAAATTGGTGTTCCAACTTCCCAGGGGCGTAACTTTGGCATACGATCTCTGTTTGATGCGTACCATATCTTGTTAGAAATATCTATCCGAGGACTACAAATTTTGATTGAGAAAAATCAGTCCATGGACCCATGTTGCTCTCTGTTTTCCCAAAAAATGTCGTTTAGGGCCTCAAAATGGCTCCAAAAGTTCAGGACCTGAAAAACTGCTAAAAATGGTAAGTTGTGCCAAAACTAAAAAAATGAAAGAGACAGTGGTGGGGCCCCAAGTGGAATAGGTGGGTGACCACCAATATCTACCTAGATCATTCCTCCCCCCTTAGGAAGCAATGGTCTCCATTGCGTTAAGTTCCTCCATGAGATGAGGCAATTTCTGTTGAACTTGGTCCCTAGTGAACCACTTTCCTTGGTTCAGGAGTTGGCCAGCTTTGACAACCCGATACAGTTGGATCTTCTGTTGGATAGTGTTCTTGATTTGCATGTCCATGATACAATGTATGATGGCCTGTTCCATGTAGTTTTGGCTTAACTCTGTTGGTGTGAGTTGTTCTGCAATGTCTGAGGTGTCCAGTAGAGGTGGGAAGTAAGGACGAATGCGATCCACATTGAGGACTGGGTGCAAACCAAGGAATGGTGGAATAATAATCTTGAAGGAATTGTTCCCTATAGCCTTGGTGACGGTGTACGGCATGTATCAGAGCGGGCGAAGCTTGCAGTGGGATCGAGTGAGGCGCTCTTTCTGCAAATGTAGCCATACTTTGTCGCCCACCTGGAAGTTGTATGGCACCCGGTGTTGATCATGGCATTGCTTGTACTTTGCATTGGCTCTGTCCAATATATCATGAACCTGTTTGCCGATGTGTTGAATGCACTTGATGAAGCTACTTGCTTTGTCAACTTCAGACTAGACATGAGTTGAATCGGCCTGAGCAGCTGCAAATGGCATGGCTACGTCAATGGGACATAGTGGCTAGAATCCCAAGCCCACTTGAAAGGGGCTATGGCCAATTCAACTATGGAGAGCTCAGTTATAACTATGTTGTACATAGGGGAGGCTCTCGTCCCATGTGCAGGGATGCTTTGAATTTTACATGCGCAGAATGTGTACAATCATTCTGTTGACGACCTTTGTCTGGCCATCTGTTTGGGGATGGAAAGCTGTGGACTTGGTGAGCTTTGTGTCCAACATTGACTAGAGGCTGGACCAAAATGTGCTGAGGAACCTGCTATCTCGATTTGATATGATAGACTATGGGACCCAAAAGTGCACCCACACTCGTTCAAAGAAGAGTTTAGCATTGGCTTCTACTGTGATATTCTTCTTACAGGTCGCCATCATGGCCATCTTCGAGAATCTATCAACGACCATGAAAACAAAGTCATTTCCATTCTTAGTAGAAGGAAAGCCCAACATGTAATCCATGGAGATGGATTCCCAAGGTCGACTAGGGGTAGGTAGTGGAGTATATAGGCCTTGCTTCTTCATGGTCGATTTGGCAATGGCACAAGCAGTGTAGGATCTGATGTGCTTCTCGACATCCTTTCAAAGGTTCGGCCAATAGAAATACTTCTGCAGTATTGCTACTATTTTCTCGACACCGAAATGCCTAGCGACTCAACTATAGTGTGCTTCCCATATCATCTTGGCACACTCGCTTGAAGGAACACAAAGGTGTCCCAGGTGACATAAAAGTGAATCTTGGAGGTGAAAATTTGGAACTTGCGTACCCCCCAAGAGTGCCTTGTAAGTGTGGCCGAATTTTGGGTCACTCTCATAGAGAAGCAGCCAATCAGAAGGCTTGTGCCCACAAGAGTTGAGCACGGTGGTGAGCGCTACGATCGATGGTCGGCTGAGGCAGTATGCAACATTTTTGGTGCTACCCTTCTTGTACTTGATGTTCAAATGAAACTGTTGTAGATATGTGGACCACTTCTAATGGCGATCATTCTGCAACTTCCCTTGTGTCTGTATGAACTGTAGGGGCCAGTGGTCTATGTGGATGATTTTTTCCTTCCCCAAAATGTAATGCTTCCATTGTCGACAAGCTTGCACAATGGAATACATTTCTTTGTCTTAAGTGGGATACTTGCGAACTGTGTCTGACAATGTCTCACTGTGATATGCCACTGGATGTCCCTGTTGTGTAAGAACTACCCCAATAGCATAGTCAGAGGCATATGTCCTGTTCTCAAATGGTTGTTATAAGTTTGTTAATGTGAGCACTAGGGCATAACAGAGGCAATTTTTCAATTTTGTGAACGCCTTCTGTTGAGGTTCCGACCAAAAGAATTTTTCTCTTGTTCCTCCCTTGGTGACTTGACTCAAGGGCCAAGTGATATGAGAGAATCCCAACATGAATCTACGGTAGAAATTAGCAAGACCCAGAAAGCTGCGAAGCTCTGTTATAGTGGTTGGGGCTGTGCAATCCCAAATGACTTGGATCATGGTTGTATCCACATGCATCCCCATTTCATCAATAATGTATCCGAGATATTGAACCTGGGTCATGCCAAACGTGCACTTCTCCAAATTGGAACACAACTTTTGTTGCCACAGTGATTGGAGGACTTGTCAGATGTGGTGAAGGTGCTCTTCCCAAGTCTGGCTAAAGATCAAAATGTCATACAAGTACACCACTACAAATGAGTTGGTGAATGGCCACAAGATTTCGTCCATCATCCTCATGAAGGTTGTAGGAGCATTTTTCAACCCGAAAGGCATGACCGGCCATTCGAAAAGGCCTTCGTTGGCTTTGAAGGCAGTCTTCCACACATTAGAGGGTTCAATTGGTACCTGGTGATACCCAGACTTCATGTCGATCTTGATGAAATATTTTTCACCTTTGAGTTGGTCCAGAAGGTCATCAATCCATGGGATTGGGTACATATTCCAGACAATGATCTTGTTCAGCACCCGATACTCAATACAGAGTCTCCATGTCCCATCCTTCTTCTGTACCAACATGATCGGGCTCCACAGGGCGATGAACTTGTTCTGATGTGACCTTTCTGCAACAGCTCCTGAATCTGCCTCCTGATTTCATCATTCTCCAGAACAAAGTGCCAATAGATCGGTCCATTGGGTAGCGGTGCACCTGGGGTCAGATCAATCGGGTGCACTTGATAGTGCATAGGAACCCCTGTGGGTGAGGTGAAGATGTCCCCGTACTCCTCCACAACCTTATCCATTTCTTGTTGTTGTGCAGAGGATCCCTATCTGGAAGTCGTGGCCACAGTCTTCTTCTTGCCCTGGGGGCGGATCATTAGGAAAACGAATTTCCTGGTTTGGGAAATGAGCTTACTGCATTTTTTTGCAGTAACCAAAGAGATAGTGGCAAGAGGTGGTAACTCTGGTATCCTGTACAACTTATTTCCCAAAGTTACAATAACAGCACAAGGTTGAGACTCATACACAGCATGACGCTTCCACAAGTATGGTTTTCCTAATAATACATCAGAAACATCAATAGGAGCAACGTCACATAATACCTCATCCATGAAGGGCTTGATGCTATAGGGAAGGCGGCAATGCTGGCTGACGCAGAGATCTCGTCCTTGGTGAAGCCACCCGATGGTGTATGGATGTGGGTGATATGTGGTCAGCAAGCCCAAATACTTCACGACGTCTACTGAAATGAGGTTATTTTGGCTCCCATTGTCAACAATGAACTGTACAGGGGAGCCCCTTACCCACATCTGGGAGTGGAAGAGACATTCGTGCTCCTTTGGATCTTTCGGTTCCTCCTTCTGTATCTTTGTAGTGGCAACAGTGGAATTGGGCTCCGCATCAATAATTTGTTTCCATTTTTCATTCCCCTTTTCAGGTTCTATTTCGGAGTTGGAGCATGCATCTGACTCAGAAGCCCTCATCTTAGTCACTAGCGACTTCTTGGCCCGACACTCACTTGTGTTGTGAGTGGAGCTCCTATGGAACTCACACCACTTTCCCGTGTCCTTCTTTGGCTTTGTGGTGCTTTTATTTTCTTGTGGCGTCAACGGGTTGTATTTAGCCATCATGCCTTGGCTCTATCCTTTGTTCTTTAGTTTGGAAGAACCTTTCCCTTACTTTTGATTCACAGATCCAAAGTCCCGCTTCTTCTGTTTGAATTTCTTCTCAATCTTGGCAACATACCGGTATGCCGTACCAAGCGAGGAGATGTCGAGGAACTCCATTTCCTCTTGAATGTATCTATGAAAACAACTGTGATACTTTAGCACCAGATGTTTCTCTGAATCTTTGATACCCAACTTTGTGCGCAGGGTATGGAACAGATTCGTCAGCTCATGCACATCTTGATCCCTTTGTTGTCGCAGCATGGTCCATTGTATGTACTTGTCCTCATAGCTCCCCATGGGATAGTAGTGGTCCTTGACAGCGTCTAGGAAAGAATTCCAAGTTGGTACGGCCAAGAATAGAGAAGGTTTTGTCTGGTCCTTATTCTCACAGTAGGTTTCCCACCAGTCCTCAACATGGCGAGTAGCTTTGAGGAGTGAAAAAATAATCTTCTCCTGGTGTGAAAAGTCATGAACAGAGAAATATCCTTCTAATAGATTCAACCATCTATCTACAACATATGCGTCTATTTGACCCTAAAATATGGGAATGTCAAAATTTACTTGTACCTTAAAAGGATTCGCGCCTCCAGAGTGGCTGCTAGATGCAGATGCGCTGCCGGTGGGCAGCCATTGAAGGATCTGAGAAAAAGTATCCATCATCGTGTTCCTTTGTTTTTCAAGGGCCTCCTCGAGCAATATTTTGATAGGATCTCCTGCTCCCTCATCTTTATTTTCATCCCCCATGGGCATCCGTCGAGGTTTGCGAGGCTGATCTTGCAAAGGTTCCACCAAATCAAGCCCTAGCTCCTTATACCCCAACCTCGTTGGGGACATGCAAAGAAGGATCGAGAAAACGCAGACTGCTCTGATACCACTGATCCGGATTTATGCAGGAATGCAACAGAAGAAAAATATAACCATAAATACAGAGATGCAGCGGAAATAACACTTCATTTTATTAATATCAAAGAACTAAAATTTTCTTACAGACAGAATGGAAATAAAACTAGCCAGGGTGCTAGTAGCTATCACTGAAAAGAGATGTGGTGGCTATAGGCCTCTAAACAAAGTTACAATGAGGCTCAAGGGCCTATTTATTATTTTGAAACAATGGGAAGTCCTAAACAGCCAAAACCCTAACCCTAGGAGATGAAGCACCAAAACTATGGGCCTCGTTTGGGTAAATTGGTGTTTCAACTTCCCAGGGGCGTAACTTTGGCATACAATCTCCGTTTGATGCATACCATACCTCGTAAGAAATATATATCCGAGGACTAAAAAATTTGAACGAGTGACATCGGTCCATGTACCCATGTCCCTCTCTGTTTTCCCAAAAAACGTCGTTTAGGGCCTCAAAACGGCTCCGGAAGTTCAGGACCCGAAAAACTACTAAAAATAGTAAGTTGTGTCGAAACTAAAAAACTAAAAGAGACAATGGTGGGGCCCCAAGTGGAATAGGTAGGTGACCACCAATATCCACCTGGATCATGCACCTTCACGTTCATGGTCTTTTCCAATGTCATCATTTGGTGTTTTAACTGGTAGTCCTATAGTTAGTACTGAATGACTTGATTCATTAAATCCATCATTAGGGCAATATCAAGCTGGTAATTATGGGTCAATTCCTTTATCAATTGGACTCCCAACATTTGGCGAACAATATTTTCCATCTTATTATCCTCCTTATGCTGGGGGGCAACCTTTGGTTACACAATATGAAAGTACTCAGTCAAATTTTGGTTAGACTAATGTTGACATACATGTCTGTCAATGGCAGCCCACTCTGCCTATCCAACCACAAACGGTTGTCCAATCATATCAACCAATTCAACCTGTTACACCCACTTCAATACAACTTATTAATACATCTATACCCCTGTTACAGCAACAAAATCTTGTTCATCAACCTTATCAGGTGAGTTCTTCAACTCAATATCATCAAATGTTGGGTCCACAAACTCAAAATCCTTTGGTTAATTTACAACAACCTGTATCAGGGATCATTTATTCACAAGCTGGTCCACCATTTTATAGGGTGTCACAAACACAATCTGGTTATACATATCAACTGAATCCAACTTATACAAATTTGGGTTATAATCTTGGTGGACAGAGCCCTTGGTAGCCACAGGTGCAAATTTCGCAAAATTCATTTCAACAAGTAACATATCCAAGTTTTGGTCAACAACACTCTCAAGCATTTGCCATGTAAAACAATCTCTATCTGGGTTACCAGAAACAAATCTCATATGATGGTTCTCAAAGACCTGTTGCCCAAGAAATTCCATCTTATCCTGGCTATGCTCAACCTAACCTTAATAGACAATTTCCTTTTGTTGCAACCTTGGAATTACCAGATTTAAACCGGTTAACTAATGATCCTATCAATTATGCTCCTTGGTGGCCAGTGATACCACATAAATTACCCTATGACATTCCTAAATTCAATGGAAACCTTGGAGAAGACCCATCAACTCATGTTATGACTTATCATTTATGGTGTTCATCAAATTCCCTAAATTATGATTTTGTTTGATTACGTCTTTTTCAGATAACGCTCACAGGTCCGACAGCTAAATGGTACATTGAATTACCTAGAGCTTCATTCGACAATTTCACTACTTTGGCTACTGTATTTTTGACCCATTTCCATTTACCCATCAGATACGAAACTAGAATGGAACTCTTTACCAACTTCAAACAAAGTAATGCTACTCACATTTCAGATCATATTCACGAGCGGCGTCGCTGTCGACAAATGGTTAAGACATTTGTTCCTGATTAGCTCCTTGCTGAATGGTTCAGCAAATCCTTGTTACCATCTATAACAGAGGATGTGGCTAAAGGTGGAGTCGTCACAAAAGAGCAATTTATCTCTCATGCCTAGTATTTATACTTGAATTATACTCAGTCTGGCACTCTCTATGAGAAAATACCAAATGTGCCGTGATCTAATTTCAATGTTCCTCCTCAAATAAAGGACTCTCATGCTGGAGATGGCTTGATATGCACTGTAAATACACATAACACTACTGAATCTGATCCTGCTCCTACTTCCAAAATCAACGCTGTCTCATTTGGCGAAGGAAAAAGTGATAAGCAACTAGGAAGTAAGAAAAAGGGGAAATCAAAGAAAAAGAAAACTTCTAACCCACAGGAACGATCATCTGATCGATCCTCAGGACCACAGAAACCTTGTTATACATGCATAATTTGTAACGAGGAACAATTTGTTCAGGATTATCCTCACCATGCTGAAGTCTCAAAAATCATCAAGACTTCAAATGCATCATCTATGTTGATAGACCTATTTCCAAATCCAGACACAAATTTGGTTGCTATGGATCTAGCTCCTAGTTCCCAAGTGTTAATGTTATCCAGTACAAAACCTTCACATGATATTTTAGTGTCGACATGGAATAAAGACTATGGTAGTCTGACTAATCAACCTACTACCTCGACAGCGAATCCATCTACTGAATCAGTACCACCTCCAGTTATTCCTGAATTGACGATCAAGCCGCCGAAGGGAGTAATTCATAAATTGACATATAATCATCGAGCAAGAGCTACACAAAATTATAATATAGTTGAATATTTGTCTCATTCCCCTTCAGCTATGTCTGCTCTTGAGGTATTATAAAATTGTCCCTCCCAAAAGCAGGCTTTATTGTCGGCCATTGGTGGAATTGATCCGACTAATTCTAATCTTTTCATCTTTAATCATACGGGCTATGTACCGCAGCTACCAGCAGAATTGGAATTCTCCATCGAATTAAATGCTCTAAATCACCTTGTTCATCGCACTATTATTGATGAGGGAGAATCTACATGCATTATGTCTCTAAAATGTTGGAAGTCACTTGGCTCGCCATGATTATCACAATCATTAATGACGTTGAAAGCTTTTGATGGAAGAACATATAAACCTTGTGGTATTATCAATAACTTGCAAGTTGAATTAGGGGGAAAAAAAGTAAGTATTGATGTTGAGGTTGTTGATGGACCCCTTGACTATAATATTTTACTCGGAAGACCATGGGTATATGCGATGACTGCAATTGTTTCTATATATTTTAGAATGGTTTCCTTTCATCATAAAGGTACTATTACAATAATTAATCAGTTATCCTTTTTTGCCTCCACTTCGCAGGTAACTGGAACCGTTCTGTATGTTCACTTACCCCAACTAGAAATCCAGAACATTAGTGTAGGACTCTTAAAGGATTCCACTCTTATGGGAACCTTTGCGTTACCGCCGTCCACGACGTTGGTAGAAATTGCAAGCATAGAGACCTAATACATGATCTCTTCCACTCAATCTGGCTTAAGGAAGAGTACAGATGATTCTGATATTTCTAAGTTGGATGATGTTTTACCACTCAACCCTATTGAGCTACAATAGCAATCAATCTATTTGGATTGGGCGGAAAATCCGAAATCAAAGTCACCGAGTGTTTGGGTTGATCGTTAATTAGATTTTGGTACTCCATCTGATCCATTTTCCTCAAAATTTTTGACAGATGAAAATATTTTGGAAGCTATGATGGCAGAAGGAGAACCATGGGAAGATTATCATCATCATTCCCATCTTCCAGATTATGAAGAAAATAATCTTAGTGAACTATATCACCCATCCATTCAAAATTTCTTTTCGAATTCTTTTCTGATTAATGCAATTGAATCTAAGCGAAATTTATCAATATTGAAGAAATGATTTCTATCGATATTTCAACTAAACCTCACGTTGTAGAAAATATTCATGTCTATGTATCTTGTTCTCCATCAAAACTTGATTCATATCACTCTCTTTTTCGTGAATTTCATGACGCATTCACTTGGTCTCACGAGGAAATGCCAGACATAGATAATATTATAGTTGAACACACTATTAATATGTATCCTAATGTCAAACCGGTGTGTCAACGACTTCGTCCTGTTCATTCAAAGAAAGCCACTGCCATCAAAATAGAAGTCGAAAAACTTTTGCGTGCTGGTTTCATTTACCTTGTTCTACTAACTGAGTGGGTTTCCATTATTGTTCCTGTTACGAAAAAACAAGGAACCATTAGAGTGTGTGTTGATTATCGGGTTGTTAATCAGGCTTGTCCAAAATACAACTATCCTACACCCTTTATCAACCAGATTATTGATGATTATGCTGGATGTGAAATATTTTCTTTCATGGATGGATTTTCTGGCTACAATCAAATCAATATCCACCTAGATGACCAACATAAGATAGAATTCATTTGTCCCTGGGGCACATTCACATATCGGAAACTTCTGTTTGGTTTAAAGAATGCTATGGAAAATTTTCAGAGAGAAATGGATTATGATTTCAATGACATGAAGCACATTTTTCAACCATATCTAGATGATTTACCAGTGCATTCACGAAAACAGACTGATCACCCGATGCATTTGAGAGCCATTTTCTTATTCTTCCGACACTACAAGATACGCCTCAATCCACAAAAATGTGTGTTTTGTGTTGGTTCTAGTCGATTGCTCAGATTCGTAGTCTCAAAAGAAGGAATTTGAATAGACCCACTGAAGGTACATGCCATTCTTGATTTTCCTGCACCATCAAACTTACTTCAGATATAGAAAATTCAAGGAAAGGCTAACTTCCTGAGAAGGTTCATTCCAAACTATGCCAAAATGGCTAAAGGATTTACTCGATTATTGAAAAAGGGGGTTCCCTTCCATTGGGACCAAGTTGTGTAAGCTTCTTTTGATGTTTTCAAGGACCATCTTATCCAAGCGTCATTAATGTATCCTCCAAATTATCAAAATGATTATTTCCTATATATCGCCACGGCTGAAATGACCATCGCTATGGTTTTGGTCCAAGTAGAAGATGGAATTGAACATTAGATCTATTATTTGAGTCGTAATCTCAATGATATGGAAGTTAAGTACTCTTATGTGGAAGAGCTTGCCTTGGCAGCTATTCAATATGTCCAAATATTTTGCCATTATATCCTGCTCCGAAAAACAAAAATAGTTTCGGATTGCAACCCCATGACTTACATCTTATCATGTCAATTGATGGGGGGGAAATATTCAAAACGGATCGTAATTTTGCAGGAATTTGATTTAGAATTCATCAAATTCAAGTCAAATAAGTCTTTAGTTTTTGCTGAGCTTCTCTGTGACGTTCGCTCTGATAGTACTGCAACTACGTTAGAAAAATCTATTCCAGACGAGTCTCTGTTTCTAATCGGATCATTTGATATTTTGTATGGCGATTTCATCATTTATCTCTAAACCCAAATTTTTCGACCTAATACCTCTTGCTCTGATCAGCAACGTATTTGATACCAAGAAAAAAATGATCTGATTGTCGGCGATACGCTTTATTGTTGTGGTGTCGATACCATTTTAAGGAGGTGCCTCACTCATAAGGAGGCCGAAAAAGTGTTAAATGATTGTCATGCTGGGGCTTGCGGTGGACATTTATCTGGTTATGCTACTGCGCAGAAGATACTTCGCGCCGGTTACTTTTGGCCTAATATTTTTCGAGATTGTATCCTCGTAGTCAAAAGTTGTCATGCATGTCAGATTTATGACTGTAAAATCCACAAACCGCTAGTGCCAATGCATCTTGTTGTCTCTGCTGGACCATTTACAAAATGGGGTATTAATTTCATGACCTGTAACCCTCCTTTGTCCGGGGGGCACGGTTATATTATTGTCGTAGTCGACTATTTTAACAAATGGGCCGAAGCGATGCCTACATTCAACAACACAGGACAAACAACTACATTTTTTTTCTTCAACCATGTTATTGGACAGTTTGGGGTCCAATAGGCTATAGTTACGGATCATGGGAAGCATTTTTGCAACCATATGATGTCTGAATTGATAGCCAAGTTAGGATTGTCGCATGATAATTATACTCCTTATTATCCACAATCGAATGGAAAAGTTGAGGCTATTAAGAAAATTCTTAAACGAATGCTTCCGCAAATGATAGGTATCAGTAAAAGGAACTGGCACTTGATCTTGTACTCTGCCTTATGGTCGTATCAAACATCGGTGAGAAACGCTACCAAATTTTCTCCTTTTCAATTGGTGTATGGTCTAGAAGCTATATTACCAATCCAATGCGAAATATCATCGTTAAAACTCATGATAGAATTGTTACCTAACACCTCTGAAGAAAAATCGCGTCTCCTTAACCTTATCCATCTATATTAAATGCATCGAGAAGCCCAATTGGCCAACGAAATGCATAAGAGACATGCAAAGGTGCAATATGACAAAAATGTCTAGCCTCGCATCTAATTAGAGGGCGACTTGGTCCTTCTTTACGATTAGGAAGCTGATAAATTAGGTACAGGGAAATTCGAGCCGTTATGGCATGGCCCCTACATTTTCAAAAGAGTTATTGCTAAACGTGCCTATGAGTTACTTGATTACAATGGGATTCCATTGGCACAACCTAGAAATGGGTTGTATCTTAAAAGTTACTATGCTTAATCACGAGCATAGTAATTTTTTGTATTATATTTTTTATATGTTGTTGATTTTCATTCAATATCTTAATTTGATTTTTAGATTTTTCTTGAAGTTAGTAATCCACTTTACATTTTATGGCAGATGTCTGAATCTTCAGAACCATTGTTGGATATGCTGATGGTGCTAGTCGTAGTATGCAGAATCTATCCTCTGCAGTGTGGGCCATTTTCGCTTTGAACGGCGAGTTAGTGAGTTTTCAAGGGATTTGTATTGGTAGATAGACAAACAATATCATTTAGTATAGCACGTTGATCAAACTTCTCTCTGATGCCACTTCATTTGGTATTAACCGCATAATCATCAGGTTAGACTCACAACTTGTGGTACTACAACTTACTAGTGTTTATACTGTTAGAAATCCAAAACTTCTTAGATTGTTCCTAAGAGTTCGAGTTTTGGAGAGACATTTTGATTTCATTCAATATCAACACATTTCCATAAATCTGAACACTTTAACTAATTCATTGCTAATCAATTTTTAGATAGACATTTGCGACACAGGTAAAGAAAACATTCACATCATTGAATAGGATTGCGTATTAAGCATAGGAAAAACTATGAAAACATATAGATAGATATTTATAAGTTTTAAAAAAAATTTGTGCCCAAGACACATTGGTCATCTAACCTCAAAATGTATTCAAAAATTCATAAGTAAACTAGTGGTGCTCATGATAGCACGCTATAGATCTAGCAATCCTATGGAGCAACCACATCCAACGGTTAGGAACCCCAATTGTGTGTCACTGTAGTAGCATGGTAAGCTCTTCGATCCAGCAATCTGGAATCCTGAAGGTCAAGCCCTCTATGTGCTATTGGAGCTCAACAAGAGTCCCAGCCATATTAAGGTCCTGAAGGACTGCTCTCCTGACAGCCCTATCTACTGGTGCATCCGCTTCGCGCTCTAGTTCCTCTACTGGTTGAACGCGGTAGATATCTAAATTACATTAAAATATTTTGTTTAGTCTTGGAAAGTAATAAAAACAAATAAAAATTTGTATAAACCTTATAAAAATAAAAATAAAACATGGTCAAAGCAATCTTACCTATTGCACCCCACTGAGCGCCTTTTGGTAAAACTAGATTTGGATCTCCTCAAAAGTCGATGCTTGCATATGCATACTCATCGACGGTGATGATCTATCACCTGAACCAGGTGAAGAAGGTAGTCGAGAACACGAGGGTTGATTAGCCTGAATGTTGACCCATGAGTTCTACCCATCTCTGCATTTGAGGATCTCCAGGACTAGATATATCTAATGTTACATGTTGTGGCTGCATCAGTGAAATCTATTCCAAAGCAAAGGAGATAAGGATAGAACCATAACTAAAAATTTTCTTCATTCCTCCCTTTTCTTTATTCATTTGTTCCTTTATCTGAGATAGAACAGCTTTAGACAAGTTGAAAACTATTGGCTCTGAGCATTCCAACGCATACTGCATATATGATTTGTTTTCCACATGGAGTGTAATGGTGCTAGCTAGTTTAGCGATTGTGAATAGGATGGTTCTTAGAGGAAAATCCCTGACATAACAGATGTTTATTTTTCCATATTTCCTATGTTCTCACCCCTGATAGCAATACTGCATAACATAATCCCTCATTGTTTCTCCTCCAATGGTAGATCTTGTGAGTGCAATGGGAAAACTTCTCCTTGACAAACTTGTGAGAAAATACACATCCTCAACTGTTATGGACAACGCTTCTTTTTTATTTGAAATGCCTCTATCACTGGATCCCATGCTCGAACAAGGAACTCCAAGAGTTCTATATGTTGCCTCATTCTCGACAATTTAAAATACTTATGCATCTCGCAATCTCTTAAAGCTCTTACAAAACCCGGATCATTCAAGGAAATCATATATTTTTCTTCATGTTATCTTTCTCTCCATGTAATCGTCATTATTATCTAATGGAAACTAGAAAATCAAACACAAGATCCATTAGATACCATTCATTATAGAAAACTAGGAAAATTTTGAGCACATCTTGAAAATCAAAACTTGAACTGTGCCCAACGAACTCCCTAGGTGAAGATAGCGTGTTGCATATGCAGGTACCCTTCACTGTACCTACTATGCAATGTAGGTTTTGATGTACAAGGGTGTGTTTCCCTCATTTTGGGAAAAAATTACCCTAGGGGCCTCAAAACCCTAATTTAAAAGAAAAAATGGAAATGAAATGTCTACTGAAAGAAAGAGGAGGTTTTTACTACTGACCTGGATCAGAGGACGATGAAATCTGTCCAAAGAAACGACCGCAATCAACGACAGAAGTTCGGGGGAAAAATCAGGTTCAGAGCTCCAAAATGCAAATGGTAACTATGGAATGGTAAAATGAATAGTGAAACTACTTTATATAGTCATTTAATTACTTGCAAGTTAAATTTATTGCTATGACTATGCTTTTGTTATGTTTTTATCATGAAACAAGTATTTTTAATCCATTTGATGTTGTTCTGAATAGGAAATACAACTGACGAATAGATTAGTCGTGCAAATTTATTTCAAAGAAGGATTTGACCACAAATCATACTTTTTCTCCTTATTTTTCAAGCTTTGATAAAAACGAAAAATGATTTGAAGTGTACTTTTATATCTTTTTCGAGCTTTGATAACAGCATAAAAGGAACCCATGGAGTCTTCTTTCAGCTCTTTTTAGACTCTGATAATGTGAAAATATTGCCAAGCACTTGTCATTTAGAGCTCATTAAAGTAAATAAATTGATATCTACTCAGTATAAGTTTAACCCTTTTCCGAACTAAGATGGATTATTTACAAAAAAGGAATACCTTGGTTAAAAATGACCAAAGAGGTTCTTTCAGATATCATTTTACACTTTTTCGGATCTGAGAGACAAATTTACAAAAAAGTACTTTTGGAGTCCTCTTTTGTCCTCTTTTTAAGACTCTCTAAACATGAAAAAGGACCGGGATATCACTGTCGTTACGCTCGTTCAAACATAAAATACCGACGGGCTTGTCAATCATGGCAAGAATCGAGTTTCATTCATCACTAGACTCGTTAAATTATTAAATAGCGATACTTCATTTTTCATTCGCCCGAAGGGTTGAATTATAGATCAAGAAAATTTTATCCTCCTCAAGCTTGTTAAAAAGTAAAGAGGTACTAGTCGATAAATGACCGGGGAAAATTTGGGAAAAGCTAGCAAAGTTTTTTTTTGGTCGCAAGTCACTCTTAAACATGACACTTATTTCACTCCATGTCCGTGACTGTTTGGGTTGGGTAATCATCTTGACGGTTCATTCACACCTATGGTTCATCATAAATTCACTTTGGTTTTAGGTCAATGATGCCAACTCATCACAGTGTCGCTGATATGTTCAAGAGAAGTCATCCAGTGATTTAGAACTCATCGATCTGCAATACTCATAAACCTTCATTTTCATTACCGTCGTCCCTGAAAATTTCTATATGAAGTCATATCCTTGTCTCTGAAATTAGTAACTCTAGTTTTGCAATAAGGTGACTTCTTGTTGACTACAAATAAATATCCAATAAGTTCACTTATAACATCAGATTCCAGTGACATGAGGCTTGTTACAGCATCGACAAGATCCTCGCTTCTGGAATTTTGACCGAAAGATTTTGTTTGGCGTTCGGCTTCAAATCATCTATTCACACCTTACGAAATGTATTGCAGTACCTTGATGGCCATTTTCATTAATGGTGGTTCCCTCACATTTGTTAACAGTTTTCATTATTGGCTGGTAATAAAATGATGTCTTTCCATGTTCGACAATATATCATATATTCGCATGGATAGACTTGTACCCGAATGATCGAGTGAATGAGATAAGAAGACCCCAGATCTAGTTTCAGCCATCTAGGCTACAATTTCAGGATTTTTGTACACATCCTATGTACGGTGACCTTACATACAGATTGTCATCGAAACATGGGCCTATATCTGTAGGCGATGTCTGCATCTGGGCAACATTCCAATGTAGACGACTTTCTGAATTATGTACATGTTATTAGATTGTTTTATGTGCTGACTATGGGAATGCCTACCCTCAACAATTTTGATCAATAGAGGATTTATCATGATGTAATGTATTGTAAGATTGATGTAGGTGACCATTCCACTTTGTTTCCAGCCTCATCACAGTGTAAATCATCTCAATAAAATCTTCTTATTATTTGGATCTCATACTTTAGGGGGAAATTGTTCTAGGTGAATTTTGGCACCATTCCCAATGACATGGTTAACTGGGTAGCATCTCCAGGATCAATGATCAAAAGGTCTATCATTCCCTATCATCTTATTTTCTATATTCCCTAAGACAGGAAACATTCATGAATCAAACAAGGTTTTCATCAAAGCAAGGCTTTTCCATGGTTTGAAGCTTATTATTAAACATGTGGGACCTCACCAACTCAGGCTCTAAAGGGCCTAAGTGTGTTGCATATGCAGGTAGCTCCATTCTGGGCTACTCTGCAAATCACTTCCTGACATTCAAAGGTCTATTGGTCACATTGGGAGCGAAATTCTCATTGTTCCGGAATCTCCACTTGGCCAGTGTCTTCTAGAAGGGTTCACATGTGTCATGCTTCGGATCCAAGTGTCCATTTGACATCTACATGACTGGAAAATATGTCTTTCCTATTTTTCTAATGCAATTTATTGAAAAAAAACCTATAGTTCATCTATAAATTGAACACAAATCTAAGTGTTCAAGGGGGAAGAATTTGAGTAGAGAAATGCTAGAGAATTTTCAGTAGAGAGTTTGATTTGTGGAGCTGCTGGTGGAGAGAATTATGCTATGATGAGACTAAGGAATTGTGCTAGAAGGTCAGGATGAATTAGTCACTAGGTTGTAACCTCTCCTTCTATCATCAATAAAGAGTACTTCTTGTTTTTCCCTACATTCATCCATGTTTACTTTTATTTTCCATTTTGTAAAATCCTCGTTGATGAATGTAGTTTATGCTTAACTGATTTGGATAATTAACTTGAATAGATATATAGATTATTGTATCCTCTGCTGTTTTAGTGATCTTTCTTGCAGGAATCATTTAGCTATTTGAAGCCGCTTGAAGTTGAGGTTGTATTAGAAGCGACAAAAATGAGTCATTTGGAAACGACTGAAGCGAGTAACCACCCAATCCTCTATGTATATCTGTTCTGAGTTAGGAAAAAGGGTAGTGCAGTCTTTCACCTGTTGTTCTAGACTAGACACTGGTCTAGGGAAGCATATTTTATCTGTAGATTACAATTCTGGCCCAATAGGAAGGAGAAGAAGAAAAGAAGGATCAACATCAACATATGATGATCATTCACCCTTATCTATTTCAGGAGGTTTTTCCATAGAAGAGGGAGACTGTATTACGCATTGAAAGGAGGGACAAATTAGTCCACTCATATATACAGTCTTCTTTAGATCTTGATATCTCACTACATAGGGGCTTTCCACCTGGGAGGCTACCAGATCTAGAATTGGTGAGAGACATCTTATCATCTGGTTCACCACTCTTACATTTCAGAGGGGTGAAGAACTTGGAGGGATCTAATACAACGCAGAGAGTTTGGAATAGACTCAAGGAGGGGAGATACATTCTCCCATTTTTAGCATTACCCACTCTAACTACATATTCTGTGGTGACATAAGTTGTTGCAGTAATGGAGGAAGGCACCACCATGGTGCAAGGGAGCCGCTCCATGGATTTAAAGAGATAGAGGGTACTTCCTTTGAGGAAGGAATCCTCCATATCTTGGAGTATATGGAGGCCACTCATGCTTACATTGGCCAAGATCAGGAGGTTCTTTTTAGATGGAAGATTCTCATGGGAGGCCAACTTCCAAAGGCCACCACTTCTACTTGAGCATAAGCAGCTACATAATGGGCATGACAACACTTTGGAGGATGAATTTAGGATGAAGGATGTCAAAGGAAAAGACAGGAACATGTGGGTAACTTCACAAAGTTCAGATCTACAACGATGTCTCTTAGGAGGATTGATCCATATTAGAGGTCTCAAATTTTGGTAGAGTACTCCAAGGATCTTGGTGCTTGCATGATTCATGATGAACCAGAGGGAGATGATAGATACATGGTGGATGAAGGGATCATATATTCTTATGGAAGAGAATTCTTGACTAGATATTTTGAGCTCAAGGAGAAGTTGTTACATGCAACACATGTGGACTTTCTTTCCATGCACTTTGATTCATATTATTCCTTGATGGAGGAGTTCACTTGGGAGGGCATCCAGCAGAATGTATATCAACATATGGAGAGATGCATAGCCTAGATGATGATAGAGAGGTTGTCACAACCACTTTCGTACTCAATGAGAGTGGGGGAGAACTTCTAGTTGAGTCATTTCAGCTCAATGACCAAGGTAAATAATAGAGGATGTACACTTATGCATTATGATTTGTATTCCTTTAATTTTTGTGAGCAACATACTATACCAAGGAGGATCTTTCCTTATTATGTATTGTATTATGATGTACTTGAGGCCATTTGCAGCATTGATGTTGGCCATTTTATTGGTGGGTTGTGGGAGATGCCACGTGATTCTTGGTGTGCACCATTGGAAACAAATTTTACTTTTATGACCCTATCTTGTAGGATGATTATGGCTGAAAAGACACTTGTTATACTTTTTTTTGAGGCAGGTAAGGGATGTAATGAGCTAGTTCCACAAGTGGAACTATGATCCACCTCTCGGTTGTCATATGGAAACTTGTTTTTAGTTGTTTTTGCTTCCATATTGATGATGTTCTTATTATTATGACAAGCTTTGTTGGGAGGGTGACACAAGAGTTGGAGGTGCCCATTGGGAGTGCGATTCTACCTACTTCATATGCTGCATGTTTCAGGATAAACAATGGGAAAACCATGATTTCCACACTACATCTCTTGTCTTCATGTGGGGGGAGCCATTTGGAGAACTTGAGCTCTTGGGAGGGGCACTTCATGGTTGTTTTGATTGATGGGGTAACTTGGAACATTTTTGGAGACCACAATATTTCAGCCCGAGATCAGCAACAGCCCCATACATATCATAAATGGAGAGATAAACAACATGGATGGGAAATTCTAATCTCTCCATAGAGCCCCAATACATTGCATGAACCGGGGGTTGAGAATTACTTTGATGAGCTACATAGGATGGCTCATGTCATTTGGATGATAGCATGGAGATGGGAGTCTCTCATTATCAATGAGATCCCCTATTATTGTCATCACTCCTACCTTGAGGAGTCCATTGGAAAGCAAGAATGTTTCCACTTACACCTTCCACTTTCTCATGATTTTTTGCATTCTTGGGAGGAACCATTGGGGGGGAAATTTATTGCAGATTATTTTGAGCAGTGGCGAGGACTACTGATGATGAGGCCACAAGAGGAGGACGGGAGGAATTTTTTTCCACCTTTACAGTTTCTTGAGGACAAGAAACATTTTTTAGGGGAGGACTGTAATATTCCAAAAATTTAGCCTTCAGCTAAATGGAATATTATAGTTTGTTTTATAAATAGGTAGGTGAATAAGTGGGTAGGGAGGCCCATAAATATCCTTAGAAGGAATAATAACACTCATAATGTGAAAGGAAGAAGAATAAGTAGATGGATTAAGAACCTTTGGGTGTGAATTAGAGGTGATACATGTTGAATAGGTCAACTTTGACCAAATCAATAGCGTTGTCATAGAGGAGTGGCATTTATGATGAGATATCGCAGTTTTAGTGGAGGACAACTTGCATGAGCTTAGTGGAAAGTATGGATGGGACCCAATGTGAGAAGGATCACATAATATATATGGAGGGGATGGAATACATTTTTATTCATGTTTTATATTATCATTTGATATTAGCCGTTTTAGACTTTGCATCCTTTAGTTTTTTAGCGGGGTTTTCTGTGCTATTTAGCACGAGGGTGTTCCTGATCGGGAATCCCTACCTCATCCTCAAGGAAGGAGAGGTTATTTGGACTGAATCTCCTCATTTTAGAATTATGGTCAAGCTACCTCCTTCAACTATAGAGTAGTTTCTTTTTAGAGTTGGGTTGCGTTGCAGGGTGCAGCAAAGCAGGATCACAGAGAGCCAATTATGAGCTTGTTTTTTAGTGGAGAGGTAGCCTATCCATTGGAGGATCAGAAAGGAAGGATCCTGGGAATATTTATACATTTTCAGCATCTTGAAAACCATCTACCATCCCTCACAGTGTAGTTTTAGTCCAGAACTGTATTATTTTTAGAGGCAGTTGCTGGGATGGTTCACTGAGCTCATCAGGAGGGTCTATTTCTAAATAGAGGGATCAACCTTCTATTGAGAAATACCATTGGAGGAAGACATTATCATTTCAGATATTTCATAGCCTTATTCTATTTCAGTTCCAGTTTGAAGTGACATATCAACCCTAGGGTTATTCGTCACATTGTATATTTTCTTGGTATTTCTAGCAATCTTTTATGGGTTGGCTAGAAATCCTGTATTAGAGCCCATACATTCTTTTCTGGGAATTTATTTTGTATCTATCATCCATATTACATTTATTATGATTACAAAAACAAATACATTGATATAGACAACGCTGTCACTGATTTCTGACATTCTATACAATAGCAGCAACGCATGTGATTCTCGATATAATATTTGGAGGCTTGTTCTTATTTATTGAGTGGCCTGACCCTCAAGATATTTTGTATATTGTTGCTGATATCTCAATAAAATTATGGCTGCATATTGATCCCTCTTATGAAATGTTAAAAATTGTTTTTTTTTACATTATTATGTCTTGTATTGCTGCTATTTCCATTTTGGAATATTAAAAATAGTGACAAGATTCAAATAAAATCAACATACAAACGCTAAAGAAAAAAACCAAATATATGAGAAATGATCGTCAGCATGATAAACCTTCTGGAAATATGATTATGCAACATGATATCCCATGAAAAATTGCATATCAATAAGCACAAGGCTAAATATATAATATAATACGAAAAGGGTTGGGACAAAAATCTCACGCCAAAGTATTGTTAATAATAATAATAATAATAATAATACAAACCTAAGCAAATATTATACACTAACATCCCTACTAAAGGTTGATCATGTGACCTTTTGAAAATAAAATCACTTGTATTTTGGTGTGAGATCGCTAAAAGGATGCAAATGTAGTCTAACTCCTTATATTTCCCTTTAGCATACTTGATGTCAACATGTATTCCATTGAAATAAAACAAAATTCTTCCACACTATCGAAGATAGCAATCTTGAGACTATTGGTCCAATTTTGGCTCAAGTCAATACAAAAAGTGGGTACTGTTGTGTTTAGGTCGAACAAAATCTCTAGTTATAGATCATGCTGAGAATATTTATATATTATTGAAGAGCCTTCAGATATTCCAACTAGAATGGATGACTTGGGAAAAGTTACAAATCAGCAGAAAGAACCATGTCTGGATCTTAAATAATTACCATTTGTTCCATGTGCATGCATAGAAAAAGTGAGATGCCACATGATACTATCATCCTCTGATCCATACATAAAAGGGGATCTAACTAATTAGGAGATGTTCTTTGGAGTTCACAAGGGGATCTGACATGGGACACAACAATTTCTTTGGAAAATTAGGAGATGTGATTAGTGGGACATGGGACATTAATTAATAATATGGTTGAATGTCACTTACTCCCAAATGTTCCCTGGGTGAAATACTCGGGATATCTAATATTTTTAGGTCAATTTACCACTCCTCCCTTGGCTTCAAGGCTTTTGATTTCATCATATGGAATGCTTCTTCTCTTCATAGTGTTAAAAATATTATTTTGATGTGCTAATTTTAACCTTAAGAGAAGCTTGAATTTTCCAACAAAAAAGGTTTCAAAAATGATATGGAAAGGCCTCAGTTCGATGTCAATTAAATTTTGATATGAACCAAATATGGGGTTTTCTTATATTTCATCACTATGCATTTAACATATACTATAGGCCTATTATGTGTTTGTAGTTGTATGAGAATTATGGGTGCTATAAAACTCATGAATAAATGTTTCCAATATAAAAATGTCAGCCAGGAAAGAGACTGAGCCGCAAAATGCACATAGCTAAGAAGAAGCCATTTAGTGTCAACCTTCCATTTTCCATGGACGAAGAATTATGCATGTTACACATCTCATGAACAAATGCTTCCAATAGGAATATGTCTCTATGTATGGTAAGGAAGAGGCTAAGTCACAAAATGCACATACTTGAGTGTTAGTCAGTGTCAGATACCTGATAAACACATTCTTCCAATAGAAAGATTCCTACCAAGGAAGAGACAATCACAAAATGCACATACCTGAGAATCAATTCAATGCCAACTTTCTATGCTCCAAAAATTCATTCTATTTCTATTCTATTTCTATCCAATCAATTCCAGATACCTGATGAACAAATGCTTCCAATAGAAATATTCCTTCCAAGGAAGAGGCTAAGTCAAAAAATGTAAATACTTGAGAAACCATTCAATTCCAACATGATATACTCCAAAAATTCATTTTATTTCTATTCAATCTACTTGCATTGAGAATTATGAAATTACGAGTGCTAGAATATGTGAAAACTCATTCAGTTTAAACCAGTTATCGTCCAATAATGCATGTTATTTCTAACCAATATGCGTGCATGGAGCATTATGAGTGCTATAAACCTCATGAAAAAATGTTTCCAATAGAAAAATTCCTATCAAGGAAGAGATTAAGTCACGAAATGCACATATGTGAGAATCCATTTAGTGCCAACCTACTACAAGAATGCTTGCTATTTGTATCCAATCTGCTTGCACTAAGAAATATAAGGAAAATATTAAGTCACAAAATGCACATATGTGAGAAGTCATTTAGTGCCAATCTACTACAATAATGCTTGATATTTCTCTCCAATATGCTTGCACTGAGTATTATGATTGCTAGAAACCTCATGAACAAATGTTTCTAATAGAAAAATGTCTACCAAGGAACACACTAAGCCACAAAATGGTTTCCATGTTCCATGGATGAAGCATTATTGGTGCTAGATATCCAAAGGCTAAATCACAAAATGCATATATGTGAGAAGTCATTCAAAAAACCTTCTACACTACAAAACAATATCTCCAATAGGAAAATTCCTCTCAAGGAAGATTCTAAGCCAAAAAATAGACAAGAAGTTATTTATTGCTAACCTTCCATTCTCCAGGGCGAAGCATTATGGGTGCTATATACCGCATGAACAAATGCTTTGATAAGAAAAATGTTTCCAATAGAAAATTCCTGCCAAGGAAGAGTCTAAGCCACAAAATAGCCAAGATGTTATTTATTGTCAACCTTCTATGCTCCACGATGAAGAATTATGGGTGCTAGATACCCCATGAAAAAATTCCTCCAATAATTCTTCTGACTGAAATATGGATTCCAAGGAAGAGACTAAGTCACAAAATGAACTTACATGAGAAGCCATTCAGTGTCAACCTTCTATACTCCAAGAATATCATTTCTATCCAATATTATTTCACTGTCTTGTAGGATTCCAAGTGCATAAATGTACTACTTGCATATAAAAATGCACCAATATGGTTTTAAATACATTTCCAATGAAGGAGAACATAATGGGGATGTGCCAATGGTTATCACACATCATTTCTTATTAGCAAACTTGTTAGTAAATTCCTATCCATCAAAAGGATAACATAATGGAGATGTGTTGTGGTTGCAGGAAAATATACCCTAAGGTCTGAGTTGGTGGACCTAATAGAGTGGAAGTCATACAATGACAAGAAGAATTCAAATTATAAGTCCTAATGCTTGAACTAGAAAACTAGGGATAGGTGACCTTACCCGTATGTCTTACGTTTGAGGTCAATCCTGTAGGATGCAAACCCTCTGCTAGTCTTTGTGCTTCAAAATATGCAACTCACTCAAGACAAAGCACAAAGACTAGTTGTACAACTTATATATTCTAAATGTCAGTATGTTAGATCATATAACTCATAAAATAATCATGAAATAATGATTACAAGATCATTAACATGTATATGAAACATTTAAGAACATGACATCAGGAATGGGATAGAGCTTCTTTTATTTATGTATCTAAAAGGAAAGTGGAGATATCACCTAAAATTAGCCATGGCTCCAAGAGAAATTTTCCTCCAGATCCATTCAGCCCAAGCCTCAACAATATTCTTCCATAAGAGGTGCATAAAGGATGTCACATAAAGGTGGTGATCATCGCAAGGAAACAAGGTTTTCCTGAAACTAGGAAGTACAGGAGGCACATGGATAATAAGACTTGATTTGGGCTATAGCATGCTATAGTATCAATAACATTCTCTCTCCTCCCTTAGGCCTTCCCAATGAGGTGTATTTATACTTCCTCAAATTAGTGTTTCAGTTGGGAAACAGTTTGGCCATAGGCCGGTGTAGGTGGTGCTCAGGTAAAACCCATAAACCCCACCCAATTAATAGGGAATTTATGTTTTTTTAATATTTTAAATTGTATACTTGGTTCAAATATGAGTGAACATGTGTCTACAAACGTAAAAGTCTGGGTAGAGTCGCATATGGAATTCAAAATAACATTTTTTAAGAAGTTGACCAAGTCTGGAAGGAAAAGGTTCCCCAAGGCCAATACATAAGTCATCAAGTATATAAAGGTGATAAATGATTCTATAATAATTTGCGGTTGTCACACATCATTTATCAAACTTAAACTTGTATGCCATAGGCATCAAACATGTATGACTCTGAAAAATCCCAAATCTGAGTTGAAACTGTAAAAAATCCCAAATTTAAACTTTGATTGAGGAATATTTAGCTTGAAACTTTGATTGTCCTTCCTCATATAGTGGTCATTTCTTCATAATAAACTTATCCTCCCCCTAAAAAAATGAATGAAGATAGAAAAAAATTTCAACTTGTCATTTCATGTGTTAACTAACACTAGGGCCGTGTTCATTTGAGTACCACTCATAATTTCAAGTTGTCATTTCATGTGTTAACTAACAGTAAGTGTTCATTTGAGTATGAGTATTGCTTTATTATTTCATCAAATAACAATAGCGAGGACCAACCAAGAGTATTTCCCCTCTAAATATTTGGTTTATTCTATAAGTGACACCGAATTTTAGCCTTTTTTCCTTGTTAAATGGAAAGTTCGTGGGCATTAGGGTCCATAAAATATAGCTACCCAGTACAATGCCTCCTCCGTCGCAAGAAACATCTCTTTGTCTCCCAGAGAAGAAGTGACTTATGTACCTCTCTTGCTGACTCCCCTAGACACTTCTGGTGTACTGTCCTCCCCCACCACTCTCCTCTCCCCTCCGACCTTAAACCCCAGTCCATGTTCTCCCATGTGTCCACTCTCTATGACATCTGAGGGAAACCCTAGATTCAGGTGACCTGTCCACCCTCTTTAGGTTTTGTATTCTATGATAGTGACATCAGAGAGGCCATTTGGGTGATGAACAGCAACAAAGCAACATATGAGGATGGTTTCCAGGTAGATTTCTTTAAACACGGTCTTCGTGCTTTTGTTCCGTACTTGGTTGATCTCTTCAACCATGTGGTCTATACAGGTTTCCCATCGACATGGTCTCAGAACATCATTCACCTGATACAGAAATCAGGGCCCAGCTCAGATCCCAATAATTATAAGAATATCATGGTGGGCCACACATTCTCCAAACTATATGGTACATCCGTCCATGTCCAAATCTCCAAGGAGCTTGAGCGGAAATGACTTAGAGCTATAGTACAGGCTAGATTTCAACCTAAGCACCAGACTATTGACCACATCCTTACACTTAGGGCCATCATTGAGGAGGCATGACGTCACCCTTAGAAAGTATATTATTGTTTTGTATACTTTTGAAATGATTTTGAATCGGTCCCTAGAGAATAATTATTCCAGAGAGTCGGAGATATTGGCATCTCAGAGACCCTCTTGTCAACCATAATGTGCTTATATGAGTTGGTCCTTGGTCTTCTATGCACAGTACATGGGCTATCAGATTTTATCTCGAACACTATTGGGGTAAAACAAGGTTTTCCCTTGTCCCCCACACTATTTTGGATCTATATTGATGAGTTGGAGCCCTTCTTGCATGAACACATCCAGGACGATGATTTTTTCCTTCTACATCATGTCTTGATTTTTATCATGTTGTCTGCAGATGACGTGGTCTTTCTAGTCCCATCCCCTGATGGATTGCAGAGGAAGTTGGATGCCCTGACCCTTTTCAGTAATCTTCGACAGTTGACAGTTAACCTAAGTAAAACCAAGGTTATGATCTTCAACATGTTGAAGAAGTTCCTCTGTGACCTCCATTTTTTTCTTAGGGCAGAGGAGATTGAGATCACCAACTCATACAACTATCTAGGGGTACTATTCACACGACCTTGCTTTAGCTTGTGGCCTGCACTCCAGCCTCGAATCAATAAGGGATATGGATCCTTGGCCCTTCTTGAGAGACAATGTTTTTGAAATCATTTTCATGACATATCAGCCAAGATGTCATTGATGGAAAATATTGTTCGACCAACAGTTCTATATGGTTCACAGGTTTGGGGTCCTAGCTTACTAGATTCTGATTGGACTTCTACAGAGAGAGTGCAGATCACCCTTCTTTGTCACATCATTCGGTGCAAGCAGACAATTCCTCAACCCACAATCATAACAGAGTTTGGAGCTTACCCCTTTCTCCTTGAGAGAATATTTGGTATCATCTCTCTTCTTCACCGTGTTGGAGGTTTTGCAGATACAGTGAAGGGGTGGGACCGATATCTATACTTGGCCTACCTTTCATCATATTCCATTGTAGTATCAAGTCCTTTGGCTCGATCCTGATGTTGGTATGCTGGAGTCTCAGTTCTCCTTGCTTCAATTGGTATCAAGATAGACCAACTCCCTCCATTCAAGTATTCTTTGTGTGCACCGGGCCACCTCCTACCAACCAATATTTATAGGAAATATGTACAGGTTATTTGGATAAACCCTCAGGATGGGTTACGTCTGAAGATGGCTTTCTATGCCGAGAACTTCATGTTGTTGAGAGATGGACTCATTGTTTGGCCCCATTGCATGCTTCACCATTAGATGCATGCACTTCAGATTCCATTGAGTCAGATTATAGTAGGTTCTCATAAACTGCGGATTGAGACTAACCATCAGATTGCATGGTTGGATAGGATTTTCTAGTTGTTCCACCTCCGAGAGACTGAGTCGGAGGAGCACTTCATCTTACGTTGCCACATTTACTATGAGATTCGTGGGAGATTCCATTGCTTGTTTAGAGGGATCCAAACCTTATCTTTATTTTTTTGATACCCAGACCAAATATGTCTAGCCTTGTACATACAGGAGGCCATGAGACTTCGCACTTGAGAGAACGTGAGTGACGGAGGAAATTAGTGATTTCTATTATTATGTAATGATTCTGATGACATTATAGTTAGTTTTAATAAAAATAAAAATAAATAAATAAAAATAATTAATAATAATAATTACCCATAAAAAATTTTGACTCACTTAAACTACATAAAACTAAAAAAAACCGAAACAAAAATTAAAAAAACAAAAAAATAATATGTATATAGAATCTGCGATAATCCCATGTAAGCATATTTTGTTGAAGAGTTTAGAACGAGAACCACACTGGCTAGCTCTAAACGCATCGACAAAATATTCTTAGTTGTGATTATCACAGAAAGATTTTGTATACATTTTCTGGATCACAGAAGCTATATTCCAAATAAAAATAAAAATAATTATATTTAGGACTTGTCCAAGTAGTGGACAATTTCACTCAAATAATGATTTTTTGGTAGGAATTCAATGATTTTTATTTTTATTTTTATTTTTGTTTAACAAAATAATGAAATTGGGAGTATTTGAATTATTTTTTGAATGTTTTAAATGGATTCAACACTATGAAGAACCCCTTGAGCACCTAAAATTCCGAAACTTCACAACTATAACTTGGATTTCTAAAAAGTTCCATAGGATTTTGTCAAAATCTATCTAGTGTAGAGAAAGGATCAAATATATTTATACTTTTTATCTTATGAGATTTGATCTTTTTCCATACTTAATAGATTCATAGTCTAAATTAATCTTAGTTAATTAAATTAAAATTCTAGAAATCCAATTCCAAAATCAACAATTTGATATGGTAATAAATTCAAGAAGCTTAAAAACCATTCCTAGTTAATTATAAAAATTTAAAAGCTACACATCCATCAAATAATAATAATATTTTTCAAACCCAAAAATGTATTTTAAAATAAGTGGTTAATTATATATATTAAAAATAAATAGTGTCATGTTCTGGCAATATTGCTGGGACAAAATGATAGATAAAAAAATCAAAACGCTGACTTTCCTTGCCTACGGCTTAAACAAGTTCCCAAAAACCCTAGTTCGTAGTTCAACATAGGGCTCCTTGAGACCCCCATTAATTAATAAATAATCAGATTTTTGTAAGCTAACCATGTTGTTAGCATTAAGGTAATAAGTGTGATTGTCTTTGAATTTGGATTTGAACGTGATTTTTCCTTCTGTAGGACTGTTGCTTCAGGTACAAAAGTTTTAAATTTTTTACTGATTAGATTTCAAACGTTGGGTTTTAGGGCCTTTGTTTGGAACCCTCGTAGATCATTAAGTGCATTGTAATTTATTTTTCTCTCTATGAAATTTGAAAATTTGGACACAGTGGGCCCTAGAAATGCCAACTCCCATTCCATTCGTAATTTGAGCTGCATGTTGTGTCACAATTTTTAACTTTCGAGTCAATTAAAAAAATTGATGATCATACTTTTTATATCATCATCTGGGGCCCTATTTTTCTTGTTTTTATTTTTGTTTGACGCCTATTAGCATAATCTTCCATAAAATTAAAAAATAACAATGGATAAAAGAGCCTGAAGCCATTATAAACAAAATATTATGAACAAAGAACACAATAATCAATTCCTCAATTGAAGCCCTCATTCCATGTTTCATAAGGTCTATTGTTTCTTAATAGAGTGAATTTCAAGCCCTTTAAAGGAGAACCCTTCAAAGAGAGTTTAATCTGTCTCTTCCATTATCCCAAAATGTCCATTTCGTGCCTAAACCTTTATTATCTTCTAAAATTATCATTATGGCTTGTTACTATCCATAATTTTTTTGATAGCATGTTTGTTCTAGAAAATTTGCACGGAAGGTAATAACACAACACCATTTAAACTATTATTCTATAGCCTACAACTGGAAAATGCTCCTAGCCATTCTTAACCACGATGAGAACCATGAGAAACCCTGCCAATCCTAGAACCATGTAGAGAAAATGGTAGAATCGCTTCAGCTCATTTTTTTTCTGTGGTCTCCTTTGTGGGATGAACGATAAAAATATCAACCGTAGAAACTGCACTAGTCAAAAAACCCAACAGAAAAATTACACCAGCAGAACCACTGGCATGATTTCCATAAACTGCATGATATATCTGACTAAACATTGCTCCACTCAGACCCACATATCATTTCTTTGTGAAATAAATATTCCTCAAAGATGGTGGTTCATTAATAACCTTATGAATCTATTTTCGTGACTTTTGTTGTTTGAGACTGGAGGCCTTGTCTCAGAAGAAATTAGTTATTTTCTACCATTCAATACATTTTTGATGATTCTATAAAGGTGAAGGGGGTGAATGTTGGGCACACTGGGTTTCTTACAAGTCTAAATCTGTTGGGAAAATTGATTTTTTCTCAAAATATGTTCGGACGGGACTCTCAGGCTGTTGAAAAATTCAAATAAAAGGTCACAAAATTGATGGTAATTGGGGGAAAGTCGAACCTGGTTGACTACTTTCCTTTTCTGTGAATTTTGGAACATAAGGGTGTGAGCCACAATATAGCCAAGAATATGGGTATGATATTTGGGATGCTAGATTGATTTGTAGAGGCTCACATTCAGAGTAGAAGAGAGGGAAGAACCAATGACAGTGGTGGCAAGGAAAAAGACATTCTGGACATTTTACTTGAAATTAATAGATATGAGAGGGCATAACTAATGACAGTGCTGGCAAGGAAAAAGAATTTCTAGACATTTTACTTGAAATTAATAGATATTAAGCACTTCATAATGGGGTGGCCAATAGAAACATAAGGTAAGACTTTCAAATTTCCTCTCCCTATGATGAGTGTGTCATTTTCCAAAATCAGAGGGGTATTGAGTTGGAAATTGGTATCCAAAGAACCACTTCCTTTCAGTTCCTCTTCACATGAGACTGCATGGATTTATGAATAGTTATCATTAGTGTCACTCTATGTTAGGTAAACTTGACTCGGGATAGAGTCAATGTTGACTAGGGTAAATAGTAGTATTTTTGGGGCACATGGTATTGTGTACCCATGGTTTTCGACCCATGGTATTCCATGTAATGGAGCCTATAAAAGGCAAGAAAGACTTCATTGTAATGTAGGCCTGAAGGTGAGCGGTGAAGGTTCACTCGGCCAGATTGGCCAGGGTTTTGGCCAATAGTTAATGAAATTTCATTGGTTGGGTTTTTCCCCGGAGTTTGGGGTTTTTCGGATAAGCATATGTGTTTATGTTTATGTGCTTTGTTGCTAGTTATGTTTATTTATTTCTCTTAGTAAATTCTTTATTATTTCTGCCGTAATTTCCAACAAATGGTATCAGAGCCATGGTCCAGGCTTTGGTTTTAGAGGGATGATTTTGTAGCCAAGGGTTTAATTTTCCTATGAATGGAGATATGATTTATTACACTAATGATGAAAATTTGAATCTGGAATGAAAGGGTTTAGAAGTGCCGAAAAGGTAGATCGAGTAGCCGAGGAAAGGAAGCATTGTTGTGAGACTACTAAGTGAATGGTGGTCAAGGTTTTGACAGAAAGCTCACAAATGCGTTAGAGATATCGATGTTGAGTTTATTTGAAAAAATCAGATCTGGGTGAAGATCAGATCTGGGTGTAAGTGGTTGGTGAGATGAACCATCATGAGGCAAGAATTAGCTACATATATTTGAGATCCGGGAAAGGGTTTCAAGGCTGTGGCCATATAAAATAGATGAAGCGATTGCATCATTATTAGATGAAATAAGCGGCTCTATTTTTGGGAAAAAAGATGAACATTATCGACTCACCACATTGAAAATTTTATGTGGGAGCAAGCACAGCCACTATAGGAGGGACAATGCGCCTAACTACATGAGTGTTCTTGGGAGCCACCGAAACAGTTTCCTAAAGATTGAGGAGGGCAAGGAAAGTGTGGTGGATGTGGTAGGGCTCAAGCTCTACTCCTCGTCAGGTTTCCAGAGTTTTTTGGATCAGCGTATATGAATCTGAGCATACATATGTTGTAAGTGGTTAGAGCCAAAACTGTGAGATGGGCATGAAACAGAACCACTTGGGCCATGTCGAGGAGGAAGACCATGACAGTCTTGGAGAATACATAAATGAGCTTGTTTGTCATAGGCGGTGTAGCCGATGCTAAGGCACAGGAGAAAAGAAGCATGGGAGTGGATGTGTTGGCAGCGTCAGGAGACCTGTTAAAAAAAAAATAAAAAAAATGGTGAACTCCTACTTGCAAAATTCCCATGAGAGAACTGACCGAAATGAGTAGCACTCAGGTATGCACTTTGAAGCATGGGATTTCATGCATGATGTTGAACTATTCCTAGTTCAAGATGACTAGAATATGCATGAGGTGAAGTAGACTGCGATATCCGTTGGTTGAGAATTTCCACCACGGTGACGATGTGGGTGGTTACTATGGACCGAGCTTCATCAGTTGCATTAAAATGGGAGATAGAAATAATGGCAGGCATGAAATGCCAAGATGTGAGGATGGAAGTGGTGACTATGCCCAAGTATATGAGTGTCTAGGCACTGAAGGAGATGAATGCTTGGGAAATGGAAGTGGATGAAATCTTGATGGTTGTGAAAACACTGTGATGCAGGGAGCAGATGAAATTTCGTAAGTTTTTTAATGAAACTTTTTCGAGGGAAGTTGTAGTTTTGTTTCATTGCAATTGATCTTACTATTGCACTCCTTGCCTGATCCTCGGGCTCAACGGGGAGGATTTGGTCATCGACATATTTTAAAAAAAACGAGCAACAGTGTTGTAGCATAGTTAATTGTGGAAGAGAAATCATCGAACAAACGTAGGACTACGGGTTTGGACCCCGCAGGATCTACATCGAACGTAGGACTACGGGTGAGTTCTACTATCGTTGTTATCTAGTTTTTAGCATTCAAGTGTGGTTGTGAGTGAGTCCTTCTGAATAGCATGCCCTGCTCTGTGGAGGTTTTGACCCAACAAACCTCTAGGGTGTTTTTCCCCGAAATAGAACTAGCGACTTCGCTGGGGGACACATTCTTGTGATTCCCCTGTTGGGTGGTTTCAGCTGTTTGAAAGGTTTCCAACAGTTTTAACTTTTATTTCCAGTCCATTTAACTCTTTCTCAGTCAGAATGAATACTTGGTTTCTTATCCAGGCTTGATCTTTTTTAATTTTTATTATTTACCTTTTCATACGCGGGTTTGTCTATACACAGACGCGTATACACGCAGTTTTTGTTAAAGGGAGTCACGTATACGCGGGTTTCCATTAACACAGTCGCGTATGCACGCTTGTTTCAAAACTGTCAAGTAGCATATGCCTGGGTGAATTTTGAAATTTTTGATTTCTTGGCTTTTTAGTCTTGTCTGCCTGGGGAGACCTATTCCTGCAGTGTCTTTGTATCCTTTGGATTGTGTTGAAAGTGGTCTTTGGTCTTTTCTCTCTCTTGTTTGGTTGAAAACTAGCTTATCTGGCAAAGTTTGTTTCTTGTGCTTGCATTTCTGGTTCGAGTACCAAGATCTCTTCCTGGGGATTCTTGGTCGTTCTGCTTCATCAAGACAGAGGGATTTTGCTCATTTACTCTTTCCTACTTTTGTGTCTTGCTTTGCGCTTCGATTTTTGCCTTCTTTCGGTTGGTTTTCTTAAGTTCAGTTGACTAGGTCTTGTTGCAACTTTTGAAGAGTCTTTCTTGGTTCTTTGAAGTTTTTGTTTGCTGCAAGGTTGTACTATTATTCTAGGCTGAGTTACTGAGTTTCTTATCTTCTTTTTCTCATATAAATCTTGCTACTAAGTAGCCCTATAATATTTGGAGCGTTTTTGAAGTTTTTCTTGAGATTCAGAGTTGTTTGGCTTGGGATTTGATAGTCTTCTTGGTCTCTTCGAGCTCTTCCTTTTTATAAAATTCAAAAGCTCAAAAAACATTTTGTTCTGGCATTTGCTTTTGTTTTGCACTTTTGTTTTCGTTTCATTATATCTTTTGGAGCTTTGTTGAGATTTCTTCCCTTTGGTTTTTGACTTGATTTCGGAAAGGAATTGTCATTGGTTTCTTCCTCTTGTTTCAAGCGATTTTGGTGTCTTTATACCAAGAGTTTCTGATTTTGGGAACTAGCTTTCTGGAAAACCAAAAAGAGATAAAACTGAAGGATCTTTGGGAAATTTCTCTCTGCTTTAGTAGATTTTGCATCTTAGAATTTGCATGCTCTTAGTGATTTGCATCAGGTGCACTTAAACATTTAGTCATTTTCATAGTTTTTGTGAGTGTGAAGTTTGTCATGTGGAAAGAAAAAAAAAAAAAATTTCTCATAGAACCTTTGTAGAAATTTCTTTTCATCGAAAGGCAATTACTGCATTTTCATGTAGTTTGGTTTTTATTAATTTCTTTTATGCGTCAAAAACACCACGAGTTTCATTTCCATATCCCTTTGACTTAACATAACAGCCGATTAAAATAAGCGCTATAATTTAAAAGCAACTAGCAAGTTTTTATTAAGTGTCATACACCAACTTGTTTAAAGTTGTAGGTCCTTGATTAGAGAGTATTAACTTCCAAGGCCGCTCAAACAAAACATAGAAGTTGATTAATTGATCGAAATCCAACTCTGTTAGGTGGACCGGGAAAGCTCTCCTCTAGAGAGTTAAGCGTGAGGGGAAGTGAAGGCTGAGAAGAGAGATACCCCCTCTCTGATTTGCTGGATCTAACCTCAAGACTGTTCCGCTCGGCTTCTGACATGGATTGGTGCCCATAGTTGCCACTCCTAGGTTCCACATAGGTGACTGCGGGGGGGAATACCCGTGGTACCTGAGGCAGACGTCGTATCACTTCGAGCAATACTTCTGGGGGGTGCCCTTGCGAAGCTTGGGTACTTGTGCTGGCAAAGGTTGTTGTTAGGAGGTCAGCGTAACTGTTTCGATTACCTTTGCTAGTAGGCCTGAGCCGTAATTATCCCAGACTACTTTCGGGAGTTCCTATAGTTCGTTTTCTTGTATTTTGGCGTCCAGTCCTAATCACCCAGAGAGGAAATACCTGAAGGCTGTTTGCTTGATTGTATCTCAGGGATTTCTTTTTATAGTTAGTGCTCTTTGCTCCTAGCTTGCCTAGATTTATACTTTTTGAGTCTAATTAAAATTTGTTAAAGTGGCTGATCAAGCGCCTCGTCTATCGAGGAGAATCCGGGGGTTATCTCCCAAGAGTCCAGAGCCTTCTTCAAGAAGGCGTAGGATTAATTTAGCAGGTGAGTATCACCCTGTGGCATCTGACGCAGTGGAGAGAGATCCTCCACAAGGGTTTGAAGGTTTCGTAGTTGGTTCTGGTGTTGGTTCCGAGAGGAGCGCTCCGCTCACCTCGAGAGTCTTATTTCGGCAGGAAGAAGAAGTAAAAGTAGAGGAAGTGTCTCAACCCTTTGAGTCACTTCCATCCCCTCTTCCTCCTGATTATCCGTTCGTTGTTGAATACATCACTCGAGCGAGAGATCGGAAGATCATCCGTGATATTCATACCTCGGATGGCCACCACCGGGGAACGCCATTTCTACCGTGAGTACAGTATCTGCACCCTCGTCGTTGAAGGAGTGAAAATTATTAAGGAGATCTTTGATCGTTTCTAGTACTATTAGCTCTGCCTTGTTTCACCCAACCAAGTTTCTCATTCTCGTCCCTTTTTGTTTTGGAATGCCCACTAGTGGGATTCCTCCTTTTCCTTTTCCACCGCCGTAGCCGCATCTACACCTATGTCTTCCATGGCTAGTGGATCAGCTTCTTTTCAAGGGTCCCCCTTTGGAACTGGGCATATTCCTAGTTCGAATCCTTCTTTAGGGTCCTTTCTATTTACTTCTCAGACTCATAATTTCAACCCTTCGTCTGGAGGTCAAAATTCGACCACTTTTATAGGTTGGAACCTTGTATTCACTACAGCAGGGGTAGGGAATCAGTTTTACGTTGGTCACCAAGGGAATGCTTCTTTCCCTTCATCGAGTGCTTATCAGACTTTTTCCCCTATTTCTAATGCTTGGAACCCCTATCAGGGGCTTTCCTCTTCATTTAATACTTTGGGGGGGGGGACTGGTCTAGTCTTTGGTAACTCTGCGTCGGGAGGAGGTTCTTCTCCTTTTTATACGAGTTCTTTCTGGCAACCTGGTGCCTTATCAAATCCATGGTATTCTTTTCAGAATGTTGGGAATTCATCCCATCAAGGATGGAATCCTCAGGCTCCGCCTCGTTTACCTTTTCTGGCAACGTTCAGCTTGCCAGATTTGTCGAAATTGACAAATGATCCGATCCAGTACAGTCCGGGGTGGCCTCCGGTTCCCACCAAAATTCCTTCAGACATTCCAAAGTTTGAAGGCAAGAATGGAGAGGATCTGGCTAATCACATCACCACCTTCCATCTATGGTGTTATTCTAACTCCCTAATCGATGATTCGATTAGGTTGAGATTGTTTCAATGCACCCTAACTAGAAACACTGCCAAATGGTATATTCAGCTAACTGGGGGAAGTTTTGCTACATTTGGAGAACTGGTTGTTACATTTCTAAATCATTTCTAGTTGCCCGTCCGTTATGACGCCGGGACTGAACTCCTAGATACTCTAAGGTGACGATGCAACCCACATTTCTCGACCATATTCAGAATGGCGAGAAGGAAGAGTTATTAAATCTCATATATTCCGTAGAGAATTCCTTGAAATGGTTTCCAAATCTCTGTGATCGTAAACATTTCTAAAGATGTATCCTCCTGTCAGTATTTCTCTCGAGGAACAAAGTTATTTTTAGGGCCCATGACTGAACTATATATTCTCATTGGGGTCCTCCATAAATATTTTCCCAATGCTCCTTGCTCCAAATTAGATTTATCCAAAACTAAGCCCTGTCCTCATGGCATGGACTGTTCGGTCGATCAATAGTGGTGCAACCAACCTGCTTAGGCAATTGCAGCAGTTGTCTATACAATCTGCTCCTTCTAGTCAGGCTGTGCCTGCTGAGTCATCGCCTTCTCAATCCTTGTCGATAAATGCTGTTCTGACTTCCGACCCCAAAGGAAATCAAAAATCTGAAGGGAAGAAGAAGGGACGGAATAATAATAATAAAAAGGGCAATAATGGGAAGGGTAATGCAAATAAATCCAACGAGCATGTTGGTGAGGGTCCAAAGGATAAAAATAAAGTGAAGTTTCCATGTAAGTTATGTGATGGAGACCATCTTACTCACCTTTGCCCTAAAATTCAGGATGTGCAGCGCTTGTTAGCTCAGTAGGGTTCTTTCAGTTCCCAGGCTATGTTGACAAACCATTTTCCCCAAGGGAAACAGGTAGTTGTTGGCACAAATCATAATACCGGGGCTTCCTCTGGGGGCACCCAGGAAGGGGAAACTCCATCAAACATATACATGATGAGTGCTCACGTAGATGTCGCCACGAGATCCCGTGATTATGGTGAAGATGAGTCTTCGAAAGCCAAGGGTGCTCCTGATGCTACTGAGCCACTTCATATCATGAAGCCTACTGTTGAGCCTATACCTCGGATGCCTAAAGCATCTACTAAGCATACGACGATTAATCCAAATGCCAGGGCTGCCCAGAACTACTCTATTATGGAAGATCTGGCACAGAGTCCTTGTGCCATGTCGGCTCTTGAGGTGCTCCAGTCTTGTCCGGCTCAGCGCAGTGCTCTGCTCACTGCTATTGGGGCTGTTGATCCAAAGAACTCACTTATGATTACATTCGATATGAATAATTTTAAAAAGAGACTCCCCCATCATATGGATTTTCATATTAAATCATCATACCGAAAATTCAATATTTTCTGGACAGTCGTTGATGAGGGTGCTTCCACATGTGTGATGTCTCTCACATGTTGGAAGGGAATTGGATCTCCTACAGCTATTCCATCTGCTACTCTTCTGACTGTGTTTGATGGTCATTCTCACAGAACGCATGGTATTGTCCCAACTTTGCCCATCTGTGTTGGGGGAAAAACTTTAAATATAGAGGTTGAGATAGTTGATGCAAGCTTGGACTACAACCTTCTGTTGGGGAGAAACTAGATTTATGAGATGGATGCTATCACATCCTTATTATTTCGGCTTATTTTTTTCCCTCACAAAGGGAGGATTGTTACAGTTGATCAACTGGACTGTTCTCATGTAGACCCGAATGCATCTACTGACTCAACTATTCCAAAGTTGGATAATACCAAGTCGCCTACTGAGAATTTAGGTTGGAATGTATTCTTCTCGATGGGTAATTTTGATATTCCTCCTCTCACGGTGCATATAAATGAATTTCATCCTGCTGTCTTCTTCGAAGAGAGTTCTTCGTAACTCATTATTTTTCGTAATCTTTGGACCTTACCTTCCCCTACCGCCACATTAGCGGAAGGTCAAGTGGGTGGAATGGCATTTCCAATGTCTACAGCTGAGATTGCTTATCAATCTATTGTTGACTTTGCAGAGTCCATTCCAGCTCCTCTTTCTCCGGAGGAATCAGATGGCGATGTGGCTCCGGCTTGGACACTTAGTTCTTCTTCTGCCCAAGATTGCCTTGATACCACTCTTCCATCTGAAGAGGCCATCCTGGAAGGTATGACTGGTATAGAGAGACCATGGGATGATTTGCATCATCAGTCTTACTTTTTACCTGATTTGAGCGAAGTTGAATCAAGTTTTCCAAGTCCTCCGTCTCCTGGTCCTGTTCGCCCAGTCCTGAACCCTTTAGCACCAACACAGGTATATGCTGAAGGGAACATGGCTATGATTTCTCCAACTATCCCAGTGAACATTTCCAGGGATCCCAATGTTATTGAGAATGTCTTCATCGGAGCTGAATGTTCCCCTTAAGAGATTCAGATTTACACCGATCTCTTTAAAGAGTATAGGGATGTGTTCACTTGGTCTTATGAGGAAATTCTTGGTATAGATTCATCTATTGTCCAGCATGAGATCAAGACTTACGAAAATGCTAAACCTGTGAGGCAAAAACTTCGTCCGGTAAATCCTAGGAAGGCTGCAGCTATCAAAGCCGAGGTGGAGAAGCTGCTTAAGGCAGGATTCATTTTCCCTGTTCCTTTGACTGAATGGGTTTCAAATCCTGTTCCCGTAGATAAAAAGCAAGGAAAAATTCGAGTTTGCATTGATTTCAGAGACCTTAATAAAGCATGTCCGAAAGATAATTACCCCACACCATTTGTAGATCAGATTATTGATGAGTGTGCCGGTAATGAGATTTTCTCCTTCATGGAAGGTTTCTCTGGATATAATCAAATTACTATCCGTCTTGAAGATTAGCATAAGACTGCCTTTATTTGTCCCTGGGGTACTTTTGCTTACACGAAGATGCCTTTTGGTCTCAAAAACGTTGGGGCTACCTTTTAGCGGGCCATGTCATATGCCTTCCACGACATCAAACATATTATCGAGGCATATTTGGATGATTTAGCTGCTCATTCTCGAAAGAGAATGGATCATCCTGCTCACCTCCGGAAAGTATTTGAACGATGTCATTTCTATAAGATTAGGTTGAATCCGAACAAGTGTGCTGCCATAAGCATCCTGGGCCGCTTATTGGGACTATTGTGTCTAGGAAGGATTAGGTAGATCCTCTTCAAGTTTGGAGGCAATACTGGGGCTTGCCTCCCCGTCTCTATTCACACCTCAAAGCCCATAAGAAAAGCCCAATTTTCTTCGGAGATTTATCGTAATTATAATCGGGGTTACCAAGGGATTTATGAGATTATTGAAGAAGGGAGTTCCATTTCTTTGGGATGACTTCACTCAACGCTCATTCGATGCTTTGAAAAAAGCATTGACCTCTGCTCCTTTATTGAGTCCACCTGATTATAGCAGGGATTTCCTGTTGTATCTGGCAGCAGCAGAATCTACTATTGGTATGGTTCTGGTTCAGGAAGATGATGCTCTTGCAGAACATGTTATATACTATCTTAGTCGAGGATTGGTAGGACCTGAACTCCAGTACACTCCGATAGAAAATTTAGCTTTAGCAGTTGTTCATGTTGTACAACAACTCCGACATTACATTATTCTACGAAAAACTTATGTTTTGGCAGCAACCAATCCATTTCAGTTTGTCCTCAGTAGGCGAGTGATTGGGGGCAAATACAATAGATGGATTGTGATTTTGCAGGAATTTGATCTTGAGTTTATGTCCTGCATAGTCATGGAAATCACGTTTTCGCGGAAAGAGTTGTCGCCGCCATGGGCAGCATGAAAAATGATTTATGATGAATCATTCCCGGATGAACATTTGTTTCTCATCTCTCCACATGATCCTTGGTATGGAGATATCATTGTGTATCTACAGACTGCAAAGCTTCCCTCTACTTTTTCAAAAGATGAGCGCCGTAAGTTGCGTCGCTTGGCTAAAAATTACTTGATTATTGGTGATGCTTTATACCATCGAGGGGTTGATTCAATCCTGAGACGTTGCTTAACTCTTGAAGAAGCTGAGGCTGTGCTGAATGATTGCCACAGTGGAGCTTGTGGTGGTCATTTATCTGGGCTTGCTACAGCCCAAAATATCTTGTGTGTTGGGTACTTTTGGCCTTTGATTTTCAAGGATTGTATGGAGTCGGTCAAAAAGTGTCATCCATGTCAAGTTTATACTCGAAAAATGTACGCTCATCCAGCTCCGCTTTTTCCAGTCATTATTGTCGGTCCCTTTACAAAGTGGGGTATTGATTATACTACTTATAACCCGCCCTCAGTTAAAGGTCACAAGTACATTATTGTAGCAGTAGACTACTTTATGAAGTGGGTCGAGGCTATGCCTACTTTTGGGAATGATGGTGAGACTGCAGCTCTTTTTTTTTTCAACCAGGTTATTGCTCGTTTTGGTATTCCTAGAGAGATTGTCACTGATCATGGCAGTCATTTTTAGAATAGCATGATGGTCATATTGTTCGGCACTTAGGGTTTTACAGTAGTGCGCCATCTCTCAGATATCCTCAAGAAACTAAGGCATGGGCTTGTGGGACAATCCTTGAAGACAATTCTTCAAAGGACAATTGATAAAGCTAGATCCTTAACCGGCATATTATGCTATATCCTACACTATGGGCATGTTTGGGAAGACGTCGTTGAAAATCGCAAGTGGCTTTACTCCGTTTCGCCTAGTATGTGGCTGAATCAGATTTCCCATTGAACGTGAGATTCCTTCTCTTGCTATCGTTGGAAATTCTTCCACACTTAGTCTTGAAGAACTGCCTCCTTCCTTATCCGGGAACATCTCGATGAGCAATACGGATGCAACCACGATGAATGAAGCATAAAAACTAAGTTAAAGTTCAAGCACGATGGGCAAGTGTCGTTTCCTGAGGTTTTCTGAAGGTGACCTTGTTTTGGTCTATGCCCAAGAAAAAGATGCCTTAGGGGCAGGAAAGTTTAAGTCAATGTGGTATGGCCCCTATATCGTTAAGAAGGTCCTTAAGAAAGGAGCGTATACCTTGGTTGACTTTGAAGGGAATGAGTTGCCAGAGCCCCGAAATGGGCTCTATCTGAAAAAGTATTATGCCTAGGCTTTGGCCTGGCATTTTGCTTTGTATATAGTAGTTTTTTGTCTTGTACATATCTGTTTGATTTTCGATTTTTGATGAGATGGTGATGTTTTTTTATCTGCTTTGGCAGGTTGTGTTGACGTCATGAGTCATTTTGGTTTCGCCGATGGTGCCAGTAGACACACCCGGAACTTAGCTTCCGCGGCTTGGGTGCTTCATTATCCATCCGGTCAGCTGTTAGTGTCAAGAGCAGTCTGCATTGGTCCTGCTTCCAATAACGTAGCTAATACACTCAGAGTTATTTATCTACTCTCGGAGGCAATATCTTTGGGTGTTGATTCGTTGGTAGTTTTCTTGGACTCTCAGCTGGTGGTTTCACATTTGAACAATACTTATCGGGTTCGAGACCCATTTTTACTCCGGTTGTTCTTGAGGGTACGTTTGTTACAAAGATCATTTCATTTTTTAACTTTCATTCATATTCCTCGAGCTAACAATTGGATGGCAGACTCATTAGCTAATCAAGCAATTGATTGGCATATTAATAATTCCATAAAATAAAATTTAATCATCAAAAACATCATACATTTTGATACATTTGTCACATCACATCAAACATCGTTGTATATATATAATCAGAGTGTTCAAAACTATACAAAATTTGGATCCATAAGTCATACAAAAAATTGGGCTTATGCCCGATCATGTTCAGTCTCAAAAAATATACAGTCATCTGATACATCATATCTATCTACTCCTCTGGTCCCTGCCCAGAAGTTATGTTCCTATAGAACACGATCGCAGTGGCAACGTAGTAGAATAATCGTACCCAGTCACGGGGTACTCCTACTACTTGCCTCTGGATGTCCTCAGGTAGATCTTCCACTGCAGCCATAGGCACTTGGCGGGTTAACCCCTCCAAGTTCCTCTATACAGCATGGAGGGTTTTGTCTGAGTCTACTGTATCCGCCTCGCCTCTGCGACGCTTATGTCGTGGGTATCCCTCAGGTCGAACTGGTCCAATATCTGTTTCATGATCATTTTAAAATTGTAAGACATTTTGAATCCAATAAAAAACATGTTTGTTTTTTTCGCGTTTTTTCATACATATTGAAAAAATCCAAAAAAATTATATAAGTCAAAAATTTCAAACTTACCGATTGTGCCCCATGCCGCGCCTAGTGGAAGGACAAAATCTGGATCACCACGAAAGTCCATCCCGGCATAGGGATAGTCATCCATAGCGATGATTTGTTCTCTCCACCATTGGAAGAACTCATCATCCCAAGTGGTCCAGGGAACATCACTTCCCCCCAATCTCTTCATCATGTCTGCCCAGCGGGCAATTCTTGGGTCTCTCGGGCTATTGATGGTAGAGATCACTTTGGGTCTCAGCCCAGGAATCTTCTTGAAGAAGAATGTCATCAAAATTGTACCATATCCAAAAAATTTTGTCTTTTCTTTTCGGATAGAAGTCAATTGTTGCTTCATGTTCGTCAGTAGAGCTGTGCACCAATCATATACATGAGTTAAGCATTCCACTGCTATACTCATTTGAGTCCTGGATGCCTGGTGTAGGGAAGCAGATCCTGCCACCCTGCCAATGGTAAAAAGGAGTATTTTTATGTGCAAGTCTCTTAAATCTTTGATTGCAATTTGAGTTCCAACTTTCTTGGAACCCTCTACACAGTAGACGTGGACGTAATCTTCCACAGTTAGCCCTCCCAAAGGCTTACCATGCAAGTCTACTGGCTCCCCTCTCCGGGAGAGTCTAGTAATAAAATATATATCTTCCACCTTGATGCGTATGGGCATCTGATCTATGATGAAGCAGTCTTCTTTCGGTTCCCAATATTTCACAAGAATTTTGAGCAACCGGACATTACTCTTCATATTTGGCATTTTGAAAAACTTGAGCAATCCACAATTCTGAAGAATATTCAGTGATACTTGGTCTTGCATGACTTCATTGTCTATGGCACTATGTTCATGCTCTCTCCATGATATGGTAATCCTGCAAAATTTCAATAATTCGTTCATTAGCTACGCATTTTTTCATTTTGGGTTGCGCATACGCGACTTTCTTTGTGCATAGTCGCATATATATGCGACTTGGTCATTATAAACCCGCGTATGCGCAAACCCGTGATTTTTAGCAAGTGATTCTACGGTGAAAATTCCTAATTTTTAACTTATGAACGAACAAAATGAATAATAAGGATGGTTTATGAGCTTACCTGACAAATTCGGTGAAGTTTGACGGGCGGTGGCTCCTGTTTTGACGAAAGAGGTTTTTTTCTCCAGAGCACTTTTTCCCAAATCAGCGATGTAACAATGAACCAAATATGAGGTAATTTGTCTATTTATGCCCAAAAAGATGAAATTTTTCGCAGAAATTTGTTATGCTTATTTTTTCAATCTATCTTAAGCTGCATAACCCGGATGCTTGGAAGTGCCGAAATTGGTATATTTTCAGGTACATTTTGACGAATTTGAGATTTTTCTCAGTTTTTGATCCATGACTGCTGACCCGTCATGGCAGGTATATGATCTTCACTGGCATATAGGTTAGGGAATCCACTTTTCGTTGCATTTTTCATACTAGCCTCCATTCTGATCACTTGCCATAGGGTCGATCCCATCAGGTCATGACTATTACACCCATTTCACTCGCCGATTATTTAATCATGACTTGGTGGTAGAGCCTTCCTTTACATGGGCTTCCTAGTTAGTTCCTTGCTATCACTTGTTGCCCATGCTGCGTTTTATGTAGGCTCGGGAGTCCTCTTTAGTCCTGCCATGACTTATGTGTTGAAGCTTCATTATTCTTCTTCCTCACTATCATTTTTCTGGCTATTACCCTAGAGGCTCCCTGGTGTTGTTGAGTTGTATTACTGCATTTCATATTGGCTACTTGTTTATCCTGGCCTTTAGCCGGCTTCATTTGGACTCAATGTTTAAGCCAAATTTTGACCTTGTCTATTTGTACAAGTTAACCATTGCATGCACTTGGCTATCGCGACTTAACACCCTTTTACCCATGGATGGAACATTCCTCTGAGTATCGCTTACCAGTTTCCGCCACCTTGCATTGAGCATAGGATCGTTCCAATCCCAGGAACTAGTGCATCTGTTTCTTGATACTCGTTCTATCCATTGTACCATAGCATTCTTTTATTCCTTTTCGGGCTTATTATATGAAAAAGACAAAAAAATCAAATATAACAAAAAGAGCGGGAACGGGATGTAACTTCATAATTTGATGGCAGTACAGTGTCAGTTTGTCGCCCTTGAACAAAGCATATACACTTATATATCTTTCCTCCATTTGGGATGGTTTTAGTTTTGACCTAGGTTCAGCCTTTACCTTGTTTCACTTGTCATTCCTCCCCCGGTTGGTTATCTCTTCCAATCATATGGAGAGTTTGTTCTGCCTCCTGCATAACAGACTTATACAGTGTCACTTTTTACTACCATGGTCATCACGAGTCGTGCTTTTGTTCAAGGGAAGTCTAACCAGAGTCGGCCATTCTGCGGTGTCTCTTGACTCATTATTCAGTCGGCCTTCTCGGTCTTGTCAGTATCATGTTCTATCACATCAGATGTTTTGGTCTTCTGCTCGTGCTGGTTTGAGAAGGTCCCCATTGACTTCTTGCCGACGGGTTTGTCTCTTATCGACTACGACACATTGCTCTGAGAGCAAACCTAGAGCCGCACCTTGGGCCTATTTCCATCATTGATAGGTGACCTCGTGCTCAGCATTTGATCATCATCATGGGTCTTTGACTGAGTGGTTTTCCCTGTGTTCGACGTCAGCACACATTATCACACTTGGGATTTGTGCAGTACCTGGATTTCCATTTGACCCTATCGGTGGATTTCTCGCCTCTGTGTCAGCTTTCATTATTGGTTGGTTCAAAGGGTTTCTTCCGTGCGCTAGCTTCATCTTGTGCACGTCGGAAACGTACTTCGGTTTTGGTTCCATCACTCTCCTTCGTCCGATTCCTTCCAAATCTTGGCCTGCGGGTTACACTCGCGCTGGACTGATGTGGGATGCCTTAATGCCTTCCTTCCACCAGATCTTTTCCCATCGACTCCGACTCATTGCTCTGGGAATAAGGTCTAGAGTCTTTTTGTCAGTACCTTAGGGTTTGCAGTCATCAGTGGCAGACTCTTCGCTATCGACAGTGGGGATTCATCATTGCCTCCTGATTGGTAGATTCTTTCAAGTGTTCGACTTCAACTCATTCATTCGCACTTGTTAGATTGTAATGGGGTACCTTGACACTCATTTTCATTATTGGTGGGTTGTCTCGCGTTGGTTAATGTTATACATCATTGACCGGTAATCCAACAATTTCTCACATGGTCGACTTCAGCTCATTTATTCCCATTGTGTAGAATTGTGCCATAGTGATCGGTGAAGACCTCGGGTTGCATCAGCATTTCTCGGTTCACTTTTGACAGTCCATTTAGTTTCTACCAGTGATGCCATTCACCCTTATATGTTGCAGTGTCAGTACAGCAACATCCTATATGTTGGCTCCTGAGTTGCATGATTGTACCGTTTATTCCACCTCTTATGATTTGGTACTTGGAGATTCAGTTACTTATATGATCAGACATCCAGTTTCAGCATCATTGATCAGCTTTCTATATGTGATACTTAGACATTGATTCTGACTTGTACTTTCGGGCCATGCTTAGATGATTCATTGTGTAATTTCAGTTCAGCTATACTTGTATACATGTTGGATCTATTCAGTACTTTCGATATGATGTATTTTTGACTGAGCATGGGTATGCCTGCCTCAGCATGAGTTGACTCTCTGTTTTCTTTCATTGGTTTTTTTTGGTAGGCTGAAATCTGGTGAAGTCCTCTCTTGTCCTTGCGAAGTTCTTTCTATGTGCATAATACATTTCGGCCATCATGTACCCCTTCTGACCTCATATATTAGGGGGCATCTGTTATAGCATCATTTTTCACCCTTAAGTGATTCATGATTGTCTTTATGGCTTTGGGCACCCATTCCCATAGACTTGAACAAAATTCATTAAAAAATAGTGTTAAAATTCCCATACACGGGTATGCCCAAAAATTTTCATGTGTATACGTGAGTCCACATGTACTTTTCCACGTATGCCATTAAAATCATTAAAAAATATATAAAAATTCCCTATTTTCGGGTTGGGTTGATGGTTACTCCAGTAGTTCAACCACCCCAGTACGTGGCCAACTATTTCCAACTGATTGAAACTACTTTGAGGGAGTATAAAATCCCCTCATGTGCATGGCCTAAGGGAGGGAGAAATTTTATAGACATTATACTCTGTTGGAATCCCAATTCAAGTCTAAATTCCCATGCCTCCTGCACATTCCCAGATTTATACAGGAAACCCTCATTTCCTGGAGATGTTCATTCATTTATATGCCATCTCAAGTGCACAAGTCTCGAAAGTATCTTAGCGAGGCAAGGGCAGGACGGATCCGGACGACGGTCTGTTCGAAGATCGTGGAAGGATTCAGGTGATCTCTCCACTTTTATTACTGTACATGCTGTTCGTAATAATGAAGAACCATATTGTTCCTGAAATTGTGTGTTAATATCTATTTGCATATGTGAAAAGATTGATTATTAAGCATTTATTATGGTTTATATAATGTTTCACATGGATTTCACTAACGTTTAGGAGAAGTGTATGTTGTACAACTAGGTTTCCGTGCACATTCTTTCTTGTTTTCCAGGTTGAAGGAGGAAGAAAGGTTGTTGGGGTTTGGACCCCGTAGGATCTACATCAAACATAGGACTACGGGTGAGTTCTACTATCGTTGTTATCTAGTTTTTAGCATTCAAGTGTGGTTGTGAGTGAGTCCTTCTGAATAGCATGCCCTGCTCTGTGGAGGTTTTGACCCAACAAACCTCTAGGGTATTTTTCCCTGAAACAAGTTTATAGAGTTGTCATGATGAGAAGGCCAACAAAAGAGTTGAGGTTTGCACTACCATATAGAAGAGGATGAACATTACGTAGGTGTAGATCATAGTGTTGAAGAAATTTAGATCGAAGAGAGTTTTTTTAAGGAGAGAGAGAATATGTGCATGTGATTAATTAATTGATGAACCATGTATGTGAAGAGAACTCCTAGAGGACTGGTGGTTACAGAGGCTGGTGACCCATGTAATTCGGTATTATTTTTTTATGGACATTGATTTCATATGTACAAAGACATCAACAATGAAACAAAAAAGAAAAAAATATTATTATAATGAAGTTAATTTTTATTACATGTCAATAGGCATACTATTGTAAGACGTGGTATGGCATGCGTACCCCTGGATAATCACTAGTAAAGTCTGGGTTAGACCTAGGTGATAGGGGGGATGTCAAGTTAACAATTACCATGGGTAAAAATTTGAGGGGGGAAGAGCTAGAGTGAGCGGGGTTGTCTCATTTAGCAGGTTTGGCTGGATTTAGTCAATAATCCCCAAGTCAAGTTTAAGGGGGGAATTTTTAGGTAAACTTGACTCGGGATAGAGTCAATGTTGACTAGGGTAAATAGTAGTAGTTTTTGGGCACATGGTATTGTGCACCCATGTTTTTCGACCCATGGTATTGCATTTAATGGAACCTATAAAAGGCAGGAAAGACTTCATTGTAATGTAGTCCTGAAGGTGAGTGGTGAAGGTTCACTTGGCCGGATTGGCCAGGGTTTTGGCCAATAGTTAATGAAATTTCATTGGTTGGGTTTTTACTTGGAGTTTGGGGTTTTCCTGGATAAACATATGTGTTTATGTTTATGTGCTTTTTTGCTGGTTATGTTTATTTATTTCTCTCAGTAAATTATTTATTATTTCTGCCGTAATTTCTAACACTTTGTGCATTCGTGTTGTGTAACATTTCTCAAAAACCATCATGGTTGAAACCAGGCATCGATATCACACCACCAAGGCTAAAATATTTAAAAACGATATTTCTTGACTCTAATGTGAAATTAATACCAAGGATGTAAATGAAGAGAATCCTTCGAAGAAAATCGAACAGGTAAATTTCCATAACGTCGATGCAGGGGCTTTAGAAACCATGGGAGAAGGGGAAGCTAGCTATAGTAGAGGTTTCCGACTAATTTGATGGAGTCATATAATCAATGAATGTACAACCGTCTATGTAACAATCCCATGCATCCTCTCATTACATTATCTAGACTGTGGTATTCAATATAGTTGCAACTTACAGTGTGCAACTTGAAACATCCTCTCATAACATTGTTTGGAATGTGGTATACTGTATAGTTACAAGAATTCTCTAGTGACAGCCTAGAATGCATAATCATCTATGTAGTAGTTGCAAGGCAGTTAAATTCACTTTGTAGCATAGGTGATCTTCTACATAGCAAGTCAATGGAATTTGAGGCAACACCTTGAAATGTATACACTAATTAGAATGCACAATGTATAATGATATCTTAATTCTATCATTTGTTAAAGTCTAGAATGACTAATCATTGATCAACTATTACGACCCTCTAGCCAATGTAAATGCTTATTTGTGGAAATAAATGGTACATCATCCCGGAACTAAGCCTACACAAGAACTGATTATGAGATTAGTATATATAGGAGATACTCTCTTGATTCTTAGAATTTTTCGTATGGTGCATCGTCATTATTATAGTTTCCTATCAGCAAGTACCCAGTTCAAATCTCCATGCTAGATGCGCTAATCTACATGCTACACCAACAAGTTTACTAGAGACGTCATGCATCCCTTGGGTTACATCATAGGTTTTTATTTGGGAAAAAAACATATTATCATCATTCTACTTGGAATTCCCGATCCCCATTTATTTTTAGCATATTTAGAATAAACTATGCTATTTTGGGCTTATGAAACATTACAAATGGTATAAGAGAATTGGCAATTGATTACATATACTCTGTAGCAAAATTTCCACCAATGTTCTTTGACATATGTTTTATACTTGAATTTCGATTTAATTGAGGAAAATCAAGAGAAATCTGACAAAAAAAGTTTAAATTGGTATAGTGGATTCTAAGATTTAAATGAAAAAGTGTTTAAACCTCCATAAAACCGAAAGTATAGAAAATTAAATAGAGAGAGAACTACTTACCTAGTCCAGGGGTTTCCCTTAGATCGTATTTCCTATGTGACTGCCTGGCTAGCATAACATCATCAACATCTTGCGATTGTGACATGACATCAATCTTTATTTCTCTCTACACTTTAGGAACCTCATTATGTCGAGAGGTTGTTGTGGGCTTCACAGCATCTGGATCAGCTCCTTTCTTAACTCTGGGTACCGAACTAGGGGGAATGGAACAACTGGGCTAGCATTTGTAGCACTCCCATTCTCCGCCACTGGCAGCGCAACTCTCCCCTTATCAATTGCCTTAATACCCCCATTATCATTCACAACTGTTGTTTCTAGAACCACCACTTGATGAGCCAAAGGCGAAGGAGGAGGCGGTGGCTTGGGCACAGCCTCGCTGGTCCCTGCATCCACATTACTTATCTCGAAATTTCCAGACGTGCTAACAATCTCGCCAGAGAAATTACTTCTAAATCTGGTCCTCTTTGCCCAAATCTTCAGCATTGTATGGTTGTGATTTGTATCATGGGGTAAGGGTTCCATTATCGATGGCCACGGCCTAGGCTTGTTCTTGCCCTATAAATTATCTGATCCATTCTTAGTTCCTTTAGTCCACACTAACGCCATTTCCCTCGCTATGCCAGAAACTCCAAATATATATTCACTTAATTACATGAAAACCCTCAAATGTGTTTAATCACACAATTATCTGTATTTAGCTAGAGTTTTCACATCATTCCCTGTCTGTAACTATAAATGCGGTTGCATGTCACAATATAGGGGATGTGTTACCAAAAATTTAGAACTAACGCCATGTCTTAACTCACACAAATTTTTATAAAAAAATGGAAAAATACAAAGAAGATCCAGAGTTATATTTTGACGTTTCTATATATCTGAGCCTATTGCATATTTCTAAATACTCTAGCCGTGCGGAGAAACTTTCTCTTCCTCCACCATAAATATATTAAAAAATGTAAAAATGCATAAATAGAAAAGATATAAACCCAATATACCACATCACGAATTTGTTTCAAATCTCTTATAACTAACCAAAACTCTCCAACTAAAGGAAAATAATTGGCACCAAACAGTTAGTTTCATGGTAACTCATAGTGCCAAAGAGTCAGTTTCGTGGTAACTCAAAGTAAGAATAACCAATTTTTTCATGGAATTTTCAAAAATAGGTTCTATAGAGTTTCTAGTGGACCTCCAACTACTTGTTAAAACTGCACTATTGTTTTGTCCTTGGTTTCTTCTTTAGATAGAATTTCTAGTGGACCTCCAACTTTTGTTGAAACTGTAGTGTGGTTTTGTCCTTGATTTCTTCTTGAGATAGAGTTTCTAGTGAACCTCTAAATTTTTCAAACTGTAGTGTGATTTTTTCCTTGGTTTCTTCTTGAGCGAGTATACTAAAGCTTGAAAGTAGTTGTGTCATCCTATGGCTAAGGATATATATGGTCAATGGATGTGGGTGTCATCCAAGGGCTAAGCATATATATTGATGATGGATGTGGGGAATTTATGGTTGCATAGTGTTGGGGTCCTGTGATTTGGCAGATTGGCCTAACAAGTGACATCGAAACATCAAAACCAATCTTTAGAGATCTAGGACCTAGCCTTCCTAGTCTTAGAGAGGGATCTCTCAATTATTTTCAATGATGTGAGCTTGTTTTCTTGTAAAAGGTTGATTTTAGGCTAGCTATTAAGCATGAGTGTGTTTGATTGTTTGATGGGACATGATGATCTAGGAAACATAGATAGAAAAGGAAAATATCTAAGTCATTGGGCAATGGAGTCAAGTGGAAGTTGTAACAAGTTTGTAAAGGGATCAGGGGTATCAAAGGGAAAATTTAACTTGGCCAGTGGATCTACAAAGTCTTTCAGGTGGAATGAAATAGACATCAAAGGTTTAGAATGAAAAGTATAACTAAGGGCAATTAAAAATCCTCAATTATATGTACTTCTCAACAAAGGGACTTAAAACATTATTTGAACATGAAGAGGCATTCCATCGATAGGGCTAACCATAAATTCTAGAAACCACACTTCAGAAAATAACAATTTCAAGAAAAAAATTTCAAATGAAATCTAGGAGTTGAGGAACACTCTATTTCATCCAAAGATTTCACTTTCAAGGATAAGAAAACATTCAAGATTCACAAATAACTACATTTATAGAAGAGGGAACTCCTAGAAATCTTTGATTATAGCTATAAAGACCTTCAAAACAATTATTTGAGCAAGTACAAAGGGTATGATTGGAACAAAACCTCGTTGGTAGACTTTGGACATTGGTACTTTGAAGGGAGACTTCAGAAACAATTTTTAAGTAGCAGCAAGCAGGGAAAACCATAAATCATTCTTGAGGCCAACTTTATTGAGCTATTTAAGAAATAAACAAGCATAAGGGTTCTATAGAGAAATTAAAAATTCTCTAGAATATCTTAGCAGAAGAAAACATAAAGACAGTGAAGAGTAAACAAAACTAAGGTGCTTTAAAAAGACATTTCTTAGCCTAAAATTTTTACTCTACTACAACAGAGAATGGTAAAACATAATGAAACAAGAAATAAAAATAACAGATTTAGAGTACTTCACCAATAGCCAAGCTTAGGGATCCAATGATAGAGCTTTCTCCATCAACAAACGGGTCAAAGCATCCATAGGTTCTAGAACATCAATTTCCTTTCAAATTCAGCAGAGCTATGTATTACTTCAAAGAGTCATCAAAATTCCCACAATGCAATGATTTAAAATGTAGTATTTATGTTGCAAATGAGGAGGTGGAATTGATCTAGGGTCCAGGTGTTATTAATTACAAATTAAATGCATTCCTGACCTTGAAAACCATGCAAGGCATAAGGCATGAACATGTGTGTAGCTACTTCTCTATTTAATAACTCTGTCTTAACTTCTTAAGGAAAGATAGGTGAAAATTTTGACTTGAGGCCTATCTTTATCTTTACATTAACTGCCTTGATAGCTTAAAATATCTGTTATCCATGCAATAACTACCAATTTGTCTCTGTAGGCAGAACGTAGGCTATAGGTGGCATTTGAATCTTTCGCGGAAATAACTGCCTATGTTTGATGTATTCGAGGTTTTCTTTAGCCTATATTTATTTTATTTCATCATAAAACTATATTTAAGGCCTTTTAGCCATTGATCTGCTTTTACTGTCCTTCCTCTTTTATGCTTTAAACAATTGCTTTTATCCTGGACCCTTTATCTTTCGACCTTTAGCCTTTAATCATTGATCTTAAAGGGGCTAATATTTTTTTTGAAAAACTTAATCTATGATTAAGCCCTTTGGTCTTTTGTCTTCATCATCTTCTTTACTGATCTTATGTTTCTATTTTTTTGCGCGCAGGGGTTTCCTTTTGGTGCCCTGGAGGGTTCCTGTGATCGAATTGATGCCCATGAATCATCAATTAAACCCTTTGGAATCAAAAACTCTATCCCATTTTTTTTTTTCAGGCCCTCGGATCGTCACCCTGAGGCCTCAATCACTATCTTGACTATGGGATGGCCTTTCAGGCTTGGGGCACCATTAAACCTGCACATAGAAATGAACCGTTAATTAAATCCTGCGTTTTTCAGCTTTACTACATTTCAGGGGTTTATGGGGGCGTATGGCAGTCGAAGGAGCATTCTCAAAGGAAGGGGAGAATGTAGAAGAGAGGTTTCGGAGGTGGAACCAGGAGAAACAACGAAAAATTTGGATTATGGTGTGAAAAGAGGAAATGTAGTTTTGCAGAAACCGATGGTAGTTTCTGCGTGGCCAGAAGGTGGTAAGCGGTTTAGGCCCATACGAACGCGATTCCATTCAATGTTTGACACGTGGTGAGCCAAAATCACTTTTATCGCACGAAAATGGCTTGTTAAAACTTGACGTTTAAAAGTGCGTGAAATGCACTATGGACCGTTGGATCTGGGGGAGCCAGATCAACGGTGGGGGTTTGGCATGATGTGTTTGGTGGACAGATGGTGGTACTGGGTGCTGACATCAGCAAAATTGTCTGGAAGCAGAATTTCATCGAGCGGGGTTCAAATTATTAGGGATCAGTGATGACCGTTGGATCTGAGGGATCAATGGTTCAGATCCTATCGGGAGGATTAAAGATGAGGTATGGTCGAGAGGAGAAAAGGTTGATGAACAACCCTGCTCACTGTTGGATCGTTTGTGATCGAACGAGGAGAAAACATAGTGCGAAGGAATGAAATAACATGGAAGGGGGCTAGATGAGGCGGGGGAGAGGTTTTTTGAAGGAAAAGACCATGGGCTAAGGTGAAGGGGCTGTGACTTAGCCAATGGTCACGATACAAGGTTATATGAAGTAGGGGCTGAGGGCTTAAGCCCAAAAAGGGCTTAAGGCCTAATACTTTGAAAAGGGTGGAACCAAGGCTTAAAGTGGGGTTTTAACCTTCTAAGAAGTTCTAATAGGGTAAAAAGAGGTTTTTAAACCATTGTAAGGGTTTTTTGATGATTTAAAAAGGGTTTTTTTAGGGAAAATGGAGGATAATGAAGAGGAAAAAGTACTTTTTAGAGGGAAAAAGACTAATAGAAAATAGGGGCAGGAGTGATAAGATGAAGGAATGGAATGGAGATGAAAATGGTGGAAATAGCCTGAAACAATTTTCTTTTTTAGATGGAAGGATAACTTGGAGGATTTGAGTGCAGATTTTTAGTGAATTGATAGACTTAGGATAATGAAGGCAGTGAGATTTCTAGAACTCACAATGTTTCTGCAAATATTGTTTCTATAAATCTGATATTTTCAACTTAGTCATCTTTGGATAAGATCAAAATTATTGATGACTAACAGTGGCTCCACTTGGGGAGGGCAACTTTCATTTCAAGGTGTCTAGAACCTCAGAAAATAAATCTTTGAGTTTCAGCAGACCAATGCCTTATCCATTGGGCAGATTCCTCCGTTTTCTTGCTAATATTTCTCTGAAAAAGAAAACTTTTATCAATCTGCAACATGCAATTTCTTCAAAAAACACCTCTTCCTACCCAATCCTACTTGTCCTAACATTTTCTCTTCTTTTAGTGCATTTGAACTAGAAAACTCTTTGACATTTTATTTTGAAAATAGAAATAAACTATATAATCCTATCCTTATTTCTTCCAAGAGTCCAGATTAAATTGTTGAACTCTTTAATTTTCTACCTAACTATCTATCTATCAAGATTAGGGTGTTTGACAAATTTTATTCTCTATTTCTAAGACACAAAATTTAAACATAGTCAAATTAGGATTAGACAGTCTGATTATGCTATGGTTTCTATGGCTATATGTACAAGCTGCACATAGAATTTATTTGCAGAAAATGAAAAAAAAAATGTGAAGGCTTACGATCTAAAAATTATGAATCTCCTTATTTTCTTCTTGGCTCAAATTTTGATCTATTTAGAGCCATCTTCTTTCTTTTCATGTCTTGGTTCAAATTTTCAGCATGTTTGAACCAATTTCTTCTATCTTTGGCTCAATTTTTGGTATGATTAGAGCCATTTCTTTCTATCCTAATCTATTCTACTGATAAGCCAAGGTTTAATTGTTTGGAAAATATTCTTCACTAACCTATCAGCAGTAAATTGAAATCTATCTAGTCATGATTAGGCTATATGACTAAATAGTAGTGCTCTTTCAAGTAGTGGCATTTAGGCTTGCACATTTTCAGAAATTCTCTTTTTGGGTATGGGGTTGTACCTCTTTTGAATCTACCCTCTTTTCCTTTCCTTTTCTTTTATTGTTTTTGTATTTTCATTTTTTGAAAACATTCTAATAATAAAATATTCTCAAAGACTGAGCTTATTTGTGCCTATCTATCATAATCTAACTTTACATATGATGTACTTTTATCAGGTGAACTATTTTTTCCAGTATAGCCAATCAAGTAAGTGAGTAGATAATTTATTTTTATTCCACCTCTTATGTATGCTGGTAGGCAACTCCCACTTTGTCTTCTGATGAATAGTAGCACTCCAAATTTCCTTTAAGCTTTGCCAGAAACTATCCCTAGCATGATTTATTGCCTTCTTAAGAGTTTCTAAGGAAACAACAAAGGGGTCCTCTAATAATAATTGGCCTAGAGGATTCGAGAAATAAACCTCATTTAGGATTACTCCCTCCTTCTCTTGAATAACCTTGGGATCCTTTTGAGAAAGAATCTCTTCTCCTTCTTTATGACTATTTGATTTGACAGCTTCAGGATGAAATGTTATGCCGCTTTCAAGCAATCTTGGTATGCCTTGATTGAATGAGTTGATTTCTGTTTTAGAGCCATAATCCTGATGAGTAGGAGCATTCCCTAGCACTAGGTTTTATTGAGAAGGTAGTCTACCATCAACATCAATATGTTTTATAGCTTCTGTATGAGAAAAGGCATCAGCAGATAGGTTAGTAGTAGAACATATAGATATATCCTCTTTACATAAAAATTTGGAAGTTGGTTGCATGTTTAGGATCTGATTATTTTCTTCTTCAGTTAAAAGGAGAGGTGTATTTCTCTTTCTCTGGATACAATCATGATGTTTTTCTTCCTTTTGTGACTACTCATAGGGTTGAATGTTTTCTTGAGGAGGTATTATAATTTTAACAAAAACATGTTCCTTTGTTTCTTTATGAGTATTTTCTTTAGTAGGTAAGGTAGTAGTGGCTAATATCTGATTTATTTCATTTTCAGTTAAAGGAGGAGGCATTTTATATTTTCTTTGGATCGGGCAACAATTTCTTTCCTTTTTTTGTAGAGTTTGATCCTATGGATGAAAGTACTCTTGTATTTTACAAAAATGGGCAGATGGATTGTTATTTGTTTCAACCCTTTCAAAGAGCTCTTGTGGATCCTCTCTTATTTTTTGATGGATTTCATCCTTGATCAAATCTTCTTGGCCATCTTGATGGTTAATTTGGGTAAGAAATGTATGGATCTCTTCTAACAGATCTTCATGATGCGAATTTCCGAAATGTTCATCAATTCTAACAAGGTGTTGTATGAGATCTTCATATTGATCACAACAATTTTCAGCTAAGGATAGAGATGGAAAATACCCTATATAGTGTTTGTAAAGTACCTTTTGGAAATCCTTTAAAGAAAACAAGATGCGAGGTTCTAGCCATTCATACCAATTTCTTGCATTACCTTCTAATGTTGCCATGAACATTTTCATAAGACAATCCTCATGCCATTCAACTTTTAACCTCCATATATGTATATGAAACTTGATGAGATGTAACAATGGGTCATCAAGCTTTGCATCTTGAAAAATAGGCAGGCTTTTCATCCAATCTATTTGAGGCATTTTGTGTGGGAATCCAGGAATATGATCTCTGTTCATTGGAGCATATCTCCTTTATATCCTTGGATCCATGTTTGTAAATTAGAAAGGGTCACTGAATCTTTTCAACTAGTTTAGAGTCTCCTACCAGTGGAGTCATTAGGTCTATTGAAGGTTGTGGAGTCGCCAGGTGGAAATGTTTAGCTTTCTTGTAGGTAAAATGTTTTATGGTCCACCACCAATGGTTTATTTGAAAACAAATATGAAATGTTTTGGGTTTTATGATTTCTTTTAGTTATATGGTTGTGAGAGTGTCCTATACCTGATTCAACACTTAGCTAAGGTGATGAAACAAACATAGTCTACTCTATGGCTTATCAGCTAATTTTTCGAGGTAATTGAGGGACTAATGAGTCTATAAGGGCTTGCTAGGCAACTATTAACTCAGATGTCCCACCGTGATCGCCATTATGTTGGGGTCATGTGATTTGGTAGATTGGCATACCAAGTGACAAGGAAACATCAAAACCAATCTTTAGAGCTCTAGGACCTAGCCTTCCTAGTCTCAGAGAGGGATCTCTCAATTATTTGCAATGATGTGAGCTTGTTTGCTTGTAAAAGGTTGATTTTAGGCTAGTTATTAAGCATGAGATTGTTTGATTGTTTGGTGGGACATGATGATCTAGGCAGCATAGATAGGAAATGGAAATATCTAAGTCATTGGGCAATGGAGTCAAGTGGAAGTTGTAACAATTTTGTAAAGGGATCAGGGGTATCAAAAGGGAAAATCTAACTTAGCCAGTGGATCTACAAAGTCTTTCAAGTGGAATGAAATGGACATCAAAGGTTTAGAATGAAAAGTAGAACTAAGGGAAATTAAGAATCCTTAATTATATGTACTTCTCAACAAAGGGACTTAAAATATTATTTGAACATGAAGAGGCATTCCATCAACAAGGCTAACCATAAATTCTAGAAACCACACTTCAGCAAATAACAATTTCAAGAAAAACTTTTCAAATGAAATCTAGGAGTCGAGGAATGCTCTATTTCATCTAAAAATTTCACTTTCAATGATAAGAAAACATTCAATATTCAAAAATAACTGCATTCATAGAAGAGGGAACTCCTAGACATCTTTGATTACAGCTATAAAGACCTTCAAAACAATTATTTGAGCAAGTACAAAGGGTATGATCGGAAAAAAACCTCTTTGGAAGAATTTGGACAATGCTACTTTGAAGGGAGACTTTAGAAACAGTTTTTAAGTAGCAGCAAGTAAGCAGGGAAAACCATAAATCATTCTGGAGGCCAACTATATTGAACTATTTAAGAAATAAACAAGCATAAGGGTTCTAAAGAGCAATTAAAAATTCTCTAGAATATCTTAGCAGAAGAAAACATAAAGATAGTGAAGAGTAAATAGAACTAAGGTGCTTTCAAAAGACATTTCTTAGCCTAAAATTTTTACTCTACTTCAACAGAGAATGGTGAAACATAATGAAACAGGAAATAACAATAATAGATTTAGAGTATTTCACCAAAAGCCAAGCTCAGGGATCCAATGACAGAGCTTTCTCCATCAACAAATAGGTCAAAGCATCCATAGGTTCCAGAACATCAATTTCCTTTCAACTTCAGCAGAGCTATGTATTACTTCAAAGAGTCATCAAAATTCCCACAATACAATGAGTTCAAATGTAGTATTTATGCTGAAAATGACTAGGTGGAATTGATCTAGGGTCCAAGTGTTATTAATTACAGAGTAAATGCATTCTTGAACTTGAAATCCATGCAAGGCATAAGGTAGGAACATGTGTGCAACTACTTCTCTATTTAATAACTCTATCTTAACTTCTTAAGGAAAGATAGGTGAAGATTTTGACTTTGAGGCCTATCTTTATCGTTACATTAACTGCCTTGACAGCTTAAAATATCTTCTATCCATGCAATAATTGCCAATTTGTCTCTGTAGGCAGAAAGTAGGCTACAAGTGGCATTTGAATCTTTCGGGGAAATAACTGCCTCTGTTTTATGTATTTTAGGTTGTTTTTAGCCTATATTTCCTTTATTTCATCATAAAACTGCATTTAAGGCCTTTTAGCCATTGATCTGCTTTTACTGTCCTTCCTCTTTTCTACTTTAAACAGCTTCTTTTATCCTGGGTCCTTTATCTTTCGACCTTTAGCCTTTAATAATTGATCTTAAAGGGGATAATCTTTGTTTTGACAAAATTAATCTGTGATTAAGCCCTTTAGTCTTCTGTCTTCATCGTCTTCTTTACTAATCTTATGTTTCTGTTTTTTGTGTGAAGGGGTTTCCTTTTGGTGCACTGGAGGGTTCCTATGATCGAATTGATGACCATGAATCATCAATTAAACCCTTTGGAATAAAAAAACCTATCCCGTTTTCTTTGTTTCAAGCCCTCATATTGTCACCTTGAGGCCTCAATCACTATCTTGACTATGGGATGGCCCTTCAGGCTCGGGGTGCCATTAAACCTGAACACACAAACGAACCATTAATTAAATCCTATGTTTTTCAGCTTTACTACCTTTCAGGGGTTTATGGGGACATATGGCAGTTAGAGGAGCATTTGCAGAGGAAGGGGAGAATGCAAAGGAGAGGTTCCGGAGGTGGAACTAGGAGAAACAATGGAAAATTTAGATTATGGCATGAAAAGAGGAAGGGTGGTTTTGTAGAAACCAACGATATTTTTCACATGACCAGAAGGTGGTAAGCGGTTTAGACCCATACGAACACAATTCCATTCAATGTTTGATGCGTGGTGAGCCAAAACCACTTTTATCGCACAGAAATGGCTTGTTAAAACTGGGCATTTAAAACTGCGTGAAATGTGTTGTGGACCATTGGGTCTGGGGGAGCTAGATCAACGGTGGAGGTTTGGTGTGATGCATTTGGTGGAAAGATGGTGGGACCGGGTGCTGACATCAACAAACTTGTCGAGAAGCGAAATTGCAATGGGCGGGCTTGAAATGATTCGAGATCACTGTTGACCGTTGGATCTGAGGGATCAACGATTTAGATCCTATTGCGAGAATGAAAAATGAGATATGGTTAGGAGGAGAAAAGGGTAAGAACAACCCTTCTCACCGTTGGATCGTTTTTGATCAACGGTTGTGAGAGAACGAGGAGAAAACAAAGTGTGGAGGAATGAAATAACATAGAAGGGGGCTAGATGAGGCGGGGGAGAGGTTTTATGAAGAAAGGAAAAGACCAGGGGCTAAGGTGAAGGGGCTGTGACTTAGCCAATGGTCACAGGATGAGGTTATATGAAGTAGGGGCTGAGGGCATAAGCCCAAAAAGGGCTTAAGGCCTAATACTTCAAAAAGGGTGGAACTAAGGCTTAAAGTGGGTCTTTTAACCTTCTAAGAAGTTCAGATAGGGTAAAAAGAGGTTTTTAAACTGTTATAAGGGTTTTTTGATGATTTAAAAAGGGTTTTTTAGAGAAAATAGAAGATAATGAAGAGGAAAAAGGACTTTTTAGAGGGAAAAATACTGATAGAAAATAGGGGCAGGAGTGATAAGATGAAGGAATGGAATGGAGATGAAAATGGTGGAAATAGCCTGAAACAATGTTCTTTTTTAGATGGCAGGATAACTTGGAGGATTTGAGTGAATATTTTCAGTGAATTGATAGACTTAGGATAATGAAGGCCGTGAGATTTCTAGAACTCACAATGTTTTTGCAAATATTGTTTCTAGAAATTTGATATTTTCAACTTAGTCATCTTTGGATAATATCAAAATTATTGATGACTAACACATAGCACTAAACTATGTATATGTTGTCTATTAATGCTAAATTAAATATAATCAATGTTGCGTGTGAATGTCACCTAGACTATAACGGACTCTAATTATTAATATAAAATAAAAAATAAAATTTAATATAAATATATTTTTGATAATAACAATAAAGTGCCAATGAGGCATAGAATAGACGGTGATGGGGTGTATTGTTAAGTCACTTTGTGATGTGAAGGTTACAAGTTTGAAACTTCATGGGAAAAAATTCATCATTTTAAGGGTTGGTGTGGCCTTGGCCGAGTGTGTTCCCTAGTGATTTTGATAGCTTAGATGCCCATAGGCCGCAGTTTCTCAAGCCACATGTCAAGTCTGATGTAATCTCTGATAAAATCATACCGCATGATAAAAAAAAAATAACAATGAATTAAATTAATTTAGATTATTGCAATTTAACAAAATGTAACACTTCGGTATCAAAATTGCATTTTTCCATTTATGGAGTGACTCAATTAAAAATTACTAACATAAATGACTAATTCATATACTTGTTGTACTTGTTATTTGGCCATATTTTTATCTTGGAATGTAATAGTCATTTACATTAATCATTATTAATTTATGTCATTTATTATCTAGTCATATATTGCAATCCTAGATTAAATTAGTCATTTAAGTTAGTCTCTTTTAGTTTAGTCTGTTATTATCTAGTCATATATTTTATCCCTAGAAAAAATTAGTCATTTAAGTTAGTCGTTTTTATTTTATTCACTTATTATGTGGTCGTATATTTTATTCATAGACTAAATTAGTCATTTTTAGTTCGGTCACTTAAAATTGCTCAAATTTAGTAGTAATTCACTTGAAATAATTGTGGTGACTAACTCTTTTAATCACCTGGTCATTAATTTCATCATTTTCTACTAGTGATAGAACTGGCTTTATCTATCCACGGGGAAATTTTTGGTTTTAAGAATTTTGGTGCCACATTCCAATGAGCAATTTCATATGCTTTTCATGATATTAAGCACATTGTTCAACCTTACCTGGATGACCTTACGACTCATTCCGCTAAGTGTAAGGGCCACCCGAAACACCTTAATCAAATATTTCTTCACTGTAGATGCTATAAAATTCAACTTAATTCAAAAAAATGTTTCTTGTGCGTCAATTCTGGTAGACTCCTTGGGTTAGTCATTTATAAAGATAGAATTTGTTTCGATTCTCTTAATGTAGAAGCTATCATAATTCTCCCCTCTCCTTCCTCGTTACACTAGTTGCTAATTTTTCAATGGAAAGCTAATTTCCTACGTCGTTTTATACCGAACTATGCTGAAGTAGCCAAAGGTTTCACACGATTTCTTAAGCAAGGCATCCCATTCCTATGGGATGAGATTGCCCAAAAATATTTCAATGCACTGAAGACTTTTCTTGTCAATGCTCCTCTTTTGCGTCCCCAAAATTATCATCGCAACTATTGACTCTATCTAGTTGTCGATTTTAGCATGATTACCATGGTTCTGATACATGACGATGATGATGGTGATGAGCATGTCATTTATTATCTTAGCTGCAATATTCTCGACACTGAAATGCATTATTCTCATGTCAAGAAATTGGCATTGGCAGTTGTTCAAGCCATCCAACATTTTCGCCATTATATTTTATTCCACACAACAATCGTGATTTATAATTGCAACCCCATGACTTATATTTTAACTTGAAAATTGCTCGGGGGAAAATAATCCAAGTGGATAGTCATTCTCCAAGAGTTGGATTTGGAGTTCACCACCGCCAAATAAAAGAAGTCATTGGTTTTTGTTGAGTTGATATGCTTTTTACCCTCCCCCTCTTCTCCCTCTGGTTCTGAGGAATGCATTCCATATGACATTCTTTTTCTGATTAGCACCCTCGATCCATAATATGGTGATATCATCATTTATCTCCATACTTTCACCTTCCAATCCGAGTGGACAAAATATGATCGTCGACGTATTCGTCATCATTCGCAACCATATCACACAATCGGAGATACTTTATACCATGTCGGAGTTGTCTCCATCCTCCATCTTTGTTTGACCCTCAAGGAAGCTAAAAAAATTCTCAATGAATGCTATCCTAGTGCATGTGGCAGCCCCATGTCTGGGTATGCGACTGCTCAAAGATCCTTCATGATGGATATTTCTAGCCTACCATTTTTAATGATTATATCCTCATTGTTCGTAAATGTCATGAGTTCCAAATCTATCAGCGCAAGATGCATGCACCACCTGCTCATCTCCATCCTTTCATTACCATTGGTCCCTTTGCAAAGTGGGGTATCGATTTTATGACGTGTAACCCTTGCTCGGTCGAGGGGCATGGTTATATAGCCATGGACTACTTCACTAAATGGGCCGAAGAAATTCCTACACTCACAGCTGACAGTAAGACGACTACCCAATTTCTTTTCAATCATGTGATTACCAGGTTTGGTGTCCCTCAAGCCATCATCACTAATCATGGCTCCCATTTTAACCATTATATGATGGCTTAGTTGACTACTAGGTTGGGTCTGTGTCACGAAAACTCAACGCCATACTACCCTTAGGCCAATGGCCAGGTTGAATCCATGAATAACATTTTAGTAACCGTGCTTTAACGTACATTGGGATGCACAAGTCCAATTGGCATATCATGTTATTTTCAGCTCTCTAGGCTTATCGAACCTCGGTGAAGGATGCAATTGGATTCACACCATTTTAGCTTGTTTATGGTTTGGAAGTTACCCTTCCGATTGAATTTGAAATTCCTTCCCTCAATATAGATGTCGAATTATTGCATCATACATTGCCAAAGGAAGAACATCTTCTATATTTGGACAGGCTTTATGAAGGTCGCCGCTTCGATACTTTGGTCATAGAAGCATAGAAGAAGTGGGTCAAAGCTCACTTTGACTAGAGAGTTTCCCCTCATACCTTCATAGAAGGAGACTTAGTCCTCTTGTATGACCAACCTCATGATCAGCTGGGGGCAGGAAAATTCGAAACCATGTGGCATGGGCCCTACATCGTCAAGCATGTTTTGTGGAATAGGGCCTACGAGCTTGTTGACTATGAAGGATATCCCTTGGATTGGCCCAGAAATGCGTTCTATCTCAAAAAATATTATGCATGAGTTTCTCATGCATTATTTTTATACATAACTGTATTTTTCATTTTTGTACATTTTTGGCTTGGTGTGCTTTGTGAGCAAATTTTCCTGCTTACTATGTCTTTTCTTCCTGTGTAGATGTCTATCACTCCTTATGTTTGTTTCACTTACAGTGCCTCCCGTAGTACCTGGAACCTATCCTCCACGGCTTGGGTGATTTATGATCCTAATGATGAGTTGGTATACCTTCAAGGTATTTTTCTAGCACATACAACCAACAATGTCTCTAAATACAGTGCAGTTTTTTAACTTCTTACTCAAGCTATTGCCCTCGACATTCATGAATTAATATTAAATCTAGACTCTCAACTTGTTGTTCTCCAACTCAATGGGCATTATTCTATCAGCAACCCTCAAATTTTAAGGATGTATTTGTGTGTTCATTTGTTAGAAAGGAATTTTGATTATATCACATATCGATACATTCCTAGAATAATGAATACATTAACTAATGTAGTAGCCAATATTGTATTAGATAGACATTTTGGAAATTTGTAAAAGCAATCATCATGACATAGTAAGATTTAGACAGGAAAATAAGAATATATATATATATATATATATATATATATATATATATATATATATCGATTGTTTGCATCCATGTGTACATCATGTCTCTAAAAAAATATGTAGAAATGAAACCTAGGAGTGTAATCTGCATGGTGCTCATGATAGCACGTCACTTCTCGTATGACCCGCCTCAGTAGTCGATGTATGCGTTTAGACACTCTTGCGGCGTGCCGCTGATAAGCACGAGGAATGTCCTCAAATATCACATAGTCTGGGATCCCACTTATGAGTCCCTTCAAGTTACATGCGATTTCTTCCTCTTCACTTCCCTCACCATGAGGGGTAGCTTCGAAATATTGCAAGACCCTTCATGCTATGGGGGACATACCCACAGGTCTCTCTGGTCCAACAAATGCAGCACATCAGTAAATATAAGAACACATATGCAAAAAAATCATAATACTCATAAAAATCCAAAAAAATGAGTTTTTACCTAAATCCTCATCCCAGTCATCCCCTTCCGGGAGTGGAAGGTATGGATCACCCCTGAAGTTGGTGCCGGTGTATGGCCAGTCCTCTACCATGATGAGTTGTAGGTGTAGCCAGTCGAAGAATTCTAGTCTCCACGAAATGTGTTGTACACCTCTTGATCGAGGCATCAGCTCCGCCCAACGTACCATCCGTGGCTCTCGTGCTGGTGGCATAGGTACTACTACCTTCTGGCACTAGAATATCAACAACCATTCCAGGATTAATAGTATCAAGATGGACCTGTATCCAAACTATTTCAGCTTACCAGTTTTTCTTTTGGTTAACTGACATTTCAAGTTGATTGTCACTGCTTCCTCCCAATTGAAGATGGTTGGAGCCATAAAATCTATAGCTAGTTGAGGTTGTGTCTTTCTAGCTTCATGGGGAGCCTAAGATCTAGTAGCCCGAGTAATAATATGAAAAACTACCCTCAATTCCAAGTCAGGCACCGTTTGAATGTCTACTTTTCCACTCTTAGATGCTTTCTTTGCTCTGGGAAAAACTCTATCTATCAACATACCCATGCTCTCTCCAAGAGCCTGAGTACCTGTTAGCAGTCATTTCTCTCCCCTCCGAGACAATCCAGTTATGAAGTAAATGTCGAAGACTTCTATCTCCAGTTCTTGGTCATGAATCATGAATCTATCTCGATCAGTGTCCCACACACTAATCAAGTACTGTAACATCTCTAGCTGAGCTATAAAACATGGGGCCATGAAGAATTTCAAGAGCCCACAATTTCTCATGGCATCCATACATGCATCATTTCCCATCATTTTTTCATCCCCTTCCTCATGCTCTCATTGTTTCCACTCTATAACCATTTTAGCTAGTAATTTTCCTGTAAAACCAACAAATGGGATTCTATTAGCCTCTGGTTAAAGTTTGAATCACTTTGGCCAACCCTTTTAGAAGAAAAAACTTAAAAATGTTGGTTGTGGCATTCAACGCTACTTTTCTGCAAACAACAGTGTCGAACGACGGCTTCCCGTTAAATTTTTTTGGGGTTGGGCCTGACTCCATGCTCGGAATCGACATCGACCGCTGTGACCTCCTATTTTTTAGACTCTTCCATAAATTCATTAAAACCATGATGTCAAGTAAAACATAGCTTAAATTTTGATTGAAGTTCAGAGCTCTTACTTGGAAAAAAAAGGATTAAAAAATGACCTCCTAAATTTCCTTCTACCAGCTTCGCAAATTCATAGTAGAAAATGGTAAAAATGCTCACAAGAAGATGAAAAGGTAAAAAGTGAATTGTTTTTACTATTTTCATTGTTTTATAACCTTTTGTAAACCCTAATTATGTTTTTGACACCTTTTCTATAATTTTATTATTTTTTCTCAAAAAAATGTGTTTTACGCTTGTTTCTTATGTAGCAACTGGTCTTAAATATGACGACGATGAGGAAATGTAATATTCCCAAATAGGAAAAGTAGGAATATAGTGAAAAAGGTTGAAAGAATATTGCATATCATCATTTAAAAATAAAAAGCCAATATGGATACCTTTCATATGTTATTACAACAACAAAATGTACATAAGAAATGGGCCATAATATGCATAACAAGAAATACAAGCCTACAATGAACAAAATCCCGTAATATGAGGTGCTGCAACTATATAGAAAAGATGGAAAACCCTTACAATGTTATTTTATTGGCTCTGCTATGGAAAGTGATTATTCATCATATCTAGGGCTGATATGTGCCTCAAAAGATAGATCTATATCAGATTTGAGCACTATACAAGCTCGTCTCAAGAACCCCTTAAGGGTTTTTAGCAAAACACAAATTACAAGTTGTAGATATGAGATATAAGACTGAAAATATACTGAAAAATACAAATCTGGAAAGTGTGTCTGATCTGATATTATCAATATAATATCCTCCTCCAATAGATCCTCAAAGTGAAAGACATATCTCCTTCACTAGAAAATCAGCTCTCCAAATGATGTGTCAAACCATCCTGCACCTCCTCCTACAGAATTAATGTAGATCTAGAAGTAAACTGCATTGTAGGGATGAATAACTAATTGGCCTAATGCCAAGATCTAAAAATATGCTCAACAACCTTCAATACTATCCTCCCAATGGAAAGGAAGCCTCCTCCACTGAAAATAAGCAATGAAATAGCCTAGATCCAGAGATATGATCACCACTTGATGCAACCTGCAAAACAACCAAACCCTTCACATGATCTACATTGTAGTCGAAAGAAGAAGCTTGGCCTTAATCCTGATAGTGGAAAATTTAGTAAAAACTCCCCCAAGAGGCCTCTCAAGGAAACTTGGTGGGATTCCTAATCAGGAACACCCTGTGCTAAAAAACACTCTATCTCAGCTAAAAAAAAAGAGAAAGATATATATCTAAATAAGACCATGTATTCAGAAATATAATAAACCATAACATAATGAAAAATGGTTGTCATCCTCTTCCTTAAATAAGGTATGAGCTTTTAAACCCTAAGCTCCATCCAAAAATGTCACTACATTCACACAAAACATCTCCATCTAAAACTACATTGTCCCTCATTGATGACCACTCCCCCATGATAGCTCTGTGCATTTGGTCAAGGTTGACCTAGTCAAAGTGATCCAACCCATGTTCACACCAAGGGTGCTTAATTAAGATGCCAATATTTGTCTCTTGAACATTTTTCATTGATTTATTCATTATTAAGGAGAATTTTGGGCCTCCTTTGTCTTCTTATTCTTTAAACAAAGAAATAAAAAAAAAATTGAATATTCCAACTAGCTCATGGCTAATTGGGAATATTACAGTCCTCTGTTCCCAAATGTTGCTTGTCCTCAAGAAACTGGCAAGGTGAGTGCTACAACTCTTCTCCTCCTCCATTGGTGACACCAATGTGTGATAAGCTTCCCTCATAATCTAAGTGTTCACCAATCCATTCCTCCATGAATTTCTCCTCCAAAGTTCTCATGAGATGCAAATAATCCACCTGACAAGGAGACAATAGTTCAAATGAAACAAACATGGTTTGCCCAATGTTCTCCCTGAAACATGGAGAATCACCCTTCCATAGGGCACATACCTCCCATCCTCCCTCCAAACATTCCCATAAAAGTATAAGTACATCATCAATGTATGGGATCAAAATTAAGTACATACAAATAGAAATTTGTGCATATGGAGGTGGGTCATAGTCCCACATGTCGAACCAACGCAGTAAATCTCCTGACTGCATCAGATCATTATGTGGTAAGTGGTTTCCCCACCACTTACTTTCTATCCAAGTCATCGCATCATGGCTGAAAGTGTGAGATATTTTTGGTGCCTTAGGAATGCACCCCCAGTGATACAAGATCTCCCTTTGTCCTTCAAGGGAGTGGCCATGTTCAGAAATTTTTGTGGCCCAAAGTTGGCCATAAATTTTATATGGAATGATTCTCCTTATTGGAGCTATGGTCTGCATATACATGGTGAAATAATGCATATGTTCATCAAATAAAAAATTAGGTAGACAAGGATATTCTTCACCAACATTTCTCCTCATACAAATGGAGTGGTGCATATATCTATCTCCTCTCACTCCAAAATAGAAAATAGGTGGCTGAATTAACTCCTTCATAGAGTTATGTTGCACTCCCAACTTTACTTGGTTCATGCATCTTTGAAAATTTTGATATAGTTCTCCTTCAATTCCCTCCCAAGTGTAGCTTTCCATGATAGTGTTGTAGGCCTTCATGGAATAAGTATGGTTGAAAGTGAACTCTTCATAAGCTCTTTATACCAACTTCTCCTTGAGCTTGGAGGCTCTAAATAATAATATTCTACCATGATAGTAGATGACTCCTTCTTGGACTGAATAGCCCTCTTCATGTAGCTGATCATCAAGTATCATGCATGTGAAAAGATCCTTGGAATAATCCACCAATAGTTTGCATTTCCAATATGGATCAATCTTCCATAGTGACACCATTGATTATCCATCACAAATAATACATGTCATATGGTTATTCTCCTCCATGAAATATCCCATGAAAAAGGTATATGATGGAAGGTTTTTATTCCCTCCTTGTTTCTCTTTTTTCATATGCACATGCTCAAATGAACATTGAAGTTTTTGGAAGTTAGTGTCCCATGGAAGGATATCATCTATCCAAAAATTCCTTGGTATTACCAAAGTATGCATGTGTGGCCACCATATTCTATCATGAATTGAAGATTTATCTCTAAGTGAGATCACCTTTTGACGCTTCATAGCCAAGGAATCGTCTCCTTGCTACATGATGGTGCCATCCTCCAATCCTGCAGCATTTCTTCTCAGTGCAGTAAGAGATGAGAGAGTTGGTGATTATGATAGTGGAAGAATTACTTCCTCGTATTTGAGCCTACCCAAGACTGTCAACGTTGTATCTTGGTCTTCTAATGTTCCTTTCCTTCCTAGATCTATGAATGAGGCACCAAGAAGTGAGACATCTCTCACCAAATCTGGATCAAGTGGTCTCCCATGTGTTTTACCACAAGATAGTGATGTCTCATGGACCATTCTCATATTCATAATAGATTGAATCATCATGTCCCTGCTTCCACTGCAAAAATTTAGTTTTGTTTCATGTGTGGAATTTTTATGAAAGTTTGGTACTACTCTTAATGATGCAAGTGTCCCTCTAGTTAGAGAAATTTCTCCCTCCTCACCTCCATGTGGTGGTAGATCTTCTCTTTCTATTCCAATGTTGTGACCCCTCTCTTTTTCTTCTTCTTCTTCCTCCTCATCAGCTGAGAAGACCTCTATGTAGTGTGATTTTCCAGCTACACATTTATGTCTAGGTGCCCAAGATTCTTGGCAAGTGATGAAAAGCTTCCTTCTTCTCAGATATTTCCATACATCATCATCAAAAGGCTTTTTATGTTGACTCTCCTTTGAATGAGGATCCTTCTCTTCTTTTTCCCTTGATGGAAAAGAGGGCTTATGCTGAAAAGTTTCCTTTTCTTTTTGCAAGGAATCTTGAAGTTCTCTAACCCTTTCAATGGCATCTTGTAGGGTAGTGGGCTTGGTAGACTTAACCAACCCATGAAGATTTTCATCTAATACATTAATGAAGATATATACCCTTCTTGCTGCAGATAAATCAGGAACCATAATAGAAAGTCTTAAAAATTCAGAGACGTAAGTTTCTACATTACCTGATTATTTCAAATTTGCAAGCCCCATGAATGGTGTTTTAGGATCTCTTCTATCAAATATTTCCACCAACCTTCTAGTGAACTCTGAATAAGAAATTACATTACCATGAACCAATGTATACAAGCCATGGAACCACCACTCATGTGCTTTAACCTGAAGGTGCAGCACTGCAATTTTAATGGCTTCCATTTATTGAACCTTGTTCAACTGAAAGTAGATGTAAATTTTTTCTACCCAAGATTTGGTAGTACACTTGGATGTCCCCTCAAAATTGGGTAAAAATAATCTAGCCATAGTATGGTGTCGATCATGATTCTAAATGAAACCAACACTTCTATGATGATGCCTTAGTCTTCTATTGTCCTTTATTTGAAAAAAATTCTAAAAACTCCAAGTGACCTTTGAATCTCTAATTTTGAGACTCATACTACATAAAATAGTCTTCAAGGGATTCTTTCTCCTGAAACCCTTCATTTCCTGCAACCAAAAAGGCAGGAATATAGAGCATTCGGAAACCTATGGTTGATGCACTGGTTGATCATTACAGTTGTGAGACATGCCAGAGCCTTCTCCATGATGAAATAATTTAGGGGATTCCTTGAATTTTTCCATCCTCATCTCTTTGATCTCTTTAGAAATGTCTTCCATGGCTCTGAGAAGGATCTTAGGGAACTCCTTTTCTTCATATTTACCTCCAAATAAAGGGGTCTTATGCTTGTCTTCTTTGTCATTTGTATAATCAAATTTTATGTGCCTTCTCCTTTGGTACCTCTTCTCTCTATTAGTAAGGGGCTCTCCTTATTCAGATGAGATATTGGCTTTTCAAAATGCAGAAGCTATGCCAATATTATGCTCTGATACCACTGAAATATTCCCAAATGGGAAGAGCAGAAATATAGTGCAAAATGTTGGAACAATATTGAAGATCATCATTTAAAAAGAAAGAGGCCAATATGGAGACCTTTCATATGCTATTACCACAGAAAAATGTACATAAGAAATGGGCGATAATATGCATAATAAGAAATACAAGCCTCCAATGAAAAAAATCCCTCAATATGAGGTGTTGCTACTATATAGAAAAGCTGGAAAACCCTTACAACATTATTTTATTGGCTATACTACAAAAAATGATTATACATCAGATCTAGGGCTGATATGTTCCTCAAAAGATAGATCTATATCATATCTAGGGCTGATATGTTCCTCAAAAGATAGATCTATATCAGATCTGAGCATTATACAAGATCCTCTCAAGAAACCCTTAAGGGTTTTTAGCAAAACACCAAGTACAAGTTGTAGATCTGAAATCTACTGAAATATACAAATCTGGAAAGTGTGGCTGATCTGATATGATCAATAGAATAGCCTCCTCCAATATATCCTCAAATTGAAAGGCAGATCCCTTTCACTAGAAAATCATCTTTGCAAATAGTGTGCCAAACCACCATGCAATTCCTCCTAAATAACTAACGCAGATCGGGAAGTAAACTGCACTGTAGGGATTATTAACTAGTTGGCATGATGATAAGATCTGAAATTATGCTCAATGGCCTTCAATACTATCCTCCCAATGGAAAGGAAGCCTCATCCACTAAAAATAAGCAATGAAATGGCCTAGATCTAGAGATCTAATCACCACTTGCTGCAACATGCAAAAACAACCAAACCCTCAATAGGAACTACGATGTACTTGAAAGAAGAAGCTTGGAATTAAGCCTGATAGGCGACAATGTATTACAAACTGCCCCAAAATGCCTCTCAAGGAAATATTTTGGATTCTTGATCAACAACACCCTATGCTAAACAACACTCTATCTCAGCTAAACAGCAAGAGAAAGATATATGTCTAAACAAATCATATATTCAGAAATATAATAAACCATAACATAATGAACAATGGTTCCCATCCTCTTCCTTAAATAATATATGAGCTTGCAAGCCCTAAGCCCCATCCAAAAATATCACTACACTCACACAAATCATTTCCATCTAAAACTACGATGTCCCTCATTAATGACCACTCCTCCATGATAGCGCTATTCATTTGGTCAAGGTTGACCCAGTCAAAGTGATCCAACCCCTTTTCACATGAAGGGTGCTTAATTAACCTGCCAAGATTTCTCTCTTACACATTTGGCATTCATTTATTCATTATTAATGAGAATTTTGGACCTGCTTTGTCTTCTTATAATTTAAACAAAGTAATAAAACAAAGTTGAATATTCCAACTAGCTCATGGATAATTGGGAATATTACAGTCCTCCCTTCTCAAATGTTGCTTGTCTTGAAGAAACTGATAAGGCGAGTGATACAACTCTTCTCCTCCTCCATTGGTGACACCAACATGTGATAAGCTTCCCTCATAATCTAAGTGTTCACCAATCCATTCCTCCATGAATTTCTCCTCCAAAGTTCTCATGAGATGCAAATAATCCATCGCACAAGGAGAAAGTAGTTCAAATGAAACAAGCATTATTTTCCCATTTTTCTCCTTGAAACATGTAGCATAGTGAACATGGACAATATCCCTTCCATAGGGCACATACATACCTCCCATCATCCCTCCAAACATTCCCATAAAATGTATAATTACATCATTAATGTATGGGATCAAAATTAAGTACATACAAACATAAATTTGTGCATATGGAGGTAGGTCATAGTCCCACATGTTGAACCAGCATAGTAAATCTCTTGACTGCATCAGATCATGATGCGGTAAGTAGTTTAACCACCACTTAATGACTGTCCAAGTCATCTCAGCATGGCTGAAAGTGTGAGATATTTTTGGTGCCTTAGGAATGCACCCCTAGTGATACAAAATCTCCCTTTGTCCTTCAAGGGATTGGTCACGTTCAGAAATTTTTGTGGCCCAAATTTGGCCACGAAGTTTATATGAAATGATTCTCCTTATTGTAGCTATGGCCTACATATACATCGTGAAATAATGCATATGTTCAACAAATAAACCATTAGGTACACAAGCATATTCTTCACCAACATTTCTCCTCATACAAATGGAGTGGTGCATATATCTATCTCCTCTCCTTCCAAAAGAGGAAAAAGGTGACTATATTAACTCCTTCATAGAGTTATGTTGCACTCCCAACTCCACATGGTTCATGCATCTTTGAAAATTTTGATATATTTCTCCTTCAAATCCCTTCCAAGTGTAGCTTTCCATGATAGTGTTGTAGGCCTTCATGGAATAAGTATGAATAAAAGTGAACTCTTCGTAAGCTCTTTGTAGAAAATTATCCTTGAGGTTGGAGGCTCTAGATAAGAATATTCTACCATGATAGTAGATGAATCCTTCTTGGACTGAATAGCCCTCTTCATGTAGCTAGTCATCAAGTATCATGCATGTGAAAACATCCTTGGAATAATCCACAAACAGTTGGGATTTCCAATATGGATCAATCTGTCATAGTGATAGCACTGATGATTTATCAAAAAGAGTATATGTCATAAGGCTATTCTCCTCCCTGACATCTCCCATGAAAAAGGTATATGATGGAAGTTTTTTATTCCCTCCTTGCTTCTATTTTTTCATATGCACATGCTCAAATGAAGATTGAAGTTTTTGGAAGTTAGTCTCCCATGGAAGGCTATTATATATCAAAAAATTCCTTGTTCTTACCAAAGTATGCATGTGTGGCCACCATATTATATCATGTATGGAAGATTTCCCTCCAAGTGAGATCATCTTCTGAGTCTCCATAGCCAAGGAATAGTCTCCTTGCTCCATTATGGTGCCATCCTCCAATCATGCAGCATTTCTTCTCAGTGCAGTATGCGATGAGAGAGTGCATAATGATGATAGTGGAAGAATTCCTTCCTCCTCTTTGAGCCTACCCAATACTCCCAATGTTGTATCTTGGTATTATAATGCTCCCATCCCTCCTGGATCTATGAATGAGGAGCCAAGATGTGAGAAATCTCTCACAAAATCTGGATCAGGTGATCTCCCAGGTGTTTTACCACAAGATAGTGATGTATCATGGACCATTCTTATATGCATAGTATATGGGATCATCATGTCCCTACTTCCACTGTGCAAATTCAATATTGTTTCATGTGTGGAAGTTGGGTACTACACTTAATGATGCAAGAGTCCCTATAGTTGGAGCAATTTCTCTCTCCTCACCTCCATGTGGTGGTGGATCATCTCCTGCTATTCTAGTGTTGTTACCCCTCTATTTTTCTTCTTCTTCTTCCTCCTCATTAGCTGAGAAGACCTCTATGTAGTGTGTTTTTCTAGCTGCACATCTATGTCTAGGTGCCCAAGCTTCTTGGAAAGTGAAGCAAACCTTCCTTCTTCTCAAATCTTTCTGGACATCATCATCAAGAGGTTTTTTATATTGAATCTCCTGTGAAGGAGGAGCCTTCTATTATTTTCCTTTTTTTGGAAAAGAGGGATTATGTGGAAAAGTTGCCTTTGCTTTTGGCAAGGCATCTTGAAGGTATCTAGCCCTTTCAATGGAATCTTGTAGGGTAGTGGGCTTGGTAGACTTCAAAAACCCATGAAGAGGTTCATCTAATCCATCAATGAACATATACACCCTTCTTGTTGTAGATAAATCAAGAACAATAAAAAAAGTCTTAAAAATTCAGAGATGTAAGTTTCTGCATTACCTGATTATTTCAACTTTGCAAGCCCCATGAATGGTGCTTCAAGATCTCTTCTATCAAATATTTCCACCTTCCTTCTAGTGAACTCATAATAAGCAGTTACATTGAAATGACCCAATGTATACAAGCCATGGAACCACCAGTCATGTCCTTCACCCTCAAGGTGCAGCACTGCAATATTAATGGCTTCCATTTCTACAACCTTGTTCAACTGAAAGTAGATGTCAATTTTTTCTACCCAAGATTTGGCAGAACACTTAGATGACCCATCAAAATTGGGTAGAAATAATCTACACATAGTATGGTGTTGATCATGATTTTGAATGAATCCACCACTTCTATGATGATTCCTTGGTCTTTTATTGTCCTTTATTTGAAAAAACTCCTGAAAACTCAAGTGATATTTGAATCTCTGAGTTTGAGACTCATACTCCATAAAATATTCTTCAAGGGATTCTTGCTCCTGAAACCCTTCATTTCACACAACCAAAAAGGTAGGAACAATAGAGCGTTGGGAAACTTGTGGTTGATGCACTAGTTGATTATTCCAGTGGTGAGACATTCCAGAGCCTTCTCCATGATGAAATCCTTTAGGGGATTCCTTGAATCTTTCCATCGTCATAACTTTGATATCTGTAGCAATGTATTGCATGAATCTAAGAAGGATCTTAGGGAAATCCTTCTCTTCATCTTCACCTCCAGATAAAGGGGTCTTATCCTTGTCTTCTTTGTCAATTTTATAATCAAATTTTTTGTGCCTTCTCCTTTGATACCTATTTTCTCTATCATTAAGAGGCTCTCCTCATTTAGATGACATATTTTCTTTTCAAAATGTAGAGGAAGTGCCAAGATTATGCTCTGATAACACTGTAATATTCCCAAATGGGAAAAGCAGGAATATAGTGAAAAATATTGGAAGAATATTGTAGATCATCATTTAAAAATAAAGAGGTCAATATGGATACCTTTCATATGTTATTACAACAGAAAAATGTATATAATAAATGGGCCATAAGATGCATAACAAGAAATACAAGCCTCCGATGAACAAAATCCCTTAATATGAGGTGCTGCAACTATATAGAAAAGTTGGAAAACCCTTACAGCATTATTTTATTGGCTCAGCTACATCAAATGATTATAAATCATATCTAGGGTTGACATGTGCTTCAAAAGATAGATCTATATCATATCTGAGCACTATACAATCTCCTCTTAAGAACCCCTTAAGGGTTTTCAACAAAACACCAAGTACAAGTTGTAGATATGAGATCTAAGACTGTAGATCTACTGAAAAATACAGATCTAGAAAGTGTGGCTAATCTGATATGATCAATAGAATAACCTCCTCGAACAAATCCTCAAAGTGAAAGGCAGATCCCCTTCACTAGAAAATCAGCTCTCCAAATGGTGTGCTAAACCAACCTGCAACTCCTTTTATAGAAATAACATAGATATGAAGGTAAACTATGTTGTAGGGATGAATAACCAGTTGGCCTAATGCCAAGATCTAAAAATATTCTCAATGGCCTTTAATATTTTCCTCCCAATGGAAAGGAAGGCTCCTCCACTTAAAATAAGCAATGAAATAGCCTGGATATAGAGATCTAATCACCACTTGCTGCAACCTACAAAAACAACCAAACCCTCAACAAGATCTGTGTTGTAGTTGAAAGAAGAAGTGTTTCCTTAAGCCTGATAGTGGAAAATGTAGTACAAAATATCCCAAGAGGACTCTCTAGGAAAGAGGTGGGATTCCCAATCAGGAACACCCTGTGCTAAACAACACTCTATCTCAGCTAAACAACAAAATAAATATATATGTCTAAATAGACCATATATTTAGAAATATAATAAAACATAACATAATGAACAATGGCTGCCATCCTCTTCCTTAACTAATATATGAGCTTGCAAACCCTATGCCCCATCCAAAAATGTCACTACATTCACACAAAGCATCTCCATCTAAAACTGTGTTGTCCCTCATTGATGACCACTCATCCATGGCAACGATGTTGATTTGGTCAAGGTTGACCCATTCAAAGTGATCCAACCCCTTCTCACACCAAGGGTGCTTAATTAAGCTGCCAAGATTTGTCTCTTACACATTTGGCATTCATTTATTCATTATTAAGCAGAATTTTGGACCTCATTTCTCTTCCTATTCTTTAAACAAAGAAATAAAACAAAATTGAATATTACAACTAGCTCATGGATAATTGGGAATATTACAGGAAACGAGTTGTATTTTATTATTTTTCAGACTCGGTAAAAACATGAAAAAGTCACCCCTTGGAGTCATCTTTCAGCTATTTTCTGACTCTCAAAAATTGAAAATATTTTCAAGACTCTTGTCATTTTGAACTCTTAAAATTCCACGAAACTTCATCTGCCCAATATAGGTTTACCCCTTTTTCGGGATCGAACAAATTATTTGCAAAAAAGGAATACCTTAGTCAAACATGGCTAAGAGGTTCTCTTAGATATCATTTCTCTACATTTTCAGATCTGCAAGATTACCTGTGAAAAGGGACCTGTTGGAGTTTTCTTTTCTTCTTATTTTCGAACTCTCTAAACATGAAAATATGTGGAGTTCTTCCTTTGTTAGACTCGTAAAAACTAAATGACATCGGATGCCGTCACCATGACGTTACCGAGTTCCTCCTTCCTAGGGCTCCTTAAATGTACTAGGATGGATTTGTCCGAAGGAAAAACTTACATGACAAGCATATAATATCAACTTCAAGCTTGTTTTAAAAATAATTGGGCACTCGCCAGAAATGGTGGGGGAAAATGGAACTAGTTCTCAGTTGTGTCGGCAGTATGCCACTCTTGAACATGACACTCATCTGAGTTCATGTCAGGTTGGGGAAATCCCATGTTTTTCATTTTTCCTCCATGGGTTTTGGTTATCTATTTTTACCTTTCATATACTCTTCGCCTCGTCATCATGACCTAAGATACCTTCATGTAAAATACTGCCAAATTTTTTAGTCATGTCACCGATATGTACAAAAGAAGTTCATTCTGCAGTTTTCAACCCCTGATCTTATGTTTAGTCCATATTCACTATCATCTTATTCCTCTATCTCGTGTCGATGATGTGGGAAACATTATGGCCCTACTTTAATTGGTCACTTCTTGTCGACTTCAACACATTGTCCAGGAAGCTGATCCAGAGACTCCCTTCTGGTACCTTAGAGATTGCATGCCTCAATGGTGAGTTCTTTGCATTCCATGATAGGTTCTCATCATTGGCCTTCGATCGAGTGATTTCACGGGTGTTTGACTCCAACTCATGGATCACATTCTATGGATTGTATTAGTATTACCTTAAGAACCATTGTCATTATTGGTGGTCTCTCTTGCGCCTATTAACAAATTTCATCATTGGCTGGTAATCAGGTGACTTTATTGCATGTTCGACCTCAGCTCATTCATTCACATGTTTGAATTTGTAATTTTTTTAGGTCAGGACAGAGCGCAAGACCCTGGGTTTTGTCTGATAAAATCTGGGCTGTGAGACGATTCGGTTTATCATGAATGTATGCATCACTCTTCTTATTGGATGGTTGAGACCATACCTGAGTCTATTTGATGATCCTTCTCACTAGATGGTGATGTCCATACCTTGGATATTATTCCATGTTCTCTATTATGGATGGTTGCACTTATGCCACATATTAATGTATCAGAGATATCAATCGTACTTGATCTTGCAGGTCTTCTGATGTCAACGTTTTGGTTTGGCCATGTTCTCATAAAGGATTTCACCCCTCCCTCTCTCTTGGACTTCCTGCTTTAGGAAGCATCTCTTACACATTATTTTATCACCATCCATGCAATCTCCATTCCAAACATCGGAGAACCATTTTATTGACCCCTGTGTACTTTCATACATTGCCATGAATGTCATTGCATCACTTGACATGTCACAAACATAATCTTTGTTGATCATTCCTCAAATAGACCCTCAAAAACTTATGCTTTTGGGTCGGTGCTGATAGGTAGTTCTGTCCTCGTGCCCATGGAAAAATTTACACTAAGCCTAGCATTTTGGTCACTTTATCTTGGAAGAGCACCCGTGTCGAACTACTTTTGGAAATTTTTTAAAATAGAAACGAAGCTTCGATGCTTTAGCAGCTTCGTGAGCGGAGTCATGGTTGTTTTTTTGACTAGATCAAGTCAATTTTCTCCCTTTGTCCTATTATTTCCTACAAATTTGAAACTTCCCAAAGGAATATACCTCCCCTCCACCTTTTGTGGATCCTAATAATCCTCCTCCTATCCTATAAATTCTTCTTCCTCACATTGATTCCACTAGCTTAGCAATCAATAGTTATAGCTAGTGTGTTGAAGAGAACAGAGAAGAGTCCATTGTTGTGAGAGAGAGTTTAAGACCACAGCCTCATTGAGCCGAACGACAAATGAATCCTTGGAGATGCGCCCAAATGAACCCATCGAAAGAGGTCTGTTAGTGTCTTGTGATTTAGCAGTTTGGTAGAAAAAATGCAGAAGGTAACATTAGACCAGTCTTTGGAGTCCTAGTACCTAGCATTCCTAGACTCAAAGAGAGCTCTCTCTATTGTATGTAAGGGATATGAACTTGTTTTCTTTAGATGGTTTATTTTAGGCTAGTTGTTAAGTGTAGGGTTTGTTGTTTGTTTTGGTTGGGTAAGATGAACAGGTAGAATAGGTGGAGTGAGAGGTCTTCAAGTCATTGGGCTATGGATTCAATGAAAGTCACAGATATCTCAATAATGAGTCAAAGTTCATCGCAGGGAAAATCCAGTGTGGTCAGTGGATCCTTTAAAGTTATGAGTGAGTGAAATGAACATTAAGTTGGGGAAAACAAGGTAGGGCAAAGGGAATTTAAGAATCCTTTGTCAAATACCCATAAACAAGAAGGCCTAAAACACCATTAACATCAAGAAGCAATCAATAGACATGGAAAACCAATAACTCTTTGATCCAACTTAAGAAAATAAGCATTCTAAAATAACATTCCAATGAAATATAAATGGCGAGAAACTCATTTAACTTATATTTATTTCACCTTCAAGCTTTAGAAAACATTTAAGATCACAAAATAACTTTAATAAACAAAGAGGGAACTCCTAACCATTATTGATCAAGCTACCAAGAACTTTAAGGTAAAATGATAGGCATGGACAAAGGGCAAGATCAGAACAAGACCTCTTTGGCTTAACCTAACAAGTAATACTTCAAAGAGATATTTCAAAACAGATTTTAGATAGCATCAAATAAGAAAGGCTTGCCATGAATCATATTTTTAAACTAGAATATTAATACATTAATGAAAAAAACAAGCATAAGGGGTCTAAGGAGAAATTGAGAATTCCTTAAAATATCCTAGGCAGAGGAAAACCTAAAGGCAATAGAAGGAAAGATGACTAAGGTGCTTCAAAGAGAATTTCTCAACCTATATTTTTCTGTTCTAATGCATATAGAAGGATGAAACATAATTATTAAGAATAAAACATGAAAAAATTAGATGCACATCACCATTCAACCAAGCTTGGGGATCCTACAAACAAGCTTCTCCATCATCAATCCAAGCAAGCCATTCATAAAATCCACAACACCAATTTCTCCTTTGTTGGGTGCTAAGAGGTGTCTTTAAAACCTCCTAATTTCCTCACATTAATTATCAACCAGGGTAAGTCCTTTTATCTAAAGCGTGTACACAATATGTGAAAGCTATTCATATAAAGAGTAACGGTAAAACCAATTTTTGAATATAGATGCAATCATAAATATGAAGCTTTAAAGAAAGTAATTCATCAATTCATTATAATCCAAAACTATGATTCATTCTTTAATTCAAAAAATTCAATCAACCGAGAGCACTGAAGCATTAACCGAGCTCTTTCAGCTGGAACTAAACCATTGAACAGAAGGAAAGTAATAGAAATAACAGTCTATACTTTAAATAATCAAAACCAATTATTTTAACAAACAACTAATAAATTGGAAATGCCCACGCAAAAGAATGAATAAAAAAATATAAATCATAAAAATAAATTCACTATAAAGCAGAAAAGCATAATATACTTTTAGTAAATGGAAAGGTATAGCACAAAGAATAGCAGCAAGATTCACCAGAGACAGGGCCCTTAGCCGCCAACGACCATTAGTTACTCCATAAAAATTGAATGAACAGCAACGCAAAATATGTATTAATCATCGTAATCATTACAATACAAATATGTCTTTCGGAACTACGTTCTATTCATTACAAATGATGCGTAAATGAAAGATACACGACACAATACATGATACAGTATGATTTACATTCTCCGCTTTCTCCTATGTCATCATATCATCTCCCCGTCTTCATATTCTTCTCATTATTTTATAACTAAGGAAAAGGAAAATGCGAAAAGATACTATTTCGAACAGTTGATCGTTCTCTCTGATTCGTTTCCTGATTTGGTCACTTTTCCCTTGGTTAGATCCTTTTGTTCCTTTTTGGGAACATCTATTGTTTTATCTATTATTTTTGTCATAAAAGCAATGGGAATTAGTTTGGATGGTTAAACTATTTCATTCATTCTTTTATCAAAATACATTCATGATATTACTATATGATGACATAAAAATGAACGAAGAAGAGGAAAAATGATAGTATTTGAGAGTAAATACATACCTATTGCAAGGCTCAACATGCTCCCCTGCTTATGTTTTTTCATGTCCTCATGAAAAATAAATAATTCTGATGCAACGAAGTTAAATATTAGGCTAGAGAAGGTATGTTTGTAATAGGCCTGAGACCATGATGTTGTGCCAAGTGTGCAAAGGTTGTCGCTTCTTGTCCTTCCAGTAACTCATAGTCAGGATGATATCCTTGAGGAGGATACCAAATAATGGGGCATCTATAGAGACATCCCACCCAATAAGGTCCTCCTCTTAAGATAAAGTTGTCGTATGGGATTAACTGTCTCGCAGCAGCTTTGAAATTTCCATAATTAAATGGTTCTTTATCTTTAACACTGTTTCTTGAAACCATCCATCTCATTTTGGATGCAACCAGGGATATTTCTTTAATGGAGAGGAAATATGTTTTTCCTTACAACAAAAGTTCCGTATGTATGGGCCGTAAACTCTTAGTCACGCCCTCTTGTGTCATCAGTGCTTTATGCTTAGCAAACAATTGCAGAGGGTGAGTAGGTTCACTTCTTACCCAAAGATCCAAGCTTTGTTCATGTCTTTGGAACAAATTATAAGCCTTCAACCACTTGAGTCGGTTGACTGCAAAAGAAATAAAAGCCTGAAATTGAACATCTCTAATAAAAGGGCTAGGATTCACATCCACTTCTTTATCTAATATGAAATTATGTAAATAAAATTCACAAAAAATCCTTTGGACGTTTACTCCATGCATATTACAGCAATTTATAAAATCTTGCATCATCTTCAACTCAATTGGCTTGCCCGCTCTAACATCTTTGATTTTTAACAATAAATATCGTTCTAATAAAAACAAGGCATAGTTCGTAGCAGGAGATCAACAAGTCAAGATATCTGAATATAATGAAAAAATGGTTTCCAATTGATTCTGAACTATGTTCAGCTTAGTTTTCATTCTATTCATTTTTTCTTCTTCCTATCTAGCTTTATCAAAAGCCTCATTCTCTGCTAGAGCTAATCCTCTCAATTTTTTTTGTAATTCTTGGTATTTTTGTAGGGAGACTGTCTGTTGTTGATGTTGTTCTAAAGCAAGATGGGCTTGCGTTAATTCTTCCTGAAGCTTTAAAACAATAGGGTCATTCTTTCACGAGGAATCCTTAGATTTATTCTCTGTTTGGGTGGAAGTACTGTGAAATAGTACCTTATCAATTTGTATTTTCTTATTGTGGAAGGACCAACCCTCCGTTTGAATAGCTACATTCACCACATTCTCATGAAAATCAATTTGGGTGGAAATTTTTCTAGTGGAAATGAGTTCTGTTTGAATCCCCACTGATTTATTTTCGCATTTTATTGTTTGTGTTGCTACAGAAGTCACCTCAGGAGCGGTGCTCTGTGTTTTCCATTTTTTTATTTTTCGTCGTAACCTTTTAACTGTCTTTTGGAGGTTCCAATATTGTTGTCGCAGCTTCTTAATTTTTGCTCCGACTCCTAGGTTCTTTCGAGGAGCATCTGTTCCCCTAACATGTTTATCAACTGTTTCTAAGGCTGCTTGTTGGCCCTCAGGGCTGTGTTCCAAAGGAACCATATTTCCTGAATGATTTTCAGATTTGTGACCAATGTCTATATCTACAGACTTCTGTAGGTCCTCTGGGTTATATTCTAACAAAATTGTATCACAAAACTAGTTATCGGATTCTTGTGCAGTTTCTGTGTCTGTAGCCTCTTGTGATGGAGGAGTTTCTATGTGCCCGGAATTGTCTGGGGCTTTTGTTTCCAATGTGATAGGGCCAAACGATATTTCAGGTTTCATGTATACATCGAGATTCACTAGGACCTCGGCTATTCCTGCCTCAAAATCTAGTCCAACTTCAACTTCCAATTCATAATCTTTTTCTTTTTCTTGTTCTTGTTCTTCGGACTCTGATTCTAGCTCAGCCTCATCCTCGGGCTCTTATTCTTGTTTTGGTTCTTACCCAAATTCTTCTTTTGGCTCTTCCCCTGAACCTGGTGTCTCTTGTTCGGACTCTATCTCTGAATCTTCTTCTGGCTCTTCCTCTGAAACGGGTGCTTCTTGTTCAGACTCAGAATCCCCTACCCTAACTGGGCTCGATGTCTTCACAGGTTGATTGCTTTCATCCCATATATTTATATACATTCTCTGGGATAATTTTATTCTTATAGACCTCCTGCATTTGTGAGGTTCAACCCTTGGATGAGAAATCCTTTTTCTTTTTGAGACAGGGTTTTGTTGACTTGCTTTCGCAATTGTGGGATATTGAATTACAGGGTTCTGTATGTTTTCTAGAGTCGTGATGAAACTATCCCAAGTCAAGTCGTATTGGACTAGGCTATGACTAATGATCATTCTAATCAGTCCATGGTGACTTACCACCATTTCAGGGTGCCTAGCCTGTATTATTATAGTAGCAATATCGTGCAATAAAGAATTTAAAAGGGATGGAGAATTAACAGTAAGTTTTTTCTTTAGAATAGCTATGAGTTTGAGTTATCGTGGCCTTATCAAATCATGACATACATCAAAGGTAATGTATTTCTGGATGATTCTTGCTAATTCCCTCCATGGTTCTGCGAGAGAAGATGGTTGAAAGCCTTTACTCTTTATAACCAGTTGTTCACCTTCATCTTTGAGCTCTCCACTGTGTCTTGTATCGATACATGTTTTTGTGCCCATGTGCTGCCTTCTGCTGGCAGCCCAGTTACCTCGGCTACTACACTATCTGTAACTATAATCCTTCTGCCTTTTACCATGGATTCCCTATTCTGCAAATTCTGTAGAAACTCAATAGTGATTTCCTCATTTGAGGGCCGAAACCTTGTAATATAGGATATCCATCCTGCTCAAATAAGAATTTCTCTTGATTTTTCGGAGACTTCTAATACTAATGGCTCATGGCGCACTGTCTTACCATCCATAGTGTTCAAATTATTCTTACTTTTGCAATGTATGAATGTAATGGGAAGATTTAGCAATGTTGGAAAGAACGAAAATACTGAAAAGCACAGTAATATTGGAAAGCACAACAATACCGAAAAGAACAGAAAATTTGAAAAGCACAATAGCACAGTGATACTTAGAGTGATAGAACAACAAGTTGTTGAAACAGCTAAGTATAGCTGATGTTGTTAAATTTTCACATGCTACATAATCATGGGATATCGTGTTAGTTAATGAAATAGTGATAGCACACACATAACAAAAGTCCTCTACCCCTCCGAAATGAGAGGTCGCCTTCAACCGACTAGAAAGGAAATGGCGATTTCGGCGGCAGGATGTATGGATAAAGAGAACATCCATAAATGGGATAGAGTACATAGATGAATGACGGGACAATAAGAAATATGGATAGGGTAAAAGCATGGTATATAATGATAATGAATGATAAGAGACAAGAAGCTTTAGTTGATGATAATTAAGTGATAGGAAAGGGAACAACAATATGTAAAAAAAATAAGGCTTTGATTACAATATTCTGATTATGTATGATATGATTGATTAAAAACATAAACACATTCATAAGGTTCAAAGTAGGGAAGTATTTAGAGGAAATAATCTCTCGAAAATAAAGATAAATGGGAAGAAGGTATTATAAGAGTTATTGATTATGGAAATGGAACTTCAATACCATAAGCAGAGCTTCTGCTGCCAGCAGGCATCCATAGCCTTGATAGAGATACTTTTTAACCCATGTGAGACAGGATCCTCAATTTATAATTGAAAATTTTTATTGATGTTCTTACAGAAGAGACCAGTGTGCTAGCATGTTAACTAGATAACCACACTACCATTCAATGTGAAGTAGCAAAAGTGAGCAGGTGAGCTCGTGATGAGACCTCCTATTCCAAGGATATTTTAGCCATCCAATGGACCATAACCCTAGTGTGGTGGCCATAGTGGGAATGTCACATTGCTACATCCTTATGAACATGGTAGACTGGCTCTTAGTGAGACCCCCTATCCTCTATCTGTAGATTAGTTGTCATTACATATTTTTATGATAATATAAAGGGAGGCTCAGTACTCCTTAAGAGTAGGGATGGTGTAAGAAGTTGAAACATGTCAATAATAAGAAAAATTATATCCATAATCCCATTGATAATAGACAGAGAGAATTATAACTAGGAAAAGTAGAACCCACATGGTAAAGATGATCAATCAGTATCATATACAATAGAAATCAGTACAGTAAAGTAAAATATAAATAATTGTGTCTCTTTCAATTGTTTTAAGCCTATCATCAAGAAGTTGTCTTTGTCAAATATCATAATGTTAAAAATAGCCACCTGCTTTAATAAAATCCATAAGTCCTTGTCCACATGAAGGTACTGTACTGCAGGCCATAAAAGGAATCAAAGAAATGAAGTTGAAAAAAATGAACTAGAAGTGTTTGGGAAATATATAACAAGGGTGTTGTTCAAAACAAACAAAAAATGAAGAAAAGAAAAAAAGAGAGTGTTGTTCCAAAGTTGGAAGAACAAAACCAGAAAGTACTGTTCCGAAGAGGGAACAAAAAAACTAAAAGGTGTTGTTCCGAAGAGGGAACAAAAAAATCAAAAAGTTTTGTTTCGAAGAGGGAAAAACAAAACCAAAAAGTGTTGTTCCGAAGAGGGAATAAAAAAACCAAAAAGTGATGTTCCGAAGAGGGAAGACCAAAACCAAAAAGTGGTGTTCGGAAGATGGAACAACAAAGCCAAAAAGTATTGTTCCGAAGAGGGAACAACAAAATCAAAAAGTGATGTTCCGAAGAGGGAACAACAAAATCAAAAAGTGTTGTTCAGAAGAGGGAACAAAAAAACCAAATAGTGTTGTTCCAAAGAGGGAACAACAAAATCAAAAAGTGTTGTTCCAAAGAGGGAACAACAAAACCAAAAAGTGTTGTTCTGAAGATGGAACAGAAAAATAGGCAAAAACCAAATTAAATTGGCAATCTTATTTACAAAAATAAGAAAAAAATGAATTTCTACAAAGATGAAGCTGCAGAAGGATTATCTTCTGTAGCTAAAACTTGCATGGTGGAGTCTTTGTGTATCTGTTGACAAAAATATTCTCTTGTAAGAGGTATTTGGTAGAGGCGCACCCGATGCCCATTTTCTTTAAAAGAACAATTAGACCCATCAATGGTGGTTAACGTAAGAGTGTCATTGTCATGTACTTCCTTTATTTCATAGGGACCTAACCACCTAGTCTACAATTTACCAGGGAAATATTGAAACCTGGAATCATAGAGAAGTGCCCAGTCGCCCTCATGAAATGTCTTTTCCTTGATCAAAGAGACATGCCATTTGGCTCTTTTTTGTTGAATAATTGTAGTATGTTGTAGAGATGAAAGCCGAATTTCATCTAATTAATTTATTTCTTATAATATATTAATCTGGGCTTCAGTTAAATTCAGTCCCACTTCCTGGGTTGTCCTTAGTGTTTGTATCTCAAACTCTATGGGAAAAATAAGTTCCTTACCAAATACTAGTTGATATGGGGAGTATCCAGTAGTATTCCTCCAAGTTGTGTGATATGTCCACAAGGCTTCTGGAAGTCGAGTAGCCCAGTATCATCTGTGCGATGAAACTATCTTCATTAGAATAGTTTCAATTACTTTGTTGGTGCTTTCTACCTACCTGTTTTCTTGCAGGTGATATGGAGAGGTAATTCTATGAATAACATGATGATTTTCAGTGTAGTAGCAATATTGTGGCCTACGTATTGCGGCCCTCCATCAGTGATTACTTCTCTTGGTAACCCATATCATACGAAAAATTTGAAAAGAAAGTTTATCATAGTTCCTTCTGTGGCTCTAAGTGATGCTACCGCTTCCACTCACTTAGTTACGTATTCTGTTGCAACCAATATATATGATTTTTGGTTGGATGATGGGTTGATTGGCCCAAAAAAATATAATGCCCAATGCTCAAAAGGTTCTATGACCAGCTATAGATGCAGGGGCATCTCATCAGATTGGCCAGGGTAGCCCATCCTTTGACAGCTATCGCAGGCTTGCAAAAATTTGTTAGCATCTTTAAAAATCATGGGCCAGTAGTAGCCCATTTGTAAAATTTTATGTCTAGTTCTGCGGTCTAAAAAATGTCCACCGCAAGGTCCATCGTTGTAGGCTTTTAAGATATCATAAATTTTGTCTTCCCTGATACACCTGTGGATGTGCATATTTTCCCCTGTGTGAAAAAGGTATCCTCCAGTCCAAGAGAGCCGAGTGCTACACTGTACTGTTGATTTCCTTTCTCTGGGCGTTAGATGTTTAGATAGTTTTCCCACTGCTAAATAGTTTTCCACATTTGCATACCATGGTTTTTTCATGGTTACAAAAAATAGGTTTTCATCTAGAAATTGATCCTCTACTGATATTTCATCATCCATTCTTGGAACTCGAGAGAGGAAATCTACCACAAGGTTTTCCTTCCCTGGTCAATCCCTTATAGTTACATCAAATTCCTACAAAAGTAGCAACCAACGTGTCACTATTCCATTCGTAATGGGTTTATTAACTAAGTATTTAATAGAAGATTGATCCATATACCGAATTATAGGGTATCCAGTTATATAATGTCTGAATTTGTTAATAGCATAAATAACAGCTAAAAACTCCTTCTCTGTTACTGTGTAATTAAATTCAGCAGGGGTTACGTTTTTGCTAATGTAATATATAGCGTAGGGTTTCTTGTCTTATTCTTGGCCAAGAACTGCTCCAATGGCTTTTTTTGATGCATCTAATGAAATTTGGAATGGTATATACCAGTTTGGACCTCATAATACTGGTGCTATTGATACTAGTTGTTTTAATTCTGTAAAGGCAATATCACATTTTTCATTCCATATGAAATCACCGTTTCATGTTAAGGCATATAATGGTGTAGCAATTTGTGAAAAATTCTTGATAAATCTACGATAATATCAAGAAAATCTTAGAAAACTGCATACCTTTGTTTGAGTGTAGGGAGTAGCTAATAAGAGAATTACCTATATTTTTTCTGGATCTACCTGAATTCTAGCTAATGAAATGTAATGACCCAAGATCAGGCCTTCTATCATCATCATATGGCACTTTTCATGACTTAAACATAGGTCGGTAGCAATGCATTGTTCCAGAACTTTTTCCAATGTCTGTAATGCTTGTCAAAGTCATCTCCATAGGGTGTGAAATCATCCATGTATACTTCTAATCCTTCATCTATCAAGTCTTCAAAAATACTGAGTATGGCTCTTTGGAATGTGGCAGGTGTGTTACACAATCCAAAAGGTAATAAATTGTAAGCAAATGTTCCCAACAAACAAGTAAAGGTGGTCTTATCTTGGTCTTCAAGAGCAATCTGAATTTGGTTATAGCCACTGAAGCCATCCAAGAAAGAGAAAAATTTCTTCTCTACAAGTGTATCTAGGACCTGATCAATAAATGGAAGGGGAAAATGGTCTTTTTGCGTTGCCTTGTTGAGTTCTCTATATTCAAAACATATTATCCATTTCCCATTATTTTTGGGAACCACAACTAATGGAGAAACCCATTTACTATCAGATATAGGATAGATAAAATCCACATCTAGCAGTTTTTGAAGCTCTTCTTTAATAATATTTTTAGGTGAGGATTTAATCTACGCTGAGGTTTTTGAATGGTTTTTTCATCCTTTTCAGTGTAGATATGATGCATTCATAGATGAGGGTCAATCCATTTCATATCTGAGTAATCCCAAGCAAAAGCCCTTTTATTTTTCCTAAGGACTTGAATAAGCTTATGTTGTTGGTCATCACTCAGATTACTGTTAATGTTTAAGATCTTCCTTGGTTCAATTTTGATAGGTTTGCTATCATAAACAATGGTTATTGGTATTGTTTGATCATGGATATCTCTCAGCGGATATTCTTCGATTTCGTTGTCAAGGACTACTTTAATCATGTGACATTTTGAACTTAATACTGTGGTAGGATGATTGATAGAAGCATTAATGACATCATCTTCAGTTTGGTTTTTGAATTCAAGGGAATCTACCATAGTCAATGGTGACCAAATATTTTATGTTAAGTATGTTGCAGGTTGCTTCCTGGTTTTCATGATAGTTAATCTTGGCTGAGTAGGAGGGTATAAAGCTAAATTTTTCACATCATTCCCCTTGGTTATAGCCATACTGCCTGTCCGACAAATGATATAACCATCTACAGTCACTAGCCAAGGCCTTCCTAATATTAAGGGATGTCCATCCAGTTGGTTCCTAGGATTAATAATCAAGAAATCTGCTGGGTATTCCCAAGTGTCAACGGAGACCATCACATCATGTAATGTTCCTTCTGGTCTAATGATTGAGCGGTCAGGTAGTTCCAATAAGGTAGTTGTTGGTTCCAAGGTTGTGATACCAAGAATGTCACAAGTTGTAGTTGTGAGAATATTAATGGATACCCCTAAGTCGTGTAAAGCATTGGGAAAAGAACAACCATTTATCTGGATTGTGACAATGGGATTTTCGGGATCCTCATATTTTACAGGAGTTTCTTTTCCTAGTAATAAATCAAACAATGTCACGACAACATGGATAGTAGGGGTTGTTTTTTTTCCTCACAGACTTATTTATACACAATTCCTTAATAGTTTTGTCATATATTGGAATATCTTGGATAGCCCAGAGGAGGGGAAATTTTATACAAATGTTCTTGAGTTCACCCAGAAGATCAAAGTCAGGATATTCAATCGGGCTTGGTATCGTCAATCTTTCTAGGAATGGGGGGGAAGTGGTTATGATTTGTTCAGGATTTTTTTGTCTGACTGTATCTTCCCCTTGTTTTATTTCTTGATCATCTACAGTCAGAGGCTTATTTGTGTGTTGTTCTTTCAGTTTCAAATATTTATCCTTATCTAGAGTGATTATGCATCCAGATATCAACTTAAGCTCGTTACATTCTTTCAACTCATCTTCAGGGTCTAGACCCTTAGTGATTTGTATTGACTGGACTGGTCTATTATTTGGATTTGGGTTGGGTTGAGTTGGAAGTTGCAGTCATATATTATATTGAGGATTCTACTGCAATGTGTAGGGTGCTAGTAAAGTTGGTTGAAACAGAGGAGTTGTCCCTATAGGCTGGTTCCTAGATCTTTGCCAATTTGATTGCCAGTTCTGATTTTGTGAGGTGGAAGGGGACCATTGGGAGGGATAAGGGTTGTTTTTCTATAATGGTGGTGGATAAGGAAAATTTGGCCAATTATTATTTGGATTTGACTAATTGGGCCATGGTGGCATAAAAATTCTTGAGGTGACAAAAAAGGTGGCTAATTCTGCCCTGCTACCCCTAAATATTGCTAAGAATTATATTGCGAGGAAGGAAAAAATGAAGATGGATCAGTAGGCATACCTTTCTGACATGCTTGCCATTGATGACAATGGTTCAACAGATATACTGGTTCCATTTATTCTTCTTCTTCCTTGAAAAATACTTTCAATCTTGGGAGTGATGGGCAACTTTCCGTGGCGTGCTAGTTAGTGCATATGGCACATGTTTGTATCGCATCTAAGGGGCATTATTTATTACTATGATTCTATCTGCAACAAGGGCAGAAAATAGCCAATTTTTTTCTACTATAGCCTAATTTTTCTTAGCTTGCATGACATCCAATTGTGTCGTCAAGGTCCCCAGGATATTCGTCTTGAAATCCTCCAAGATATTTCTGATTTCACTTCATGTAACGCTGTCTCCTGAGACTTTGCTATCTCTGAGGTTTGCATCCCGTCTGACTGGTTTCAGCCTGGTACTTCCTCTGGAACACTCGATGCACAAATATACAATATCATTATAATTTTCTTGATAAATGTCACCCTTGCCCATTATATTTAGTGTCTCTACCCATTGATCTTTCATACCTTTGATCATCGTGGTTTTTAGAACATTATCAGGAATATTTGTGTAAGGAGACCTTTGCAGATTATATTGGAAACATTCTACATATTCTTCCAAAGTCTCGCTAGGCTTAACTACCATCTAAAAAATTTCATCTTTTAATTCTCTAGTTCAGCAATAATCTTGATATTTTTTAAGGAAAGATGTTTTCATTTGGTCCTAGTCATTGATGGTGCCTCTCCCAAGTCCCATAAACCAACACAGTGCTTCTCCCTTCAGAGTAGAGGGGAATAGATTTAGCTTCTGGAGGTCGGTAGTGTAATCATAACCCCTGCATAAAACATCAAACTCGAAAAATAATGCATCGAGATCTTCTGAAGTTATCCCATTAAAGGTAGGAATGTTCTGTAATGGGATAGCTTTCATGGGGCATTGACAGTTGTGTCAAAAATAGGGTATTTCAATGTAGAAGTTTGATTTCACTCGTTATGAGCCATATGGTAAAAAATATGCCAATATTATTCAGGGATCTCCGGAGCTGGAGAGGACTTCCTAGGATGCTCACCAGAGGCTAGAAAAGTTTTAACAACACTACCTTGATATGGAAGACTGGGTTTCCTCTGCTCAGTCACTATTTCAGGAGATCTAGGTTCTGGAAATTTAATTTTGGGATTGCCTGTTTCTCCTTCTCCTTCACGGAGGTTGCAAGAATTTCCTTCTTGTGAAGGGCAAGCTTGTAAATTCTTGGTATCTTGAAAACTTTGCTCAGTCGCTTTGGTTTTATTGTGAATCTCAGCGTTAGCTACATATGGTGATTCTGCAGCTTGAAGGAAGTCAATAAAATGTTTGGCAGCAACAATTCAGGGTCCTACTGATGACTAAGACTCAACTTTTCTTAAGATTTCATAGATAAAATTTGACCGTCCAAGGGTCACCGGTCCCTTAGATTTTTCAGGTTTAGAAGGAGTAATTTTGTCCTTGTCAGGTTTCTTATTCATTCATACAAAAATACAACCATTCAATCCTATCTTAAACTCCTACGCAATTCTTCTAGAAAGCGAGCAGATGAGCGAGCATGTTACTCGTTCATTACGCAGGTTCTTACCTTCTGTTTTTAATACTCAATTCTTCCTCAGCAGAAAAAGAAAACATCAATCATATATTACTCTTTACAAAGTGGCAACACACTCCCCAACAATGGTGCCAAAATGTTGGGTGATAAGAGGTGTCTTTAAAAACTCCTAATTGCTTCACATTAATTATCAACCAGGGTAAATCCTTTTATCTCAAGCGTGTACACAATATGTGCAAGCTATTCATATAAAGAGTAACGGTAAACCCAATCGTTGAACACACACTAAACAATCCATTTGTGCAACGCCACCTCAGGCAAAAAATAGGCACTTTTGCAACCGATTTTTGGACCCCTTCTCGATGTCAAATTTGGCTCTATGATGGCTCGTTGGAATGCCTGATGAGTCTACTTTCTAGAAATTCTTGTGGTTTCCTGATCTAGCTCATGTAGCCAACTCAAAATTGAAAAATCCAAAGATTGTCACTATCACAATGCTAGGTCTAAAATAGTGGCAGAATGGTGAAAAATGAGGGGTTTTTTGACCTTTTGAGGGGTCAAACCTGCTCCAAATCATGTAAAACTTGGTGAGAAAAGTGTACTAGTGATGCGAAACCAAAAAATGTTGAGTTTTCCTCCTGAGGATGCTCCATGGATTTGCGTAGCATCAGTGGCGCTACGCTAATGGGCCTTAAAAATCACAAAAAACAAAAAGTGTTCCAAATTTTCTCAAAATTAGTGGAGGCCTCCCTTAAGGGGTCTTGAAAAAATGTTGATAAATTGAAGCTAGAAATCCAAGGTTATCATGCTCTTTTTCCTCCTTTATGGTTTGTACTTCAAGGAGGGCTTCCTTTAGTTTGGCACAAAGAAGCTTGTTTTTCTTCGCATAATGCTTGGTCATCTTTCTTTGCAGCTCTAAGCTTTCATTTGCCTTTTTTAGCTTGGCCTCTAGGTGTATGTTTTCCCTCTCAAGCCATGATTCCTGATCATGTTCAATTTCCATGGTAAGGATTTCATTGAGAGAAAGTTGATCTGCTAGGGCTGATTCCTCTTCCCTCTATTTTTCTAATGCTTTCCTCAACGCTATGGTTTTTGGCCTGTTCCTAGGTTGTTCCTCTTTAGCTTCACTTTCTTCATATGGGCCCATGTATTATTCTATTTTCACTTGTGCTCTTTGGGCTTCTTTTTGGGCTTTGAGTGCTCTAGCCTCAAAGGTGGCATGCTGGGCACTCATTTTCTTGTTTTCCATTTAATAGAAGTAAATGGAATCCTTTTCCCTCTCCAACTTAGCTTCTAGGTATTCTATTTGTGCATTCATGTCTTGGAGGAGTTAGTTTGAAATTCTTGTTTCATTTTCTTCATCACTGTCTATATGGATAAGTTCAAACTCCCTTTCTATTTCAGGGTCCTCCTCTTCTACTTTTACATGTTCCTTACCTTTGTCTATTTAGATAATTTGAGGTGGATGGCATGGTCCCTTGCCCTTTAGAGGCAGGAAAAATATTCCTTGACCCTCTTTTGTAGGTGTATGCAAGAGGAATGATGGTGGTTTTGGTAGCGTCTTCATCATGGTTGTGACCCTTGGTGTTGTCATCAAATTCTTCATCTTTACTATGACCCTATTTGGTGATCACATGCTCTGTTTCATCACTCCCTTATTGCTTCTTAATTTGATCATTAGCCTCTGTACTTTCTTCACTTTGGTTTTGTTAATCATTAGGGTATTTTCCTTCATCATCACCTGCACCATTATCATTTTCATTGTCACTATGAGGCTGATTATTTTCATGACTGTCATGACTATCTCCTTTGATGTCTTGTCTCTCACTGTCGGTTCCATCAATGTCATCCTCTTTGTCACTGTCCTCTTATTTCATATTGCCACTATCATTCTCATGACTTTGATCATTGTTTTCATGGTTATGCACATTGTCCCTTTCACTGTCATGTTCACTGTCCCTCTGATTTTTAGCCTCCTTATTTTCATCAACATCTTGTTGGTCATCACTTTGTTCATCTGCATCATCCTTTTCTTCACTTTGGGCTGAATCATTATCATCATTACAATCATTGCCTCCCTTCAAATTGTCACTTTTTTTTATCTTCATCACTGCTATGTTTACTGCCCTCCTCTTCACCATCATTTCCCTCTTGATCTTCGTCATTAATTTTTGTCTCTGCCTCACTGATTTCATCACCTTCATTGTCATCACTCCTTTCATCATTGCCACTATCATCCTCTTCCTTTGATGCATCAATAGAATGGTAAGAAGGGATATTTTCTTGGGGTGAGGGTACTTGTGCAGATGAGGAGGGAAAATTTGGTTGATGAGGAGGCTGGAGGTTTGTGAAGACTTCCTGTGTTATGAATACCTCCCAAGGGATACCCTACTGCTCTAACTAATGTAAAACCACCATATTGATCAAGGAATGGTGAAATAAGCTTTGCATTTGTTTGGATGGAGTCCTCCTCTAGACAATAGAAGACATTTTCTCAATGCTCCTATATAGATAGTATGGAAATTTGAGCATCTTAACCCTTGTGAAATGCATGAGGAGTCTGACATGGTAGGAGTTTAGCCTGGAATATCTCCCCTCACAGGTGAATTACTTCATGATAACCAAAATCAAGGGTGCAAATCTATGTTTGAGGTGTGAGAAAAGGGAAAATTATCTTGATGTCTTCCCTATACCTAGTCTTGACAAATGGCGCTAAAATACCTTTGTCCAATTTTCCTTTCTTAAACCACCTTTCACCCATAGTAGGGATACCTATGGCATAAGAGATGGTACCTTCTGAGATCTCAAAATCTACTCATGCAAGGCTTGAGTGCTTGTTGTGAAAGTTGAGAATGAGAAGCATTGTAACCTTTGGGTGGCTTTTCACTTGTTTGACCTTCTGACAGAAATGGAAGCACCCTACACTTTGAAAGCAAGATAAGGTCCTAGGAGAGGAGGTGATGGCCATTGTGTTCTGAGGTTCCATTCTATTTACTTTCCTTCCCTTATGTTTTGGTCTCAAAGGCCTTTGACCTTTACAGCTGCTACTATTGTTTTCAGCTCTTGACATGGTGATAGGAGATTTTGGTTGACAAAGTAGGTTTTCGTGAAGCAAGATGAAGATGGTGATGAAGTCAATTTGTAGTGAATGAGGGATGTGGAGGTTAGGTTTTTTAGGATTAAGTTTCCTTGGAGCTTAAAGAGGATTTTCTCAAGGGTGTATTGCAGCCACCCTAACTTACTTACCCTCACATGATATCAAACTAATTTTAACGAGATTTAAAAACAAAGGCTTGTTTTGTATGAAGGTCCTAGGGTTTACCCACCTAGGTTTTGAACTTCAAAGCCTTAAAGAGACTAATAATAAATTTGAAAACTTCTTGTGGACAAGGAGAGAATTCCACTTACCAGCTCTTGGCTCTTTGCAATGCCTTGCTGGAGTAGTAGGGTCGGCTCGTTAGTGCAGCTCCGACAGGCTTGGCCATGGGTTAGCACAGTGCTGGACGCATGGAACGGTGGTTAGTCTCCGGGCTAGTCAGGCCTATGTTTGCATAGTGCCCAAGATTAGCGTAGCGCCAGGATGTATTTGCGTAGTGCTGTGTAAATTTGAACAGGAAAATGACTGGTTAGCATGACGCCAACTCGTATTTGCGTAGCGCCACTGATTTGCGCAGTGCCAAAAAAATTTGCCCAGAAACGGCCAAAAAACTCTGGTTTTCTTCCTGAATCCATTTTCTCTCCACCAAGTGCTAATATGAGTTTGAAATGAAAAATGAAGCAACTTTATATCCCTTGAAAAAATATATCAAACTTACAAACCCACTTTACTATGTTTTTAATCTTTTTCTTTTGACTGATATCGTTTTTATCTTTTGCAGGGGTTCTGAAGACTTTCTCAGGGCATATTTTCTTCTTCTTATGGTTATGACTGGGTGAGGGGATGTAGATTTCCTTTTCAACCTTTTTTATCTTTGAAATTCTAGGCACTGTTCAAGCTGTCTTTGGCATGCATTTGAGAAACTGAAAACATTTTTTTTATCCCTTTTGGCATTTTTGATTGCAGGTGACCTGAAACATGTCCTTTTACCTCCTTACTAATTTTTAGGCAATAAAATATTTATTTTGACAAATATTTTTAGCAAATCATACCATGTTATGTGTTCTCCTGGCCACTTTTGATTTTCTGCAGGTGCTTATAACACATTTGATTTTGGTATCCTTAGTCCCTTTTTGGAGTTTGACACCTCATTTTCTCAATAGTGAACTAATGCTCAACATGATTTTCTCTTTTGACACTTTACCTCATGCTTACCTTCCTTTGACCATTTTTAAGAGACTTGACTACACTGGGAAGCTTAGGTTCTCTCTCACTAATACTCTTTACCATTTCTCCATTTGGTGTAGTGAAGCAGTGCTGCCTTGGTAAACCCTAGAGAACACCTTGGACATCCTTTGAATGCCTTTGGTTGTTATGAAGGAGGGCTTATCATATTCATTTGACCTTTTCTGTCTATATTTCCAAACTCTTAGGTTTTAGGGATGTTAGAGAAGAATAAGCAGTGTTGTCTTCTAAGTTCTCTATAGCCCTTTCAAGTTCATTCATTTCTGTTCAGTTCACCCCACCTTTTTCCCTTATTCATTCATGATTTCTAAAAATCTTCAATGTGTCCTTGGTTTTGTTGTTGTGCCTTCTGTCTTTCGCATCTTTGTGATGGTTCCTTACTTGGCAACACTGTTTTGTCAACCAATCTCAAAACCCTGAATCTCATTGTACATAAGCCTACTTCCTTTTCCTTGCTGTGGATGTCTTCTTGTGATGGTTCACCCTATTACCTTGCCTCTTTTTATTTTTATGGCCATCTTCAATCATTCTTTGTAGAAATGTGAGTAAGGGAAGTTGTCCCTTGCAGAATTTGTGCTTTAACCAAGGAGGCCTTCATTGAAGGATTTTGATCAGTTTTGGAAAAAATTACTTGACCTTATTCTTCTTTGGATGCAGCCTCTTGACATAGGAAAAACAGATACTTAGAAAACTAAAACAACCCTATGACCGATGAAGCCCTAGGTGACCTAGTGGAAGGCTCTTTGGACTTGGCCTTTGACCGAAAACTTAGTTTTGGGTCTTCAATTATAAAAAACAGAGTTTTTTGAAATTTTGATGTATTGAAGATCCAAAATCCAATGTACTTGATTTATCTAAAGAGCCTACAAAGATAGCTTTGAGACCACCAATTCTTGGTGTATCCAAGAAACACAAGAGTGAACATGTTGGTTAGTGATCCTAGGTGTCAGGTGGAGGAAGGTAGGCAAGCCAAAACACAAAGTGCTAAGGTCAAAGGTGACAAAATATAGACAAAAAGAGTGATATGAGCCCATGATGGGTATTCTAGGATGGGTGAGATAAGCATGACATGATGGGATAATGAAATAGTGAAAATTTTATCTAAGGATAATGAAGGTTGTGAGATTTCTAGAACTCACAATGTTTATGAATTTTGTTTCTATAAATCTAGGATAAGCATTTACTCATCTAAAAAGGAAAAAAATACTGATGACTAAAAGTGGCTCCAATTGGGGAGGGAAGCTCCTTTTCAGGAGGTGTCCAGAACTTTAGATCTCTGGTTTTATGGACACCAGTGCCTCATCTATTCAAAAAAAATTTATTTGTTTCATTTGATGTTTCTTCTTTGAAGTTGTGATCTCAATCATCTGAAAACATGATTAGTTCAACTTCATCTTTACCTACCCAACCTACTTTCCTAACATTTTTTCTTCCTTGGGTGCACTTGAACTGGAAAACCCTTGACATTATTTTTATCTTAAAATCAAAACAAACTATCTACTTTTGTCTTATCTCTTCCAAGAGTTTAGATTATGCTAATGAATTCTTTTTATTTTCTACCTAGGCTAACTGACTATCAAGATTAGGCTGTATGATAGAATTCATTCTCTAAGCTATAAACATGAAATTTAAAGCATGGTTAAATTAGGATTAGGCAATCTGACTTACCATGAGTTGTGGCATTAGAACAAGCTACACACAAACATTATTTTTGTACAAACAATACTATAAAAATAAGGGTTGTGATATATAATTTGCTATTCCTTCCCATTTTTCTCCTTGGTTATGTTTTAAGCATGTGGAACCAATATCTTTCACTCCTAATCATTCCTTTTTGACAAGTTAAGTTTGAATGACTTGACCAACTATCTTTCACTAAATTATCAACAATAAATTTAAAACATGTTTCAACCATGATTAGGCTAGATGAATGAAACAAGACCTTATTTTTGAAACAACAGTGGAATTTAAGGTTGCAAATTTCAGTAGTACTATTTTTTCGGTATGGGGCTTTACCTGTTTTCAAATCTACCCTCTTTTTCTATTTTTCCTATTTTTGTGTTTTTCTCTCTATGACCTTTCATCAAACAATGGCATGTACAATGAGTGAGAAATTCAAACTAAAACTCTTAATAGCCATGGTATTTGATCCCCCTATCATCAACAAGATCACCTAACAACCCTTTTTCATTCAGCTCTTGTAGATAGAAAACATAGTTATCTCCATTTGAAAACATGGTACAAGGATTTTTCCAAAAATTATTAAACAATTCATGCTCTCCTTGGTATTTCCACTTTGATTCTTGCTTCCCAAATTTGTTTCTGTCAAAGATCCTCCTTAGGTAGAAAAGGTATTCTTTATCAACTTCAAAAAAATGATAATGTTATCAATGTATATCTTAGTGAAGAAGTTTAAAACAAGAGTCGTCGCTCTTTGGAAGGTGTCTTCAACACTCTTTAGCCCAGGAAGCATTTGGTCAAGAATGTAGTTATTCCAAGGAACTTTGAAAATGTCTTTATGTTGATTGATCTGAAGTGGTATCATCTGATGGTAACCTGAAACACTATCATGGAATGCCATATTTTTAGAAACTCCTACCCTTGGTATAGGATGATTTATCTTGGGAAAAGGGTATTTGTACTTCATGGAGGTTTTTCCTAGGTACCTAAAGTATATACACAGTTTGCATCCTTTATCTTTCTTTGTTAGTGATACAATTTGCCCAAGTGTTTCATGGTATTTTTTGGAAGGAGACCTCATTTGAATGATGTATATGTCACAAGGATTTAAGCTTTCATTCCTATATACAAAAACATCCTGAAAATTCTTGCATAGCCTTATGTAATTTAGTATTGTGTGTAATGACAAGGTTTTGGACAACTTAATCATTTTGGACCTTCCTAGGCTGCCTACATTGTACTCATCTATATTACTTCAAATAGATACTTCTTTAGGGTCAATAGAATAATTTGTCAGAGTCAAAAATTATTTTGAAGGGACAAAACTCTTTGATGATGAGGTATCTATGTAAGGAAAAAACATAAGACTCTTTTGATCTATATTCCCAAAGATTTTTGTTCTATGAGGGTATTCCAATACTTCTGGATTAGAAAAAGGGAAGAGTTGTGTTTTTGAGGTTTGTACTTGATTTGAACAACCTGATTCATATTCCAAACTAATTTTTGGTTTTGAAATTTAATTTTCAATTTGAAGAAGGTCAAGTTTAGTTTTATCATTATGTGGTTGTTCAGGGCTGCTATAGTTTTGACTATTGAGTTCTTCATATAGAGTCTGTTTTGACTATTGCAGTGTGTCTAGATTTATCTCAACCTCACTTACCTGCTTACTAATGGCTTCTTCATTAAATAAGATGAAAGAATGAAGATATGAATGAATGGAATAAAGAGGAGTATTGTTTGGCATCTCCTCACTGCTAACCATATATTTCATGTGTGAATATTTGTATAGTCTCCTTGTCAAGTTGAAAATAGGGATGGTACCATAGGGCATATCTAGTTGAAGGTTTCCTTGAAGTTTGCCTCCCCAAGATCTAGATAAAAGCATGTCATACTTAGGGGGAATGACTGGCACTACTATGTCCATGATTATATTCTTATGAGGCACTTGTGCCAGGTTGACACAAAGATCCTTGATCACGCCCAAACACTTGACCCTGTTAGTCATCAGTATTTTTCACCAGTTGACGATGACTAGTTGTTAAAGCCAAGTTTTCTAGCAGCTGATCTCTAATTTTTCAATTTGTCAGCTAGAAAACACCCATAAACAGTTGGCCCTCCTACATTTTCAATCAGCCCATGATGAGATAAAACCTAATTGTCAGGCCCCATCTAGTCTCAGCCATACAAACTTGTCCATTAGCTCTAAAGAGAATACTCCAAATCTGTCAAAAAGTCTCCCCTAAGTTAGGTAGTGGCACTTTAGGCATTCCTCCCTTGGAAATCTATCCTAAAGCCAAAATAACCTCTATCTAATATCAACCAGTCATAGATTACCTTCCTATTCTACAAATAAATCTTGATATACCCTTAAGTCGCGCCACTAACAAACCTTGATGTCTCAGCAATGCATATGCCACAAATAAAACTGATATTAGGTGGATTTACAGTGTTTCAATGTTTTTTTCAAAAGCAGAAGTGTACCAGGGTTCCAGAAGACATTATTAAACTTAACATGAGAATACAGTTGCTTCTCATGTAGTTTTGAGCCTGGGATGCAAGTACTGGACAGAGAGGTATTTCAATGAGCTCCTGCAAACACAGTCAAAAGGTTAGTGACTTATGACTAGCAAGTAATACTCTACAGATACATATAAGGTTGCTTCTGATGTCTAAATATGCATAAAGGCATTTTCACAACATAATTACATATCTCAGAAAATTGCCCCTCATGGCATTTTGTCAATTTGTCACTTTTATTTACTTAATTTTGAATAGGCACTACAAGGAATGATAACATAGTTTGACAAAGGGATGAAATAGCATCACTGCGTAAAACCCCCTCCAAAAATGAGCAGAGGGTTGGATGATTGTGTAAAACCTCCTCCAAATATGAGCAGAAGGTTAGGTCATTGGTTGAAAACCTCCTTCATTTAAAACCATAGGGTTTTGGAATGTGATAAAGGCCTCCTTCATTTAAAAAATAGAGGGCCGGGAACAGAGGTGTACCCTCATGCAAAAGGGCACAAAGATAACAATGATACAAACTACCTAAAAACTTGTTTAACACCTTGTCTCCAATAGATGAAAACCACTAACACAACAGTGGTGTTTCAAAGATTGATTATATGGTTTCACTGATTGAAAGGCAGAGTTTAAGTACAGTGGGAAATAATTGAAGGCTTGTTAAGCAGATGGCCAAGCAGTGATATTATGATAATCAAAGAGGTTTGGTTTTTCTTCTGTCAAAGATCTCCTTCAAAGGTAATCTACAGCTAAAGTGAACAAAGCTTAGACAATCTAGTCAATGTGAAGAAAAGGATGTGACACTATGATTCAAATTCAAGAAAATATTCAAAGAATCAAGTCATATCACTATCACAGTCAAAGGCCTCTTTATGGACATGTGAAAAAAGACCTTGCTGTTGCATATGAGTCCCAAGGGTCTCTAAAGGCCTTTTTATTGATAAATAGATATAGGTAAAATCTATGGAGTACAAATGAGGTTCTTCACCCACAGTCAAAATAAAATCTCAAAGAGCACCTGATAGTTTGATCAACTTCACAGTGGGCATGATTATCATCAAAACACCAGGAGAGAAGAAATTGTCAAAGTAAGTTCTAGAGTGGTGATTTATCGCCTTCCAAGATATGGAAAAGGATGCCTCACAAATCATTGATATGTCTTTGAGCAAGGTTTTTCCTTTAAGGGTCAGTAATAGGAAAACAATGGCAGATTTTATTCTTTAATGAGAAACAATGAAAAGGCAGTGAAGGGGTTTTTGTCTCTTAAAGAAGCCTTTTTACTTCAACGAGAGCCATCACTATGGTGTCATTCAAAGGTCGACCGCAACATCTTGTTAAAAAACTTGATCGAAGGTGAGCCTTTATAATGTTTTAAAGATGATAAAATTGCAAAGACAGTGTTTCATGTTTTGACAAAACAAAAGGCCTTTTCAAACACATAAACCCTCTAAAGCATAATATGAGTACGTTTGACTTTTCTTTCATATAAGAGGTGGAGAGACCATTGGAACCATGGAAAATTTTAGGGGCTAATATTCGCAAGTGGGCTAATTTTCCATGGTTTTTCCAAAAAAAAGATTCGCCAATTTCCATTTTTTTATAAAAATGATTTACCCAAATTTTACAATATAAAATTATTTTACCTTAAAAATTGCCAACATTATATAGAAAATATATATAATATCATTATAAATTTGAATAATTTTACAAATAAATCTATAAACATTTTATAGTTTGCATATTAGATACTTGTGAGATTCGCCAATTTTTTAAACTTCAAGATAATTTTCCATCCTTAAAATTATCCTTGGCTGAAACAGCCCATTATGCATTTGGAAAACCATGAAACAAGGGTATTTTAGCTTTTCGCTGGAGAAATCAAGAGATTTTGGGAAGATTTTCAAAAAATTTGAGGCTTCAAGCCTATGCAGTGCACGCCTGTAAAAGTGCACGGTGCGCCTATGAGTACACTTACACAGGATTTATATTGCTGCACGGCGCGCCTGTAGCAACGCGTGGCGCGCTTGTGCGTGCGGTCAACCATTTCCCGAAGGCCGACTCGGCAGTTTACACGGTGCAGTGCTCTTTCATGTGAATGTGCCACTCACTCAGAAGCCCTCAAAAAACTCTTTTGAGAGTTGCTCAACCAATCAAACAAGGCCCTTAAGAGTTTTTAAGGTATTTTTCTCACTCCATGAAAAATTTTGAGTTTAAGAGGTGATGTGCTCTTGCTTTGTTTCCAAGAGACAAATAGTGTTATAAGGTGGGGTGTTTTGGTTGAAAATCAAAGGTTCTTGTTGACTGTGAGTGTCAAATATCCACACTGTGATAGGAAAGGGTGTGCTTAAATAGTTTTGGAGAGCCCTAGCTGCCTTCAAACACGGTGATAACCCACAGTTGCTACAAGGAGCAGACTTTTTCAAAACATTCAGAGGATTTAACAGTGACTGAGGAAGGAGATGTGTTAGATCAAAGTTGAAAGCTTTTCTAGGGTTATTAAAAAGCCAAAACTAGCCCACAGTTGCTAGACAGATAAACAAAGGTGTAGAGACCACAAAACATTTTTAGGTGATCATCTATACTGTGGAAAAAAGATGAAGGCTTGGTAAATATAGTAACTTCATATTTATTTTATGAGACAAAAAACTCTGTATAACCTCCGTAGTTCCAAAAACAGAGTCTGTGAAGGTCTTTCAAATCAGCTGAGGGAGTTTTGTCTTCTTTTGTAAAGGAAACGGTGAATAGAAAAAAATGGTATTGATTAAAGAGAAAGGTGTTTTTAGCAAAACAAAGGTTCCTTCTTCACCAAGAAACCACAAACAAACCTTTCAAAGACTTTTCCCAAGCACAGTGAAAAGTTGATTTTGTTTCACTTGAAAAATACTTGTTGTTTGGCATCAAAGAAGATTAAATAGTGACTTATAAGGAGAACAAAGGTGTTCTTGAGAAGCCATTTCAAGGACCATTTGAGACAACTTTTTTTTGTCAGTCAACAAAGAATATTCAAAACAAAATGCCTCCTAGGCAAGACAGTAGAAGTGGCCTTCATAGGAGGTTTGAGCCTATTTCAACTGAAGAGGTAAATTCTCATCCATCAGTCCTGTTTAACTTTAATGAGGTTGGGTGTCTAGAGTTTTGTCAAAGGGTGCAGGAGGTGAAAATATTTTCCCCTTTGACACATATTTCTGCTTCGAGATTTCAAGGGAAACACTTTCAGCTGGCAGGCTTGGATTTCAAGTTCTCTCCTAGGTCCATTTCCAAGGCCACCAAAATCCCTTATGTCGAAGAGAAGGGGTTTAAATAGAGCCACCTAGACTCAGAATAGTATAAACCCTTTTTGAAGTCTGAGCATAGAGATACATGTCCATCCATCTTTCCCTTCTCATATCTGTTGACTAGTTATGTCTTAGAAAATTAAATATTATGGAACAATGCAACACATAAAATATGCGGAAAATACAAGCACACAAAACACATAAAACCAGAGAGACACAGATATACGTGGTTCACCCAGTTTGGGCTACATCCGCCCCAAACATCCAGACCTTCCTTTCTATTATCCATAAAAAATGAAGAGACAAAACCTACAACATATCCGTTATAATTTCATCTGTTCTCTCTCACAGTCTCCCTCTCTGTTTCTCGCTCCGAGAATACACACATAATACACAGCTGCAATACAATACCCTCATAAAAGAGATGGGTTGCCTTCTAGGGAAAAAAACCCTAATCTAAACATAACTTCTACAATCAGATCATCTGCCTATGAACGGCCCAGATTGACTAGAAATTACTATACTTTTACAAGGCAATTTCACATCTATTTTTAGCTTCGAGGGCACTGCCCCTGAAAGCCCCCGCTAGGGGGGGGGGCTCCGAAAAGCGTTGCCACCCCCCCTGGACCACCCACGGTAGCGATTAATTACGGCCATTGTTGTCGCCCCTTTTAAGGTACAGGGGTCAAATGCTGTGATACAAAGTAAACAAGATAATCAAGCTCCACACCCAAAAATCTCCCACTTGGAGACTGATTGTAGCAACTCCACCACTGCTTCATTTGCTAGAAAATGACTCCTCTTTGGACCTGGCTATTCCTCATCTTCAACGTCATCCTTGAAGACCAATTGAAACTGAGCATGTTCTCAGTTTCTCCTTGGTTACAACTTTTGGTAGCATATCTGCAGGATTCTGGCTAGTGTGTATCTTTTCCAACTTCAACTCTCCATCTTCCAATACTGACCGTATGAAATGGTACTTGAGATGTATGTGTTTAGTCCTGGAATGAAATGTTGAGTTCTTTGCAAGATGAATGGCACTTTGGCTATCACTGTATAACGTTCCCATATCATACTTCTTACCCAATTCACCCATAAACCTTTGTAACCAAATCATTTCTTTACTAGCCTCTGTAGCAGCAACATACTCTGCTTCTGTTGTTGAAAGTGAAACAACACTTTGGATTTTTGAAACCCAACTGACAGTTGTTCCACCTACAGTAAATACATATCCTGTAGTGCTCCTCCTGTTATCTCTGTCACCTGCCATATCTGCATCAACATATCCTTGTAGAGAAATGTTTGAACCACCAAAGCATAATGCTTGATTTGTGGTACCTCTCAAATATCTGAGAATCCATTTTACTGCCATCCAATGTTCTTTTCCTTAATTGTTCATGTCCCTGCTTACAACTCCCACTGCATGTGCAATATCAGGCCTTGTGCAGACCATTGCATACATTAAGCTTCCAACTGCTAATGCATATGGAACTTTAGACATATAATCCATGTCTTCTTGGGTCTTTAGGCACATATACTTACCAAGTTTGAAATGGCTAGCAAAAGGTGTACTAACTGGTTTTGCATTCTGCATATTAAATATTTTCAACACCTTCTCTATGTACTCATTCTGAGACAATGTTAATTTGCGATTTTTCCTATCTCTAGTTATCCTCATACCAAGGATTTGTTTTGCAGCTCCCAAATCCTTCATTGCAAATGAATTTGCCAATTTTCTTTTGAGCACATTTATTTCCTGCATGTTAGATCCTGCAACAAGCATGTCATCTACATACAATAGCAATATAATATAGCTGCCATCATTTTTCCTTTTTAGATAAACACAATGATCAGAGTGACATCTAGTATAACCTTGTTCAGACATAAACTTGTCAAATTTTAGATACCACTGCCTTGGAGCCTGTTTTAAGCCATACGAGCTCTTCTTTAACCTGCACACCAATTTTTCTTTCCCTTTTACCTCATATCCTTCTGGTTGCTGCATGTATATCTCTTCCTCCAAATCTCCATGGAGAAATGCTGTCTTTACATCTAACTGTTCAAGATGTAAATCTTCCGCTGCTACAAGACTTAAAACAGTTCTGATTGAATTCATCTTAACAACAGGAGAAAATATTTCATCGAAATCAATACCTTTCTTTTGTGCAAACCCCTTCACCACAAGTCTAGCTTTGTACCTCTGTTTTCCTCCATCTTCTTCCTTTAGCCTGTAAACCCATTTATTCTGCAATGTAGTTTTACCTGCAGGCAACCTGACTAAGTCCCAAGTCTAGTTATGCATTAAGGAGTCCATCTCTTCTTCCATGGCTAGCTCCCACTTCTTCCTACTTTCAACTTGCATTGCTTCTTCATAACATTCAGGTTCACCAGAATCAGTCAACAATAAATAATATAATGAAGGAGAGTATCGTTCAGGGGGTCTACTTATCCTGGTAGATCTTCTAACACCACTTTTAGGTGTTTGAGGTGCCTGTTGCTGTTGTGGTGGTTGCTGCTGCTGTGGTTGTTGATTATTATTATTTTTAGGCACCTTTACTTTTTCAGATATCTCATCAAGAACCGCGTATTCCTTGCTTTCTTTTTCCTATTTCTTTTCCTGCAACTGATTCTTATACAAGACCTTTTCATTGAATATTACATCTCTGCTCCTAATGATTTTGTGATTTTCATAATCATATAAGCGATAATCAAAATCATTAGCACCATATCCAATAAAGGTACATTTCTTTGATTTTGCCTCAAGCTTTGTTCTGTTTTCTTTATTAATATGGACAAAGGCCTCACAACCAAAAGGCTTTAAAAACGAGTATTTTACCTTTTTACCTGTCCATGCTTCCTCTGGAATACCACCATCCAAGGAAATTGAAGGCCCTCTGTTTATTAGATAAACAACAGTATCTACAGCATCTGCCCAAAATTGTAAAGGCAATCATGCATGCAATATCATGCACCTTGCACGCTCCATGATTGTTCTGTTCATCCTTTCTGACATGCCATTTTCTTATGGTGTTCTTGGAACTATCTTCTCTCTACAAATTCCATGCTCTGAACAGTACCTATCAAACTCTTTGCTGCAATGTTCACCTCCATTGTCTGATCTGAGACACTTCAACTTCTTTCTTGTCTCAATCTCAACCAAATCTTTCCATTTCTTGAAAGTATCAAATACATCAGATTTATTCTGAATATAATAAATCCAAGTTTTTCTAGTTTCATCTTCAATAAATGTAACATAATAGCGAGAGCCACTGAGAGATGATACCTGAGCAGGTCCCCATACATCTGTATGCACAAGCTCCAATTTTTCGCTCTTCTTTTCTTTCCAAACTCTGAGAAATCTGACTCTCTTTTGTTTTCCATAAATGCGATTTTCACAGAAATCCAAATCAACATTCTTTAAACTTGGCAAAAAATTTATTGGGTGAAGAATCTCCATTCCGAGCCTATGATGCCATAATGCTGCATCTGCTCCTTTGGAAGTTAAAGCATTAACAGAGTTAGAAATACCATTGTATAAATACAATGTACCAACCTTTTCACCTTTTTCTATTACCAGCGCTCCTTTGGTGACCTTCCAAGTTTTATCTGTGAAATTTGTCACAAAACCTTCACTACCTAATTGCCCCATTGAAATCAGATTTTTCTTCAGATCTGGAACATGCCTTACCTCCTTTAGTAGCCATTGGTTTCCATTCTGTTATTTTACAAGAACTTTACCCATTCCAACAATTTTACAGGGTTTATCATCACCCAAATGAACTTGTCCAAAATCTCCTTGAACATAGTCATGAAAATATTTCTTATCAGGTGTGGCATGGAATGAAGCCCCTGAATTTACAACCCAAGAATCAGTAACATTTTCGAAAGAAAGAATAAAAGAATCTTGTAACACATCACCTGTCACATTTGCTTCATGATTGTTTTCTTACTGTGTGTCTCCTTCTTTTCCCTTCTGAGATCTACAGTCTTTCTTTAGGTGTCCTTTCTTTTCGCAATTCCAGCACACTATCCTCGATATGGACTTGGATCTGCCTTTCCTTGATTTGCTGCGATATCCCGAGGTCTTTCCTCTTTACATTCTTCTTCCCCGAGACTCTGCACTCAAAGCATTACCTGATGTCTTACCAGAGCTTTTCCTTCACATTTCCTCGCTAAGGATAGCACCAACAACATCATCAAACTTTAAAGTACTAGATCTAGAGACAGAGTTACTAATGGCCATAACTAAACCATTCCAGCTTTCTGGCAATGAGCACAGAAATAAAAGAGCCCTAACTTCATCATCAAAGTTTACCCCTACAGAACTTAACTGACTGGTAACTGTATTGAAATCATTTAAATGGTCCGCAACAGATCCACCTTCTGACATCTTCATATTAAATAGTCGTTTCATAAGAAATACCTTGTTTGAGGCCGAGGGTTTTTCATATTGTTTCGCCAACATCTGCATCAAACCCTATGTTGTTGTTTCCTTCGAAATATTGAAGGTGACTGACGCCACAAGACACAACCGCACTATTCCAAGTGCCTTTCTATCGAGAATGTTCCATTCCGCATTTGTCATGGCCGCCAGCTTCTTTGTTTTTCCGCTCAATGGTAGGTATAGATATTTATGATACAGATAATCTTCCATCTGCATCTTCCACACTAGGAAGTTTTGGCCATTAAATTTCTCGACCCTAAACTTACTATCGTCCACCATTTCTCCCACTCAAACTAGGAACCATTTTTTTCCTGCGAGTTTATCAGCCAAATATACCTTCAGCTCTAATACCAATTGTTAGAAAATTAAATATTATGGAGCAATGCAACACATAAAATATGCCGAAAATACAAGCACACAAAACACATAAAACCAGAGAGACACAGATATACATGGTTCACCCAGTTTGAGCTACGTCCACCCCGAACAGCCAGTCCTTCCTTTCTATTATCCAGCAAAAATGAAGAGAAAAAACCTACAGTAGATCCGCTGTAATATCCTTTGTTCTCTCTCACAGTCTCCCTCTCATTTTCTCGCTCCGAGAATACACACCTAATACACAGCCGCAATACAATACCCTCATAAAAGAGAGGGGTTTCCTTTTAGGGCAAAAAACCCTAATCTAAACATAACTTCTCCCGTCAGATCATCCGCCTATGAACGGACCAAATTGACTAGAAATTACTATACTTTTACAAGGCAATTTTACATCTGTTGACCCCCCACGACAGTGATTAATTACGGGTGGCGTTGCCGCCCCTTTTAAGGTACAGGGGTCCAATGCTGTGATACAAAGTAAACAAGATAATCAGGCTCCACACCCAACATTATGCCCCCCTCATGAAGATAATCATTAAATACTTCACTTGTGAGGAAAGATTCTCCCGAATCTATGCTTACCATGTCTGATTGCTCATGCATTTCACAAGAGCCAAATTGTTAAATCTCCATTTATTCCTGCATAAAAGTATTGAAAAATGGCTTCCATTGTTCAGAAAAGACCTCCTTCTTAGGAGTCAGCCTGCCTCTTCCATCATTCCCTCATCAAGGTTATCATTCTTCATCAGCTTGAGAAGAAGGAAATCTTGTGGGATACTTTCATTGCACATCCATATTTCGTCATTGTTCCTTCATTTCATACTTCTCCTTCACCTTCCACTCACCATCCTTCTCCTTCTTCAAGAAATCCCATTCCTAAGAAGATCAAATTTCCCATTGAATAAGAAGAAGAGCAAGGGGAAGAAGAGCACAGTGAGGAAGAGCATGAGCAAGGGGAGGAAGAGCAAGATGAACAACAACATGATGAAACAGGGCAGCAGGGGGAAGAAGAGCACAGTGAGGCAGAGCAGCAAGGGGAAGAAGAGCACAGTGAGGCAGAGAGGCAAGGGGAAGAAGAACATGATAAACAATAGCATGATGAAGAGGAGGAACAACAAGGGGAAGAAGGGCATGAAAGTGAAAAAGATCACAGTGAAGAAGGGTAGCAAGGGGAAGAAGGGCATGATGAAAAAGGGCATGGGGAAGAAGAGCATGATGATGAGCAGAAAAATGAAGATGAATAGTAGTAGCATGATCATGAAGCAGGGCAGCAAGGGAAAGAAGGGCAGCAAAGTGAAAAAGATCACAATGAAGAAGGGAAACAAAGTGAAAAAGATCATAGTGAGGAAGGGAAAAAAAGTGAAGAGCATCACAGTGATAAAATGAAGCAATGTGATGAAGAGAAATTCCATGAACAAACTAAAAATAGTGGCAAGAATGATGAGGAATGTAATAAGGGCAAAGAGCCAATAGAGCATGTGCTAGATGCCTCTCCTAGGCAAGGGGCCATGCTTTCTTCTCCAAAAGTGGCCAAACCCCAGATATCAAGGAAAAGGGTGCCTAAAACTATAAGTCCAAATATTAATAGGGCCCTCCGAAGCAAGGGGAAATTTCTTAAGTAGCCCATTTTCAAATTACCCAAGAAGAGGAAGACTAAGAAGGCCACCCAAAGCAAGGGAAAGGAGACAGATAAAAGCAGCCATGAAAAGGAGAGGGACTTCGACATAATTAAAATCCAAAGTGATGATAGTGACAATGAGGCTTGAATCCTAGAGACTCTCTTGATCAATAGAGAAAGCCAAATTGATGCTTTGAGAGCAGATCTAGAGAGGGCTAGAAACTTCAATCACTTTTAGCAAACTCAAAATAAACAGATGAGTGTCCACATGGCGGTATATGAGACACGGGCCATCAAATACAAAAAAGAGGCCTCCAAGGAACAAGTTAGATTGGAAGAACTCATGGGTGAGTTCAATTATAGTGAAGATGAAGATCAGCCTAGGAGAAAGAGGCCAAGAACCATGGGACTCAAAAGAGCCCTTGAGAAACAAAAGGGGGAAGAAGTTGCCCTTCTCCAATCTTTTCCTCTCTCTACTTTGTTCGCCCAAGAGATAGAGAAAAATTGAGAAGCGTGGCTTGAGAGGGTAAATAATCACTTGCAAAAGAGGTTGGAGAAGGCCAATAGAGATTTGGACCTTCAACGGAGGATGACCGGGCACTATAAAAATCTCAATCAGTTCGCTCGGTGGAAATTGAAGGCCACACAGGAAAATCTCAAGGAAGCACAAAGGATGTGCCTAGCACAAAAAATGAATAAAGACACCTCAAAGCTCCAAATTTTTGCCTCAGCTTCACAGCATGTTTATGAAAACCCTTGAGAGTCATGCTCACCAAAATTGGGCAAAATTCAACAAGTTTTGGTTTTTTGTCATTTTTTAGTTTTTGGTTAAAACTCATGGGCATCGCCATTTCTATTTGGGGCATCCTCAAAGGATGAAAATGGTATCATTAGATTCCATAATTTTAGGGTCATATAATCAATTATTTTTAGATCATTTGAAGATGATTTTCTCCCCCAAAATGGCGAAAAACACTCACTTTTTCTACACTCTGCCCGTTTATCAGCAAGGTTTATTTTTTGGGATTTTACACACATGTAAGTTTTTGATGGACTTGCAGTGGTAATTTTGGAGAAAAATAAGAATTTTCAGAAAAAATACATTCATAGCTTTCCAAAAAGCTCTCACGGGCCTCGTTTCGACATCGGGAAGGCCTCCAAAAGTTGCCGACAAGACAGAGGAATTTCTATTGATATATTTCTTAAGTATTTTTGTAAAAAAAGAACCTTTCTAAAGTGACTTTTCCTCATCTGCGTTTAGCTATTTTTGGGCATGATTAGTTATGAAAAGTCAATATATTTTCCTTTTTTAGCATTTTTGAGATATTTTATTAGATATTTTGTGCCTTGGGCTTTGCAAAGCCTCAAGGAAAAAATCAGATATTTTGGATAGGAGAATGAGATTGCAAGTTGAACTAGGAGGTTTTCCTCACTCTTGGCCTATATATTCCATGAGAATTCATTGTAAACAAGGTTGAAATTGATGAATAGAAGCAATATATGGTTATACAAGCCTGGAAGAAACACTTGTCTCATGCATTGGATATTTTCTTGAATGTTTTTGGATGATGAAGGAGGTCTGTTGTTGGATTCCTTGACTTGGTAAAATGGTATAGTGTCCCACTCTGTTATGCTTCTTAGTTTTCATTCATAATTCCATGTTCTTTCTTGCTATAAGACAGTAGAGAATAGATTTGAGACATGCCGTTGGAGGCACCTCAAATTTCCTATTTCTTTATAGCTTCCATGTTTTCTTCCTTCTTAGTTATATAAAAAAATCCGTGATTGCTCTTTGATAACTGAAGAAATTGTTTTCTTGTTTCATTTATGGTTTTATGCATGCTAAGTATGATTCACGGTATGCCCTACTTACTCATGGCTAGTCATAGCTCCAGCTCTGAAACCTTTCTTTGATTGATTAGATTGTCATTTGTTGAACCAAGGAGGTCTTGTAATGATCTTGCCCTTTGCCTAAAACTATGAAATCTTGTTTCAAAGTGCCCAATAGCTTGAAATACTATTCTTAGGCATTTCCTCATAGTGATTTGAGTTGTTTTTTTGTCTTAAATTTATTTCCCCAAAGTCTGATAGCAATTTCCTAAAGTTAGAGAGTCATATATCTCTATGCATGGCTTGAATGTTTATTTCTATGCATTGATCAATTTATAGTTACATTTCTCATGATTAATGGTTTGCCCAACCATGTTTATGTTAGGTATTAAACTATTTATGTTTGAAATCCTTTGTTCTTCACAAATTTAATGTCCATCCCACTCCATTCTACCCAAAGATCCATTTTACCTCGAATCAAATCGGCCCTTCTGTTGGGGTTCCCATGTTTTGGCCAGATTGGCAATACCAAAAGATGAGACAACATCAAACCACTTTAAGACCTTAGGATCTAGCCCTCCTGGGTCCAGAGAGGGATCTATCTATGTAAGCAAAGGTTTATGTCTTTGAAGCTCAAGGGTAAGATATTAAGCTAGTTATAGGCACAAGGTTTGTTTGTCTTATTGTTTGTTTCATTGCTGGTTATCAGGAAAGAAGGGTTAAATGTAAGACTAGGATGAGCAAAGAGGATTTAGGCAGAGGCGAGGTATTCCAGGGAGTGTTCAAAACCATTGGGCAATGGAGTCAGGAAAGGATTTTCTTGCTAATCAATATGCAGGCTTTCAGTTGGGCTAGTCATCTAAAACATTGGATCTTAAAGAGGATAGTGTGGTATGGAATGGTAAGGGAGGATAAAACAATAAAGGTTTAGAACACAAAGTTAAATACCTAAGATCAGAGAGAGAATTTGAACTCTCAATGCTTCGACCTCCAGCTTGAGGGATCTTAGAAAGGCTAGCTAGTTGCACAAGTATCCTAGTGGATAGGGCAAACTCTAATCCCCAGTATTCCCAAATCTTCCAGCTAAATCCTAACAAGAACATCCAGGAACAAATTCATTTGATTCATACATCAGCTAGCAGGAAATAACATCCACTACACTGGTTAAATCAACTGAAATCAATTCTCAGATAACACATTTAGTAGAAAACATCAAAGGAAAGGAGAGCAGAAACATAGGGTACCTAACAAGGGTAAATCCTATGCCAGATTTCTAATGCAAGCCAGTAGAAATGAAATGAAATGAATTAAAACACAAAGATAGGAAAACATCACCGCTGCTTTATATCAGGATCCGAAGAAATTTGCTTGTCATATTAAATAACAATACCAGTCAAGTACAACATTGCCAAGAGTTGGATACTCGGTCTAAAATCATATTACTCAGCCTATCTTACAACTTTACACAAACACTATGTCTCAAAAGAAACATCTTGCAATTCTCTGATAACTTATCAACAACCTTTACAATGAGTTTCTTTCTGAATTTTATAGCTGAAAGATGAGCAGAGGAGGTAGGTGGAGAACTAAATGTAGCATTAAACTCTGAAAAGGAAAGAGGGCTAAAGCCCATTTTTTTTAAACTCTATGCATTTATCTCTAGCATGCCTTGGACGAAAGAATGATCTTCTTCATGTTTCCATTTACTCCGGTATGGATCTGATGCACTCTGGCTGTAGTACTCTATAGTACTTTCGGTGAATAAACAAAAAGGAAAAATGAATGACAGTGAAGTGCGCCATGCTGCATAACAAATGCTTTGATAGCTTAGGACTGTGGTCAAGGCTGAATGTTCTTCAGGGGCATGGTAAATAGAGGAAACAATATGGGCACTTTGTCCTTTCACAGGTAGGGATGTTCTGCTGATGTAGCTACCCCGATGGCATATTTTTCTGTGCGCTGGGCCTTCTAAGAGATCAATGATGTCTTTGATTCGGTACACTGCTTTGAAATACTTGGATTAAGGCTCAAAATCTTCCATTACGGGCCTTAAACACTCTATTTTCCTGCTGACACTCTTTTCCGCTTCCACGCTTGCCTCTGACTGCAAAATCTATGCTCTAAAGGCTCAGGGGAAGACTTTGCAGAGTTTAAACTCTGTTCTTTTAATGCACATCCTATCGTTTTGCCACTGTATAAAAGACTGTGTACTCATGGTGGCTTTCACCACCTGATAACCCTGCAAAACATAAAACCTATTAAGAAAACCATGCATGGAGGTGGTCAATGTAGGGGCGTCAAGAGGATGGAAGAGCAGCGGTGATAAAATGATGAAGCAATGGTGAAAAATGCATAAATGTGGCATAAACTGTGACCTATAGGGTTATGGTGGAGAAATGAGCGTGGACCGTTAGATCATGGTCTGGTGACGAAGATTGACGGCGGAGATTAAACATTGGGATGGTGTATGAAATTGGGTGAAATACATTAAAATGAACAAAAGTGTAATGAAAATGATCATATGTGGTGGGACTTGGCATGGGTGGAGGGCGATTCACCTAGGATTGTCGGATCTCAGGAGGAGATTGATGGCTACGATTCAATCGGAGGTGAGAAATGGGAGGTTTAACAATCTTATGGAAGATGGTGCGATTATATCGTGACCATTGGATCTTGGGTTAAATGGACAGTTGGGATTGGATCGGGGAATTCCAATCGTAAAGGGCGGAAGGGGGTATCATCTGAAACATGCGATTGTGATTGAAACGGGAGAGCGCAGGCCATCAGATTGATAGGGGATTCAACGGCGGAGATTAGATCGGAAGATTGAAATTGGAGGGTGCAGCAAGACCTTTGCAATTGCTATGGAGGCGGGGATGCGATTAGCGCTGAGCCATCTGATCTGGGTCTAGATCATCAGTGGAGATTGTATCGGCGGGGAAAGGAAAAGGGCGACGGGATGCGATGCGATAAGATTTGGACCGTTGATCCTCGGGATGGATGGACGGCTGTGATGCAGTGGGGGAATCGCAATCAAGGGGAACAAGAGTGGCATCATTTGAAAGTTCCTATTGCGATAGGAAGTGGGAGTGCGATTAACACCGGGCCGTTGGATCCGGTGATAGATCAATGGTGGAGATCGCGGTGCGGGACTTATGGACCAAACTTAATCGCATCAAAGTTTTTCTGTGTTACAAAGAAACTGCCCACCCAACAGCTCCGATTGTGATAAGCACCCGGGGCTTAAACACTTGGTATTGCGCATGGGTCACCTGGGGAAGTGGTTAAGGGGCTAGGCCTTAATATAAAGTGGAAAGTGGGTTTTTTGCCCCTTTTAAAAACCTTTCAGGGCTGGGAAAAGGTAACGACAGGGGGGAAAAAGGGGGAATTAGGCCGAACAAAGGGAACTTGTAGGATTTAAAGGGAATTTTGGGTATGATTTAGAGGGTAAAGGGGGACTTAGAGGGAAAAAAGAGGGGAACTTTGAGAAAGGGGAAAAAAGGGTAAAATCGAACATTATGCAGAGATACAAGGGGCAAATAAAGGCCCTTTGGAGCATAATTTTTTACACTCCGTGAGGCTTATTTACCCAAGGAAAGCAGAGGGAACTGATCAAAAGGCAGGGAACCTGAAAAAGGCTTCAAGGATTATGTGTTTTTCAAAGGAATGCATTCCTTGAAGGCTCATGAAACAAATTAGCCCCTTGCTTGCTTGTCAAGAAATTTATAGGGGGCTAACACCTTCAACAACCTTGTATCACCATCTAAAATATTTCTTGAACTCTTCAACCCCATATCCCAGTTGATCTAACATCTTTTTACTTATCTTAGTCTTTGATCATTTCATCCCTCACAAACCTAAAAACCAAAACCAAACACCTACTTCATGACTAGCCTAAAATCAAGAACACAATAAACAAACACACAGACATCCCTTACACAAATAGAGAGAGCCCTCTCTCAGTCCAGGAAGGCTAGGTCCTTGGGATCCAAAGACTCGTTTGATGTTACATTGTCATTTTTTTTTCCACTCAGCTAAATCATGGGACACTAACATAATGGCCATCACGGTGGGACTCTGAGTTAGTGACACTCTAAGTACACCTTAGGACTCTAGAAATACCTTATCTTCAATAATACGTGCCATTTAGCTACCTCATCGCCACACTAACATAATGGCGATCATAGTGGGACCCTGAGTAACAAAAAAAATTAGATTCCGCAAACTTTCCAGCAGCCTTAAGAATACTATCTGATTGACTTATCCCACCACTCACTAACATAATGGTGATCACGGTGGGAATCTGAGTGATAAAGAAACTTAGTTTCCCTACAAATTTCAGCAGCCTTAGGAATAATATCTGATTGACTTATCCCACTGCTCACTAACATAGTAGTGATCACGGTGGCACCTTCCAAGTTAGTGACAATCTAATTACTCTCCTTAGTAAATCCCAAAGTCTCAATCGAACTTAGAAAACTTAAGTGTTATTTGAAGAGTAGAAGCTAGCTCTTTCACTATCTTAGAAAAATGATGGTTCAGTTATAGGAAACTCTTCCAAACCTCATAGGCTACACAAAAACTAAAAAAACCCCAAAACATTCCCAGATTGTCTTTTCCCTAGTTATTGATGGTGGACCATAGCTACATCTTTACAAAAATGACCAAGTTCCACCTGGTGACTCCACTAGCCTCCAGTAGCCCTAAAAACACCATAAAACACCAAAAAATTTTCATAAACCATACCTTTCTGTTGACTCATCCTTTCCAAAACTTAAGACTCATGGTGCAAACTCTGTGATCAGTGACAAACTAAATATAACTTAGCGATTCAGAAAAATTCACCTAAACATAGGAGATAAAACAGAAATAAACTTGCAAATAGAACTATTAGCCCATCCAAAGAGCCTAGAAAACTGGTAAAACCAAGTAGTAATTCTTTCTTGCAAGTCCTCACCTCAAAGTTTTCCAGAAATATTTTTTTTCCGAAAGCATCTTTGATAGTTTTGTTGGTGGACCATAGTTTTCAAAGAAATCCACCTGGTGACTACACTAGCCCTCATTTTTCTTTTCACCATCCTCCACATTAGCAGCACCCTTAGAGAGGCCATCCATCCAAAATGACCACAAATTTCATTCTCTCTAAAATCTGAATTCGAAATCTGGCTTCACAAAGAATATGTACCAGATCTCATCCAGACCCAAATCCCCCTATCATAGTCGATGACCCAAAGAGGATTTTATGGCAAGATTTCGAAATTGGCAACCTAGCTATTGATAGGTCCATCTGTAAAGCAAGATTAGTACCTGAACACCTCACATCCTTGCAGGATTCCCTATTTGACTTAAAATTAGCAAAAACCCTTTTTATAAACAAGTCACAAAGTAAGGTAAAATTTGACGATCTTGAGCCCCTAGATCTGCCACAGAGCCCTAGTAGAGAAGCCACACCTACTACACCTCCTGAATTTCAGATTCTCCATCACTTTGGCTCCTACAACCCCATATCTGCTCAAAATCATATCACTAGCCCAAGTACATCCGCCACACCCAGCCAAACCACTACTGTTCAAATCACCTCAGCTCATCCTACAAGTCCTCGTTTTGTACATCACCCATTAGCTCCCGCCATGGTAGCTTGGTATGCACCCTTGGTGTTGCCACACCCTTTGGCTCCTTTACAAAATGACTATCAACCCAAAATCCCACACTTTATCGGAGTTGAGGATACTACCGCTCAACAACATGTATATAGAATTAGCGATGCCTTTGAATACATGGAAATAGAGGACGAGACCATCAGAATGAGGATGTTCGCCCAAAGCCTGGGTGGAGAACCAAAAAAATGGTTTAAAATATTAACTCCAAACAGCATCCACGATCTCCCAGAACTTTACGAAACCTTCATAAATAAGTGGGAAATCCGAAAGAACCCCATTCAAATCCTGTCAGAGTATAACAATCTAAAACGGGAAAATGGGGAAAGTGTCCAAGGATACTCCACTAGGTTCAACAATGTTTATAATGCCCACCTGCCTCACTTCAAACCTTCACTTGGCTCAGCCTTAGCAAAGTTCCCCAAAGGTTTCGACCCAAACATGACTTATCAACTAAGAGACAAGGAGCCCCCTACCTTAGAGGAAATGCAAAAAGTGGCCATAAGTGCAGAAGCCAACTTAGCAGAAAAAAGAGCTAGGACTAGATCAGAAAGGAAATTCACATACCGAGATGAGGTCACCCCTTCAGTCCCTTCCTTAGATCCTATAATAGATGACTTCGTTAGATCCATGGCGAAAATGTGGGAAAATATAAGTGAGAAGACACCTCTTAGGGACAACCAGGAAAACCCTCCAAATAGAAACCAAAACCATAACTTTAGGAGAAAGCAGCCTCAAAACTGATCCAGGTGGATATTGGTGGCCACCCACCTATTCCATTTGGACTAGCACCATCAATTCTTGCAGCTCTTCACATTCAACACAACTTACTATTTTTAGCAGGTTTTCGATTCCTCCACTCCCGGAGTCGTTTTGGGGCATTAATAATCCAGGTGCATATTGGTGGCCACCCACCGAGTCCATTTGAACCCCCACCATCAGTTCTTTCAATTTTCAAGTTGCAACAAAACTTACTATTTTTAGCAGTTTTTTGGGTCCTGAACTTCCGGAGCCGTTTTGAGGCCCTAAACGACGTTTTTTGGGAAAATGGAGAGAAACATGGGTCCATGGACCAATTTTTCTCCTTCAAAAGTTGTACTCCTCGGATAGATATTTCTAACGAGCTATTGAGCGCATCAAACGGAGATCGGATGCCAAAGTTACGCTCCTGGAAAGTTGAACCACCAATTTACCCAAACAGGCACCCACAGTTTTGGTGCCTCATCTCCTACGGTTAGGTTTTTGGATGTTTCAGATTCTACGTTGTTTCTAAAAAATAAATAGGCCCTCAAGCCTCATTGTAACACAGTTTAAAGGTCTGTAGCCATCACATCTCTTCTCAGAGATTCGCTACCAGCACCCTAGCTATTTTATTTCCATTATGCCTATAAGCATATTTCTGTTATTTGATATTAAGGAAATGAAGCAGTATTTCCACTGCATCTCTATGTTCATGGTTATTTCTATATTCTGTTGCATTCCTGCATAAATCTGGATTAGTGGTATCAGATCGGGTCTGCTCTTTATTTTTCTTTTTTTGCATGTCCCCAACACGGTCAGGGTATAAGGAGTTAGGGCTCGATCTGGTTGAACCCTTGCAAGATCAGCCTCGCAAACCCCGACGACCTCCCATGGTGGAAGAAAATAAAGACGAGGGAGCAGGAGATCCTATCAAAATACTGCTTGAGGAGGCCCTCGAGAAACAAAGGAACGCGATGATGGATAACTTTTCTCAAATCCTTCAATGACTGCCCACATATGGCGCATCTGCATCCAACAACCACTCTAGAGGCGTCACTCCCTTCAAGGTACAAGTAAACTTTGACATTCTTATATTTGAAGGAAAAATAGATGTAGACGATGTAGACAAATGGCTAAATTTGCTGGAAGGGTATTTCTCGGTCCATGACTTCTCTGACCGAGAAAAGATTATTTTTGCACTCCTCAAAGCTGCCCCCCATGTCAAAGACTGGTGGAAAACCTACCGTGAGCAAGAGGGCGAAGGCGAACCCTCTCTGTTCTCAGCCACACCCACTTGGAATTCATTCTGAGATGGCATCAAGGAACAATATTATCCCATGGAGATCTATGAGGACAAATACATCCAATAGACCACGCTGCGGCAAAAAAAGGATCAAGATGTGCATGAATTAACGAATATGTTCCATACCCTGTGCATAAATTTGGGTATTAAATATTCAGAGAGAAATTTGGTGCTCAAGTACCGTGGCTGTCTACAAAAACACATTCAGGAGGAAATGGAGTTGCTCGACATTACATCGCTTGGCACGGCATATCGCTATGCCGCCAAGATCGAGCAGAAATTTAAGCAGAAGAAGCGAGACTTTGGATCTGCGAATCCAAAAGGTGCCCTCGAACCGAAGAACAAGGGTGGAGGCCAAAGCAATGCGACTCAAAAAAACACCACAAATCCAAATAAAGACACAGGGAAGTGGTGTGAATTTCATAACAGCCCCACTCATAGCACAAACGAGTGTCGGGCCAAACAGTCTTTGGTGGCCGAACTAAAGGCACCCGAATCAGATGCATTTTCTGATCCTGAGTTAGAACCAGACAAAGGCAATGAAAAAGGGAAGCAGATCATTGATGCAGATCCCAGTGTCATTGTTGCCACCACCAAGATCCAGAGGGAGGGTCCAGAGGATCCAGAGGGGGAGCGCCTCTTCCAGTCGCAGATGTGGGTGAAGGGTTCTCCGCTGCAATTTCTCGTCGATAGCGGAAGCCAAAAGAACCTCATTTCAGCAGAGGTTGTGAAGTGGCTCGGCCTACCAACCATAGCACACCCACAGTCATATACCATCGGGTGGCTCCACCCAGGGAGAGATCTCCGCATCCTCCAACAGTGTCGCCTTCCATACAGTATCAAGCCATTTACGGATGAGGTATTGTGTGATGTTGCTCCTCTTGATGTAGCTGATGTATTATTGGGCCAACCATACTTGTGGAGGCGACATGCTGTATATGAGTCTAGGCCTTGTGCTGTTATTATTACTTTGGGAAATAACTTGTACAGGATATAGGAGGTAGTACCGCCTCCTGTCATCTCTTTGACTACTGCAAAACAACGCAGTAAGATTGTTTCCCAAACCAGGAAATTCATTTTCCTTAAAACTCACTCACAGGGAAAGAAGAATATTGTGGCCACAACCTCGAAATAGGGCTCCCTTGCACGGCTGTAGTAGATGGACAAAGTCATGGAGGAATACAAGGAAGTTTTCCCCTCACTCATAGAGGTTCCTCTACACTATCAGGACAAGCACTCCATTGATCTGACTCCCAATGCACCACTGCCTGATGTTGCCATACATCCTAAAACTACACATACAGAATCCAAACATGTACTGTCTGAGGCTGAAAAAGAAACCAAATTTACCAAATGCATCCATCATGTCCACCCGCAGGTCCTTGACATCTTCAACAAATGTAATACTCAGTTCAACAGAATTTGCCTCATCTCATGGAGGATCTCAACGCAATGGGGACCATTGCTTCCTAAGGAGCGAGGAATGATCCAGGTGGATATTGGTGGCCACCCACCTATTCCATTTGGACTAGCACCATCAATTCTTGCACCTCTTCACATTCATCACAACTTACTATTTTTAGCAGGTTTTCGAGTCCTCCACTCTCGGAGCCGTTTTGGGGCATTAATAATCTAGGTGCATATTGGTGGCCACTCACCAAGTCCATTTGAACCCCCACCATCAGTTCTTTCAATTTTGAAGTTGCAACAAAACTTACTATTTTTAGCAGTTTTTTGGGTCCTGAACTTCCGGAGCCGTTTTGAGGCCCTAAACGACGTTTTTTGGGAAAACGGAGAGCAACATGGGTCCATGGACCGATTTTTCTCATTCAAAAGTTGCACTCCTCGGATAGATATTTCTAACAAGATATTGAGCGCGTCAAATGGAGATCGGATGCCAAAGTTACGCCCCCGGGAAGTTGAACCACCAATTTACCCAAACAGGCACCCACAGTTTTGGCGCCTCATCTTCTACGGTTAGGTTTTTGGATGTTTCAGATTCTACATTGTTTCTCAACAACAAATAGGTCCTCGAGCCTCATTGTAACATAGTTTAGAGGTCTGTAGCCATCACATCTCTTCTCAGAGATTCGCTACCAGCACCCTAGCTATTTTATTTCCATTATGTCTGTAAGCATATTTCTATTATTTGATATTAACGAAATGAAGCATTATTTCTGCTGCATCTCTATGTTCATGGTTATTTCTATATTTTGTTGTGTTCCTGCATAAATCCGGATAAAAAACAAACCAAGGGAGACTGACCAACAAGTTAGGCCACCTTTTAATGAAAATTGTGTTGATGAGGATGAGAGGGATACAAAACCCATTGATGAAAATCATTTGAACCTTATAGGTTCTGATAACGAGAGTGAGGTTTACCTCACATAAGAAGAAAAAGCTTTATCTCTCCGAATCAAAATGAAACCAACTATGAAGAGCTCGAAGATCTTGCTATAGATTTTCAGAATGCCATAATAGAAGCTCACAGGAAGTATGACCTTAAAAGCAGAAAAAACCAAGACAACTCCAAGAAAGGTAGCTCAGACACTGCTAAAACCCCTGATACCATCCTGAAAATAGAAGTGGATAGCAACAAAATCGTGGCCAAGAAAACTGACCAAAGAAAAGATGAAGCTATTTAGACAAGTCTTGGCTCAGACTCTCCTAATACCTCCACCAAGATTCTCGAGATGGCTGTGTCAAACAAAATCCCAAAACAAATTCAGAAAACTCAGAACATAGAGAAAGTCATGGCTGAAAAAACTGAAGCAAACCTGTCTAAAATACAAGCACCTTTTAGTTTTGAGGGAGAAATTGCCAAAATAAAGATTACTGTGCCTCTCACTGAACTTATCGCCCAAAGCTCTTATAAATCCCAAGTGTTAAAGGTCCTGAATATAGGAAATGATGCAAACACCCTTAATCTAGATGATGACACTCCTGAGGTGTTGTTTGGTCCAAAAATAGAAGGGAAATTCCAATAAGGAACCACTCTTCCCTTTTACATAAGTCTGAATATCCATGACCAAATCATACACAATGCCATGCTAGACTCCAAGGCCTCGCATAATCTCATGCCAAAGCTAGTGATGGAAAGATTAGGCCTAGAAATAACAAGACCATATAAAGACTTATATTCATTTGATTCGAGTAGAGTCAAATGTCTAGGCTTAATCAAAGATCTTTGTTTTAGTTTGGCCCAAATACCTGCAAAACACCTGATCATGGACATAGTGGTAGCAGACATTCCCCCTAAGTACAGAATGCTTTTATCCAGAACTTGGGGAGATAAGCTTCAGGGAAATATTCAACTTGATATGTCCTACGCCACTATTCCTGTGTTTAACCAAACTAGAATACTCTATCGAGAATCGCACATGAAACATATGGTTAGTAGTCAAGAAAGGCTAGATAATATCCCGATGTACTCCTTGCATTCTAATCTGAAATCTTTCATTTTACACATTGGTGAGGACATGGAAGAATAGTTAGAAGGATTTGAAACAAACTTAGACCCACCACATTAGCTGCCCCAAGTTCTCTATGGTGAACTAGACACTCAAAATTATCATGACTATGAGAAGCTATGTCTTGAGGAAAGAGACTTTGTTCCTTTTGAAATAGGGATGAAGCAAGAAGCACAAACCATTATGTACCATCAAGAAAATTTCTCAAACCTTAGGCAAACATCAGCAGTAACATCAGGAGAATTTTTTAGAATAGAGGCATTAGAAGACTTACATATCACAAACCTCTTTGGAAATCAAGGGCAGGGAAGCTTAATGTTCTTACCATACCTTAAGGATTTACCATCACATAACCCTACCCTTTCAAATGAAACCTTTATTGTAGCCATAACAGCTCAAAATCCAGAAAACATGTCTAAAAAACCTCTTATGAAAGGATATGATGACTACAGTCCAAATATACCTGAGTTGTTTGAACTAGCTAGCATTTTGCCACTCCACCAAAGACTTAGAACTGCTAGAATTGGCAATCTTGTTCAAAATACTACTTCATATAGATTAAACAGTGAGAAGCAATATGCCACTACCATCACTCCAAGAAACAACTTCGATAAAAGAAAATACAAAATTCTGGACCAAACAGTAGTAGTCAAAGATAAAACAGCTGGTCATAAGATCTGTTTTGATTTTAGAGTTACTAATACACACCCTTGTGATAGAAATTTTAACCTTCCTACCCAAGACCATGATATACCAATGATAAATGATTTTAATCATGTGTCTTTGCAAGATGATGTTTCAGGGTATCGCCAAATGATTCCTTTGGAAAGAAAACAACTCAAAGAATTTTTCAAGTATGCTGGAAGTAGTTCCATTTTCAAACCTAGAATTGCAAAACCACCGGATATCAAAAACATGCACCTAAAAGCCATGTTTCTAGTTCTGAATTTCTGCATTCTAACATACCTTGATGATGTCATCATATACTTCAAAAATGACAAAGAATATCTGCATTATTTGAAAAAGATGCATTGCAAAAGAAGGAGTGGAAATCAAAGGTATAAAGAGGTGCAGCGGGAAAATACGACGTTGTTTAGAGATTCATACATGAATTGTTATGTCATGCTTGAAAGAGAAAATTTTCCAAATTTTTCTTTTCAAGATATGAGTGGACCAAGAGTGGTAGGAGATCCTTATGAAGATAAGATGCTTAAGTTTCACCATTTCCAAGATTTCTGATTTAAAAAATTTTCAATCATTGGATATACCATTGTTTGAAAAATAAATCAAAAAACAGAAAATTCAAAAACAATAGAACAATAGAAAACGAGGGTGGTTTGAAAAATATAAAGAAATCCCTATGTTCAAAAAATATTCATTCTGAAAGCACGCAAGTCTAAATGTTGCTGCTAGTGCTCAAATGTCTTGTTCAGTTATCTAGCCTAACCATAACAGAACATGTTTTAAATTCATTTGCTGATAAGTTAGTGAGAGGAAAAGATAGTCAACATTGTGTAAGCTTGACTTATCAAAGAGAGTAGATTATGGAAAGATATTGGTTCCACATGCTCAAAACAGAACCAAAGAGGAAAGCAGGGATGAAAAACAAATTGTGTATCCTAGCCTTGTTTTTCTAGATTTCATTTTATGCAAAATAATATTTGTGTGCAGCTTGTCTTTCATGCCACAAGTACATGACAAATTAGAATCTCTAATCATGATTTGGTAATTTTTCAATTTCATGTTTTAGATTAGAGAATTAAATCCCGTCGAATGGCTTAACCTTAGTAGTCGATCTAGCATAGGTACAGAAATAAAGGAGTTCATCAGCTTAATCTGAACTCCCAACGGATATAAGTGTAGAATTAGATAGTGTCATTTTTTCAAAAATATTATGTCAAAGGGTTGCTAGTCCAAATGCACTCGAAAGAAGAAAAAAATGTTAGGAAATGTAGCGGGGTAGGTAGAAATGTCATTGATGCTAATCATACTGTCAATTTTCAGAAATAGCATCAAAGAAGAAAGAAATCTGTGCCATTGGATAAAGGCACTGGTCTTCAAAGAACCGAGATCTGAAATTCTGAACACCTCCTGAAAAGGAGCTGCCCTCCCCAAATGGAGCCACTATTAGTCATCAGTACCTGTTGATGATGAATAGTTGTTAAAGCCAATTTTTCTAGTAGCTGATCTCCAATTTGTCAAATTTGTCAGCTAGAAAACACCCATAAACATTTGGCCCTCCTACCTTTTCAATCAGCCCATGATGAGATAAAACCTAATTGTCAAGCCCCATCTAGTCTCAGTCATACAAAATTTTCCATTAGCTTCAAAGAGAATACTCCAAATCTGTCAAAATGTCTCCCCTAAGTTAGGTAGTGGCGCTTTAGGCATTCCTCCCTTGGCAAACTATCCTAGAGCCAAAAGAACCTCTGTCTAATATCAACCAGTCATAGATGACCTTCCTATTCTGAAAATACAGCTTTATACACCCTTAAGTTGCGCCACTAACAAGCCTTGATGTCTCAGCAGTGCATATGCCACAAATCAAACTGATATTAGGTGGATTTACAGTGTTTTAATGTCTTTTTCAGAAGCAAAAGTGTACCAGGGTTCGAAAAGACATTATTAAACTTAACATGAGAAGACAGTTGCTTCTCATGTGGTTTTGATCTTGGGATGAAAGTACTGGATAGAGAGGTATTTCAATGAGCTTCTACAAACACAGTGAAAAGGTTAGTGACTTATGACTGGCAAGTAATACTCTGTAGATACAGATAAGGTTGCTTCTGATACGTAAAGGTATTTTAACAACATAATTACATATCTCAGAAAATTTCACCTCATGGCTTTTTTTCAATTCGTCACTTTTATTTACTTAACTGTGAATGGGCACTACAAGGAAAGATAACATAGTTTGACAAAGGGATGAAATAGCATCACTATGTCAAACCCCCTCCAAACATGAGTAGAGGGCTGGATGACTATGTAAAACCTCCTCCAAATATGAGCAGAAGGTTAGGTCATTGGTTGAAAACCTTCTTCATTTAAAACCAGAGGGTTTGGAAATGTGATAAAGGCCTCCTTCATTTAACAAGAAGAGGGTCGAGAACAGAGGTGTACCCTCATGCAAAAGGGCACAAAGCTAAAAATGATGCAAACTACCTAAAAACTTGTTTAACACCTTGTCTCCAATAGATGAAAACCACTAACACAGCAATGGTGTTTTAAAGATTGATTATATGGTTTCACTAATTGAAAGGTAGAGTTTAAGTGCAGTGGGAAGTAATTAAAGGCTTATGAATAGAAAAATGTTGTTAAGCAGATGGCCAAGCAGTGATATTATGATAATCAAAGAGGTTTGGTTTTTCTTTTGTCAGAGATCTCCTTCAAAGGTAATCTGCAGCTAAAGTGAACAAAACTTAGACAAGCTCATCAATGTGAAGAAAACGATGTGACACCATGATTCAAATTCCAGACAATATTCAAAGAATCAACTCATATCACTATCACAGTCAAAGGCCTCTTTATGGACATATGAAAAAAGACCTTGATGTTGCATATGAGTCCCAAGGGTCTCTAAAGGCCTTTTTCTTGATAAATAGACATAGGTAAAATCTGGGGAGTACAAATGAGGTTCTTCACCCACAGTCAAAAGAAAATCTCAAAGAGCACCTGATAGTTTGATCAACTTCATAGTGGGCATGATTATCATCAAAACACCAAGAGAGCAGAAATTTTCAAAGTAAGTTTTAGAGTGGTGATTTATTGCCTTCCAAGATATGGCAAAGGATGCCTCACAAATCATTGATATGTCTTTGAGCAAGGTTTTTCCTTTAAGGGTCAGTAATAGGCAAACAGTGGCATATTTTCTTCTTTAATGAGAAACAGTGAAAATGCAATGAAGGGGTTTTTGTTTCTTAAAGAAGCCTTTTTAGTTCAACGAGAGCCATCACTATGGTGTCATTCAAATTTCAACTGCAACATCTTGTTAAAAAACTTGATTGAAGGTGAGCCTTGATAATGTTTTAAAGATGATAAAATTGCAAAGACAATGTTTCATGTTTTGACAAAACAAAAGGCCTTTTCAAACACATAAACCCTCTAAAGCATAATATGAGGAAATTTTATTTTTCTTTCATGTAAGAGGTGGAGAGACCGTTGAAATAGCCCATTATGCATTTTCAACACCACGTAACAAGGGTCTTTTAGCTTTTTGCTGGAGAAATCAAGAGATTTTGGGAAGATTATCAAAAAAGTTTGTGGCTTCAAGCCTGCGCGACATGCATGTAAAAGTGCACAGTGCGCCTGTGAGTGCACTTTCACAGGATTTATATTGCTGCGTGGCACCCCTATAGTAGCACGCGACGCACCTGTGTGTGCGGTCAATCATTGCCTGAAGGTCGACCCGACAGTTTACACGGTGCGACGCTCTTTCATGTGAACATGTCGCTCAGTCAAAAGCCCTCAAAAAACTCTTTTGAGAGCTGCTCAACCAATCAAACAAAGCCCTTAAGAATTTTTAAGGTATTTTTCTCACTCCATGACAAATTTTGAGTTTAAGAGGTGATGTGCTCTTGCTGTGTTTCCAAGAGACAAATAGTGTTATAAGGTGGGGTGTTTTGGGCGAAAATCAAAGGTTCTTGTTGACTGTGAGTGTCAAATATCCACACTGTGATAGGCAAGGGTGTGTTTAAATAGTTTTGGAGAGCCCTAGCTACCTTCAAACATGGTGATAACCCACAATTGCTACAAGGAGCTGAATTTGTCAAAAAATTCAGAGGATTTAACAGTGACTGAGGAAGGAGATGTGTTAGACCAAAGTTGAAAGATTTTCTAGGGTTATTAAAAAGCCAAAACTATCCCACAGTTGCTAGACAGATAAACAAAGGTGTAGAGACCACAAAACATTTTTAGGTGATTATCTATACAGTGGCAAAAAGATGAAGGCTTGGTAAATATAGAAAATTCATGTTTATGTTATGAGACAACAAACTTTGTACAACCTCCATAGTTCCAAAAACAGAGTCTGTGAAGGTCTTTCAAATCAGATGAGAGAGTTTAGTCTTCTTTTGTAAAGGAAACAATGAATAGCAAAAAAGGGTATTGATTGAAGAGAAAGTTTTTTTTGGCAAAACAAAGGTTCCTTCTTCACCAAGAAACCACAAACAAACCTTTCAAAGACTTTTCCCAAGCACAGTGATAAGTTGATTTTATTTCACTTGACAAATACTTGTTGTTTGGCATCAAAGAAGACTAAATAGTGACTTATAAGGAGGACAAAGGTGTTCTTGAGAAGCCATTTCAAGGACCATTTGAGATAACTTGTTTTTTTCAGTCAGCAAACAATATTCAAAACAAAATGCCTCCCAGGAAAAACAGTAGAAGTGGCCTTCATAAGAGGTTTGATCCTGTTTCAACTGAAGAGGTAAATGTTCATTCATCAGTACTGTCTAACTTTCATGAGGTTGGGTGTCTAGATTTTTGTCAAAGGGTGCAGGAGGTGAAAATATTTTCCCATTTGACACATCTTTTTGCTTTGAGATTTCAAGGGAAACACTTTCAGTTGGTAGGCTTGGATTTCAAGTTCTCTCCTAGGTCCATTTCCAAGGCCACAAAAATCCCTTATGTCGGAGAGAAGTGGTTTAAACAGAGCCACCTAGACTCAGAACAGTACAAACTATTTTTGAAGCCTGAGCATAGAGATACATGTCCATCCATCTTTCCCTTATCATATCTGTTGACTAGTTATGCCCCCTTCATGAAGATAATCATGCAATACTTCACTTGTGAGGGAAGATTCTCCTGAGTCTATGCTTACCATGTCTGATTGCTCATGCATTTCACAAGAGCCAAATTGTTAAATCTCCCTTTCTTCCTGCATAAAAGTATTGAAAAAATGGCCTCCACTATTCAGAAAAGACCTCCTTCTTAGCTGTCAGCCTTCCTCTTCCATCATTCCCTCATTAAGGTTATCATTCTTCATCAGCTTGAGAAGAAGGAAATCTCTTGGGATACTTTCATTGCACATCCAGATTTCACCGCTGTTCCTTCATTCCATACATCTCCTTCACCTTCCACTCACCATCCTTCACCTTCTTCAAGCAAGCCCATTCCCAAGAAGCTCAAATTTCCCATTGAACAAGAAGAAGAGCAAGGGGAAGAAGAGCACAGTGAGGAAGAGCATAAGCAAGGGGAGGAAGAGCAAGATGAACAATAGCATGATGAAACATGGCAGCAAGGGGAAGACGAAGACAGTGAGGAAGAGCAGCAAGGGGAAGAAGAACATGGTAAACAACATCATGATGAAGATGAGGAACAATAAGGGGAAGAAGGGCAGCAAAGTGAAAAATATCACAATGAAGAAGGGCATGATGAAAAATGACATGATGAAGAAGAGCATGATGATGAGCAGAAAATTGAAGATGAACAGTAGCAGCATGATGATGAAGCAGGGCAACAAGGGGAAGAAGGACAACAAAGTGAAAAATATCACAGTGAAGAAGGATATCAAAGTGAAAAATATCACAGTGAGGAAGGGCAGCAAAGTGAAGAGCATCACAGTGATAAAATGCAGCAAAGTGATGAAGAGCAGTGCCATGAACAAACTCAAAACAGTGGCAAGAATGATGAGGAAAGTAACAAGGGCAAAGAGCCAATAGAGCATGTGCTAGCTACCTCTCCTAGGCAAGGGGCCATGCTTTCTTCTCCAAAAGTGGCCAAGCCTCAGACATCAAGGAAAAGGGTGCCTAAAACTATAACTCCAAATATTACTAGGGCCCTCAGAAGCAAGAGGAAATTGCCTAACTAGCCCATTGTCAAATTACCCAAGAAGAGGAAGACTAAGAAGGCCACCCAATGAAAGGGAAAGGAGAAAGAAGAAAGAAGCCATGAAAAGGAGAGGGACTTCAACATAATTCAAATCCAAAGTGATGATAGTGACAATAAGGCCCGAATCCTAGAGACTCTCTTAATCAATAGAGAAAGCCAAATTGATGCTTTGAGGGCAGATCTAGAGAGGGCTAGAAACTTCAATCACTTTTTTCAAATTCAAAATAAACAGATGAGTGTCCACATGGCGGTATATGAGACATGGGCCATCAAATAAAAAAAAGAGGCCTCCAAGGCACAAGATATATTGGAAGAACTCATGGGTGAGTTCAATGATAGCGAAGATGAAGATCAGCCCAAGAGAAAGAGGGCAAGAACCATGGGACTCAGAAGAGCCCTTGAGAAACAAAAGGAGGAAGAAGCTGCCCTTCTCCAATATTTTCCTCTCTCTACTTTGTTCGCCCAAGAGATAGAGAAAAATCAAGAAGCATGGCTTAAGAGGGTAAATGATCACTCGGAAAAGAGGTTGGAGAAGGCCAACAGAGATTTGAACCTTCAACAGAGGATGACTGGGCACTATAAACAACTCAATCAGTTCGCCCGATGGAAATTGAAGGCCACAGAGGAAAAACTCAAGGAAGCACAAAGGATGTGCCTGACACCAAAAATGAAGAAAGACACCTCAAAGCTCCAAATTTTGGCCTCAGATTCACATCATGTTTCTGAAAACCCTTGAGGGTCATGCTCACAAAAATTGGGCGAAATTCAACAAGTTTTGGTTTTTTTTCATTTTTGGGTTTTTGGCTAAAACTCATGGGCATTGCCATTTCTATTTTGGGCGTCCTCAAAGGATTAAAATGGTATCATTGGGTGCCATAATTTTAGGGGCATATACTCAGTAATTTTTATACCATTTGAAGATGATTTTCTCCCCCAAAATGGCGAAAAACACTCACTTTTTCTACACTTTGCCCCGTTTATCAGCAAGCTCTATTTTTTGGGTTTTTACACATAGGTCAGATTTTGATGGACTTCCATTGATCAGTTTATATAAAAATAAGAATTTTCAGAAAATAGACATTCATAGCTTTCCAACCAGCCATCACGTGCCTCGTTTCGACATCGGGAAGGCCTCCAAAAGGTTCCGGCAAGACAGAGGACTTTCTGCTGATATATTTCTTAAGTATTTTTGTAAAAAATGAACCTTTCTAAAGTGACTTTTCCTGATGTGCATTTAGCTATTTTTGGGCATGATTAGTTATGAAAATTCAATATATTTTCCTTTTTTAGCATTTTTGAGATATTTTATTAGATATTTTGTGCCTTGGGCTTTGCAAAGCCTCAAGGACAAAATCAGATATTTTTGATGGGCCAATGAGATTGCAAGTTGCACTAGGAGGTTTTCCCTCATCTTGGCCTATATATTCCAAGATAATTCATTGTAAACAAGGCTAAACTTGATGAATAGAAGAAATATATGGTTATACAAGCTTGGAAGAAACAGTTGTGTCATGCATTGGATAGCTTCTTGAATATTTTTGGATGATGATGGAGGTTTGTTGTTGGATTCCTTGACTTGGTAAAATGGTATAGTGTCCCTCTCTATTATGCTTCTTAGTTTTCATTCATAATTCCATGTTCTTGATTGATATAAGACAGTTGAGAATAGATTTGAGACATGCCCTTGGAGGCACCTCAAATTTCCTGTTTCTCTATAGCTTCTATGTTTTCTTCCTTCTTAGTCATATCAAAGAATCCTTGATTGCTCTTTAATAACTCAAGAATATTGTTTTCTTGTTTCATTTATGGTTTTATGCATGCTAAGTATGATTCACGGTATGCCCGGCTTACTCATGGCTAGCCATAGCTCCACCTATGAAACCTCTCTTTGATTGATTAGATTGTCATTTGTTGAACCAAGGAGGTCTTGTATTGATCTTTCCCTTTGCCTAAAACTATGCAATCTTGTTTTCAAAATTCCCAATAGCGTGAAGTACTATGTTTAGGAATTCCTACATAGTGATTTGAGTTGTTTGTCTCTCTTAAATGTATTTCTCCAAAGTCTGATAGCCATTTCCTAAAGTTAGAGAGTCATATATCTCTATGCATGGCTTGAATGTTTATTTCTATGCATTGATCAGCTTATAGATACATTTCTCGTGATTAATGGTTAGCCCTACCATGTTTATGTCAGCTATTAAACTATTTATGCTTGAAATCCTTTGTTATTCACAAATTTAATGTCCATTTACTCCATTTTTCCCAAAGATCCTTTCTACCTTGAATCAAATCGGCCCTTCAAACAGCCTTGTATCGTCATCTAATAGCTTTCTTGACCTTTTGACCCCATAGCCCAGTTAATCTAACATCTTGTTATCTATTTTATATCTTTGATCAGTTTCATCCCTCACAACTTAAAAACTAAAACCCAAAAAACCTACTTCATAACTAGCCTAAAATCAGAACACAAATAAGCAAACACATAGATATCCCTTACACATATAGAGAGAGCCCTCTCTGAGTCCGGGAAGGCTAGGTCCTCGGGCTCCAAAGCTTGGTTTGATGTTACACTGTCATTTGGCTTGCCAATCAGCCAAATCACGGGACACTAACATAATGGCAATCACGGTGGGACTACGAGTAAGAAAAACAATCTAAGTACATCGTAGGACTCCAGAAATCCCTTATATTCAAGAATACCTGCCATTTAGCCACCTCATCACCACACTAACATAATGGCGATCACAGTGGAACTCTGAGTGATAAACAAACTTAGATTCCCTAAACTTTCCAGCAGCCTTAGGAATACTATCTGATTGACTTATCCCACCGCTCACTAACATAATGGCGATCACGGTGGGACTCTGAGTGATAAACAAACTTAGATTCCCTAAACTTTCCAGCAGCCTTAGGAATACTATCTGATTGACTTATCCCACCGCTCACTAACATAATGGCGATCACGGTGGGACCTTCCGAGTTAGTGAAAATCTAAGTACTCCTTAGTACCTCTCTAAGTCTCAATCAAACTTAGAAAACATAAGTGTTGTTTGAAGAGTAGAATCTATCTCTTTCACCATCTTAGCAAAATGATGATTCAGTTATAGGAAACTCTTCCAAACCTCATAGGCTACACATAAAAACTTAGAAAGCCCCAAAACATCCCCAAATTGGCTTTTCCCTAGTTATTGGTGGTGGACCATAACTACATCTCTACAAAAACAACCAAGTTCCACCTGGCGACTCCACTAGCCTCCAGTAGGCCTAAAAAATTCATAAAAAACCAAAAAAATTTCATAAACCATACCTTTTTTTTGACTCATCCTTTCCAAAACTTAAGACTCATGGTGCAAACTCTGTGATTAGTGACAAAATAAGTATAACTTAGCGATTCAGAAAAATTCACCTAAACATAGGAGATAAAACATAAATAAACTTGCAAATAGAACTATTAGCTTGTCCAAACAGCCTAGAAAACTATTAAAACCAAATATTAACTCTTTCTTGCAAGTCCTCACCTCAAATTTTGCTAGAAAAACTTTTTTCCGAAAGAATCTTTGATAGTTTTGTTGGTGGACCATAGTTCTCAAAGAAATCCACCTAGTGACTCCACTAGCCCTCATTTTTGTTTTGACCATCCTCCACATTAACAACACACTTAGAGAGCCCATCCATCCATAACAACCACAAATTCCATCCTCTCTAAACTCTGAATTTGAAATCTGGCTTCACAAAGAATATATACCAGATCTCATCCAGACCCAAATCCCCCTATCATAGTAGATGACCCAGAGAAGATTTTGTGGCAAGCTTCCGAAACTGGCAACCTAGATACCGAGAGGTCCATTTGTAAAGCTAGATAAGTACCCAAACACCTCACATCCTTGCAGGATTTCCCATTTGACTTAAAATTAGCAAAAACCCTTTTCAGAAGAAAGTCACAAAGTAAGGTAAAATTTGACGATCTTGAGCCCCTAGATCTGCCATAGAGCCCTAGTAGAGAAGCCACACCCACTACACCTCTCGATTTTTAGCTTCTCCATCACTTTGGCTCCTACCACCCCAGATCTGCTCAAAATCGGATCATTAGCCCAAGTACATCCGCCACACCCATCCAAACCACTACTGTTAAAATCACCTCAGCTCATCCTACAAGCCCTCATTTTGTACATCACCCATTAGCTCCCGCCATGGCAGCTTGATATGCACCCTTGGTGTTGCCACACCCTTTGGCTCCTTTACAAAATGACTATCAATCCAAAATCTCGCACTTTACCGGAGTTGAGGCTACTACTACTCAAAAACATGTAGATAGAATTAGCAATGCCTTTGAATACATGGCAATAGAGGACGAGACCATCAGAGTGAGGATGTTCGCCCAAAGCCTGGGCAGAGAACCCAAAAAATGGCTTAAAAGCTTAACTCTAAACAACATCCACTATCTCCTAGAACTTTACCAAACATTCATAAATAAGTGGGAAATACGAAAGAACCCCATTCAAATCCTGTCAAAGTATAACAATATAAAATGGGAAAATGGGGAAAGTGTCTAGGGATACTGCACTAGGTTCAACAGTGTTTATAATGCCCTCCTGCCTCACTTCAAACCTCCACTTAGCTCAGCCTTAGAAAATTTCCCCGAAGGTTTCGACCCAGACATGAATTATCAACTAAGAGACAAGGACCCCCCTACCTTAGAGGAAATGAAAAAAGTGGCCATAAGTGCAGAGGCCAACTTAGCAGAAAAAGGAGCTAGGACCATATCAGAAAGGAAAGTCACATATCGGGATGAGGTCACCCCTTCAGCCCCTTCCTTAGATCCTAGAATAGATGACTTGGTTAGATCCATGGCGAAAATGTGGGAAAACATAAGTGAGAAGACACCTCTTAGGGACAACCAGCAAAACCCTCCAAACATAAACCAGAACCAAAACTTTAGGAGAGAGTAGCCTCAAAACAAACCAAGGGAGACTGACCAACAAGTTATGCCACCTTTTAATGAAAATTATGTTGATGAGGATGAGAGGGATACAGAACCCATTGATGAAAATCATTTGAACCTTATAAGTTCTGATAACGAGAGTGAGGTTTACCTCACAGAAGAAGAACAAGATTTCTTCTCTCCGAATCAAAATGAAACCAACTATGAAGATCCCGAAGATCCTACTATAGATTTTCATAATACCATAATAGAAGCTCACAGGAAGTATGACCTTAGATGTAGAAAAAACCAAGAAAACTCCAAGAAAGGTAGCTCAGACACTGCTAAAACCCTTGATACCATCCTTAAAAGAGCAATGGATAGCAACAAAATCATGGCCAAGAAAACTGACCAAAGCAAATATGAAGCTATTCAGACAAGTCTTGGCTTAGATTCTCCTAGTAACTCCACCAAGATTCCCGAGATGCTTGTGTCAAAAAAAATCCCGAAACAAAGTCAGCAAACTCAAAACATAGAGAAAGTCATGGCTGAAAAGACTGAAGCAAACATGTCTAAACTAGAAATCACCAAAATAAATATTACCATGCCTCTCACTGAACTTATCACCCAAATATCTTATCAATCCCAAGTGTTAAAGGTCCTGAATATAGGAGATGATGCAAACACCCTTAATCTAGTTGATGACACTCTTGAGGTTTTGTTTGGTCCAAAAATAGAAGGGAAATTCCAAGAAGGAACCACTCTTCTCTTTTACATCAGTTTGAATATCCATGACCAAATCCTACACAATGCCATGATAGACTCTGGGGCCTCACATAATCTCATGCCAAAGGTGGTGATGGAAGGATTAGGCCTAGAAATAACAAGACCATATAAAGACTTATAATCATTTGATTTGAGTAGAGTCAAATTTCTAGGCTTAATCAAAGATATTTATTTCAGTTTGGCTCAAATACCTGAAAAACACCTGATCATGGACATAGTGGTAGCAGACATTCCCCTCAAGTACATAATGCTTTTATCCAGAACTTTGGGAGTTAAGCTTGAGGGAAATATTCAACTTGATATCTCCTATGCCATTATTCTTGTGTTTAACCAAACTAGAATACTCTATCGGGAATCACACATGAAATATATGGTCAGTAGTCAAGAAAGGCCAGATAACATCTCGATGTACTCCTTGCATTATGATCTGAACTCTTTCATTTTACAAACTGATGAGGAAATTTAAGAATAGTCAGAAGGATTTGAAACAGACTTAGACCCACCACATTAGCTGCCCCAAGTTCCATATGATGAACTAGACACTCAAAATTATCATGACTATGAGCAGTTATGTCTTGAGGAAAGAGAGTTTATTCCTTTCGAAACAGGGATAGAGCAAGAAGCAAAAACCATTATGTACCATCAAGCAAATTGCTCAAACCTTAGGGAAACATCAGCAGTAACATCAAGAGACTTTTTCAGAACAGAGGCATTAGAAGACTTGCATATCACAAACCTCTTTGGAAATCAGGGGCAGGGAATCTTAATTTTCTTACCATACCTTAAGTATTTACCATTACATAACCCTACCCTTTCAAATGAAACCTTGACTGTAGCCATAACAGCTCAAAATCCATAAAACATGTCTAAAAAACCTCTTATGAAAGGATATGATGACTGCAGTCCAAATATACCTGATTTGTTTGAACTAGCTAGCATTCTGCCACTCCACCAAAGACTTAGAACTACTAGAATTGGCAATCTTGTTCAGAATACTACTTCATATAGATTAAACAGTGAGAAGCACTATGCCACTACCATCACTCCAAAAAACAACTTCGATAAAAGAAAATACAAAAATCTGGACCAAAGAGTAGTAGTCAAAGATAAAACAGCTGGTCATAGGATCTGTTTTGATTTTAGAGTTACTAATACGCACCCTTGTGATAGAAATTTTATCCTTCCTACCCAAGACCATGATATACCAATGATAAATTCTTTTAATCATGTGTCTTTGCAAGATGATGTTTCAGGGTATCACCAAATGATTCCTTTGCAAAGAAAACAACTCAAAGAATTTCTCAAATATGCTAGAAGTAGTTCCATTTTCAAACCTAAAATTGCAAAACCACCGGATATCAAAAACATGCTCCTAAAAGCCATGTTTCCAGTTCTAAATTTCTACATTCTAACATACCTTGATGATGTCATCATATACTTCAAAAATGACAAATAATATCTGCATTATTTGAAAAAGATGCATAGAAAAAGGAGTGGAAATCAGAGGTATAAAGAGGTATAGCGGGAATATACGAGGTTTTTTAGAGATTCATACATGAATCCTTATGTCATGCCTGAAAGAGAAAATTTTCCAAATTTTTCTTTTCAAGAGCTGAGTGGACCAAGAGTGGTAGGAGATCCTTATGAAGATAAGATGCTTAAGTTTCACCATTTCCAAGATTTCTGAGTTAAAACTTTTTCAATCATTGTATATACCATTGTATGAAAAATAAATAAAAAAACAGAAAATTCAAAAACAATAGAACAATAGAAAAAGAGGGCGGTTTGAAAAATAGAAAGAAAGCCCCATGTTCAAAAAATAGTCATTCTGAAAGCGAGCAAGTCTAAATGCCGCTACTAGTGCTCAAATGTCTTGTTTAGTTATCTAGCCTAATCATAACTGAACATGTTTTAAATTTATTTGTTGATAAGTTAGTGAGAGGAAAAGATAGTCAGCATTGTGTAAGCTTGACTTGTCAAAGAGAGTAGATTAGGGAAAGATACTAGTTCCACATGCTCAAAACAGAACCAAAGAGGAAATCAGGGATGAAAAACAAATTATGTATCCAAGCCTTGTTTTTCTAGATTTCATTTTATGCAAAATAATATTTGTGTGCAGCTTGTATTTCATGCCACAAGTACATGAAAAATCAGACTCTCTAATCCCGATTTGGTCATTTTTCAATTTCATGTTTTAGATTAGAGAATAAAATCCTGTCAAACAGCTTAACCTTGAAAATCGATCCATCATAGGTAGAGAAACAAAGGAGTTCATCAGCTTAATCTAAACTCCCGGCGGATATAAGTGTAGAGTTAGATAGTGTCATTTTTTCAAAAATGTTATGTCAAAGGGTTGCTAGTCCAAATGCACCCGAAAGAAGAAAAAAATGTTATGAAATGTAGCGGGGTAGGTAGAAATGTCATTGATGCTAATCATACTATCAATTTTCAGAAATAGCATCAAGGAAGAAAGAAATCTGTGCCAATGGATAAAGGCACTAGTCTTCAAACAACCGAGATCTGAAATTTTGAACACCTCCTGAAAAGGAGTTGTCCTCTCCAAATGGAGCTACTGTTAGTCATCAGTATTTTTCACCTGTTGATGATGAATAGTTGTTAAAGCCAAGTTTTCTAGCAGCTGATCTCCAATTTGTCAAATTTGTCAGCTAGAAAACACCCATAAACATTTGGCCCTATTACCTTTTCAATCAGCCATGATCGAATCAAACCTAATTGTCGGGCCCCATCTAGTCTCAGCTCGGTCATACAAACTTGTCCATCAGCTCCAAAGAATACTCCAAATCTGTCGAAAAGTCTCCCCTAAGTTAGGTAGTGGCGCTTTAGGCATTCCTCCCTTGGAAAACTATCCTAAAGCCAAAAGAACCTCTGTCTAATATCAACCAGTCATAGATAACCTTCCTATTCTGCAAATAAATCTTGATACACCCTCAAGTCGCGCCACTAACAAACCTTGATGTTTCAGTAGTGCATATGCCACAAGTCAAACTGATATTAGGTGAATTTACAGTGTTTCAATGTCTTTTTCAAGAGTAGAAGTGTACCAGTGATCCAGAAGACATTATTAAACTTAGCATGAGAAGACAACTGCTTCTCATGTGGTTTTGAGCCTGGGATGCAAGTATTGGACAGAGAGGTATTTCAATGAGCTCCTGCAAACACAGTCAAAAGGTTAGTGACTTATGAATAACAAGTAATACTCTGCAGATATTGATCAGGTTGCTTCTGATGTCTAAAGATGCATAAAGGTATTTCAACAATAGGATTACATATCTCATAAAATTTCCCCTCATGGAATATTTTCAATTTGTCACTTTTATTTTCTTAACTGTGAATAGGCACTACAAGGAAAGATAACATAGTTTGACAAAGGGATGAAATAGCATCACTGTGTAAAACCTCCTCCAAACATGAGCAGATGGTTGGATGATTGTGTAAAACCTCCTCCAAATATGAGCAGAGGGTCAAGTCTTTGGTTGAAAACCTCCTTCATTTAAAATCAAAGGGTTTGGAAATATGATAAAGGCCTCCTTCATTTAACAAGCAGAGGGCCGGGAACAGAGGTGTGCCCTCATTCAAAAGGGCATAAAGCTAACATTGATGCAAACTGCCTAAAAATTTGTTTAACACCTTGTCTCCAATAGATGAAAACCACTAACACAATAGTGGTGTTTCAAAGATTGATTATATGGTTTCACTGATTCAAAGGCATATTTTAAGTGTAGTGGGAAACAATTGAAGGCTTATGAATAGAAAAATGTTGTCAAGCAAATGGCCAAGTAGTGATATTATGATAATCAAAGAGGTTTGGTTTTTCTTCTATCAGAGATATCCTTCAAAGGTAATCTGAAGCTAAAGTGAACAAAGCTTGGATAGGTTCATCAATATGAAGAAAGGGATATGACGCCATGATTCAAACTCAAGCCAATATTAAAAGAATCAAGCCATGTCACTATCACAGTCAAAGACCTTTTATGAAACATGTGAAAAATCCTTGTTGTTCCATATGATTACATTGAGGGTCTCTAAAGGCCTTTTTCCTTGATGAACAGATATAGGTAAAGCCATGGGTGAATGAAAATAAGGTTTATCATCCACAATCAAAAGAAAATCTCAAAAGGGCACCTAACAGTTTTGGTTAACTTCACTATGGACATAATCATCAACAAACATCAATAGAGTCGAATTGTCAAAGTAGGTCCTATAACTATGGTTCATCTCCTTCCAAGATATGGCAAAGGAGGCATCAAAGTCTCGGATGTGACTCTTTGAGCAGAGTTTTTCCTTTAAGGGTTATAAATAGGCAAAAAAGTGACAGAGTTTCTTCTTTAATGAGAAACCAGTGAAAAAGCAGTAAAAAGGTCATGACTTTGGTGTCATTCAAAAGCAGCCTCCACAGCATTTAAAAACGAAATATGGGTCTGTGTAGTGTTTTAAAGGATATTTGTGTTTCTTTATGACCGAAAATCCTTTTCAAAAGGCCTCCAAAACCCTCACAAAGCAATTTCAAAAGGTGGTTGACTTTCTTTCAACTTTAAAAGGGTGGGGAGACCATTACAAAGCCCATTTTGTAAATTCAAAATGCAACAAGAGCTCCCCTGGCTGCTAACTGGACAGAAACAAGACTTTGAGCAAATTTCAAGTTTTTTCATGCTTTCAAGCCTGTGCGGCGCACCTGGAAAAGTGCACGGCATGACTGTAAAAGCGCATGGTGTGCCTGGGAGAGAAAATACACTAAGTTTCTATTGATGTGCGGTGCGCCTGTAGCGCCGGTCACCAATTGCCTGAAGGCCAACCCGAAACCCCTCACTGCGCAGTGTTCTTTCTTGTGAACATGCCGCTCACCTAAATACCTTCAAAAAACTCTTTTGAGAGCTGCTCAACCAATCAAAAAGGGCCTTTAAGTGTTTTTAAGGTATTTTTCTCACTCCATGACAAATTTTGAGTTTAAGAGGTGATGTGCTCTTGCTGTGTTTCCAAGAGACAAATAGTGTTATAAGGTGGGGTGTTTCGGTCGAAAATCAAAGGTTCTTGTTGACTGTGAGTGTCAAATATTCACACTGTGGTAAGCTAGGGTGTGTTTAATTAGTTTTGGAGAGCCCTAGCTGCCTTCAAACACGGTGATAACCCACAGTTGCTACAAGGAGCAGACTTTTTCAAAAATTCAGAGGATAAAAAAGTGACTAAGAAAGGAGGTGTGTTAAACCAAAGTTGAAAGCTCTTCTAGGGTTATTAAAAAGCCAAAACTAGCCCACAGCTGCTATACAGATAAAAAAAGGTGCAGAGACCACAAAACATTTTTAGGTGATCATCTATACAGTGGAAAAAAGATGAGGGCTTGGTAAATATAGAAACTTCCAGTTTATGTTATGAGACAACAAACTCTGTACAGCCTCCATAGTTCCAAAAACAGAGTCTGCGAAGGTCTTTTAAATCAGTTGGAGGGTGTTTTGTTTTACTTTGTGAAAAACAGTGAACAACAAAAGAAAGGTGTTTGGAGGAAAAAGTGATTTTGTCAAAAGAAAGGTTCCTTCTTCACCAAGAAACCACAAACAAACCTTTCAAAGAAATTTCCCAAGAACAATAATAAATTGATTGTTTGCTTTCCATTTAACAAGCACTTGTTGATTGGCATCAAAGAGGATTAAACAGTGATTTATAAGAAGGACAGGGTGTGTTCTTAAGAAGCCATTTCAAGGACCATTTGAGACAACTTGTTTTTTTCATTCAACAAAGAGTATTCAAAACAAAATTCCTCCCAGGCAAGACAGTAGAAGTGGCCTTCACAGGAGGTTTGAGCCTATTTCAACTGAAGAGGTAAATTCTCATCCATCAGTATTTTTTAACTTTCATGAGTTTGGGTGTCTAGATTTTTGTCAAAGGGTGCAGGAGGTGAAAAGTTATTCCCCTTTGACACATCTTTGTGCTTTGAGATTTCAAGGGAAACACTTTCAGCTGACAGGCTTTGATTTCAAGTTCTCTCCAAGGTCCATTTCCAAGGCCACCAAAATCCCTTATGTCGGAGAGAAGTGGTTTAAAGAAAGCCACCTAGACTCAGAACAGTACAAACCTTTTCTGAAGCCTGAGCATAGAGATACATGTCCATCCATCTTTCCCTTCTCATATCTGTTGAATAGTTATCCCCCCCCTTATGAAGATAATCATGAAATACTTCACTTGCGAGGGAAGATTCTCTCGAGTCTATGCTTACCATGTCCAATTGCTCATGCATTTCACAAGAGCCAAATTGTTAAATCTCCCTTTCTTCCTCCATAGAAGTATTGAGAAAATGGCCTCCACTATTCAAGAAAAACCTCCTTCTCAGCAGTCAACTTTCCCCTTCCATCATTCCCTCATCAAGGTTATCATTCTTCATCAGCTTGAGAAGAAGGAAATCTCTTGGGATACTTTCATTGCACATCCAGATTTCGCCACTGTTCCTTCATTCCATATATCTCCTTCACCTTCCACTCACCATCCTTCGCCTTCTTCAAGCAAGCCCATTCCCAAGAAGCTCAAATTTCCCGTGATTGAAAAAGAAGAAGAGCATGATGAGGAAGAAGAGCATGAAGAGGAAGGGTAGCATGATGAATATGAGCATCAACACAGTGATAAATAGCATGATGAAGAGGAAGGGAAGCATGATGAAGAGGAGGAAAAGCATGATGAAGAAGGGCAGCAAGATAAGGAACAACATGATGAAGAGGAGGAACAACATGATGAGGAAGAGCATGATGATGAGCAGGAAAATGAATATGAACAATAGCAACATGATGATGAACAAAAATATGATGAAGCAGGGCAGCAAGGGGAAGAAGGGCAGCAAAGTGAAGAGCATCACAGTGATAATATGCAGCAAAGTGATGAAGAGCAACGCCATGAAGAAACTTAAAACAGTGGCAAGAATGACAAGGAAATTAACAAGGGCAAAGAGCCAATAGAGAATGTGCTAACTGCCTCTCCTAGGCAAGGGGCCATGCTTTCTTCTCCAAAAGTGGCCAAGCCCGAGACATCAAGGAAAAGGGTGCCTAAAACTATAACTCCAAATGTTACTAGGGCCCTCCAAAGCAAGGGGAAGTTGCCCAAGCAACCCATTGTCGATTTGTGCAGGAGGAGGAAGACCAAGAGAGCCACCCAAAGAAAGGGAAAGGGGAAAGAAGAAAACAACCATGAAAAGGAGAGGGACTTCGACACAATTCAAATCCAAAGTGATGATAGCGACAATGAGGCCCAAATCCTAGAGACTCTCTTGATCAATAGAGAAATCCAAATTGATGCTTTGAGAGTAGATCTAGAGAGGGCTAGAAACTTCAATGAATTTTTTCAAATTCAAATTAAACAGATGAGTGTCCACATGGCAGTATATGAGACACGGGCCATCAAATACAAAAAAACACTATTCTGAATGAAATAGGTAACACGACCTCAAAACGGGAACTCTAGCCCAAAAAGACTCAAAAAACATGAAAAAACACCCCAAAAACAAAAAAAGTGTATTCCAGAACGCACTTGGTTTTTTTTGAAGGACAAATTTCAACATTTTATAAAATTATGCTAAAAAAAAATTGTTTCTTGAAAAAAGGATTTAAAAAACAGCCTCAAAACAAAACTAGTTGATGCTGGAATAACCAAAAAAAATAAAATTGTGTCATAGTTTTGACATTTTTTAAAATAGAAATAACATTTTTTAATTTTTAAAATTCAAACATTAAAAAAAACCTAAAATTTAAGAAAAAAAAAAATATTAAAATTTCAAAATATATAGAAATAAAATAAAATAAAATATTAAATTAAAAAAAAAACAAGTTAAAAAAAAAGGAAAGAAATTATAAAAAATAAAATATAGAAATTAAATTTAAAAAAGAAAAAGAAAATATTTATTAAATTGAAAAAAATAAAAAATTAAATAAATTATAAAATAAAAAATTAAATTTAAAGAAATATATTAAATTTTAATAAATTTAAAACTAAAAAAACATTATTGAAATTAAAAGTAAAAAAAAGAAAAATTGATTAAAAATAAAAAATGAAAAATAAAATACAATAAAAATATTAAATTTAAAAAAAATCTATATTAAAAAGACAAATAGATTTTAAAAAATAAATTAAATTTAAATTATATATATATATATATCTATATATATATATATATATATATATATATATATATATATATATATATGAACTTAAATTAAAAATATATATATTGGATTTTATTAAATTTAAAAAAAATGTTAATATTAAAATAAAAAATTAAATTTACAAAAAAAAATATCAAATTTTAATAAATAAATGAATAAACAATTAAATTTTGAAATAAAATAAAATGAAAAAAAAATTGTTAAAAAAAAGTTAAAAAACTTTAAATTCAATAAAAATTGAAAAATTGAAAAAAAATAAATTAAAAAAAAATATATTAAATAAAAAATAAAATAAAAAACAAATTAATTTGAAAATATTAAGTTTAATTAAAAGAAAATCTAATTTTAAATACACAATTTTAAATGAAATAAAAAAAATAAAAAAATCTTATGTAATTAAAAAAATAATAATAAAAAATTAAAAAATTAAAAAACAAAATATTAAATTAAAACAAATTAAAAAAAAATACAAAATTTACTAAATTTTTAAAAATTTAATTAGCAAAAATTGTGTAATCGACCGTACGGTGTTATCCTCGTAACATGGAGCATCGGTGCCCTATTTCAGATATGGTGCACTAATTTAAAAAAAATGTTTTACAATTTTTTACTACACATAATAATAAAATTAGTGGATAATAATAAAATTAGTGGATCAGCTTGTCATTCTGAAGCTGAAGGAATGGATCTTCGATCCATTAAAATACAGAGTGACCATTTCCCTATAGCACTCTGATTTCATTAATTAATTTTAGCTCTATGTGAATTAATTTATATTTCAAGTTTTCTATACGTTGTTATGAAATCAGAGTGCTACAAATTCACTTTATTCTTGATTCCACTTAGGAAGCATATTATAGTGGTGAAAGGTAAATATTAAGTTTAATTACCTGAAAATCTAATTTTAAATACACAATTTTAAATGAAATAAAAAAAATATAAAAATCTTATGTAATTAAAAAAATAATAATAAAAAATTAAAAAATTAAAAAACAAAATATTAAATTAAAACAAATTAAAAAAAAATACAAAATTTACTAAATTTTTAAAAAATTAAATTAAAACAAAATATTAAATTAAAACAAATTAAAAAACAAAATATTAAATTAAAACAAATTAAAAAAAAATACAAAATTTACTAAATTTTTAAAAATTAAAAAAACATAAATTTACTAAATTTTTAAAAATTAAAAAACAAAATATTAAATTAAAACAAATTAAAAAAAAATACAAAATTTACTAAATTTTAAAAAATTAAATGAAAAAACTAAACATGAAATTTAATAATTAAAAAAAATATGAAAAAATTAAATTAAAAAATATATATAAAATTTAATTAAAATTATTAACAAAATTTAGAAAAAAAAAATTTAAAAAAAAAAATAGATAAATTAAAACAAATTAAATTTTAAATATAAAAATTAAATTAAAAAAAAAATTTTAAATTTTTTGAATTAAAAAGAAAATCAAATTAAAAAAAAAAATATTAAAAATTAAAAAAAAATTAAAAAGAAAAAAATTTTCATCGTGGTGGCGTCGCCAATCGGCCTCCCGCCCAAGTGGCAGCGGAGGCCAGCCGCTGGGCGGAAGGCCGATTCCAGGAATCGCCCTCCTACCGCGGGAGGCCCGGAATCGGCCTCCCATCGTGTGAGGGTGATTCCCGGAATCGGCCTCAGGGTGATTCCTGGAATCGGCCTCCTCGCCGTGGGAGGGTGATTCCAGGAATTGGCCTCCCGCTGCGGGAGGGCGATTCCCGGAATCGGCCTCCCGCCGTGGGAGGCCGATTCTTGGAATCGCCCGCCCGCCCAGCGGCCGACCTCCGCCGCCACCTGGGCGGGAGGCCAATTGGTGGCGCCACCACGATCAAAATTTTTTTTTTTTTAATTTTTAATATTTTTTATTTTAATATGATTTTTTTTTTTTTTTAAATTCAAAAAATTTAAAATTATTTTTTTTTAATTCAAATTTTTTATGTTAAATTTAATATTTTAGATTAATTATTTTTTGAAATTTAAAATTTATTTACTAAATTTATTAAATTTTCATTTAATTTAATTTAATTTTTTTAATCTTTTAGTTTATTTAGTTTTTCATTTTTGAAATTTATAAATTGTTTCATTAAAAAAAAAACAGTAAATTTATGGATATTTGTTTTTTAATTATTTACACGTGGTTTTTTTCATTTTTTTGTTTTTTAATGATAGTTTTTTTTTTTTCAATTCTTTTATTATTTTTTTTTTTCAATTTTAAATTTTGTTTTTTTTTTTTTTTACTTTCGCTTTTTTGTTAATTTTAAAATTTGAATCTTTTTTTGTCTTATTATTATTATTTTTTTAATTTAAATTTTTAAATTTAATTTTTTCTTTTTGGTATTTTATTTTTTTTATCTAAATTTTATTTTTGTAATTTAAATTATTTTTAAATTTTCTATTTAATTATTATTTTTTAATTATATGGTTTTTTTTAATAACTTAGAAAAAAATGTTTTTGATGTTTTTTATTTTTTTGGTTAATTTTTGTTTTTTTTTCTTTAAATTGTGTGTTTTTTTTTCAAATTTTGTCATTTCTTTCGATATAATTTTCGAATATTTTTGTTTTTCTTTAAATTTTTTATTTTTACGAGTTAATTTTGTTTTTTTTTACATTTTTATTGGTTTTTTTATTGTTTATATATATATATTTTTATCTAAGTTTCGTGTTTTATTACCAACATGAAATCACCACTCTAAAAAAAAAGGTTGACGCTGCATCAATACGTTTCAAAATTAGCATGAAAATCACCGCTCTAAAAAAAAAGGTTGATGCTGCATCAATACGTTTCAAAATTAGCATAAAAATCACTAACATTTTAAAACAAATATTCATACTTCATAAATAAAAATATTAGAGTGTCAAAAATGTGCTCAAAAAAAAAAAAAAAGTGATTCTGCATCACCACTTTTCAAAATTGGGTGCTTTTTATGCTACTAAAAAAAAGTAGGTAACAGTGCGGTTACTTATTTCATCGGTAATAGTGTTAAAAGAGACCTCCAAGGCACAAGTTAGATTGGAAGAACTCATGGGTGAGTTCAATGATAGGGAAGATGAAGATTAGCCCAGGAGAAAGAGGCCAAGAACCATGGGACTCAAAAGAGCCCTTGAGAAACAAAAGGAGGAAGAAGCTGCCCTTCTCCAATCTTTTCCTCTCTCTACTTTGCTCACATAAGAGATAGAGAACAATCGAGAAGCATGGCTTGAGAGGGTAAATGATCACTTGGAAAAGAGGTTGGAGAAGGCCAATAGAGATTTGGATCTTCAACGGAGGATGACCAGGCACTATAAAAAGCTCAATCAGTTTTCCTGGTGGAAATTGAAGGCCACACAGGAAAAACTCAAGGAAGCACAAAGGAGGCACCCGGAACCAAAAATGAAGAAAGACACCTCAAAGCTCCAAATTTTGGCCTCAGCTTCACAACATGTTTCTGAAAACCCTTGATGGTCATGCTCGCCAAAATTGGGTGAAATTCAACAAGTTTTGGTTTTTTGTCATTTTTGGGTTTTTGGCTAAAACTCATGGGCATCGCCATTTCTGTTTCAGGCATCCTCAAAGGATGAAAATGGTATCATTGGATGCCATAATTTCAGGGAATATACTCAGCGATTTTGAGATCATTTGAAGATGATTTGCTCCCCCAAAATGGCGAAAAACACTCACTTTTTCTACACACTGCCCCGTTTATTAGCAAGGTCTATTTTTTGGGTTTTTACACATAGGTCAGTTTTTGATAGACTTTCATTGGTCAGTTTGTAGAAAACTAAGAATTTTCATAAAATAGACATTTATAGCTTTCCAACCAGCCATCATGGGCCTCGTTTTAACATCAGGAAGGCCTCCAAAATTTTCTGGCAAGATAGAGGACTTTCTGCTGATATATTTCTTAAGTATTTTTGTAAAAAATGAACGTTTCTAAAGTGACTTTTCCTCATGTGAATTTAGCTATTTTTGGGCATGATTAGTTATGAAAATTCAATATATTTCTTTTTTTATCATTTTTGAGATATTTTATTGTATATTTTGTGCCTTGGGCTTTGCAAAGCCTCAAGGACAGAATCAGATATTTTGGATAGGCCAATGAGATTGCAAGTTGAACTAGGAGGTTTTCCTCACTCTTGGCCTATATATTCCATGAGAATTCATTGTAAACAAGGTTGAACTTGATGAATAGAAGCAATATATGGTTATACAAGCTTGGAAGAAACACTTGTCTCATGCATTGGATAGTTTCCTGATTTTTTTTGGATGAAAAAGGAGGTCTGTTGTTGGATTCCTTGACTTGGTAAAATGGTATAGTGTCCCTCTCTATTATGCTTCTTATTTTTCATTCATAATTCCATGTTCCTGCTTCCTATAAGACAATAGAGAATAGATTTGAGACATGCCCTTGGAGGCACCTCAAATTTCTTGTTTCTTTATAGCTTCTATGTTTTCTTCCTTCTTAGTCATATCAAAGAATCCTTGATTGCTCTTTGATAACTGAAGAAATTGTTTGCTTGTTTCATTTATGGTATTATGCACGCTAAGTATGATTCATGGTATGCCTTGCTTCCTCATGGCTAGTCATAGCTCCACCTCTGAAACCTTTCTTTGATTGATTAGATTTTCATTTGTTGAACCAAGGAGGTCTTGTATTGATGTTGGCCTTTGCCTAAAACTATGCAATCTTGCTTCAAAGTGCCCAATAGCTTGAAACACTATTCTTAGGCATTTCCTCATAGTGATTTGAGTTGTTTTTTGGTCTTAAATTTATTTCCCCAAAGTCTGATAACCTTTTCCTAAAGTTAGAGAGTCATACATCTCTATGCATGGCTTAAATGTTTATTTCTATGCATTGATCAGTTTATAGTTACATTTCTCATGACTAATTTTTTTCCCTACCATGTTTATGCCAGATATTAAACTATTTATGTTTGAAATCCTTTGTTCTTCAAAAATTTAATTTCCATCCCACTCCATTTTACCCAAAGATCCATTTTACCTCGAATCAAATCAACCCTTCAACAACCTTGTATTACCATCTGAAAGCTTTCTTGACCTGTTCGACCCTATAGTCCAGTTGATCTGACATCTTTTTACCTATCTTAGTCTTTGATCAGTTCATCCCTCACAAACCTAAAAACCAAAACCAAACACCTACTTCATAACTAGCCTAAAATCAAGAACACAATAAGCAAACACACAGACATCTCTTACACAAATAGAGAGAGCCCTCTCTAAGTCCAAGAAGGCTAGGTCCTTGGGCTCCAAATAATGGTTTGATGTTACACTGTCATTTGGCTTGCCAATCAGCCAAATCACGGGACACTAACAGACCCTACTCGAATCAAAGGATTACAAGTCTTTGTAAGTCTTAGGTATTTCTAGGCCTAATCTCTCCATCAAAACTTTTGGCATGAGATTGTGAGAGGCACTAGAATCCAACATGGCATTATGTAAGGTTTTGTCATGTATGTTTAGGCTGATATAGAAAGGGGGAATGGCTCCTTCTTGATATTTTCCTTCTATTTTGGGTCCAAAAAACAACTCAGGTGTGTCATCAACCAAGTTTAAACTGTCAGCATCATTTCCTATGTTCAGGACCTTCAAAACTTGGGACCTATACACTTGTTGAGTAACCAGTTCAATGAGAGGCATAGTTATCTTGATTTTGTAAATCTCTCCTTCAAAGCTAAAAGGTACTTGTGTTTTAGGCATATTTACATTAGTTTTATTAGCCATGAATCTTTCTACATTTTTAATTTGTTGATTCTAATTTGGATTTTTAGACAAAATAGTTCTCTTAGGGCCACTAGTGGAGGTACTAGGGCAGCTTGGGCCATTGTTTTTCTGGATGATTTTTCCTTTGTTTGGTTCAGCTTTCTTAGCCATAGTGTTGACATTCTCTACTATTTTCTTAGGGGTGTTTTTAGGTAATTTCATAACAACAGTGTCTATTTGGCTTTTCTTGGGGGAATCTAGGTTTATTTTTCTCCTAAGGTCATATTGCCTATGGACTTCCATTATGGAATTTTCAAATCCCAAGTGATAGTCTTCAGAATCCTCATGGTTTGTGTCAGTTTTATCTAAGGAAAAAAAACCTTGTTTTTCTTCAGTGAGAAAAAAATCATCTTCATTATCAGAACCTTTTAGGTTTATATGGATTTCTTTAGGTTTTATAATTTCTCCTTCTTTTCATCTACACAGTTTTTTTTAAAGGGAGGTCTGATTTGTTGGTCACTCTCCCTTTGTTTGATTTGAGGAATGTCTCTTCTAAATTTTTAAGCTCTATTTCTACTTTAGGGATTGGCTTGAATTTCCCTAGGAGGTGTCCTTTCATTCAAGTTTATCCTTTCTATCATTCTCTCCATTGTTCTCATTAGGCTGTCCATTTTGGTGTCGGTTGAGGAGGTTGAGGGCCTGGTTTCATATTTTTAGGTCACTCTCTTTTTTGATCTCATCCTAGCTCTTTTTTTAGTCAAATTGACCTCTACATTGATAGCTTCCTTTTGCATTTCTTCTAAAGTTGTGGGGTCTCTCTCTCTCAATTGGAATGTCATGTCCAAATCAAAGCCTTCGGGAAATTTTACTAGTGCTAGGCCTTGTCGGGGTTTCATGTGAGGTGGTATGGCATTGTAGAAACTATTAAATGTGGTGAAATAATCTTGTACACTTTCCCCTACATTCCTCTTAAGATTTTTATATTTAGAAAGGATCCGGAGAGGAATTTTTTGGATTTCCCACTTTTTTATGAAAGTTTGGTAGAGGGAAGGGAGATCATGTATTGTGTTAGGAGTTAATGCTTTGAACCATTTTTTGGCCTCTCCTCCTAAGCTTTGTGCAAAGATCCTTATTTTAATGGTTTCTTCTTCTATTTCCATGTAATGAAAGGCATAATTTATCCTATCTACATGTTGTTGGGTAGTGATGGATTCAGCTCCTGTGAAATGAGGGATCTTGGATTGGTATTCATTTGGAAAAGGCACCAGAGGTTGAGATAAAGCTAAGGGGGCATACCAAGCTGCCATTATGGGAGCTAATGGAATCCAAGGTGGATTTACAAGAGGTGGGTTAGTGAAATGAGGTGTATGATGAAGTAGAGTTGTTTTCACAGTGGTGGTATGGATGTGTGTGGTGGACCGACAAACTGACCAACAAATTGATTTTGAATAGATTTGGTATGGAAAGAGTTGAGGAGATGGAGAAGCTGAAAGTCAGGTGGTGTGGAAGGAGAAGCTTCTCAACTAGAACCCTGTTGCAAATCTATGGGCTCAAGGTTAGTCTGGTCAGTATTAGTTTGTGACTTGTTCCAGAAGAGGTTCTTTGTATGGTGCAAGTCAAACTGGGGATCTTGCAAAGCTGTAAGATGTTTAGGTACAAATATTGCTCTATGAATGGTCCTAACAGTGGTTAAGTTTCCAGATCTAGAATTTTTCCACAAAATATTCTTTGGGTCATCAACTATGTTGGGAGGGTATGGGTCTGTATGAGATCTGGTACTAATCCTATGTGAAGCTAGATTTCAAACTTAAAATTGAGAGAGGCTGAAAGTTTTAGGACTGTTTTTTGAAGGCCGATCTCTCTTAGTGCTTGGTAAACTCTAATAGTATATAACTAGGTTCATAAAATTCTTAGGGTTGGTTTGACACAAATTCAGGGAGTCAAATGAGGGCTAATGAAGTAATGGCCTACTGGAGTCACCAGGTGGATATTTTTTTGCTATTGTAAGAATGTATGTGTATGGTCCACCACCAATAACTGAAAAAGAACCAATCTAGGGATGTTTTTGGGGTTTTATGAATTTATTTATATAGCCTTAGGGTTTGTGAGAGTGTCCTATAACTGAGTCATCATTTTCCTAGGATCGTGAAACAAATAGATTCTACTCTATGGCTGACAGCTTGAGTTCTCTATGATTTGATAAGGGTTTATGAAGTCCTAAGGGATACTTAGATTGTCACTGACTCAGATGTCCCACCCTGATTTCCATTATGTTAGTGATAGTGATGAAGTGGTTGCAAATCACATGATATAGTTTGACAAGGGCTTCTGAAGTTCTAAGGAATGCTTATGGTTATCATTAACTCAGAAGGTCCCAACATGATTTCCATTATGTTAGTAATGGGGATGAGGTGGTATATTCACTGAATTTTCTACTTTTCAAGGGTTTCTGAATTCCATAAGGATGTATAAGCTTATTATATACTCAAAATGTCCCACCATGATTGCCATTATGTTAGTGTCCCGTGATTTAGCATATTGGTAGACCAAATGCACATGGTAACACTAGACCAGTATTTGGAGTCTTAGGACCTAGCCTTCCTGGACTTAGAGAGGGATCTCTCTATTGTATGCAAAGGATATGAACTTGATTTCTTTAGATGGTTGATTTTAGGCTAGTTGTTAAATGTAGGGTTTGTTGTTTGTTTTGGTTGGGTAAGATGAACAGGTAGAATATGTGGAGTTAGAGGTCTTAAAGTCATTGGGATATGGAGTCAATGAAAGCCATGGATATCTCAATAATGTGTCAGAGTGCATCACAGGGAAAATCTAGTGTGGTCAGTGTATCCTTTAAGGTTATGAGTGAGTGAAATGAACATTAAGTTGGGGAAAACAAGGTAGGGCAAAGGGAAGTTAAGAATCATTTGTCAAATACCCATAAACAAGAAGGTATAAAACACCACTAACATCAAGAAGCAATCAATAGACAGGGAAAACAAATAACTGTTTGATCCAAATTAAGCAAATAAGCATTATAAACTAACATTCCAATTAAATATAGAAGGCGAGAAACTCATTTAACTTCTATTGATTTCACCTTCAAGGTTTAGAAAAAATTTAAGATCACAAAATACCTTTAATAAAAAAATAGGGAACCCCTAAAAATTATTGATCAAGCTACCAAGAAATTTAAGGCAAATTGATAGGCATGGACAATGGGCAAGATCATAACAAGACCTCTTTTGCTTAACCTAACAAGTAATACTTCAAAGAGAGATTTCAAAACAGAGTTTAGATAGCATGAAATAAGCAGGGCTTGCCATGAATCATATTTTTAAACTAGAATATTAATCCATTAATGAAACAAAAAAGTATATGGGGTCTAAGGAGCAAACAAGAATTCCTTAAAATATCCTAAGCAGAGGAAAACATCAAGGCAATAGAAGACATGAGGACTAAGGTGCTTCAAAGAGCATTTATCAACCTATACTTTTCTGTTCTAATGCATATAAAAGGATGAAACATAATTATTAACAAGAAAACATGAAAAATTTACAGGCACATCACCATTAAACCAAGCTCATTGATCCTGCAAACAAGCTTCTCCATCATCAATCCAAGCAAGCCATTCATAAAATCCACAACACTAATTTCTTCTCCAAGCTCATAAAAACCTTGTATTGTTGTCAAAGCTCATCAAATGGCAACATTTACAAACAAGCCCTCATGATCTATTTAACGTAGAAAAGGAGGGTAAAAACCCTAGATAGGGTTGGAAAAATTCAAAATCACTGATAAATGCCATTTATGCCTAAGAGACCATGCAAGGCCCAAGGCACAAAATATCTCATGAAATAAATGCTAAAATAACTTCTTGCACCTAATTCTAGAGTGATTTGCCTCAAAAAACACTAAAATATGATTTTGTAATAAATGAGTGTGTTTTTTTTACTTTTGGTCCAAAACACACCAAACAATCCATTTGTGCACTGCCACCTCAGGCAGAAAATACACACTTTTAGAACAAAGTTTTGGACCCCTTTCCAATGTCGAATTTGGCTCTGTGATGGCTTGTTGGAAATCTTGATGAGTCTGATTTCCATAAATGCTTGTGGTTTCTTAATCCATCTCCTATAGCATACTAAAAATGCCAAAATCCCAACACTGTCATTAGCACAACGCCAAGTCTGAAATAATGGTAGAATGGTGAAAAATGAGGGGTTTTTTGACCTTTTGAGGGGTCAAACCTACTCCAAATCATCTGAAACTTGGTGAACAAAGTGTACTAGCTATGAGAAACCCAAAAATGCTGATTTTTACTCCTGAGGATGCTCCATGGATTAGCATAGCGCCAGTGGTGTTGCGCAAATGGGCCTTCAAAATCACAAATAACAAAAAGTGTTCCAAATTTTCTCAAAATTAGTGGAGGCCTCCCTTAAGGGGTCTTGAAAAAATGTTGAGAACCTAAAGCCAGAACTCCAAGGTTATCTTGCTCTTTTTCCTCCTTTAGGGTTTGGAATTCAAGGAGGGCTTCCTTTAGTTTGGCATAAACAAGCTTGTTTTTCTTTGCCTAATGCTTGGTCATCTTTCTTTGCAGCTCTAAGATTTCATTCGCCTTTTTTAGCTTGGCCTATAGGTGTATGTTTTCCCTCCCAAGCCATGATTCCTGATCATGTTCAATTTCCATGGTATGGAGTTCATTGAGAGAAAGTTTCTCTGCTAGGGCTAATTCCTCTTCCCTCTGTTTTGCCAATACTTTCCTCAACCATATGGGTTTTGGACTCTTCCTAGGTTTTTCCTCTTCATCTTCACTTTCTTGATATGGGCCCATGTATTCTTCTAGTTTCACTCGTTATCTTTAGGCTTATTTCTAATCTTTGAGTGCTCTAGCCTCATAGATGGCCTGCTGGGCACTCATTTTCTTATTTTCCATTTGATAGAAGTGAATGGCATCCTTTGCCCTCTCCAACTTAGCTTCTAGGTATTCTATTTGTGCATTATTATCTTGGAGGAGGGAGTTTGAAATTCTTGTTTCATTTTGTTCATCACCCTCTATATGGATGAGTTCAAACTCCCTTTCTATTTCAGGGTCCTCCTCTTCTACTTTTACCTGTTCCTTACCTTTGTCAATTTGCTGATTTGAGGTGGATGGCATGGTCCCTTGCCCTTTATAGGCAGAAAACACATGCCTTGACCCTCTTTTGTAGGTGTATGCAAGAGGAATGATGGTGGTTTTGGTGGTGTCTTAATTATGGTTGTGACCCTTGGTGTTGTCATCAACTTCCTCAGCTTTACTATGATCCTCTTTAGTGATCACATGCTCTGTTTCATCACTACCTTCTTGGTTCTTAATTTGATCATCAACCTTTGTACTGGATTCACTTTGGTTTTTTTCATCATTAGGGTCTTTTTCTTCATCATCCCCTACAATTTTATCATTTTCATCATCACTAGGAGGCTGATTGTTTTCATGACTGTCGTGATAGCTGTCATGACTGTCATGAATATCTCCTTTGTTGTCTTGTCTCTCACTACATGTTCCATCAGTGTCATCCTCTTTGTCACTATCATCTTCTTTAATATAGCCACTGTCATTCTCATGAATTTGCTCACTATTTTCATGGTTATGCACATTTTCCCTTTGACTGTCATGTTCACTGTCCCTATGATTGTTAGCCTCCTTATTTTCATCAACATCTTCTTGGTCATCACTTTGTTCATCTGCATCATCGTTTTCTTCACTTTGGGCTGACTCATTTGCATCATTACCATCACTTCGTCCCTTCAAATTGTCACTATTTTTTTCTTCATCACTGCTATTTTCACTACCCTCCTCTTCACCATCATTTCCCTCTTTATCTTCCTCATTAATTTCTATCTCCGCCTCACTGAATTCATCACCTTCATTTTCAACACTCTTTTCATCATTGCCACTATCATCCTCTTCCTTTGATGCATCAATATAAGGGGAATAAGGGAGATTTTCTTGGGGTGAGGGTACTTGCGAAAATGAGGAGGGAAAATTTGGTTGATGAGGAGGTTGGGGGTTTGTGAAGACTTCTTGTGTTATGAATACCTCCCAGGGGATACCTTGTTACTCTAAGTTATGTAATACCACCATATTGATCAAGGAATGGTGAAATAAGCTTTGCATTTGATGGGATGGTGTCCTCCTCTGGACAACAGAAGACATTTTCTCAATGCTCCTATAGATGTAGTAGGGAAATTTGAGCATCTTAGCCCTTGTGAAATGCATGAGTCTGATGTGGTAGGAGTTTAGCCTGGAATATCTCTCCTCATAGGTGAAGTATTTCATGATAACCAACATCAAGGGTGAAAATCTGTGTTTGAGGTGTGAGAAAGGGAGAATTGTCTTGCTACCTTCCCTATACCTAGTCTTGACAAATGGCTCTAAAAAACCTTTGTCCAATTCTCCCTTCTTAAACCACCTTTCACCCACAGCAGGGATACCTGTGGCATCAAAGATAATACCTATTGAGATCTTAAAATCTACTCCGGCAAGGCTTGAGCTCTAGGTGGCTTTTCACTTGTTTGACCTTCTCACAGAAATGGAAGCACCCTGCACTCTGAAAGCATGATAAGATCCTGGGAGAGGAGGTGATGGCCACTGTGCTCTGAGGTTCCATTCTGTTTACTTTCCCTCCCTTATGTTTTGGTCTCAAAGGCCTTTGACCTCTATCACTGGTACTTCTATTTTCAGCTCCTAACATGGTGATAGGAGATGTTGGTTGAAAAAGTAGGTTTTGGTGAAGTGAGATGAAGATGGTGATGAAGTCAACTTGTAGTGAATGAGGGATGTGGAGGTTAGGGTTTTTAGGATTAAGTTTCCTTGGAGCTTAAAGAGGATTTTCTCAAGGGTGTATTGTAGCCACCCTAACTTACTCACCCTCACATGACATCAAACTGATTTTAAGGAGATTTAAAAAAAAAGGTTTGTTTTGTATGAAGGTCCTGGGGTTTACCCACCTAGGGTTTGAACTTCAAAGCCTTAAAGAGACTAATAATCAATTTGAAAACATCTTGGGGACAAGGAGAGAATGCCACTTACCAGCTCTTGGCTCTTTGCAAACCTTTGGAGATCAAATGGAAGAGGAAATTCATGACCATGGGTAGAGAAATTATGGTTTGGAGGCTTTATACATTAGTGAGGCACCCTGCCCAAGTAGTCAGGTTGAGCCATTAGCGCAGCGTCGACAAGCCTATTTGTGGGTTAGCGTAGCGCCAGGCGCATGCAGCAGTGGTCAGTCTCTAGTTGAGTCAGGCCTGTGTTTTCACAGTGCCCAAGATTAGCGTAGCACCGTGTCAAATTTGTGCAACACTGTGTAAATTTGAATGGGCAGAGGACCGATTAGCGTAGCGCCATTGATTTGCACAGCACCAAAAAAGCTTGCCCAGAAATGACCAGGAAACTCTGTTTTTCTTCTTGAAGCATTTTTCTCTCCACCAAGTGCTAATATGAGTTTGAAATGAAAATTTAAGCACCTTTATATCCCTTGAAAAAATAAATCAAACTTACAAACCCACTTTACTATGTTTTTAATCTTTTTCTTTTGACTGATATCCTTTCTATCTTTTGCAGGGGTTCTGAAGACTTTCTCAAGGCATATTTTCTTCTTCTTCTAGTAATGGTTGGCTGAGGCAATGTAGATGTCATTTTCATTCTTTTTTATCTTTGAAATTATGGGCACTATTCAAACGATATTTGGCATGCATTTGAAAAGATGAAAACACTCTCTTTATCCCTTTTGGCATTTTTTATTGCAGGTGACCTAAAACATGTCCTTTTACCTCCTTACTAATTTTTTAGGCAGTAACATATTTATTTTGAAAAATATTTTTAGCAAATCCTACCATGCTATGTGTTCTCCTAGCCATTTCTGATTTTCTGTAGGTGCCTATAACACATTTTCTTTTGGTCTCCTTAGTTCCTTTTTGGAGTTTGACACCTCATTTTCTCAACAGTGAACTAATGCTCAGCATGATTTTCCCTTTTGACACTTTACCTCATGTTGAAGATTGCAACAAGAAACAATGAAGGAGGCATCCTGAAACATCTTTCCTAATCCTAGTTGGAAAGTGATCACCAAAACTAGGTGGGGGCCACACAAGTGATTTTTGTCGCAAAGTCTATTTTTAGACTATGTCTATTTTTAGACATATGGATCATGGTCTATGAGTTGCAGGATGCTATTTGTGGATGGTTGGTCAAGTTGGTAAAAATAGATGGACCTCTATTTTTAGACATTGGGCGAAGTCTATTTTTAGACTGCCAGTCTAAAAATAGATCAGTCAAATATTATTAGCCCTTAATAATATTTGGACTATAAACATTATCTTATCCTCTTGGAGCACTTCAGTTCGAGCTATGGATGTGGCACATGCAGCTGACAGAAGGAATTACGCTATTCCTAGGGTTTAGTTGAGCTATTGCATGGTTGACTTCAGTTAGAACTCATGTGGCAGAGTTTGGTGGAGTTGATGAGACAGTTGGTGGAGTTGTGTTCGGTTTAACTTAGTTGAACTAGTTGTATTTAGTCTAACTGATAAATACACTAGTGATGAGTGGTATGAATTAATTATTAATTAGTTCACTAATTTTTAACTCATAAATCAACTAAATAACACATCAGTTAACTACAATGCATGGACAGTTCAGTGGAGACCAGTGTTAGAGGTGGGTGAAAGAGTGAGTCTACTATCAGTTGTGACTATACTTGTGCATGATATTTGCACACACATTGATTGAGATTGCCAATGAGAATTTCTTTGTTAAAGCTAAGGGGATTAGAACTTGGATCTCATTCTTTTCCCTATTAGATTGCACAGTAGAGGCAGGCAGACTTTTGGAGGAGTTTTGAACTTGTGACTTGTTCATCTTCCGTGCTAGTTTGTGTGTAGCATGTGAGATAGTGCTGAGAGCTGTGAGAGATTTGTGCTATGTATTGTTACATGTTCTCTATCATTATAATATACAGATAGTTGGGGGTTTTCAGCTATTTCTTTCCCCATTACATACTGTGTCAGATGTGTGTTTGATTATTGTGTTTATGTGCGCATGCAACTGTTTCTATTTCCGCATATTGATGATCAATTGTAGAAGAGGTTATGTATTATGCATGAAGCTCAAATAGTGTGTAATCAGGATAATATCAGTGAATAATTCAGGAAATTATTCAAATTTCTACATGGTATCGGAGTGAAATTGATCATCGGGACCTATTACAGTGATTACAATTTATTTCGGTAGACAGAGTCTGTAACGGGCCAGGTAGCCTCTGGATCCATCCTTTCTTTGAAAGGTGATATATCCAATAAATGCCCCTACAGTCGATCTATGTGCTAGAAATACTTTTTTCTCACAGATCAGAAGCGGTTGAGTTTTGAGCTGGTGGAATTCGAATTTGCAGAAGTGTTTTCTTGGTGTCGAAGTCAAAATGTCTTATCAAGGATTGCGATTGGAGTATGCTCTTGAAGGCAGCTCAAATTATATTGCATGGAGAGATAGGATGGAGGCAGTGTTAGATGAAAACGGGCTAACAGAGTTCATATATTCTGAACTTCCAAAGCCTTCTTCTAGCGATGTTGCCTTGGTTGAGCCTTGGAAAAAGAAGATAGCAAGGTGTCGAAGGATTCTGTTGGAGGGCGTGAAGGATCACATAGTATCCAGCCTGCATGGAAAATATTGTCCATACTTGACGTGGAAAACGTTGACAGATTTGTTCCAAAGCAAGAGTGACCAAAGGAAGTTGGCGCTCAAGGATAAACTCAGGAAAATAAAGATGGAGAAGAATGACACTATTCCGGTATACTTGACAAAGTTTGTCCACTGCAGGGATGAGCTTGGGAGTGTAGGAGTTAGTGTGGATGAAGAAGACTTGGTAAGCTTGGCTCTCCTTGGGCTTCTGAAGAGTTGGCACTCCTATACTCTATCAATGGACGGGAGAAATTGCCAGGATGAGAGCGACTTTGGTTGGATCTTGTGCAGGAGGAGATAAGGCGGAGTACCAGGGATGGATCTTCATCAAAGGCATCTGATGAAGAGGATTGTGCTTTAGCTACCAACGCAAGGAATGGGAAGGGAAAGAAGAATGCTTCTCAATTTGGTGCGGATGGTAAAGAGCGTGACATGTCCAAAGTGAAGTGTTTTCACTGTCACGAGCATGGGCATTATGCCACGAATTTTTCACAGAAGAAGAAGAACAAGCAGGCTACTGGAGCTACAGCTGGTGAGGCTCTTGCCTCGCAATTTGAGCTGGACTTCTCATTGATCGCATGCATGGTGTCTAGTGTATTGGGATCGGGGTGGTATTTTGATAGTGGCGCTTCCTTTCACATGACGGGAGATGTGAATCTTTTCAGTGACTTGGTGGAGAAAGATCTCCAGTTGCATGTTGAGTTGGGTGACAATGGAAGATACAATGCGACCAGCATTGGTACCATAACCTTTCAGAGGGAGTCAAGTAAACTCATTATTTTACAAGATGTAGTGCATGTTCCAGGTTTAAAGAAGAATTTGATCTCAGTCTCAATGTTAGAGGATAAAGGGTATGAAGTTGTCTTCAGTGAAGGAAAATTTTTCCTTTAGCACAAGGCAACAGGACAAGTCAAGAAGGTTGGGATTCAAGCAAAGAATCTCTACAGACTTGAAGTATATGGGATGTCTACGGAGCTTCCTACTGTTGGGAAGTGCAATAAAGACATGCAATTGATGCTTGAGAGGGAGCAAGTTTTGCATGCAGGTAATAGTGAACCTCGGGATGTGGAGCAGCCACAAGATGAGGATCATGGAGTGGAAGAAACCACTCATGCAGATAAATTTCATGCCAGATGGGAAGAGGGAGTGCATGTAGCTATACCACCAGGTGAGAGGTGGGGCGACATGCATGATTAATCCCAAGAGAATATTTTTGGGCAGGATTCATGAGATGGTGTGGATCTCATGAATTGAACCTGGCTATGAGGTGCCCACAGCACAACAGTAGCATGATTAGTTGGATTGATGCAGGCAGATCAAAGTGACAGTGTCGGATACTGGAGCGCGAATCAGAGTTGACAGCAAGTGCAAGAGTGCATGGGTGCAAGAGTTCAACAGAGCAGTGGTTCCTGATGACATGTGTAGTTGGTACCAGCAGAAGTCGAAGAATTTAATGATAGATGCATCAGACTGATTGAGTTGTTTGGAGCCTATTAATTTTCATAGGAGTTGCAGAGTAGATGCATGGAGTTGCATGGCGCTTGTGAAGGTTGCAGGGCGAATGCATGGAGTTGCATGTCGCATGAAAAGACAGTCCTTTATTGTTGAGAGGGAGTGTTGAAGATTGCAACAAGAAATAGTGAAGGAGGCATCCTGAAACATCTTTCCTGATCCTAGTTGGAAAGTGATCACCAAAACTAGGTGGGGGCCACACAAGTGATTTTTGTCGCAAAGTCTATTTTTAGACTATGTCTATTCTTAGACATATGGATCATGGTCTATGAGTTGCGGGATGTTATTTATGGATGGTTGGTAAATTTGGTAAAAATAGATGGACCTCTATTTTTAGACATACTGGGCGGAGTCTATTTTTATACTGCTAGTCTAAAAATAGATCAGTCGAATATTATTAGCTCTTAATAATATTTAGACTATAAACATTATCTTATCCTCTTGGAGCACTTCAGTTCGAGCTATGGATGTGGCACATGCAGCTGAAAGAAGGAATTACACTATTCCTAGGGTTTATTTGAGCAATTGCATGGTTGAATTCAGTTAGAACTCATGTGGCAGAGTTTGCTGGAGTTGATGAGATAGTTGGTGGAGTTGTGTTCGGTTTAACTTAGTTGAACTAGTTGTATTTAGTCTAACTGATAAATACACTAGTGGTGAGTGGTGTGAATTAATTATTAATTAATTCACTAATTATTAACTCATAAATCAACTAAAGAACACATCAGTTAACTACAATGCATGGACAGTTCAGTGGAGACCAGTGTTAGAGGTGGGTGAAAGGGTGAGTCTACTATCAGTTGTGACTATACTTGTGCCTGAGATTTGCACACACATTGATTGAGATTGCCAATGAGAATTGTGTAGTTAAAGCTAAGGGAATTCGAACTTGGATCTCATTCTTTTCCCTATTGGATTGCGCAGTAGAGGCAGGCAGACTTGTGGAGGAGTTTTGAACCTGTGACTTGTTCATCTTTCGTGCTAGTTTGTGTGTAGCATGTGAGATGGTGCTGAGAGCAGTGAGAGCTTTGTGCTATGTATTGTTACATGTTATCTATCATTATAATATATACATAGTTTAGGGTTTTCAGCTATTTCTTTCCCCATTACATACTGTGTCAGATGTGTGTTTGATTATTGTGTTTATGTGCGCATGCGACTGTTTCTATTTCCGCATATTGATGATCAATAGTAGAAGAGGTTATGTATTATGCATGAAGCTCAAATAGTGTGTAATCAGGATAATCTCAGTGAATAATTCAGCAAATTATTCAAATTTCTACACCTCATGCTTGCCTTCCTTTGACTATTTTTAAGACATTTGCCTACACTGGGAGGCTTAGGCTCTCTCACTGATACTCTTTACCATTTATCCCTTTGGTGTAGTGAAGAAGTGCTACATTGGTAAACCCTAGAGAACACCTTGGACATCCTTTGAATTCCTTCTATTGTTATGAAGGAGGACTTATCATCTTCATTTGACCTGTGTTGTCTATCTTTCCAAACTCTAAGGTTTTAGGGTTGTTAGAGAAGAATAAGAAGTTTTGTCTTCTAAGTTCTCTATAGCCCTTTCAGGTTCATTCATTTATGTTCAGTTCACCTCACCTTTTTCCCTTATTCATTCATGATTTCTAAAAATATTCAATGTGTCCCTTTTTTTGTTGATGTGCCTTCTGTCTTTGTGGTGTTTGTGATGGTTCCTTTCTTGGTAACACTATTTTGTCAACCAATATCAAAACCTTGAATCTCATTGTACATAGACCTACTGCCTTTTCCTTTTTGTGGATGTCTTCTTGTGATGATTCACCGTATTACCTTACCTCTTTTTAAGCTGATGGCCATCTTCAATCATTCTTTGTAGAAATGTGAGCAAGGGAAACTGTCCCTTGCAGAATTTTTTCTTTGACCAAGGACGTCTTCCTTGAAGGATTTTGATCAGATTTGGACAATATTACTTGACCTTCTTCTTTTAATGCAGCCTCTTGACACAGGAAAAATAGATCCTTAGAACACCAAAACAACCCTATGACCTATGAAACCCTAGGTGACCTAGTGGAAGGCTCTTTAGACTTGGCCTTTGATTGAAAAGTTAGTTTTGGGTCTTCAAGTATAAAAAATAGATTTTTTGATATTTTGATGTATTGAAGATCCAAAATCCAATGTACTTGATTTATCTAAAGAGACTACAAAGATAGCTTTGAGACCATCAATGCTTGGTGTATCTAGGAAACATAAGAGTGAACATGCTGGTTAGTGATCCTAGGTGTCAGGTGGAGGAAGATAGGCAGGCCAAAAAGTAGAGTGCTAAGGTCAAAGGTGACAAAATATAGAAAAAATTAGTGATATGAACCCATGATGGGTGTTCTAGGATGGGTGAGCTAAGCATGACATGATGGGATAATGAAATAGTGAAAAGGTTATCTAAGGATAATGGAGGAAGTGAGATTTCTAGAACTCACATTATTCATGAATTTTGTTTCTAGAAATCTAGGATAAGAATTTAGTCATCTACTAAGGAAAACATTACTGATGGCTAACAGGGTTTACAATATCAAGGAGTAGGTTGTAAACTTCTTTTTCATATATCAATATTACATTACCGGTTTCTGGTTCCAACTTTGTTTCCATTTATATGAGAAGTGTCTAACTCTCCTTGACTAGTTGGATAGTTGTAGATGAATATATATGTTTTTATGTTTCCATCATTTGTTTGATCTTTGTGTAGTTGTAAATGTCCTTAACAAAGGAGCACAAGGCGTGAAGACAAAGGTCAAAGGATTTCTTCCACGTCCAACGAAAAGAGCATTGGACTGAAGTAGGATATCTATTCCAGTGCATATTTAATTTACAAACTAGGAATTTAGGAATCCAACGTGTTCCCTTGTTGCTAGACCCACCCTAGGGCTAGAGGTATCACCTCTTTCCGTAGAGGGGATTTCACTGCACAACAAAAGGTTACAAAATATCAGGTTCAAAAAATCTTATAGAAATGAATCATGTTGCATGCTACAAGATATAGAGTGCTTTTATAAAACACATGAAATTTCGTCAAAAAAATTCATAAACATCCTCAATAAGCTCATAAAAGAAGGCGTATTAAAGATTTTTTTTTATAAAAAATGTATCCACTCCCTTCCTCACATTTGGCACAAGTATCAATGCTTAGATACTTGAATTTAATAGTCAACAAGTATTTTTTGTCAAGGGTCTGAATTAAATAGAGGGAAGTTAGTCAGTTTTATTTGTCCCAAAAATTCAAATATGTAAGAATGGTTTAGATTATGGAGTGATATTTTTTTTTTATAATAATTCAATGGAGGAATTTTCATTTTCCCATAGCTTCAGGATCCCCTCTTGCCAAAAGAAAACCTCTAATATTCCCAAATGGGGAATGCGGCAATATATGAACATAAAGTGGAAATAGCAGGGTAAATCAACTCATTAACATTGGATACCAATATGGAGTCATAAAATCATGTATTAGATCAGAAAACCAATACAAAATAGTGAGGCATGAATCATATGCAATGAAGGAACAAGCCTCCCATAAGCAATCACTCCAAAAAAAAATGAACTGTTGTCACAATAAAAAATGCCAGAGAGAAACTATAGCACAGTCATATTGGGTAGAGCTACAATTGGAGATGATACAATGATCTAAAAATACTGATATAGGCCCCAATAGAATCTAAACATACAGATCCGGGCACTAGATCAACTTTCCAAGACAACCCAAGAGGGTTTCCGGGAAAATGCACACAATGTGCCAACGTAAGTTGTAGCCCTAGGGATGAAGATACGCTGCAAAAAATAAAATGATAAGATATGGCTGAAGCTGATATAGATAACTACATATCTTCTCCAATAGATCCTCTAGATGAAAGAATGGCTCGTCCACTGTAGAAATCACCTCTCAAAACAACCATTGCAACTACCCCTACAACTCCTCCCTAAAATAATGCAGATCTGGACTGAAACTGCACTGTAGGGGATAAATTCTCCATATGATACTGTTGAATGTGTCAATAAATCTCAAGGGGCTTCTTTACAGGCCTCCCAATGGATGGAAACCTTCCTCCACTATAAAACTAGCTCTGAAGACACCCGATATAACTCTCCACTGCTGCACCCTGCAACACAACACAATATCTTGCAGAAACTGTGCTGATGAAGAAATATGTAGCTTGGTATGAAAACCTAAATTTGGAAATGAAGTTAAATTATCTTCCAAGAGGCCTCTTAATGAAATAGGTGGGATTCCCACTCAGGAACACCTAGTGCTAAACAACACAGCAATCTCAAATAAGCAGCTAAAGAATGTAAGAAGTCTAAACAGACCACATATAAAATAATAATGCCAAAACATAACCCCATATGGCTTCCATCCCCATCATTATATATATTATGATCTTACTTTCCCTTGGCCCAACTCAATTATGTCATTTCCTTCATGAAATCAATCTCCCTCCAAAACTGTGTTATTCCTCATTTAATATCTTCTCCTCCATAACAGTGTTGTTGACTTGGTCAAAGTTGATTGGTTCAAGATGATCCAACCCTTGTTCACACTCAAAGGTGCTTTATTTAGCTGCTTAGAAGGTCTCATTTCACACTTTATGTGTTTTTATTACTGCTAAGGAGATCTATAGGCCTCCCTACCCATTTATTCACCTACCTAGTGACAAAATCATCTATAATATTCTGTTTAGCTAAAAGCTAAATTTTAGGAATATTACAGTCCTACCCTCCAAAATGTTGCTTTTCCTCAAGAAACTGTAAATGTGGAGAAAATTTCCTCCCCTCCTCCTCTTGTGGCCTCCTCATCAATAGTCCCCACCACTGCTCAAAATAATCTGCGATAAATCTTCCCCCCAATGGTTCTTTCGAAGTATGCAAAACCAAATGGCTTACATCATGAGAAAGTGGAAGGTGTAAGTGGAAACCTTCTTTCTGTCCAATGGCCTCCTCAAGGTAGGAGTGATGACAAGAATAGGGGATCTCATTCTCAATTTGAGACTCCCATCTCCATGCTATCATCCAAATGAAATGAGCCATCCTAGGTAGCTCATCAAGGAAATCATCAACCCCCGTTTTATGCAATGTATTGGGGCTGTATGGAGAGATTAGATTTTTCCACCCATGTTTTTTCTCTCTCCATTTATGATAGGTATGGGGCTACTGCTGATCTTGGGCTGAAATATTATGGTCTCCAAGAATGTCCCAAGTTACCCCACCAATCAAAACATCCATGAAGTGCCTCTCCCAAGAGCCCAAGTTCTCCAAATGGCTCCTCCCACATAAAGACAAGAGATGTAGTGTGGAAATCATGGTTTGCCCATTGTTTTTCCTGAAACATGCAACATATTAAGTAGGGATAATCATACTCCAAATGGGCACCTCCAACTCTTGTGCCATCCTCCTAGCAAGTCTTCTCATAAAAATAAGAGCATCATCAATATATGGAAGCAAAAACCAATAGAAACAAGTTTCCATATGACAACCGGGAGGTGGATCATAGCTCCACATGTGGAACTAGCATAGTACATTCCCTTCCTCCCTCAAAACAAAGTATAACAAGTGTCCTTTCAGCCACTTGTTTGCTGCCACAATCATCCTACAAGATGGGATCATCAAAGTAAAATGTGGTGCGAATGGTGCACACCAAGAATCATGCCGAATCTCCCACAATACACCAATAGAATGGCCAACATTAATGCTGCAAATGGCCTCAAGTACATCATAACAAAATATACAAGAGGGAAATATCCTGCTTGGTACAACATGCTATTCGCAGAAAGTAAAGGAACCCAAATCAGAATGGAGAGATTAGATTTTTCCACCCATGTTTTTTCTCTCTCCATTTATGATAGGTATGGGGCTACTGCTGATCTTGGGCTGAAATATTATGGTCTCCAAGAATGTCCCAAGTTACCCCACCAATCAAAACATCCATGAAGTGCCTCTCCCAAGAGCCCAAGTTCTCCAAATGGCTCCTCCCACATAAAGACAAGAGATGTAGTGTGGCAATCATGGTTTGCCCATTGTTTCTCCTGAAACATGCAACATATTAAGTAGGGATAATCATACTCTCAATGGGCACCTCCAACTCTTGTGCCATCCTCCTAGAAATTCTTCTCATAAAAATAAGAGCATCATCAATATATGGAAGCAAAAACCAATAGAAACAAGTTTCCATATGACAACCAGGAGGTGGATCATAGCTCCACATGTGGAACTAGCATAGTAAATTCCCTTCTTGCCTCAAAAAAAATTATAACAAGTGTCCTTTCAGCCATTTGTTTGCTGCCACAATCATCCTACAAGATGGGATCATCAAAGTAAAATGTGGTGCCAATGGTGCACACCAAGAATCATGCGGAATCTCCCACAATACACCAATAGAATGGCCAACATTAATGCTGCAAATGGCCTCAAGTACATCATAACAAAATATACAAGAAGGAAATATTCTGCTTGCTACAACATGCTATTCGCAGAAATTAAAGGAACCCAAATTAGAATGCATAAGTGTGTTCCTCTACTATGTACCTTGGTCACTGAGTTGAAATGGCTCAACTGAAAGTTCTCCCTCACTCTTAATGATTAGGAAAGTGGTTGTGACAACCTCTCCATCATCATATGGGATATACATCTCTCCATATGTTGATATACATCTTGCTGGATGCCCTCCCAAGTGAACTCCTCCATCAAAGAGTAATATGCATCAAAGTGCATGGAAAGAAAGTCCACATGTGCTGCATGTAACAAATTCTTCTTGAACTCAGAATATTTACTCAAGAAGACCCTGCCATAATAATAGATGAGCTCATCATCCACCATGTATCTATCATCTCTCTCCAAGTCATCAAGAATCATGCAAGGACCAAGATCCTTGGATTACTCTACCAAAAGTTGAGACCTCAAATATGGATCAATCCTCCTAAGAGATATCATTGTATATCTAAAATGTGAAGTTCCCCACATGTTGTTGTCTTTTACTTTGACATCCCTCATGCCAAATTCATCCTCAAATGTGTTTCCATGCCTATCATGCAGCTGCTCATGCTCAAGTAGAAGTGGTGGCCTTTGGAATTTCGCCTCCCATGAGAAGCTACCATCCAAAAAGAACCTTCTGATCTTGGCCAATGTAAGTATGAGTGGCCTCCATCTACTCCAATATATGGAGGACCCCTTCCTCAAGGGAAGTACCCTCTGTTTCTCGAAATACCTGGATCGGCTTCTTTGCACCATGGTGGTGCTATCCTCTATCACTGCAGTAACTTCTTTCAGCACAGAATATGTAGTGAGAGTGGGTAATGCTGAAAATGGGAGATTGCATCCCTCCTCCTTGATTCTATCCTAGACTCTCTGCGCTATGTCAAGTTCTCCCAAGGTCCTTACCCTTCTGGAATAAATGAGTGGTGCAACCAAATGTGAAGCATATCTCATCATCTCTTGATCTAGTGGTCTCCCAGGTGGAATGCATCCATGCAATGAGGCATCAATATCAAGAGTAGACTCCATATATGACTGGACAACTTTGTCCTTTCCCTCACTACAAAAATCTGCATGCCTCTTCTCTGCATCAACCTTTTGAAATAGATAGGTGTGTTTCCTCCTAATCATATGATCCTGGTCTTCCTCCATACCTTCTCCTTTCATTTGCAAGGTCTCACAATCTATCAATAATGGCACATTTTGTTCATGGATTATGCCTTGATCTCCATATATGAGATCCTTTGGGATTCCTTGTGAGCATACAAGAATTACTCTTATGGAAGCAAGGGCTCCACCTTCCTCTCCATGAGGTGCTAGGTATGCTCTAGATATGACAATGATGTTTCCCCTAGCCTTCTCTTCCTCTACAATATGAATGGGAGTCACCTTCTCAATAAGAGGATCCTGTTTTGAAAAAGGGATCTTCATGCCCTCTTTTCCATGAATATAAGATAGAGATCTTGCCTCTAGCAAGGTATTATGCAATATGTTAGCCTCTTCCATTGTTTTTAGAAGGGGAGTTGGGTTTATAGATCCTTCCAACCCATGAAAAGGTTTTGTTTGTTTTGGTTTGTTTAGCCCCATCAAAGGTGTATAAGAATGTTTTTCCATCAAACCTTTCCACTATTCTACTAGTGAAATTTGCATAAGTAGATTGTTGGGCCAAAATTGTGAATTACGGATAAATCACGCTTCCCTAGACAGGTGATATTCTAGAAAAATAGGTGAAAGACTATACGACTACTTCTCCTAACTCATAATAGATACATAGAGAGGATTGGAGTCTTACTTGTTAAATCGCTTCCAAATGGCTCATTTTGTGGCTTCCATTGCAGCTTCAAATTCAAGCGATTTGTGAGCTGAATGCTTCCTCCAAGAAATAACACTGAAACAACATAAGATGCAATAATATAGATATCTATTCAAGCTATTTAGCTAAATCAGTAAAGCATAAACCATATACATCAACCAAGATCTTGCAATATGGAAAATCAAAGCCAATACAGATGCATATAAGGAAAAATAAGCAATACTCTCTATTGATGATAGAAGGAGAGGTTACAACCTAATGACTGATTTGAAGTGACCTTCCAGCAACGTTCCCAACTCTCATCACAGTATAAATCTCTCCAACAGCAGCTTCACAAATATATCTCTCAATTTAAAATCCTTCAGCATTTCTCTACTCAAATTCTTCCTTCTCAAGAACTTAGATCTATGCTCAATTTATAGATGAAATTTAGGTTGTTTTGCAATTAATTACTTTCCAAAAATACGCAAGACATGTTTCCAGTCATGTAGATGTCAAATGGACACTTGGATCCGAAGCTTGACACATGTGAACTCTTCTAGAAGGCACTGTCCGAGTGGAGATTCCAGAACAATGAGAATTTCACTCCCAATGTGACCAATACACCTGTGAATGTCAAGAAGTGCTTTGTAGAGCAACCTTGCATGGGGCTACCTGCATATGCAATGCACTTGGGCCCCTTAGAGCCTGTGTTTGTGAGCTCTCATATGTTATATAATAAGCTTCAAACCATGGAAACCTTTTCTTAATCAAATTCTTGCTTGATTTGTCTTGTTTCTTGTCTTAGGGAATGTAGCAACTGAAATTATAGGGAATTATAGACCCTTGATAATTGGTCCTAGAGATCATGTCTAGTTAACCAGGTCATTGGGAATGGTTTCCAAGTTGACCTATAACAATTTCCCCCTAAAGAATGAGATCCAAATAATAAGAACATTTTATTGAGATGCTTTACACTGTGATGATTCTGGAAACGAAGAGGAATGGTCACCTGCATAAACATTACAATAAATTACATCATGATATATCCTCTTTTGATCATAATTGTTGAGGGTAGGAATTCCCATATTCAGCACATAAAACAATCTAATAACATGTACATAAATCAGAAAGTTGTCTTCATTGGAATGTTGCCAAGATGCAGACATGCCTACAGATATAAGCCCATGTTTGGATGAAAATCTGTATGTAAGGTCACCATATAGATGATGTGTACAACAATCCTAAAATCACCGCCTAGATGGCTGAAACTAGATCCGGGGTCTTCTTATCTCGTTCACTTGATCATTCGGGTACAATTCTAGCCATGCAAATATATGATTTGTCGTCGAACATGGAAATACATCGTTTGATTACCAACCAATGATGTGATCTTCTAAAAAACGTGAGAGAACCACCATTAATTTCAATGGCCCTCAAGGTACTGTAGTACATTTCGTAAGGTGTGAATAGATGATTTGATGTCGAATGCCAAACAAAATCTTTCAGCCAAAGATCCAGAAGTGAGGATCTTGTCGATGTTGTAACAAGCCTCATGGTACTAGATTCTGATGTTTCTAAGTGAAATTCCTGGATATTGATTTGTCGTCGATAGGAAGTCACCTTATTGCAAAACAGGAGTTACTGATTTCAGACACAAGGTTATGACTTGATATAACAACTTTCAGGGATGACGGTCATGAAAATGAAGGTTTATGAGTATTGCAGAAGGATGAGTTTTTAATCACTGGATGACTTCTCTTGAACATATCGGCAACACCGTGATGAGTTGGCAGCATTGACCCAAAACCAAAGTGAAGGTATGATGAACCATAGGTGTGAATGAACCGTCAAGATTATTACCCAACCCAAATAGTCACGGACATGGAGTGAAAGAAGTGTCATGTTCAAGAGTGACTTGATACCAAAAAGAAACTTTGCTTACTTTTCCCAAATTTTCCGTGGTACCTCTTTATTTTTTTAACAAGCTTGAGGAGGATAAAATTTGCTTGATCTATAATTCAACCCTTTGGGTGAATAATGTATCGCTATTAATAATTTAATGAGTCTAGCAATGAATGAAACTTGATTCTTGCCATGATCGACAAGCCCGTCACTATTTTATGTTTTAACGAGCTTAACGACAGTGATAGCACAGTCCTTTTTCATATTTAGAGAGTCTGAAAAAGAGGACAAAAGAGAAATCCATAAGTACTTTTTCATAATTTTTTCACTCAGATCCAAAAAAGTGTAAAATAATATCTGAGAGAACCTCTTTGGTCATGTTTAACCAAGGTATTCCTTTTTCGTAAATAATCCATCTCATTCCGGAAAAGGTTTAAATTATACTGAGTAGATATCAATTCATTTACTTTAATGAGCTCGAAAAGACAAGTGCTCGGCAATATTTTCACATTATCGGAGTCTGAAAAGAGCTGAAATAAGACTCCATGGTTTCCTTTTTCATTGTTATCAAAGCTCGAAAAAGAGATAAAAGTGCCCTTCAAATCCTTTTTATTTTTTTAACAAAGCTTGAAAAATAAGGATAAAAAGTATGCTTTATGGTCAAGTCATTATTTGAATAAATCTGCACGACTAATCTGTTTATTAGTTGTATTTCCTGTTCAAAACAACATCAAATGGATGAAAAATACCTGTTTCATGATAAAAACATAATAAAAATATTGTAATAGCAATAAATTTAAATTGCAAACAATTAAATGACTATAAAAAGTAGTTTCACTATTCATTTTTACCATTCCATAGTTACCATTTTCATTTTGGAGCTCTGAACCTAATTTTTCCCATGAAATTCAGTTGTGAATTACGTGCAATTGGTAAGAATGTTTTGAATGCTCCCTGCAAGAGAAAATGTTGAATGCCCTTGCAAGAGAAGATACCCCCCAAGCTTCATTTCATTCACCTATGTAGAATATTAGTTACAGATAGCTGGATGGAATGAAGGTTCATTACAGGGGAGGACTTGTTTCATTTTTTAACGAGCTTGACATAGGAAAAGAACTATGCTCATGACTCATTTCACTTTTTAATGAGGTTGAAATAGTAAAAGAACTATCCTCATCAAATGTTTTATTTTTTAATGAGGTTGACACAAGAAAAAACAACTATCCTCATAGGTACTTGTTTCATTTTCAAAACGAGGTTGACACAAGAAAGTAGAATTGTCCTCATAACCTGTTTCATTTTTTAACGAGGTTGAGATAGGACAAGAACCATCCTCATCGCCTGTTTCATTTTTTAACAAGGTTGACACGGGAAAAAAAACCTTCCTCATAACTCTATTTCATTTTTTAATGAGGTTGACATAGTAAAAGAACCATCCTCATTATGCAGCTGGAGTAGTGAGTGTGCTCTGGAAAAGACGTAGTATAACGGAGTCATTATTTAAGGAGTTTGGTGAGAACCATAAATGATAAGCTATAACATGTGTTTACGGGTCTTCTCTAAGGTTTTAATTGAATTTTGGAATTTCAGAGGGTAATTTCTGTGAAATCACCAGTCACCAAGGAGAATAACTGATGGGACCAGCTTGATATTGTATTGAAGATGTGAATAAAGGATCAAGTTGTTCAGCACTCATAAGGGAGGAACCATATAGGATTTTAGATGATGACATGGGTGAAGTAAATGGACAAAACATCGAAGATGAAGCAACAATAGATGTTGTCGCAGCTGAAATAGATGGTTCAGTCTGGGATGTTATCTCAGCCATGGTCAAATGACCCTGTGTATATACCCTATAGAACCTATGGGAACTAAAAATGAAATAGGATACAAAAGAAGAGGAAGGTGATTGAGGAAAAGACTTGTACAGGTAAAGCTCCTACCAAAAATGAGTTGGAGTTAAAGGTGTCTCATCTTGTGATATTTCTTCAATAAAAATCAAACCAGGTGGAAGAACTTCGCCATCAGGCCCAAAGTATATTTCAGGTGGTTTACTGTGGTATATGGGAGACTCAATGGCTACAATAGATTGTGGAGTGACCAATATAGAAACAAATTTCAGTTGTTCAACTTCGGGATCAAGATTTTCTCCACTTAGGGAATATAACAACAAAAATATAAGGGGATGATAGACCCTATTTCATTGGTCCTGGGGATGATGTCCCGTTTTACCAATAACAGTTGCCCCCTAAATCACAATGGGATCTGGATCAACTTCCAATTTAACAACGTTGTGTTCAAGAGGTATTGTCTCATAGATTGGATGGATCGTGACCATGGGTAGCTATGAGGACTCTGTCTTGACAATAGTAGACAAACCAGGATTTGTAGAAACAACTTGTGCCAACTCTAGTATATGGGAAGATGATGCTTCACCAGAGGTATTGATGGTACTAGTTTCGGTAGATCATGATCGCCTTCGCTTACTAGAAGTAACTTCCGGTGTTAAATGTGGTTTTAAAGCTGATCTACAGGAACGACGGGGGATAGGAGTTTGTTCCTCCATGATTACTGATTTATTTTAACCAAAAAACAAATAAACAAAAAGAGGGAAATGCTAGGAAAAAGGATTTACCAAGAAACTGTGAAATGCAGAATACCTCCTCGTGAACCAAGAAGTACGGGCAGGTAATCTCCCCGAATGTTGTGCTCGGTGTATCAGAATTTCAAGGCGGCCGACTCGGTTCACTATGGATGGATATCACCAAAAAAATTTCCTCCCAAATATACCCAAAGGTATGTGGAGGCCCAAGTCAATATTAGCATTGTTTGACGTGAAACTGCATAGTGAGAGCACCCCTTTATACTTATCATATTGAAACACCGCTCGATATACCCAAAAGTACATGGATGAGATATGATATACTTACGTACGTGGAGTGAGGTATCACACTCAGAATGTATCGTAGACCACTTAATGACAGCTGCTATGTTTTACGATGCCGGAACACGTCTCTAGCCTAGATCTTCTAAATGTTATCATTATGGTTCCAATGCATTGTTAAGTAAATTGATATTAATTTTATGTTGATCTTGCTTAACAATTTTCCTTTCAAAGGTTCACTGTGATCATGTATATGAAATTCATAAAATGTAAGATAATAATGATAAACAAAATTTCACTTTTAGCTTTTTCAACGAAGAACCTATCTATTAAGGGAACAGAGCAAATAGTTCGTGAGAAAACAAATGAATGAATCACAAAATAAATGTAGATTTCCTAATGTTCCTTTTGCAAAACACACACAATCCTACGTGCAAATGCAAGTTTTTCTTTTCAGTTTCCTTAATGTTATGAATGCAAAAAAGAAACTAGGTGCACTAGATCAATAATTCAAATGCTTTTTACTTTCGAGAAATGAAGAATAAAAACAAAAATTTCTCCTTTGAAGGAAAAACGGGGATTTCAACAACAATTTCTCCTATCAAGGAAATGAAGATTTTACGACAATTGCCTATTTCAAAAGAAAATTATTCTTAATGCGACCATAAAAAATACTTTGAAATCAACTTATCAATGATAAATAAAAACTTTTTAAACAAACATTGAACAAATTTTCAGCCAAAGGAGGAAGAAGTATATAGATTCACTGGCCAATTGAGCATCAAAATTTTCAGAAAATAGCAACAAACAAAACTGAAGCAAGTTGCAAAGTCAAATTCAAGGGAATTTGGGTACTTTCAGGAGTCAACGCAGTCTCCAAGGGGAGATAGTGCTCTGCAAAGCACTGTGTCTGGTATAAGGGTGCATTGGGAAAAGTATACAAAGAAAAATACTACTTTTTTACTCACTGTCTTTGCAAATTAAGCTCTGAAAAAGATTAATCATTATGTGAAAAAACTAATGGGTGGATAAATAAAGAAAATCAGAGGCTAAAACACCTAGAACTAAGAGAAATTATCCCCAGCGGAGTCACCAATTTTTTGGGCTAGAATTGTGAATTACGGATAAATCACGCTTCCCTAAACAGGTGCTAGTCTAGAACAACAGGTGAAAGACTATACGCATATTTTGCTAACTCAGAATAGATACACAGAGAGGATTGGAGGCTTACTTGTTCAGTCGCTTCCAAATGGCTCCTTCTTTCGCTTCAGTTGCAGCTTCAAATTTAAGCGGTTTGTGAGCTAAATGCTTCTTGCAATAAAGAACACTGAAACAACAGAAGATGAAATAATATAGATATCTATTCAAGCTAGTTAGATAATTCAGTAAAGCATAAACCATATACGTCAACCAAGATCTTTCAATATGGAAAATAAAAGCCAATACATATGCATATAGGGAAAAATAAGCAGTGCTCTTTATTGATGATAGAAGGAGAGGTTACAACCTAATGACTGATTTGAAGTGACCTTCTAGCAACGTTCCCAAGCCTCATCATAGTATAAATCTCTCCAGCAGCAGCTTCAAAGATCTATCTCTCAATTGAAAATCCTCCAGCATTTCTCTTCTCAAATTCTTCCTTCTCAAGCACTTAGATCTATGCTCAATTTATAGATGAACTGTACGTTGTTTTGCAATCAATAAATTTCAAAAAATAGGCAAGACATGTTTCCAATCATGTATATTTCAAATGGACACTTAGATCTGAAGCTTGACACATGTGAACTATTCTAGAAGTCACTGGCCAAGTGGAGATTCCAAAACAATGATAATTTCGCTCCCAATGTGACCAACACACCTGTGAATGTCGGGAAGTGCTTTGCATTGCAGCCTTGCATGGGGTTACCTACATATGTAATGAAATTAGGCCCCTTAGAGCATACATTGGTGAGCTCTCATATGCTATATAATAAGCTTCAATCCATTGAAACCTTTGCTTGATGATATTCTTGCTTGATTTGTCTTGTTTCTTGTCTTAGGGCATGTAGCAACTAAAATGATAGGGAATGAGAGACCCTTGATCATTGGTCCTTGAGATGATGCCCAATTAACTAGGTCATTGGGAATGGTGCCCAAATTGACCTATAACATAAATTTATTTGCATTTTTTAATGAAAAAGATTCAAACATCCACCAAGCATAGGCCTTACCTTCAAAATGTAGCGCTGCTACTTTGATGGCTTCATTCTCTGAAACTTGGTGTTGCTGGAAATAGGTGTCTAGCTCCTCCACCCAAGCCCTAACTGAACATTCAGGTGAAGCATAAAAATTATATAGAAAGAATTTACCCACATCATGTTGCTTGCTCCTTGTGCTCCTTTCCTCCTTGATCTTGAAAAACTCTTGGAATTTCATGTGATATTTGAACCTCTTAGTTTGAGATTCATATTATTATAGATAATCACTAAGAGTCTCCTTCTTTGGCATTTCTTCTTCTTCCATCTCCCTCAGAGTAAATATAGTCATAAGACTGCATTGTGGATCATAATGTGTGGTTGCATGGTCACACTCATCATGCAAAAATCTAGAGTTTTCTTTAGATTCAAACTCCCTTGGAGATTCTCTACACATCTCCCTTCTCATCTTCTTGATATCTCCCTTGATGCTTTACATAGTTTGAGAAAGAAGCTTTGAGAGCTCCTCTTCCCCTCTTCCTCCAAATAATATATTCATGTCCTTGTTTTTTCTGTACATCTCCTCTTCTTGTGATAAGCTTCTCCTTATGGTGACATATTGACTGAATGCATAGGATGAGTCAAGATTATACTTTGACACCACTGTAATATTCCCAAATGGGGAATGCAGCAATATATGAACATAAACTAGAAATAACAAGGTAAATCAATTAATTAACATTGGATACCAATATGGAGTCATAAAATCATGTATTATATCAGAAAACCAATACAAAATAGTGAGGCATGAATCATATACAATGAAGGAACAAGCCTCCCATAAGCAATCACTCCAAAAGAAATGAACTGTTGTCACAATACAAAATGCCAGAGAGAAACTTCAACACAGTCATATTGGGTATAACTACAAATAGAGATGATACAATGATGTAAAAATAATGATATAGGCCCCAATATAATCTAAACATACATACTCGGGCACTGGATCAACTTTCCAAGACAACCCAAGAGGGTTTCCGGGGAAATGTACACAATGTGTCAATGTAAGATACAACCCTAGGGCTGAAGATATGCTGGAAAAAATGAAATTAGAAGATATGGCTGAAGCTAATATAGAAACCTACAAATCTTCTCCATTACATCATCCGGATGAAAGAATGGCTCCTCCACTAAAGAATTCACCTCTCAAAACAACCACTGCAACTCCTCCCTAAAATAATGTAGATCTAGACTGAAACTATGCCATAGGGGACAAATTCTCCTTAGCCTACTAATAAATGTGTCAATAAAGCACAAAGGGCTTCTTTATAGGCCTCCCAATGGATGGAAACCTTCCTCCACTACAAAACTAGCTCTTAAGACACTCGATCTAAATCTCCACTGTTTCACCCTAAAACACAACACAATATCCTACAGAAACTACGCTGAAGAAGAAAGTTGTAGCTTGGTCTGAAAACCTGAATGTGGAAATGAAATGCAATGCTATTCCAAGAGGCCTCTCAAGCAAAGAGGTGGGATTCCTGCTCGAGAACTCCCAGTTATAAACAACACATCAATCTCAACAAAACAGCTAAATAATTCAAGAAGTCTAAACAGACCACATACAAAATAATAATCTCAAAACATAACCCCATATGGCTGCCATTTTCTTAATAATATTATTTTCTTACAAGATTATTTTTTTCAAAACTTGTGAAAGTTTTTTCAAACAATGGAATGGGGATTAAATGGGAGAGAATCCATCGATACCACTCTTATTCATCATAATCTTGAGGTCAATTCCATCTTATAATGTTGTCACTGACTTGAGTTATTTGAGAAAGTTATGGGATATGCTGATGAAATTTTCCTAGAGTTTTTCTTAAACTTACAAGACCCTAAGGACCTGTTGATAGTCCTAAATTACTACATCAAAATTAGGGATAGCCATCCAGTCAGGAACTTAGAGAATATCGTTTTCCATTTGGAATGATGGCTCTGACTGGAGTTATGGGACCAATTTTTATTTTTGTAAGCTAATTAGAAATGAAATGAATAAGGATATATTACTGTAATATGACTAAAAGATGAAATATAAATCAATATACTATTATCTATCCTGGGAAAGTTGATGAAATATGTGTTTAGAAAGATTTCACAACTAAAATAATAATGTATATCATCATCGAATTATGAATTTAACTCAAATAAATAAAACCAATTTAATTAAATAGCTAATTAAATTAGTTTTTTCAATCATCGCACATATTGAGATCTCGTTATTCACATATAATTAGAAGATTTCAATCAGACATATCGATAATGATTATGAAAGATATATTTAATACATATAATATGAATAATAAAAAAAGAACACTCTACTCTAATAAAATAAATAGATAAAGGATAATACTACCCGATAAATCATAGTTCTACTCATAATAAAAGGGCAGTGGTTAAGCTTCAAATTAATAAAATTTAGGTTACAATAGTGCATCTTAAGCTTCCTTTTTACCAAAATACAAACCCAGTCTCTATCGCTGAGATTCAATTTATAGTTTATTTACAAAATGACAAAGATAGAAAATAAACAATCTTTCAAGCAATTCTCAATAGAAAAATGATAGAGGAACAAAATATAATATTTTTACAACAATTTCCTAAGCTTAGGAGAAATATTGTCCTTCGATGCATTGTCTCAATTCAAATATATAAATCATATTTTTTAATTTTGAAGGAGACATTGGCTAAATCCACATTTGGCTAGTGAATACGACATCCCTCAGTGTTGGTAGCATCTATGTGGTGGTATTCGACATGTATCAAAGAATTTTCCAGTGACTGTGCGGTTTTATAAAGAATTTCCAATGGAGTTCTAAGTTGACCTTGGTCAATTGATCAATAATATTGGCCATCTTCTTGGAAGGTTCTTGCCACTTCTCCATCAAGAACTTAATGTTTGGAAGGGTGCCTTCGGATCAACTCAGAATGAGATTGTACTGAAGGAAATTATTAGTTTCTACTTCAGTGATACTATTAGAAATGTCCTGATCTTGATAAACTATGGCTTCATTTTCTTAATGCATATGTCCCATTCTCTGAAAATGATTCCTTAATTATTTTCTTCAATTTTAAGTATATTGACTGATCTACCTTCTTCACTTTCCTACGAGGTCAGGAAACTAAAAATATTTTCTTCTATCTCTTCAAAATAATTTTTAATATTGTAAAAGGTGATTGACTCAGGAATCCACTGTCTTGCACTCATCATGAATAATTTCCAATTTCCTAAAAATACTATCTGCTACTGGTAAAGAAGAGTGTTCAAATACTTAGCCTCCTTCTTGAATTTTTCTAACTCTTGGTTGGAACTTAAGTGTTGAATCCTTTCTTAAAGTTCTTGTATATGTCCATATATGGCCTTTAAATCTACATCATGTTGAATTTTGAGAGAATCAAATCTCTACTGAACTTATATCATATGGGATTGCTAGTGCTCGATGATATTTTGGTTTTCTGTTTCGATACTTTTTTCTAACTGATCGTGGACCCAATATTATGTAGCTGATTTCTACCCTGATCTTCTGCAGCTAATTGCGGTCAATCCAGTGGATCATTTCAAGTATTATCACTTCCAGGTAGGAGCTAAAACCCTTAATTTTATTTTCACAATCCATTTTTGTGATTTTATTTTTGAGCTTTTGAGAGCCCTAGGGTTTCAAGAACACGCCCTAGGACCAATGCACCCCCGTTGTCAAAATTTTCATTGCACCTAGGCAGACTATCATTGTTGGGAGAGTTTCAATGCCCTCTTGTGCACTACTAGGGTGCATTGGGTGAAAAATACTATGTTTTTTTTATCAATTTTCTCCCAAATTTTGCCAGATTTTTTGGATGAAAAGGAGCCTAATGAATTGTGATGTCCCAATTGGGGAAATTTTTTGCTCCATCAGGAACATCTTAGATGTTGCTATTTTCCACTTCAGAAAATATTAACAATCAACACTGAACTATTTCAAAGATTGACTACAGGGGCATTTACTAGATATGTCATCTTCACAAGGAAGAATGAGATCCAAAGGCTACCTAGACCACTAGCAGACTCTGACAATAGAACTTGTCAAAAGCTAATAATTCCCTTCAAGGAATTTCTGCACCAGCCGCCCATGAGGATGTTGTATAAGGAAGCCCATATCAAAATAAGGCCATCCAATGTTGGATGCCTTGGAATACATCTGATACACACTTCCTGCAGAATATAAGCCCAAAGAAATAACCCTAAGCTGGTTATTCAGATCTCCCACAAGAATCTTCAGCAGCATGAAAACTTCAACAAGTAGCAGCAGTGAAATAATGCATCATATAATGTAGAAGAGTAAAAATATGATATAGAAAGTGTAGCAGCAAATATTATATAAAATCCTTGAGGAAAATACCTCTCAAGGTGAGTGCAAATCAGCCTCAAAGGAAGATATACATGTAATGAGGAAACACACTGCTACATACATCTAGCTACTCAATAACTGCACAACATATGAGGGAAAATGACTGAAACTGATATACATGAGATAATATGACATGATGAGCTCAAATAAATAAGGGGGAGTAAGATATCAACCCCATAAAACATTATTATAACAATCCTTCAAGGGATTGGCTAAAATACATAAAACTGGAAAATGTTGGAGTAGCTGGGAAGCTACTGCAGCTCAAATATAATACAACATTGGAGAGCATGGGAAATGGTGCAATGGATGTGCAAACCTCCTCCAATGTACTCAAAAGGGAAGCGGTTGATCCCCTTGCTGGAAACTGCACTCACTAGTGCACAAAATGAAACCCTTGTGCAAGCCACCTCTGAAAATAACGCTGTAAGGGAAGGAGACTGCACTGAGCATGAGAGAAAACATATGGTCCAATGCGAAAATCTGCAATAGAAGCTCCAGGATCTCCTTGGCTTATCTCCTAGAGAAAGATATGGCCTCTCCTCTACAGAACAACTCCGGAAATGTGATGATGAAGGTCCCTCACTGCAACATCAACAACTCCAGCCTTCTCTTGCTGCAAGAATGACGCAGTAGTTGTAGATGACTGATTTGGCCTGAAGCCATGATGTGAGGAAGATGAATAACAATATCTCCATGGCCTCCCATGGAAGAGAAAGGATTTCCTAAACATGAATCCTTATTGTGCTAAACAACAACAAGTTGAAGAGAGCTTCAACTTCGAATTCTATTTTCCAAAACTGATCTCCACAATAGCTCTCCTTCATATTTTATGCATTTTGTTCATGGACCCCACTCACATTAGGGTTTCTCTCTCATTTGACTTTCCCTCCACTCCAACTACGCAATCTTCTTGTGTAAGCTTCCCCTCTTAGGGTACGTTGTTGACTTGGTTAACCATGGTCTAGCTTTCTTGCCTTTGGCCCCTTTTCACACTTGGGCTGCTAACATAAGCCACTTAAGTGACTTTTTGCACCTTAGGAGTGTTTATTAATTTGCTTCATGGGTTCCCTCACCCATTTTATTCCTTTTATTAAAATAAAAGCAAGATTAATGTCCCAAATACTTTATTGCAAAATTTGGGACATTACATGAATCCCTTGTTGATGTTTTTTGTGTTCATTAGAAAAAAATGGCATTCATTTCGTAAGAAAGATAGCATGAAGAACATGATTTAAATGCAAAAAATGATCCTGCTACCATCTAGAAACTGGAAAACTGTGGATTTCTAAAATTCTTCTAGCTTGCTGGTATGAAGCAACATATGTAATTATTGAAATATTTTTTTCGTTCATGGGATGTTTAGGTACAAACATTCAGGCTTGGGGAAAATCTACTGGAGATAAAGGTAGAGAATATCTACATTCTGACACGTTTATCCAAGAGGGGTGCCCCCATATCTCTCCTAGGTGGGAGAAGTCATTCAGAGACCAAGAAAGATTTTATCGATACTTATTGTGGGCCTCAAGCCTATCCTACTAGGGATAGAAAGATCAATATAAAATATGTGACCTAGTTACCTTTGAGAACAGTCTTGTTTATCACTGCGATATTGGCAGGTAGCTTGACACTTCATGTAGCGAGTAGGTCATACACGTTGTATGGGGTGGAGTGTCTAGAGCCAACAATGTTCAACTAGAGTGAGGATGTTTTGGTCAATATGAAGGAACAAATGACTAAATAAAAAGAGGGGAAGTTAAGGAAATTAAATTACTTCAACTTCAGAAGGTTATACTCGAGCCTATTGATCTGAGGGCCCCACAGATGAGGACATGGATAGATCATATAGCCCGACATGACAGTCCATTGGGGATCAGTTTCTCAACAACCTTATTTGAATGGTTGCGTAAACAATTCATCATGATGGATGACTATCCTTACGCTAGGATGGATTTCCATGATGATCTCAAGCTCATGCTTCCTGAGGGTGAGAAATGGGATGATTCAGGTAAAAATATTTTGATTGTTTAAGTTTTTGAAAGTTCTAAAATTATTTATTGTTCCTTTTATTATGTTTCTGAGAATAAACTATTATGTTTCATGCAAGTATTGAACCAGTTCGACTAGTGGGTGCTTCATATCTGCATCATGTAGAGGTAAAACTGCATGAGGAGGCACTGGTAGTAGTACAAGTCATTTTAGTAGGACAAGATGTGCTATGGAATCTTGAGGTAGCTGAGATCCTATCATAGGAGGAGAGCCACATGGAGGGACTGACATGTGGGATTTATGAGACTATGGTCGATTAGGTTCCCATATGACTTGAGTGACACAATGTCAGTGTGCCTAGTCATATTAGTCGATTATTTCGTGAGATGGCACATGTAGTGTCATTTTATCATGAGCCCCATTTATTAGTCTATTTAGATACATGCATGTGGTTTTTCACATATGTTATGTAGCCATACGTGTCTCAGGGCACCATCTTTTTTAAAATAAAACTTTATATATGTACATGTCTTTAGTGTTTCCTAGTTCCTATTATAATTTCAATATGATGTGCTTTGAATTGAAACTTGTTTATATTTGTTGCAAATGTATATCTAAAATGTGATTAGCTAGGGAATTTTAAAATTTGTTTAGATTTGTAAAAATATGTTCATATTGTATGAAATTAAAATGTATTTCTAGAAGATGAAATCTCAAAACCATGAGAAGGATGGTGGGATTTCAAATTGAATAAACATTATCAATTTAAATTACAACGAATTGTGAGTCGATTTTTATGACTAAATGGAATATACCATGTGAAATAGAATCAAATAGTAGCTCAGTCATTGTTTTTTATCATGGGCTCAATTTTAATGCTAAACAATAAAATTTCTTAGAATGGCTCAAAACCTGAACGGTTGTGTAGTGCTCGTGTTTTTGAATTTGGCACACTTCATTTCGTGCAAAATGGACTCCGTATGTTCCCAGAAACAAGTTCTGTTTGCTTCGTTAAACACACAAAATTAAAAAAAGAAGGGCAGATAGGTGCCCAGTCAGCAGTCTGTACTGCTGACTTGGTATGTTGACTGGGTAGGGTCGATTTTTTCATTTTCCCTTGGCAAATATTGGACTGCCAAGTGATAGCTTTTCATTGGTTGAGAATTCAGGTTATGTGGCAAGTTATTATTGGTTTGAATTTGGTCCAATTAGGTGAGGACACATGGTGTAGCCTAGGGCCACCACACCCACCCCCCCAATGGTGTATAGTGGATCAAAAATTTTGTTCAAAGTCAGGCGGAGGTGCCAGGGTTTGACCCCGTGAACTCCCACAAGCCAATGCCACGAGTTATGATTATATCACACGATTAGTTCTTAATTGTTAATGTTGTTGCATATATTTATTGTATACCATGTTTAATGTCAAGGGGAGAGGAGGTGAGTCCCCAGTGCTCAGGACCTTGGAACATAACCACCAGTGGAGCTAACTAATAATTGTGGAGTTTAACATTAAATGAGTTCAATTAACCCATAAGCATGTGTTTAATTAGCGCCTAAGCCACAGTTCATCGGAGATTATCCTAAGCGTGGGTTTAGCACTAAGAAGTTCTTAATTAGCGCTAACCACACTTAATTAAATTACTGATGATTAAGTTGGCGGAACACCAATTTTGGAGAAAACTTCAATTTTAACTCAATCTAGCTGGATTTAGCTCCAGTTAGCTAAGTTTAGGCCTAAAATTGTGGAAAAAATGTAAATGCTCATAATTTTTTGAGTTTTGGACCAAATAAGGTGAAAAAAGAGGCTAGATGACCATTTTTGGGCATTATGGACTCATTTGTGTAGTTTTTAGGAGCCAAAGATCAGGGAAAATAGGTCAATTTGCAAATTTAAGCATAATATAGAGGCCCAAGCCATGGAAGCTGGACCAAGGAGATGTAGCCCAAGAGGGGTGAACTCCTTCATCAAATACTTGTGTTGATGTGTTGTATGGTGATGTATTGCACTTTTATTTTCTATTGTTCACCCTTTGTGTTATTTTAAATTTTTCATTAAATTAACATGAAAAACACTCACGAGATTTGATAATTTGCAAGAGAAGTTGAAAGCTTAAGCACACATAAGAAATTGTATTTAGAATATGAAAAATTAATTAGCACAACGCTAAAATACTCCCCTCGGATCATTTTTGGTATCATATCTCTTGATATTTAGATTTTGTTGTGAAATAATGAATCTAATTGTTTGAAAGTTCGTGTCATGCTTACAAGTTTAAAACTCAAAAGAGGAGAAGGGAAGCTAGTTGAGAGCCCTACAGTTGGGTCAAGAGGAAGAAATGAAAGGTTTCCAAAGTATTCAACACCAACACATCCTCAAGTTGAAGTTGAGTCTTCAATGAGCATGTCTCAGGAAGGAGAACCTACCATGAGAGAAGATGAGAGAGAATTCAGGAAGGCATTCTTTGATGTGACTAAGATGGTTAAAGTCCTCTATGAGGAGAGGAATTTAAGGATGAAAGGATAAAGTTCAAGGCCTCCAAGAGGAGAGGTTTATACAGGAGGAGAAGGCCATGGAGATGGTAAGAAGGCACCATCGACCCCACCATCATCCTCACCACCATCTTTACCTTCATCATCATGATCTTCCACTACCACAACTCTTCCATCTGTTCATACACATACTTGAAAAGGAGATGGTAAACCACCATTACTTAAACTTGAGGTTAAATTTTAGCTTCCAATGTATAATGGCAAAGTGAATGCAGAGAAAATGTATAATTATATTCACCAATTGGAGGTTTATTGCATAATCCAAAACCTTCAAGAAGATGACATAAATATTCAATTGGCTTCCTTGAGAATGGAGGGTTTAGCCCATGTATGGTGGAAAGAAAATACACAAGAGGAGATTAAGGAAAATGGTAAGATCTCAATGTATTGGTCAAATTTTATTTCTGTGATTAAAAGGGAATTCTATCCTGTAGCTTACATGAAAAAAGTTGTTATGAGTTGGAAAATTTTTAGACAATTTAAAGGTCAAAGTGTGCAATATTACACTCATGAATTTAGGAGAAGAGATCTTATGTTAGGTGTTGATTTTCATAGCTAAGAAACTTTGCTGAGTACATACGAGGTTTGCATAGTTACCTAAAACATACCATCCTCATGTTTAATCCCACTAGTCTAGATGAGATATGTGTGCAAGCTACACACCTTGATGAAAGAGGGAAAAATGTACAGGAAGAAGGTAAAAAGAAACAATTCAAGGGTGGTGAAAAAGGAAAGGGTTTCAAGGGTAAACAAAAGAATAATTCATCTATTAATAAAGAAGGGGAGAAAGCTAGATTTACTCATTGTTCCAAAGAGGGCCATGATGAATCCCACTATTGGAAGCTTCATCCAGAATTGAGGCCTAAGAAATTAAAAAATAAGGGAAAACAAAAGACAACTGCTACCACACAACATTATCTTGGATCCGATTCAGGAGATGAGACTAAAATTGCAGCCATGGCCACAAAGGGAAAAGAAGCCATATCAAGCACTAGTTCATCAAATTGTCATAATAACACTGGAAGTGATGAAACAATAATAGAGTTGTTTCATGTAAGAGTGATCTCAAAACATACAAAAATTGACACATTATTTGATAGTGGGTCTCAAGTGAACTTGATATCTAAAGACTTACTGAAGAAGATGATTCTTGAAACATTACCTCATCATAAGCCATATGATTTGGGTTAGATAACTGAGCAGACAAATTTATAGGTTACAAGAAAATCTATTTTCCGGTTTACAATTACTAAAAAATTTACTGATAAATTTGAGTTAGAAGTTGTACCACTTGACATACTAGGAATTGTTTTGGGTAGCCTATATCTCTATGACAGGAAAGAAGTCTTCTATTTCCATGAGAAAAAGTACCACTTTTTGAAATATGCAGTGGAATATATTGTGTGAGCTAATCACAAAAAGCTAAACCTCTCTTTGGTTAATGTTGGGAAAATGAAGAGACTATTAAAATGAAGAAAAAGCTTTCTGCTTCTTATTATCAAACAAAAGAATGATATGGATTTTGAATATTTTGAAGGTTGTGATGATAAATTAAAATCTGATTTGTTTGATGTGGTAAGTCAACATGGTGAGATGTTTTAGGAACGAAAGGGGATACCTCCCAAGAGAGGAATCCAACATGAGATACAGCTACAAGAAGATGTTTCATTGCCTAACATTGGCATGTATCGCATGTCGATAATGGAAAGTGCATAAATCAAGAACAAAATCCAAGAATTGTTGAATAAAGGTATAATTCGCCCAGCTACCTGGCCATGTGGTTCACTGATTGTATTGGTGCCCAATAAGGATGGAATATGGAACATGTGTGTGGATTTCCGTGCACTGAACAAAATCATGATAAAGAATCGATATCCTCTCCCACGGATTGATGATTTGCTTGATGAATTGAGGTATGAAAATTATTTCACTAAGCTATATTTAAGAATGGGTTATCATCAAGTTAGAATAGTTGAAGAGGACATGTGGAAGACCACATTTAAAAATAAACAAGGATCTTTTGAGTGGCTTGTTATGCCTTTTGGTATTTGCAATGCTCCATCTACTTTCATGAGAGTTATGAATGATGTATTGAGACCATTTCTTGATGATTTTTTCATTTTCTACGTAGATGATATTTTGATATTCAGAAAATCACGAGAAGAACATGTCATGCATGTGAGAAAGGTGCTTGATGTATTGAGAAAATAACAATTGTTTTTGAATATGTCAAAATATGAATTTCGTAAAACTTCTTTAGTGTATTCAGGACATATTGTTGGAGGAGGTGAACTGAAGATATACCCCTCTAAATTTGAGGTCATTGTGAATTTTCCTACACCCAAGTCAGCCATGGAGGTAAGAAGTTTTCTAGGAGTAGCACAATATTGGACATAGTTCATTGCTAAATTTTCTTCTATTGCAGCTTCGTTACATTCATTGACTAGTGTTAAGAAAGTCTTCTAGTGGGGAGGAAATCAACAAAAAGCATTTGATTCTTTGAAAAAGAAGATCAGTTCAGCCCCAATACTAGCATTACTAGACTTGAGGCAACCCTTTGAGATTCAAACCAATGCAAGTGACTATGGCATGGGCACAGTCCTCTTACAAAATGGTAAGCCTATTTAATTTCATTCAAAAATGTTTAATGGTGAAGTGATAAATTATCCTACATATGAGAAGGAGTTATATGCATTGGTTCAAAGTGTGAATAAATGGAAAAATTAATTGATGGCAAAGGAAACCATCATTCACACCGATCACCAATCATTGCAATACTTGCAATCACAAACTAAATAAGAGCAATCAAGGAACTTTCGATGGCTGAGATTCTTGTAGTAGTTCCACTTGGTCATCAGGTATAAGAAAGGTGTATACAACAAGGTTGCAAATATTATTTCTATGCATATTATTGATTAAACTAATTTACTCAAGAATACTTATGTTGTACATGAAAGTTACATTGAACAATATGTATTTGACAATGAATTTCAAGATGTTTATGAAAAGTTGGGTCAAGGTCACCAATTTGAGGAATTATATTATCATGTTCATAATAAATTTTTGTATCATTTAGGAAAGCTTTGTATTCCATGCGGTGAGAGAGTGAATGTCATAAGGGAATCACACACTTCTCTTATTGCAGGACATTTTGGTGTAAGAAAAACAATGAAAAATCTTCAATGGTATTGTTATCGGCCTCATATGTTTGAAAGTGTGTCACGTTTTATTAAAGGTTTTTCATTATGTGCATTCAGTAAGCCTAGTAATAGGAATTTAGGATTGTACACACCATTTCTGGTTCCTTCACATCTATGGGAGATTATTTCTATGGATTTTGTAGGAGGTCTTCCTTTGTCAAAAAGAGGTCATGATTATTTGTATGTAATTGTGGATATGTTTAGAAAAGTGTGTATTTTGATGCCATGTAAAAAGAAAATTATAGTTGAACAAATAGCTCATCTTTTCTTTCATAATGTTTGGGTTCATTTTGGGTTCCCTACATCTATAGTAAGTGATCAATATTCTTGTTTTTTTGGGAATGTTTGGTCAATTTTTTCTGACTTGATGGACACTAATTTGAAGAAGAGTATAGCCTTTCATCCATAAAAAAATGGTCAAACCAAGGTGGTCAACAAAATAGTCATTCATCCTCTTCAAGGATATTCCGTCAAACATCCTAAGTTGTGGGATAAACAGTTGCATTAAATTCAACATGCTTACAATGGTGCAAAACATTCCTCTACTCAAACATCACCATTTGAGGCATGTCTTGGATAATTGCCAAAATTTCCATTGGATTTCATTTTTGGGAAACATGTAGCTATCAATGGACATAGCGACATACATAAAGCAATGAAATTCATCGAGAAAATTCAGTTGATTCATCAAATAGTGCAAGATAAACTACAGAAAAGTCAAGGAAAGTACAAAGCGAGGCACAAAAAACATCTTGTGGATCATAAGTTTCAAGTTGGTGATGAAGTTTGGCTTCACATTATCAAGGAAATAATTCAAGGAGAAGGTAAAAATCTTAAACCAATCTGTTATGGTCCTTTCAAAATTTTAGAAAATATTGGTAACAATACCTTCAAGCTTGATTTGCCTTCATACACACAAAATTTTTCAATTGTTAATGTTGAAAATTTGAGATTGTATGAGCCTCCATTTATTGAAGATCAAGGAGAGAATGTTTAGTTTCCATCTATTGAATATTTTTCTCTAGATCTATTTTTTGAGCTACAGTAAGACACCATACTTGACAGGAGGACATGAACATTGACAAGAGGAAGTTTCAACTATCTTTGAGTGGGGCTTAAAGGAACAAATCCTTCAAAATTCGAATGGATTGAAATCGGGAAGTTGAGGGAGCTGTACCCTCACTTGTTTAACAATTTAATATGATATTTTTGGGTCAAAAAGATTTGAGTGGGGAGGAATGATTAGGGGCTCAGTTTTATGCTCAAAAATAAAATTTCTAAGAATGGCTCAAAACCTAAATGACTGTGTATTTCTCATCATTCTGAATCCGGTGCACTTTGCTTCGTGCAAAATGGACTTTATATGCTCTCGGAAACAAGTTTTGTTCCCTTCTCTAAAAAAAAAGAAGGACAAACAGGTGCCCAGTCAGTAGTCTATACTGTTGACTTGGCATGCTGACTAGGCAGGGTGGATTTTGTCATTTTCCTCCGGCGAATACTGGACTACCAAGTGTCATCTTTTCATTGGCTGAGAATTCAAGTTATGGTGGAAAGTTATTATTAGTTTGAATTTGGTCCAATTGGGTGAGGACACATGGTGCAGCCTAGGGATACCACATTCCCACCCCAATGGTGTATATTAGATCAAAAAATTTGTTCGAAGTCGGGCAAAGGAGTCGAGGTTCGACCCTACGACCTCCCACAAGCTAGTGCCATGAGTTACCATTCTACCAAACAGTTAGTTCTTAACTGTTAACGCTTCCACATATATTTATTGTATACCATGTTCAATGGTGAAGAGAGAGGGGGCCAACCCCCAAGGCACAGCACCTCGGCACATAACCACTAGTGGTGCTAACTGATAATTGCAGAATTTGACATTAAACGAGTTTAATTAACCCATAAGTCTATGTTTAATTAACGCTTAATCCATAATTAATATGATATTATCCTAAGCACAGGTTTAGCACTAAGTAGTGCTTAATTAGCACTAACCTAAATTACTTAACTTAATGATGACTAAGTTGGCAGACAACAAATTTTGGTTGAAATTACCAGTTTAACTCAAACTAGCTGGATTTAGCTCCAGTTAGCTAAATTTAGGCCTAAAATTATGGAGAAAATGTAAATAGTCATAAATTTTGGTGTTTTCGACCAAATCAAGTGCAAAAAGAGGCTGGATGACCATTTTTTGGCATTCTGGACTCATTTGTGTAGGTTTCACGAGAAAAATAGCATTGTAAATAGGTCAATTTGCAAATTTGAGAATAATATAGAGGCCCAAGCCACGGAAGCTAGACCAAGGAGATGTAGCCCAGGTTGGGTCAACCACTTCATCAAATACCTATGTTGATGTGTTGTATGATGATGTACTATAATTTTATTTGTTGTTGTTCAACATTTGTGTTATGTTAAATTGTTCATTAAATTAACATGAAAAACACTCATGAGATTTGATAATTTGCAAGAGAAATTGAACCCTTAAGCACACATAGGACATTGTATTCAGAATATGAAAGAGTAATTATCACAAAAAAACTAACATAATCCATTCATATCAATGTTATACTCACGGATGTTTTTATTAGAGCTACCAATGCAAATCCCTTGTATAATCACTAACTCGCCATTTGGAGAAAAAATGGCCCATGTTGCGGAAGATAGGTTCTGAGTACTATGACTCGCACCATCAACATAACCAACGTACAGTTTGAGATATGTTGAAATTTTTAAACCAAATGTAAATGTGATCAATAGAAACTGAGGGAAACTCTAGAAAGATGCATTACAAACACATTGAAACACACCTATAAATAGTATGTGCATGATGTACTACACATGAGATCAAGCATGGTATTTTTTGAGGTTCAATACATTTCTAGGCTACGCCAGTGGAACTCCATAGAAATATACTAACTCATATTCCCATTTTATAAGAACTCACTTGAAAAGGCACGAACCCAACCAAATAGGTTGGAACTTTCCTGGACCTAACTTCTCGGCCTCCTGGTCATATAAGAGAATCGGGTCTCCTTCAAAAAAGACCCGAGGCTTGATACTTTTATCGTTTTACACCTTGACACATATTTTATGAGATTCATTTGATAAAAAACCTTGTGTCAAGTTTCATGCAAATGAGTCTAATGTAAAAGATGCTACTCTATGGAAATTGCAGGAAGAAATTTGACAGCTAGTTTTAAATATGAAATATCACACTCTATGGGGAGCATTGCTTGCAGACCATAGACCAACTGAAAGGGTGTGAATCTGGTAGTAGTAATAACTAAGGTTCATTATGCCCACAAATTAGCGTAAAGAATCAAGTACCAGTCTTATTTATGGACCCCTAACATAGGCTGAAGCATAGTTTTAAGAACATTATTAACAAAGTGAACTTTTCCATTTGCCTATGGATAGTACAGAGTGGATTTTTCATGGGTAAGTTCCATATTAGTAGCTAGCTCAATCATCATATGATTTTGGAAATGTTTTCTGTGATCTGTAACTATCGCTTGTGGTACACCAAACATATAAATAACCTGATTGAAGAAAAAATATGCAGCCATTTTGTCGGTGTTGTTATATGTAGGATTCATCTTAGCCCACTTAGTAAAATATTCAACTGCTACAATAATATAACCATGCCCCTTGTCTAAGTGAGGGTTACATGTCATGAATTCAATGCCCCATTTTTCAAAAGGACCAAGATTGAAAATTGGATTCAATGGAGCAGGTGGAGCATGTATATGACGATCATAGATCTGGCACTCATGACACTTCTGTATAATGAGGATTCAGTCGTGAAATATAGTGGGCTAAAAATAACCATCGTGAAATATATTCTGCGAGGTAGCATAAACAGATAGATTCCCACCACATGCCCTAAAATGGAATTTATTAAGTATGTTCTCGACTTCCTCAAGGGTTAGGAACCTCCCTAAAATCATATCCATACCATGACAGTAAAGGGTGTCATCGATATTAATGTAATTTAGGATTGGTATCAGATACGTCGCTGCTCGGAGAGAGAGGTATTATGCTGGAAAGTGTGGGTATGGAGATAGATAAAAAAAAAATCCATACCACAGTTCAGATGAATAAATTAGAAATAGTGACTCGTTAGGGATATACTCTTCAAATGTAGATTTAGAATCATGGGGAGGAAGGTCAGACATAAGTTCAACGAAAACTAGGGATTTCTTCGACTTGCACCTAATGAAGTCTGGGTCAATCTCCTGGAGAATAATGATCCACTTAGAGTACTTTACCCCCAGAAATTGATGTGACCATATATATTTCATAAGGTTTCAATATAAAAAAACCGTAGTTTTCTAAAGCAAGATGTAATGGTGAAACCTTTGAACGACCACCAAAGCCAACTTTTCTACATGAGTATATCTGATTTTGGTATCATTGAGGTTTTGAATCAGATAATAAATGGGATTTTTAGTCCTAATATATTATTCTTGGACCAATACCCTTCTTGGACCAATATCGTTGCTATAGTATAAATCATAGCAGATAGGTATAGAAAATAGTCATGTTGATAATCATCGGGGGTATAAAAGAGATGCCAAAACTAGTACATATTTTAGGGCATCAAACAATTTTAGAGTAGTGTCATCCCAATGGAAGGGCACCCATTTCTTTATTAAGTGAGTGAACCCTTCATTAATATCACCATAATTAGGGATGATCCTCCACAGGAAGTTAGATTTCCCTTCCAGTCTTTATAACTGAATGAGAGAAGAAGGCACAGTAAAGTTGACCATCGCCTTCACTTTCATAGGATCAATACAAATTCCTTATTTTGAAATAAAAAAAGCTAGGAGTCGACCAGAACCAGCTGAGAACACATTTGTGTGGGTCAAGTGAAATTTTATTATTTCTATTACGGAGGAAAATAGCCCAAAGATGTATCGGGTGATAAGACTGAAGCTTAGGATGAGTAGGGAGATCATCCAAATAGGGTTGCACGATGTGTTTAATTTCATAAAAATCATAATCCATTGCATGCTTAAGTGTCGCCCCGACATTATTTAAGTCAAATGGGAGCTTGTGATAAGAAAAATTACCCCAGGGACAAATAAATGCAGTCTTAGTTTTGTCTGCTGGGAGAATGTTGATTTGGTTATAGCCAGAGAGTCCATCCACGAAGGAATAAATATCATAGCCAACACAGTCATAAAAAATATGGTCAAAAACGGGGTCATATAGTTGTCCTTGGTACAATCAATATTCACATCCTGATAATTGACACATACTCAAATTGTGCCATGTTTCTTCATGATAAGGAAGGTGTTCTATACCCAATCAGTTAGAGGAACGTGTTATATGAAACCCACCTGAAGAAGCTTTTCAGCTTCAGCCTTAATCCTGGTATACTTCTTGGGATGGATCAGATGGAGGCACTACCAAATAGGTTTTGAATTATGATACATTTTAATCTCATGCACTACTATGCTTGGGTCGATACCTAGAATTTCTTCATAAGTCTAGGAAAAGATATCTCGAAACTCACGAAAAAAGGGCTCTATAAATCTTCATCTAAGATCAAGCATAAGTTGCTCCAATGTATATATTTCCAAAAACACCTAGCTTTATAGAGAGGTATCATTTCATTTATATTCGAAAGGTTATTTTCAAGTCGACCTTATGAATAGAGTTGGAATTTGTAAAAGGTTCGACAAAATAAAGGAAATATACTGTTGGTGTCTCGTGTTTTTATAGTTTGGCAAATCAAAAGACAAGGCAACATCAGAACCAATATTTAGAGTTCCAGGATCTAGTCCTCCTGTTCTCAGAGAGGGATCTCTCAATTTTTTTTTTTCAAAGGTTTATCTTGTGTGCTTTGAGTATTGGTTTTAGACTAGTTATTAAGTTCAGGTGTTTGCTTTTTTTTTTTGGTTGAATTGATACATCAGAACATGAAAGGTCTAGGAAAGATATATAGAGTGGAGAAACATCTGGTTCATTGGGAAATGGAGTCAAGAAGAGGTCATAACACACTCATTAATGGATATGGGATATCGGAGGGAAAATCTAACTTGGCCGTAGGATCCTTTGGTTTTGGAATGAGATGAACATCAATGATTTAGAAAGAGAAATTTAATTCTCAAACAAATGGAATTTGAAAGAAAAATTTGAACAATAAAGAGATATTTGATAGAAAGGGCTAACCATAAATTATAAAAATCACACCTTTAAGAAAATAATGATTTCAAAACAACTTTTAAAATTAAATCTAAGATTCGGGGAACACCCTATTTCCTCAAAGATTTTATTTCAAATGACTTAGAAAACATAAAAGATTCACTAATAATTGCAGTCATAGAAGAGGGAACACCTAACACATCTATGATCACAACTATAAATACCTTTAAGACCACTTTTTAAGCAAGGACAAAGTGCAAGATCAGAACAGACCTCCTTGACTTACTGTAAATAGGAAACTTCAAAGGGAGACTTCAGTAACAGTTTTTAAGTGGCAGCAGACAAGCAGGGAAAACCATAAATCATGTTGAAACCAACTATTCGAACTATTAAGGAAATAAACAAGCATGAAGACTAAAGAGAGAGGTTAGAGACTCTAAAATACTTCAACAGAAGAAAACATAAAATAGTGAAGGGTGAACAGGTCTAAGGTGCTTCTAGGAGTCATCTCTTAGCATAAAAATTTCAACCTACTGTAGTAAGAAATTATGGAACATAATGAAAACAGGGAAAAACATTAAAAAGTTCAGAATAATTCACCAACAACCAAGCTCATGGATCCAATGATAGAGCCTTCACAGTAACAAGCATGCAACAACATCATCGGGGCTTCAAGACTTCAATTTCTTCTTCAACTTCAACAGACTATGTATTATTTCAGAGAGTTCCAATATTACAACTAGTGATCAACCAACACCAACTCTGCTTCTGCAGTAGTATTTATAGAAGAAAGATGAGGTGGAATCTAATAAAATATCTCTAAAAATAATTAATACAGACTTAAATGGCTTCTTGGCCTTTGGGGGCTCAATGAAGCAACTTACATAGGTGTCCTCTGTATAAAATCGTTTACATTAACTATTAGGTTTGCTCGAAAGAATTTGTTGACTTCAAGGCTCCTTGTTATCCTTGTAATAACTTCTGCTGACAGCTGACCATAAGTTCCCTTGGTTGAAATAACTGTTCAGTTGTATTGATGCAAAATACCTTCTGGTCTGGTAATAACTTCGACCCTTTTTTGATTGATTTAAGGCTGCAGGTGGCTGGGAATTTAATTAGCCTATAATGTGGCAGCGTATGCTTTCTGTCTATTATAAAAACTCATGATATTATTTAAACTATGTTTTAGGCTTATGATAATCCATTTTTAGCCGTAATCCCTATAGATCTACCTTTAATTTTCTATCCTGATATATTTTGTCTTCAGCACTGATACTTTTCTGACTGTGCTTGATTTAGTGTGATTTTTGTTGGTGTGCAGGGCTGCGCAGGGGTGATATGGCATCAATTCCTCATGAATCACTAATGAAACGTGAATTTTAAATATGTGGATGATTTTATTTGACGGATCGAAGGCTAGAGGATCTTCACCCTCTGCTTCTGAAATCTCTTCACACATAGCGAAAAAAACCATTAAACCCTGCAAAAAAACAAACAAATATTATAAAATCTATGAATGTGTAGGTTTACTACTTCATAAGGCACGTGGAGGAAGCATGGCCATTAGATGGCATCATCCAACGGTCGAGATCAATTTAGAGGAGGTCAGAGGAGAGTGAAAATAAATTTGAATCAGAGCCGTCGATCGCGCAGAGATTGAGGACCAGGAGCAGAGGCAAAAATTCAAAGAAGAGGAATCAGGGTGATTAACTGTGGGCTGTCAGTCTGCAGATCAGATCTACGGTGGCGATGCTTTAATGACCGTGTTGTATCCTGGTTAACCATCGGGCTTCTTCGGTGAGTGATCACCATCCGATGAGTGGCCTCAGATCGGATGGTGAACGTCAATATTGCACCGGGTCGACATCCGATCGTTAGTGCGCGATGGACGGCGGTTTTGTGAACAGTGCTCAGGCCATGCGTCAAGTGGTGTATGGAATCACTGAAAAATGGAAAATACTGCCGCGTGCTCAAAATACGTGTGATGAATACCACGTATTTTTGCAATGGTGAGTGGTTAGTAGGGACCACCGGGGCGATGGATTGCGCGCCTTCGATCTGTAGATCAGATCGATGGTGGAGAGTGATTTGAACTTCGGGCTGATGGAAAACCTTACAAAATAATAAAACGCCCAAATTTTTAAAATAACATAAGGTTTCAATATTTTCGGGGGCGGGATATATATAAAATATGGTTAGGCGCCCGACTACGGGGCCATGGGTTACATGGAAAGCCATATGACCGACGGGTTATGGATGAAGGGCTAATCGGAATTGGGTGATGCAATAAGTGCTTGGAGGGCTGGCGCTTGGCCCCAGCACTAGGGTGCATGAAGGCTAAGGGTTTAAAGACTTAGCCCAAAGGGGTTTAAGTCTACCACATATGAGAAATGCATTTTTTTGGATTTTCAAGGATTTTTAAAGGAGTTTGAGGGTTTCGATAAGGCAAGGGAAAGGTCTTAAAACCTTATCAAAGGGATTTTGATGAAGGGGAAAGGGGAGAAACATGAAAATGAGGGTTTTTCATGGGAGAGGAAGGGGTTAAAATGAGGTTAGTTTTTGGAAGAAGGGGGAAAAGGAAAATTGTGCTTGCAACATTTTTTCTTCATGTAATGACAACAGAACTTCTGAGTTGAAAAGGGGAAAAGCAGTGACGATTACCCAAAGGATAGGATTTTATTAAAAGACTTTAAGCATCAACAATTTTTAGCAATGAAATTTTTTCTTGAAGGCTATCCAAAATCATTTAGCCACCACTTGATATAAAAAAATTTATGGGTGGCTAACAGTGGCTCCACTTTGGAATGGTGCCTTCTTGACGGCATCAAGAACTTTAGACTTGCATTTTCTGGGAGGCTGACATGTGCCTCATCCATTGGGCTACCTTTATTTCTGTGGATGATCTTATTTTGCTTTGAAACATATTAGCATTCATGGATCAACAATGGAACCTCATCAATACAACCTTTCTACCTACCCAATCCTACTGGTCTAACATTTTTTCTTCTTGCAGAGTGCACTTGGACTAGCAAACTCTTTTACAACATTTTATTGTTTTGAAAACAAGAAAAAATATCTATTTCTATTCCTTATTCCTCCATGGACTCAGATTAAGAAGTTGAGCCCATATTATTCTCTACCTAATCTACTGTATGTTGGGATTAAACTGTCCAACAGACTTTATTCTCTTTCTACAACAGAAATTTAAAAGCACTCAAGTCAGGATTGAACAATCTAACTTGATGTTGGTCTATGGCATAAGGACAAACTGCACATAGACATTATTTTGCACAAAATTTAAAATAAAATGGAAGGCTTGAGATCTGAAATTTGAAAGCATTTCCTTCCTCTTTTTTACAGCTCTGTTTTGATCTTTGTTTGAGTTGTCTTTGCTTGTCCGCTGGTTCAGATTTTGAGCTAATGGGAACCATCTTTACATCTTTCTTGGCTCAGAATTTGAAACAGATTTGAGTCACTTTCTTTTAGAGACTTAGGTTCAGATTTTGAGCATGTTTGAACCTTTAATTTATATTCTAAACTATCTACTGATAAGCCAATATTAAACAGTTTGGAAAATCGAATTCACTATCCTATCAACAGAAAATTTAAAGCTAATTAGTCAAGATTAAACTGTTTGACTAACTAGAAGTGTGTTTTTCAGGAGTGGCATTTGAGCTTGTATACTTTCAGATTTGTTTCTCTTTTTTGGTATGGGGCTATACCTTTCTTGTTTTCACAATCTGCCCTCTTTTATTTCTTTTCTTTGTTTTTGTATTTTTGATTTTCATAGCTTTGAATGCAATGTTCAGAATATGATATTTACAATGACAAAATAGAATGCTTTGAAACTTATGATCCTTGGCAGAAGTAATTCTTGATCATTCTACCATTGACAAGACCTCCATACAGATCATCTCCATTCAATTCTTTCAAGAAAAATGAATTGTGACCCCTTTCAGCATGAACAATATAGGGGACTTTCCACAAGTTCTCAAATTTTCCATGTTTTCCCTTCTCTTCTCTCCTTGAATCCCATTTAAGAACAACATTTACAACTTGGAAATTGTCTGCCTTAGTCCTTTTATCAAATAGCTTCTTCATATTTTCTTGGACTAACTGAGTTCTTTCATAAAATTCTTCTCTGGTCTACTACAAATGGATGGTTTGATTGATTCTCCTCTGCATATCATTCTCTTCAACCTGTGCTTATTGAAGGAGCTTCATGATTGGCAGTCCTAATGAGATGGGAAATATTGCATCCATGCCATAAACTAACTGAAAGGGGGACATATTTATTGATTTCTTTGTAGTTAACCTATCGGCCCATAAGGCATGAACCAGTTTACTGTGCCATGATTTTTTATTTTTTTCCAACAATTTTTTGATGATATTGATGAAACTCTTGTTGGAAGATTTAGCTAATCCATTTCCTTGGGGATAGTAAGCAATGGAATGACCCAAGGTTATGTGGTATTTGTAACAGAAATCAACCATCCTTTTAGATTTAAAAGCAACAACATTGTTTGTTATGATTTTCCTGGGGCAACCAAATCTGGATAGGATATTTGTTTCAAGAAACTTGATAATGATAGAGTCATTAGCATTCCTGGAGGGTATAGCTTCTATCCACTTGGTAAAGAAGTCAGTGGTTGTGAGGATCCACTTATTTTGAGCTGAGGAGGATGGATGAATTTCCCCAATGAAGTCTGAACCCCACTGTTGAAAAGGTGCCTAAACTCTGATAGGATGTAGGGGTAAGGGGAGAAGTTTTATTTTGTCATCAAAGATTTGACACTTATGGCAAGACATGACCAAATTTTGAGTGTCTGGGAAAAGGGTAGGCCAATAGTAATCAGATCTATGAATTTTGTTTGCTATGGCCTTCCAGTAGAGGTGTCCTCCACATTCTCCATCATGAAACTCATGCATGATTTTCCCTGCATCATCTTCAAGTAAACATTTAAGAAAAATTCCAACAACATTTTTCCAATATAACACCCCATCTAGGATGCAAAAACTCAAAGCCTTTTGTTTCAAAAATCTAGCTTTAGTTTTAGATAAAGAAGGAGGGGAATTTAAATATAAAAGCGCATAAATAATGTCAACATACCAAGGAGAATTCATAAATTTTTCTTCAATAAAAGGAGCAGTAAATTCTTCTATTTCTTCCAACACATCTACCATATTCATGTCTAGTGCTTGGAAGTTATACTCTGCCATAAGTTTTGCTAATCCTTGCCCTTTAACTAGTTTGGTGGACCTGATTTCTAAGTCATATTCAAGAATAGTTGCAATCCATTTTCCCCTTTTACCATCAGGGTCTTAGAATGTCCTTGACAACAGTATGTGGAACAAAAGCAATTATGTGAGAGTGTAAAATATAGACCCTAAAGTCTTTCAAAGCTTTCAATAATGCTAAGGCTTGATTCTCCATTATGTTATATTTGAGAGGAGCGTCTCTTAAGGCCCTACTAAAGAAGGATATTGGTTGTTCCTACCCCAAATCATTATTTTGAAGTAAAACTACAGCTATTGTATGTTCAGATGCAAAAGAAAAGATATAAAAGTCTTTGGTGAAATCTAGGCTAATCAGGACTGGTGTTTGAGTAAGAGCTTGTTTGACCAATTCGAATGATTGTTTAGCTAGTAAAGTCCATTTTACACCGACATCTTTCTTAAGCATGTTTGTAATGTTTTTTAATAGCTCAGCAAGATTAGGAATAAACCTCCTTAGAAAATTAATCTTTTCGATGAAATATTGCAACTCTTTGAGGCTTCTTGGATGGCTGATCTGCAATATGCCATCTATCCTTGTAGAGTCTATTTTGATTCGCTCTTCCAAAATTACATGGCCAAGAAGTTTACCTTCTTGGAGACCAAAGAGTGTCTTCTTGGGATTTAATGACAAGCCAAATTTTCTACACTTCTCAAAAAATTTTATTAGGTGAATCAAATGTTCTTCATCAGTTTTTGAGAAAACAGTTATGTCATCAAGGTAAATGATTACAAAATAGCCAATGTCTTCAGAAAAGGCTATGTCCATGGCCCTTTGGAAGGTGGCCCCTGCATTCATTAATCCGAAAGGAATTTTGACTGATCCAAGTGGATATTGGTGGTCACCCGCCTATTCCACTTGGGGCTCCACCATTGTCTATTTCATTTTTTCAGTTTCGGCACATTTTACTATTTTTAGTAGTTTTTCGGGTCCTAAACTTCCGGAGCCATTTTGAGGTCCTAAATGACGTTTTTTGGGAAAACGGAGAGCAACATGGGTCCATGGATTGATGTTGCTCGTTCCAAATTTGTAGTCCTCGGATAGATATTTCTAACGAGGTATGGTACGCATCAAACGGAGATCGTATGCCGTTACGCTCAGAAGTTGAAACACCAATTTACCCAAACGTCCATAGTTTTGGCGCTTCATCTCCTAGGGTTAGGGTTTTCATTGCTTAGGATTTCCCATTGTTTTTAAATGATAAATAGGCCCTCGAGCTCATCGTAACTCGCCCGCAGGCTCGTAGCCGCCACATCTCTTCTCGTAGACAAGCTACCGTTGCCCTAGCTAGTTTTATTCATTCCGTCCGTAAGCAAATTTCACGCCGATGTTAATGAAATGAAGTAATTTCCGCTGCACCTCCGTATTTATGGTTATATGTCGACGATTGCGTTCGTGACAAATCCGCATCGTGTATCGCAGCGTCCCGTTTTTCTCAATCCTTCTTTGCATGTCCCCAACGAGGTCGGGGTATAAGGAGCTAGGGCTTGATCTGGTGGAACCTTTGCAAGATCAGCCTCGCAAACCTCGACGGACGCCCATGGGGGACGAAAAGAAAGATGAGGGAGCAGGAGATCCCATCAAAATATTGCTCGAGGAGGCCCTCGAAAAACAAAGGAACGTGATGATGGATAACTTTGTTCAGATCCTTCAACGGCTACCCACCGGCGGCGCATCTGCATCCAGCAGCCACTCTGGAGGCGCGACTCCTTTTAAGGTAGAAGTAAATTTTGACATTCCCATATTTGAGGGTCAAATAGACGCAGATGCTGTAGATAAATGGTTGAATCTGTTAGAAGGATATTTCTCGGTTCATGACTTTTCAGACCGGGAGAAGATTATTTTTGCACTCCTCAAAGCTACCCCCATGTTAAGGACTGGTGGGAAACCTACTGTGAGAACAAGGACCAGACAGAACCCTCTCTGTTCTCGGCCGTACCAACTTGGAATTCTTTCCGAGATGCCGTCAAGGAACAGTACTATCCCGTGGGGAGCTATGAGGACAAGTACATACAATGGACCACACTGCGACAACAAAGGGATCAAGATGTGCATGAGCTGACGAATCTGTTCCATACCCTGCGCACAAAGTTGGGTATCAAAGATTTAGAGAAACATCTAGTGCTAAAGTATCACAGTTGTCTGCACAGATACATTCAGGAGGAAATGGAGTTCCTTGACATCTCTTCGCTTGGTACGGCATACGGGTATGCTGCCAAGATTGAGCAGAAATTCAAGCAGAAGAAGCGAGACTTTGGATATGCGAATCAAAAGAAAGGGAAAGGTGCTTCCAAACCGTAGAACAAAGGACAGAGCCAAGGCATGGCAGCTAAAGACAACTCATCAAAGCCACAAGAAAAGAATAGCACCGCAAAGCCAAAGAAGGACACGGGAAAATGGTGTGAGTTCCATAAGAGCTCCACTCACAACACAAGTGAGTGTCGGTCCAAGCAGTCGCTAGTGGCCGAGATGAGGGCTTCTGAGTCAGATGCATGCTCTGACTCCGAATCAGAACCTGAAAAGGTGAATGAAAAAGGGAAACTGATTATTGATGTGGAGCCCAATGCCACTATTGCCACTACCAAGATCCAAAAGGAGGAACCGAAAGATCCAGAGGAGGAGGAACGTCTCTTCCACTCCCAGATGTGGGTAAAGGGCTCCCCGGTATAGTTCATTGTCGACAATGGGAGCCAGAAGAACCTCATTTCAGCAGACGCCATGAAGTGGTTGGGCTTTCCGACCACAGCTCACCCACATCCATACACCATCGGGTGGCTTCACCAAGGACGAGATCTCCGCATCAGCCGGCAATGTCGCCTTCCCTATAGCATCAAGCCCTTCACGGATGAGGTATTATGTGACGTTGCTCCTATTGATGTTTTTGATGTATTATTAGGACAACCATACTTGTGGAAGCGTCATGCTGTGTATGAGTCTCGACCTCGTGCTGTTATTATTACTTTGGGAAATAAGTTGTACAGGATACCAGAGGTACCACCTCCTACGACTATCTCTTTGGTTACCGCAAAACAATGTAGTAAGCTCATTTCCCAAACCAGGAAATTCGTTTTTCTGATGATCCGCCCCCAGGGCAAGAAGAAGACTGTGGCCACGACCTCCAGACAGGGCCCCTCTGCACTACAACAACAAATGGATAAGGTCGTGGAGGAGTACGGGGACATCTTCACCTCACCCACAGGGGTTCCTCTGCACTGCCAGGTCAAGCACCCGATTGATCTGACCCCAGGTGTGTCGCTACCCAATGGACCGATCTATCGACGCTCTGTTCTGGAAAATGATGAAATCAAGAGGCAGATTCAGGAGCTGTTGCAGAAAGGTCACATCAGACCAAGTTCATCGCCCTGTGGGAGCTCGATCATGTTGGTACAGAAGAAGGATGGGACGTGGAGACTCTGTATTGACTATCGGGCGCTGAACAAGATCACTGTCCGGAATAGGTACCCAATCCCACGGATTGATGACCTTCTGGACCAACTCAAAGGTGCAAAATATTTCAGCAAGATCGACCTCAAGTCTGGGTATCACCAGGTACCAATTGAACCCTCCGATGTGTGGAAGACTGCCTTCAAAGCCAAGGAAGGCCTTTTCGAATGGCTGGTCATGCCTTTCGGGTTGACGAATGCTCCCGCCACCTTCATGAGGATGATGGATGACATCTTGCAGCCATTCACCAACTCATTTGTAGTGGTGTACATGGATGACATTCTGATCTTCAGCCAGACTTGGGAAGAGCACCTTCACCACATCCGACAAGTCCTCCAAACACTGCGGCAAAGTTGTGTGCCAATTTGGAGAAATGAACTTTTGGCATGACCCAGGTTCAATATCTGGGATACATTATTGATGAAAGGGGGGTGCATGTGGATCCAGCCAAGATCCAAGTCATTCGGGATTGGCCCGCCCCAACCACTATAACAGAGCTTCGCAGCTTTCTGGGTCTTGCTAATTTCTACCGGAGGTTCGTGTTGGGATTCTCTCATATCACTTGGCCCTTGAGTCAAGTCACCAAGGGAGGAGTGAGAGCAAAATTTTTTTGGTCAGAACCTCAACAGAAGGCATTCACAGAATTGAAAAACCACCTCTGTTCTGCCCCAGTGCTCACTTTACCAGACTTGCAACAGCCATTTGAGATCGAGACAGATGCCTATGACTATGCTATTGGGGCAGTTCTTACTCAACAGGGACATCCAGTGGCATTTCATAGTGAGACATTGTCTGACACAGTTCGCAAGTACCCCACATATGACAAAGAAATTTACTCCATTGTGCAAGCTTGTTGATAATGGAAGCATTACATTTTGGGGAAGGAAACAATCATCCACACAGACCACAGGCCCTTGCAGTTCATACAGACACAAGGGAAGTTGCAGAATGATTTCCATCAGAAGTGGTCCACATATCTGCAACAGTTTCATTTTAACATCAAGTACAAGAAGGGTAGCACCAATCATGTTACAGACTGCCTCAGCCGACCACCGATCATGGTGCTCACCACTGTGCTCAACTCTTGTGGGCACGAGACTTCTGATTGGCCGCTTCTCTATGAGAGTGACCCAGAATTCAGCCAAAATTACAAGGCACTCTTGGGGGGTACGCAAGTTCCAAATTTCCACCTCCAAGATGCACTTTTATGTCACATGGGACACCTTTGTGTTCCTTCAAGCGAGTGTGCCAAGATGATATGGGAAGCACACTATAGTCGAGTCGCTGGGCATTTCAGGGTCGAGAAAATAGTAGCAATCCTGCAGAAGTATTTCTATTGGCCGAACCTTCGAAAGGATGTCGAGAAGCACATCAGATCCTGCACTGCTTGTGCCATTGCCAAACCGACCATCAAGAATCAAGGCCTATATACTCCTCTACCTACCCCTAGTCGACCTTGGGAATCCATCTCCATGGATTACATGTCGGGCCTGCCTTCTACTAAGCAGGGAAATGACTGTGTTTTTGTGGTCGTCAATAGATTCTCGAAGATGGCCATTATGGCGGCCTGCAAGAAGAATATCACAGCAGAAGCCACTGCTAAACTCTTCTTTGAACGAGTGTGGGTGCACTTTGGGATCCCACAGTCTATCATATCAGATCGGGATAGCAGGTTCCTCAGCACATTTTGGTCCAGCCTCTGGTCGATGTTGGATACCAAGCTCACCAAGTCCACAGCTTTCCATCCCCAAACACATGGCCAGACAGAGGTCGTCAACAGAATGATTGTACACATTCTGCGCATGTACAATTCAAAGCATCCACGCACATGGGACGAGAGCCTCCCTTATGTACAACATAGTTATAATCGGGCTCTCCACAGTTCAATCGGCCATAGCCCCTTTCAGGTGGGCTTGGGATTCCATCCACTATGTCCCATTGACATAGCCATGCCATTTGCAGCTGCTCAGGCCAATTCAGCTCATGTCCAGTCTGAAGTTGACAAAGCAAGTAGCTTCATCGAGCGCATTCAACACATCCACCAACAGGTTCATGATATATTGGATAGAGCCAATTCCAAGTACAAGCAACGCCATGATCAACACCGGGTGCCACACAACTTCCAGGTGGGCGACAAAGTATGGCTACATTTGCAGAAGGAGTGCCTCACTGGACCCCATCGCAAGCTTCGCCCACTCCGATACGGGCCGTACACCATAACCAAGGCTATAGGGAACAATGCCTTCTAGCTCAGTATTCCACCATTCCTTGGTCAGCACCCAGTCTTCAATGTGGATCGGCTTTGTCCTTACTTCCCACCTCTACTAGACACCTCGGACGTTGCAGAACAACTCACACCAACAGAGTTAAATCCAGACTGCATGGAAAAGGCCACCACAGATTGTATCATGGACATGAAAATCAAGAACACTCGCCAGCAGAAGATCCAACTATATGGGGTTGTCAAAGCTGGCCAACTCCTGCACCAAGGAAAGTGGTTCACCAGAGACCAAGTTCAGCAGAAATTTCCTCATCTCATGGAGGAACTTAATGCAATGGGTACCATTGCTTCCTAAGGGGGGAGGAATGATCCAGGTGGATATTGGTGGTCACCCACCTATTCCACTTGGGGCTCCACCATTGTCTATTTCATTTTTTCAGTTTCGGCACAGTTTACTATTTTTAGCAGTTTTTCGGGTCCTAAACTTCCAGAGCCGTTTTGAGGTTCTAAACGATGTTTTTTGGGAAAATGGAGAGCAACATGGGTCCATGGACCGATGTTTCTCATTCCAAATTTGTATTCCTTGGATAGATATTTATAATGAGGTATGGTACGCATCAAACGAAGATCGTATGCCAAAGTTACGCCCCTGGGAAGTTGAAACACCAATTTACCCAAACGGGGCCCATAGTTTTGGCGCTTCATCTCCTAGGGTTAGGGTTTTGGCTGTCTAGGATTTCCCATTGTTTCTAAATGATAAATAGGACCTCGAGCCTCATTTTAACTCAGTTCATAGGCCTGTAGCCGCCACATCTCTTCTCAGAGATAGCTACCAGTGTCCTAGCTAGTTTTATTTCCATTATGTCTGTAAGCAAATTTCAGTTCTTTGATGTTAATGAAATGAAGTGTTATTTCCGCTGCATCTCTGTATTTATGGTTATATGTTTATTCTATTGCATTCCTGCATAAATCTGGATCATTGACGTACATAAAGGTGCCCCAAGGTGTGCTAAAAGTAGTTTTGATTTGATCACTTAGGAGCACTAACACCTAGTTGTAACCTGAGAACCCATTTAAGAGGGATATCCTTCTTGACCCAAATACCCTTTGAAGTATATGGTCCATCTTGGGTAAGGGGTAGTTGTCTTTTAAGGAGGCTCTATTTAAATTTCTGAAGTCAATACAGAGCATGATTTCCCCTGTTTTCTTTCTAACAGAAACTAAGTTTGATACCCACTCTGAAAATCTAATGGGTACTATGATCCCAGCATCATGCATTTTTTCAATTTCTACCTTAACTAAAGGTAGTAAGAGAGGGTTTATTCTTCTTAGTTTTTGTTTAAAAGGTGTTTGATTTTCCTTCAGGGGAATCTTGTGCTAGATGATGCTGGTATCATATGATTTTAAGTCTTTGTATCCCCAAGAGAACACATCTTTAAACTCTATGAAAAGCTCTATGTATTGAGATTTTATGTGAGCTGGGAGAGTGCTAGACAGTTTAATCATCTTGGGTTTTGCTAGATTGCCTATGTTATGCTCTTCTACATTAGTTTCCACATGCTCCATTCTTGGTTCTTTGGCTACATCGTTAAAATAAAAAAGGTGTTCTAAAGGTGCTAGACCTCTTGGAATTTTATCATTTTTGCATTGTAAAAATTCCAAGTCTTCTTGGTCTATGTTGTCAATTGTCTCTGTTTCGAAAGGATTTTCATAATGATCTATATCAGCAGAATATTTCATTTCAACTTCTAGGATTTTTTCAATATACAAACAATTTTCTTTATGGTTGGTTTCTGATATTGGTATGTTGAAATCATTTTCTGATTTCAAGAAATCATCTATGTGTTTGACAGAATCAAACACTTTCCAATGATCTTCGTTATCAAGCACAGCGGGCCTGTGTTTTACCTTTACACGAATTTTTTCATTTATCTCAGGTATTTGGCAGTTGCTGGCATTGAAGGCTAGTTCATTTGCTAGATGATTCAGTGCTCTAGGGATGAAAATGAGTTCATATTTTTCAAAGGTTTTCAATAAATCAAGGGTAGCATTCTGATATTCCCTATGCCTTGGATTTCTAGCTGAGTATTCTCCTTTGATTTGTTTTATAATAAGTTCAGAATCCCCTAGGATGGATATCTTTTGGGCTTCTAACTGTTTAAGAAATTGTAAGCCTAGGAGAAGGGCTTCATACTTAGCAATATTGTTAGTGCATGGGAAATCCAATTTTTATGAAAAACTTTGATTTGTATTTTGAATCCAAACACCTGCCCCTGCACTTGTTTTGTTATAGGATCCATCAAAGTTTATTTTCCAAAGTACATTTGCCTCATTTTCAGTTTCTTGTTGCTGTTGATTGTCAATGTTTTGAATTTGATTGAAGGGAAGGTTTGATTGTTCTTGTGAACTAATTGGGTACATGTTTTCCTTATATGGTTGGGTGATTTCATCTTCGTTACATAAGATAAAGGAATCTAAACTTGATTGAATAGAATATATTGGAGTGTTTTTTGGTTTGTCTATGTTGGTCACCATGTACTTCATGTGAGATTCCCTATATAGTCTTCTGTTTTGGTTAAAAACAGGGATGGTGGCATAAGACATGTCCATTTGAAGGCTTCCCTGAAGTTTGGCTCCCCATGATCTTGATAAGAGCATACCATACTTAGGGGGAATGTCAGCTAAAACTATATCCATTACTAGACTCTTAGCAGGGATTTGAGCTAAATTAACACATAAATCTTTGAATAAACCCAAACATTTGACTCTGCTTGAGTCAAAGTAATACAAATCTTTGTATGGTTTAGTAATATCTAAGCCTAAGCTTTCCATTACCACCTTGGGCATTAGATTCTGTGAAGCTCCTGAATCTAACATGGCATTGTGTAAAATTTTCTCATGTATGTTCAAGCTAACATAGAAGGGAGGGACAACCCCTTCTTGGTATTTTCCTTCAACTTCTGGACCAAACAACAACTCAGGTTTGTCATCTGTCAAGTTCATAGTGTTAGTATCACTTCCTAGGTTCAAAGCTTTCAAAACTTGGTTTTTGTACACCTATTGGGTTACTAGTTCAGCTAGGGGAATGGTAATTTTTATCTTAGCAATCTCTCCCTCAAGGCTGAAAGGAACAATTGGCTTGTTCATATTTACATTTGTTTTTTCAATTGAATTCTTTTCATCAATTTTGACTTGCTGAACCATGTTTGGACTAGTAATTGGGACAATTTTATTAGGACCACTAGCTGAAGTGCTAGGGGTACTCCGTTCAACATTTGGCTGGACACTTTTGTCTTTGTTTAAGTCAGGTTTCTTGGCCAAAATGTTGATTTTATCTGCTGTCTTTTTGGGCTGAGTTTTTGTGTTTTTCTTGATAGATGTAATAGTGTTCTTATCCTTTGAATTAACTATGCTCCCCTAGCTCCTAAGATCATATTTTTATGCACCTCCATGATTGCATTTTCAAAACCCAATCTATAGTCATCAGAATATTCATAGGTGTTTATATTTTGATCATAAGAGGAAAAACCTTGTTCTTCCTTAATGAGGAAAGCATCATCTCCACTGTCTGATCCAATCAAGTTTACATGAGATTCTTCCAACCTTTCCAACTCCCTATCTTCCTCATATTGATCTACATAGTTCTGTTGGAAGGGAGGTCTAATCTGTTGGTCACTTTCGTTTTTCTTGTCTTGATTGTTTTCTCTTCTATAATTCTGATTTCTATTTCTATTTTGGTTATTTTGAGGTTCTCTTGGTGGCAGTCTGTCATTCAAATTGATCTTTACAAGCATCCTCTCCATCACCTTCACTAGGTTGTTAATTTTTGTGTCAGAAGCTAAGGTTGAGGGTAGTAGGTCATCATTATAAGCTACCCTCTTCTCTAATCTAAACCTATTTCTTTTCTCGATTATGTTAGCTTCTACACTCAAAGCTCCTTTCTGCATATCTTCTAAGGTTAAGTAATCTCTCCCCCTTAACTCATAAGTCATTTCAGCATCAAGGCCTTCAGGATACCTTACCAAGGCCATGCCTTGAGGAGGTTTCATGTGAGGTGGGAGAGCATTGTAAACACTATTGAACCTAGTGGAGTAATCATGGACACTCTCCCCTTTATTTCTCTTGAGGCTGCTATACTCTGGTAGTATTTGGAGAGGGTTCCTTTTGAGTTCCCATTTGTTGATAAATGTTTGATGCAAGGAAGGGAGATCATTTATGCTGTTAGGAGGTAAGATTTTAAACCATTTATTTACATCTCCTCCTAAAATTTGGGCGAAGATCCTCATCTTCACAGTTTCTTCTTCTATCTCCATGTAATCAAATGCATCTTCCATCCTATCTACATGATGTTGGGCTGTTGTAGACTCTTTTCCAGTGAAGTGAGGGATTTTGTATTGGTAATCATTGGGTAAAGGAAGTAGAGGTTGTGGTAACACTAATGGGGCATACCATGTTTCCATGGCTGGAAATAAGGGTGGATTTACAAGAGGTGGATTTACAGTAATGAAAGTGTGTTGAACAGGACTACTTTGCACAGTGTTAGTATGAGTTGGAGTGGAAGAAATACTTGGGCCCGCAAATTTATTTTGAGCATATTTTTTATGGAAAAGGCTAAAGTGATGAAGAAGCTGGGAATCAGGAGGAGTGGAAGGTGAGGCTTCCCTACTAAAGCTCTGTTGCAAATCTGCAAAGTTAAGGTCAGTCTTGTTTAAATCACCTTGAGATCTAGTTCTAAAGATGTTCTATGTATGATGTAAATCAAATAGTGAATCCTCTAAGACAACAAGGTTTTCGGGGAGGGAGTTTGTTCTTAAGAGGCTCCTATTAGCAGCTGATTTTCCAGATTTAGAAGTCTGCCACAGAATTATTTCTGGATTGTCAACTATTAAAGGAGGATTCGGGTTTGGATGGGATCTAGTGTTAATCCTATGTGAAGGTAGAGTGTTTTTTCCAAAATGAGAGAGGTTAAGGTTTTAGGGACTTTTTTTGGGAATTTTACCTTTCACGATGTCTTATCTAGTAAGGGACTAGGCTTCTAAATTTCTTCAAGGCTGGTTAACACAATCCTAAAGAGATCTAGGAACCTAGATGAGTAATAGGCCTACTGGGGCTAGTGGAGTCGCCAGATGGAAACTTTTTATCTTTTATGAAGGTAAGATATTGGATGGTTCCACCACCATGCTTATTTGTGAAGCCAAATTGAATTTTTTTTTGGGTTTTTCTGAGTTATTATGGTCTTATAGGTTATGAGAGTGTCCTAAATGTGACTTAACAATTAGCTAGGGTGTTAAAACATATCGAGCTCACTCTTATGGATTGGTAACTGAATCCTTCAAGGTTTGATAAGGCTTTATGAAAATCCTAAGGGTTACTTAGTTTGTCATTGATTCAAAAGGTTCTATCATGATTACCATTGCTTGGTGGTGCTTGAGGGAGGTTACTTATGTTATACTAGACAGCGAGTGTTTTTTTTTGAATATTTTACTCAATGTCCCACCGTGATCACCATTATGTTGGTGTGAGCGGTGGGATAAGTCCAGAGGGTGTTCCTTATCAAGTATAAGGGCATAAAGAGTTTTAAGAAGTGTTTCCAAACCACTGTATTCTTAGTAGGTCCCACCGTGACTGCCATTATGTTGGTGTGAGCGGTGGGATAAGTCCAGAGGGTGTTCTTTATCAAGTATAAGGGCCTAAAGAGTTTTAAGAAGTGTTTTCAAACCACTGTATTCTCAGTAGGTCCCACCGTGATCACCATTATGTTGGTGTCCCGTGTTTTGAGAGTTTTGCAAATCAAAAGACAAGGAAACATCAGAACCAGTCTTTAGGGTTCCAAGATCTAGTCCTCCTATTATCAGAGAGGGATCTCTCAATTTTTTGTTGGCAAAGGTTTATATTCTGTGCTTTGAGTATTGGTTTTAGACTAGTTATTAAGTGCAGGGGTTTGTTTGTTTGTTTGGTTGAATTGATACAATAGCACATGAAAGGTCTAGGAAAGATATATAGAGTGGAGAAACATCTGGTTCATTGGGAAATGGAGTCAAGAAGAGGTCATAACACACTCATTAATGGATATGATATATCAGAGGGAAAATCTAACTTGGCCGCAGGATCCTTTGGTTTTGGAATGAGATGGGCATCAATGATTTAGAAAGAGAAATTTAATTCTCAAACAAAGAGAATTTGAAAGCACAATTTGAACAATAAAGAGCTATTTGGTAGACAGGGATAACCATAAATTCTACAAATCACACCTTTAAGAAAATAATAATTTCAAAACAACTTTTAAAATGAAATCTAAGATTCGGGGAACACCTTATTTCCTCAAAGATTTTATTTCAAATGACTTAGAAAACATAAAATATTCACTAATAATTGCATTAATATAAGAGGGAACACCTAACACATCCATGATAATAACTATAAAGACCTTTAAAACCACTGTTTAAGCAAGGACAAAGGGCAAGATTAGAACAGACCTCCTTGACTTACTGTAAATAGGAAACTTCAAAGGGATACTTTAGTAATAGTTTTTAAGTGGCAGTAGACAAGCAGGGAAAACCATAAATCATGATGAAACCAAATATTCAAACTATTAAGGAAATAAATAAGCATGAAGACTAAATAGAGAGGTTAAAGACTCTAAAATACTTCAACATAAGGAAACATAAAACAGTGAAGGGTGAACAAGTCTAAGGTGCTTCCAGGAGTCATTTCTTAGCCTAAAAATTTCAACCTATTGTAGTAAGAAATTATGGAACATAATGAAAATAGGGAAAACATTAAACAATTCAGAATGCTTCACCAACAACAAAGCTCATGGATCCAATGATAGAGCCTTCACAGTAACAAGCATGCAACAACATCATCAGGGCTTCAAGACTTCAATTTCTTCTTCAACTTCAACAGACTATGTATTATTTCAGAGAGTTCCAATATTACAACTAGTGATCAACCAACACCAACTCTTCTTCTGCAGTAGTATTTATAGAAGAAAGAGGAGGTGGACTCTGATAAAAGATATCTAAAAATAATTAATATAGACTTAAATGGCTTCTTGGCCTTTGGGGGCTCAATGAAGCAACTTACATAGGTGTCCTCTGTATAAAATCATTTACATTAACTATTAGGTTTGCTCGAAAGAATTTGTTGACTTCAAGGCTCCTTTCTATCCTTGTAATAACTTCTGCTGATAGCTGACCATAAGTTATTTTGGTTGAAATAACTGTTCAGCTGTATTGATGCAAAATACCTCTTGGTCTGGTAATAACTTCGACCCTTTTTTTATTTCTTTGAGGCTGCAGGTGGCTCTGCAGTGGTTGGGAATTTAATTAGCCTCTGATGTGGCAGCGTATGTTTTTTTTCTGATATAAAAACTCATGATATTCTTTAAACCATGTTTTAGGCTTATGATAATCCATTTTTAGCCGTAATTGCTATAGATCTGCCTTCAATTTTCTGTCCCGATATATTTTTTCTTTGACACTGATGCTTTTTTGACTGTGCTTGATTTACCGTGTTTTTTGCTGGTGTGTAGGGCTCCGCAGGGGTGATATGGCATCAATGCCTCATGAATCACTGATGAAACGTGAATTTGAAATCTATGGATGATTTTATTTGATGAATCAGAGGTTGGAGGATCGTCACCATCTGCTTCTGAAATTTATTCAGACATAGCAAAAAAAACCATTAAACCCTGCAAAAAAATGAACAAATATTATAAAATCTATGCATGTGTAGGTTTACTGCTTCAGAAGGCACGTGGAGGAAGCATGGCCATTGGATGGCATCATCCAATGGTCGAGATCGATTTAGAGGAGGTGAGAGGAGAGCAAAAAGAAATTTGAATCGGAGTCGTCGATCGCACAGAGATCGATGGCCGAGAGCGGAGGCGAAAATTCAAAGAGGAGGAATCAGGGCGATGAATTTTGGGCCATCAATCTACAGATTAGATCGATGACAGAGATGCTTTAATGACCACGCCATATCCTGGTTAACCGTCGGGCTTCTTCGGTGAGCAATCACCGTCCAATGAGTGGCCTCAGATTGGACGATGGACGTCAATATCGCGCAGGGTCCACATCTGATATTTAACGCATGATGGACGGTGGTTTGGTGAACAGTGCTCAGGCCACACATCAAGTGGTGTATGGAATCGTTGCAAAATGAAAAATACCACTGCGCACTCAAAAGCGGTGTGATGAATACCGTGTAGTTTTGCAATGGTGAGTGGTTAGTGGGGACCACCAGGGCGATGGATTGCACATCGTCTATCTGCAAATCAGATCGATGGTGGAGAGTGCTTTGAACTTCGGACCGGTGGAAAACCTTAGAAAATAATTAAATGCCCAAAGTTTCAAAATAACATAAGGTTTCAATATTTCCGGGGGTGGGATATATATAAAATATGGTTAGGCGCCTGGCTGCGGGGCCATGGGTTACATGGAAATCCATATGACTGGGGGGTTATGGATGAAGGGCCAATCGACATTGGGTGATGCGATAAGCGCTTGGAGGGTTGGCGCTCAGTCCCAGCACCAGGGCGCATGAATGGTAAGGGTTTAAAGACTTAGCCCAAAGGGGCTTAAGTCTACCATATATGAGAAATGCATTTTTATAGTTTTTCAAGGATTTTTAAAGGAGTTTGAGGGTTTCAATAAGGCAAGGGAAAGGTCTTAAAACCTTATCAAAGGGATTTTGATGAAGGGGAAAGGGAAGAAACATGAAAATCAGGGTTTTTCATGGGAGAGGAAGGGGTTAAAATGAGGTTAGTTTTTGGAAGAAGGGGGAAAAGGAAAATGGTGCTTGCAGCAGTTTTTCTTCATGTAATGAAAACAAAACTTCTGAGTTGAAAAGGGGAAAAGCAGTGAAGATTACCCAAAGGATAGGATTTTATTAAAATAATTTAAGCATCAACAATTTTTAGCAATGAAATTGTTTCTTGAAGGCTATCCAAAATCATTTAGCCAAGACTTGATATAACAGAATTTATGGGTGGCTAACATATACATCACTGAGATTATCCTCAATGGAGTCTAGAAAATAGGAAAGATGGTGATTTTCATTCCACAACGCATCATCTGGCATGATGATCCCCATGATGTGTTCATTGGTAGAGAGTACGTGAGAAAAATGATCAGAAGGCATGCCATAATCCAATGATCGATCTACCCAATTGATTGAAGAGAAGGTATAAGACGCACAAGCCAAATAGATGGCTTTGTAATATATATCAAAATTCCTAAGCTGCATTCCGTCTCAAAAAACTTATATGCTATTTTCATTAGGTAAAATCCATGGATCAGCCATGATAGTACATGGTGATATGTTGTTGAAATAAGAAACTAAAAATGAGTTGTTACAAAGGAGAGGAGGAGGGAGGGAAAAGGTTCCCATGAGAAAAGAATCCTTCAACAATCCAACTCCCACATTTGATAAAATTGTAGGGTTTCCCATACAAGAGGGAAACTTCTAGTAACATGAGAATAAGAGGGAAAAAAAGGTGAGTTTATCTATGGCTAAAAACCCACCTTTATGAGGAAAGGCGATCATACAGAATTAAGGTGAAATAATGAAAACAATGGCATAAACCCAGATACATCCCAATATAAGATTATAATAGATAGGCACATCATTAAATTCAACTTCTATAGAGATGGTTTTCCCCCTAATTCTACTTGAATGGAATTAAAAATCCCAAGGTTGGTATGTCCTTACATCAAAATCTTTCAAAGTGGTGGTAGATTGACTCGGTTGGGGTGAACCAATCAACTTCCAAGAAGAAATGGACATAATTGAGGTTAAGGCACCCTCATACATGATATAATGATGAATGTTTTTACCACAGATGATGACCTGTATTATAAAGCCTAATTAAGTTGGAAGTTGATGGGTATATTTTTCATGAGAGAAAACCACTAGGTTGGAATCTGATGGATCCACACATCCAATATCTGACAAAAGGTTTTATTTTTGGCAAGAAAATTATGCAAAAACTCAAGGGTTTTCATAACTGATGGAGACTGAGCCAAGTATTCAACGTTGTTATAATTTTGGGTAGCTCTTGAATGAGGGCTGAAAGCAGACTTATGAATAATTCCCTTTGGAGGTTTGATATTCAATTATGTGGAAATAAGAGGTGGATTAGGATCAGATGAAGGTGATGCCAAAATAGTAGTTTGATCAGTAGCCTGATGATTTTGTGGATTTGCATTACCACAGTCCTTATTCTGAGTTTCCACCATAACATCGAATTTCAGCTTTGAGGTTGAAAACACAAAATCCATGTTATAGGAAGAAGTGTCCAAGGAAACCATGTGAGTCTCCTGGTTGGGAAACAGGTAGGTCAACATGGCACGAGAAGTGGAATATTTAAGGAACTGATTCACTATAGTGCAGTGTGGACAATCACGTGTAACGTGATCCTAATTTCAAATTAAACATGGTTAATGAGGCTTTCACTTCTTATCGAAGGAATGATTTGTTTATTTATCTTGTGCTGAAGGATATTTGTTTTTCTTACCTTTTCCTTTCTTCTTTCTTATAGTTTGTTGTGGATACTTTCCTTTATCATTTGAAAAAACATTTATCTCAGAAGTAGAAGCTACTGGAGGATGGGAATCATGGTTTTGTGCAGATGCAGCGAGAGAAACACTAGATGGTTTACTTACAGACATTGAACTAGAAGAACCAATCACACCATCAACAACATGAGATTATTTACCAGGTGGAGGAGGAACAATATTCAAAGGTCCCAGAGTGTTTGATATCTTATCATAGAGCCTGCTCGATTGGGTATAAACAAGGTCCAAATATTGCACATGAGTAATAACTTGTTCTTAGGTCACGAATCCACCTTTATCCACATCTTCTATTATGGGTGACAATAGAGATTTAGTGAACCATTCCTCTAACAGTTGATCAGGAACATAGGTATTAAAAAATTAGTGAAAATTCCTCCCCTCATGAATGTGATCTAAGATGTGAGTGTGATATGATGGGAAACCGGAAATGTATTGTGAGGAAGGTGGTGGCTAAAGTGTTGAAATCATGGAGCGAAGCTCTAAGTAAATCAATAAACCATTTATTTGTGGTACCTTTAAGCGTTTGTTGGAAAATATAAAGTCAAATGGAATCATTGTTAAGGGATTTCAAATAACACTAGAGTATACATCATAACGTGCGTCAACGGGTATTCTCCCATATTCCCATTGAATATTAGGATATCCAAAGGAAAATTAGTGGGAATAATTGGCCACCATGGTGAAGGAGTGATGGGATCATTAGTGATCTGAGCTAATTATGGCAATTTGAGAGTAGCCAAAAAAGGAAATTTTTGGTTAAATTCTGGAGTAGGATGACCTAGATATGAAGGAATAACATGAGCACCAGGCACTTTGATTCCCCGATAATGGGGTTTTTGATAATAGGGAACCTGGGTACCAGGATAAGGAGGATTTTGATAACTCGTATACAAGTGACCGTGTTTCCCTGCCCCAGGATGATGATATAGCTATTGGAATGATTGGGTTTGGATTTGTTGTCCTTGAAAAGGCCCTTCATGAATACCTTGGTATGGACCATATTGTTTCCCGATTAGAGTTTTCATTGTCCCATGATAAGGTGGGTTTGTTTGGGATTGCGCCACACTATGAATAATATGTCCTATCAAAATTTGAGGAGTACCCTGTCGAACTGGTTGAGAGTGTTAGGTACCTTTTACTAGCTGGGTAAGTGGGACTTGGGAAGTACCCGATACTGTTGGAAACGATTATGATGAAATGATAACCTGTGAAGGTTGGCTCACATGTCTTTGAGCTTGTTGGGGTGTTGATGGATGGATAGGAATTTGAGAAGATGTTTTAGGTTGAAGATTCAATAATTGGTCCCAAAATGAACCAGTTTGAACGATAAAAATAGGTTTCCAAACACTAAAAACCATTCTAGGATAAGGTGCACCATAATGAGGGTGATTACCAATTTGAGGTATACCAACAACATGTTCCCCCCTGCCAAAGGAGGAGGGGATGATGTAGGTATTGGGAGAAATAGTCACCTTTTATTTGCCACATAAATTGTCAACCAGGAAGTTCGTAAACTATGAGGTGCACCTGCACTAGGGATTAGTGAAATAAATATAATCTAATGACTAAACTACTTTTCATAAATGGAAACACAATTTGTGTCATTGAAATATAATCCAAACACATTTTGTGTAATTGAATTATAATCTAAACACACTTTGCATAATTGAAATCTAATTTAAAAACACTTTGCGTATTTTAAATCTTAATCTAGGGTTGCATAATTGAAATATCACTTGCAATGAAAGCTAAATAATCTACACTTGAAAAGTAAAATAACATTTTCAATGTAAAGCTAAACTATTTGCATGAATCAAAGTAAAAAAAGCTAATTAAACTTACAAATTTACAAAGGGATGCACATGGTTGATGGGGGCCCTTCCATTGTTCAATAATATTCCAATTCACAAAGCTCACATTCTAAAACACAATGATAGAAAAGAACCTTATTTATTTATAAGCTCACAACTTGACATAATGGAAATATACACTCCTAATCTCATTACATTAATAGCTCTTCACTTTACATCCCCTTCCATCTCAAGCATTGTTTACAAAACATTTTATTATTCCTTCTCCTTTTTATCCTTTTTTGATAGGAGAAAGTACTCCTATTTATATAAGCTTTGAGAAACAAACTCAATAATGGAGATCCACTATTTTCTCCATAGATGTACACGTGTCTCAACCAATAATACACGTCACCTTATCTTGCATGATCTTCTCCATGTGGCATATATTCAAATATTCATGAGGGAATTTGAATTTGATCACGGGAGGCTACATAAGGGTGCCTTAGAATCTTCCAATGAACCTACACATGTCACCAAACTCTTTCCACTTTTAAGGTATAAGTATATGAACATTATTTCCTAATTTTTGATCACAAATTCACTTAAAAACAATAGAAATTAATAATGTTGGGAAAACATGTAATATTCCTAAATTAGCATGCAGCTAATAGGAATATTAATTTTTCTTTTAGAATCTAGATGGATGAATAAATGGGAAAGGAGGCTCATAAGTTGCTTAAGTATGAATAAAAATCCCTCATAATGTGAAAAGGGATCATGTAATAACTAGATAAAGCATACACATGTGTGAACAAGGTCTAAACTATGTGGACAAAGTCAAGTTGACCAAGTCACCAAAATTTTATATGAGGAGTGGATCCTAAATGAAAACAACCTAATGTGAATGGGAATCAATCTAGCTAGTCAAAATGAAGACACCTTGGTTGTGAAAAGGAGCAAGGCATGAATATCTAGTCAAGGTTGGCTAAATCAAACAATGGTGTAAAAGGGATGAGCAAGGCACATAGAGACAATTTAATTGTTGTGGAGGAACCTTTGCATGGAAGCAACCTCATAATGGGGTGGGACCCTTGGTGAGGAAGCTCATCAAATATATAATGGAGGAGATGGCAACCATAGGGGAATATTGGAGATTATATTGTATGTGGTCTATTTAGACTTCCTACATACTTTGGCTATTTAGCTAAGTTTTCTACACTACTTAGTGCAACGGTTTTCCCGGGCAGGGATTCCCTACTCATTCTTGGAGAGAAATATACAAGAGATCTAAGAGGACATTTTTGAGCTTCATTTTACACTACCTAGTGTTGGGCCAAACATTTACCTTCATAAAAAACATAGTCCCTTCATAAAATTGTGTTATTTCTTAAGGTGTGCAGTGGGAGGTGTCAAAACCCCACTTTTATAAGCTAGTTTCCCAAGAGGAGGATCAATATTTCTTTGGGAGAGATACAAGAAGAGTTTAAAACCATTTATTTTCATGTTAAGCCATTATAATGCAAATATTTAGCTATACAATGTGATTTAGCCACATATTTGCAACAACTCTTTCTTGTATATCTTTTCTATCAAGAAACATTTTTCGGGTGTTATTGGATTTGTATAAAAGAGACTAGATCTCTGTTTATATGCCTCATTGAGTAATTTAAGTTTTATCTCCATTAGACTGCACAGTCTCTTTATGCAGCAATTTCTGTGTTGCAGTCTTGGGGTTTCATAAATTTTAAGCATTTTGAGCATGGGAGGCCTGTTTAACTAGGCTAAATGCATTTTTTTATGAAAATATTTCACATGCATATCATATATTACATATAATAAGGGAAAACACTATTATTTTCCATTGTTATAACTCCATGCTTAGAAAATAACGTTTTTGGGGCCAATATCACTTCTTTTCCCCACTTGGAGACATTGTATGAAGAAATAGTTGTTGTTGTGATTGTTATTTGATGGATATGTGTTTTAATAAACTGTATAAGCTGATTTATTTCTGCTCTCCAACTTTGGAATACCTTATCGTATTCTTATTGTTGTATAAAATCCCTATTTTGGGATATTACAGTGGTATCAGAGCATGAATCTTGGCTCAGCCTGTGAGCTTCAAGCATTATGGAATATTCTCATGGGGAGGAGGAGATCTAAAAATGTGATCAAAGAAAACCCTTATTTTCCGGAGGAAATAGGTTCTAAAAGCTTCTCTTTCAAACTCTACAGGGTGGAATAAAAGACAACAAAGAAATGAGGAGGGAAGATGAAAATCCCTCAACAAGATCAACAAGATCTGTACATGAGGAAATTTTTAAGTCCTCATATTATGGGTATGAGCACTCAAACATACAATAAAATCTTTAATGTTCTATCAGTGACTTATTCATGAAGAGGGAGAAAGGAGGTGTGCTAAAGAAAGACACTCTTGGAGAGTATTCGCAGGAATATGAAGCTTAATCTGAGGAGTCCAAAGATAACTTGAACTTCCAAGGGTTTTGAAAGATCAAGGAGGAAAGAAGCACAAGGAGCAATCAACAAGGTGTAGGTAGATTCTTCCTATCTACTTTTGATGGATCACCTAAATGTCCAGCTAAAGTTTGGGTGGAGGAGCTAGACAACTTTGTGCAACAACATCAAATCTCAGAAATTGAAGCCATCAAAGTAGCAGTGCTACAGTTTGAAGGTAAAGCATATGCTTGGTGGTTGTTTGAATATTTTTCCTTAAGAAATGAAAATACACCTACTTATGCAAATTTTATTGAAATATTAGTAGAAAGGTTTGAGGAAACATCATGTGAAACATATTTTATGAAGGTTATCAAATCATATCAAAAAAATATTTTTCATGAGTTGGAAGGGTCTATAAATCCAACTCCATTTCTGAAAACCATGGAAGAGGGTGTAAGATTGTTTGATACCTTTCCAAGGGCCAGATCTCCATTTGATGAAGGTATTTCTTCTCAATAGGAAGGCATGAAGATTCCTCCTTCAATAGAAGACCAAGATCTAAGGTCTCTAAGTATTGATGATGAGGCAACTTCAACTATTTAAGAGGAGGAAGGGAAGGCAGGAGATGATAACGCAGTCATAACAAGAGAACCTCAAGCACGTCATAAAGAGGAGGGGACACACCACATGTTGAGGAGCATATATCCCCCTCTGTTGGAAGAAAAAATAAGGCAAGAGGACCTATGCAATAAAGGCAAGGACAAGTTTGTTCACCTACTTTCACATCCTACTCTATGCCTTGATGCCTCTTTGCAAGAAGGCATTCCACCAGGAAGACCTCTTGATTGGAGGAAAACTAAAGTGTCCTCTCAACTATGGGTATCATTTTCATACTTGGGTAAGGAATGATCCTTGGGAGAAGCTAGCACAATGCAAAGAATCTCTCATGAATTTATAAGAGAGGTAAGAAATTTTCTAAAATGGACATTGCTATCTCCGACTCAGTTATCTGTGCTGATAAAGGAGAAATAAGAAGTCTATGATGGCATGGACATAAGGGCACATGGAAAATCCATATCTTTGGGGAAGCCCATGGTATCTTCATTCACAAAAGATATTTCTGAACATGACAAGAGGATGTTAACACTCTTGCATGCATGGGCCAAATTAAGGAAGTATTAGAAGACAAGGACTTTCCAAGGGGAAGTTGATTTCCATATACTTCAATCTTGTCTTGAGCAAGATCAGCTACAAAAGAGGAAGCAAAAGGAAGATTATAATGCTTCAACATGTGATTTTTACATTAAGCATGTCAAATAGGAGAGCCATGATATGATAGGGGCTGCATTTCAGACCTCTACAACACTGTCATTTTTGGGAAGCCTATAAGATCCTTATTGGGATTCCCAACTCATGATGGAATACTCCAAGAAAATTTTCACATGTGAGGTTCTTTATGGGAAGGTAATCGATGGGAGGTATAATTTATTTTAGGGAGTCATTTATTTCCATGATCATATCTATTTGGTTAGAGGCTCCAAGCTCAAGGAGAAACTACTAAATGCAACCTATGAGATCTTGCTTTCCAAACCCACTAGTTTCATTAGAGTATACCATAATATCTTAGATGGATTCATGTGGGAGAGTTTCAAAGAAGAGGTGAAATATCATATGAAGAAGTGCATGGATTATTTGTTAGTTAATGAGGAACATAGCTCTTGGAAAGAGTGATCATTCACACCTCCTTACTCATTAAATGTGAGAGGGAAGTCATCCATGAGTTACCTCACTAATGAAAAACAAGTATGTGGAAGTGATTGTATCTCTGAATATTATGATGCATTTCCTATATGCCTATATTATTTTCTAACATTCAATTGCAGGACTTTGCTCCAAGAGAGAGCACTATATATGATGGGTTTCATAGGCCACTTAAGGCCATGAACTATATTGATGATGATCATGCCTTGAATAATCTTGGAGGGAGGAAGCACTCTTCACGGTGTGAATCATTTTCACCTACTATTATGCACCTTATCCAAGCATGCAAGAAGGAAGGATCAGAAAAAAATTGTTGGGGGAGGCACTTGTCATCTCCTATTCTATGGAAGTTAAGGGTAAAACTGCGTTGGATGCACAGGAGAAAACATCTTCCTTCTCCTTTATCATATATGGTAGCTAGCATGATTATAATCATCATTCCATATGATGGAAATGTTCTTACTCTTGGGAAGATGGTTGGAGGAAAGGCACATTGGTGGAATGTGTCCTTGGGGAGAGGAATTTCCCCCATTTTCTGCACTACATGTTCTAAAGGGAGCATGGGGAGAGATATGGCTACCATGGTAAATCAATTTTTTTTCCATGAGGTAGGCCATATGATGGTTTGGACCACCTGGGACATACCTCTCATGAGTATTTTGGAGGATATTTTCTATGAATTACCAGGTTGGGAGGTAATTCATTTCATTTGGATGATAGCATGAAGGTGGGATACCTTCATTGATTATGAGATTCCCCATGATTGTCATCATTTCTACCTTGAGAAGGCCACAAGGAGAAGAGGGGAGATTTTGAAGCACCCTTGCAGTTGCTTGAGGACAAGCAACATTTGGGAGGGGAAGATTGTAATATTCCTAAATTAGCATGCAGCTAATAGGAATATTAATTTTTCTTTTAGAATATAGATGGATGAATAAATGGGCAAGGAGGCTCATAAGTTGCTTAAGTATGAATAAAAATCCCTCATAATGTCAAAAGGGATCATGTAATAGCTAGATCAATCATTCACATGTGTGAAAAAGGTCTAAAATGTGTGGATCCTAAATGAAGACAACCTAATGTGAATGGGAATCAATCTAGCTAGTCAAAATGAAGACACCTTGGGTGTGAAAAGGAGCAGGGCATGAAGATCTAGTCAAGGTTGACTAAATCAAACATCGTTGTAAAAGGGATGAGCAAGGCACATAGAGAGAGCATAATTTTTGTGGAGGAACCTTTACATGGAAGCAACCTCATAATGGAGTGGGACCCTTGGTGAGGAATCTCATCAACTATATAATAGAGGAGATGGAAACCATATGGGAATATTGGAGATTATATTTTATGTCATATTTTTATACTTCCTACATACTTTGGCTATTTAGCTAAGTTTGCTACACGACTTAGTGAAAGGGTGTTCCCGGGCGGGGATTCCCTACTCTTTCTTGGAGAGAGATGTCCAAGAGATATAAGAGGACATTTCTGAGTTGTATTTTCCACTACCTAGTGTTGGGCCAAACATTTACCTTCAGCGAAAACATAGTCCCTCGAGAAAAATGCATTATTTCCTAAGGTGTACAGTGGGAGGGGTCAAAACCCCACTTTTATGAGCTAGTCTCCCAAGAGGAGGATCAACCTTTCTTTGGGAGAGATAAAAGAAGATTCTACAGACATTTATTTTCATGTTCAGCCATTATTATGTATAGCTTTAGCTATACAGTGTGATTCAGCCATAGATCTGCAACAACTCTTTCTTGTATATCTTTTCTGTCAAGAAACCTTTGCTGGGTCTTCTCTGATTTGTATAAAAGAGACTAGATCTATGTTTGTATGCCTCATTGAGTAATTTAATAGAATATGCAATTTTTCTCTCTATTTTATGAGCTTGATATCCATTAGACTGCGCAGTCTCTTTATGTAGCAATTTTTGTGTGTTGCAGTCTTGGGGTTTCATCAATTTTAAGTTGTTTTGAGCATGGAAGGCATGTTTAACTAGGCTAAAGGAATTTTTTTTTCTAAACATATTTCGCATGCATGTCCTATATTACACATAATAAGGGACACAACCATTATTTTCCACTGTTATAACTCCGTATTCAAAAAATAATGTTTTTGGTGCCAATATCACTGTTTTTCCCCACCTGGAGACATTGTATGAAGACATGGTTGCTGTTGTGATTGTTATTTGATGGATATGTGTTTTAATACACTATATAAGATGATTTCTTGTTGCTCTCCAACTTTGTAATACCTTATTGTATTCTTATTGTTGTATAAAATCCCTATTTTTGGATATTACAAAACACAAGGGTAACCCAAATGATGATGAAAGTGAGATGAATGTAGTGACATGGTAGTGAAATGGAGGTTAAATGGAGGTGCAATGCAGGTGGTATAATGGATATGATGGTGAAAGTGGATGTCCTTTTAAGGAAAATTCTGATACCCAATATACCCCCAAACTAAAGTTATTGCATGTCCTCATGCAACCTATTACATTGATTCATTTGATCGCTTTGAATTGTATTAATTTTGAATGAGCTTTGGTTTGTATTAATTCACCTATAAATTTACATGATCATAGAATTTTTTAACACCTTAATTTTTGCTAAGTTTTCTCTGAAATACATTGGAGTGCAACATTCATCTTTGTGGTTGGTTCTTGTGTGACAACCAAAATTGATCTTTCTTTTTATGCTTGGTTCTTGTGTGAAAACCAAAATTGATGAGTATTGGTTCTTGTGTAACAATACATTGTTTATTCTTTGTTGCATCCAACTATCTTGAAAACATTGAGAATTTATCATTTCAATTAGCCATATAATAAGCTCGTCAATTTCATGATTTGAAAAACATATAATCTTTTTGAATCTTACTGTAATAGTATTTATATGTTGATTATATGAAAGTGATGTGGCATGTGACATAAGATGTAAACATAAATATAAAGTGATATCCCTTCCCCCCAACTGGTGGTATTTTCAATTTTTTGAAGTGAGAAAAGGAATATTGTGAATTGTTTTTCCAAAAATTATAACTTTAGAATTTTAAGGAATTGCATGATAAAAAGTTAGAAAAGAACATACCTTCACCTACCAATGAAATGGATATGCTATGCATATGAAGCTACTGAAAAAATTTGATTTGATGATTTTTCAATTGGTTGTGCAAATAGTGGATGAAGTTGTGAAAGTGAGTCTTTATTGATGCTACTAAATTTTCTTAATCTGCTACAACTGCTACAAATGATGAATAATGGTGGATATGATAGCCTTCATGTAATTATCACACATTGGCACAATTATTACCTATGTGAATGACTTTTTTGATGCCTAACATAGTAATAATTTGTTGAATCAGTGGTCATTATTGTATGTCAGTAATCAACACAGACCTCTCACCGTTGATGACAATGAGACTCAAGATGCCTAAGCACATCTTGCTAGCTACGAATAAATTTTTCGATGTTGAGTCACCTAGAAGATCCATAAAAAAAGGGACATTAATGTATTCCCATTGTTTGTTGGCAAGAGAACTTACCATTAAGGCATGCAAGCCTTAGGGTAATTTTTGAAAATATTTTTAAGACTCAGAAAGGACTATAGATATGCAGTCTTCTTTGAAGCAGGATTTATTTGGGAAAGGAAAATGAACATGAAAAGGAAAAAGATAATGGATTTAATCAACATATAAGTGAGTTTATTTCTTTTATTCATGAGTTAGGGGTGGAAAATGAATGAAAATGAAATGGATACTGTATGTGAATTCATGGAACACCATAGGAAAATTGCAAGGAAAAATGATTGTAATCATACATGAAATACCTGGATGGATTTGAGATTTTGAGAGGGAGGAGAGGTAATGGCCTTCATGGATAATGGAAATGGATTAATTTTCTTCATTCTTTTCTCGAAATTGGTCTTTGAAAACCAATTGTGCACAAATTAGACTTGTTCGTAGAATCTGCAAAAACATTTGGCACTCACACAAAAACGTAAATATATTCAAAGGAGAAGTGATCAATTTCTTCTTGATACATATGCAAAAATTAAATTCCAAATAAAACATATTCTAAGAAAACCAAATGCATAATATTTAGTCCAATTTCATGATTTTGATGACAAATCCAATTTCCAAGAAAATGAGGATATGCACAATTTCCTCAATTTACATTTGAACCATAGCATTCCATAAAGATATAGAAATATTAATTTTCGAATGCTCTGCAAAAAAATATTCAATAAATATTCGCCAATCGACCTGTGTAGATAAAGTACTCTTATTGTTCTTCTTATTCCCTGCATCATGGTTGAAAACATAACATTAGACAAAACCAATGACAAATTTTGACCATGATTTCGACAAGATAAAAACTCAATCTTCACAAAATTCAATTTGCAACTAAGTTTTTTTAAGAAGAGATATTCATTTGACATTATTCAATTGTTTTTGTCTCGTGTTTTTAAATAAACCATCACAATAAATTTTTTCAATTTACGTCAATCATGAATTTCACATCAATTTTTATGATAAAAAAATTTTAGTTGTTGATGCTTGTGTCAAAATTTTAGAACAATTAAAAATTCCCAATCTCCACAAGGTTTGAACTCATGATCTCCATTATGAAATTTGAATGACTTAACAATAGATCTCAAGCAACATTTATGAATTTAATGGTTTTTTGTACATTTTAATTATTCAAAAAAAAAACAATAACTTGACAAGTGGCCAAATTAAATCCAATATTTTTAGGAAAATGAGATTCCAAAAGATTTGCCAAATAATTTATCATATCTTTTGAATTCATCCTTCCCTCTAAATCCAACATTTTTAAGAAAATGAGATCCCAAAATATTTTCCTAATCATTTTTCATATCTTTTGAATTCATCATTTTTTCCCAAATAGTGGATCTCATAGCCAATTTTTACACTATAAAAGTTCTGAAATTGTTCATGATTTCTTTATTATTTTTTTTTTAGGTTGCAAACATGGAGAGAATTCATAATTTTTGGAGTAATTTTATTTTATTTTTATTTATTTATATATTTTAAAAATTTTAATGTTAATTTTTTTCATTGTTCAGGGCGTGGAGCTGCTGGCTTGAAGGCTTGTGTCTCCTGTATATCATGAAAATTGATTTTTCTCCTTCCATCATGGCCGCACTTGTTGTGCATTGAAAATCCATTTTTTTTCTCACGTAATCTGACAAATATGGGTCAAAAGAACCCCAAAAATCACCCAAATGGTCAGCAATATGAGGAAATCACGCACAGGAAAGGTAACTCCCCACGTTCTTAGAAAAACCCATGTCTTCGTTTTTCCAGATTCTTTTTGGTTTGCTCATAATTCAAATTTTAAAAACAAAGTTTTTAAATAGCTACGCATTTTGTTCCGGCAACGTAATCAATTGTTGCTGGTGAAAAATTGGAAGCTAGCTCATGGGATTCTTTGTAATGTTCCCATTTTAGCACATGGCTAAATGGAACATTAAAATTTTTATTTTATCATATTACAGCTAAATAAATGGGTAAGGAGACCCATGGTTATGAAAAACATCAATAAAGTCCCTCACATTATGAAAGAGGAGCATCATTGGAGCTTCTTTGCACACTCCATGTGTGAAAAGGGTTAATTGCAAAGAGGTATAGGTCATGTTGACCAAGTCAACCTACGCAATAGATGGAGGTGTGGCTTGCTTGAGAAGCCTACGAAATTTCATGAGGAGGAGGAAACCCTAATGTGTGGGGTCCAAGGCTAAGGAGCCTTCATTTGCATAAAAGGAGGGGAAAGAAACCATTTTGAGCTAGCTTGGATATTTTGAATTGCTTTCCATAGTTGCACACTGTGGTAGCTGTGCTGTTCAGCACAAGGTATTTCTTGTTCGATAATTCCCTCCCTTCTTGAGAATCTCTTGAAGGTTTGATCTTCATATTCTCCACATCTTGGCTCAAGGCCAAAGCTATTCCTTTCAGTGTAGTGATTCTTGCAGCAAGAGCCATTGTGTTGCTGGGGTTGTAGTGGAGGTTCTCACATCATCATTTCGGAGCTCAGATTTCATAGGAGGAAGCTCTTATGCATCCAGGAGATCAATAGGGGAGATATCAACTCCATTTCTCATATCTTGGCAGGAGGCCAATCTCTTCCCATCACCTATAGCGCACTTCCTCCCCTTGACTGCGCATTTATTGAGTGAAATTTCAGTGAGGGGTTGCATCGGCATTTTTGAGGGTGAGTTTTTTGGTGAAAGGATCAACCTTTCACTCTAGATTTCCATTGGAGGAGGTATAGACATGTAATGTAGCATTATTCAGCCATCTCCTTCATGTTCTCATTTTAGAGTTGCAACTGCTCCAACAACTCTGGAATTTCTGCATATTTTCCATTTTGTATGTATTGTAGCCAATCCCTTTAAGGATTGTTTATTATAGTTTCCAGGGGTTGAGATCCATACCCCCCTTCTTTATTTGAGCTTATTATTGCCATATATTTATTGTATCATCATTTTTCCGCAGTCTTCCTTCAGTGACTACGCAGTCATAGTTGGGCATAATGTATGTAGCAGTGTATTTCATGTTCATTGTACATGTATCTGTGCTAAAACTTGAGTGATCACTTCCTCAAGATCTTGTACACTTTTCTGCTACCATATTATCAATGAGAAGACTATGAGGGTTTATTGCATTTCTGAATTTTATGCATTCATTGTTATTTTCCAGGTCATGTTTATATATTGTTGTAGCTCACTCTTTTGAGCAAGATCTTCCCGAGGAAGAAATATTTAAATAGCTATAGGCAGAGCCTGAGAAAGGGCCAGATAGTATCCGGTTCTCATCCTCTCTTTAGAGGTGAAATAATTGGTAAAATCCCTCTCAGTCCATCTCTAACATAGCCTTGTTCATATTTCAGACAAAGGAACATTTTAGTGTTGAAAACACTGCTGATTTCCATTTCAGAACATTATAGTGGTATCAGAGCATCAAACTTGGCATAGCCTGTGAAGTTCTAATTTAAGAAGTAGAGAGCCCAAGGATGAAGAACATGAGATTTCTCTCATCTATTTTGAGATCCAGAAGAAACCTCTCGAAAGAGGTCAAGAAAAATTAAGGAGGAGAAGGGGAAGGACCATGCACTTCCTATTCTCACAGAGAAGCAGAGCAGAAGCATGGAAGACACTTGGAATTTGAAATTCTAAGTGAGTACCTAGCTGAATACCAAGAAAACCCTAGAGTCTCCCAAGAGAATTTATCTTTTCCACAGTTTATTCAGCAGAAAGAAGAAGAAATACCCCACAACCACGGGATGATGAGAGGCAATAGATTACTATTGTCCACATTTAATGGATCACTCACCTGTGTAGTAGAGGTTTGGGCAAAGAATCTAGAGGAATTTTTCCTGCTACATCCTATAGTAGACAAGGAGGCAGTGGAAGTTGCAGTGCTGCACTTCGAAGGTGAAGCAAGGAGTTGGTGGATCAGCCATCTGAGCCATACAAGGGTTTATACTCTTGTTGAGTTTTCTCAAATATTGATTAGAAGATTTGGAAAAAAGAGGGAGGAGCCCTCACCACCATTTAATGAGGCATGTACCATCGTTTTTGATACCATGAAGGAGCATCTTTCATCTTCAACAGTTTGGGGGGCCAGTATTCATGAGGAAGCAACACTTGCAGCCTTCCAAGGAGCTTCCAACTTTCACCAAGGTATGATTGGAGATCAATTTATTGTCATTTCAGAAAACACCTTGGATGGGTCTATATCATTGTATGCAGGTGACTTAGAGCAGTAGAATAATATTGCATAGTACAAGAGTAGTGATGCAAAGGAGATCTCACAGAGAGATTTCAATGGAGGTGCACTCCCACACTTTCTGGAGTGCAATATTCTTCAGCAGTTGGAGGAGGATTTTTCCTTCGCACAGGAACAAATAGGAGATGGGGAACATCTTCGGATGGATAGCTTCTCTAATTACCATGGTGGACATTCCATGTGCCACACATATCATGATGGGGGGTTTTTGCCTACTGTTAGCCCCTTATGAATTTTTTGACAAGAAAACAGGGAGCTAAATTGTTTTTGAGCCTTCAAGGAATGCATTCCCTCTGAAAACACATCATCCTTGAAGCCTCCTTGTGCCTTTTTCCTTTGATAAATCCTCACTGTTGTTTCTAGTTAAAAAGCCTCTCTGTTGTGAGGTAGAATGCCCAAAAAGGCCTCATTTCCTCCTATTTTATTCCCACTAAACCCCACTTTCCACCCCCTTTTTCCCCTTTTAAATTTCCCTTATTAACCCTATAAATCCTCCCAAAACCCTATTTAAGCCTTATGATATCCTTTTTCTGGCTTAAACACCCCTTATTCCCTCTACTGAAACCTCCCATTGGCCTTAAAAAGCATTAAAATTGGGCCAAAGTCACTCATTTTTCATATATCAGGCTTAAGCCCTTATCAACCAGCCCCCTTAACCACTTCCTCTCCATGCGACCAGGAAATGGAACCAGGCGCTAAGGCCTTAGGCACTTATCACATCAGGGCATTCATATGGGCGCATTTTCTGTGTTAATGCATTTCTTCCGATGCGACAGTGTATTGGGACCGTCGGCTATTAAGATATTTCCTGTCGTTGATCTGAGTAGATTCGATGGTCAGCACGTGTTCCACAAACACCCGTCACTCCTCCCTATTCGCCCCTTCGATTATATTTAAACCATCGATCTAACACCCTGATCTGACGGCTATCGCGTGATCAGAGCATCGCCAATCGCAAGTTTAAAATGTGCCTCCCTTCGCACTCCTGATTGGCGATTACTGATTAATGTCCCCGATCCGATCTGAGCTGTTCATCCCTCTAGATCGAACGATTCATATTTATCCCGCTCCACTCTTTTTTCCCCACCCATCTCCCCACTGATTGATTCTCCACTGTCGATCTCCCCACGCGATCCAACGGTTGGCGCTTGATCGCTCCATCGCCAATCAAAAGTTCTTAATGGTGCCACCCTCCGCCTCCCTCGATCGTGATCTCCTGATTCCATCATGACCGTCCGTTGGCCTGAGATCGATGGCCCAAATCACATCGCGCCTCATCCATCCTATACCCATTGGACCTTCCAAAAAATTTATTCTTTTAATCTCTGTCGTTGATCCCCTCCTAAGATTCAACGGCTCACAATTAATCACCCTCCGCCCACTGGGTCCCACCATCCGAAGGTCTTGATTTCATTTCATGTCACCCCTTTTCCTTTGTATTTCGGCCAAAGCTAAAATTTCATGTTTAACACTAAAGGCTCCTTTCCTCCGTCTAACCTTCCTCCATGGTAAATCCTGACCATTGATCACCACTGTTCCATCGTTCCACCGGCCTCCAAAGCATTCTCCCGCCACCATCCTGGATGTTGTAATTGATTGGTTTTCATTGTGCGGGGTTTTCACCAGAGTGGTATTTCGCTCTGTTTATCATAATCATAGTTATTGCAATTCAAAGCACAGACATGCCATTACAGTAGCAAAGTGTATCAGCAGCAGAGATTAAGGTGTTAGAGCCTGAAAATTAAAGATTAAATACTCTAATCCTCATTCAAGGAATCAAGGCACAGTTGAAGATTAAAGAAGCACACAAAACAAAGCCATATATGTATTTAATGTCAGCAGAGTACTTTTCTCCAGAAAGACTTCCTTTCAGTGTTCTCCATGCCTCCTCGAGCCCTTAAGAAGCTAAGTACACTGACAGAATGTTTCTGCTACTGTCAGGACCACAGTTATGACGTATGGAGAGACTTGTAGACCTTCTTCTGCCCATGTCACTTATTTCAGAAGGCTACCACAGAGTACCATCAGTTGTATTTCTTCAGAAGAACATACTTGAAGTTATTAACAAGACTTCTGGACCATACTTCAGAGTACACGCAGTTAATGAAGAGCCATTTTGCGGAATGGGCATTCGACCTACCTCTCCTCTATCATAATGAAATAATTAAGCTTACATCTACTCCTGCTATTATTCATTCTCCTATAAGAATCCCCAAGAACAAATTGTAAAAGGTTGTTGTTCGGTTGTTGTTGTTGCTGTTAGATGGATTCATTTTGACTGTTAGAACAGTCTTGGGAGGGAGTAGCAGAGTAGTTTGTAATGTAGTAGGCTGTGAGGAGAAAGTTTGGATTGTATTAGCAATTGAGCTCAGTGTATGTGACTGGTTTTGCATCAATTAATCAAGAAAATTTCACAAGATCCTGGTCTATTGCTACGGGTTATGTTTCTCTATTTGCATCATTTATTTACATTATTCATGCTGTTCATTTCTTCTGGCATGCATCAGAAATATGGCATAGGATTTACCCTTGTTAGGTACCCTATGTTTCTTCTTTCCCTGCCTTTAATGTTTTCTTCTGATAGTGAAACTAGGAGTAAATTCATGTGGTTTAACCAGCGTAGCAGATGTTATTTCCTGCTAGATGATGTGTGAATTTGGGGTTTGATGCTTAGTTGTTCTTGTTGGGTTTAAGCTGGAAGATTTGGGATACTGGGGATTAGAGTTAGCCCTGTCCACTAGGGTCCTTATGCGACCAACTAGCCTTTCTAAGATCCCTTGAACTAGTGTCAAAGCATTGAAAGTTCAAAGTCCTCCTCTAATCTCAGGCCTAGTTCTATGTTAAACTTATCTTTGTTTTTCCTTTATAATATAACAAAGCAGATCTAGAGTTAGATGACCTCTGTTCTGATCTCAAGCCGCCCTTTGTTCCTCCATTGAGAGTTGCCTCTGAGTATGTCAAAGCAGGTCTAGAGTTAAATGACCTCTGACCTGATCTATAAGCAGAAATTGGGTTTCTTTCCTTCTTTCACCTCCACTCTTATTGTTCCATTCCATCATCTATCTAAGAAGATCCCTTAGTATAGATGACTTTCCCTCTGGAAGCCTTGGTCAGTTGTTTGCATGTAATTACCTTTCATGACTCCATAGCCCAATGGATGGCACGTTCTTAAACTACCCTTTTTGCTGAAACATCCTGCTATTTTTCTCCTTTCCTTCCATTACATTCTCAGTTTATGATCTCATGACTCAACCTAGTAACCAACCAACCAAATCATTTTAAACCCCCCTTTGTGCTTCATACCTAGCCTAATATCTCATTTTGAGCTTCAAATATGTATATCATTCTTTGTTTTATGGAGAGATCCCTCTCCAGACCCAAGAGGGCTAGATCCTAGGATCCCAAAGTGGTTTGATGTTGTCTTATCTTTTGGTATTGCCAAATCTGCCAAAACATAGGAACCCCAACACCTACCAACCATTTGGATCCTCATAGGGTCAAATTGATCCTCAGGAAATCTGTATTTCAAAATCCCATGAAATGCAGAGGTTTGATTTGGTATGAGGGTAGCCCTCAAAGGAGGAGTACCAGGATGAAGGAAGGAAGGAGACATCCACACATGGCTGAGTGGATGTGGTGGAGGAGGAGCAAGGGGCTAGTGAGCCACTTGCAGATTTATGATATCGGGCAGTAAGAAGCTTGGCTGTGCTGGTCACTCTTCAAGGAGTTTGGCCATCACTTGGCATGCTCTCTTTCTAAAAGAAGGAGGAGGCAGCAAAGGATTTTGTTGCTTGGATGGTGTTGAGGAGAGAAAAGGAATATGTGCTCTCACATGATGTACAATGTTGCAGGAGTAGGAGATGGCACTATCATGGTGCAAAGGGGATACTCCTTGGCTTTTGGTGATCAAGAACTGCTTCCACCTTGGGATAAATTCCATATTTGCAGTAGCATTGTTGAAGGGTTTCCCCTTGATGTTGAGAGAGCTGAGGGCAACAATGCAGTGCTATCTAGAGACTATATAGTGCCTCATGCAAAGGAAGGAGGAGCTCTTGCTCCAAGGAGAAGAACTCTTGCGTCCTTGCAAGGAAGTCCCTAGGATCTCATGCATGGAGATAAAGGCACACATGTGCCATTGTTTAGGAGGTGTGTTACCATCGAGACATAATGAGGAAGTAGGGAGAAGACCCAACATCTTGAGATGAGGAGTACATATCCCTACTCATTATTGGAGGATGATGCACCTAAGAGGGTGATTGGATTGCGCAGTGCAAGCATGGGCAAACTTGTTCATCCATCTATGCAGTCACCCCTTGAGGATGATGTCTCACTGCATGGAGACATTCTACCAGGGAGATCACTAGATCACCAAATGATGGGAGATGCTTCACATGTTGGGGCACCACTCATTGTTTTTAGAGGAGTGGAGACCTTGGGAGACAACTACACAGCGCTGAGAGTCTTGGGTAGACACAAGGAGGAGGGGGCCATTCCCTCAATATCATTTCCACCCACTTTCATTTTAGATTCTGCACTGTGGAAGAAGCAGTAGGGGAAGGTTAGCAGTCTTCCAATTTGCATCTTTGGCATGAGAAATGTCGAAGGAGGAGATGACCATATGACAAATGCTCTTCATGACACTAGTACAAAATGGCTAATTAGTTACTAAAAAAATGACTAAAATTTGCATATAAACGACTATTTTTCAGTCGGTGACCAATAGTAGCCAATTTAGAGTATCTTATAACGCGACCAACTTTTGGTCATTTTTAGCTTAGTCATTAATTGGTTATCTCAATTTTGTTGTCTAGTTGTATATTTGGTCATTAATTTGGTCATTGATTTGATCATTAATTTAGTCATTGATTTGGTCATTAATTTGGACATTGATTTAGTCATTAATTTAATCTTTGATTTGGTCATTAATTGTCACAATTAATGACCAAATATATTACTATATGATCACTTGAGAAAACCAATTAATGACCAAAGAAATAAGACCAAAATGTTGGTTGTGTTATAAGATACTGTAAATTAGCTACTAATAGTCATATATATGCAAATTTTAGTCGTCGTTTGAAACCAATTAATGACTAAAGAAATATGACTAAATTTTAGTCGTGTTATAAGATACTGTAAATTAGCTACTAATAGTCGTATATATGCAAAATTTAGTTGTCATTTGTGGTCACAAAATTATCATTTGCAGTAGTCCTTTATTCATTATATAAACGAATAATTTAGTAGTTTATATTCATTTCATTTACTTTCATTAATAATCATTATAAATGACTAATTTAGTCGTATATTCATTTTATTTGTGTTCATCATTAATCAATATAAACTATTAATTTAGTAGTTTTAAATTGATTTTGTGTTTATTTTTAATCAACATAAATTAATTTGTATTATTTTAAAAATGTCATACAATGTGCATGTTCATCTAATATGAAAACACAAGGTCGCATATTTTAATCACAATACTAAACAATATCAAGTGCAACTATAAATAATTTCAACCACATAAATTATATTATATGAAATGTTAAAGTATTACAATATGATTTTCCAACTTAATATTAGTTGGACTACAATTTACACATGAAATGATGTTTCATCACTTCAAACATTATCGTTGTGTTTTGAAGGCACTGTAGGTGAATTCACCAACTCTAAAGACTTGACCATCAGTCTTTATATGTGTCTTATGTGGGATATTGGCTCTAAGAGTATCACCAGACCAGTTCTCCTCTCTCTCTTTTTGCATCTGTCGCTCCAATGTTATTGCTCCCCTCTTTTTTCAATTCATGCTTCTTACCATCAATACTGTGTTCATTCTCTGAAAACAAAAAAATATACAATCCACAGTGTAAAACATGAAAAACAATGAACACTAGAATATGAACTAAATTAGACTATCAATAATTTATACAACATATACCTCAACACCAGAAGTGTCAAAGGCATTTTTCTCCATACAAGTAAGAAACTCGAACAAATTATCTTCATTGTGGCGATAATTGCCACTATAATGTAGCCCCAAGGGATAACTCAACTGGTCTGAGCCAGACGTGGGTCCTCTCCGTAATCAGGGAGGTCACGGGTTCGATTCTGAATTTGAGTCCCTTGGGGTCAGGCGCCGTAATCAGCGCCGACGGTTTATCGCGCGTACCATCCTGATATTTTGGGGAAGTGCGCCCGGGTTCTCCGCGAGTTTATTCCTCGAAAAAAAAAAAATAATAAAAAAAAAATAAATAAATAAATAAAAATAAATAAAATATAAAAAATAAATAAATAAAATAAATAAATAAATAAAAATAAAAAATAAAAAAAATTGCCACTATAATGTGGCCAGATAACCTGTATAAACAAAGCAAATAAAATATCACCATATATAGAAAAAAACACCTTAGTGACTTAGTATTAAACTTTCAAGGAAAGCTTAGGAACAATCATATCAACTAAGTTATATGCTAAAAAGCTCAAGCTATAGATAACTTGTGAAAACAAATAATTCGAAGTGTGATGTTTAATCCCTGTCACTTTATTCACAACAACATTTCATTTTCTAATGCATGAACTTAGTCAAGTATATAAAAAACATGTACTCAAATAACAACATGAAAGTAGCTTTTTATGATAGTCATGAAAATATTTTTAACACAAAATAGCTATAAAGATTCCAATAAATATAGTGTAATACTAATTTCATCTTCAAGCTTTAGGTGTTGTTTAAATGGACATGGTACTAAGTATTTCAATTTCATAGTTAAAAGACAAAAGAAAATCAAAATAATCGTCCAAAATACAATAAAACAATAAAGAAAGGATATCATGGAATGGAAATTGCAATTATAAAAAATTTGTTACCTGTCCACCGATGTCATGTCTGGCATTCCTAAAGCATTTTCTTGCCCAAAATAACCATGAAGTGAAATAATCACAACATTAAAAACCATAGGAATTCCTACTAGAAACATTTCCAAAGTCGATGGCTTAGGTGTCTAAGAAATCTCTAACAGCGAAGAACCATATCCAAGACGTGATATGCATCATCTCCTCGTCGTTTTTCCAATCACATTTCCTGTAACTTGCCCATTGCAGAGTCAAGTAACAATCAAATAAAGACATTGACATTTGTTTTTATCTTTTATATCTATAAAATATGAATCTGATTTGTTTCATGAACATATTAATTCATATTTAAATCCTTCCTAACATATGAAAAGCTATCAATCAAATAGGACATCAGAAAAATCGACCTCAATGATGTCCTAAAACATTTTCTACAATATCAATATTTTTCTTGTTGTGATATCTTGGGTAGAAAAAATAGCATATCTACAAAAGAAAAATGCATATATTGCTTATGGTCAAACTTTGTATATGGTGTATTTTTAAGCATTTTTTTAAGATGTCCCTCCACCTTTACCAAAGTGTATTGTAGCTTTGTTAAACTATGTATCCTTTCATTGAGCATCAATTTCTGCAAGATAAATGTCACACATTATTCTTTCTCATTTCTCGACATGCTACATATGATAAATTGAAATTCGCATAAAACCAAGAACAAACCCTATTCTAACCAAAACAAAAAAATAATGTCTCTAATAAAACTTCATTATAATATTAGAAAATGGAAAGAGAGTGGACCATTTTTGTTGTTTGACTTTGTCTATTTTTGTTATGAAAGTGCTCGAGCTTCAAGAACCAACAAATGTGAGGGAAGTCGTAAATGTGAAAAAAAAAATGTTGACTTAATTTGTAGACTTCTTCAAAATGATGTGAATGATGCCATTGTCAGATGTGGTAAATATCATAATAAGTAATGGCATGTATCCTAATAAATTACATTGCAATGACTACCATGGGCCTCCACGGGTTATAGGTCCTTAGTAGGTTAATCTTGATGATGAAAGAGAGATGGCAACGATAAGTATGGGTGGTCCTAGTTTGTATGGTGGATATCTTCAAACCAAGGTCGTCATCTCAATGAACCTAAGTTCTAACATGGTAAACATGGATCTAGTTTTCACCCCATTTCATTCCATGATATTTTATCAAGAATAAAGAGGACATAATGGTCCTTCAACTTATAATAGGGTTTCTTTTGAGGTTATAAATAAAGCTTATCCAAATCAAATGGATTTTTGGGCTCAAAGAGATATGGATAATTTAAACGATAACAATTATATGTTTTTTTCCCAAGACTAAAATGTAGGGATACATTTTGTGGATTTTACTAATAAATAGAATGAGAGAGATAATCCATGATGAGAATCTACTGGTCATTGTGATTAGGGAAATACACGGAGATAATAAGACTATTTAGGTTCAAATCAAAGATGGTGTTGATTCTTGTAGCTCCTCGGTTGTTGGTAGTTTTTAAGGTAGGAATTTCAGTTCTTCAAGGGTGGGGTCCTTCAACATAATTGCATCTACCTTGGTCATATCACCCAAAAGCAAAACATAATCAACAAAGAGTAAATATGTCAAGTTTAGGGCAAATCCTATTTGTATAGTTTCCAAGTTTATAGTTATTTTTTACTCTATTATAACTCTGTTGAGACCACCTACTCTATAGTAAAAAATGGAAAAGAAGCCATTAGTCATACCTACCCATGGTCTCCTGTATGCATGCTAGAAGAATAGATTGAGCCATTAATTGGAATTGCACATATATTGAGGAAAGACAATTCATTATCTAGTTAACCAATTTCACATTGAACCCTATATGGATGAGTAGCCCTAAATAAAGCTAGTTTTCTCTATCATATGCCTTGGAAAGACAAACTAACATTACTTGTAATTTTTTTGGTTTCATGTTATAAATTCCTTCTTGGGAAACTCCTATTCTGTAATGGATTTGTTTCCCAGGAAGGATGCAAAATTGTTCTAATGACATGGAATCAGCTTAGTGAATTTTGACCCTACATGACCAAGGAACTCAAGAGCCTTGGGCACATCAACAATAGCATCCTCCAATGAAAATAGTACAGTCTCCAACCAAGAAACATCAACATTATATATAGTTATAGTTCATAATTGCAAATTACCATAGATTGTAGCAGTCCTTAAATAAATTCAAACTTGAATAAGAACAAACACAAAATTTCACATTACCCTTCAGTAAGATGTTCTTGATTTAGCAAGAAAGGCTCGGACTTGCATAAATGTGTAAGTAGATTCCCCAGAAGGTCAATTTCAACATCTGTTTTCCTGAAAAAAGAATATAATACCCAAAGCAAAACCATAGTCGAATGGAACAATGGTGCTTTAAGGTCATCTACACAAAAAGTTGCCTCCTTCAAATCTCTCACACTGGATGGTAGAATGATGTTTCTGAGAAGTAAACGTCGAAATACTGACGGAAAGAAATTTTAAAAATAAAAAGGTAAACGTCGGAATACTGACGGAACAAAATTTTTTTAAAAGAAACTAAGTGTCGCTAGAGTGACTTTTCAAAATATTTTAAAAAAGAACTAGCCATCGAAATACCAACAACACAAAATATTAAAAACAAAAAAACAAACAACAACCAAAAAAAAATAATAATAACTGTCGAAATACCAACAGAAAAATAAAAATAAAAATAAAAATAAAAAATAAAACAAAAAATAAAAAATAAAAAATAAAAATAAATAAATAAATAAATTATTATTAAAAAAAAAATTCCCAACCATACCATAATCATAATCACTCACAAAAAGGTAGAAGGGGAGAGATTTCGCTGCTCTGCCTCTGAATTGCAGATCTGTCGTATATCTGTGTTATTTAATCATTCTTTGAGTTTGGGGGTGATTTCTTCTTTAGAGTTTTGTAATGGCCGGCAAGGGAAACGACCCTACGATTGGTATAGATCTCAGCATTACGTATTCCTGTGTTGTTGTGTGGCAGCATGATAGAGTGGAGATCATCACCAATGACCAAGGGAACATGACCACTCCCTCCTATGTGGGTTTCACTGATACTGAGCGCCTCATTGGAGACACCGCAAATAATCAGGTCACCATGAATCCCACCAATACCATTTTTGATGCTAAGAGATTGATTGGAAGGCGTTTCAATGAAGCTACTGTTCAGAGTGACATTAAGTTGTGGCCTTTCAAGTTAACTCCAGGACCTGGTGACAAGCCCTTGATTATTGTTAATTACAAGGGCGAGGAGAAGCAGTTTGCTGCAGAGGAGATCTCATCCATGGTGTTGATGAAGATGAGGGAGATTATAGAGGCTTATCTTGGTTTCACAATAAAGAATATCATCGTTACTGTTCCTGCATATTTCAATGAATCCTAGAGGTAGGCTACCAAGGATGCTGGAGTGATTGTTGGGTTGAATGTGATGAGAATAATAAATGAGCCTACCACTGCTACAATTGCCTATGGTTTGGACAAGAAGGCTAGCGGTGTGGGTGAGAAAAATGTATTGAACTTTGATTTTGGCAGTGGAACATTTTATGTTTCACTTTTGACTATTGAAGAGGATATTTTTAAAGTGAAGTCTATTGCTGGTGACACCCATTTGGGTGGTGAAGATTTTGATAATAGGATGGTTAACCACTTTGTACAAGAATTTAAAAGGAATTTCAAGAAGGATATTAGTGGTAGTGCTAGGGCTTTGAGAAGATTGAGGACTGCTTGTGAAAGGGCCAAGAGGACTCTTTCATCCACTGCTCAGACAACCATAGATATTGATTATTTGTATGAAAGTATCGACTTTTATTCAACAATCACTAGAGCTAGGTTTGAAGAGCTGAATATGGATCTATTCAGAAAGTGTATGGAGCCCATTGAAAAGTGTTTGAGAGATGCTAAGATGGATAAAAGCTCTATCCATGATGTTTTTTTGGTTGGTGGGTCTACTAGAATTCCAAAAGTACAACAATTGTTGCAGGACTTCTTTAATGGGAAGGAGCTCTGCAAGAGCATCAACCCCGATGAGGTTGTTGCCTATGGTGCTGTAGTGTAGGCTGTTATTCGAAGCAGAGAAGGCAATGAGAAGGTTCAAGACCTGTTACTTCTTGATGTTACTCCTCTATCCCTCAGTCTGGAGACAGCAGGCAGTGTAATGACTGTTCTGGTTCCTAGAAATACAACTATTCCTACAAAGAAAGAGTAGGTGTTCTCTACAGACTCAGAAAACCAGCCCAGTGTTCTCATCCAAGTGTATGAAGGTGAGAGAACACATACAAGAGACAACAATTTGTTGGGAAAGTTTGAATTTTTTGGTATCCCAACTGCTCCCAGAGGTGTTCATCAAATCATAGTGTGCTTTGACATTGATGCCAATGGTATCTTGAATGTTTCGGCTAAGGACAAAACCACCGGACAGAAGAACAATATTAAAATCACCAATGACAAGGGTAGGTTGAGTAGGGAAGAGATTGAGAATATGGTTCAGGAAGCTGAGAAGTACAAGTCTGAGGATGAAGAGTGCAAGAGGAAGGTTGAGTCCAAATTTTTTTTGGAGAACTATGCTTATAACATGAGGAACATGATCAAGGATGAGAAAATTGTAGCCAAGGTGGATCCATCTGACAAGAAGAAGATTGATGATGCAATCGAATAGGGAATCCAATGATTGGATAAAAACCAGTTGGCTGAGGCTGATGAAGTTGATGATAAGATTAAGGAACTTGAGAGCATCTGCAATCCAATAATTGCAAAGATGTATCAAGGTGCAGGTGGTGACATGCCTGGAGGTGGCTTTGGTGGCGTTCCTCCCGAGGATGGTCCATCCATTTGTGGAGGCGCTGGCCCTAAGATTGAAGTGGACTAATCTATCTCCCAAATTTCAACATTACTCTTCATTTTCTGTCTTAAGAATTATATTACTATTAGCGTAATTTTGATGTTGAAATTTGGTAAGCCCATTTTATATTTAATGATGCAATCACCGGCTATTATGGCGATTTTATGTTAATGTTGAACCTCAATGCAATAGATGGCCATTCTGGTGATTTAATATGTAAAAAAATAATCACTCACAATTTGGGGAACAAAGAATCCAATATACATTACTTTTTTATTTTACCTATCCACAGCTCAACGAAATGTCTCACTGCTAGGATACTTGAACAAGCAAAATTAGCCCAAAAAAATAATGACTTCAATGCACTTGCTGAATGTCAATGTCAAGGATTCTTGATATATGCCAGGTTCTTGAGCACACTATTGAGACCATAAACACTTCAGTCAGGGAGATTCCCACAAAAACAATTTTTTGGCTGTGTTAATTTATCTAGCTCTACCTTACAAATTTTACATGCCGAGTTGTTGTTTGAGTATATTAATTTTATATAGCCGTCCCTTATTTAGAAAAGAAAATAATCAGAACGATTAATTTGTAATCAATCAAAAGTTGTAGCTTTACTCATATGGCAGAGAAGTACAACACAAGAGGGATCTATCTCCATATAGGCGGCTTCCCTCCTCATAAAGAGATGGGGAGCAATCAAATACAATCCTTTTACATTTCTCCCAGTTTCTGAAAGTGCCTATGGATCAAGTATAATAGTAGGTATAAAGAAGGTTATAGGATATGGATCAAAAGTACATATTGGAGCCACAAGTTTACTTCATTTAGCAAATGTTGTAAATTTTACAAATTGGTTGATGGTGGGTTTGATTTTCAACTTTATGATCTACAAAGTGGTGACGTAGTCATATCATATGACATGTTATATGCAGAATTGGACACAGGTTGAGGGGTGTGGGATGTGTTTACAAATTATTCTTGATCAAAGTATTGTCAATAGAGTAAAAATTGAAAATTGAAAAAATTATATCAATTATAACTGAATTGAACAAAGGGACAACTAGACAATAGGTGAAAATTCTTGCTTGTTTAAAGGGTAGTTTCTAGATTTGAAGGAGGAAAGTCAGCAGTCAGCAGTCAAGTAAAATAGATTTAGAATTCCACAGTCAATAAAAAATCAATCAAATCTAGATCTCTAGTAGTCCAACAAGCTAGTTCCAAGCCTTGAGACATTTATTTTGACATTCACCCATCATGTGGAAAATTATGAATAAGTAGTTCCAACATTTTTAGATTTTTTCCAGTCGGTTGAGATTGTGAGATTTTTTCTTCTTACATCTTTGAGACTCCTACAACATGAAATCAATTGGACCTAGATGTATCAATCATGGGAGATTTTGATTCTCTTATTGTACAATTTGTGTTTTCTTCTTAATCATCACTAGCCTAAATTGAGATCGATCCTCTTCATTGCTTTGTTCCTTGTTCCCCTAAGATTGATTAGGAGTAGAATGAGCATCCTACTAGCAATTGGTCTTGCTTCTACTAAATATGGTTTAAATTTTATTCTCATTGGTCTTCAAAGCAAAGCTCCAAAAGAATTGGTTCTAGATGAAGTGAAACTGCTACTTACAACAGTTCATGGAAAAACTACAACAAGCACATTAAGGAACGAGGAATGTAAGGAGTTATTGGGATCTATTTTCATAATAAACCTATGTTAATATAGGAGAATACCAAGAACTAGATGTTGATGCAGAATTAAATGATTTTTATTCTTTTGAGAACTTGGAATTTGTAGAAAATGATAAGATGATGACTGAAATTCGAGATATTTCAAGATTGCACAAGATTTATTCTTCTTTGTAGAGACTCAACCTACCTGTATTTAGGATTATGAGCTTGAAAAAGTAAGGAAAATTATCTTCAATGCAGAATTGATTTATGAAGATATAGCCTTACAAAGTGAGCATGAAAAACCTGATTTCCTTGTATAAAAATCATCATCTGATGGAAATTTGCCACATGTTTTAGGAATGTACAGGGGTGATGGCAAAAAAGGAAGCTTCTTTTTTATTGTATGAAGGAATGTGTATGTTCACAGTATAATAGTAGGTATAAATGAGGTTATAGGATATGGATCAAAAGTACATATTGGAGCCACAAGTTTACTTCCTTTAGCAAATGTTGTATATTTTACAAATTGGTTGATGGAGGGTTTCATTTTCAGCCTTATGATCTATAGAGTGGTGACATAGTCATATCATATGACATGTTATATGCAGAATTGGACACAGGTTGAGGGGTGTGGGATGTGTTTGCAAATGATTCTTGATCAAAGTATTGTCAATAGAGTTAAAATTTAAAATTTTAAAAATTATATCAATTATAACTAAATTGAACAAAGGGACAGCTGGAAAAACATGTGAAAAGTCCTGCTTGTTTAAAGGGTAGTTGCCAGATTTGAAGGAGGAAAGTCAGAAGTCAAGTAAAACAGATTTAGAATTCCAAGGCAGTCAATCGGAAATCAATCAAATCTAGATCTCTAGCAGTCCAACAAGCTAGTTCCAAGCCTTGAGACATTTATTTTGACATTCATCCATCATGTGGAAAATTATGAATAAGTAGTTCCAACATTTCCAGAATTTTTCCAGTGGGTTGAGATTGTGAGATTTTTTCTTCTTACATCTTTGAGACTCCTATAGCATGAAATCAACTGGACCTAGACGTATCAATCATGGGAGCTTTTGATTCTTTGATTGTAAAAATTGTATTTTCTTCTTAATCGTCACTAGCCTAAATTGAGATTGATCCTCTCATTGCTTTGTTCGTTGTTCCTTTAAGATTGAGTAGGAGCAGAATGATCATCCTGCTAGCAATTGATCTTTCTTCTACTAAATATGGTTTAAATTTTATTCTAATTGGTCTTCGAAGAAAAGGTCCAAAAGAATTGGTTCTAGATGAAGTGAAACTGCTACTTACAACAGTTCATGGAAAAACTACAACAAGCACATTAAGGAACGAGGAATGTAAGGAGTTATTGGGATCTATTTTCATAATAAACCTATGTTAATATCATAGAATACCAAGAACTAGATGTTGATGCAGAATTACGTGATTTTTATTCTTTTGAGAACTTGGAAGTTGTAGAAAATGATAAGATGATGAGTGAAATTCGAGATATTTCAAGATTGCACAAGATTTATTCTTCCTTAATTGGTTTTGTAGAGACTCAACCTACCTGTATTAAGGATTAGGAGCTTGAAAAAGTAAGGAAAATTATCTGCAATGCAGAATTGATTTATGAAGATATAGCCTTACAAAGTGAGCATGAAAAACTTGATTTCCTTGTATAAAAATCATCATCTGATGGAAATTTGCCACATGTTTTAGGAATGTACAGGGGTGATGGCACAAAAGGAAGCTTCTTTTTTATTGTAGGAAGGAATGTGTATGTTCACAGTATAATAGTAGGTATAAAGGAGGTTATAGGATATGGATCAAAAGTACATATTGGAGCCACAAGTTAACTTCCTTTAGCAAATGTTGTATATTTCAGAAATTGGTTGATGGTGGGTTTCATTTTCAACTTTATGATCTACAGAGTGGTGACATAGTCATATCATATGACATGTTATATGCATAATTGGACACAGGTTGAGGGGCGTGGGATGTGTTTGCAAATGATTCTTGATCAAAGTATCGTCAATAGAGTAAAAATTGAAAATTGAAAAAATTATATCAATTATAATTGAATTGGACAAAGGGACAACTAGACAACAGGTGAAAAGTCTTTCTTGTTTAAAGGGTAGTTGCCAGATTTGAAGGAGGAAAGTTAGCAGTCAAGTAAAATAGATTTAGAATTCCAAGGCAGTCAATCAAAAATCAATCAAATCTAGATCTCTAGCAGTCCAACAAGCTAGTTCCAAGCCTTGAGACATTTATTTTGACATTCACCCATCATGTGGAAAATTATGAATAAGTAGTTCCAAAATTTCCAGATTTTTTCCAGTTGGTTGAGATTGTGATATTTTTTCTTCTTACATCTTTGAGACTCCTACAGCATGAAATCAAATGGACCTAGACGTATCAATCATGGGAGCTTTTGATTCTTTGATTGTAAAAATTGTATTTTCTTCTTAATCATCACTAGCCTAAATTGAGATTGATCCTCTTCATTGCTTTGTTCCTTGTTCCCCTAAGATTGATTAGGAGCAGAATGAGCATCCTGCTAGCAATTGGTCTTGCTTCTACTAAATATGGTTTAAACTTTATTCTAATTGGTCTTCGAAGCAAAGCTCCAAAAGAATTGGTTCTAGATGAAGTGAAACTGCTACTTACAACAGTTCATGGAAAAACTACAACAAGCACATTAAGAAACGAGGAATGTATGGAGTTATTGGGATCTATTTTCATAATAAACCTATGTTAATATACCTATGTTAATATAGGAGAATACTAAAAACTAGACGTTGATGTAGAATTATGTGATTTTTATTCTTTTGAGAACTTGGAAGTTGTAGAGAATGATAAGATGATGAGTGAAATTCGAGATATTTCAAGATTTCACAAGATTTATTCTTCCTTAATTGGTTTTTTAGAGACTCAGCCTACCTGTATTAAGGATTAGGAGCTTGAAAAAGTAAGGAAAATTATCTGCAATGCAGAATTGATTTATGAAGATATAGCCTTACAAAGTGAGCATGAAAAACCTGATTTCCTTGTATAAAAATCATCATCTGATGGAAATTTGCCACATGTTTTAGGAATGTACAGAGGTATTTATAAGAAAAAAATTAAAATCCAACCAAGTGAGAAGAGGAAGCTAGAACCCTGGAATTCTCTTTTTTATAGGAGAACAACACAGTAGTATAATAGCCCCAGATGAAAGAATAAGAAAACTGTGGATGGATTGTCTTAATGAGAAAAAGGAAAAAGGAAAGATTGAAGGAAGTAAAAAAGAACAAACGAAAATCACCACTTCACCACAAGATAAAAATGTAATGTATGGTTTCTACACCATGACCACACACATCCCATCAGATATCATGGTTCATTTGGCCATACATGACCTAACCTAGCATGACACTCAGGACCTCCTCTTCATCCTAACGATGGCTCATAGTGTACTGAGGTACCCCATTTTGAATCCCTTGTTATGGACTAGATGTGAAATTGTGGTTTCCCATTTGATGTCTACCTTATATTACTTGTCCATAATAAGGTCCATTTGATGTCTACCATTATATTAATTTGCCAGGTTCCCTGTTATATTACAACACTGTCATCTAAGTTACTGTTATAGGGGTATGAGCCAGAGTGTCACTGACATATAAATCACTTCCATATGCATCAGACTCTGTTATACAAGATTACTACTAGTTCACAGGTGACTGTCATTATCATCCATAGAGGACTCTACCATATATATGTACTTCCAGATAAATGTCGTTGGCATATACAGGTTAAGGTTATATGAACACAATCATGCCTTACAGATATATAGTTCATAGTCATGCAAGCTCACTGTCATAAGGATTATGACTGCCCAAACTTCACTGTTAAATATCACAGCCAATAATTATCACTGCCACTTCCATTGTAAATTGAAAATTATAGATAGTAAGGTCACTATTCAAATGCATCATATATATGTCATATATCAAGGTTTCAGTGAGAGAACTTCAAGCCTACAATCCACTGCAATTGCTAGCAGCTTTATGTGCAATTGTGGCAAAGAATGGACCAAGCAATGCCAAAGATGAAAAGTTTTGGTTAAATTTCTAAATGTAGAATCTGCTTACCAAGCCATGGGGTCTAGGAATCGCTATAAACAACCAAGCAGAATCGTGCATGCTTTTGTAAGGTGTCCTTCTGTCTGCGAAAATAAACATTCAAGATCACATTATAAATGGTGACCCTGCCATTCTTTTGCGCCACCTCATCAATGGCTCTCCTTTGTCTGACATAAAACTCCAAGCTATTGTAAAAAGGATCTATCATATGCTCGGAAGCCTTCACCCCAAATTATTTCCTGTCCATGGGAACAACAACAAGAAGGTGAACCACCTTGTGAACAAGGGGGTCCATCTAGCAAAAGGAAACCTTAAAGTGGATGGGGTTCTAAGCTTATCATATATCATCATGAGTGCCAAGAAAGACTATTGTTTATATTTTCTTGTCCAAAAGTTGTATCCATCAGATGCCATATTTTTTTTCTTAATATTTGACTTATTATTAATATTTTTTTCAGAGGCTTCCAGAGATAGGGAGGGAAAATCGGGAGACATGAACAGACAAAGTCTATTGTCATTGTTTTATGAAAGAAGTAAATATTGTTCAATTGATACCCTGTCTGTTGTGCTGTGCTAACACTGACTTCCATGAAACAGATGGAATGCGAAGAGTTGATTGCAAAAGTTGAGGCACTAGATTCTAAGAACATGACACTTAGAAATGAAATAAATCTTATAGCAGAGGAATATGAAAATATTTCTTCCGAGAATGAATCACTACAGGTAACATATCTTCATGTTAGCGCAGAAAAATCAGTGTGGTTTATTGGCCTTAGGATTTGAAACTTTTTTGACATTGTTGGATTATGTGAAACAAGTAATGTTGAGGAATTTGCAAGGACATGATAGAGTAGGAGATTCAGAAATATATGGTCCTAGAGAGACATAGTCACAATCTATGTATCAAGGAGGCAATGGCTATCCTCAAGTTCTATCTAAAATAAGCAATTCGATTTCTAGCCAAATAGATGAGCAAAGGGAGAGTGAGATGAGTGATTCAACTGGTAAATGTCATCCGAACAACATCTATATTTTGCTCTGTAGGGATCATCTGGTTTGGCATTGGGTAGATGTATATGTGATTCGGGATGCAGGGCTAAATAATGTCTATAAGATTGACCATGCTCTGCAGTCCCTCTGTTCTTTGAGTTATGAGACTAATAAATTTGATTACACCCATTGCAAATGCAATTATTGGGCTTCTCCCCATTTTGACATAAATATAGTATTCTTCCTTCATAGTCGTTTGTCCATGGAAGCTTCCCTGTAGAGGCCAGATCCACCTACTGTTCTATTGGACTTAGGTAGAAAAACCATCAAACCCTTCTTCAAAACAATGTCACACATGGCAGCAAATGGTAGGATTTGCTGAACTTAGAATCGTGAATTTGTGCTTGTTCTAGCAGAAACAGATATTATTGGTGGTTTACTAAATGACAAGTTTTGTACTTAAATAATAAAGCAGGACACAACCTATTAAGAAGACTAAGAAAAACTGATTTCCTGGATAGAAGCACTTATTTTGATGATAAGAAAGTGTTGTTGAGAATAGTATTGGTAAGATTGACAGCAACCGTTGAAAGTGAAACAACATCAATATTTTGTGGTGCTTAAAAGATTGAATTTTGATTTGCCTCGGATATTAAGTGCATCAAATGTGTATTTAGTTCTATTAAAGAAACCTTTTCAGGGAGGAAATAAAGGCTTTGATAATTTTCTGTTATGGTGCAACTTTGCTAATCTCATCTGAGATGGTGGATGTGTTTGTTGTTTGTATTGTAGTTTGGAATCTGGAATTGGATGTGTTTTTAGTCTGTCATTTGCTTGTGTTTAATATGTTGCCTGATATGGAGCTTGTAAATTTGAAGTTTTGAACTTTTATGTAAAGAATAGCATTAGAAGTAAAGTCATTATTAGATGACAACTGCACAATACCTTTTTTTTCCTAGCTCCACCTCCATAGGTTTTGTTCTATCACACGTTTTCATTTATTCTAGTGAAAATTTTATATCATACAGGCCTTCACAAAGTCCATCTTGTCAGTGCACATTTACCTGCCTGACAAACTTAACCAGCATAATATATACATTAACCATTCTTTAGCATATATGGGAAAGCAGAAGTCAAGCTTATGCTGGTCTTGTCGTGCATGTTGTTCCTAATGAAAGAACCGAAAGACTGCTTAAAGACTACCCAGCAATGAAGAATTGCTGGATTTGGCAGATTCAAATTACTCTAGGGGAAGAAGACATATTTAGACATAGTTCAGGAGTTTAAGATTAATATTATATTTTGATTTTTTGACTTGAAAAGAATGAGATAAAAATGTTTCTCTGAGATTACATAGATGCCTACCTATGCCATATTTATCATGGTTTATTCTTGTTATCTGTAAATGTCTTGGTAATGTATTTATTTTAGTGTGACAGAATTATATCTATAATTACTTCCTTCAGAAATTAAGTTCTCTGTATAAACCTAATTTAAGCTGAATCTTATTTATGGCAGACTTTGGCAAAGTCTTTTGAAGTCACAGAACTTCTAGGTATTCACAGTAGAAATATGTTCTATACATCATATTGGCATAGCAGAATCTATATGTTGTCAGTGAAGTGAATGATACATATTCTAATGCTAGTGCTTATTTGCAGTGCGGTCTGCCAAGTTCATAGCACACAAACAATGGGTTGTAGCTGGTGCAGATGACATGATTATCCGTGTTTACAATTATAACACCATGGATAAGGTGAAATTATTTGAAGAACATACTGATTATATCAGGAGTGTGAGTGTTCATCCAACTCTTCCATATGTGTTTTCATCATCTGATGACATGCTAATCAAGCTTTGGGACTGCGATAAAGATTGGGAATGTACTCAAATATTTGAAGGTCATTCACACTATGTGATGCAAGTCGCGTTTAATCCCAAGGATACAAATAAATTTGCAAGTGCCTCACTAGACCATACTATAAAGGTGGGAGGCAGTGCTCTTTGGTAAATCCCGAGTTTATAGATAAGCTTTACTCTGCATAAATTATCCACCTAGGAATCTCCTCTTTTTTCCTCTCGGTGAACACTCAAATTTGTTACTTCTCTTAGATGGTGGAAATTAGAATTTAGATATCCTAAAATGTTAAAGCCTTGTATAATTTGTTTCATATTGATTTATTTTATCCTGAATGCATCAATCAGATCTGGAATCTGGACTCACAAGAACCAAATTTTACTCTCTATGCCCTCTTAAAGGGTGTAAACTGTGTTGATTACTTCACAGGAGGTGACATACCATATCTTATTAGTGGTTTAGATGATCACACAGCAAAGGTGCTCAAACATATAGATAGTGTGTTTCCCATACTCTTAGATAGAGTCTGGAAAGGGCCAGATAGCCTCCAGATCTCACCCTCTTTTCAGAGGTGAAATATCTGGTAAATTCCCTCCCAGTCCATCTCTGGTTGGAGTTTGCTTGTGTTTTAGAGATATCCCTGAAAGGGGATATTACAGTGGTATCGGAGCATAGATCTGGCTCAGCCTATGGAGCTAGTTGTCTGTGACACCGAAAGAGAAACCGTGGGGATATTTTTCTATGAACAAAGAGGGTAGGCAGAATCTTACCCACTAAACGCAGTAGAGGTGGAAAATATGGGGGTCTCACAACAGTGTGACTAGTGTTTACTAGCCTTCAATAGGCCAACCAGGATCACAATGCCTACATTCTTACCTCCAGTACCGAGTGAGAAAGTGAGGCGGCATGATCATATACCCTTTGGAGATTATTTCCACGAATGGCAGTCCATGGGGGAAAACTTCAGAGCAACTTTGCCCTTCGGAGATTATTGTCAGCTCAAGTAGGATGAAGGAGGAAGGAACAATGGGGGGTCTAGCACACAGAGTTCAAAGTTGCAGCATACCACTGGGGGGACACCTTTTCCCACATATGACAGATCCACTGATTTCACGATTCGAGATCGGGTGGAAAAGTTGGATGCCTCTTTCCAGCTTGACCAAATAACGGAGGGGGAAGCCATCAAAATGGATATCTCGCACTTGGGGGATGAGGGCACACAGGATCATGGGGAGCATGTAGATGCACCTAGTATGACACAAGGGTCATCTGCGTTGGAGACTTTTTTTACCTTATCGGTTGGCATCTTGGTAGAGAGAGTAGAGCTTACCCCAGTGGTGCCATCCATTGAGGTGATGACCGGGGTAGTGTCCGAGTCTTCAGGTGGTAGCAGCGTACAACAGATGGGTGAGGTGCCAGGAGATGTATCCACCTTTGATGAGGCACTAGTAGATACAGAGGTATTGGATGATGGTCGCACACAATGGTGTCATTAGCTTCGAGCCGACCTTCAAGTTTTGAAAGGGAAGGCTACATCAGTATGAGAGGCTATCTTGTTACAGAATGAAGAGCTAGAGGGCATAAGAGTGGTTTGTGCCAAGTCAGTGGCCAAGCTGGCCCACATTGGGGAACGGTTGGATTCCCTAATGGTACAACTAGAGGACATATTTGAGTGTCAAAGCAGCCCCCTTCAGGCATGCATAGACGGGGCTAGCAGCATTGTTAGGTCACCTCTTTCCATTGGAGAGAGAGAGGCAAAGCCACCTAGGCAGACCTCATACGTTGACTTGGTTAGCAGGATGAGATGATTGGAGTTGCATAGGGTGCAGCATCCACATGTTGAGGTTGGATGGCGAGAGATTTTGAGTTGGTACCCGGTGGAGTGGGTTATAGAGATAGTGGTGGACCCGGGTGTAGTTCAGCAGGAGTTTCCAGGTGCTGGGAGTACAGGAATCCCAGACTGGCATTGGGGTCTAGGTGGGACTACCTGTTGTTTCTCAGGCAGGTCAGTTGACTATGTCTTGGAGGGTACAGTTGGCCTAGCAGTTGAGCATGCGCATTCGCTTGGGGATTTTTGGTCAGCTCCAGTGGCCAACCAGTTTATGGGCAGACTCTCTAGGTTGTCTTGGTATGGCACTTGTACACAAGGTCACAGGGTGATCAACATACCTTGGCAGGAGCTGGTCGGAGGAGGTGGCATTGATAGACCACTGGATGGTTCCTTATATGGGGCCAAGGATTCTTCACCTTTGTGTGGGGCACAGAGGTCACAGCAGAGTCGAGCAGTGGTGGTATCACTACTGACACTTAGGGAGATTCACTTCTCGGACCCCTCGGGGAGGGTTTGGAGTGATGATCCATTCGTCGACGGGTATAGCGATGCGACGATGGAGATGATGATACCAATTGGGGGTGGTCCGACATGTAGAGGCATAGCTCTAGGTCATCACATCCAAGGATGTGTGGGAACCTCTAGCATTGAGCAGTGGACTACCGATGGACATGGAGTTGCATGGTGGTGTACCGTAGTGTGTGGGACTGCATTGGGGAGTATGAGTGTCCTACATCACATTTAGAACACGCAAGGAGTGACCAATGCTTGGACACAGACAGGGCACGAGACGATACAGGGTGCTATAGCAGTAGCAGGGGGTATCCATTAGTATACAGGGGTATGCCTCAGTGTGCAGTGGCATGTCGAGGAGTACAGGGATGATCGGTGGTATTCCAGGGCGTATGGTGCTACACAATAGGTCTTAGAGTATTGTTTCCAGGGAGACTCACGGATAGGGACACTAGTCTTACCTTTGGGGGCAGTTCACCCAGGATCGATGGGGAGAAAAATGAGTGATACTTGACAGTATCTGTGGGGACTCACGCACCCGACCCTCTTCTACGTCACTCACGGGCGCAGCCGATTTTATTGTTGTCCTTTGGCACTTTGGGCATGAGCAGCAGGGTACACAAGGCTCACCCAAGATATTTGGATGGCACTCAGCACATTAGGGGAGAGACTTCTCAGCAGTGGCACTGGGTCGGTGTGCTAGTTGGCAGCCACAGGTCAAGGAATGAGATGATCCTCTGCAAGGGTGGACATCAGTCATTGCTGAGCCTACAATTTTGGAGCAGGTCATGAACGAGACATGCGTCACTCTTTTCTCAGGGCGTGTCAATACCATACGCATGAGCAGAGGATACTGGGTACAACAGAGGTAGCATCCCAGTATGTGTCTGGACTCCAGACAAAGTATCGACACATTATTGAGAGGGTGGATGGCATATTCAATGCAGATGAGGTAGCGGAGGTAGAACAGAAGGGAATTCCTTCTGTATGCCAGGGTGAGGAATCTTCTTTATATGAGTCCATAGGATTAGTTGAGGACACTTCTGGGGAGTGAGAGAAATCATGCAGAGATGATGACAGTAGACCGGAGCTGCATTCCAGTGTACAGGGTGAGCAGTTAGGGGACTCTATGGGAGATACTCTAGGCGATGAATCACTTGTGACGATTCAGCTAGAGTAGTATAGGATGGACCCTCAGTTAGCAGAGGAGGATACTATGCACATCATGCATGATAGTCCTTTTGGGGAGAGCCAGATGGAGGCTCACATCGAGTCCGTGATGGATATGCAGCTAACCTTGGGTTCAGCCATTGAGGAGGAGCAGTCAGATGCACTGACATTGAGTACGGTGACAGCAATTGCAGATCCATATCCTCTGGCGATGTTGGAGATTGATGGGATAGTCCTGCAGGGGGCGAGTAGACATTAGGAGCATTACATTCCCGATCAGGAGAGGGATGAGTTGTTTGAGATGGTGGAGCACCCATTGTTGGGCCGACACACTGATGAGGTACAGATAGATGCACATGCATTCAGCAGGGCTGCAGTACTTTCAGGGAGCTACATTCTCTAGGGGTACATCGACAGGGCTTGCAGAATATCTAGCCCACTTTGGCACTTTATAGAGAAAGGTGCCTTCCGCTACAGGAAAATCTCATCGGTAGACGGGACAGAGAAGCATGAGTTCAGTACAGGCTGGCGACAACGCTCTAGACATGTCCCGTATGCAGTTATCACTACCTTGGATCCTTCTTCCAGGGTAGATTGGTGAGAGATCATGGGTTGGTACCCTCTTGATGGTGCGATCTTCTTCATAGGGATCATAGCAGAGTAGGGGCCCTTACACATGATAGATGTTACAGATTCTAGTTGGCAGTGGGACATAGGTCAACATTTCTTCAACATTCCATCCCGACTTCAAGAGAGCAAGATTAGCATTGGATTAAGTCAAGGGCTAGATTGGAGGGAGGTGATGAGTTGGTACACAGTTGGTGGGGCAGCATATACAGTTACAGGTACAGCACAACAGGAGCCAGGAAGCATTGATGCTTGTTGGTGGTCTTCACTTCTTAGAGCATCAGTTATAGCCAGAGGTAGTGCGCAGTCCGAGCCGTGGGACTTGGGCAATGATTGGCCATCATGGCGTGGGGATCAAGGAGGATTGTTTGATGACAGGTACAGTGAGAGATCAGTTTGGGATCCAGGCATTGAGAGATCCCTCCATATCAAGGTGATACAGAGGAGAGGGGAGATTCAGTGGTGCATCTGGGACCTAGGCACATTTTACAGTGATGGTGGGGAGCATCAGCTAGAGAGGGGGCTTGTTCAGGCGTTGCTTGAGGACAAGAAATTTTTGGCGGGGAGGACTGTAATATTCCCAATTAGCAGCAGCTAATTGGAAATATTAATTTTGATCAATTTTGCCTACTACAGTTAAATTATAAATAAAAGTGAGTAGAGGGGGACATAACTCACTCTAAACATAAATTTCACTCCCTAGTAGACACAACGTTGTAACTTAAGTAGGCCAAGGGGGGCAAAGAGACCACGTAGAGAGGGGACCCACTAGAGCACGTGGAGGGACTGCGCAAGTTGAGTTGGTAGCGTGGGGCCAAGAGAGGCTATGTTGGAGATGATGGGCCTAGGGTTTGAGAGAGAGGCCAACGTTATAAAAGGAGGAGAGCCTCCTCATTTTGGTCATTCGAGTTTATGCATTTAGAGCTGGTCATTACGACTTTGAGCACGCTGGCTGTTTAGCCTGTCTGCATCACTGTTTAGTGCATTGAGTGTCTCCATTCGGAGATCTCACCCTTAGCCCCGGGAGACTTCGAGTGCTTTCCTGAGTGAGGCATTCCCATCAGTATTTTGCAAGAGGATCAAGTTGCGTCATTCATGGAGGAGCATTGCATATATTGACTGCGCATTCCTGAGAGGGAGGATGCAACCCATATTGGGGAAGCTCCGGTGTGGTATTCCTTTAGAGGATTTTGGTCAGGAGATTGAGCAGGGGGACAGCCCTTGCCTATTGGAGACTTTTTTTTGAGTGGGGGATCATATTTTTGAGGATTCCAGTCAGTCTCAGTATGGCCCTTGGGAGGATAGCGTAGATCCTCAAGGGAGGTATTTTCGGAGGTTATCCATTCCAGAAACGCTCTCTGGGCTTTCCCGGGTTTGGTGAGTAGAGGTTGATTCTAGAGTTTCAGCTTATTCCGAGTTGAGGATCAGCCTCATATACTCATCTTGTTCTAGCAGCAATAGCTACATGACAGTTGTCCTGTAACATTGGACGCAGATAAGAGAAAAGCCATTCCAGCAGCATTCTGAGATTATTTCTTAACTTGCCTTGTGCAGGTTTAGGTGACATCACTCTGATCACCTATTGTACTCACTTATATTTCTCAATATAAAAAAATGGCTCAGCATTCTCTTTGCATTTATTGAGTATCTGTTACATGTCCTGTATATATGATATTGAATGCTTGCACTACTTTTATTTTTCTCCTCGAGCATTCTCGTTTCTATACCACTTGGTGTGTTTCCCCATACTCTTAGATAGATTCTGGCAAGGGCCAGATAGCCTCCAGATCTCACCCTCTTTTCAGAGGTGAAATAACTGGTACATGCCCTCCCAGTCCATCTCTAGTTGGATTTTTCTTGTGTTTTAGAGATATCCCTGAAAGGGGATATTACATTGTTGAAACAAAAGAAAAACATCATATCAAAATAAAATAAGAAAACTTATCTTTCATACCTAGTCCTTCGAAAGTGAAAACAAGTACTTGTTGTAATGGCCATGCACCAAAGAACAGATTATATTTCTTAAATCATATACTAAAGATGAAAAGAATAAGTTCTACATATCCTTTAAAAAAAATATAACTCTCCAAGAACACAATCAATCTCCAGAAAAAACAGGTTAATAAAATATTGGAAAATTTAACTAGCAAGTTTCAGTGCTCAAGTTTCCAATTTTAAGCCTTTTGCACCTACTGAAGTATATATCTTTCATTATATCAAAAACAACAACAATAACCTTAATCTTGCAAGGCATCATTTATAAATTGGTTTTTTTAACTGTCATTTGCCAATGACTACATTCAGATTTCAACATTGAACATTTATTTAAAACTACACTAAATAATTTCCTTTCCTGTTAAAAATAGATTCATGATAAGTAAATAAAAAGTCATAGTGCATACTATCTTTATCCTTAGAGTGAATTGCCTGAATTTGTTTTATATCAACAAATAAACATAAAATGTTTTTTCCTTTGAAGGTTTTCCACGAAACTTACTTTTCTATGTTTCACAAAGTAAGAAATTGTCTGCTCCATTAAACATACTTTTCTATGTTTCACAAAGAAATTGAGTGCTTCACATTGGTCACTATCACAAGAAACCAAGCATAATAGGAAATAGAGCCATCTTCAAGAACCTTATGGAATGAATTACGCTTTCCTATCTCAAAGAAGTATACAAAATATCAATCACATACTCCATTTTGGTCGTGTAGTTTTAATTGAAATTGGATCGTTACTAAGTTTATCAACTATTTGATTGGAATCTCTAATCATGACTACTGACATAGGAGAGTAAGTGAACATCTTTGATCACACCTTGCTATTTTGCAAACAGAACACGGCCATGATTTGTCATACGTCAATAAAAATGTAGATTTAATTCGCATCATAACACAGCCACACACTTTGACAGACTTAACTCAATACCTCGGGAGGTTAGAGTTAAATACAACGTTTCATAACATAACCACGTGGACGTCATTAAGGGATAAGGTTCCAAAAATAAATAATCTCCTGCAAAGGCTAACCAACCTAGAGACTGTTGAAGATTTTATCTTGTTTGCTTTGTCCTGAATCCTGATATGGCAGATGCACTATTGGTTTGCATTTTATAACCATTTTAATTTGACCTTATCTGTCTTGTCCTGATATGGAAGAGCTGATATCATTTTGCTTTTCATATCAGTTTCAATTTTTTGTGTGCAATGGGAAAAAGCCATGATGCTCTTTATTTCCAGCCACAACACAATTGCTTTAGTGCAGAAGGCTTTCTCGGTTTCAATTTGCTTACTGGTGTGTCTGATGTTGTTTGCAAGGCATTGGAAATAACCTTTTTATGCCACTCACATGCCATTGTTGACTTGTTGTGGCCCATCAAGGGTGCTCTTGTTGGCTGGGGTTTGTTGAACTTCAGTGGTCTCAGGTCTACATATCCTGTGGGGGTTTGGTGTTTCCCCTCACACCCTTTCAGCATTTTATAGGTAATATAGGTTAGTTGTGCTTCCTGACCAGAGATATGTCACTCCTTCGCATGATGCCTGAAAAGTTACAAAGGAATAGTTTGATTTATGTTTCACTGCCAGGCTCATGTTGCACTCTTTCATGAAGGCATGTGTTTTCATTAAGGGGTGGAATTTGATTGTGTCTATACAACAATTTTTTGTAAATCACGGGATTCACTAGCTCATAGGTAGCATGTTTTAGTACTTAGTCCCAACATCACCTGCCCTTTATCTGTTTCTATGGCAAAAGCCTTTGTGCTATCCACCCTTTTTTCATAATATGCTCATTGTACTCATATATTTTTATCGATAGAACTTGGAGGCACACATGTATGTGTGTTTGGCCTCCCTCCTGTAGACACAAATTGAATTTAACAGCCCCCATGCTAACAATATTAGAGAATCATGCATACAATTTTGAATTCGATTACAAGAACTTATGTTGCTTTGTCCATCAGGCTCTGGACTAGTGGAAACTTAAAGAAGTCTTTGTGACAATGACACAGTTTCAAATCCTAACAGGCATGCTCCTGAGTCCTCCCTTGCATGAGGTTTTCCAGGTGTGGCTCTTGAATATATTGAATAATATTGACATATTCAGATTATGGTATGGTCCTGGCAAGGTACCAGTTCTTCGGTCAAATGTGTTGAGGGTGGGTAGAGCTTCTTGCCAGGTTTACCATCCATGTAAAAACAATAGGTTCCCGTTTACGAATAAATAAAGGAATTATTTAACCTACCGACATATTATGGTATGGTGCTGGAAAGGTACCATTTCTTCGCTCAAATGGGTGGGTAGATATTCTTTCCAGGTTTACCATCCATGTAGAAAAAATAGGTTTCCAGTTATAGAATCAATAGAAGAATTTCTTTTGTTTATGAACTGTTCTCATTGTTGATAATGAATACTTAAATTGAGGTGGTAGTGCATCATATGGATCATCTGTGTCATGTGAAAAAAAATTAGGCTTTCCTGACTCTAGAGAAGAGTGTGGTATTTCTGTAATAGTCCAATGCTTCATCCATGAGCTTTTTATGCTCCTTCAATCCTTCAAGAAGACCCCTAAAATAACCCATGTTCTCTGAGCTTCTCCTAAATGCCTCCCATCCAATGTCTCTACTCCTTGTTTCTTTTAGTGTCGAGCTTTGGACTCCAGCAACCCATGAGTCACTCAATCCTAGTTTCGAACTAATAATGTGATCGTTGTTGATACATCATCACCCACAACTTATAATGTGATCGTTTTCGAGTTTTTGATTTTCCGTTTCAAACTAATAATGTGATCGTTGTTGATACATCATCATCCACAACTTATCTTCATACCCATTTCCTCCTCCTTGTAATTTGGAGATGATAGAGGCGGCATCTAATAGCAACGTGATGTCTGAAAGGTTTATTGCATGAGCTGAGCATACATGGCCCTTGACATCCTCACAGAGACATCCACCATCTCCTTATTGCCCAAAAACTTCTCCATCCAAGACATCACCTTCAAGGAATCCACATCCTGGTCATAAAAGGCCTCCACCGCCTTAGAAATCAAGTGTGCCTCATGCTTCAGAACATGAGCCATGCTCAGAGGAACTCGAACCCTGAACCTATGCATCTTAACCCTAGATTTATCAGGATAACCCTTAATACAAATGTTTATAGTGTTCTAAAATGCATCACTAGCTATGGTTTGCAGAAACCACTGGTGAGAGCCCGCAAGGAGTCCCATACTGAGGGTTTCACCAGTAAATGGTAAAGGACTACAAAGGAGTCCCTTACTAAGGGTTTCACTCGTGAGAGACCACAAGGAGTCCCATACTGAGTTTAAAGTGACTGATCTATTTTTTTGTGGACTCGCATCTCTTTCCTTTCTCCACTCTTTTCCTCACCTACAAATGGACTACATGGTTGTTTGTGGGAAGGAGGATGGCCTACCAAGTATTGAGAGTATATAAATGTTTAGAAGGAGCCTCTAACATCATCTCTTGGAAAGGAAGGATCGTGATATTATTGGAGGATAATAGGGTGGGAGATTGTATCAATAACAAAATTCCACCATAGCAAGATCCCAACAGTTGGCCCATCATAATAAGAATGACATCAGGGCCAGTTTGATAAAATTAAATTTTGATAAATATTGTTTTTTATCAAGGAAAAAGTTTTGGATTCGCCTAAAAATCTGCACTTGTTATGTGTATTCCAAATGCGGATTTCAAAATCAGAATATGATGAGTCTGGCCCCTCAATTGTTCACAAGAAGTGCTTCTAGAATTTTGGACATTTGGTACTTCTATCTAGGAGGAGAACTGGATGCATATGCCATGGTAGTTTTAGGTTCGATGGAGGACTAGCATTGTAAAGAGAAGATTTCTGTGTTTATTTGTGCACTAACTATCCTGAGTCAGTTTTGGGGCTTGGGTTGTGAATTGTGTTGGATTCATGAAATATTTTGTGCCTATGCTAAAGGATTGCATTGGAATCCTTACATTGGCAAAATTCAAGTTGTGCTAGTATTTTCCACCCTATTGTGCTTGATTCATTATATTTTCTTGCACATATTCATATGGATTGGAAAATATTCAGCATGTGTGAAATGTCTCTGCATGATTGTGATCATTGTAAGAGGATGAGTTATTACCATGTTGTTGAAAACTTGTTGCATGTTCTGTTTTCAATTTCTTCACAAGATTGTAGCTTTAAACATAGTATTTACTTCTCACATCATAATATTCCTAAAAATGACTTCTCAAACTCCATTTAATCAAATAAATCCATCCCAACTAAATGGGTGCATAGTCATTATCTCAAATTCATTTATTGTCACTTTGAAAGATTGGCACAAAAAACTTAATGAAAAGATGGGTCATTTTAGATACATCTTAAGAGAAGAAGCAATGGATTCAATAGCCATGAGATAAAATCAAAATAAACAGGATCTTGTGAATCGTTGAAAGGCTAGACACACCACTAAATCTAATAAACTGCCGACATAGATCAGTGATAAGTACCTTGTTCCACTGTAATTGCTATTTCATTTGGTGACCCGCAACCATTAATGTGAATAACATCAGGATTACCAATAAATCTGTGCACATCAACTGTTCTTCTAAGGATCTGCCAAAAGATAGAATATAGTCAGAGATTGATGCATTGCAAGAGAACATTCTGGTGGACAGGCTGAAGTTGAACATAGCAAGACTCTTTAATTTCAAGAGATGTACATGTTTTAGGGATGGATTAATAACTTACTAAAATGTTGGTTGTGTACCAGTCACCTATAAGCAGAGTTATATCACCATCAGGCTGAGGGAATGGAACAAGAATCAGGGCCCTGCAAGCTACACTTAGTCCTCCGAAGCCCCCTGCATCTTTCTGCAGATACAATGATGGAAGTAATAGTAGCTACCTATCTCGTCCTTCACTTGGAACTTGTACATAAAATTATTTTCTGGTGGTATGGGGCAGCTTGTGCTAGGTACTCCTTCTTGCCACGAATTTCTCCATTATCCGGTGGTCTGTAATATTCTATAACAGCTGGGTCCTCACTAGGAATGTGCATGTATTGTTTGATGTGTTCTACAGAAACAATGTAGTTCACAAATGTAAAATGGTTTTGTATACTTTCAGCAAACGATCTGTTCATTAATGATAGACCGAAAAAGAAGGCCATCCCAACAAAACCTGCAGCAGTTCAAATTGTTAGGAATGATCATCTTATACATAAAAACATTCAGTAACAACAGAAATCACCCACAGTTGACAATTAGTTGCATTGTTCATACCAAGATTGAAGCTGCCCTGTGGGAGTAGAACCATAGCAAGAGCAGAGGATCAAAGAACAGTTGCATTTAGAACCTTTAGATGGTAAATCAACCATTCAGTGGCTCAGAAACTGTGGAAAAGGGGCTCGAATTTTTGTCAATAAAGTCTAAGTTCTTCTTCAAGAACTGATTCTCAACCGTGAAAGCCCTAATGGTCATTTCTCTTACTATGGACTCGCCAAAATGATCTTCAATGGGTTATTTCGTTGCACCATTTAGTCTCATCAGTTCTTTAGCAGAAGCAAAATAGTCTTCTCAAATACCACTGCGTTGTCTCCTGAATTGTGCATCGCCATGTCATTTCCCTCATTCTTCCCGACACTCTCCATAGACGTAGCGGATTGAATTTTTTTAATGTGATTGCGGCTTTAGAAAAGGCACGAATTAGGGCGTGAGTCTATCAGTTCTTTGGAAAAAGTAAAATAGTCTCCTCCAATACGACTGTGTTGGCTCCTGAATTGTGCATCGTGGGTGCATCGTGGGCATGCCAATATTTCCCTCATTCTTCCCGCTTCCCGCTACTCTCCTGAATTTTTGAATGTGATGCAGTTTCATAAGGCACAAATTAGGGCATGACTTTTGAAAGCTATTAAACTCTATTTCTGATGGCAGGATTCTCTTTGTGTGAGTGGATTTGAAAAATAATGTCTGCGGTCTTTATTTTTCCTATTTTCAAATATGGGTATTATTTATTGTTTATTTTTAACAAAATTTGAATAAGTGTTTTATTTGAGCGATGTGGAAAATAAAACTTTTATGTGTAAAAAAAGGACAATCACTATATATATAAGGAAGAGGTAAAATTTATAGTAGAAAAAATTCTACAATAAGGGTTTTTTTAAGAGAATTTTGTGGAGAAATTTTAATAAGAGAAGTAATAAATTAGGGTAAAAAGGATTATTAAGGGAAAAATAGTAATAAGTTGGTTGGCTTAATTGGTTATTATTAATGTTGTAGTATTTGTTTAGTTCTTTATTTCCCTTATCTAGGTTCAAATTTTTGCTGAGACATTTGTCTTATCTTTATAACACTGGAAAAGACATAGAAGCTTCCAAGGAGTAGGACCACCACACAAGTACTGTATCTCCAAATGTCTTGACCATTCTTAATAAATCACATGTTATTAGTGTATACTAGCAACATATTGAATATACTTTTGGGTTATAGTGGAAATCATTCCATTTCATCTCAATTGTACCTCAAAACACTTTGATTAATTACCAGTGTTGGGTTTCTCTATAAACTTTTCCTAGTAGTGAAAAAGAACATGACTTTCATTAATCTAGAAGGGTAGTTTCCCCAATGAGTGTGACCACCCCACAAGTGTATTTAGAGATGTCCTGACCCTTTCTAAATCGTATGTTATTACTATAGACTTACAACATATTGAATATACTATTGGGTTGCAAATTAATGGAAATCATTTCAGTCCATCTCAAGTGTAGCTCAAGTCACTCTAATGAGTTGTCGATCTCAAGTTTCTCCATAAAGTTTTCCTTGAAATAAAAAAAGAGCATGTCTTTCAATCTTTAATTGGATGAAATACATATCCTCCTTGTGAAGACTTTATTTACTTCATTAAGTAAGGATTGATAAGTATCTTCTTGGTTTCATTGATTTCATCAAAGAATTAACATTTTATTCATCAACTCTTGACGATGAGAGGATGAATTCTAGTGTGAATTATCACGTGTGTGTTAATGTTATTTTTTCAATTGTAGCTTTAACCTCCACGGTTAATTTGGTTTAATTCCTTTAGGTAGTCATCAATCACTCAATCAGTGCCATGTGCACCAGTAGAAAATGATGAAATTAGTGACTAGGTGACTAAAAACGTTAGTCACTACAATTATTCCAAGTAAATTACTACTAAATTTGAGCAATTTTAAGTGACCAAACTAAAAATGACTAACTTAAACGACTAATTAGTCATTTAAGTTAGTCATTTTTAGCTTAGTCACTTATTATATAGTCGTGTATTTTATCCCTAGACTAAATTAGTCAGTTAAGTTATTCATTTTTAGTTAGGTCACTTAAAATTGCTCAAATTTAGTAGTAATTCACTTGAAATAATTATGGTGACTAACTTTTTTAGTCACCAAGTCACTAATTTCATCATTTTTTACTAGTGTGAGGGATCATTAGCACTGTCACTATGGAGGATGGATCCATGGGGGAGCTTCGGATTGTTGGTGGAGTATTCCCAGGATCATCTTGCTTGCATGATATTGACAGATCAGCATATGAAGAGATGCATAGATCATGTGCAGATGGAGGAGTCAGCATAGCCACCTCTTTTCTCTTTGAGGATGAGGGGAGACTCATTTTTGAGCCAATCCATTTGCATGAGTAGGACTTATGGTAAGGGAATTGTTTATTTGCATGATGATTTATATATTCATCCCTTAACTATATATGTACAGGATGTTTCTCCAAGGAGGGGAATTCTTATTTTTGGACCCCATTGTCTAATTGAGGCCATGAGCACTATTGGTGACCACTCCCTAGGAGGACTTGGGGAGGAAATGTGTTTTGGAGGACTTACACACCTTGCACCATATATCATTCACTTCCTCCATACATTTGAAGAGAGTCAGACAACAAGCAAGTGGTTGAGAGGCCACACCTTTTGTCATACTCTTATGCAGTTGAGGATCAAGATGCATTGGTTACATTTGAGAGACCATTGTCTTTCTCCCTTGCTACATATGACAGCAAGCATGGTTTTCCTTATGGTTCATTATAATGTTGATGTCTTTGTATTTGATGAAAGCATAATTGGGGGAATGGCACATTGGTTGGATGTGTCCCCTGGGGGAGTAATCTCCCACATTATTTGCATTGCATGTTCTAATGGGAGCATGAGAGGACATGTGGCCACTACAACAACACATTTTTTTCCATTCTAGGTGAGCCATATGATTGATTGGATGCCATATGGTGATGACTACCAACTCATCACATATGAGATGATTTTGGACAGCATGTTTCATAATGCTGGAGAAGAGATCTTTGGAGGTCTAGTCTTCATTTTTCCACTAGAAGGCAACTTTATTGTAGCCCAGGATCAACATATACTCTACACTTATCCTAAGTGGAGAGGAGGATAGCATGGGGTAGGCTACTTTGTCTACCAAGATCATATTTTCAGCCCATCTATATTGCAAGAGCCAAAGGTGGAAGATGATTGTTAGGAGTTGCCATGTTGGGAGGTAAATCACTTTTTATGGGTCATTGCTTGGGGAATGGAGGATCTACATGAGGAAGATATTCCTCAACATATTTCAAACTCCATGCCTTGGGTGGAGATTCTTCATTTCTATCCTTGCAGTTGCTTGAGGAAAAGCAACATTTGGGAGGGGAGGACTGTAATGTTCCCATTTTAGCACATGGCTAAATAGAACATTGAAATTTTTCTTTTATCATATTGCAGCTAAATAAATGGGTAAGGAGGCCCATGATTATGAAAAACATCAATAAATTCCCTCACATTATGAAAGAGGAGAATCATTGGAGCTTGTTTGCACACTCTATGTGTGAAAAGGGTTAATTACAAAGAGGGCTAGGTCATGTTGACCAAGTCAAACTGTGCAATAGATGGAGCTGTGGCTTGCTTGGGAAGCCTACAAAATTGCATGAGGATGAGAAAACCCTAACGTGTGGGGTCCATGGCTAAGGAGCCTTCATTTGAATAAAAGGAGGGGAAAGCAACCATTTTGAGCTAGCTTGGATATTTCGAATTGCTTTCCACAGTTGCACACTATGATAGTTGTGCTGTTCAGCACAAGGTATTTCTTGTTCAAGAATTCCCTCCCTTCCTGAGAAGCTCTTGAAGGTTTGATCTTCATATTCTCCACATCTTGGCTCAAGGCCAAAGATATTCCTTTCAGTGTAGTGATTCTTGCAGCAAGAGCCATTGGGTTGCTAGGGTTGCAGTGGAGGTTCTCACATCATCATTTTGAAGCTCAGATTTCATAGGAGGAAGCTCTTATGCATCTATGAGATCAATAGGGAAGATATAAACTCCATTTCTCATATCTTGGTATGAGGCCAATCTCTTCCCATCACCTACAGTGCAGTTCCTCTCCTTGACTGCGCAGTTCTTGAGTGCAATTGCAGTGAGGGGTCGCACTCGCATTTTGGAGGGTGAGATATTTGGTGAAAGGATCATACTTTCACTCTAGATTTTCATTGGAGGAGGTATAAATATGCAATGCAACATTATTCAACAATCTCCTTCATGTTCTCATTTTAGAGTTGCAGCTGCTCCATCAACTCCGGCATTTATACATATTTTCCATTTTTTATGTATTGTAGCCAATCCATTTAGGTATTGTTTATTATAGTTTCTAGGGGTTGAGATCCATCTCCACATTCTTTATTTGAGCTTATTATCACCATATATTTATTGTATCATCATTTTGCAACAGTTTTCCTTCAGTGACTGCGCAGTCATAGTTGGGCATAATATATGTAGCAGTGTATTTCATGTTCATTGTACTTGTGTCTATGCTCCAGCTTGAGTGATAAATTCCTTAATATATTGTACACATTTCTGCTACCATATTATCAATGAGAAGACTATGAGGGTTTATTGCAGTTCTGAAGTTAATGCATTCACTGTTATTTTCCAGCTCATGTTTATATATTGTTGTAGCTCACTCTTTTGAGCAAGATCTTCCCGAGGAAGAAATATTTGCATAGCTATAGGTAGAGCCTGAGAAATGGCCAGATAGCCTTTGGTTCTCATCCTCTCTTTAGAGGTGAAATAACTGGTAAAAGCCCCCTCAGTCCATCTCTGACATAGCCTTGTTCATATTTCTGATAAAGGAACATTTCAGTGGTGAAAAAGATGTTGATTTCCATTTAGGAACATTACATTCTTCTCACTTTCCTGCGATCGTAACCAGCTTTACCTTTCACTCTAGCTATCGGTTTTATTTGTGGTTGGTTTTATTATTATTTTTTTTATTGGTTAGTGTATTTATTTTTTATGTTTTGTTTTATGTTTTGTAGATTTTTTTTTTAAATGTCTTTTGTTTTTTTCAGTTTTGATTTGATTTTTTTTTTAAATAAAAGAAAAAATAATTTTCCATCAGTTCTAAAAGAATGAAAAATTAATCTAATAAAAAAAAAAAAAAAATCATGAAAAGAATGACATTTTGTAAAAATTAAATTACCTAAAAAAAAACTAAATCTAAAATTGCAAGTGCTATGTAATAAAAAAAAAATTTGTGAAAATCAAATTTCAATGGAATTGAAACTAAGATAACAAATGAACCAAAATTCTAAACTAACAATAATCCATATGCACGCCTCCTTGGAAATGACAGCAAAATGTTGGGTGAAATATTCGTCTTTTATTTCCCACATAAATTGTCAACCAGGAAGTTTGTAAACTATGAGGTGCACCTGCACTAGGGATGAGTGAAATAAATATAATATAATGATTAAAATGATTTTCATAAAGGGAAACACACTTTTCATAATTAAAATATAATCTAAACATACGTTTCGTAATTGAATTATAATCTAAACACACTTTGCCTAATTGAAATCTAATCTAAACACACTTTGCGTAATTGAAATCTCAATCTATGGTTACATAATTGAAATATAAATTGCAATGAGAACTAAATAATCTACACTAGAAAAATAAAATAACATTTGCAATGGAAAGAAAAACTATTTGCATTAATCAAAGTAAAACAAAGTAATTAAACTTAAAAAATTACAAAGGGATGCACATGGTTGATGGGGGGCCTTCCATTGTCTAATAGCATTCCAACTGACAAAACTCACATTCTAAAACACAGTGACATAAAAGAACCTTCTTTATTTATAAGCTCACAACTTTACATAATGGAAATCTACACTCCTAATCTCATTACATCAATAGCTCTTCACTTTACATGCCCTTCCATCTCAAGCATTGTTTACAAAACATTCTATGATTCCTTCTCCTTTTTATCCTTTTTTGGATAGGAGAAAGTACTCCTATTTATGCAAGCTTTGAGAAACAAACTCAATAATGGAGATCCACTATTTTCTAAATAGATATACAATTTTCTCAACCAATAGGACACATCACCTTATCTTGCATGATCTTCTCCATGTGGCATATCTTCAAATCTTCACGAGAGAATTCGAATTTGATCATGTGACACCACATAAGGGTGCCTTAGAAGCTTCCAATGAAACTACACATGTCACAAAACTCTTTACACTTTAAGGTATAATCATATGCATATGATTTCCTAATTTTTGGTCACAAATTCACTTAAAAACACTAGACATTTTAAGTATGAGAGGCCACATAAGGGTGCCTTAGAAGCTTCCAAGGAACCTACACATGTCACAAAACTATTTACAATTTTAAGGTATAATCATATCCATATTATTTCCTAAATTGTGATCACAAATTCACTTAAAAAAACTAGAAAGTTTATGAGGTTCTGCAGTTCATTATATTAGATATCATTTTTGGGATTCCACTGCATTAAGTAAGTCATTCATCAATGACCATTTCCATGACTAGAGTTATTCGTAACTGGCCAATTTCTCATGATTTTTGAATAGTCCAATTAGCACTCATTGCATCGGGTGATGCTCACAAGGGTGAAGAAGTGGGATTGAACTATTGAAATCAATCACATAGCGTCAATCATCACTTCTAGGGCTTGCACTCGGTAAACGGGACTTCTCAAAAGGTCACACATCCTAGAACTCTTCTGGCTCAAGCGCGCTTAACTGTGGAGTTTTCATCACAATCGAGCCCACTTAGCTTGCTACCCCATTTGCAAAACCTTAGAAATTATTGTGCATCATGAACCATTCAAGTAGAGATCTCTTTACTCTTTGTATTTTAAGTATGAGCGGTTTCCGCACTGCATTACATTATGCATCATTTTTGGGATTCCACTACATTAAGTAAGTCATTAATATATAACCATTTCCATGAGAGGTAATCGTAACTGACTAATTTTTCATGATTTTTGAATAGTCCACTTAGCACTTATTTGGAAAACACAAGGGTAACCCAAATGATGATGAAAGTGATATGAATGTAGTGAAATCGTAGTGAAGTGGAGGTGATATAATTGATATGGTGGTGAAATTGCATGTCATTTTAATGACAATTCTAAGACCCAATAAGAGGTAGATAAGATCTAGATAGAGGCTAGGAAACATTAGAAGAGTTAGGATGTTGTAGGTAACCTTTCCCACTAACACAAGCGAAAATTTGCTACTAAACCATAGGTGTACGCGGAGGAGGAGGAGGAGTAGATTGTGTGGCACTCATAAAAGAAGTACCACACAATATTCCTGAATTGGATGATATGCGAGATGTCCAAGGACTGGAAGGCACACTAGAAAAGGTACAGATAAAGACTAATAGCCTAGTGGGAAAGATAGACCACCATACAGATGTGTTTCTGGAGATGTTACAAACATAGAGGAGGAAGAAATATTTTATTTCTTGACCATAGTGGTGGACGTAGGTTGGGAGGTTGATTAGTTCAAATCATGGTTAACAATCCGGATGAATATTTCTGCGAGTGATCCACGGGTAAGTCCAAACAATCAAGAAAAGGGGTTTGTTTCTGAGTTTGAAGATGAAGAGGGTCTATTTGATAAAAATAAATTCCTTCCCAACTAACATGAGTAGAAGGACGAGGATTTTCTTGCGGGATATACACAATACTCACAATTCCATATGAAAGAGGTTCACCATTGGGTACAAGATATATAGGTTCTGTTTGAGACATATGAAGAGAAGAGGAAGGTCCAGAAGTACTAGGTAGATATGGTTGAGGCTCCTCAGGTTCGACAAACTTAGGAATCAAAGTGTATGACTCAGGAAATTAAAGTTCAAAAACCTCAAGCAACAAAGTTTCATGGAATTCTATTTTGATTGTGTCATTGTCACCATCAAGAGTAGATGTATTATCAGGCTCAGAATTCAAAGGGACAGATGATTCTAGAGGATAAATATCAAGAGGAGGGCCATAAGTAGTTCCCAATGTTCTAGATTTGGTATTTTGTTTCTTCATATACTTCTGATGACGACAAGGAGTATCCTCTGGTGGAAGAGGAGAGGCTTATTTATCATTCTACGCAAATGACATGGTGGGGTATTTTGTTCTTCCACATTGGATAATAAATTTTATCAACACAGAAATAAATAAATAAAAAATAGGGTAATCTTGGTACAAACGATTACCAAGCAACTGTGAACTGCAATATACACCATAGAGAACCAAGGACTTAATGTACGAAATCCAATCTCCCTGAATGTAGTGCTTGGTGTATCATGATATATAAGGCAGTAGGCTCATCTACCTATGGATGGATAGAAAGCTATAAGGGACTCCAAAAATATACTCGATGGTGTTGGAATCACGATTGCCATTAGACAAAAATTCACAAGCGTTAGTCTCTGCTACAATCACTAGATTTAGGATCCACGAGAGGCGGTTATTCCATGTCACGAAACACATGGGGAGCGTTGAACCCAATGTACAACAATCTCTCCCCCAACGCTAGCTAGATTAGCTTAAAACTCGAGACTTGTTGCTCTGATACCACTTATTGGAATCACTATTGTAGTTAGACCAAAACCCGCAGGTGTTAGTCTCCTCTATAATCTCGAGAATTAGGATCCACGAGAGGCAGTTAGTCCATGTTTTGAAACACACAGAGAGCGTTGAACCCAATGTTCAACAGATGGTATGTGGGAGTGTATTCCATAGTAGTGTTGTCTAATGCATAACCATTCAATGAGAGAGTTAATTTATATTTTAGGTGCGTGGAGCGTCGTCCAACATACCCAAACATACATGGAGAACGATCCTATACACTCACATACATGAAACGTTATATGATCCATGGGATGCAATGCTGGTAAACAATGACAACTCCTATGTTTAACGATGCTAGAACACATATCTAGCCTAGACCTCTATATTTTTTCAATAACGTTACAAATTATCCTTAGTTTGATTCATTCAAATTTATTTTTCATCTTTGATTAAGTTTTAGTTTTGGGATCACCATGGATGTCACGTGAATATTCTAAAATGAAAATCTAGAATGAGAAAATGGAAATATTTCTCTTTCAATGAAAATCTAGTTCAGGGAAGAAAAAATTAGTATGAAGTATACAACATGGAACAAACAAGATCCAAGATCTAATTTTGCATTCAATGTGATTGTTCCTATATCAATGCACATACAAAACCCTAAATTCCAAATGAAATTTTTTTATTTTCAACAGACTTAATTTTCCAAATGAAGAAAACTAAGATGTAAATGTTTATGTTGCAATTTGCAACAAGAAACAGTGAAATTCACAACTAGATATGACACAACTTACAAACACTGGTGACGTTAGACAATTAGCAGAATGTTGGAGAATGTCATGAGATATTAAGCATTACATTGTTCATGATTCCTTGAATTTATAAAATATATGATAACAAATTTTTGAGAAGTTGCTTTCCCCAAGAACATCTTGTGTTGTGCAATTTATTTACTTCTTTCTCTTACTTGCATGTGATTGAGTGGTCGTGTTTTCTATTCTGCAAATATTGTAGAAGGATTCAATATCTTGTTTTATTATATCAAAATATTGGATTGAATCCATGGATATATAATTTCTATAAATTTATATGTGGTATCAAAGCTTCTATATAATTTCTACATGGTATCAAAGAAGGAATTTTTTGGGCAGAGAGTTTGAAGAGATTATCTGAAATTTTTGATTCAAAAATTAAAAAAAAATAGAATATTTGGATTTCTTGCCAAAAAATACCCAAATTCAAAAAAAACATCGATCGAATCGGAGCTCAGATGACGAAGATATCGACGATTTAAAATCAACCCTTTTTTTAGAAAAATTTGTGACGATGGGAAAACTACAATGTGTGTGAGTCAAGGACCTGTAGGTAGTTGAGGTACAAGATGCATGAAATTATTTGAGGAGAAAAGCAAAGGTTAGTGACTTGGTGGTGCAGAGGGAGAAAAAATTACCTCTGAACATGCAGTCTTAGAAGGTTGTGGAGCAGCCAAAATTGGAGAAGCATAAAGGAGTTCGACCGGAGCAGTCCACTCAAGCAGAGACCTCCAGGAGGTGGAAATTTTAAGCTAGATGGATAGAGGGAGTACAATAAGCTATACCTATAGGTGATAGGTGGGCTAACGTGAAGATATAATCCCAAGAAGAAATTTGGGCAGGGTCCATTTAGATGGTGTGTCTCATGGATCGAACCTGGCTACAAGGAGCCCACATTAAAACATTAGCACAAAGGATTGGTTGGATCGACACAATCAGATCTTAGGAAGATATAAATCAGAGTGAAAAATGTCAGATACTAGAGCGTAGATCAGATTTGGGAGCAGTGCAAAGGGAAAGGGTGCAGATGTCAGCAGCAACATAGAGAGTCCAGTGCACCAGTGTAGTAGCTACTAACAGTCAGAAGAATCTAACGACAGATGCATTATATTGATTCAGCTGTTCAAAATATATTCAGATTTAGGAGTTGCACGTGCAAACAAAACTAGAGAAGTGTTGCATGCAAAACATTCTAAAGGTATCATAACGTATTATATTGAATTCCTTTCTTGTTGAGAGGGAGTGTTGAAATTTGCAACAAGAAATAGTGAAATTGGAAACCAGAAAGGACAAAAATTACACACACTAGTGAGGTTACACACTGATGACATTACGCACTAGTGAGGTTACACACTGGTGAGGTTACACACTAGTGAGGAATGTGGGTGTCTAATTTATTTTTCCCTTAAATAAAATGGACAATAAATTGTAATTTCATCTCATAAAAACTTGTATCATTTAACTAATTCATGATGACTGAGTTAGCTCAATAAATTTGAGTTGAGGGTCTAAGATGAGGCATGTATATTGATTCTAATATTTTGGGGTTTCAGTTGCAGTTAATGCACTAATGAGGTGCAGGGGTAATAATTTAACTGAATTAATTGAGTTAAAATCAATTTAACTAGCTCTAACTGAGTGATCAATTAGAGATAGGTGCGGTGAATCAAAATTATATTTAATTGACGAGTAATAATCAATCATATAACTAATGATTCTCTATTAATAGTTGCATGCATGTCAATTCTGAGGAAGACCCAATTGAGATAGAAGTTAAAGGGAACATAATTATCAGTTGTATTTTTACAGAATTTCCCATGTGAAATTATAAAGCCATGAGGAAGCCATGACGGATTACAGAGTCAGGGCTATTTTTCCTATTTAATAGGGATGTAATTCCCTAGGAATTGCGTGAGAAAGGTAGGTTGAAGGAAGGCTAAGAATTGTCTATGTGTTTGTCCAATTTTTCCTAGATCAGCGAAGGACAATTGGCAGAGTGCTGGAGAATCTCATGAGAGATTAAGCATTATATTATTTCATTATTCCTTAACTTTATGCAATATATGATAGTGGGATTTTTAGCAGTTTATTTCCCCAAGAACATATTTTTTTGTGATATTGATTTACTTCTTTCTCTTACTTTCATGTGATTTAGTGATCATGTTTTTTATTCTGTAAATATTGTTGAAGGATTCAATATCTTGTTTTAGTACATTAAAAGATCGGATTGAATCCATTGATATAGAATTTCTATAGTTTAATCACTGATTCAAGTGCACTTTTCAGAATGAGGACTAAAAAAACAATTCATCCAAGTGATCAATGACCAAACAAAATAACTTTTCAAATGACCAAATGATAAGAACAAACAGAAGAAAAACACAAATGAAAACCAAATGGAGGATTTAGAGAGACCAAAATATACTCAAGACTTACAGAACGTCAACTAGAAGGTGGCTTATAAAAGAGACACTAAGAAAAAGAGGAAAATTTTATGCAGAAGTAGGGGCCAGCACTACTGGAGAATATGCACCAGTGCTTTGCAACACTGGTACAAAGTGGGCCCAGGTGAGATCCAATGATATGTTAGAGGGACTGTGGGAGCATTGGTCTACGAATGGAGGATTCCAACATAAAAATTGCAAAAGATACTCAATGAAAATAATTATTAGGTATGTTCTTTACTGATCAAAATAGAAAAGGTATGTCAAAGAGGTAATCGAACACAATGGACAAGGAAAACCATCGATGGAATACATCGTTCCCTATCATAGTCACTAATTTGTTATGTGGTATCTACGATTGTGGACAAAAATATCCCCCCTAGGTTTGGTGGCCAACCTAGAACAACAGAGAGACAATGAACCCAATTCTTTCCTTAAAGTAAACATATGATGAAATGAATCATACCTAGAATCCATTTCATTCTTTCCTCCTTATTATGCTTGAATGCTACAATTTGAGATCTGATTTTGAAAATTAGAACCTGCATAGTCAGATAACACAAGGCAAGAAAATATGAGATATATACAATATCATATAAATACTCTATTCAATATATTGACATGGTATTGAAAATAAATGAAATAATGACATCACATATAGGAAAAAATATAATTATTTTCATTAATATAAATCGAAGAAAATTACAACAATAAATAGGTGTTGATATTGTAGAAGAGCTCCTCCAAGATGTATTGTCATTTCCTTGTCACAATATGCACCTCCAATCACCCTAAATGCATGAAATAATACCTATGGAATAATCCAACCTCCTGCATATGGAAGGTTGTAGATATATAGGGGAGCGGGGTAAGATGGGAGTTATTATCAGGGGAATAAATTTTAGAGGAATAAGAAAAAGAAATTGAAACTACTTTGGTAGCACTAATATCTCCCACAGAGCCTAAGGAAAGTTTTCCTACTGAACCACCTACTTGATTCAGAAGAATAAAAGGTACCATAGTATGGTAAAGTGGAAAACCAAGGCCTCCATCTCTCACTACTCTCACCATTTAAGAAAATTGTAAAATTAAGAACTTTAGGATGTACAAGGGTATAAATTGAAGTTATAAAAGGTAAAAACATTAGAAATATGAAAACCTCTTGAGTAAATGAGGTTGAAAGTGGAATCAAAAGGAAAGATTTCTCAACTACAAGATACAACTACCTTGTTATAGAAGAAACATATATAACTATAGGAATATGCTGTAAAATTACAAATTTAAAGGGAAGAAAGACAACCATTTCAAAGGAGAACAACCTCCTTATGTTCTTGGATTGAGGAAAGACAAAAACTTTCTATACATGTAGCACCATAATTATTCCTTACACTAGGGTAGGATAAGGTTGAGACCCACCGATGGATGAAGATTGCATAATCCAAAGGGGTTTCTAATACCAGTAAGATGGAAGATAAAATGAAGAAGATTAGAGAAGAAATGGAACTCCTTATATTTTTTGAAGAAAATAGGATGGATTGCTTGGACAAAGAAAATAACTATATAAAGGATTAATTTCAACAAACACAAAGATTCCTATAGGATAAGGAAATTCAGGTTGCAAACATAGAAACAAATTTTGGCACCATGGCACACCTCTCTTTAGAGATAGTGAATTGCAGGAAACTCACAAAGACATAGTCCTTATTCTCGAAGGATCAATTGTGCTAATTTTAGATAAAACTGCTAGCATAGAGAGGGTCTCTCCCTCTAATAGATTTCAAGGAATTCATTGAATTTTTACTTCAATGCGACATAGAATATAATTCTAAGATTACTGAATTTTACATTCACAACCTTATTCTTCTATATCTATCCTTATGGGACCAAAATCCATATTATGGTGATGCACAATTAATGGCCCTAACATTGTGGCTAAGGAATGTGGAGGTTAGCGATGAAGAAGTGAAAATAACCATGGATGAGAATATAAAGAAACCACTTTGGATTATACCTCAACCTCCCAATTAGTCTATCCTCACTTCCATTCATGCAACCCTAGCAGAGGTTCCTAAAGTGGTGGAAGTTACAAAGGAAAGTGGAGTCCATCCTCCACTTTGAAGATACTTTCAAGTTATTAGGAGAAGTGATTTTATAGCATTTATAAAGGAAACTGAAATATCCACCTCATACCATGAATATTATATAATACTACTCCCTTAAAAGGTTGCAATCTACACTTACCAAGACTCATGTGTATAAGAGAATCATTGAAAGGCTTGGATTCCAATGGTTTGGACTTGTATTTAATACATCATCATCACTAGGACTTCAGGAGCATGAGATCCACGAATAAGAGTAAATGGAGTGGTATGGAATTGAATAAGTGCAAATTTCTAATCATCACGCAAAACCACCTCCAGCACAAAACAAAACGTTAAACAAGTAATCAAGTAAATGAATGAGGAAAAATAGAGGAAGGAGGAAGAATGTGTTGCTCTAATGGTGAGAAATAGTTTCAATGAAGGTGTATGATGGGCCTCTAAATTAGGTAAACCATAAGTCCCATCTAAACACTCTAGGCACATACATGTTGTATTCTACATTAATTTTTGCACTTAATAACACTTTATTAGCTTAAACAAGTTCTTCGGAGAGTTCAAGATATTTTTCTTGCTTTATTTCTCTAATTTGATTATGATGTACGATATTGAGGATCTTTTGCATATATAATGATGATATCTAGTCAGAGAGATTTGTGGGGCCTGTCCCTCATGATAGAAGGTTCAAACTCAAATGGCGTGGAGAAATAAATACTCCTACATGTAGTTTTGAGGTCTCAAAGAGCATGATCGATTTTTCCAAGAGTTTTGGAGGAAAGTAAATCTTGCTCTCAACGAGGTTTACCTTCATTAATTTTGTATAAATACAGGGCTGAAGTATCCCTTTAAGAAGTTAGTAAAAGTTAGTAGAAGTAGTAGAAGCCTAAGGATAGTAGTAGAGAGCAATAGGAATTTTAGTTCTACAACTTTTTTTCATGTACAACATATTCTCTAATTAATGAAAAACATATTTGGTTCTTAGTCTATTTCTCCTTAAGGTATTTGAGCTTCCTTGGGTTAGGGCCTAGCTCAAGATTCCTTTTGTATCATTATTGTTATTGCATTTTTTTCATTCCTATAATTTATTTATTAGTTTTTTTATGCAAGGAAATTAGATTGTTTATATGAGGTATTTTTTTGCAAATTATATGACCAGTAGATGATAGCATTGGTAGTGATTATATTTTTCGTTTAGCACCTTTATATTTGCATATTAGTTCACTTAAGTTTTTTATATTTAATGTACATCATTATTGTTTTTCTATGACTGCACAATTCCCTAATTTTGTAGCTATAATATATCCTAAAACCAAACATTTTCCTGAATATGAGTGATTTATCATTTCTTAACCTTTCCATAGCCCCTTTTTATTTAGAACCATGTCTTTATAACATTTCACTACTCATTAGACTGTTTCCTGTAGAAAAACAGAGAGTCCTATAGTAGTTTACATTTTTTCTCCAAAACTCTTCAAAATCAGGATTCACCTTATTTAATGTGTTACAACGTACTTGGAACCCTAAATATCAACTTTAAAACTAAAGAGACCAAGTATATGCTTTGATCTAGTTTACTATAGAAATTTCCTTTTTCATGCAAAATTAGGGTTTTCTATTTACAATATTTTATTTTAGTTGTGTGTTATATTTCTTTGTACAATAGAGTATATATACTTCAATTTCATAACAATTAATATGATTTTCCTCCTTTCATTGTAGCTAGCATATATTTTCTTGTTTTCTTTCATTTCCTGTAATCTTGAATTTTTCCTATAGCATAGAATAGTGATGATTGTCTCTATGTAACTAGTTCTCATCTTAACACTTCCACCCATATACAATTTAGCAAGAGAAAAGGATAGTGTTTACCACACACATAGTGTCAAATTCTCTTAATTTTGTACGAATTGTGGTGAAAATTAAAATTGATACCCTTGTGAGTTTCAACATTATTTCTACAATAATAAGGGCCATCGCCAGTGTCAATAGGTTCTGCCAAGATCACCAATTTGGAAATCACTTACATAATAGGTGGAATTACTCCCCCATGAGATTTATCGTCCATGGATACCACCCAAATATTAAAAATTTTAAGGGGTCCACTAGTGATAGAAGAGATCATGTTAATGGTAGAAGTATATGGAGATGGATCAAGTGAAGCAAGGGGAAATGTGTGCATTACATAAGATAATTTGAATTCCCTTACTCCAACTATTTAAACATTGGAATGGGATTATCCTACAAATGAAATTTATTGACTATCATGAAAACGCAGGTCAAGATTGCAAAATGTGAATTTCTTAGTCATGACTATTTTACCCTAATGGGGGAATATCATGACAAAGAAGAAAAATGAAAAAATACCATTCATGGCATAAAACTAGCTTAGCCCAATCAAGAGGTTGTAATATAATGGGAAATTAATGACCTTTACTTTGATTGATATTGTTTTACATGATCTTGATAGTACAAGAAAGAAAAACCAAATTAGGTTGCAAAGTATGCCCATCAAAGGCCTTTAACAAAAACTTAGACGATGAAAAATTTGGTGATCCAAGAGATTTGCAATACTTTGATGGGATAATATAAGTAGAGGCATATTCATCCAATATTTTCCAATAAACATGTCATCTAAAGAAGTGGACGATCACTTACATGGATATCTGATGTGGATTATGGGGTTTCCATGAGGATGGATTAAAGGAAATAGGATTCAAATATCACTACAAGGAAAATACCCTCTAGTGGAGGATATAAAGGTGGTTTTTAGTGTTATAAAATTGGTCAAAATTGTCAAAAAAAAAAATTCTACAACATCTGTTTTTGGTAACAGAGGTTTTAACAGAGCATCTAATAGAACTTCAACACAACTAAAAAAATAGGGTAGAAGAAGGTTTTTACTAACGTATTTCTTATCGGTGCACGCTTCATGTGTGAATGCACCGATGCCTTTTAACCTATACACATAGGTACTGAAAACATACCAAGCATCGGGATGGAAAACAAATTACGGAAGCCCTGGGGCATTTAGCAACGTTCCAGTGCATGTCACCAAAAAATATGCACAAGGATGATAAAAGGTGCACGCACCAACACCTGTTAAGGTGTGAAATGCATCTATTTGTTAAGATGGAAAAACACATCGAGCCGCTAAGTTGAAAAATGCACTGATGCGTTAAAGGAAAACCATACTGGTGCATGCAACACCTATCCTCTTGAGTTGTAGTGGTCGATAAAGTGCACTGGGTGTTCTAACTGGTATTGGTATGTGATTCGGTGCTCATGGGTCATAGAAACATACTAGTGCACAGTATCATACACACACACCGGTGCGCAGTATTATACAGACGCATTAATGCGCAGTATCATACAAATGAATTGGTGTTCATTTTATATTTTTTAGAAACATCGACCCGTGACAGTGCAATTATTGTGATTTTTTAAAATTCATTATTCATCAAAAGTCGACACATATCTTATAACAATATGCATATCATTTAAATTTTTATTAGTGAATTTGAATGTGACATTTGGATGGATTTGTTATATCATATCATCAGATTTCACATCTCTTCATTGTAATATTTAATCATCCATTTATTTAATCAGTGGTGTGACATTTCACAGTGACAATGGAGAACACAATAGAATAAATTAAAACGTATTTTATTCTCTCTCTCTCTCTCTCTCTCTCTCTCTCTCTCTCTCTCTCTATATATATATATATATATATATATATATATATATATATATATATATATATATATATATATATATATATATATATATGAATAATACACTCTTTGTCATACAAAATGTGACAGTTGTTGGTATCCCTTTGTCTTTCAATTGGGACACTATGTCCATTACATTAAACAAAATGTCTATTTTAACACACAAATATTTCAAAAAATACAATGCCTTGCTTTGATATCCAAGAATATTGATCAACATTATTTGTGGAATTGCTATCATTACTCAAGCTACATCCATGAATTGGGTTATTTGGAGGAATATTTTATTCATTGTGTTGATTGTTTTCTTCTTCTTCAAGTTCCATCTACAAACATAAAATTAAAGTGTAATTATTGTATCTACATTGGTGAGAATAACAAAAATTTAAATATTAAATAATCAACATCAATGCAAATCGAAAATAAATGTACCATAGCAAGAATTGAATTGTGAACTATACACATTCTTTCAAAACCAAATTTCATGCCTTCTTTCAACAAATCATTTATCGGCACAGTTCCATACTTTGTTTCCTACAAGTTTTTATACCCTATAAAAAATCATATATTTAATATAAAATATTATTTTTTTCTATTAATTATAGACGGAGCTAAGTAAAACAAGATAGATACTTACAAATTCCACAATTAATTTCGATATGGCAACATATACTGACAACCCATATTTAACCCAATGTCAATCAATTCTTCTGATGGTTCTTCATTGTATGTTAGCACATGTTTGAAGATATTCAATGATGATTGTTGTAAAACAACTTAAAATAAACAAAAGTGAAATCTAGTTAAGTTGATATAAGGAAGTAACAATTACTCACAAACTTAGATATCAACCCTTTTCTTCCTTGTTGTCCTCTTGTATATTCTGAATGTGTTCCATTTTTTTTTTTTTTATGTAAGAAAATACTTGAAAAATAATACTTAATGCTAAATTATTTATTTATTATACCTAATAGAAAATTTCAATGATTACATATTACATTTGAAGCATGTTTTTGTAGATGGCTCCTCGTGCGATGCAATTGTGTCCATTTATTTGACCATCTCCTTATACACCTTTTTGGACATTTCTACATGCATATTTATGATATTGACTCGTTCATCCTTTGAAATTGTTATAATCTTCCTTAAAAAGTAACACGACAATAAACTATTTAATTTTTATATTGATATATGAAAACTAAATATAAAAAAAGTGATATTTATAAATGATTTCTTTGTAGTAATATATACATATGATTATAGCAAAAAATTTAATGAAATATTACTTTTTCAATCATTTTTTTTGTTGTTTTACGTTTTTTGTATTAAAACTCTGACATGTCTCACTGACCAATTCTCTGGAAACTCTTCCTGTAGTTTAAATAAAATTTGGTTCTTGGAATCGTAGGATTTATTTTTGTATTTTAAGTGGAAATAACATCTATAAATTCATTCCACTAGATCCCTCAAATTTTATAAATTTTTTTTTCCATTTCGTTAACCTCCAACACCACTCCAGATGAGCTAAGGAGTAATTGATTTTCATTTGCATGTTCTATTTTTTTTCTTTTCTCAGAACAACATTACTTTTCTTCGTTGTTTGTCCCTGTAGAACATTAAACATATCTAAATTAATATATTTTTGAAACATGTTATCTGATATTTTTAATCATATTATTAATGAAAATTCAAAAAAGAAACTCATATTGGATCGATAGTATTTTTTCATTCACTTGATTCATCCTTTTGCAGTTTTTCCATGAAGATTTTATGCTCTTTTAGTCTTAGATCAGAAAGAACCTTATCAATCTTCGTCATTTAGTGGCTTGACATGATACACAATAAACAATATGTATCAATTAAACTTATAGTTCAAAAATAATAATTTATCTAAATAATTTACAAATAACTTGCCTTTTTTTCTTTTCTAGTTGTGTTATGAGTATTTTTGTTACTTGAAGTCTTGTCCGCCATTTCATTATCAATATAAAACCTCTACCATTCATTAATATGTTCTACAAATAAATCACATACTTTTCAGGTAAATTTTTTTTTCAAGAAAACGTTGTGTATATCTAAATCAAACGTCTGGTGGCGACTTAAGCTCTGAAAATGATGCGGTAGGTTCTTATAATGCACCGCCAATAGAATAGAAACATTGTACGGTGCTCTTTGTCAATAGGAGACCCGGTGCATTATATTAATACTAGAGCACCGATTAACATACACATAAATTAATAATAAAAAAAAAATCTCAAAATTTTTTTTTTGTCAATACATGCCCGATGAATTATACTAAAATAGCACACCTGTGAGCTATTTTAAACAGTGCAAACCAATTAACAAAATATTTTTTTTTAAATCATGCAAGGGCCGACAGGGATTGGGATCTGAATCTTCAATTGGTCCCACAGGTTAAATTTCATATGACTATATATATTAATACAAACCGTATAAATCTAAAATGAAAAGACCTAATTGTGAAGTCACATAAACAAGTATAAGAAAGTGTTTAACGTAAGAATGATTTTTTTGTTTCTTTTTATGAATTTTAATTAAATGTAAATAGGAATAAAGACTGTAAATGATTTTATTAGTAAAATGCATAGTAAAATTTAGATTTTTATTATGCATGTATTAAATCTAATAGAAACTGTAAAGAAAAAAATTATTACAGTAAAATTTAATATTTTTACTATACTACAGGGTTTTTGTGTGAATAACCAGATGTTTCAAAATTTTATTCTCTGAATAGTGCTAATGTTCGAAAGTATTTTGCTGCTCCACGGTGCCCTCTTGCACCAGGTATGTCTCTCATGCAAACCCCTCCTTGAATTTTTTTTGAAAAAATAATGAAATAATGAATAGATTTTACTATTTAAAGAAATTTTTATGAAATTATATTTACGAAAATAATTTTCCGCTGGTTTTTTAGTTTATTGCTCTTTTTTCACTTCAAAAAAATAAAGTTGTGCTCTTTTTCTCCAAATATTCGATGCATTTTTTCACTAATAGAACCGGTGCATCCGGTAATAAAACCACACCAATGCGGTTAACAGTACATTAGCACTGATAACAATAGCTCCTTTGTTAAGGCACTGAAATTACTTTTAGGTATGTACACCAGAATTTATTGTTGACTTTGCTCAAATGCAGGGAGAAAATCTCATAATTATATCAAATGGACAATTCTTCAAAATCCATCTCGTTCCATAATATTTCTCAAAGTCCATTGTGGAGTTCTCCCTACCCATCTCGAGACGTAATTACTTCAGATTTTATTTTTATTTTCATTATCTAATTTAATGTATTTTTTTTATAGATGTCAATTAGCTGAATAAAATTAATGTATACAAATTTCCAGGTTCATGCAGATTCATAATCAAGTTCATATGCACAAAATATTCAAACAGTTTCAAAACGTCAGAAGCTCTTATCAGGAGCAGCATACCACAAGGCACGGTTGGTAGATGAAAATGGACAGCTGCTTCACCCAACCAATTGTAACATGCCATCTTCTAGAAACAATACTAGGACAATGATGGTAATAATTGTTTGGTATAATGTAATTATTTCAACGTCAAACCAATTAATCGTGCATTGACGTGCTTACTAATTGATATCATCGATTTTGTACTAATCATGTTCAAACATATTTTTTTGAGATTATTAGGATTCCAGTGATGATGAGAAACATACCTACCATCCTCCCTTGCACCCCACGACAATTTGAAATCGACAGAAGGATTAATTAAGAGAAAAAATTGGAGAGGAAGATACCAAGAATGGTTGAATCAACCACCTATTCAATTCCCACTACGTCCAGATTCACCGATTAGGAATTACTACAACAATAGTAGTTCTTCATAACTTGGAAATGGAGGCAACAAAATAGAGGTTGGTATGAATGATTACTTAAGGAATACGACTGTCATGGAGACAATGTTGTTAGATGCATTCCAGAATGATGATAAACTAGGGTATGATGCTCATATCACTGATACCTTTTTCAAAAGCTTTAAATTTGCTTCCACGATCCCTCTCTTTTGACCTGGAGGTTAGTCAAAGTCTACCTAGTTGAGGAAAACAATGTTACTGTACAACTTGAAAGAAAATTTTGGCTTGTCAAATGCATGTTTCTCGGAAATTTTGAGGTAATTGACCATCAAGCCCCTTATATTTTGAAAATCTTGTCACACAATGAACATTAAAAATGGTCAATTTTATGAACATTAAAAATTATTGGCATTGTACATTTAATATTTTCCACCAACTACAAGTTATTCAAATATAAGGTTCTTATGAGTGATAATGTCTTGCCTGGTAGCTGCGAAGAGGCAAATAAATTATTGAAAATGTTGGGTGTTGAGTACATATCATATCATGCATGTCCAAATGAATGTATTCTATATAGAGGAGAATATGAATACAAATAGATATATCTGAAATGTGGGCATGACAGGTATGATAAATCAAAAAATAAGGGCAAATCATGTGGTCCTCCTTTTAAGATATTGAGGGACATGCCTATAGTCCCAAGGATTCAAAGGCTCTTTCATTGCAAATAATTAGCTATGTTTCAGGGATGGAATGCCTCACATAGAATTGAGTTGGGAGTTATGTGAATCCCAATAGATTCAATAGCCATGAAGCATATAGAGGATACATGGATCAAAAAATTCAAGGATGAAGTATTAATCCTATGACTTAGCATAGCCATGGATGGTGTCAACCCATATTCCCTCCAGAATACGAACTATTATGTTTGGCCTGTAGTAGTGATCAATAAAAATATCCCCTCATGGTTGTTTGTGAATAATGAACATCTTATGTTGGTTCTCATAGTACCTGGTAGAAGACAAGTGAAGAATATGGATGTCTACTTAAAACCACTGGTAGATGAATTGAAGGAATTATGGGATGGAATAAATTTATACAATTTATTAAGACCCATCGCAACAGAGAGGAGTTTTACGTTGTATGGCATATGTGCTTCCAAGACACGTGATTATCCAGTCGTAGGAGTTTTCTATAGTAAATAACATGTTTATTGATTTGTTTAGATACGTAACAATATTATTTCTCATATTAATTTAATTCGTTGTAATTTTTTTATTCTTCATGATATTCTTTAATGTTCCATGCATATTTTGTACAATAATTTTGTAGGTCTTGTAAGAAAAGGGTATATGGATGTAAATTTTGTGGATCTTCTCTGAAAGCTAGATGGTCCAACGACCTATGAAATCTAGTGTATGACTTCTCTAGGGTAGTCCTCCAAAAAGAGCACCCTTACAGAAGAGAATCATCCACTTTCAATGGTAAACAAGAAAGAATGCAAAGGCATGTAATAATGAAACCAATTGAATGGCTTAGAACATATGAGAGAGAGAAGGAGAAGGAGTTCACATAAAATGTTTGATTCAAATGGGGAGCATATGTTTGATGATCCAAAATTCTTCGAAACCTATGTTGAGAAATTTTTCATTGGGTAAGAAAATTAGAAAGTACAGGATCAGGGGATGGTCCCTATAAATGGTATTTAAAAGAAGGTGATGTCCCATGGATTTTTAAAAAATATGATCTTTTTTTTTCAAAGGAAGTTATAATGGGTGTGAGGGTGCCATCTTCACCATGGAAGACCATTTGTCGGGGTTGAAATCACATGACCATTTGAATCTTATAAAGTACATATAATGTCAAAAGCGTGATTTTATTATTTGTTATATTAATGATTTTTATCCCATAGGATCATAAAACATAACTAATTTTGTATATTATTGCATGTGATTATAACTTTACATTGTTATTATCCTTTGTTCATGCTTGGGTGTGTGAAACATGACTTCCCCCAAGACCTGGGATGTGACATATCTAAATTACATGCATTTGTACATTGGATCACGTCAAAGGAGACTCATGTGACTAACATTCCATGGTGGCATCAAGAGATAGTTTAGATTGTTTGTATGTTTGAGATGGAACTGCCGACGAGTTTCATGGACTTGCACGTTCATCTTCGAATACACCTAGTAGATGAGGTTGAATTAGTTGGGGTGGTTTCTTGTCCTTGGATGTTCTTCTTAGAGAGGTACGTGAAGAAATTGAAAGGTTTTGTTTGACAAAGGGAAAAACCCTAGGGGCCTATGGTAGATGGGTACATATCATATGGGTCTTTCTATTATGCCAGTGAGTAGATCAACAACACATTAGGTGCAGTGATTTTGGAGGAAGAAAGGGATGAGGACAAAAGAGAAGGGGAGCTTCTCGAAACAAATGTAAAAAGGTGCTTGATAAAGAGTAAGAAACTTATAATTTTTCAAATTTACACAAAGTAAATATTGATGTTGAACTTTGATATATTGTATATTTTGATCTCATATGTACTATATGTCAGTTTGATTTCATCAGTGAATGCAGAAATTGAAGAAACCAATAAATTCGTTGTTTACAATTCCGAAGTGACACAACCATGGGTCGCATTGTATGGAAAAAAGAGGATGAAATGTGATAGTGATAGGAAATAATTCAGATGGTTAAATGGTAGAAGGGTGCCTTATCTCTATCATTTCAAAGAAAATATTCCAATTATATGCCCCAATAGTTGGGTTGCTGACCAAGTCACAAAGAAATATGGTGCAACTTGTCATTACCCGCGTGTTGAAGAGGATGCGCTGAATGTAGGGATTGGGTGCAAAAACTCAGTAATAATCTATTTATGTAAATTTTAAACTTAATAATGTACCTTTGAAATGTAACATCTATATTTTATATTTTAACATTTGGGTTATCAAACACATGACACTGTGATTTTTTAACTTTTTTATAGGTTCATTTGTTCCCAATTATGTGGGTATATGGATACCATTTTCACCCAGAAAATGTTGATGATGGACACATGACCGAAGACCGTGGAGTAGAATTCATGTTCGATCAATCTAGTTGAGCTAGCCATTATTGGAGCAGGGTCCCTTAGGACAGAATTTTGGATAAAAATATAGTATTTTTTGTAACTTAAGTCATGCGTGTGAAGAAAAGCATAGGTAAAGGGGCTTTGGGGTGGGTCAAAGCCCCTCATGAGTCTAATGGGAAAAAGGGTAGAACTAGTGGCCCCAAACCATAGTTTTCAAACATTAGATGAGCGCAGGCTAAAGATATAAATAGGACTCTATATTGAGTCAAATATAAAATATTTAAGCCTAAACTCAGTTTTGATATGATGTTCTGAGCTGAAAGGCAAACTTGTATGGGTTTAGAAGGCTCTTGTTGGCTGTGTGCAAAACTCGCTGGTAGTGTTCACAGGTAGAATGAAAGTATTGTAAGGATGATATGAACTATGAATGAATAAAGAAATTTTTTGGGAGAAATTTGAGTATCAAATGCATATGTATTCTTCTTTATGATATATTTCTGTACATTATTTATGTTTATTGTGTTATATATTTTTCGATCATTTGTGCAACTTTATTTTGCCTTAGATGCATGTTAAATGAATAGATATATTACTGTTGAACATGAATACTATGTATGAAGGATCTTGAAGGGATTACAAGACCTTTATCGGTACACATGCAGGATAACTTGCAGAAACTGACCTAAATCTGCCTAGTTATGGTTTCTAGTTAGGGCTTCTATTGTGAAGGTCAGACCTCTATTCTTATAGATCTGAAGAAACCCACATCATTTAATTCTCTCTCAAGGTGTGGAAAACTGGTTCTGACACCCCCCCATACTGCTTCGGGTGATACTTTGACCTGCGGAAGTAAATCACTGCTAAAAGGGCCAGTAGTAAGAGGCTTTGTTGGTTAACCTTAACTTTGAACCTGGGTCAGGACCCCTCGAGCCAAAAGCCAGTTTTGTTTCTAGGACCAGGATAATTTTGAGATATATTGGGTAATGTGGCAACCATAAAATATTGAATTAGAAGGCTGGTTTGAGAAGAAAATCCAATAATTTTCCCTCAAGGAAAATAGAAGTAAGAAATTGTATGGTGAAGATGGGAAACATAAGTATATCTTCATAGAGGTTCATGAGATCTTATTTGTGACCTTTGCGCACAAATTACATGAGTGGTTGTCAATATTAGCTAAGTTCTAAACTTGTTGGAAGCACGACAAGGTCACTCAGTGAACACCTGAATTAATCTAATAGTTAGAGAAGACCGATAATCCCATCACCCGGTTTGTAGATCACTGGGTTGAAATAATATTGGGTGGGTTTGTGATAGAATTTGTAGTATATCAGTCTATGTCGTATCCTTAAGCTAAAAGGAGGTTCTTCAAGGGACTGAGAAGTAAATTCATACACTCCTCGTCTAAGATGCTATTGCGTGAAAAAGGTTTTTTCTGTAGCCACAATGAGTGAATGACCCCAGATAAGATAGAAAGAACTATGTGCAGTAGAAATTGTTATCATGTTAATCAGAAGGGGGACAAATATATATACAACCCTATGATAAAATCACCTAATAGTGATATAGAGAGTGGTGAGGCTACACACGCTAGAGGTAGCCCTCCTGCTACTCCACAGTCAAGCTCATGCATGGGTAAGACATCTCCTACCCCACCACCACCACCACCTACAGGAGATATGACCATATATATGAAGCTACCCACCTTAAGAATTTTGGATATGAGGTCATGGATAGGTTTTGGTTTGTTGCCAATGTAGTATGGACTGCGCAAAATGTTAATATTGATGATGTCAGAATAGTTCAACTGGTTATGGCATTTGAAGGTCGTGCATTCGATTGGTTTATGAGATATCTGACTCAGCACGTTGATCCCAATCTTGTGAATACTAAGGATTCTTTGAAATATAAACTCAAGAAGCTAAAGACCTACTCACAGTGTGTGAAATAATTAAAAGATATCAAACAAGAGATAAAAGAATCTGATTTAAAAGGCGAATCAATGGCAGAAGCATGCCATCAACGAGGGAGTATTTATTTATGAAGATAAGCATCATAAGGAATGGTTTATTTCCATTCTCTTGCCACATATGCATGGGCCTATGAGTCAACAAAAGATCGATTCTCAGGGCAAAGCTCTAGAAGTTTCTATGAAACTAGAAGTTGCGCCCAAAGTAGAGGATCAATTAGAAACTCTGCAAATTCAAAATAAATTGGAGGAAATGCACTTGGAGATTCAAAATGTATGCAAAGAAATAGGAAAGGAAGTTGTCACATATGTCTGGTGCATATGCTATAAGGGTTCCAGCCACACCAAATATCGGTGTACTTTGTTCTTAGATTACATGCAAGTGGGAGGGTTAAATCCACTATGCCCTAGGAAGGCTGCTGGGCCAAGTAGTACTCCATCAATTTGGTGCATTGATTGTAGGGTAGTTGGATGACATGATACATACCATTTCCCTTGATCGGGGAGCTATGTGCCACATCTAAAGCAACAATGGTGCAGGTTTTTCTCTTCAATTGGTCACGATGAGCACCATTTCCGCACCTTCGACCTAATGATGGATAGTGCTAACCTATATAGAGTGTAGGCCGACCCATATTCACCAGCATCTCCCTCTGGATGTGGAGGATCCCAAATAAGAGGAAGGGGAGGGGGGGAGAGGTGGAGGCATAGGTCGAGGAAGAGGATAATTAATCTGCTATAACTATGGAGATGTTAGACACTATGCGTGCGACTGCCTGAACACTACATGATAATATTGTAGACAATTTGATGATGTAATTGAATATTGTGTTCTTCTAACTGACAGAATGTAGGAAAAGAAGCAACAAACACCTATGTAAAACATACAAATGGTTAAAGCTGAACCGCGCGACGATGACCCAAGTGTAAACATAATTACACACAATGGTGCTGCCACTAGAGGAAATGAGGGAAATAAGGATGATGCAGATCCATTGATATGAAAGGCCTCTAACAAGAAGGAAGGACTCAACCTGCAGAAGGAAAATGAGACTTTTATTGAATCCAAGAAGGATTTTATTGCTGCAAGGACGTCCACATTGAAGTCTGTCATAGAATAAAATATTGATGCTAAATTCAAACCATTCCTACAACCTGTATTAATTTATTGTGCAATCAAAAAGAAGTAGACAATCTTTAGGACCTGATAGAGAGTTGTGCGGAAAAATAAGTACCTCGAACTGAGACAAAGGTAGTGAACAATATATATAATAACAAGAATATAACTGGTCAGAAGATGCGCATGATCGTGCAAATTCGAGAGTATGATATGGAACAGGTCATCGTGGACTTAGGTTTTGATGCAAATGTTCTACCTAAGAAGACCTAGCCGAAGATGGGAGAACCAAAGGTGGAATGGTCCACCATTCAACTACGCATGGCCAATCAGTAGAAGATCATTCCACTTGGAATACTTCCACAGGTTTTGGTAGATATTGCTAGAGTAAAGGTGTTGGTGTCCAGGTAAGAATGATTTATCCACCCTAATTCGACATTAATTTTATCAATCTAGGAGTGTATCCTTTCAAGGAAACACGCATGGTATATGCAGGAAAAAACACATAATCCGTTCAACCAAGGGCTTATAAATAATATTCAAAACATTGCCGTGATATGAAATCAATGCTAAACTCAAAACAATCTTAACAGTAACAAATAATAGCAACAACCATAACAAGGAAACAACTCACACACATGTAGATACATCGCCTGATCAGAAGAGTGGGCCCAAATCTATGATCAGGGCTACGTTAGTCACGAAAATGCTTTAGAACAAAAAAACTAGAAGTATTTTATTAATCTGTAACATTTGATTACAATCTCCTTTTGGGAACCCCCATTTACAGGAACAATATCCATTTTATGCACAGCGCGAGAGAATAACATATTTCCCTGGAATATGGTAATTGCGCATTCAAAAATACACAACAGTTGGAATAGCACAAACATCAGCTATCCAGAATAGAACAAGGGCCAAGAATAGACCCAGAGAATCGTGACTCTAGCTATGTGATCTCCTTGTAGCTAAATGTCACAAGATCTGTTGCAAAACCGCTAGAGCGAGGGTACCTATTCTCCAGAATGCAGTCAAGCACATATGGTAGTGTCGCAAATAGGTAAGACTCCATGAATTTACTTCATTAATTAAAATATTCCAATTGGACAAGTTAGGGTTATTTATCTCATAAGTTTAGCATAGCAAATGTAGGTAATTAAACACAGAAAGATAAAAAAGGACAATAAAAATGGTCAGAAAGGTAGCTAGATTTGGTGCCCAACATCTCCCCCCAACTAGCGTTCTGCATGCCCTCATGCAGTCTGCCGCCTCCATAGGTCTGGGTTCTCAAAATTGTGAGCTTCATGGAGCGCAACAAGATTATACTCTAAATCCATCTTTGTCCCAGGAACTTTAAATCCATCTAAAAGGAGAACTTCCTTCCACTAATCTGCTAGAACATTGCACGCTGGGGTGTAAACTTCTACAGGTTACCAAATAACAAGTTACTGAAACTGAAGCCCCATCAACCAAATAACACATGTTTGAACACATGCCACATATTTGGGTACTTTGGAAAGTGCTCACACAAATTTGGGTGCCCCAAAAGGTTCACTGTTCTGGATAGATGTCGGTGACATCATCCACATTCTCTGACAAAAATCAAGGGCCTCTTTTTGAGAAACAGTTAATTTATTAATACAAAGGTCAAGGCACCACCTTTGTGTCCTTAGCATTATTTCTCTGTTCTCCTCAAATTTCAAAAAGGTATGGTGTTTATTGTACACTGTATCTGACCTCCCATGTTCCCCTCTTACTATAAATGACTTTCTGACTTGATTAGACTCAAAAGTGTCACATGCCTTTTGCCAATGAATTTGATTGAAAGGATGAGAGGTGAGGGCCCTCAGATGGATGTCTCCTACATATGAGACTGGATTAAATTCTCTGTCCAGATGTAACAAATACCCATGCAGATAAAACTCACACATCAAATGTTGAGTTGGCACATCATGATTCCTCATGATTAGGAGGAATTGTACACAATCTTCTATTTCATATCTGACCTCGTTTTTAATGCTCTCCATGCAGAATAAAGGAAAATGTTCATGAAAAAATAAAGAATAACAGGAAGTAGGGGGATGACATGCCATCACCTATTGCACCAGTTTGAACATCTATTCCTTATTATCTTTCAATTTGGCCACTTGTTTTTCCAGCTGCTCCATCTTGAGCTTCTGCTTTGCATGCCTTATTCTCATAATATCTATGTGCTCCACATATTCGAAAATGGTTGTGGAGGCTCTTTCCTCAGTTCTTTTTATCTCATTCTTATAATGGGCCATAGTAGACTTCCATGTCTACAATTCGGCCATTAAGGCATACTCTTTGGCTTCGAATAGTTGTTCAATTGGGTCTGTTTCAGTTCCCGCTTCTACCTTGACGTCTTTGGATTTCCTGGATCGCTGCTTGTATTTTTTTATTCATTTCTGCATCCTGTGCACTTTTCTTCTCAAATCCCTTACTTCTATTTTGAGCCGCATTAATTCCTTAAAATGTTGTTGGTATCTTTGTTTGATAGGAAGTCTTCACTGTCCATCCAGCTCTGCCTCTTATTTCTTGAACTATATTTCTTCTGCCCCAACAGTTGGAGGTAAATCCCTCAGGACTGCCTTTGTCGGACCAACAGTTGGTCTAACCTCCTCTACATGTTCTTCTTCTGTTATTTCTTTCTTCACTCTTTTCATGCCTACATGCTCCATTGGTTCATTCATCGGGACCGCTCCGCTTGGTCTGTCCTCTTCACCAATGGCCATTCTCTCATCCTGTACATTCTCCGCGACCAGTGGTGACTCAGTAAGATGCTCCTCTGCTGACATTCCTGTTAGGGACTCTTCCAGTGATGGCCTTTGTTTTAAATTCGAAGCCATAGGAATGACAAAAATTTCTTCCTCTCTTTGTTGCGAGGAAGGAGTTACCCTTGCTCCCCTCGGATGAAAGATGGGGAACTGGAACAAATCCTCTACATTCAGCCCCGAGGTCGATGCTGGTTCTTGTGGAGCAATGTCAGCCTCACACCTTATTTCTCTCATCATTTCCTCGGTTTCTCTAGTCGCAGTGGTCACAACTTCTTCTTTAATTGGATTACCCTCCTCCATTGGTTCTATGATGATAGGAGATCCCTGTGGAGTGGTATTGGTCGCAATGTTGACCAATTCACCCTCTTTCATTTGTTGTGGGTTTACCTCCATGCCCATCGCACTATCTTATTTCTCAGCTGACTCTATGGATGGGGTTGGTTCTTGTGTAATAGCCTCGGCTGTAGTGCAAGTGGGTATCTCTATAGCTTTCATCGATTCCACGAATTCAGCTTGTTCTTGGGAAACCGTCTATTCTTCATGCTCTTTAGTCTCCATTTCCATCTCCTCAGGCTCCTCCTGATCAATGTAATCATCATCCTCTACAATTCTCTGCATGGCTTCATCCTCCTCTTCATCCTCCTGCATGGCTTCAACTTCTTCTACCCTAGCAGCCACAGTGGCTTCTATTTCCTCTTCTATGGAATTCTGAAAAAAATTCCCACCGAATCAAGATCTTCTCAATGGCATTCATTACTAGCAACTGGACCAGCCAATTGTGAGAGAGGACTGCCAACACCTGTCGCGCCCCCTGAGCCAAATTTTCTATCAAAAGAAGGCTCCTTAACAAAAAATAGGGCACATTCATTGAGAAGGCCTCTGCTTGTGGAAATCACAAATGAGCCAAAATGTGGAGGTGATATTTGAATATAGTATAATACCTTCCTTCACATGTCATATACTTTATAAAAACCTCTGCAACCTCTCCCCATGGACGAGGCAATGAAGTTCTGTCGTATCCCCAACCCTTCTGCACAATACTTTCTTCAGCTTGCAGAAAAGCTTCGAAGAGCTCCGGGAGGGGTGTTATCCTTCAAAACCAGAGTTCTCCGCCTTGCAGCAATCCACTGACTTCTGCGATGGTTTCTTCTGTCACTAGAATTTCGATTCCATGAAACCAAGAAACTCCTTCCAAATTCAATGCGAATTCCATCACTATTTATTCATCCCATCCGTTCATCCTGTCAAAGTAAACATCCCAACCTGCATTTTCAAATACTCGCCATACCTTCTGATTTCTCTAAATTCTCGTTGAATCATCAGGTTCATGTCGCACAGATCAACCACCCATTGCTACAAAGGTGGAGTCAACACAAAGGCTACAGTTAGCTGGTAGGGGGGAGTGACAGGGCTCCAAACTGTTAGTAACTGAAATAAATTCATGGCCACTTTCGAATATAATGGATAAACAGTACTAGTATGCTTGGGAGTAATGACATATTATGGTTGTACTGTTATATATTCTCAGGATTTAATGTGGTATGTTGGGAGGTGATTGATATGAATTCCGTGCGTACGAGTATGCATTCCAACTCATACAGTATAATTACAAAGTACTTAAAATCATTAAATTTGGTTTGGTTGGAATCGCATGCCATAAATACCTTCACGAAGTACGCCGTCAATTATTATGACGGTTCCCTCCCCCCAACTAAATGATGGCCATCCTCGGCACGTTTGACCGTCCTTTTGGAATATTTAATTAAATATATATAATCAAAGAAGATGTACCTGCGGACTTACCTTAAAATGGAGTAACAACAAAAATATCCGTCATAGTAACATCATGGCAGATAACGACGTCAATGAATAACTTGAACAGTGAGTCACAGTAGCTATGGAGTAACAGTAGCGGAGTAACGACAGCTGTAAATTAACATCAATTGCGGAGTAACAACAATTGCAAAGTAACAGAAACTGCAGTGTAACACCAACTTCAGTGTAGCAGGAACTTCCAAGTAACAACAACGGCGATATAGCAACAACTTCAGAGTAACGACGACCATGGAGTAACAGCAGTTGCGGAGTAACAGCAGTTGCAGAGTAGAATCAGTTGCAGAGTATCAGCATTAGTAAAACAAAATATATCTATAGCAGCACTGATGGAGTAACACAACGAATGTTACTTTCCTCCTGGCCATATTTCTTTATTATTCCTGCAAAATACAAACAAGTAATAACCACATATTATCATCATTTTTTTCTTTTTCGTTTTTTTTAATTTTAATTTTTTTTTTAAGGAAGAGTGAGAGTGTCTTCTATTGCAATAACCATTAGATCAGCTGAATCTCAAAGGGTTTTAACAAAGTCATATTTAGAAGCTAGATGATGGTATAATTTTAGACGGTGTCCAATCACCGCAAACATGGTCTTATTCTCGTCAATTGTAATTAATCTAACTATCCCATTGTCAAACACTGCATCCACTTGATATGGTCCCATCCAGCGAGTGCGAAGCTTGACTTTGAAATCCTTAATTGGGAGTCATACAGAAACGCCCAATCCCCTTTATGAAACACCATAGTTTTGATAAATTTATCATGCCATTTCATTCTCTGCTGCTGAACAATAGTAGTTCTCTGGAAAGCTATTGATTGAATCTCATCTAACTCATTCAGTTGTTCTAGTTGATGTTTTTGTGCTTCTGATAGATCTAAGCCTACTTCCAGAGCTATTCTGAGTGTGCTAATTTCAAATTCTACCGAAAACAAGGGGGATTTCCCATAAACTAATTCAAATGGAGAAAACCCCGTTGTGTTCCACCATGTTGTTCTATAGGCCCATAAAGCTAGGGGGTTGTTACTCTATGTTTGACCCCATATTTCTGCATCAATTTTTCTATCATATGGGATGTGAACTGTGACCCTCCCTCTAATACAATTTCTCTAGGATTCCTGTACCAAGCAAATATTTCCTCAAAAAGGATGTCTTCCACTATTTTCTTTGTTGCTCTCATGACCGCTCTAGCTTCCACCCATTTAGTTACATAATCGGTACAAACTAGGATGTAGGCTTTCTGATGATAATGTGGGTTAAAGGGTTCAATGAAATCAATGGCCCATTTCTCAAATGGTTCAAGGACTATCTGTGGTTGAAGGGGCATTTCAACTACTCTCCCAGGTTGTCCCATCCGCTGATAGCTATCACACCTTCAAATATAATCCCGAGCGTCACGAAATATGGAGGGCCAATAATACCCCATCTGCAACACTTTATGATCTATCCTTTTGTCTACAAAATGTCCTCTACAGGGTCCATCATGTGTGGCCTTTAAGATCTCATAAATATTATCCTTTGCCACACAACGCCGAATCTGCTGGTCAATCCCTGTACGGAAGAGATATCCTACCATCCATGAATATCGAGTACTTCGGTGAATGATCTTCCTTTGTTCCTTATAGGAAAAGTGACGAGGCACCTCACCTGTAGCAATATAGTTAGCAATATCTGCAAACCACGGAGTGTTAGAAGAAACTGCGAAAAGATGCTCATCTAGGAAATTATCTTCAACTGGTGTATTATTACCATCATGTTCTATCCTAGATAAGAAATATGCAACCACAATATCCTTCCTTGGTTTATCTACTATATTAATATAAAATTCTTGTAGTAGTAACAACCACTTTGTAACACGACCAGGGGTAACAGGTTTGTTCATTAAATACTTGATGGCTACATGATAAGTATGCACAAAAGTAGAATACCTATAAATATAATGCCGGAACTTGTTGATGGCGTAAACGACAGCAAGGAACTCTTTCTCAGTCACCATGTAGTTTAATTCACCGGGGGCCAAATTCTTACTAACATAGTAGACTGTGTAAGGTACTTTATTCTTTTGTTGTCCCAGTACTGCACCAATTACTGTTTTGGAAGCATCTGTATGAATATGGAAAGGTAACGCCCAGTATGGTCCTCTAAGAATCGGGGCACTGCAGACTAATTATTTAATTCTTATGAAGGCTACATCACAGTCATCTCACCACACAAATTCTGAATCCTTGTCAGTAATTGAAATAGTGTGTGTGCTACTTTTGCCAAATTTTCTATGAAATGCCTATAATAACCAGCACAGCCAATGAAACTACGTACCTGTGTGGGTGTTTTAGGTGTTGGAAAGTGCAGAACTACCTTTATCTTTGCTGGGTCCATCCTGATTCCTTCAGTCGAAAGAAAATGTCCCAGAACAATTCCTTTATCCATCATCATGTGGCACTTTACTGTACTAAGGGAAACACGTGCTTGTATACATCTTTCAAGAAATTTTTCTATTTTTTTCAGCCCCTCTAAGAATGAGTCCCCATATGGAGTGAAGTCGTCCATATAAATTTCAACACCGTCATCTATTAGATCAGAGAAGATTCCCAGAATTGCCATGTTGTAGGGGCATTACACAGGCCAAAAGGAAGGACCCGGTATGCAAATGTTCCCCAGGGGCACGTGAAAGTGGTCTTGTCCTAGTCCTCAGGAGCGATCTAGATTTGATTATATCCACTAAACCCATCCAGAAACGAGAAAAATTTCTTTCCACCCAATGTGTCTAAAACTTGATCAATAAATGGCAGGGGAAAATGATCCTTTTGCGTTGCCTTATTTAACTCTCAATAGTCCACGCAAATCTGCCATTTACCATTCTTCTTAGGGACCATTACCAATGGTGAGACCCATTGGATTTCTGAGATAGGGTAGATAAAACCCACATCCAATAATTTTTGAATCTCTTCTTTCACAATGTTTGTCATTGCAGGATTCATCCTTCTCTAAGGTTGTCTTATGGGACTACAATCTTCCTTGATATATATGTGATGGGTACATAAGTTGGTAGGGATCCCCTTCATGTCTGAATAATCCCAGGTGAATGCTCCCTTATGCTTTTGAAGAACATATACCCGTTGCTTCTTCTGGGATTCTCACAGACTTAGATTAATATTCATAGTTTTCCCCGGTTCTATCTCCACTTGAAAACTTTCATCAGGTGCATGAACATCTTGTAGAAATTTGTTGAATAATGATTAATTATTCACCGATACTATCCTGATCACATACAATTCGAATTTATATGCAACACATAATCTCTTCCACTCAACCAACTCAGATCATCACACGTGTGGAAATAAAATCAAGCGATAACACATCAAATCATCATACACATTAACACAGTATGTATGGGGAAATATTATAGCTGAAAAACCCGCAGCTATTGTGTATATTATAATGGAGAAATCAAGTAAAAAACTCAGTACAATACTCCTCACAAGTACTCAGTACTTTCTCATACAGTTACTCACAATCTAGCTCAGTTTTGAACAGGTTACTGGTTCAAAACTCACCGCCAATTGCCTTGCCTCTATTGCGTGTATCAATGCTATTGGATGGCCTCTTTATATAGATAAACCACCAGCTTGAACTGCGCAATCCTCATGGGATTACTCCATCTATCTGTGTGTTGCAAATAGCAACAGTATAGTCACAACTGATAGCTAACTCCACCCTTTCATCTACCTCTTTCACTGGTCTCCACTGAACTGATCATACACTATAGTGAAATGATGTGTTCTTGAGTTGAATAATGAGTTACTAATTAATGAATTAAATAATATTTAATTCACTCCACTCATAACTAATTTATTAGCTAGTTAAACTAATCTCAACTAGTTCAACTAAAATAAACAGAACACAACTCCACTAGCTGTCTCATTAACTCCTCCAAACTTCTGCCACTGAAGTCCAACTGAAGTCAACCATGCATGATGCCATAAAACCCTTGGGAACCATGTGATTCCTCTGTTAGATGCATGAGCCACTTCTGTAGCTCAAACTAAAGTGCTCCAAGAGAGTAAACTGTTGTTTATAGTCTAAATATTATTAAGGGTAGATAATATTTGACTTCCCTGTTTTAAGGAGAGGCAGTCTAAAAATAGACTTCGACCTCTTTGACCTCAAAAATAGAGTCTCATATATTTTTACCAACATGACACATACTTCAAGAATCTCAAACTGGAATCCCTGAACCATGCTCCATATGTCTAAAAATAGACATAGTCTAAAAATAGACTTTGCGCCAGAATTTGCCTGCGGGCCCACTTAGTGAAGGCGACTTCATTTCACTAAGCTCCATCATCTTGCTGCATTTTCAACACTCCCTCTCGGCAAGATATGGATTATCTGCAACCCCTATCCTGCCTCTGTGGAATTCGAACTTGCTCCTGGTGAGCGCCTTCGTCAGGATGTCGGCATCCTGATCCTCCGTGGGAACATATGAAAGCATCATGATTCTCCGCTGAACACAATCTCTGATATGATGATACCAATCCGTGAAGCCATGCCGCCTCAACTGATCCTCCTGTCTGTACCATGAACTATATCCCGATGTGCCTCTAATATAGTGCAATACATGCTTGCCCGCCTTCCAAAAGAGCTTGGTAGGCTTAACCATAGCTTGTGAAAGCTGGTTAACTGCATAGCATATATCGGGTCGTGTATTGACCAGATACATAAGCGACCCCACCAACTGTCGATAGACAGTGGCATCCACTACCTCCGCTGAAGTAGCATCCTCCTTCCTGCAACCACTAGGAAGAGGAGTGTCAACAGGCTTGCAGCCTTGCATGTTGAACCTCTCCAGAATCTCCCGGGCATACTTGCCCTAAGAAACAAACAGTCCTCCGCTGTGCTGCCAAATCTCCAATCCCAGGAAATAATGAAGGATGCCCAAGTCCTTCATCTCAAACTCTCGTGCAAGATCCTCCTTGCATGAAAGTATCAACTTCTCATCGCCATTCAAAATCAGATCATCTACATACAGTATGATGATCAACAGCTTCCCCTCCACCACAATCTGGTACAGGTTTGGATCCACCTCACTCTTGGAGAATCCAAGCCCGGTGAAGTAGCTGTCTATCCGAGTGTACCAAGCACGAGGTGCTTGCTTCAGCTCGTACAGTGCGCTCTTGAGTCGGCACACATGCGACTCACTGCTGAAGATCTCAAAACCTTCAAGTTGCTCTATGTACACCTCCTCCTTAATGTCTCCGTTGAGGAACGCAGTCTTCACATCCATCTGATGAATGTGCCACCCCATCTGCGCTGAGAGAGCAAGGATCGTCCGTATGGAAGAGTACCTTGCGACAGGTACAAAAGTCTCCTCATAGTCAATCCCCTCGATTTGTGAAAAGCCACGGGTGACAAATCTCGCCTTGTACTTCTCCACACTCCCGTCAGCTACCTGCTTCACCTTGTAGATCCATCACGAACCCACCACTAATTTCCCAACCGGTCTTGGGACAATCTCCCATGCACTACTCTTGACGATCGAATCATATTCTTCGATCATGGCATCAACCCATGCGGGTTCCTCCACAGCTACCTCAAAAGAGGATGGCTCCGTCACAACACATTGACTCACAAGAGCCATGTATCCAGTGTACCGATCCGGTGACTGTCTCTGTCTGTGATGTGCTGTAGGTGGTCCTACAACCTTCTCTGGATCCCGAGCCAATCGCTCAGCTTCTGTAGTGCGCATGCACCCTTTGATGGTTGGCGCTACATGGGTGGTTTCTTCCACCTCCTGAACCTGCTCTTGTGGCTAATCCACATCCGGAAGCTCCTCCTTAGGAACTAACAGCTCCTCATCTACATGCAAGTGTAGCTCCCTCTCAAGCGAATACTGCATGTCTTTCTCCTCCTGAAATTTTATATCCCGTCGCACAACAGTCTTGTGACTATATGACAAATATACCCGGTAGTTGTGAGGTGTATCAGTGTACCCCACAAATATTCCAACCTCAGCAGTTGGATCCAGCTTCCTTCTCGCATCCTTCGTCACATGCATGTAGAGAAGAGAACCAAAAATCCGCAAATGGGAAATATCAGGCCTCTTGCCAGAATAAGCCTCCTCTGGTGTACTCATGCCAAGAACCTTGTGAGGACAACGGTTCTGCACATACACTGCTGTATTGCATGCCTCAGCCCACAAGTGAAGGGGTAGGCCCTGATCATGCAACATCGCCCGTGCAGCACCCACGATCGTTCTGTTCTTCCGCTCAGCCACCCCATTCTGCTGTGGGTTATGGGGTGTGATGATCTCTCTCCGAATCCCTTCTGCACTGCAGAACTCCTTGAATTCAGCCGAGATGAATTCACCACCGTTATCACTCCTTAGAGCAATCACCTTCTTCCCCGACTCCTTCTCGACCAGTTCTTTAAACTCATAGAACTTCGCGAATGTATCGCTCTTCTTCTGCATGAAGAAGATCCGGCACTTTCGAGAGAAATCATCAACAAAGATCACATAATACTTGTGTTTTGCTGTCGAAGCAACTGAGAAAGGACCACACACGTCTGTGTGAACTCTCTCAAGGATCGTCGTGGCACAACTATCCTTCTCGTGAAAGGTGGCTTTCACATACTTCCGTAAAGTACACCCCTTGCACTGATCTGACTGCGCAAGGGTGCCCTTAGGAAGTCCAGTAGATATCTACTACAGAATCTTCAAAGCTTCATGGTGAAGGTGGCCCAATCTCCTGTGCCACAGTTCGCCCTCATCATCCCGGCTCACCACTTCTCCCGCCTTGCATGCCATAGCTGCGCAGCCAACTAGCTGCAACTGATAAAGGTTCTTGGTCCGAACCCCTATCTTCCGGGTCTCTCCAGTAGTCTTACTGCGCAGGAATGCTTTTCCTTCGCTGAAGACCACATCATACCCTTTATCCTCCAACATAGCCACAGAAATCGGGTTCTTCTTCAATCCAAGTACATGCATGACATCCTTCAAGACAAAGGGTTTACCAGACTCCCTCTGAAAGGATATGGTACCGATACCAGTCGCACTGTATCTACCATCATCGCCCATCTCGATGTGCACACACAAATCTTTGTCCTCCAGATCTGAGAACAAATCCCGATCTCCCGTCATATGAAATGACGCACCGCTGTCCAAGAACCACACCGATCCCATCACACTTGAAACCAAGCATGCAATCAGTGAAAAGTCAAGCTCAAACTGTGAAGCCAAAGCTTCTCCATCTGCAGATCTTCCCGCTTGCTTGTTCTTCTTATTCTTTGGACAATTGGTAGCATAATGTCCGTGATCATGGCAGTGAAAACACTTCACTTTCGCCATATCCTGCTTCTTGCCCTTTGCACCAGAATGAGAGGTTTTCTTACCCTTCCCCTTCTTTGCTTTGGCCACCAAAGCGCAATTTTCTTCATCAGCTCCCTTTGATGAAGATCCATCACGAGTAGTCCTCCATATCTCCTCTTGCATGAGATCCGCCCAAAGGCGCTCCCATCCTAGCAGCTTCTCCTGACCATTGACACTATCTTGATATGAGTGCCAAGCCTTCGGAAGACCAAGGAGAGCCAGGTCAACCATGTCCTCTTCATTGACAGTCACCCCCACACTTCCCAGTTCATCTCTGCACTGAGTGAAATTCGTGAGGTATTTGGTGATACTGTCGCCCTTCTCCATCTTGATGTTCCTGAGCTTATCTTTGAGTGCCAGCTTCCTTTGGTCACTCTTACTCTGGAATAGATCCGTCAAAGCTTTCCACATTAAATATGGAGAAGCCTTTCCATGCAGGCTGGATACAATATGATCCTTGACGCCCTCCAACAGGATCCTTTGACACTTCGCCATCTTCTTTTGCCATGCATCGACTTCAGCAGGATCAATGGGCTTTTGGACATCCGTATCTATGAACTCCTTCAGACCATTATCTTCTAATACTACCTCCATGCGATCCTTCCATGCAACATAATTCGAACTACCTTCAAGAGCATATTCGAGTCGCAAACCGTTGAAAGACATTTTCAACACTGGCACCAAGAAAACAAAACTGCTGCAAAATTTCGAATTCCAACTCAAAGCTCAGCTGCTCTAGATCGTGAGAACAAATTATTTCTAGCACAGAGATCAACTGCAAGGGGCGTTTACCAGACCTTTCACTTTCCGAAGAAAGATGAATCCGGAGGCTACCTGGCCCGCATGCAGACTCTGTCTACCGAAATAAGTTTGTAATCACTGTGATGATCAATATGAACTTCAATACCTCAAATACCATGTAGAAATTTGTTGAATAATGATTAATTATTCACCGAGACTATCCTGATCACATACAATTCGAATTTATATGCAACACATAATCTCTTCCAGTCAACCAACTCAGATCATCACACATGCGGAAATAAAATCAAGCGATAACACATCAAATCATCATACACATTAACACAGTATGTATGGGGAAAGCTTATAGCTGAAAACCCCACAGCTATTGTGTATATTATAATGGAGAAATCAAGTAACAAACTTAGTACAATACTCTTCACAAGTACTCAGTACTTTCTCATACAGTTACTCACAATCTAGCTCAGTTTTGAACAGGTTACTGGTTCAAAACTCACCGCCAATTGCCTTGCCTCTATTGCGTGTATCAATGCTATGGGATGGCCTCTTTATATAGATAAACCACCAGCCTGAACTGCGCAATCCTCATGGGCTTACTCCACCTATCTGTGTGTTGCAAATAGCAACAGTATAGTCACAACTGATAGCTAACTCCACCCTTTCATCTACCTCTTTCAATGGTCTCCACTGAACTGATCATACACTGTAGTGAACTGATGTGTTCTTGAGTTGAATAATGAGTTACTAATTAATGAATTAAATAATATTTAATTCACTCCACTCATAACTAATTGAATAGCTAGTTAAACTAATCTCAACTAGTTTAACTAAAATAAACAGAACACAACTCCACTAGCTGTCTCATTAACTCCTCCAAACTTCTGCCACTGAAGTCCAACTGTAGTCAACCATGCATGATGCCATCAAACCCTTGGGAACCACGTGATTCCTCTGTCAGATGCATGAGCCACTTCTGTAGCTCGAACTGAAGTGCTCCAAGAGAGTAAATTGTTGTTTATAGTCTAAATATTATTAAGGGTAAATAATATTTGACTTCCCTGTTTTAAGGAGAGGCAGTCTAAAAATAGACTTTGACCTCTTTGACCTCAAAAATAGAGTCTCATCTATTTTTACCAACATGACACATACTTCAAGAATCTCAAACTGGAATCCCCGAACCATGCCCCATATGTCTAAAAATAGACATAGTCTAAAAATAGATTTTGCGCCAGAATTTGCCTGCGGGCCCACTTAGTGAAGGTGACTTCATTTCACTAAGCTCCATCATCTTGCTGCATTTTCAACACATCTTCCTCTAATTATTCCGTTGTTTCAATAACTTCCTGAGTTTCACAGCTTAGGACAGATTCTATGACCTACTGATTTGACTATGAAATGGAACAAGGATCATTCATAAAGGAAGTAATCACATCATCTTCTGATTCCATCTTCAACTGAAGGGCCTGCCTGATAGTAAGGACCGGTCTCACTTCTTCATCTTCAACTTCTATCATAGATACAACCTTCTTGCCACCTGCTGACTTTTTAGGTGCATCTGATTCTACAGGTGGGTATAGTACCAAGTTCTTGGTATTATGCCTATTAGAGATGACCATATTTCTTGAACGACACCTAATATAAGTTTCTGTAGTAGCCAGCCATGGCCTACCCAGAATTAAGGGGTGAACACCTACTGAAGACTGTGTACGCAATACCAGGAAATTTACGGGGTAATGCCATGCATCTACTGAAATTGTCACGTCATCCAACTTCCCCATAGGTTTAACTGTAGATCGATCTGCCAATTCCAACACTGTAGGTGTATGCTTCAAATTTTGAAGGCCTAATGTATGCATAGTTTCAGTAGTGATGACATTGATGGCATCACCTAGGTCTACTAGCACATTTGGAATCTCTACCCCATTAATTTGTACAGTCAAAACCGGGTTCCCCGGGTGTCCATATTTAACACTGTTACTGATGAAATAGGTAACCGCACTGTTACCTACTTGTTTTTGGTAGCATAAAAAGCACCCGATTTTGAAAAGTGGTGATGCAGAATCACCCCTTTTTTTTGTGCACATTTTTGACACTCTAATATTTTTATATATGAAGTATGAATATTTGTTTTAAAATGTTAGGTATTTTCATGCTAATTTTGAAACGTATTGATGTAGCATCAATTTTTTTTTTAGAGCGGTGAATTTCATGCTAATTTTGAAACATATTGATGCAGCATCAACCTTTTTTTTTAGAGTGTTGATTTTCATGTTGGTAATAAAACACAAAACTTAGATAAAAAATATATAAAAAAAAAACAATAAAAATGTAAAAAAAACAAAATTAACTCGTAAAAATAAAAAAATTTAAACACAAATAAATAAATAAAACAAAAAAAAACAAAAGTATTTGAAAATTATGTAACAAGAAATAACAAAATTTGAAAAAGAAACACATAATTTAAAGAAAAAAAACAAAAAAAATGAAAAAAACCACGTGCAAATAATTAAAAAAAAAAATCCATAAATTTACTTTTTTTTTTAAATGAAACAATTTATAAATTTTAAAAATGAAAAACTAAATAAACTAAAAGATTAAAAAAAAAATTAAATTAAATTAAAAGTTAATAAATTTAATAAGTAAATTTTAAATTTTAAAAAATAATTAATCTAAAATATTAAATTTAAAACAAAATTAAAAAAAACAAAAAACAAAAAAAATTAAAACAAATTAAATTTAAAATAAAAAATTTGAATTGAAAAAAAATAATTTTAAATTTTTTGTATTTAAAAATAAAAAATAAAAAAAAAATATTAAAAAATAAAAAAAATAAAAAAATAAAAGAATTCTTTGATCGTGGTGGCGCCGCCAATCGGCCTCCCGCCAAGGTGGCGGCGGAGGCCGGCTGCTTGGCGGGCGGGGAGGCTGCATGCAACCCCCGGCCCGCCCAGTGGCCGGCCTCCGCCGTCACTTGGGCGGGAGGCCGATTCCGGGAATCTCCCTCTCGTGGCAGGAGGTCGATTCCAGGAATCTCTCTCCCGCGGCAGGAGGTCGGTTCCAGGAATCGCCCTCCAGTGGCAAGAGGCCGATTCCCAGAATCGACCTCCCGCCGCGGGAGGGTGATTCCCGGAATCGACCTCTCGCCCAGGTGGAGGTGGAGGTTGGCCGCTGCACGGGTGGGGGGCTGCATGTAGCCTCGCCGCCCACCCAGCGGCCGGCCTCTGCCGCCACCTGGGCGGGAGGCCGATTGGCGGTGCCACCACGATCAAAAAATTCTTTTTTTTTTATTTTTTTTTATTTTTCATATTTTTTTTAATTTGATTTTTTTTTTTTTAAAATTCAAAAAATTTATTTATTTTTTATTTTATGTTTAAGTTTAATTTCTGTATTCGTAATTTAATTTGTTTTAATTTTTTATTTTCTTTTTTATTCATTTTTTTTTTGTTTTTAATTTTTTTTTTCTAAATTTTGTTAATAATTTTTATTCAATTTTGTTTTTTTTTTTAATTTTTATTTAATCGATTTTTTTTTTCATATTTTTTTTATTATTAAATTTTATGTTTAGTGTTTTCATTTAATTTTTAAAAATTTAATAAATTTGTATTTTTTTTTAATTTATTTGAATTTAATATTTTTTTTTTAATTTTTATTTTTTTAATTACATAATTTTTTTATATTTTTTTAATTTCAATTAAAATTGTGTATTTAAAATTAGATTTTTTTTTTTAATTTAATTAAACTTAATATTTTCAAATTAATTTGTTTTTAATTTTATTTTTTATTTAATATATTTTTTTTAATTTATTTTTTAAAATTTTTCATTTTTAATTGATTTTTAAAGTTTTTTAACTTATTATTTTACAATGTTTTTTTTTCTTTGTGTTTAAAATTTATTTTTTATTTCAAAATTTATTTGTTTATTCATTTATTTATTAAAATTTAATATTTTTATTTTTTTAAATTTAATAAAATCTAATATATATATATATATATATATATATATATATATATATATATATATATATATATATATATATATATGTATATATTATTTTTTATAATTTCTTTCTTTTGTTTTTTTTTTAATTTAATTTTTTTTTTTTTTTTTACTTTTTATTTCTATATATTTTGAAATTTTAATCTTTAATTTTATTTTATTTTTGCTTACGTTTTAGGTTTTTTTTTAATGTTTGAATTAAAATTTTTATTTTGTTTTTATTTTTATTTTTTTATTCCTATATATTTTTAAATTTTAAGCTTTAAAATGCTTTTAATTTTTAAATTTATTTTTTTCTTAAATTTTAGGTTTTTTTTTAATGTTTGAATTTTAAAAATTAAAAAATGTTATTTCTATTTTTAAAAATGTCAAATATATGACACAATTTATTTTTTTTGTTATTTCAGCATCAACTGGTTTTGTTTTGAGGGTGTTTTTTCAATCCTTTTTTCAAGAAACAATTTTGTTTTTAGCATAATTTTATAAAATGTTGAAATTTGACCTTAAAAAAAAGCCAAGTGCGTTCTGAAATACACTTTTTTTGTTCTTGGGGTGTTTTTCATGTTTTTTGAGTCTTTTTGGGCTAGAGTTTCCGTTTTGAGGTCAGGTTACCTATTTCATTGATAACAGTGTTATTTCACTGGTGTTGATTTTCCCATCATGAAGTCTGATAATTTTCCCATAACATGTGTAGTGAGGGGGTCCTTAGTTTTCTTCGCAGGTTTCTTTGAACAATATTCCCTAAGAGTATTTGCACAAATTGGCACATCCTTCATGGCTTGCAACAAGGGAAATTTAACAAATAAATTCTGCCATTCTCCTAATAAATCAAATTCAGCTTATGGGCTTGGTTTACTCATAATCAATCTCTCTGGGTACGGTGGTTCAGATTGATGTTGTTTTGTAGGAGGCATCTAGCTTTTAACGGTTTGTTTTGGCTCTCTATTGGTCGGTTGTGCCTCTCTTTCTTCATTATCAAGTTGTTCTATGATAACGGAGGGGGTTGGACATTGACTGTTCGACCTGATCACAAATTCATTTCATACAGTTCTGCAGTAGAGATACTATACGAAGGCAGGTTAATAACATCAGCTTGATGGGCTACTTTATTATTGGGACTAGGATTAGGCTACATTGGAAGCTGAGGATGGACATGTTGATTACCAGGAGGCACATTGGAGGGTAATTGGAGTTGCTGTTGTGGCATCTGTTGAGGAAACTACCCTAAAGAAGGTCCTCACCAAGTTGGAGCCCATGGTGAGCTCATACTGGCTTAAGGGTTCCATTGCTACCATAGTGTTTACTGGTATTACGGCCACATAGGGGGACAAGGCATGGTTTGAGGATTCATGTTATAGCTATTGAAATACTGAGATGGATTTGGGTACATACCTTGATTTCCCATTGGTGGTCGAAGTTTCCACAGCTTCCTAGCACCCATAAGGTACAATTTCTCTGTGTCCTCCCCTGCTCCTTGAAATACCACTTTTAGGCCCGGCAAGGAAGGGCATGTGCTTGTTACATGATTCAGCTCATAGATGTCACATTTTTGTATGGAATTTAATGGGCATTCCCTTTCCAGATGATTCTTCTTGCAGTTCGGGAAAAATATTTCCATGGTCCTATCCAGTTCTAGCTACTTCTACTTTACTTGCAAAGTGTCCATTTGTGTTGACAGGGTACTAAAAATATCCGTCCTTAAGTTTACTAGCAGGTTCCTGATTTCTAATTTCGTAACACTCCCGCCAGTTCCTTTTACTAAATGAATCCCTGATCTGTTTCTTGCAAGCCCCCTCGATCATTGGATACACAAGTCGCAAATACCTTCAAAGGTTTCCTTGGAGATGTCTCCCTTTCCCACGATATTCAACAGTTCCATTAATTCCTCTCAAAAGGATCGAAGGAGGAAAACCTTCAAAATTTCTTTATCCAGATCAGAATGACCCGACCTCTATAAGAGGTACTTAAACCTCTCCACACAATCTTCCAAACTTTCATCTTCTTTCTGTGTGAACTTGAAAATCTCCTCCTTCACGTTCCAAGATTTGCAGTAATCATGGTACTTTTCCAGAAAAGTTGTTTGCATATCATTCCATGTGGAAATGGATTTTCATCCAAGGCCCATAAACGACCGCAGAGCCATCCCTTTTAGTGTAGAAGGAAAAATATTTAACTTATGGGCATCTGTCCTGTAATCATACCGCCTGAACGCTATATTGAACTCAAATAGAAATGTGTCGGGATCCTCTGAAACAATCCCATGGAAGTTTGGTAAGGCTGCCAATGGGATAGGCTTTGTAGGCATGCCAGCTCCCAAATTCCCAATGGAAAATTCGATAGTGGAGGTTGTGGGAGCTATAAATATCTTCCAAAAATCGCTGGAGATTTCAATAGGCTCTATGGAGGATGGTCGGGGACTCCTCACTACTAGAACGTGAGTTACTTTAGTGGCACTTCCCCGGTCTCTTGGCGATATCAATATCCCCTCAGTTCTCCTTCCTGTGTCCTGATGGTTCAATCCCTTGACTACAAATTCCTTTCCCTTACTTGAGTATTCCAACTCCATTGATATTCTACTTGCAATTTCTTCCTCTGCTATTACTAGCACAAGATCCTCTCGGTCCGGTCCACTGCTGATTATCTCTTCTACTACCGGAGGACCCTGTTGTACCAAATCACCAAGGTATACCATGGTCTGCACTTGTTGATCCACTGATTGTCCCTCGGACTTCGCTCTCCTAGCCCTTGGCCTTGCAACTGCACGAGAAGATGCTTCTAAATCTGCCTTTTCCATAATCTACTGAATATAAGTTTTTCTTCCCAGATCTGGTCTTCCCCTTTTTGGGGCTCTCACTTCACCCCTTTTATTTGGTTCTTTGTTCATACAAAAATTGGTACGATGGAAGGTCTGGGTATGAACCTACAATGCTCCAATATTGGAGTAAGGTGTCAAAATACCATTCCTTCTCCAAGATAAAATAGTTCGCCAAAAGAAAGGAAAGACAACAAAACAAAAGCTAAGGTTTCAGGCCCAAAATAGGGCATTAAATAACTCCTCCCTCCCTGGGACAAGAACCAAAACAAATCAATCCACAGGAAGACATAATACTCCCAGATCTGAAGCAGGGTGTCAAAATACTCCTCCCTCCCTAGGGAAAAGCTAAGGGTTCCCCACAAGAAAACAAAAGAAAAAAAAAAGAATCACTCCACTCAGGGTCTGGAGCAGTGCGTCAAAAGACTCCTCCCTCCTCAGGACAAGAAGATGGCCATAAATCCAAAACAGAAACAGAAATAAACAAACCAAAACCAAAACCTATGCTTAGGACCTGAAGCAGAGTGAGAAAGCTTGATGTCTCCCTAGGACGAGAGATTAACCCTATGGTTGATTCGAATCATCGCTTGCACGTTGTTAGCCTCCCTGGAAATGGTGCCAAAATATTGGTGTCCAGGTAAGAATGATTTATCCACCCTAATCCGACATTAATTCTATCAATCTGGGAGTGTATCCTTTCAAGGCAACACACAAGGTATATGCAGGAAAAAATACATAATCCGTTCAACCAAGGGTTTATAATTAAGATTCAAAACATTGTCGTGATATGAAATCAATTCTAAACTCAAAACAATTTTAACAGTAACGAATAATAGAAATGACCGTAACCAGGAAAAAACTCACACACACGCAAACACAGTGCCTGATTAGAAGAGCAAGCCTAACTCTCTGATCAGGGCTGTGTTAGTCATGAAAACTCTTTAGAACAACAAAACCAAAAGTATTTTATTAATCTGTAAGATGTGATTACAATCTCCTTTCGGGAACCCCCATTTACAGGAACAATATCCATTTTATACACAGCGCGAGAAAATAATAGATTTCCTTGGAATATGGTAATCGCGCATTTGGAAATACACAACAGTTGGAGCAGAACAAACATCAGCTATCCAGAATAGAACAATGGCCAGGAATGGACCCAAAGAATCGTGACTCCAGCTCCGTGATCTCCCTGTAGCTAACCATCACCAGATCTGTTGCAAAACCACTGGAGCGAGGGTCCCTGTTCTCCAAACTGCAGTCAAGCACATATCCTACTGTTGCAAATAGGTAAGACTCCGTGAATTTACTTCATTAATTAAAATATTCCAATTGGACAAGTTCGGGGTATTTACCTCATAAGTTTAGCATAGAAAATTTAGGTAATTAAACACAAAAGGATCAAAAACGATGATAAAAATGGTCAGAAAGGTAGCCAGATTTGGTGCCCAACAAAAGGTACGTGTAGATTTCGAGGTGGTAAAATTGTGGATGATGCAGACCCCTACCCTATGCTACTAGGGTTGGATTGGGCCATCAATATGGTAGGCATAATAAACCTAAAGCGTAGAAGCGTGATCTTTGGAAATGATGGTACTTAGGTGATAGTACCTCTAGATCCGGCCAAAGGAGAATGATATGTAGAACCAGTGCACAAGGGGGATTATGTCGACAATATATACAAGATGACTACGTGGGATGAGGATTGATCAATCCTACAGCTGATGGAATGCTGAATTGGAAGAAGGATAGCTTGTGTTTCTCGGATTCGGATGGGGAGATGGAGAACTGGGAGAATCGGTTGCATGTTGCTTCTTTGCTGCGCTACCTCAAGATCAATAAAAATTTCTAATGCATCTCCTCAGAGGTAAGAGAATTACCCTATTTTGATGGTTTTTATAGTGTTGTAGTATTTCTAGAAAAATTGGCAAAGGCTATCCCAAAAGAACGAAGGTTTTCAACACTTAATCTAGCCATGCATGCAACCCCAACCCGTTGGTGGGATACGCAAAAGGGATCCTTTAAGGAGTGGGAGGAATGAAAAAAAATTATGAATCTACACTTTGAGCCACCCACTACCCCAGCAAATGAGCTTTTATATGGTCAGGGAGATATTTTCATGCACCTAGCCATGTGGATGGAGGTTTGGAATGAGAAGACCTAGAACGAATGGATCCATATGTTTGTCCATTATTTGGGACCAATACCTACTACATGGTACTTGGAAAAGGAGATGCACCGAGGGTCTTTACATTGGATTACAATGACTGATAGTTTCCTACCAAAATATGGCTTTTTTATGGGATCAAAGGGATTGGATGAAGCTCTACAGGATATAGAAGCTCTTGTCTTCGATAATTCCCGACCTCGGATAGAATGTGTTGCGCCAGCAAGGGAAGTACAGGTGTAAGTTATTGTCAATTGCAGTAACCTGTCAGTAGAAGATAATGAGGATGATATAGGAAATACAACCATTCTTGAGTCTGAGGGGGAGCGCATAGTTGTAGGGCCCTCATTGGGAATGGTAGATGTAACTAAGCCTCTGAAGTTAAAGGAAGTCAACATTGGGACATAATAAAAACAAAAGGTGGCCAAAATCATGGATTACTGGGATGATGACACAGTAGGGAAGGTTCTAGAGCTACTAACAGAGTATCAATACTTGTTTCCCACAAAGTTCTTAGAGCTTAAAGGAATTGTAGGAGACCTAGGTGTTATGAATATTACCCTGAAACCAGATGCACGCCCCATCAAGAAACCACCATACCGATTGAATCCCAAGTATAAGTAGAAAGTAAAAGTAAATTAGATAATATGGTTGTTGCATGAATAATTGAACCTGTAGAATAGTATGATTGTGTGACGCCAATGGTTGTTGAAGAAAATAAGACCAATGGAGAGATAAGGATTTGTGTAGATCTGTGCAAGCTAAATGATGCATGTGTGCATGACCCCTTCACTACTCCATTTTCAGATTAGATCTTTGATAATCTAGAAGGACAAGAAGCTTATTCTTTTACTAATGGATTTTCAGGGGATCATCAGATCAAAATTGCCATGGAATATGGAAGATGGACCACCTTTGCAACAGAATGGGGGTATTTCCAATACACTATCATGTCTTTCAAATTCAAGAATGCACCTACAATACTCTCGCTCTTAGTAGTAGCTATGTTCAAATAATTCATGCACAAGTTCTTGGAGGTGTATTTTTATGACTGGACAGTGTTTGGGTTGGTAAAAAATCATGTGTCAAACCTTCACATGATGCTTGACACTTGTAGTAAGCACCCAAGTTCTCTTAACCTGAAGAAATGTATATTCTGCATGCCTTTTCAAATTTTTTTGGGATAGATAGTGTGTCAGCAATGATTGATGGTAGATCTAGCTAAGATAGTGATTATCATCAACCTAGAAGTCCCCACGAATGAAAAACGACTGTGCTCAATCTTATGACACACCGGATATTACAGGAAATTCATTCAGAGCTACGCTCTGATCACTCCGCCTATGGAGAAGTTATGGAAGAAGGATGTGTCATTTTTTTGGGATGAGGAATGTCAAAAGAGCTTTGAGCTACTAAAGGAAAACATGGTTACTGCACCTATTTTGATATTCCTAGACTGGTCTAAGGTTTTCCATGTACATGTGGATGCATCTAGTATAGCACTTGGAGTGGTTTTAGTGAAGCCAAGAGCAGGAGACATTGATCACCCTGTTACTTTTGGAAATGGGAAGCTCTCCAGTGCTGAGCGCAACTACTCAACCAAATAAAGGGAAGGATTGGCCATGGTCTATTATCTACAAAAATAGAGGCAGTATATGCTAGGAGGACATTTCAAATTTTTCACTCACCATTATACTTTGAAATGCATGGTCAATAAGCCTTAGTCAGAGGGGAATATGAATTTGAAATCATTGTGAATCCTAGTAGATTGAATGTTGGATCTATTAATTTGTCATGCATCGAAAATGGGGAAGAACCAACCATTATGGAGGAGGGATTGTCGGATGCACAAATCTTTGATATCAAGGTGGTCGATGAGCACTTTGCTGATATTATTCACTTTTTGACCACCACAAGTGCGCATGCTGAATATTTAGTACAACAAAAGAAGGAGTTGGTTGTGCGTGCCCCTGATTACTGGTCAATTGTATAAGCTAGGATTAGATGAAGTATTGAGAAGGTATGTTTTGGAACATAAGAGATGGCACATATTGGCCAGGGCTCATGGAGGGGTGGCAGAAGGCCATTATGTAGGGAAGGCTACTGCACAAAAGGTGTTACGTGCTGGGAAGGCTACTACTGAGCCTGTGATGCATGTCAAAGAATGGGGAAGCCCTCGTGTAAGGATGAGATGCCCCTAGAACCACAAATGGCCCTGTAGGCCTTCGAAAAATGGGCTATATATTTTTTTTGACCTATCAATCCTCTAAGTAAGAATACTGGCACACGCTCTGTTAGCCATCAATAAAATTTTGTCATAACTGATGATGGCTAAAAGAAGTCTACTAGTCTTCAAGAAACAAGTTTTAAGAAAAATTGTGACTTCCTAAAGCCTCTCTATGTTCTTTACCCTTAAGAGATCCACTCCACTAATATCTTCACTTCAAAGCCTTCAAAGGAGTCCTGCTAGTTTGAAAAAGAACAATTTAAGCTTTTTTTCCTCCACTTTCACTCATTTTACCATTTCATCATAAACAATCTTTTTCCCCTACTAAAAAGCCCATTTTTCCTTTCCTTTTACCCCTCATTTAACCTAAAAATCCTTTAAACCTATAAAATTCCCTTTTACTTGGTTAAAACCCTTTTCTCTTCCTATCAGAACCTCAAAAAACACTAAAAAACCAAAATCCAACCCACCTTTTAAGCCTATTTCCGACCTTTTTGTATATAGGATTTAATCCCCCTTGGCTTAAGTCCCCTTCCATTTTTCCACCATAAAACCCTACACCCGTGACCATACATTAGCCCCCATCGTGCATCGTGCATCGGCGTCCCCAATTCCTCTTTCCCCTCAACTTTTTTTGTCGATTGGACGATCTCCCAATGCAATCACAACTGTCGATTGTGTTTGATCTGATGGAAAAGCACTTAACTCTCCACGCCAGGCCTTCACCCCTTTTTTCCTATCTCCTGTTCACCTTAATCCTCCACGAGACCATGCCCCAGCACCTACCCTTAACCCCCATCGACATCGGAAAATCACGGTTTTTCTTCATTTCATTTTCTTTTTCCTCCGCCGATGATCCAAACTATGACTTGATCTGCACCATAGATCTACAAATATGAATAGATGCCAATGCTCCATCATAGCCTCCTTATTTCATCATTCCCATCCTCTTTATCCCCCCTCAGACGGGAGATCTCCACCATTGATCTGGGATATCCAACAGTCATCAAGCCCCTTTCCTTCATAAATTCTTGCTATCCCCAGCCCCTTATCTCTTTGCTCCCGGTTCCATTTTCCTCCATGAGACTGCACCTTCCCCTCTTCCCCTAGCCCCATTCCTTTATTTTTCTTTTAATATTTTCTCTGTCCTATGCATTCCCCTTGAGTGATCTTGACCGTATATATTATTGATCTAACAGTCATCGCACTTCCCTTCTCATCCTCCAAGCACTCGACCATCCTTCCTCGTACATCTGCGCAAACAGATCTCGATCGTAGATCAATGGCCTCAGGCCTTGATCTAATGGCTACTATGCTCTTGCCTTCCATCTCATCTCCCAACCATAAACGTGCTACCAAAAAAAATAGCTAACGTCAACTCGGCCCCACTTTCCACTGACGAAGCCATCTCTCAATCCTGGCTCGACACTTTTCCTCCAATGCCCTTTTCACCGATCAACTTCAATCCATCGCACGCATTTTCCACTGTTGATATACATCCCCACAAATCGGATGGCTCATGCATTTCGATAACCAAAGCCCTCCATCGTGCAACTTTAACTTGAAATTAATGGTTTTGGGAGGACACGTGTCGCGCGATAAATGATATTGCGTTCATTTCACGCTAAACCACTTACCACCCTTTGCATGTGTGAAAAATATTCACGGTTTTCGAAAAAACCACCTATCCATTATTTCGTGCCAAAACTCAAAATTAAAGCCTATTTTTTCATTTTCGTCTGTGAAACCTCTTCCTGCATGAATTTTCCCTTCCTCACTACTCCTTTTGCCCTCCACCAAGCCTCCAAAGAATTTTACCCAATACGCATAGTTTTTTTTAACATTTTTGTGGTTTGTTGTGGGTTTCATGGTGGTAGTCATTAAATTCCATCCCACAGTCAAAATTACAGTGATATAACCTTGGATGATGACCCAAAAAGGCCCAAAAGGGGATAAAAGGGTTGAATTCCAAATATTAATCAATGTTTCATGGGCATTGGTTACCTAATCAAACCCTCCAATGCAGCAGACCTATGCACGAGCAGTAAATATTAGAAGAGTATCAGAGATTAAATTTAAAGGATTAAAGCAAAAGAATGGAGATTAAAAGACTTAATGCTATAGTTTAAAGGATAAAAAAACACAGTGAATAAAGAAGAAAGATTATTAAAGGAGGCCTAATGCATATCAAAGGCCTAATCAAAGTTTAAAATATCAAAGGTAGATAGATCACCCAAAAGAATGCTTCAAATGCCAAACCATCGAAGCAGTTACTCCTTCAGAGATCAAAACGCCATCTACAAGTTCTTTTTCCTCAAAATAATACAAATTGAATACACTGTCAGATATATTTGCCAAAGACAGCTCAGAAAGTAATTTCCAGCCAACCAAAGCTTCAAACGTCAACAAAAGTGACTGAAGTTGATGAAACTTAATGTAAAAATTAATTAAAACAGAGTTAAAAATCTGAAATCTTCTCCATAAGGCCTCCCAAAGGTCAAGAAGCTTTTACTCTATATTCATTGAATATTCAGACCTTCCTTTCACTCCACCTCCTCAATTTTCCTATAAATATTATATGAGGAGTTCATTGTTATTGTTGGTTGAATACTTATTGAATGTAAATAGTTATAAAGGTTGCTGAATCTCTGTTCGTAATTGAAGAAAGATAGGCTGAAAGAGAAGTTTGAAGCTGTAAAGACCTGCTGGATTTGAATATTGTAACTGGTTTGAACATCAAATATACAAGCTGATTTATGGGATCCTGGTCTATGTCAATGGTAATATTTTTCTTACTATAATTGTCATTTTTATCTTGTTTTCCATACTGTCCACTTTCTCTGATAAAGAACTGCAAATATAGATTATGATCTACTGTATAGTACCCTATTTCTCACTGATAAATATTTATCTCTATGTTTTCTTCTGATTTTGTTTTGAGGATAATTCAATAGAGTATAATCAGTGAAGTGTTAGTGAGCCCATGTTTCCTGAGTACAACTTGAGATATTTTCTTTGAAAGTTCTTGAAAATTCTGCTAATTAAAGTTGAACTAGAGAAGTTTATGGTTAGCCCTATCCTTTAGTTTATCTCCAATAGTTGCTTTGAAAATATCCCTTAAGAGTATGCCAAAAGCAGGCTAGGTTCAAAGTCCTTACCTAATCTTAGGCTACTTTTTATGTTCATCTTGAATGTTTTCCTTAAGAATATGCTAAAATTAGGCTAGGTTAAAATTCCTTACTTGATCTTGGGCTATTATTTTTTTTTTCTTAAATGTTTTCCCTTAAGAGTATGTTTAAAGGAGGATAGGTTCAAAGTCCTTATCTGATCTTAGACTGGCCTTTGTTTTCTCATATGTTTTCTTCTTTCACTACACTTATTAATGTTCCATACCACAAAATCAACTTAAAGAGATCCCTTGACATATATGACTTTCTACATGGACCACTCTTGAAACTTGTTGTGTAATTAAATCCTTTTTTGACTCCATAGCCCAATGGATTGATATTGTTTCTTACCTATCCTATCAGCTTAACCATTCTCTCAACTCACTCACACCTTTACCCTTCAAAAGACTTCTTTCATTTTTATGATATCCATTCCAACCAAAAACAAACAAAACCCTTGTGCTTCATAAGTAGCCTAATATCATATCTTTTGAAAACACTTATATAGAGAGATCCCTCTCTGAATCCAGGAGGGCTAGATCCTAGGATTCCAAAGTGGTTATGATGTAGGCTCTCCAGCATTTGTTCTTTCCAATCTTGCAAACTACGGAGACCTAACATAGTGGCGACCATACTGGGGAGCAATATTGAGTAATAGATAACTTCACAACTCAACGAACCCCTATTTCTGAATGAGACAAGTGTCACCAAGAATGGATATTGTTGATTGTTGATGGTGGAAAACAACCAAACCTTGAAAACAAGTAAAAATCCTTCACCTGGCGACTCCATTGGTATTTAGTAGGCCTGCTGGCCCCACTGGTTTTTCCTAAGACTCCACTGGGAAATTATTTTATCATTCAAACCCAGTTAAGAATACTTTGAGGATTGAGTTTTCTTTTAAAAATATTAGTTAGCCTTTAAAATATTGTCATACTTGGCTAGAATTTTCTCATCAAACACCACATAGTGGCTTCTAGAAGAATTTATACTAGAGCCTATCCTAACCCAAATCCTCCTGAGATAGATGATAATCTAGAAATTATTCTTAGGAAATCTCCTAAATCCAAGACTTCAACTGTTGTTAGACCAATCCATAGAGCTAATTTTGTCCCTGAAAATCTCGCAGCTCTGCAAGATACACAAGTTGACTTACCATCCATAAGAAACCCATCCAGAACTATGTCACTTAGTGATATATATCAGATAGATCTTGAGCATCCAAACTCACCCCAACATAATGGTGAACATACTGATAGCAGAGAAACTACCCCACCTGATCCACATTTCATTCATAACTTTGGTTTCTCTCATCCTGGATCTGATAAACAGTCTCTTGCTGGTCCAAGTACTTCTGTTATCCATACACCCACTGTTCAAACTACTCCATTCCATCCTCCCCCTCCTTTCATAAACCTTCCACTTGTAAACCCCCTATTTTTTCCACAACCTCCTATCATGGCAACATGGTATGCTCCTCTAGTCCTTCCTTTACCTTTATTAAACTTACCATAGGACTATCAGTTCGAGAGCCCATTATATGATGCTAGTGGTACTATTAATGCTCAACTACATGTGGACAAGATGGATGACTATTTTGATAGGACTGAGATAGATGATGAAACTGTTAAACTCAGATTATTTGCTCAAATTTTAGGGGGAGAAGCAAGAAAATGGTTCAAAATATTAACCCCTAATAGTATTAATGACCTCTAAGATTCCCATAAAAAATTAAAAAACAAATGGGAAATTAGGAAGAACCCTCTCCAAATACTTTCATATTACAACAACATCAACAGAAACATTGGGAAAGTGTTCAAAGTTATTGCACTAGATTTAATACTATTTATAACGCACTACCCCTAGATTTGAAACCTCCACAAGGCTCAATTTTGGCAAAATTCACTAAAGGATTTGATCCCGAAATGGCCTATCAGCTAAGAGAAAGGGATCCCTTAACTTTAGAAGACATGCAAAAGGGAGCTCTTAGTGTGGAAACAAATTTGATTGAGAAGAGAGCTAGAATGAAGACTGATAAGAAGGTATCATATAGGGATGAAGCTGCACCTTCCACCTCTGACTCAAAACTGGAAAGGATGATGGAGAAGATGATGGAGGGAATGAGTATATATGAGAGAGCTCAACCTAGAGAAAATAAATTAGCTCCTAAAAATAGAAATCAATCCCAAAACCAAAATCAGAACTTTAGGAGAAATCAACCTCAGAACAGACAAAGAGATGATGATCAATAGATCATACCTCATTTTCAAGAAAATTATTTTATATGGATGGAGAAACAAATGAAAAAACAGAGGATGATAACATAAACATGTTGGGAGTAAGAAATGAGGATTCTGATTTAATCCATGAAAGAAAACAAGGTTTATATACACCCTATGATGATAGAAGACAAGAAACTGAATACTATGAACCAAAATTTGAAAATTCCATCATAGGATCACCTAAACAATATGACCTAAGAAGCAAGAAGAATGAAGAAACTCCCAAGAAGAAAACCTCTGAAAATTCTGCCAAAAACAGCCCTATAAATACCTCCAAAAAGACAACAGAAAATCATAAAACAATGGCCGAAAGTTCTGATCCAAATAAGGGAAAAACACCCAAATCAATGAAAAAAAAAGTGGTGACTCTAGAAGCACAAGCATTTCAGCTAATGCTCCTGAAAAAACCATTTTTACTGCTGTAAATAGTAGAAATCAGCAAGCTGATTTTGCTGATGAATCAGTGATTAATAAGGTTGAATCAAACATTTTGAAAAATTAGATTCCCTTTAGCCTAGAGAGTGAAATTACCAAAATCAAAATCTCTATCCCACTCACCAAGTTAGTCACTCAAAATGTATATATATGTCAAGTTTTGAAAGCTCTGAACATAGAAGATATTCATGATACTGTTAACCTGAATGATGATACACCAAAGCTTCTATTTGGTCCTAAGATTGAAGGAAAATTTCAAGAAGGAACTACCCCTCCATTCTACATCAGTTTGAACATCCATGATAATATTTTTCACAATGCCATGCTTGATTCAGGAGCATCACATAACCTCATGCCCAAAGTAATAATGTAAAACTTAGGCCTTGAGGTAAGTAGACCATACAAAGATTTATATTCCTTTGATTCAAGCAGAGTGACATGTCTAGGCCAAATAAAATATTTCTAATGAGCAAGGATTAATCAATGAAACATCAGCCAATATAGTGGTCACTCCACATCCAAACATAGTGGCAGCCATAGATAAAGAGGAAAACAAGGAGAAAACTAAAAGACAATTTTCTAATTCAGAAAATCACAGCAAATGGATCGCAGGTCTTGAGGTCCAAAATAGTCATAATTATAGTGAAAACGATGAAAATCAAACAATAAAACCTCAAAACATTGAAAATCGTGAGGAAAAAAACAAAATTCAACATAGTTCAAACCTACAAGAACAACACAATGAGATATTAGGTAAACAAAATAGAGATGACAGCAATGAAATCAATCACAAATCTAAAAACAATCCTCTTTGGAGTATGATTTTTGATGAGTCTTGCTCTAAAACTAGTGTAGGAGCATGCATATGGGTGCATAACATTGAAAAAATTCATGTTGAGGGTCATTCCTATAGATTAAAATTCCAATGCACAAATAACATAGCAGAGTATGAAGCTCTCCTTTTAGGCCTGCATTTAATGAAGAAATTAAGGGCCAAAAGAATAGCAATTCATGGGGATTCAGAATTAATAATTAGGCAAGTAAATGGAGAATACACTGCTAAACATCCCAGACTTAGATCCTATAGAGATGATGTTATGGACTTGTTAAAAACATTTGTTGAATTCCAACTTACCTTTGTCCCAAGGAATCAAAACATTCTTGCTAATGGATTAGCCTTTGCTGCTAGTACTTGTCTAAGACAATATGAAAGAAACAATACACCATACAAGTAAAATATAGACCAGCTGTTCTGAATAATGAAAAATAATGGCAAGTGTTTGAAGGAGATAAACAAATATAAGACTTCCTACAGTCCAAAAATGAATTTGAAGTGCAAAACTCAGATTCAGAGTATGAACAAGACTATCCTACTGAGGAAAACCCACTTTTTGAAGAAGAAAAGTCTCCAAAGATTGTTCAAATAAATATGTTAACTAATAGACCCAAACACACAATAGAAAAAAGAACAAATTTAGAAAATGAATACTTAGAAGTGCTACAATCTAAAGATCAACGCTTTACAAAAGGACTGGTCCCATTAAAAATTGTTTGACTTGAATGATGTTGCCAAAAAGCCAAAACTAGAACTTGTTGAATCTGAAGTGGAAGAATGCAACATAGGTAGTGAGGAAAAGCCCAAAATGTTCAAACTATCTAAGACACTGCTAACTCACATTAAACTGAAATACATTTAGCTTTTTAGAGATTTTTCTGATGTTTTGCATGGAGCTATGAAGATCTAAAATCATATGATACAGAAATAATCCAGCATAAGATACCCCTCAAAGAAAACCATAAGCCTTTTAAACAAAAATTGCGCAGAATCAACCCTGTTCAATTACCTCTGGTAGAGAAAGAAATCAAAAAAATGTATGATGCTAGAATTATATTCCCTGTTAGATATTTAGAGTAGATGTCTAATCTTGTATCAGTTAGGAATAAAATAGGAGAAATAAGGCTTTGCATTGACTTTAGAAACTTAAACAAAGCCTCATAAAAGGACAACTACCCCTTGCCCAAAATGGATCATATATTACAAAGGGTAGTTGGTTCTAAGAGAATTTCTTTGCTAGATGGCTTCTCAGGTTACAATCAGATATTGATACACCCTGATGATCAACTTAAAACATCCTTTACTACTCCTTGGGGTACTTTCATGTATTTGAAAATTCATTTTGGTTTAATGAATGTTGGAACCACATTTTAGAGAGCCATGGATATTGCATTCTTAGAAGAAATATGTTACTTCATTGTGATTTACCTTGATGATATCACTTTCTATTCTAAAATAAATGAAGAATACCTAATACACTTAAGAAAAATATTTGAGAAATGCAAGAAATATGGGTTCTCTTTAAATCCAAAGAAAACCTTGTTTGGTCTCCAAGAAGGTAAAATTCTTGGACATATCATATCTGAAGAGGGAATACGGATAGACCCAAAGAGGATCGATGGTATATTGCAAATCAACCATCCTAGAAACATCAAGGAACTTCAATATTTCATTGGGAAGATTAATTTCTTGAGAAGGTTCATACCCAATCTAGTTGAACTCCTTAGGATCATGACAAATATGCTTAAGAGAGAAGAAGGAGTTAAATGGACCTTAGAAGCAAAGAAATCATTTGAGCTGGTAAAACAAGCACTTACCAAAACACTAGTTCTTATGAGTCCTGATTTTACAAAGGATCTCTTCATTTTTTCATTTGCATCAGAACACACAATAGTTGTTGTCCTATTAAAAAAAAAATTGAATGGACAAGAGAAGCCAATTTCTTTTTTCAGCAAGGCATTAAGAGATGCACCTCTAAAGTACAACATAATGTAAAAACAAGCCTTTGCCTTGGTCAAAGCCTTAAAAGACTTCAGAGTTTACATTTTACATTCCCACATTATAGCATTTTTTCCTCATTCAGTTGTAAAAGACATATTGACCCAAGATCCAGATGGAAAAAGAGGGAAGTGGATTGCTGTAACTTTAGAATATGACTTAGAAATCAAGCCCACTAAGCTCATAAAGGGTCAAGGACTAGAAAAACTTATGGCTGAATCCAACTTTCAAGCTCTTGATATAAACATGTTTAATGCAGTAGATGAACAAGAGGAGTTGACGACTCCAATTATTGAAGATCATTTTCTGAATTCATCTTGGTATATTGATATTTTGTATGTTTTTCTCAACTTAAATGTCCCTCCTGGTTTGTCTAAAACAAAGGCAAGATTCTTAAAGTTGAAAGATGTAAACTACTGCATTTTGGATAAATGTTTATATTGGAAAAATTATAGTGGATTATTGCTTAAATGTTTGCCTGAGGATGATGCAAATAAGATCAAGCACGAGTTTCATGAAGGAGAATGTTGAGGCCACCTCTACTGGAAGTCAACTGCTAACAAAATCCTTAGAGATGGTTACTACTGGCCCACCCTCTTTCAATATATCCACAAAATGATTATTTCTTGTCACAAATGCCAAATATTTGAAGGAAAAAGAAAGCTGCTTCCCTTACCTCTGCAACCAATCACTGTTGAAGCTCCTTTTCAGCAGTGGGGTCTAGACTTCATTAGGGAAATCCATCCTGCCTCATCTTCCCAACATAGATAGATCCTCACAGCAACATACTATGTTACCAAATGGATAGAAGCCATTCCCTCTACGAATTCCACAGACTCATTCATCATTTCATTCCTTGAAAACCATACACTGTCTAGATTTGGTTGTCCTAGAAAGATCATAACTGACAATGCTGCTGCATTTGGATCTAAAAATATGGTGGAATTCTGTCATAAATATCAAATTATATTGGGTCATTCTATAGCTTATTACCCTCAAGGTAATGGGTTGGCATAATCCTCAAATAAAATTTTGGTAAACATTATCAAGAAGTTGCTGGAAGAAAACAAAAAATCATGGCACAGTAAGCTAGTACATGCATTATGGGCAGATAGATTGACAGTTAAAAATTCAATTGGGATGTCTCCTTACCAGCTAGTTTATGGAACTAATGCAATATCTCCAACCAGTTTAGGAGTGCCAGTAATGAACCTGATCGAAGAAGTACATTCTGAAGATGATGATATGACAAGAATAATACACCATACTATACATCTATAACAAACCAGGAAAGAAGTATAGATCATAGCACAACAACTACAAGAAAAAATCAAGAAGCTGTTTGAAAAAAGAACTAAGGAAAGTGACTTTAAAATTGGTGACAAGGTATTAAAATGGGATTCAAGGAGAGAAGATAAGGGAAAACATGGAAAATTTGATAAGTTATGGCAAGGACCTTATCTTATTCAATCTGCTATTGGGAACAATTCATTCTTTCTGCAAGAATTGGATGGAGCTGAATATTTTGGAGGTCTTGTCAATGGCAGGGTTCTCAAACATTATTTCTGTGAACTGATATTTTTTAGATTAAAATATTTTTTGTTCATTGTATATAACACTATTTTTGAATTTGAAAAATAAAAAAATACAAAAAAAATATAAAAAGAGAAAAAGAGGGTAGAAATAGAAGAATAAAGGTACAGCCCCATGCCAAAAAAGAAAAGGAAAATCTGAAAGTGTGCAAGCTTAAATTCCACTACCAAAAAGAACACTGCTATTTAGTCATACAACCTAATCATGACGAAATAGATTTAAATTTACTGTTGATATCTTAGTGAAGAAGATTTTCCAAACTGTTTAATCTTGGCTTATCAGTAGACTAGATTAGGATAGAAAAACACAAGTTCAAACAAGCTTAAATCTTGAAACTGTAAGTTTGATGAAGAATGGCTCTAATCAGATCAAAGCCTGAGCCAAAGAGAAGAAAAATAATTGGCTCTAACATGCTGAAAAATTGAACCAAGTAAAGAAGAAGAACAACTCTAAAAAGATCAAAACCATAGCTGAAAGAAAGAAGGAAGGATATTCATAATTTTTAGATCTCAAGCCTTCACAATTTTGTTTTAAATTTCTATAAATTTTAGTCTATGTGCAACTTTTTTTTATGCCATAATCCCACAACAAATCAGACAACTTAATCCTAGTTTGTTTTTATGTAAATTTCTGTATTAGAAAATAGAGAATAAGATCTGTCAGACAGTTTAATCCTGGTAGATAGTGCCTTAGGTAGATAATTAATGAGTTCAACTGTTTGATATGAAATCACAGAAGAAATAAGGGTAGATTTAGATTAGTTTCCTACTTTCAATAAAAGAATAAAATGTGATGTCAAAGGTTTGCAAGTCGAAGTGCACCTTATGAAGAAAAAAATGTTAGGAAAGTAGGTTGTGTAGGTAGTTGTTTGGAGAATGAATTATTCTGTTTGATGTAATATGGATCATATTTTGAAGCAACATGATAAAAAAATAAGAGGTTTTCAAAATGCAAAGCATAGGTCGACCTTCCAAAGATCAATTTCTGAAGTTCTTGAAACCTCCAAGGAGCTGCCATCCCCAAGTGGAGCCACTATTAGCCATCAATAAAAAAATTTCATAACTGATGATGGCTAAAAAAAGTCTATTAGTCTTCAAGAAACAAGTTTTAAGAGAAATTGTGACTTCTTGAAGCCTCTCTATGTCATTTACACTTAATAGATCCATTCCATTGATATATTCACTTCAAATCCTTCAAAGGAGTTCTGTTGGTTTGAAAAAGAACTGTTTTAAGCTTTTTTTTCCTCCATTTTCACTCATTTTACCATTTCATCATAAACAGTATTTCCCCCCTACTAAAAAGCCCCTTTTTCCTTTCCTTTTACCCCTCATTTCACCTAAAAATCCTTTAAACCTATAAAATTCCCTTTTACTTGGTTAAAAACCCTTTTCTCTTCTTATCGAAACCTCAAAATACACTAAAAAAACCCAAAAAACCCAACTTTTAAGCCTATTTCCGACCATTTTGTATATAGGCTTTAATATCCCTTGGCTTAAGCCCCCTTCCATTTTTCGTCCATAAAACCTTGCACCTGCAACTAGACATTAGCCCCCATCGTGCATTGTGCATCACGTTCCCAATTCCTCTTTCCCCTCATGTTTTTCTTCTGATTGGCCAATCTCTCGATGCAATCACAATCGTCAATTGTGTTTGATCTGATGGCCAAGCACTTAAATCTTCGTGCCATGCCTTCACCCCTTTTTTTGTGGCTCCCGGTCACCTTATTACTCCACAAGACTATGCCCCAACACCTACCCTTAGCCCCCATCGGCATCGATAAATCATGGTTTTTATTCATTTCATTTTCTTTTTCCTCTACTGATGATCCAAAATCTGACTTGATCTACATCGTAGATCTACAAAGATCAATGGCTACCAATTATCCATTGCAGCCTCCCTATTTCATCATTCCCATCCTCTTTACACCCCCCCCCCCGATGGTATATCTCCATCGTTGATCTGGGAGATCCAACAATCCTCAAGCCCGTTTCCTTCGTAAATTCTTTCTATCTCCATCCCCTTATATCTTCACTCCAGGTTCCTTTTTCCTCCATGAGACAACACCTCCCCCTCTTCCCCTAGCCCCATTCCTTCATTTTTCTTTTATTATTTTCTCTGTGCTATGCATTCCCCTTGAGTGATCCTGACCATATATCTTATTGATCTAACGGTCATTGCACTTCCCCTTCATCCTCCAACCACCCGACCATCCTTCCTCGTACATCTGCGCAAACGAATCTCGGCCGTAGATCAAAGGCCTCAAGCCTTGATGTAACGGCTACTATGCTCCCGCCTTCCATCCCATCTCCCAACCATACATGCGCTACCAAACAAAATAACCAATGTCAGATCAGCCCCACTTTCCACCAATGAAGCCATCTCTCAATATTAGCTCAACACCTGTCCTCCATTGCCCTTTCCACCGATCAACTTCAATCCATCATGTGCATTTTCTACCATTGATCTGCATTCCCACAGATCAGATGACTGACGCATTCTGATCATCAAACCCCTCCATCGCGCAACTTTAACATGAAATCATTGGTTTTGGGAGGACACATGTCGCACGATAAATGATATCGCATTCGTTTCATGCTAAACCACTTACCACCCTTTGTGTGCATGAAAACCATTCGCGGTTTTCGCAAAAACCACCTATCAACTATTTCATGCCAAAACTCAAAATTAAACCTTGTTTTCATGATTTCGTCCGTGGAACCTTTTCCTACATGCATTTTCCCCTCCTCACTGCTCCTTTCACCCTCCGTCGAGCCTCCAAAGCAATTTACCCAATACGCGCAGGTTTTTTAACAGTTTTGTGGTTTGTTGTAGGTTTCATGGTGGTAGTCATAAAAATCCATCGTGCAATCAAAATTATAGTGATATAGCCTTCGATGATGATCCCGAAAGGTCCAAAAGAAAAGAAAATGGGAAAAAAGGGTTGAATTCCAAAGATTAATCAATGTTTCATGGGCATCGGTTACTTAATCAAACCCTCCAGTGTAGCAGACCTTTACACAAGCATTAAAGATCAAAAGAGTATCAGAGATTAAAGTTAAAGAATTAAAGAAAAAGACTATAGATTAGAATATTTAATCCTACATTTTAAAGGATAAAAAACATAGTGAATAAAGAATAAAGATGATTAAAGGAGGCCTAACGCATATCAAAGGCTGAACTAGAGTTTAAAGTATCAAAGGTAGATAGATCACCCAAAAGAATGCTTCAAATGCCAAATCATCGAAGCAGTTACTCCTTCAGAGATCAAAATGCCACCTTCAAGTTCATTTTCCTCAAAAGAATACAAATTGAATGCACAGTCAGAGATATTTTCCAAAGAGAGCTCAAAAAGTAATTGCCAGCCTACCAAAGCCTTAAAAGTCAACAAAAGTGACTGAAATTGACGAAACTTAATGTAAAAATTAATTAAAATAGAGTTAAAAATCTAAAATCTTCTCCATAAGGCCTCCCAAAGGCCGAGAAGCATTTACTCTGTATTAATTGAATAGTTAGACCTTCCTTTAACTCCATCTCCTCAATTTTCCCATAAATATTGTATGAGCAGTTCATTGTTATTGTTGGTTGAATACTTATTGAATGTAAATAGTTATTAAGGCTGCTAAAGCTCTGTTAGTAATTGAAGAAAGATAGGTTAAAAGAGAAGTTTGAAGTTGTAAATACCTACTCGATTTGAGGATTGTAACTGGTTTGAACATCAAATATACAATCTGATTTATGGGATCCTGGTCTATGTCAATGATGATGTTTTTCTTACTATAATTGTCATTTTTATATTTTTTTCCATACTGTCCACTTTCTATGATAAAGAACAGTAAATATAGATTATGATCTACTGTAAAGTACCCTATTTCTCATTGATAAATCTTTATCTCTATGTTTTCTTATAATTATGTTTTGAGGATAGTTCAATAGAGTATAACCAGTGAAGTGTTGGTGAGCCCATGTTTCCTAAGTACAACTTGAGATATCGTGTTTGAAATTTCTTGAAAATTCTTCTAATTAAAGTTGAACTAGAGAAGTTTGTGGTTAGCCTTGTCCTCTATTTTATCTCCAACAGTTTCTTTGAAAACATCCCTTAAGAGTATGCCAAAAGCAGGCTAGGTTCAAAGTCCTTACCTGATCTTAGGCTAATTTTTATGATAATATTGAATGTTTTCCTTAAGAATATGCTAAAATCAGGCTAGGTTAAAAGTCCTTACTTGATCTTAGGCTATTCTTTTGTTTGTCTTAAATTTTTTCCCTTGAGAGTATGTTGAAAGCAGGATAGGTTCAAAGTCCTTACCTGATCTTAGACTACCCTTTTTTTTCTCATATGTTTTCTTCTTTCACCACACTTATTAATGTTCCATACCACAAAATCAACTTAAAGAGATCCTTCGACATGGATGACTTGCCCCATGGACCACTCTTGAAACTTGCTGTGTAATTCAATCCTTTTGTGACTCCATAGCCCAATGGATTGATATTTTTTCTTACCTATCCTATCAGCTTAACCTTTCTCTTAACTCACTCACACCTTTACCCTTCAAATACTGACTTCATTTTGATGATATCCATGCCAACCAAAAAAAAAAAAAACACGTGTGCTTCATTACTAGCCTAATATCATATCTTTTGAAAACATTTATATAGAAAGATCCCTCTCTAAATCCAGGAGGGCTTGATCCTAGGATTCCAAAGTGGTTTTGATGTAGGATCTACAGCATTTGTTCTTTCCAATCTTGCAAACTATGGAGACCTAACACATTCTATCATCAGTACCACATATTATGTAAGCAGATGAGCAAAAGATAAGTTATTCAAGTATTGTACCACAGATAGTGCTGCGCATTTCATTTTTGAACATTTTTTGACTAGATATGGGTGCCCAAAGATATTGATGGGTGATAGGGGTAGGCACTTTTTTAATGAAACCATTGAAGCTCTGACGGAGGAATTTAAAATCCATCACCAAAAGAGCACCCCTTATCATCCTCAGGAAAATGGTGCAGTAGAAGCTTTCAAAAAAATCTTGGAAACTCTGCTCACAAAGATATATAATGCAAATCAGAATGATTGGGATGTGTGCATCCCTTCTATGTTATGGGCTTATCATACCACATTGAAGAATTTGACTTGAAAAACACCTTTCAGGATGGTCTATGGGAAAGAAGAAATCATGCTAATGAAATATATCATCACAATCTTGTGCATCATAAAATTCACTAATATGGCCAAGCCTGAAATCATAGAAGAACGTATTCCGTAGTTTATTTCCTTAGAAGAGGATCGGTTCATTGCTAACTTCCATCAGCAAATACAGAAGGCGCATGAAAAGTCTCGGTATGATATGAACATTAGGCAAAAGGTGTTCAAAGAAGAAGACTTGGTATTGTTATATGACAGTCATTTTTCACGCTACCTAGGGATGTTTAGGAAACATTGGTTGGGGCCATACATTGTGAAGGAAATCACTAATGTAGGTGCGATGCGCTTGGCCACGTTGCGTAGTGAGAATATACCCAGATATTTTAATGGAAGTTGAATGAAGCCATATCGGGACAATATTGTGCTGACCAATGACTATATGGTTGAAGAATCCACTTGTATATGCATGACACAGAGGGAATGTGCAGACAGGTGCGGAAGGATCGCAAAGGTGGTGTGCAACAAGAGAAACTAGTCGTTGGAATAATAAAAATGGGTGAAAAAGATATTTTATAGTTGTATGGAGTGGGTTTTCTGCATTTAATGAAGCAATCCTACAATATTTTTGACTTTTTTACGGAGGTGATTTTCATTTAATCAAGATCCGACCATTTTCATCATTGAGCGCCTATAAATGGAAGGGTGTGAATCACATTTGGTTCCTTTTCTTTATGATTTTATTGTGCCCTGAGATTATCTATGAATTGCGCTATCAAATTGTCTTTGAGCATTTTATGTTTGGTTGCGAGACCCCCACATCCAACGTGAGTAACCCATAATGTATATTTCGCCCAAGACTTATGGCCACTAAACCAGAGAGCCCGGCATCTGAGGAGCACTCTGTACCACTCACAGCATCTACAGACCTAGGGTCGAATCATGTCCATGAATGATTTCCTGAAGCTCAAGAAGTCATGTCTACACTGGCTAATGGGAAGGGTAATATGACTAAGGGGTCATCCTCCAAGATGCGGACCTCCCCTAGAAATGTTACATCCCCACGCCAAGCCCTGGAGGATAGGTTGCCTATGGGTGATTCTACAAAGAGACTAATGAGTTCCACTAAGGAAGTTGCACTTGTCAAGCCAATATCATGGCGGCTGTAGTATGTCAAGCCATGCAGAGCCTCCATGAACGTACCGAAGAATGTAGATGTGGTGCAAGACTACCTTTAAATGATGCTAGTTGCGCAGGTCATCCCCCTTATTGAAGACATGTTTGGTAAGATCCCTTTTGTCAAAATTGATGTTTATGATCTAGAAAATGAGGAAAAATTCCCTAAGCTGGTGCCTAAATATTACCTGGAGTGCATGCTTTATGATGATGTAGTAAAGGTTGAGCCTATGTCGTGGGCGCACGGGCTAAGCAACGCTAAGATCCTAAATCTGATGAGGATTTCCCACTATAGAAGGCACCCAATCACCACTGTCTGCATGTGCCAACTGCTGTAATTACTACATGAGGGATTCCTATGGATTTAGGGACATATTATAATAGACATCGGGTAGATTCATTGGATCATCGGCCTGCCCAAGAAGGGGCCCCATCCCATGGATAGTTTTGGGAAAAGTAATGAGCCCAAGCTTGTTGCAAAGGTGAAAAAGGACAACCACGTTAAATGAGATGCCAACAGATTCCTAATGTAGTAGATTGAAGACCAAAGTGTGCACCTATGAACCTTATTCCTTGGCTACAAATTAATACACAAGTGTTGTCGAAAGATAGTACCTACCTACTGGTCAACCATAAATGGTCCCAATACCTCTGCCAAAAGTTTTTGGACAACGTGCTCAAGGAGAAAGAATAAGGAAATAATTTATGCTACTCTTGGTTGTTGCTACTAATTGTGTTGGTAGTGTGGGAGACCCCAAAGGGTGCAATCCTCCTAGAGTTGGAACCTGGTGTATGTGAAGGGGCGTGCTACACTAATATGTGGGATTCCACTGACCCCAAGCGAGTGAAGAAGAAGAAAAAAGTTTTGATTTTATTTGAGGGTGCACAGGCAGATGAAATACCTTTGCATCCCAGACTATCCTGAACGATGTATGAGAAGTGTAAAATTATTGCAGACTTTCAAGCTACCATACACCACGTGAAAATTAGGGAATGCAATGACCCTGTCTCATATAGTTTTCCCTTTATGGTGACCGAAGCAGAGATCGACCAGGTCATTACGACTTGGTTATCAATGTGGAAGGTTGGCCTCAACTCCACTTAGCCCATAACAACATCCACCTCTGGAAAAGAAAAAACATTAGGAGACAAAAAAAGGAATAAGAGCAACGCAACGAAAAAGATGCAGAGACGAGTGCAGAAAAGTATGTTGAAAATGATACAGACCAATAATAAGAGAAATACATGGAGTAGGATCTTGGAGGAGAAGATAATTTGGACCTTGGAGGCCTTGATGGTCTAGATGGCACTGGCGCAGAGTCTCCAAGAGGAACAAAGCATGGCATAGAAATCCCCAAGGCTCCGCGAAAGAAGAGGAAAGGCTCTAATGTTGGAAGAATTGAGGAGGTCACTCGCACAGAATATGTCTTGGAAAAAATAGCATATGCAGTCAAATATTCCTCTAAAGATAGATGGAACTCCATGGAAGAAAAGTACAAGGCTACGATCAAAGCATTACAATCGGGATTGTAGGTACTATAATTGAAGACTGACAACATACAAGCGAGCGTGAGTTAAGCGAGACCGATTTAAGTGAGCCAACCTACAACGATGATCATCACCATAATGGACAGCAGGATCTACCCCTTCACAGGTGCAATAGTCACTCTGGAGCTGTTGAAATTGCATGCGTAGGTGCAAAACTTCCCATAGGTCAGGATATACATGTCCATGTTACCTAGTGGAAAGCTACATGGAGTTAAAACTATCATCATGGATGAGTTGTAGTGCAGGAAGGCATGCGTGAAGTAGCAGCTGAGAGAAGATGAGTAGAAGGTTGCAGAGAACATCGAAGAATCAATTCTATAATATTCCTAAATTAGCTTCAGCTAATAGGAATATTAATTTTTCCTTGTTTATTTTACATTTCATGATTGATGAATAAATTGTGAAGGAGGACATGTAAAACTCCTGAAAAACTAAGAATAAATCAATGCCTATGTGAACAAAGACATAGATGGGCTATTTAAATAAACTCCTGTAGGTGTGAATGGATCTAAATCAAAAGATTGGGCCATCTTTGACCAATTCAAACAACGCAGTCTAGATGCATTGAACCTCTTTGAGGGACAACACAGTTCTAGAAAGAGGATCTAATGTGAAAATGGTTAAGTGATTCAAGGTGGTTTAGGGATTTGCAAGACTCCTATCTTATAAAATCAAGAGGAGGGAAGAAAGGAATAGGTTGTTGAAGATCATTATTTCTGAAGGTTTTTCTTCTTAGACATCCCTTGTTGGGTTTTCCTATTCAGGAATCCCACCTCCTTCCTTGAGTAGCTCTTGGAGGAAAATTGTTCTAACTTTGTAATATCCCCTTTTCAAGAATATCAAGATTCTATTCCAGAGATTGACTGCAGGGTCATTTACTAGATATGTTACCTTTAAAAATAAAGGATGAGGTCCAGAGGCTACTTGGCCATCTGCAGACTCTATCTATAGAACTTGGAATAATCCCTTTTTTAGGAATTTCAATAAGGTGCTCAAGGAAAATGTTGTATAAGTAAAAATGTGCAAAAATAACGCAGATCAGGGCTTGGTTCCTCTTATTTATGTAGTATTTTTCTTATATATGGAATTTCATCAGAAAAAAATCAGTTTAAGCACATTAAATAGATCTCCTAAAAAGTAGACTAGCTAAAAAGCACCCAAAGAGGATGGATGCAATCAAATGCAAGTACTGCTTCAGGAATTTCGTTGTTTTAGTAGATGTTCAGTGGAGATCAGAAAGAAGACTCATATTTCAGTAATACAATAGCGAATCAATTTTATGATGAATCCCTCTCATTATACAGTAGAAAGCATGAGCCAATACAACAATAAATCTTCAGAAAAGAGAGCAGGAGTACATGTATATTTGCATAAATGATTCAACAATGTTATTTTTCAGGAGGTTCAGCAGTTGGAAGTTACAATTCAGATATAGGATAGATATATGGACAAAATATCAGATCTATACTAGATCTGGAGACTATATAGTTTTCTCTACAAGATCCACTTGGAATTTTTAGAAAAGCATGCATGAATAAGAGTAGATCTGAGAAACAAGTTACAGATCTAGAAACTGTTTTAGCAAATTTATGAATATGACATTTCATTACAATGGATCATATTTGAATAGAACATAGATAATCAAGCTAATCCATGGATGACCTAGTGGAAGGCAAACCCCAGCACTAAGGATCTCTGATCTAAACTATGAGCAAAACACCATAAAGAGATCTACAACAAAATAACGCAATCTTCCAACATAGACAGCGCTGTGGCTCAAATGTCATAGATAAACACTATAGAAGTACAGATCTGAAGCATAAATAAACTATACACTCTTCCAGGATGTCAAAGGATCCACTCCATGGAGAGAGGCTCTCAAAATACACTAGATCTATGCAGATCTAGATTACCACTTGATGCAGCTTGTAGAGACAGCAAAACACTCAATGGATCAGCGCTACCAATGTAAGTAGGAGCTTGGCCTGAAGCCTAATAGTGGCTAAATTCAGAAAAATTTCCTCCTTGAATCATCAAAGGAAGAGGTGAAACTCCTACATAGGAATTCTAGATACAATATTACACTCAACAACAGAGAATGGTATTTGTCTAAGTAGACAAATACTCAGAAGTATGATCTAACAACAACCTTCTCTTGTTTTCCTCCTCCTTATTTTATAGGATGGAATTCTTTTCAAACCCTAAAACACCTCAATGATTTAACCCCTTTTACATGTGGAGTATCCATCTAGAATTGTGATGTTTATCCATAAGGTTCATTGCACCTAGACTACGTTGTTGATTTGGTCAAATTTGACCTAGTATTGTGCTTTAAGCCCATTCACACCTGCAATATTTTATTTACATGGCCCGGATATGTCTCTGTTTACATGGGCATTGATTTATTAATGGTTTTTAGGAGTTTTACATGTCTTCCTTCATATTTTATTCATAAAAATTATATGCAAGGTAAAATAAGGAAAAATAAGATATTCCCATTAGCTTAGGCTAAACGGGAATATTATAGTCCTCCTCTCCAAAATGTTGCTTGTCCTCAAGCCACTGATAAGGTAAGTGTTGCAAGACTTCTCCTCCATTGGTGACATCATCAAAGATCATGCTTTCTGAATAAGCTGAGTGTTCACCAATCCAACCTCCTGTGAGTTGTCTCTCCAAGATCATTATGAGATGTTCATGATCCATCCCATAAGGTGTCAAGAATGCCATTGAAACAAACATGGCTGAACCCATAATATCCACAAAATATGTAGCAAAGCATAAAAATAGATCCTCCATCCCATGTAGTACACATATGCCTCCTATCCTACCTCCATACAATCCTGGAAATAATACAAGTACATCATCCATGTATGGAAGCAAAACTACAATTACATAAACAAAATTTGGAACATGAGGAGGTGGATCATAATCCCATATATGGTAGCAGGGCATCTCCTGTCTGCATCATATCAAGATGTGGTAAGAAGTTTTCGCACCACTCACTTGCAACCCATACCATCTCACTGTAGCTGAATGTGTGAGATGTGTTTGGTGCCTTAGGAAAGCACCTATCATGAAACAAGATCTCCCTTTGTCCACCGAGGGAGTGGCCAAGTATAGCAAGTGTTGTGGCCAAAAAATTTCCATGAGATTGAAAAGATAAAACTCTCCTCCTCGGAGTCATGGCCTACATAAACAAGGTGGAAGAATGCATATAATCAGAAAAATAAACTTGTTTCACCTGAGCATATCCTTCACCAATGGTCCTCCCCATCAAATTGGAGTGGTGCATAGATTTGTATCCTCCCTCAAGAGGGGAAAGGGAAGGCTGAATTAACTCTCCAACAGAGCTATGTTGCTGCCCCATCTCCACAAGGTTAAAGCATCTATGATAATGCTGATATAGTCCCCCTTCAAAGCCCTCCCAGTTATAGCTCCTCAATATGATATTGTTGAGCTCCATAGAATAAGTGTGGTTAAGCTAGGACTCTTTATAAGCCCTTTGTAGAAACTTCCCCTTGATTTTGGAGGCTCTAGACAAGAAGGTTCTATCATGGTTGTAGATGACTCCCTCAAAGATTGAATATCTCCTCTCATGTAATGAGTCATCCAGAATCATGCAAGTATCAAGATCCTTGGAATATCCTACCAGCAGTTGGGATTTCCAATAGGGATCTAATGCGTCCAACAATGATAGCATTGATAATGTACCACCTAAGGTGGCTTCCATGTTGCTGCTCTTCTCCTTGACATCCTCCACGTCCAAGGTGTATTTTTGAGGTCCATACCTCCCACTCTTTTCCTTTTTTTCATATCCCATGCCAAAGGTATGAGATGGAAGGTTGATATTCCTTCCTTGTTGCCCCCCTTGCTCATGCACATGCTTCAAAGAAGAAGGAAGCTCTTGGGAGTTAGTCTTCCATGGAAGGCTATCATATGTGCAAGGCCTCTCTGTTTTGGAAAAAGCATGCATGTGATACCACCATCTCTCTTCTAGCAGGGAAGATTGTTCTTCAAACAAGTTTGTCTTCTGATTCAAATCTTGCCTCCCATGCTTCATGATGGTGTCATTCTCTCTCCTTGCAACATATCTCCTCAATGCAACTTGAGAGGTGAGGATATATAATGAAGTCAAAGGAAAAATTCTCTCCCTTTCTTTGTACCTCCCCCATACTCTCATCGTTGTAGCATGGTCTCCTAATGCTCTCTTCCTTCTTGGATCTATGGAAGGAGCACCAATTCATGAAACATCTCTCATCAAATTTGAATCAGGTGGTCTCCCAAGGGGTACACCACAAGATAAATATGTCTCATGGCCCAATCCCATGTGAAATACCGATGGGAACATAGTATGATTTCTCCCATTGAACAAATCCATCTCTAATTGTTGTGTGGAAGTACCATAATAAGGAGAGGTTGGAGCAACTCCCCCACCTTCTGCAAGATTTCACAGTCTAAGGTGCTTCTTTGTTTTGTCTCATTTTTTATCATCATAGACACATGTTGCTCACATTTTCCATGCATAAGATCCTGGGGTCCTCCTTGCAGAGATACAAGGGCCCTCATAGTGGAAGAAATAGCTTCAACTTCATCTCTCAACAAAGTTAGATTCCCTCTTTCTGTCACAGCGCTGGAGGAGCCTTGCAGTTCTACTTCTTCCTTCTCAGTAATGGAATATGCCCCATCAATAAGAGATCCTCTAACCTGATATTTCATTGAGGAAAGGACATTCATGTCTTCTCCTTGAGAAGAATTATCTTGCTGAAGTAAGGTCTTTTCCCTTGGCAAATCATGTAGCAGATTTTTACCCCTTCCAGCAATTTTCTGAAATGGAGTTATCTTCATGGATCTTCTCCCTCCTTTGAGTTGAAAAAACTTAAGGAAGCTAAAATTATTTTTGAATCTCTTAGACTGAGATCCATATTATCGGAGGTAGTCACCAAGGGTCTCCTCCTCTGGTGTCTCTCCCTCTTCTTCTCCTCTTGCAAAGAATGCAGGCATGCTGCAACATTGTAGATCAAATTTTTTGGTTGTATGTTCACCCACATAAAATGATGTAGTGGGGCTATCCTCTTGCACAAAACCCATCAAGAGATCTACCGATCTTCCATTCCTCACTCCCCTGATTTCTCCCTCCAGCTCATGCAAAGCTTGAGAAAGAATGTTAAAGAACTCTACTCCTTTTGTTCTTCCATACAAAGGGGTTTCAAAGGTGTAATAATTTTTCTTATATCTTCTTCTATGATACCTCTGCTTTCTGTCAATAAAAATTCTCCTCCCTCTGAAGACATATTGGCTCCAAGAATGCACACGCTGTGCCAAGATGGCAGTTTCGATACCATTTTAATATCCCATTTTCAGGAATATCGAGATTCTATTACAGATATTGACTACAGGGAACTTAATGGATAAGTCACCTTTAAAAATAAAATATGAGATCCAGAGGCTACCTGGCCATCTGTAGACTCTTTCTATAGAAATTGGAATAATCCCTTTTTGAGGAATTTCAACAAGGTGCTCAAGGAAAATGTTGTACAAGTAAAAATGTGCAAAAATAGCATAGATCATGGTTTGGTTCCTTTTATTTGTGTTTTATGTGGCTTATATATGTAATTTCATCAGAAAATTATCAGTTTAAGCACATTAAATAGATCTCCCAAAAAGCAAACTAGTTAAAAAGTACCCAAAGAGGAAGGTTGTAATCAAATGCAAGCACTACTTCAGGTATTTCACTGTTTTAGAAGATGTTTAGTGGAGATCAATAAGAAGACTCATATTTCAGTAATATAATAGCAAATCAACATTATGATGAAGCCCTCTCATTATTCAGTAGAAAGCATGAGCCAATACAACAATAAATCTTCAGAAAAGAGCGCAGGAACACATGTATATTTGAAAAAATGTTTCAATAGCGTTATTTTTTAGGATTTTCAGCAACTAGAAGTTACAACTCAGATCTAGGACAGTTATATGGACAAAATATCAGATCTATACCAGATCTAGATACTATATAGTTTTCTCTACAATATCTACTTGGAATTTTTACAAAAGCATGCATGAATAAGAGTAGATCTGAGAAACAAGTTGCAGATCTGCAAACTACTGCAGTAAATTTCTGAGTATGAAATTTCATTACAATGGATCAGATATGAATAGAACATAGATCAGTAAGCTAATCCATGGATCACCTAGTGGAAGGAAAACCCCAGCACTAAGGATCTCTGATCTAAACTATGAGCGAAACACCATAAAGAGATTTACAACAAAATAACGTAGTCTTCCAACATAGACAACGTTGTGGCTCAAATGTCATAGATAAACACTGTATAATTACAGATCTGAAGCATAAAGTAATGATGCACTCTTCCAGGAGGTCAAAGGACCCACTCCATGGAGATAGGCTCTCAAAATACACTAGATTTCTATAGATCTAGATCACCACTTGCTGCAGTTTGCAGAGACAACAAAACCGTTAATGGATCAGCACTACCTAATAGTGGTTCAATTCATAAAACTTACCTCCTTGAATCATCAAAGGAAGAGGTGAAACTCCTGCATAGGAATTCCAGATATAATCCTCCACTCAACAACAGAGAATGGTATTTGTCTAAGCAGAGAAAATACTCAAAAATATGATCTATCAACAACCTTCCTTGTTGCCCTTCTCCTTCTTTTACAGGATGAAAGTATTCTAAAACCCTAAACCACCTCAATGAGTTAACCCCTTTCACATGTGGAGTCTCCATCTAGAACTGCGCTGTGTATCCATGAGGTTCATTGCACCTAGACTATGTTGTTGATTTGGTCAAAATTGACCCAGTCTTGTGCTTTTAGCCCATTCCCACCTGCAAGATGTTATTTACATGGCCCAAATATGTCTCTATTTACATGGGCATTGATTTATTCAGGGTCTTTAGGAGTTTTACATGTCCTTCATATTTTATTCATAAACATGATATGCAAGTTAAAATAAGGCAAAATAAGATATTCCCATTAGCTTAGGCTAAATGGGAATATTACAAACTTGTACACTATCAGGCTTGGCCCAAGCTTCACCTTACATTTGCAGTGTTGCTCCTGTTGTGGGTTGAGTTGTCCTTGTGATTTACAGTAAGTGGAGATCTAGATCTACTCAGATCTAGATGATAGCAGTGGCTCTTCTCAGTGAGTGTGTCTTTTAACCTCCTGGAAGAGTTCATTAGATGATTGTACTTAAAATATACATCTTGGAATCAGGCCAAATAATTCTCAGAAGCTACAGTGCTTTTCCTCTCCCTAAGACAACGTTATTTGTAGATCTACAGCTGCAAGGAGTTTTGGTTGCGTTTTGGAGGAGAGATCTCTGGTGTTGGGATTCTTCCTTTCACTGTGGTGATCCATGTATTGGGCATCCAATCCATGTTAGTTTCATATATGATATGCTGTACCATTGCATTATTCAGAAATTTTTGAATCATTCTATAGATCTGCAACCTTAGATCTCAGATCTACTCTCTGTACTTCATGTTTTGGGCAAAACCCCAAGGGGGATGTATAGATCAGCCTTTCTTGTACATGGATCTATATTGGATCTAAATTTTTATATAAATATCTGATATAGATTTTAATAATTAATAAAATACTGCTTCAGCCCTAAAAATACCGTTTTCATGGTTATGCAGTCTTTTATCATGGTTGTAACACCTCATTTTGAGGCCTTTCTTTATGGAAAGATCTATTTTTCTTAGTGTAAATCATATGAATCATATTATAATTTGCCATAATTATGTCCCATAATTATTTAAGTGAAACCATTTATAAAATAATGCTGTAGAAGCTTCAGTACATTCTGCATAATTTAAGCCATGGGAAATCAGCGTTTTTAAGCCTAGTTAGGGAAGGAGGAGCTGTTTAACCTAGCTAGAATCATTTTTTTGAGCTGAAATTCAGAGCGTAGGTCTCTCATGACCTAAGATGTTATATGAAACCGTCCTCCCACATTATTTTTATGTAGATACCTGAATACACTCATTTTAGGACTAAAATCACCCCTTTTCCACGTCTTTTTTAGTCCAAAGTGAGTTATAAGCTATTGCATCATCATTTAATTGAAGGTAATATCATTGGAAATATTTTATAAGGAATATTTCTGCATCTCCAACTCTATAATACCTTAGGGTATTCTCATTGTTGTAGAAATTCCAGATTTGGAATATTACAGTTGTATAGGAGCAAGATCTTTGGCTTAGCCTGTGGCTTCAAGAAAAAGTGCAGTACAGAAAGGATCAAGTTCAGAATGATGACGAATAGGAGTTTACTCTCATCACTATTCAGATCCAGTAAGAACCTCTCCAAGGAAGTTGTACAAGAAGAAGAGAGAAGAAGCAATGAAACTCCTAGAAAGTTTCAAGAGTAGGAAGATCTTCCGATCAGATCTACAAGATATATAAATGAGGAAAATTATAAATCCTCATCTCATGGATATGTGCACTCAGCCATATCACCAAATCTTCAACGTTCTGTCTGTTATTTCTTCATGAAGAGGAAGAAAGGAGGTGTGCCCAAAAAGGAGACTCTTAGAGAGTATTTGGAGGAGTATGAAGCTCAATCCAAGGATTTAAAAGATGACTTGAACTTCCAAGTGTTCTGAAATATCAAGGAGGGAAAAGACACAAAGGAGAAGTATCATGATAAGGGTAGATTCTATCTATCTATATTTGATGGATCACCTAATTGTCCAGTCAGGGTTTGGGTGGAGGAGCTACACAACTTCATGCAACAACATCAAGTTTCAAAGATTGAAGCCATCAAAGTAGCGATGCTGCATTTTGAAGGTAAAGAATATGCTTGGTGTTTGTTTGAGTCTTTTTCCTTGAAGAATGCCAATAAACCTGCAATAAACCTACTTATTCAAGGTTTATTGCAAGATTGATAGAAAGGTTTGATGAAACTCCATATGTAACATCTTCTGTTGACACTATCAAACCACATCAGATGAAGATTTTGCATGATTTGGAAGGGTGTATGAATCTAAATCCATTTCTGAAGACCATGGAAGAGGGTGTAAGTTTTTTTGATGCCTTGCCAAGGGCAAGATCTCGATTGAGTGAAGGGTCCTCTTCTCAAGAGGAAAACATGAAGGTTTCTCCTTCAATATATGACCAAGATCTAAGGTCTCTTATTGATGATGAGACAATTTCATTTACTAAAAAGGAGAAGGAGACAGGAGATCATAACGCCGTCATAACAAAAGCACTTCAATCACCTCATGAAGATGAAGTTGGAGCACTTGCTCCAAGAGAAGAAAATCTTGCATTCTTGAAAGGAGTTCCACAAGGTCTCACACATATAGCTCTTGGCATAGCACATGAGCAGAATGTACCATCATTGCCAAATGATGAGACCTTGGAGATAGAAGAAGGAAAAGAGGAGGAAGGGAATCACAAGATGAAGTACATGAACCCTTATTTATTTCAAAGCTTGGAAGCACAAAGAAGGCAAGAGGACCTATGCACTAAAGGTAGGGGAAAATCTGTCAACCTACATCCACATTCTACTCTATGCCTTGACACCTCTTTGCAAGGAGGTACTTTACCAGGAGCACCTCTTGATAGGAGGAAATATAAAGTGTTATATCAACTATTGGTAGCATATGCATATTTGGCTAAGGAGGGAACCTTGGGAGAAGCTAGCACAGTGCGAAGAATCTCTCATGAATTCAGAAGAGAGATGAGAAATTTCCTAAAAGGGGCATTGCTAACTTCCACTCAGATATCAGCGTTGAGAGAGGAGAAATCAGAGATCTGTGAGGGCATGAGCATGAAGACACATGGAAACTCCATATCTTTTGGACAGCCCATGATATCTTCATTCACAAAGAAGGTTTCTGAAGATGGCAAGGGGATCCTAACCCTCTTGTACACTTGGGTCAAAATGAGGAAGTTTTGGAATATAAGGACTTTCCAAGGGGAATTTGATTTCCATATGCTTCAATCTTGTCTTGATCAAGATTAGCTACAAATGGGGTAGAAAAGAGGATATTTTGATACTCCTACATGTGATTTTGATATCAAGGATGTCAAATATGGGAGCCATGAGAAGACAAGGGTTGCATTTCAGACTTCCACAGCGCTATCGTTCTTGGAGAGCATCCTTATTGGGATTCCCAACTCATGATAGAATACTCCAAGGACATTTTCGCATGGGGGGTTCTTGATGGGGACATAAAGGATGAAATATTCAGGGTGGTTTATGGAGTTATCTATTTCTATAATATTATTCTTTTGAACAGAGACTCCAAGCTCAAGCAGAGACTACTAGATGCCACTTATGAGATCTTTCTTTCCAAACCCATTGGTTTCATTAGAGCATATCATCCACTCTTGGGTGGTTTCATATGGGAAGGTTTTAGGGAAAGGGTGCACTCTCATATGAATATGTGCATGGATTAATTGTTAGAGGAGGAGGAACATAACTCTTGGGAGGAGCCATCATTCACATCTCCTTACTCATTGAGTGTGAGAGGGAACTCATCCATGAGTTACCCCACTGTTGTAAAACAAGTATATAGAGAAGCTTGTATTTTTTAGCATTATAATGTATCTCATATATTCTTATCTTTTTCTAACACTCATTTGTAGAGCATTGCTCCAAAAGGGGGCACTATTTATGATGGGTTTCATGGGCTACTGAAGGCCATGAGCTATGTTGATGTAGGTCATTCCTTGGATAATCTTGGATAGCTATTATATTCTTCATGGTGTGATTATTTTACACCAACTATGATGTACAATATCCAAGCATTCCAAAGGCATGAGGCATCAAAAAAGTGTTGAGGAAGGCACTTGTCATATCCTATTATATGGCAGTTGAGGATAAAACTGTGCTAGTTGCACATGAGGGAACATATTCCTTCTCATTTATCATACATGGAAACTAGCATGATTCTAATTATGATCCAACAAGCTGAAGAGGTCCTTATCTTTGTTGGGGGCATGGTTGGAGGAGAGGCACACTTTTTGTATGTGTCCTTGGGGGAAGGAGTTCCCCATTCTTTTTGCATTGCATGCTTCCATGGGAGCATGAGATTTTGTATGGCCACTATGATAGATCACTTGTCTCCTTGTAGAGTGAGCCATATGTTTGTTGAGAACATGCCTCTCACATTTATTGGGGAGGATTTCTTCTATGGATTGCCAGGCTGGGAGGTGATCCACTTCATTTGGATGATAGCATGGAGATGGGAGTCTTTCATGGATCATGAAAATCCCCATGATTTTCATCACTTCTATCTTGAGGAGGACATGGACCAGCAAGAATTTTTCCACAACAACATTCCATTTCTTCATGATGAGAGCCCTTGGGTTTATTCACCAAAGGTCAACTTGCATATTGAGGGAGGACCATTGGAAGACAGAGCTATTGCAGAAGATTCAGAGCACTGGTGGAGACTAATAGATGAGGAGGCCACAAGAAGAAGGGGAATTTTTTCAGTTGCTTGAGGACAAGCAACATTTGGGAGGGGGAGACTGTAATATTCCTAAATTAGCTTCACCTAATAGGAATATTAATTTCACCTTGTTTATTTTACATTTCATGATTGATGAATAAATTGTGAAGGAGGACATGTAAAACTCTTGAAAACTAAGAATAAATCAATGCCTATGTGAAAAAATACATATATGGGCTATTTAAATGAACTCCTATAGGTGTGAATGGATCTAAATCACAAGAGTGGGCCATCTTTGACCAAGTCAAACAACGCAGTCTATATGCATTGAACCTCTTTGAGGGACATCACATTTCTAGAGGAGGATATAATTTGAAAAGGGTTAAGTGATTCAAGGTGGTTTAGGGCTTGGAAAGACTCCTATCTTATAAAAGGAATATGAGGGCAGCAAGGAAGAGGTTGTTGAAGATCATTATTTCTGAAGGTCTGTCTACTTAGACATCCCTTGTTTGGTTTTCCTGTTCAGGAATCGCACCTCTTTCCTTGAGTAGCTCTTGGAGGAGAATTGTTCTAACTTTTCCACTATCAGGCTTGGGCCAAGCTTCAAATTAAATTTATAGTGTTGCTCTTGTTGTGGGTTGAGTTGTCCTTGTGAGTTGCAGCAAGTGGAGATCTAGATCTGCTCATATCTAGATGATAACAGTGGCTCTTCTTAGTGAGAGTGTCTTTTAACCTATTGGAAGAGTTCATTAGCTGACTGTACTTCAGATCTACATATTGGATTCAGGCCAAATAATTCTCAGAAGCTACAGTTCTTTTCCTCTCCCTAAGACAACGTTATTTTCAGATCTACAGCTGCAAGGAGTTTTGGTTGCGTTTTGGAGGAGAGATCTCTGGTGTTGGGATTCTTCCTTTCACTGTGGTGATCCATGGATTGGCCATCCAAGCCATGTTATTTTCAGATCTGATATACTGTACCATTGCATTATTCATAAATTTCTGAATCATTCTACAGATCTGCAACCTTAGATCTCAGATCTACTCTCTGTATTTCATGTTTTGGCAAGACCCCAAGGGGGGATGTATAGATCAGCCTTTCTTGTACATGGATTTGTATTGGATCTAAATTTTTATGTACATATCTGATATAGATAATAATAATTAATAAATTTTTGCTTCCTCCCTAAAAATAACGTTGTCATGGTTATGCAATCTTTTATCATGGTTGTAACACCTCATTTTGAGGCCTTTCTTTATGAAAAGATCTGTTTTTCTTAGTGTAAATAATATAAATCATATTATAAGTTTCCATACTGATGTTCCATCATTATTTCAGTTAAAACCTTTAGGAAATCACAGTGTAGAAGCTTCAGTACATTCTGCATAATTTAAGCCATGGGAAATCAGGGTTTTTAAGCCTAGTTGGGGAAGGAGGAACTATTTAACCTAGCTAGAATCATTTGTTTAAGCTGAAATTTGGATTGTAGGTCCCTCATGACCTAAGCTATCAGATAAGACCATCATCCCACCTTATTTGTATGCAGATACCTGAATACACTCATTTTAGGGCCAAATCACCCCTTTTCCCCATATTTTTGAGTCCAAAGTGAGTTGTAAACTAATGCATCATAATTTAATTAAAGGTTCTGTCATTGAAAATATGCTATAAGGCATATTTCTACATCTTCAACTCTATAATACCTTAGGGTATTCTCATTGTTGTAGAAATTCCATATTTAGAATATTACAAATTCAAGCTTAGACAAGATAGCAGATGGATGTAGCTCTGTTAGAAGAGTTATAAAATTTGATTGAAAAAAAATGAAGTGACCTACCAGGGGTGACCATTCCATATTCCACTGTGCCACAGGTAAAAATTGAGAATCTGATAGACATGTCGAAGGTTAACTGATTAGAGGTGCAGACAATAATACCATATCTCGAACAACATATCACAAAATTGTGAGCTAAGTTGTAGCTATTGACTCCCCTAAGGTGTGTGCTCATCTGACAGCCTTGGTCAAGGAAACATTAGAAAGTATCACCGCCACAGTTGACAAGGGCTCCCCGCTGCTCAAAATGACTATGGGATTGTGGACACTTATGCAAACAAATCCAGTAGTCAAGAAGATCTCTCAAGAATTAAATTCTAAGGAGAATTCATTCAAAAACCTTCAAGAGGCCTTGCCTGCTCAGCGCATGGCCTGCTTACAAGCTAGCCAAATCTTGTGCAATGAAGTAGAGGAGCTGTGGAGAAATATCATATCATGAGAGAGAACATGAAGCCATGGGATGACGAGGTGATGAATTTGACACAAGATCTGGATGTTGATGTCAAAAATTTGAACCAGACCTATGAATGTATCAACCTAGCCTCAGAATGGTTGACATTGCAGAAATTGGTAGACACAATGCGAAGTGCAGCTGATTAGAGCGCAAGCATCCTGGCACCCTCCGTTGTTTCCATTCAGGAGTTGTAGCACAAGATGAAGAACTGAGCACCGCTGTGACTCAGGACAAGTCACAAGATTGTGTTGAGGTCTTGTTGGAGCGGGGTCCCTTAGGAACGAATTTTGGATAAAATATAGTATTTTTTTGTAATTTAATTCATGCGCGTTAAAAAAAGCATAGGTCGAGAGGCTTTGAGGAGAGTCAAAGCCCCTCATGAGTTGTAATGGGGAAAAAGGTAGGACTAGGGGCCACAAACCATATTTTATAGACCTTATATGAGCATAAGCTGAAGATATAAATAGGAGTCTAGATCGAGTCGAATAGAAAAGAGTTAAGTCTGAACTGAGTTTTGATATGATGTTCTGAGCTGAAAGGCAAACTTGTCTAGGTTTATAAAGCTCCCGCTGGATGCGTGAGCGGAGACCTTAGTCCTACTGTGTGCAGACCCCGATGGCTCTGTGCACGGGTAGGAAGAAAGTATTGTAAGGATGATATGATGTGTGAATGAATAAAGGAATATTTTTGGAGAAATATGAGTATCAAATTCATCTGTATTCTGGTTTATGATCTATTTCTGTATGTTATTTATGTTTACTATGTTATTTATGTTTGGATCGGTTGTGCAATTGTCTCCTAGATTAAATTAATGCTAAATTAATAGATCTATTACTGTTGAACTTCAATATTATTTATCAAGGATGTTGAAGGGATTACGAGACCTTTATCGGTGCATGCGCTTGATAACCTAAAGAAACTGACCTAAATCTACGTAGTTATGGCTTCTATTGTGAAGGTCAGACCTTTGTTGTTATAGATCTAAAGACACCCACATCATTTAATTCTCTCTCAGGGTATGGAAAGCTGGTTCCAGCACCACCCCATACTGCTTTTGGTGAGACTTTGACTTGCACAAGCAGGTCACTATCGAAAGGGCTAGTAGTAAAAGGGTTTTGTTGGTTAACCTTAAATATGAATCTTGGTTAGGACCCTTCAATCCAACAACCACCATGATAAAAAACTAGTAGGATGGGCGTTAGGTTACATCGGAAAGGTAAAAGATATCATTGAAGTGCACTTCTCTTCTTTCCAATGTGTTATTTTTAGGTGCAAGTGGTGGGAAACATTTGATCGAAATAACGCAAAGGAAGATCGCGATAGTAGGATGGTATGTATCAACTCTAGAAGGATGTGGGATGAGAAGCCTTATGTTTTCCCCAAACAATACAACTAGGTGTTGTTTTACCCAGATGTGTTGGATAGGTATTGGTGGTTCATATTGAGACATGACCCTCTATGAAAACTTAATTTTGAGAACAATAGTGTTATCATGGCAAGCGAGATGGAAGGTAATGAGGGTGATCATGAGAATAGAGAGTGATATGAAATAGGTGTTATTTCATCATTTATATTATTTAAGATGGGTTTTTATAAAGAAGAGGACTTAACCTTATAACTAAGACTCTTTTTTTACAAACATTATAAAATGTATTTTTAATTAGTTGGTTTGCATTGTATTTATGTTAAAATCATTTCACTTGATAATATACAATTATGTTTATCTCGAAAGCAATGCACTGTATCAAGTTCTTTTTTTTTATCCATTACTAAAATAATACAACTACTTGATTTCTTTAAATGGTTTTTCACTATATCATTACTTAAATAGATGCAACCTATTATATATATATATATATATATATATATATATATATATATATATATATAGATAGATAGATATATATATATATATGAATTATATCTTCAAATTTAAAAAAAATGTATTAATGTATACTGTTACATAATAAAATAATCGTAATTGTAAACATGAATTTATTTGCATTATTTTCTAAGCTTTATTATGTTACAAAAATTCATATTATTCTAGATTATTAATTTACAATTATTTATATTCATACAGATTTACAAGTTTACAATTTTACAATTATGGTAATCTAACAATATGTATGGTATATAATTGTTACGTGACACTTCATCCTTTTTAGATCGGAGCGATGGCGAAAGCGACTCTTAGGGTTTGCTGTGAGGTCAATCTGGTTTACGCCGGCTCGGCAGCTCTGAGGGCCGGCTGCCCTCCATACCTGCTCCAGATCGAAGGTTGGGACCTGCTCGACGGCCTGCCACAGCACTGGAGCACTTTTGAAGATCATGGCGCCGCCGTCTGGGCGGCTACGCTCCTTAACACTGCTTCAGACAGCTTTGAAGCCGGTGTCTTCACAGAGGCTAGCAATGCCACAACGCTTGCAGCGACGCCCGGGCAAGCCATCCTCATTGTCAAAGCTGCAGATCTGAATCTGCAGGCTTCATTACCACTCAAACTCTCGATCAAGGATGGGCCCCTCGACTCTATGGCCGCAGCTGTCTGGAGGGCCGTCCTCTTGGCTATTGCTCCAGTTCGATCTAAGGCAGCCGCTTTGAGAGCAGCTCACAATGGGGGTAACAGCAACCCAACAGATCTTATAGATCTCTTCACTGTCAATCGCATGCAGAGGTTTTGCTTACCGAGCCCACTTGATAGGCCTCCAAATCTGGACATGGACCGGTCGGCGGCCTATCGGAAGCAGTCTCACATCCTAATCCAGCCAGACGCACCTGAAGATTCACAAGCATTCCAGATCCAGGTTAAACTCTCGGGCAAGACAATGATGCTGTGGGCAAGCAGAACAGATCTTGTGCAGGACATCCTTCAAAAACTCGAATACCGTCTGGGGATTCCATCCACTCACCTGAGATTGATTTATAAGGGTAAGCAACTTATGAATCCCCACCCCCTATCTTTTTACAGCATTCTTAAAGACGCTTCTATTGTGGCTACCTTTCGTTTAAGAGGTGGTTCCATAGGGCAGACCTCCTCTGCCCCTTCTTTTTCTTATAAAGATGTTGTTCGCAAAGATGCTGCCCAACCGCAGTCTACCAAACCAGCAGAGGCTCCCAAGCCTTTCCTGGTGGATAAAATGGAGGATACCCCTTCCATTGAAATCTCTCATCCAACTCTGGATGATCAACTTCAGACGCTTGCAGAAACAGCCATTATCTGCAGATTTAACGGACTATGGCCTCGCACGGCCGACCTATACCAGTGGCTTCACACCAACTGGACCAAAAACTGCAGAGTCTTCTTCTGCTCGAAAGGATTCTTCATTGTAGTCTTTATCTTCAGCGATGACTACAAGAAAGTCTTAACAGGAGGCCCTTGGTTCTGGGGATCAGCGGGACTTTTCCTCACCCCTTGGTTCCCTGATTTCGACCCCTCTTCGGCTGTTATCACCAAGCTGCCCATTTGGGTCCGCCTACCAAACCTCCCTACTCATCTCTGGCATTTTGCAGTCTTCCAAGGAATTGGGAATAAATTAGGCCGCTTCTTGGCAACAGACACCACTCGAGGAGAGAAAGGATTATACACTTATGGCAGAATTTGCGCAGAAATAGACATCAGCAAAGGGCTTCCTGACCAGATCAACCTCAAGGTGGGGGACTTTCATTGGACGCAAACTTTAGACTATGAGAACACTGCCTTCAGATGTCGCCACTACCATCAGACCGGGCATCTTCAGAATACTTGTGCGACGTTTCTCGACAAAAAGAGGAATATCCCACGAAAATCCAAATCCAAGAATTGGAAGCCCTGTGATAGGCCTCCAATGGATGACTTTGCTTTCTGTAGCTCTGATGAGGAGGATATAGAGGTGGAGGAGGAGAATCAGAACCCCCCGAGGGAAACGCCTCCAGCACGCCCAACAGATCCCACGGCTCCTCCAACTTCACAGAAGCGCAATCATGAGTCGTCTTCAGATTCAGACAAGGAGACTCCTCCTTCTGCGCAGATTAGTTTGCAGGTGGTTCCCATCCAGCCAGCCCTCAATGGCTGGGTGACAGTCAGCAAAAAGAAAGGGAAAAAATACCGACTGGGAGACCCCGCCCACTCTGGGTCGACTCCCTAGCTTTGTTTCTTTAGTTTATGTACTTTCCGTTATCTCTACTTTTGTCATGGTTGCTCATAGGGACCGATGTTGATAATCTATCATTGCTGGCTCCCCTGTTCTCTTGCTTCGCCTCTATGTGAGCCTTGTATGTACTATATTTCTTCTCTTAATAGATTTAGTCTTATTCAGAAAAAAAAAAAAAACAATATGTATGGTATACATTTTACTTACGATAGTTATGGTTCAAAATTGATAATTAATTTAGAATTTTACAAATTTACAAATTTTACAATTTTAATAAAATTGAACCATGACAATACATACAATTGCAATTTCACAATACAATTACAATTACAATTACAATTTTACAATTTTACATATAATTAAAATTACAGTCACAATACATATAATTACAATTTTACAATTTGGCAATACAATTACAATCACAATTACAATTTTACATACAATTACAATTACAATTAAAATTAAAATTATAATTAAAATTACATCATTTTACAATTACCAATATGTAATATTTAATAAATATCATGATTTAATATTAAAACTAAACATCACGATCATGATAAACATTGTACAAACATCATATTCTAAAATACACATTCAAATTCGCTAACATCATCTAATCATCGTGATCATGGTCATCTATCAAAACAAAATCATTGTATAACATCATCACAACACAAGTATTGTATAACATCATCAAAAACAAACATAAAATATACATCTCATCTCAAATAATTGCTATAGCATAGAAATCTATCTGCAAGCACATTAAATGAACATATCTAACATGACCTAACGATATATACATCATGATGAACACCAACATGTAAATTAAGTACATAAACATGAATATAAAATACATGCACCATACACACACACACACACACAAATATATAATTGTATAATGTCAAAAATATATGACTGTAATAGAACTACATATAAATGTCAAATATTTGGTGGTACTACATCAATACTATAACTAGTACTTGAGGCATGCTCAAACGATTGTGCCTCATGCTCAGATGGATGTGCCTGCTCAACCGGAGGTGCCTGCTTAGTCGATGGTTCCTGTTGATCAGATGGGCCTACCTGCTCAGGAGGTTCCTACTCATATGGTGTTTTCTCAGGGGGTGCCTACTCATATGGTGCTTGCTCAGTGGATGGTGCATGCTTAGATGGACATGCTTGCTTAGGACTAGGTGCCTGCTGAGATGGTGTCTGTTAAGAATATTCCTACTCAGGACTAGTTTTTGGCTTCTCATCTTCGGTGGGATGTGAAGGACGAGGATTTGGAGTACTAGAATGATCACTCCCCTCGTTATTATGATTATCCAATGAGCTTTTGTGTCGTGCATATCCATGGTGCCTATCCCTCCTAGCCATAAGTAGCCTAGAAGCTCTAATGATATGACGCATAAGGCTCATAATATCATCGGGCTTGTCCCTCCAGAGCTTTTTGAGTGTACAACTAGCCTGGATCTCTTTGATCATCACAGGGCGGAATCCCTCATCAACTAGGAGTCTACACAGTCGGTCACCCAAATCCATCCTGAATCGAATGTCCGCCCTATACAAAATGCTCGCGGGTATCTGCACCCGAGGAGGTTTGTCACCCTGATCCGTGGCCTCCGCCATCTCCTCTTCATCTACAGGATCATCTGGTTGGGGTGGAATCATGTCCCCAACGAATGTGCCAATATCTAAAAAATATATAGTACACAACAATAATTAGACGATTTCATTAAAGAATTTAATAAAACAAGTTAAACAATGTGTTAGAAATTTTTTTTTCTAATTAATTAAGACAATAAAATGAAACTATATTAATTTAAAGAAAAAACTAATATTACCTCTAGCATCTAGTGGTTCATCCTGTGTGAAGAGGATCTTGGTACACCCTCACCAATCCAAACTCATGTAAGGACACGACACCATCACGAACATCTGATCATCAACATTGGCTAGAAGCTCTAGTGCATCACTAAAAATCCTGGCCGGATATGCTGGCATGCTTCTCTTGGGCATCATATCGCCCCACATTTTCATGTGGACATGTAACATCCACCTATGAGGCTAGCAGAAAAAAGTAGGCCTCGTCTCTAGAAACCTCTAGAAAAATAAACAAAATAATTTTGAAGCAAAAGGGAAGGTCAACCTCCCACATGCCTAAGGACGACATCTATCTAATTTTATACAAAATTGCTACAAAAAAATGTTAGACCATCTAACAAGTCATGGTGTCTGGGATAAATAATCAACATAAAATAAAAGAGGGAAACTAATGTGCTTCTTGTCACTAGTGTAATGTGCGATGGTCATCAGTAATAGTGAGAGGCACCTAACCTCCTCTAGACCAAATGAAGCAATGCGTAGCTGACCACCATACACCTGAAAATATGCAGGAGAAAGTATATCATCCCTAATATATCTCTGGGAGTACACCAACTGACTCCCTACTACATAACCAATGGGGACATCTAGGAACTATGGAAAATCCTGCCCTCTCCTAGACAAGCGAGTAATAAAATAAATGTCCTCCTAAGTGGGCTGGTACCACAGGCCAAGACCAACCAAGAGAGCCTGTCGGTGGGCATCCCACCTGTAGATCAACTATCCTAATAAATCACTATGCCCCTTCAGGGATATAGCCTCCTCGTAGAACTTAAGGAGGCCTACGTCCCTTAAGAGAAACTGGGTGGGTGTTGTAATAGGGTGAGGTTACGAAACTTTGTCCATCTCCTGTGCCTCCCACATGTATATCATGTTATAATTGTCCTCCCTCTACTCTATTATTTTCCTTTCATCTCTCCATTGACGTCACTGAATGATTCAAATATTAAATACATCAGCCTCCTTCATACATAAAACCTAATTTTTTAATTAAATGATCAATTTATTTACAAATATATAAATATAACTTTTATCAAAAAACAAAAAAAAACATTCGGTGTGCCCAAAAAACATTCAAGCATTTCCATCAGTGCATACTTTTTTATCATGCGCTAAACATGGTGCACATGAAAAAAATTAACGCATCGTAAAAACATCAAATCTTACTTCAATAAATATTTTTTTGTGGTGCGTTGACCAAACTATCTACCTCGAGTAGTTGTTATAGCACAGCGCATTGCCAGCTGGCAATATTTTACCACTGGCATTGGCGGTGTGTTACCCCAATATGCACTCACTGGGCCGTAATGTGTATTTTTACATAATTCTGATTGTGTTTTGGTAAACGACCGCACCATCGTAAATAAACTGTTATTTAAAAAAAAATTAAATTGTTGGTGCAGTCGGCAACTGACACGCACCACCCTATTTTATTGTTAAAGCGGTGTGATTTTTCTCGATACTACGTTGGGCTATCAAATTTACCACCTGGTGCAGTTTCCATTAACACTATTCATGATGCAGCCTACAAATTTACGGGGAGCACCGAGAATGGTGCAAGCCGAATGGCTCAAATGGACTGCGTAGATTTTTTTTTTCTTCAAAAAAATGGTGAATTTTAACTCAATTTAAGAAATTAATCCACTAAAGCTTAGGTTGGTGAGAAAAAGTAGATTAGCTGCACATTTTCGTGTGGAGGAGGCATCTTTTCAACAGAATACTAAAAATCAAATTTCCCCACCATTTTGAAAAATTCGAAGTCCACATAGTGAGCAATGGATAGAAACAATGTGGGCAATGGAAACATTGATGGTAGGGCACCTAAGAGAAGGAAAACTCACACCAGTTGTTGAGAGTTCTACAACACTGTAACAAGTAAAGATGATTTTTTTACGACTGGTAATTTTTTTTAAATTAACCCTTTTTCGGTGTGCTCAATTATGTGACACATTTGGTGGTTGTATCAATGGTGCACCACACTTATTTATGGTGCGATGGATTACTGAGACACACCATGTCAGTTTTTAAAGAGAGAATGTTGTCTCAACGCTCCATTTGATAGTACGCATCAGTGCGCTTTATATAAAACACATCGATGCGTTGTATGTATGAAGTGCAATGTTGTTTTTGGAGTACTTAAAAATAACTTTGCAATGCTTCTTTAGCCTCTACTATGCACCGGTGCATTGCATATATATCAAGCACGCTGTTGCATGTTTTGATTAGAATCTCACTGCAATAAAAAAAAATCTGCAAAAACCTCCATCCGCCAACCTCCTCTAGTGACCTCCGCTACGAACGAATATCTGGGGTATTTTTATCAAGGCTTCCTCAAAAACATCCACTAGAGGATCTTTTACATGTAGTTTATGAGGGATCTACTCCATTAATGGAAGTTAGAAGTTATTTTCATTACGTTAGGAAACTTTCCAAAAATTTGAGTGTAGACATATCATTTAGTGCTTGGGCCAAATCCTCAACAGTATTTTAGTTGTGACCAATGCTTGTATTGGTATTATGCATAGTTTTATGAAGTGCACCTTTAGGGGGACACAACATAGTTCTCAATGATGGTTTATCAAAATGAAGAGGCCATCAGGTTAAGTAGGGATCATGGATTCCAAATTAGAAGTACCACTCTTAGGATTCTCATAGGTATGTGATCTAGTTGTGACATGGATTATTTGTTCCACCATAAATATATCTTGCATGGATGATGAATAAATATTCAAAGAATTTCCTATGGAGGGTTCACAATCATTTGTTGTTGTTGAGTTGAAAATAGATTTATTAAGAAAATGGGTTGAAATTAAGTGTTTTACTATAAAAAATAATGGTGGATCTCATCCATATAGGGACACTCATGAGTAATATGGTCCTCCTCGTATATTTCAAGGAAAACTATTCTTTTTATTTTTCTCATTTATACCACTCCTAATAGTATCTTGGGTTTGAGGTTCTCCTTGTTTAATGTCTTAGGATTTATTTGACTTTGTTGGAATTGGTATTGTGGTGAGTTGTTTGGTTGGAATTTATGTCAACATAGTAGAATGGTGTTGGAGAATGCATTGGTGTTGGTTCACATTGATTTCAACTTGGTTTTATGTGTTTATGCACATGGTTCATTGGTTGCAGACCTTATCTTGGTATTTTAAAGGAGATATCAAAGATGGTCCTTGCAACTTGGATGATGGATGTTGATGTGTTATATTATATTGGATACCTTCCCATGATGATGGTAATCATTATCATATTTATGCATATATATGTTGTTGGCCACTTCAGGAGTTAGAGTTGATGAGCCTTCTTGATTAGGTATACTTGGTCCCCATGTCCTAGATTAGGTATCCCATGTTGATTTATTATACATTGGAATTGGAGAGGTTGTACATGTCATAGTAGATTCTTCAAATTGTTTTAAAAGTCTTGGAGGATGTCTAACAGGTTCTCGAGCTACAAGTTTATGGTTGAAAATATCAAATTAGTTGTTGTGAAGTTTGATAGCTTGGGTGTTGAAGTAGTTGATGGTGGCATATAAGTCAACATAGTATGACTTGTGATGATGATGGATTTGATAAAGTGGATTGATGGAGTGTTGTAGAGGCTATAGTGGTTTCCTGAGGTCCATTCCATATTGACAAAGATTTGGAATAATTTTGGTCAAGTTTTGTGCTAAGGAAGCATGGTTTCCAGATTCCTCTACCTCAGTTGCATTCTTGTTGAGTGATGGGAGCAGTTTTAGGTCCATAGTCACAAGGAGACATGCCTATGGGGGACGATATGGCTCCAGAAGGCTAAAGTCACATGGAAGCAGTGTTGTGGGAGAGACTAATGTATTTTCTGGAGTTTTTCTCCACATTTCCCGTGCTCATCAGGTGTTTAATTATTTTTCTAATGTGTCTTGTTCATGAATCTACATGTAAATGTCAGAAAAAGGTAATTGGGCTTCCAGAAGATGACTAAAAGAGAATATTCATCAGTAAATGAAGTTAGTGGATTGATTAAGTCAAGAGGAATTGAACCAAGCCAACTCTATCATATGAACAAAGCTCCACTACAAAATTGGAATTTATTGTTCAGAAGATTACAAATATATGGAGATCATGAGTCTATTTGGTTGGCTCATTTGAGAATAAAATGTAATAGTGTGTGCATGGAAAGTGTCTGCGAGTGAATATTTGTGGATGCATACTATGTAGGAAGTTATATAGAATATATTTAGAATATCAAAGTAGTAGATTATGGTAGAAGATTATGTTTCAACTTAGATTTTATGTAGTAGTATGGAAAAAGAGTAGGGAGGTTTGTAGATAATTTCCTTCATGCTTTCTTATCATGTTTTGATCATATTATATTTTTATTGTGTAATTTTGTTGGGTTATTTCACTGATTGGGTGAATGAGTTATGAAGATTTATTTTGGTGAGTATTTTTTTTTTAAGCCTATATTGATAGAGGTTGTTGTGTTGTTATAGTCGAGTGATTCATATTGACTCGAACATGAAATATTATGAAACGAGGGTTACATAGAAGAGTGGAGTGGGGGCTCAAGAAAATTCAGTATAAATAACATATTTCTCCATGATTCCAATGTTAGTTGGGCAAGGCTTGTTGATCAGGTAGGAGTCTATAGACTTGTGAGTCCAATGGTGGTTGGGTGAGGCTTGACAGTCAGATAGATTTTTGTAGAGTCATGACATGAGGATCACAGTTCATTACTGGTAGTAGAAAATTTTATGATAGTATATGTAATTGATTTTTTTGATGAATAATGCAATTAATTTAGTGACACAACAACAACAAGGATGGTTTTCGATCCATGAGGAGGTTTTTCCACGACAAAATATTGTGTTCTCTTGTGCATGATTATCTTTTTATTTCTCATGGTTCTCATATGTTTCTATATATGATTAATATACTAATGGGCTAATGAATATTTTTTTACAGTAATTTAAAAATAGGTTAAAATTTTATAAAAATAGCCACAACTTATTCACCTCCCCCGCTCTTAGTAGCGAATACATTTCCAACAATTTGTATCAGAGTAGGGCTCTCTCGATGAAGCTTGATCTATTGAGAGAATATTTTGGGGATATGGCGAAGAACATTAAGAAGAAAATTTAGAAAAATAAGAGTTGAAAGCAATCCAAGAATGTTGAAAAACCCAGAGAGCCTACTCTGCTGGTAAAAGGGATGTAAAAAAACATTTTCAGTGATGGAAAATTTCCTTGACATTCTAGTGACGATGATTTTGGAGTTATTAAATAAGTTGATAATCAAATTTTTAAGTTTATTCCTCAATAAGTTAGGAAGTTGTATTTCCATTGCAGGTGTCTAAAGGTGAAGAGAATAAAAGAATAATGATTCTTGAAGCCAAAAATCAAATTCAAGCAAGATTGATTGAAGAACTTAAGATGGAAAATAAAGATTTGAAGAAACTTCTTCATATTATTAAAGAGAGAGAGAATGTTCTCAAAGGTGAGATTTATTATATGAAAAATGAGTTGGAGAAAGAAAAGAGAATTGAAGAGGATATTAGTATCTAGCTCAAGCATTCAATCTTCCATTGTGAGAAATTGAATCAAAATTATAAAAGAGCATCACAAATAAAAGTGAAGCAACAAATAAAGATCCCAAAGAAGAATCTCCATGTAGTAATAAAGTAAATCACTAGAAAAATCTATTTCCAAGCCAAGATCCCAAAAATGTGCCAAGGAAATATATGATATGGGCAAAAGAAGGAGCATCCTGAAAGATCATTCCCATTAGTTTTCAGGTGTAAAAATTTCTTTTGTGGGTATTGTTTCTTATGCATTGATTTTGTTCATAAAAGTGTTGATTGTAAGACCTATGGAGCAAGGAGTAGAAATCGTATCAGTAATAGATCTAAAAAAATTCCCACATTTCTTGGACATATTAGATGTTATGTTTTTTATAATGCGAGCCATAAGGAAAAAAACTGCAAGCTTCCTATGTGTGTTTAAGAAATAAAATCAAAGGAAGGAAGTCATCAAAATATAATTAGTCAAGAATCAAAATAAGAATATGCATGTGAAAGATCATCCTCACAAAATTTGGAGAACAAAGGAGAAGCAAAGCACTCCCACAAAAAATTGAGGTCTACGTGGTCTCAGGGTCATGCATATCATTACAAGTGTTTCCATATTGAAAGTTTGAATGACAGTGAAGTTGCATAATTTTGTGGCACTGACAGTTGTTGTCGTAGGATATTATTTGGATATGGCACATGTGCAAGGGGGTCACCTCACATGCTATTGGTGTATTGATGGCGTCTTGGTCTATGAGGTTTTTTGGAGGAAGTTGTTACGCTTCTCATGATGATATATTTTTCTAAAATTGGGCATTGTAGGAGGTATTAGAGGTTTAGGAGAATTGTTTTGAGTTTTTATGATTTAATGATTCTCCATAGACTTGTATCAATTGCATGCAGTTGATTATTTTCATATTGATGGTTGTCTAGAGATTTCATGAAAATCTGATTTTATATTAGCATGTTTTGTATGATATTCATCAAAGAGATCAACATGCATTAGTTCCATTGATTAGAAGCCATCCTACATTCATAGATGACATAAATTTTGGTTCAACTATGCTTCCGATATTTAAGTTTCATATACATACCTTTTGATTCTCTACAAAAATAGGTTTTTATTATTATTAATAAATTGATCACATGATCTCTAACCTATGTTCATTGTCACCACTAGTACATTTGGCGGAAATTTCGACAATTTAGTTCCGACACTTTTGATCAAATGTCAAAAATTTCCCCAAATTTTATCAATTTTTCAAATCTCGCCCACAACTATCACTATACCGACATTTGGAGACAAGTGTCAGTATTGCGACACTTAGAGGTAAGTGTCGGTCTTCGACATTTGGAGAAAAGCGTCAGAATTGTGATGGATTGAAGGAAAGTGTCGGTCTTGCGACACTAAGAGGTAAGTGTCACTATTGTGATGTTCGGAGCAAAGCATCGGAAGTGCGATAGATTTGAGGAGAGTGTCAATCTTGCGACACTCAGAGCTACGTGTCACTATTGTGACGATTGGAGCAAAGTGTCAGAATTGTGACAGACTGGAGGAAAGTGTCTGTCTTGCAACACTTACAGCTAAGTGTCACTATTGCGACGTTCGGATAAAAATATTTAAAAAAACAAATTCTAGAAGATGTACTAGTTTGAATTTATATCATCTTCCTTGAGTCAATTTTGCATTTAAAGCAGAGTTGTAAGTTCCATCTAACATATTTATTCTTGCAATTCCTAGATAATTCTCGTTCATTTTGGAAGAAGTACGCACTTTATGCAGATGATAACTCTTCACACTACCTCCTTTTCTTTACTTATTTTAGTGTTTGTATTATTTAGAAGTCAAGAAGACTATTTTCCTTTTTCCATTCTTATTGAAGTCCCTAAAAGATCCATCTTCATCATTCTTTTGTAGTGAAACATGCACAAAAGCAAATATTTTTTTATAACATAGATGCATACAATTTTTTAGATAACAAGAACAAGTGTCGGTATTGCGATGTTAGGAGGCAAGTGTTGTTAGTGTTTAGGAACAATATTAGGTTTTAGGGTAGGGAGTTATTTTTGGTGGTCAGGTCTTGTCGTGTGAGGCCGCCCAATGAAACACATTTGTACGGGCCATTTCGTTCGAGGGCGCCTGTATCAGTTTTGCTAAGTTGTGACCACCCAGGTGCCTTATGAATATTTGGCCAACCCATTTTCCATTTTCTCTCTTGTGGCATCGTTCGTTTAGGCGCGTCGTGTCACACCGTGTGAGGTCACCCGACTGGGCGCATTCGGGTCGAGCCATCTTGTTCAAGGGCGCCTGTATTAGTTTTGCTAAGTTGTGATTGCACAAGTGCCTTGTGCATGTTCGGGGAGCCTATTTGCTATTTTATCCCTTGTGGCATCGTTCGATCAGGCGCGTCGTGTCGCGCCATGTGAGGTCGCCAGACTGGGCGGGTTTGGGTCGGGCCGTTTCGTTTGAGGGCGCTTGTATCAATTTTGTTAAGTTGTGACCACCCAGGTGCCTTGTGCATGTTCGGGTGACCGATTTTCCATTTTCTCCCTTGTGGCATCGTTCGGTCAGGCACGCCGTGTTAGGTCACCTGACTGAGTGCATTCGGGTTGGGTCAGGTCATTTCGTTCGAGGGTGGCTGTTTCAGTTTCTCTAAGTTGTGACTGCTTGGGTTCCTTGTGCATGTTTGGACGACCTGTTTGACATTTTCTCCCTTATGGCATCATTCGGTCGGGTGCGTTGTGTCGCACCGTGTCTGGTCGCCCGACCGGGTGCATTTGGGTGCCCTTTCATCCAAGGGCGCCCATATCAGTTTTTCTAAGTTGTGACTGCCTGGGTGCCTTGTGCACATTCGGGTGGCCTGTTTGCCATTGTCTCCCTTGTGGCATCGTTCGGTCGGGTGCGTTGTGTGAGGTCACCCAACTGGGCACGTTTGGGTCGTGACATTTCATTCGAGGGCACTCATATCAGTTTTTCTAAGTTGTGACAACCCGAGTGCCTTGTGAACGTTCAGGCGACCCATTTTTCATTTACTCCCTTGTGGCATCATTCGGTCGGGCGCACAATGTCACGCCGTGTGAGGTCACTTGATCGGGCGTGTTCGAGTCAGGTCATTTCGTTAGAGGGTGCCCGTATCATTTTTGCTAAGTTGTGACCACTCGGGTGCCTTGTGCACCTTTAGGTGGACCGTTTGCCATTTTCTCCCTCGTGGCATCGTTCGATCAGGCGCGCCGTGTCGCTCCATGTGAGGTCGTCCGACCGGGTGCATTCGGGTCGGGTCGGGCCGTTTCGTTTGAGGGCACCAATATCATTTTTTCTAATTTTTGACTGCCCGGGTGCTTTGTGCACATTCGGGTGGCCCGTTTTCCATTTTCTCCCATGTGGCATCACTCAGTTGGGTGCACCGTGTCGCGCCGTGTGAGGTCGCCTGACCAGATGTGTTCAGGTCGGGTCGTTTTGTTCGAGGGCTCCCGTATTAGTTTTTCTAAGTTGTGACTGCCCGAGAGCCTTGTACACATTCGGGCAGCCTATTTTCCATTTTCTCGCTTGTCGCATCGTTCAGTCAAGCTCGTCGTGTCACGTTGTGTGAGGTCGCCCGACCGGGCGCATTCGAGTCGGGTCGTTTCATTCGAGGGCGCCTGCATCAGTTTTTCTAAGTTGTGACCACCTGGGTGCCTTGTGCACATTTAGGCGACCCATTTTCCATTTGCTCCATCCTAGCATCGTTCGGTCGGGCGCGCCATGTCGCGCCGTGTGAGGTCGCCCGACTATGCGCGTCTAGGTCTGGCCGTTTCGTTCGAGGGCACCCGTATCACTTGGGCTAAATTGTGATCGTCTGGGTGCCTTGTGCATGTTTGGGTCGCTCGTTTTCCATTTTATCCCTTGTGGCATAGTTCATTCAGGCGCGTCCTATTGCGCCGTGTGAGGTCACCCGACAGGGCGTGTTCGGGTCGGGTCATTTCATTTGAGGGCGCCCGTATCAATTTTTCTAACTTGTGACCACTTGGGTGCCTAGTGGATGTTTGGGTGGCCCGTTTTCCATTTGCTCCCTTTTCATGGCATCGTTTGGTTAGGCGTGTCGTGTCGCGCCATGTGAGGTCGCCGAACCGGGCGCATTCGGGTCAGACCATTTCGTTCGACGGCGCCCGTATCAATTTTGCTAAGTTGTGACCGCCTGAGTGCCTTGTGCACGTTCAGACAACCCATTTTCCATTTGCTCCCCTGTGGTATCATTCGCCGTGTCGCATCGTGTGAGGTCGCCTGACCGGATGCATTTGGGCTGTTGGGGTTCCCATGTTTTGGCAGATTTGGCAATACCAAAAGATGAGACAACATCAAACCACTTTGGGGCCTTAGGATCTAGCCCTGCTGGACCCGGAGAGGGATCTCTCCAAATAGAGAAAAGAATGATAAATCTTTGAAAGCTCAGATTGAAATGTTAGGCTAGCTATGAAGCACAAAAGGAGGTTTTAAAATGATTTGGTTGGTTGGTTGCTGGGTTGGTCAGGAGATCATAGACTGAGAAAGTAATGGGAGGAAAGGAAACAAAGCAGCTAGATGTTTCAGCAAAGAGAATAGGCCAAGACAGTGCCATCCATTGGGCTATGGAATCATGAAAGGAAATTACATGCAACAACTAGCCAAGGCTTTCAAAGGGCAAGTCATCTACACTAAAGGATCTTTTAGGCAGATGATGGAATGAAACATTAAGGAGGGAAAGTGGAAGAAGGAAAGACAACCAAATTTCTGTCTATAGATCAGGTCAGAGGTCATTTAACTCCAGACCTGCTTGGACATACTATAAGGCAGCTCTCAAAGAGACAAAGGGGTTGCTTATGCTTAAATCGGGAGGTGACACGATCGGGGATCGGAAGGCAAGACTTGTGATTGTGATCGAGAGGGGGAATGCGATTGAGCACTGGCTGTCAGATCGCGGGAAGGATGAATGGTCGGGATACAATCGGGGATCGCAATCGGAGGTCGGAGAGGAAGGCTTGCGATCAATCGCATCGCAATCACTTGCGATGGATAGATCGGAGGGTGCACATAACAAGTTGCGATTGCGATTGGGCGGGGGGCTGCGATTAGCGCTCCGCCGTCGGATCTTTGTGACAGATCAACGGCGCGGAACGCGTCGCAAGACTTAACGTTATAAACAATCGCATCAGAGCTTTTTGTTGTTACAAAGGGTTGTGCACCCGCCCGACTTCCGATTGCGATTAACGCTTGGGACTTAAGTGCTTGGTCCTAGCGCACGGGCATGTGTGGGAAGTGGTTTGGGAAAAGGGGCTAAGCCCTATAATAAGGTCGGAACATGGGTTTTTAGCCCATTTTAAATGGATCTAGAAGTGCCAAGGAGGGGAACGATAGAGGAGTAGGGGGGGAAGATGACCAATGAAGGTAGTGGAATGATTTAAAGGGGATTTTGGGGGGAATTTGAATGGTAAGAATGGAAATAGAAGGGGAAGAAAAGGATGAAATGGAGGCTAATTGGGGTGAAATAAGAAGGGAAAGGGGGCCTGGAATTTCTTCATAGCAAAGAGGCTGATAAGGGAAATCAGCAAGAGGGGATACTACTGCAAGGGAAAAGGCACAAGGAGGCTTCAAGGAGACTGTGTTTTCAGAGGAAATGCATTCCTTGAAGACTCAACAATGATTTAGCCCCCTATTTGCTTGTCAAAAATTTCATAGGGGGGCTAACAGTGGCTCCACATGGGGATGGCTTCTTCTTGAAGGAGTCAAGAATCCAGAAATTGATCTCTTGGTGTAGGCCAGATGCCTGCTGCTTGAACCATCCTTTTCTTCTTTGATTTTAGCTGCCACAACTCATGAAGACATCATATCAGCAATAAAAATTCTCCCAAACAACCACCTACCCACACTATAGACCTAATATTTTTCTTCTTGGGTGCATTTGAACTTGCAGACCCTTTCACATCATCAATTTTTACAAACAGGAAAAATAAACCTATTCTACTTCTACCCTTATTACTCCATGAGACCAGATTAGACTGTTGGTCTCATAGTTTCTCTACCTACACTACTACCTGCTAGGATTAGACTGTCTAGTAGGTTTCTTCTCTACATTCTAAGACAGAAATTTAAACAACTAATCTACTTGCTCATAGGCTGAGCTTTATTGAGATTCCTACCTACCCTACTCTAACTAGAATATTTACAGTCTAGCTTACAAACATTGTCTTCCAATGCAACCAGTCCTTCAAGTGATCCCATGACTGGTCCTTCTTGCTCAACTCCTTGAGCATGCTGGATAGGCAGGGCAGCTCCCACTCTTTTTGTTCAACAACAACAGCCTTGAAAAGTTTTGTTTCTGCTTGCAACATGATGCTGAGCAAGACCTTTGATCCTTCTTCAAATGTATGTAGGAAATGTGCATAAGGATCATGAAATGATACCTGATTGTAAAGATTTGGCAGGCTAGTTTCAACCAGGATTTCTTGTTCTTCCACTGGATCAAGGGCAAGACTCTCTTGAGAAAGAGAATCTCCTTCATCCCCTTCATTTTCTGAACTGGAGGACTCATCATAGATTGCAGCTGTGTCCTCCTGGAGCTCTGATATGTTCTGCTCTGATGGACTGAGCTATGTGAAAAGGTCTATGTATTCATGAGCAGGGATGTCTTCCGTTACCTCCTCTTTTTCAAGGGAAGGCTCTTTAATTTCATCCTGCTCAAGAATCTCTTCTTTGCTTTCCTCCTCCTCTTCTGAAAGGAAAGGCTGCTGGCTACCAGTTTCAATGATGATCTGTGGTAAAGCAGAAGGAAGATTCAAGGAATCTTCATCTGCTATTATACTGTCATAGCTCTCCCCATTAGTGTCGTAAATGGCCTGCATCGGCTCATTACTCTCTGGAAGTGAAAAGGATTGATTCTCCTCCCATAAATCTACTAATGACGAACCTACTCGATCTTCTTCTGTTTGGAGAACATCATCATCAGAGAGATCAAAAATAGGAGAATCATGAATGTAAGTAACGCTGCCAACCGGACATACTGGGTCACCAGAAGATTTTTCTTCACTCTGATTTACATTTGAGCTTTCCAACTCTGCACAACGAAGCTCATCAGATGAATGGGCAAGGGTTTCTGATCTGTAAAAAAATTCAGAGGCTGGTTTTCTATTGATGATTTGATCTATTTCTTCCTCTTTCAAAGGGGAGGATGGCCTTGTGTTCCTTTGTGCAGCAGTGCAGCAGCTCTCTGTTCCCTCTGAAGACTGGATTTTAGGCTGGATGTCGGTGTGAGCCTCAACTATAAGGGATGATAAATCAGCATCTGAGTTTTTAGGGATATCTTGAAGAACGTCCACAGTCTCTTGGCTGTTTTCTTCCTCAGCTGATTCATCTATGTTCTTGTGATAGCTAGGATGCATATGAAAATCTTGAATGGCTGTCAACAGATCTTCAGATTGCATATTAACCAAATACTCATCAATACCTAACAGGTATTGTATGATGTCCTGAGATCGATCACAACAATCCCATGATGAGGATGGAGAGTTTCCTCTATAATTTTTGTAAAATACTTGGTGCATGTCTTTTAATGAAAACAAACTCCGGGGTTCTAACCATTCATACCAGACCCTAGCCTTTCCTTCTAATGTTGCCATGAACATTTTCATTAGGCAGTCTTCATGCCATTGAACTTTAAATTTCCACACATGTATATGAAACTTGATGAGATGTAGCAAGGGGTCCTCAGCATTTTCATCCTGAAAGATAGGCAGGTTTTTCAACCAGTCCACTTCAGGCATTTTGTGTGGAAATCCAGGGATATGCTCCCTGCTCATTGGGGCATATCTTCTTTGTATGCGTGGAAGCATGTTTGTAAATCAGAAAGAGGTCACTGTTTCTTTTCAACCAGTTCAGAGTCTTCTACCAGTGGAGTCATTTGGTCTTTGGATTATAGGGAATGTGGAGTCGCCAGGTGGATGAATTTAACTATTTGAAGCAGGCTGCTGTCCACCGCCAGCAATGAGAAGCCAATCTAAAGGCAAAGTGGTCTCTTCCCCAGCGGAGTCACCATTATGTTGGGGTTCCCATGTTTTGGCAGATTTGGCAATACCAAAAGATGAGAGAACATCAAACCACTTTGGGGCCCTAGGATCTAGCCCTCCTGGACCTGGAGAGGGATCTCTCCAAATAGAGAAAAGAATGATAAATATTTGAAAGCTCAGATTGAAATGTTAGGCTAGTTATGAAGCATAAAAGGAGGTTTTAAAATGATTTGGTTGGTTGGTTGCTGGGTTGGTCAGGATATCATAGAATGAGAAAGTAATGGGAGGAAAGGAAACAAAGCAGCTGGATGTTTCAGCAAAGATGATAGGCCAAGACAGTGCCATCCATTGGGCTGTGGAGTCATGAAAGGAAATTACATGCAACAACTAGCCAAGGATTTCAAAGGGAAAGTCATCTACACTAAAGGATCTTTTAGGCAGATGATGGAATGGAACATTAAGGAGGGAAAGTGGAAGAAGGAAAGACAACCAAATTTCTGTCTATAGATCAGGTCAGAGGTCATTTAACTCCAGACCTGCTTGGACATACTCTAAGGCAGCTCTCAAAGAGACAAAGGGGATGCTTAAATCGGGAGGTGACACGATCGGGGATCGGAAGGCAAGACTTGCGATTGCGATCGGGAGGGGGAATGCGATTGAGCACTAGCCGTCAGACCACGGGAAGGATGAATGGTCCAGATGCAATCGAGGATCGCAATCGGAGGTCGGAGAGGAAGGCTTGCGATCAATCGCATCGCAATCACTTGCGATGGACCGATTGGAGGGTGCACATAACAAGTTGCGATTGCGATTGGGCGGGGGGCTGCGATTAGCGCTCCGCTGTCGGATCTTTGTGACAGATCAACGGTGCGGAACGCTTCGCAAGACTTAACCTTATAAACAATCGCATCGGAGCTTTTTGTTGTTACAAAGGGTTGTGCACCCGCCCGACTTCTGATTGCGATTAGCGCTTGGGACTTAAGCGCTTGGTCCTAGCGCACGGGCATATGTGGGAAGTGGTTTGGGAAAAGGGGCTAAGGCCTATAATAAGGTCGGAAAGTGGGTTTCTAGCCCATTTAAATGGAATTTAAAGGTGAAGGAGGGGAACGATAGAGGAGTAAAGGGGGAAGATGGCCAACGAAGGGTAGAGGAATGATTTAAAGGGGATTTTGGGGGGAATTTGAAGGGTAAGAAGGGAAATAGAAGGGGAAGAAAAGGGGGATAAAATGGAGGCTAATTGGGGGTGAAATAAGAAGGGAAAGGGGGCCTTTGGGAATTTCTTCATAGCAGAGAGGCTTTATAAGGGAAATCAGCAGAGGGGATACTATCAAAGGGCAAAGGAACAAGGAGGCTTCAAGGAGACTTTGTTTTCAGAAGAAATGCATTCCTTGAAGGCTCAAAAACAATTTAGCCCCCTATTTGCTTGTCAAAAATTTCATAGGGGGGCTAACATGGGCTAGGTCGTTTCATTCGAGGGTTCCCGTATAAGTTTTGTTAAGTTGTGACCGCCCGGGTGCATTGTGCACCTTTGGGCGGCCTATTTTCCATTTGTTCCCTTGTGGCATCATTCGGTTAGGCGTGTCGTGTCGTGCCATGTGATGACGCCTGACCAAGAGTGTTCAGGTCAGGCCGTCTCGTTCGAGGGCGCCCGTATCTGTTTTGATAAGTTGTGACCGCCCAGGTGCCTTGTGCACATTTGGGTGGCCCATTTTCCATTTTCTCCCTTTTGTACGTTCAAGCGGCCCTTTTTCTATTTTCTCCCTTATCGCATCATTCGGTCGGGCGTGACGTGTCCTGCCGTGAGAGGTCACCCGACCGGGCGTGTTCTAGTTGGGTTTTTTTGTTCGTGGGCACTCGTATCAGTTTTGCTAAGTTGTGACCATTCAGGTGCCTTGTGCATGTTTGGGTAGCTTGTTTTCCATTTGCTCCCTTGTGGCATCGTTTGGTCAAGCGTGCCATGTCACGCCATTTGAGTTCACCTAACAAGGCGCGTTCGGGTCAGGTTAGGTCATTTCGTTTGAGGGTGCCCGTATCAGTTTTGCTATGTTGTGACCACCCGGGTGCCTTGTGCATGTTCAGGCGGCCTGTTTTCCATTTTCTCCCTTGTGGCATCATTCGGTCGGGCACATCGTGTCATGCCATGTGATGTTGTCCAACTGGGCGTGTTCGGGTCGGGTCGAGCCATTTCGTTCGAGGGTGCTCGTATCAGTTTTTCTAAGTTGTGACTGCCTAAGTGCCTTGTGCACGTTCAGGCAGCCCATTTGCTATTTTATCCCTTGTGGCATCGTTCGGTCGGGCGCGCCGTGTCACGCCATGTGAGGTCGCCTGATTGGACGTGTTCGGGTCGGGTCGTTTCATTTAAGGGCACCCGTATAAGTTTCACTAAGTTGTGACTACCCAGGTGCCTTGTGCACATTCGAGCGGCCCGTTTTCCATTTGTGCCCTTACGGAATTGTTCAGTCGCACACGCCTTTTCGCACCGTGTGAGGTCGCCCAACCTGGCACGTTTGGGTTGGGCCATTTCGTAAGAGGGCACTAGTATCAGTTTTGCTCAGTTTTGACCAACCAGGTGGCTTGTGCACATTCGGGTGGCTTTTTTTTCGTTTGCTCCCTTGTGGCATCGTTCGATCGGGTGTGTCGTATTGCACTGTGTGAGGTCTCTCGACCGGGCTCGTTCGTGTCACATCAGGCCATTTTGTTCGAGGGTGCCCATATCAGTTTTTCTAAGTTGTGACCACCCAGGTGCCTTGTGCATATTCGGGTGGCCCGTTTACCATTTTCTCCATTGTGGCATCATTCGGTCGGGCACGCCATGTCGCGCCGTGTGAGGTCACCCGACTGGGGGTGTTTGGGTTGAGCTGTTTCGTTCGAGGGCGCCCGTATTAGGTTTTCTAAGTTGTGACCACTCAGGTGCCTTATGCATGTTCGGGCGGCTCGTTTACCATGTTCAGGTAAAACCATTTCGTTCGAGGGTGCCTGTATCTATTTTGCTAAGTTGTGACCGCCCGGGTGCCTTGTACATGTTTGAGCAGCCTGTTTGCCATTTTCTTCCCTGTGGCATCGTTCAGTCGGGTGCACCCATATTAGTTTTGATAAGTTGTGATCGCTCGGGTGCCTTGTGCACGTTTGGGCGGCCCATTTACCGTTTGGTCCCTTCTGGCATAGTTCGGTTGGGCCGGCCATGTCGCGCCATGTGAGGTCGCTCGATCGGGCGCGTTCAGGTTAGGCCGTTTCGTTCGAGGGTGCATGTATCAATTTTTCTAAGTTGTGACCACCCAGGTGATTTATGAACGTTCAGGTGGCGTGTTTTCCATTTTCTCCCTTGTGGCATCGTTCGTTCGGGCCTGCTGTGTTGCGCCATGTGAGGTCACTCGACTGGACGCAATTGGGCCAGGCTGTTTCATTTGAGGGCGCCCGTATCAGTTTTTCTAAGTTGTGACCACCCATGTGCCTTGTTCACATTCTAGCAGCCTGTTTTCCATTTGCTGCCTTGCGACATCATTTGGTCGGGCACATCATGTCACGCCGTGTGAGGTCATTCGACTGGGCACGTTCGGGTCGAGCCATTTCATTTGACGGTGCCCGTATCATTTTTGCTAAGTCGTGACCACCTAGGTGCCTTGTCCATGTTCGAGTGGCCCGTTTTCCATTTTCTCCCCTGTGGTATCATTCATCGTGTCGCACCATGTGAGGTCGTCCGACTGGGCGCGTTCGAGCCGGGCCGTTTCGTTCGAGGGCGCCCGTATCGTTTTTGTTAAGTTGTGACTGCCCAGGTGCCTTATGCACATTCAGGTGGCCCTTTTGCCATTTTTTCCCTTGTGGCATCATTCGGTCGGGCGCGTCATGTCATGCCATGTGAGGGCTCACGACCAAGTGCATTCAGGTCGGGTAGTTTCATTCGAGGGCACTTGTATCATTGTTGCTAAGTTCTGACTGCCCGGGTGCCTTGTGCACATTCGGGTGGCCTATTTGCTGTTTTCTCCCTTGTGCATGTTCAGGTGACCAGTTTTTCATTTTCTGCCTTGTGGCATCATTTGGACGAGTGCGCCATGTCGCGCTGTGTGAGGTTGCCTGACTAGGCGCGTTCAGGTCGAGTTGTTTCGTTCGAGGAAACCCGTATTAGTTTTTCTAAGTTGTGACCACCCCAATGCCTTTTGCACATTCGGGTAGCCCGTTTTTCGTTTGCCCCCCCTGTGGTATCATTCGTCGTGTCGTGTTGTATGAGGTCACCCAACTGGGCGTGTTTGGGCTAGCCCATTTCATTCGAGGGCGCCCGTATTAGTTTTGTTAAGTTGTGACCACTCAGGTGCCTTGTGCACATTTAGGCAGCCATTTTCCATTTTATCCTTTATGGCATCGTTCGGTTGGGTGCACTGTACCGCACCTTGTGAGGTCGCTCGACCGAGCGAGTTCAAGTGGGGTCGTTTCATTCGAGGGTGCCCGTATCAGTTTTGCTAAGTTGTGACCACCCGGGTGCCTTGTGCAGGTTCGGGTGACCTATTTACCCTTTTCTCCCTTGTGGCATCGTTCGGTCGGACACATTGTGTCGTGCCATGTGAGGTTGCCTGACTGCGCCCGTTCGGGTTGGGTTGTTTGGTTCGAGGGTGCCCCTATCAGTTTTGCTAAGTTGTGACTGCCCGGGTGCCTTGTGCATGTTCAGGTGGCCCATTTGTCATTTTATCCCTTGTGGCATCGTTCGTTCGAGCTCGCCATGTTGGACTGTGTGAGGTCGCCCGACCGGGCACGTTCAGGTCGGGCAGTTTCGTTCGGGGGCACTCGTACGATTTTTGCTAAGTTGTGACCGCCCATGTGCCTTGTTCACATTCAGGTGGCCCATTTTCCATTTTATCCCTTGTGGCATCATTCGTTTGGGCACGTCGTGTTGCGCCGTGTGAGGTCACTCAATCGGGCGTGTTCGGGTTGGGTCATTTGGTTCAAGGGTGCCCATAGCAGTTTTTCTAAGTTGTGGCCGCCAGGGTGCCTTGTGCACGTTCGGGTGGCCCATTCACCATTTTCTCCCATATGGTATCGTTCGCTGTGTTGCGCCATGTGAGGTCACCTGACTAGGCGCGTTCAAGCTGGGTCGTTTCATTCGAGGGCACCCGTATGAGTTTTGCTAAGTTGTTACCGCCTGGGTGCCTTGTGCACATTCGGGCAGCCCATTTTCCATTTCTTCCCTTGTGGTATCGTTTGGTCGGGCGCACCGTGTCATGCTGTGAGGTCGCCCGAGCAAGCATGCTCAGGTCGGCTTGTCTCATTCTAGGGTGCCTATATTAATTTTGCTAAGTTGTGACCACCCAAGTGCCTTGTGCACGTTCAGGTAGCCCATTTTCCATTTGCTCCCTTGTGTTGGAAACGAGTTTGGGTAATAAGGTTAGGTCAGTTCGTGCCGTATTATAAGGGCGCCCAAGGAAACACACGATTCAGGCGGGTCGGGTTAGGTCATGTCGTGTGAGGCCACCAAAGGAAAAGAATTCGGGTGTGTCAAGTTGGGTCTGTTCGGGTCATGTCGTGTGAGGCCACCCAAGGAAACATGTTCGTAAGGGTCGGGTCGAGTTGGGTCTAGTCGATTCGTGTCATGTGAGGCCGCCCAAGGAAATATGTTTGTACGGGTCGGGTTGAGTCATGTCCTAATGGTGCTTAAGGAAACGCGTTCGGGTGGGTCGGGTTGGGTCTAGTGATTGGGTCTTTTTGTGTGAGGTCGCCCAAGGAAACACATTCGTATGGGTCGGGTCGAGTCGTGTGAAGGTGCCCAATTAGCTAGAAATAAGTTCAGGTTAGGTCAGGTCGGTTAGTGCCTTATTGTAAGGGTGCCCAAGGAAACACATTTGGGTGGGTTAGGTCGGGTTGGTTTAGGTCAGGTCATGCTGTGTGGGGCCACCCAAGGAAACGCGTTCAGGTAGGTTGAGTTGGGTTTGGTCGGGTCGTGTCATGTGAGGCCGCCCAAGGAAACACGTTTGTACAGGTCAGGTTGAGTTGGGTCTGGTTAGGTCATGTCGTGTGAGGCCTCCCAAGCAAACACATTCATACAAGTCAGGTCGAGTTGGGTCTGGTTGAGTCATGTCGTGTGAGGCCACCCAAGGAAACACGTTCGTATGGGTCGGGTTGAGTTGGGTCTAGTGGAGTCGTGTCGTGTGACGATGCCCAAGAAAACATGTTTGTATGGGTCGAGTCGAGTCATGTACTGATGGCACTCAAGGAAACACGTTCAGGCGGTTCGGGTTGGGTCTGGTGATCGGGTCTTGTCATGTGAGGCTGCCCAAGGAAACATATTCATACGGGTCGTGTCGAGTAATGTGATTGCACCCAATTAGCTGGAAACAAGTTTGGGTTAGGTCAGGTCAGTTCATGCCATATTATAAAGGCGCCCAAGGAAACACGTTTGGGCGGGTAGGGTCGAGTCAGGTTGGGTCAGGTCATACCGTGTGAGGTCGCCCAAGGAAACGCATGTAGGCAGATCGAGTAGTGTCCGGTCAGGTCATGTCGTGTGAGGCCACTAAAGGAAACGTGTTTGGGTGGGTCGAGTTGGGTCTGGTCAGGTTGTGTTGTGTGAGGCCGCCCAAGGAAACACGTTCGTATAGGTTAGGTCGAGTTGGGTTTGGTTGGGTTGTGTCATGTGAGGCCACCCAAGGAAACACGTTCGTACAGGTCGGGTCGAGTCGTGTACTAATGGCACTCAAGGAAACGCGTTCAGGCGGGTCAGGTTGGGTTTGGTTAAGTATTATCATGTGAGGCTGCCCAAGGAAACACATTCGTACGAGTTGGGTTGAATCATGTGATGGCGCCCAATTAGCTAGAAACAAGTTCGGGTTATAAGGTCAGGTCAATACGTTCCGTATTATAAGGGTGCCCAAGGAAACATGGGGTTCAGGCGGGTTAGGTTGGGTGATCTAGTCGGGTCAGGTCGTGCCATGTGAGGCCACCCAAGGAAACACGTTCGGGGGTGTCGAGTTGGGTCTGGTCATGTGAGGCCACCCAAGGAAACAGGTCGGGTCTAGTTGGGTCTGGTATATTCGTGTTGTGTGAGGCGACCCAAGGAAACATGTTCATACAGGTCAGGTCTATTCGTGTGATGGAGCTCAAGGAAATGCATTCAGGCAGTTCGGGTTGGGTCTGGTTGGGTCTTGTCAACATGTGAGGCCACCCAAGGAAACACGTTCATACGGGTTGGGTCGAGTCATGTACTAATGGTGCTCAAGAAAACACGTTCGAGTGGGTTGGGTTGGGTCTGGTTAGGTTTTGTCGTGTGAGGCTGTTGAAGGAAACATGTTCGTATGGGTCAGGTCGGTCGAGTCGTGCAATGGAACTCAAGGAAACACAGTCGTGCAGGTCTAGTTTACATTCAATGGCTTAACAATAATTTTTCAAAATCCCCATAGGTAGTCCCAACTCTGAGTGCCCCTTAATTTTTTTCATCTTCCTTGATTTAACCTTTCTCTTTGATTTTTGTTTAGCCAAAAGGATGTATGACCTTATTCCCACGGTGGATTTTAATATAATAGATGAGGAGTTTACTTTCAGGCCACCTTTTTTTATCAACATTACTCCTCACTACAAAGATGGTTTTTTTTAATATATTAAAGGATATATGAATTGTGACCCTATTTATTGCCACCTCCAACCAAGAAATTCCATCAACCTTAATATTAAAAAAATATACCCTCATATCCCCCATATCCTTAGCATGACCACCCTCCCTATCCCTTAGAATAGGGAGGGTGGTCATGCTAAGGATATGGGGGATATGAGGGTATATTTTTTTAATATTAAGCTTGATGGAATTTCTTGGTTGGAGGTGGCAATGAATAGGGTCACAATTCATATATCCTTTAATATATTCAAGCATTCCTTGGTGTTGAGGTATAAAAGGTGTCTTTTTAACACCTATTTATGCTACATTAATTATCAATCCGGGAACGACTTTTTATTTCAAGAGTGTACTCAGTCTGAGGCAGCAATTTATCCAAGAGTAATGCCTTGCAATATGTAGTATAGTGTTCAAAATACAAGAGTAAATGGATGCCTGAAAAAGAAATATAACTACAACAACATAAACTCAAATGCTCTAAAATCCAACTATTCAATCAGCAAGCATCAATCGAGGATACAATAGCAATAACTCATTCCTTTAGAAATTGATGCAACTGAAATTAAACTGGAAGGAGACAATCAATATGGGAACTGTTAGCTCCCTGTAATCAGCAAGATTGGCAAAGTCTGATCTTAGGGAGAAACATCGTTTCAACCAACTTTGGGATTCTAGGATCTAGCCCTCCTGAATCCAGAGAGGGATCTCTCCAATAAGTGCAAAGATGGATTGGTCTTTGAAGTTTAGGGTAATAATATTAGGCTAGTTATGAATGCCAAGGGTTTGTTTTGGTTTTTGGAGGGTTGAGCATGATTACTGTTCGAGGAGAAAGTTCTAAGTTCAAAAAGTTTCAAAGGTGAGAAGTTGCAAGTGAATAGAACAGTTATGGCTAAAAAGATAGATATAATGCTGGTTTTTAGTACATTGGGCTATGGAGTCATAACAGGGCTTTAATTGAGCAACAACATGAAGAGTGATCTAAGGGGCGAGTCATCTATATCACAAGATTATTGAGATTAAAATGGTGGAATGGAAACAATAAAGTGTTGGAGGGGTGGAAAATGATAATAATTTCACAAAGGATTTATAGTCAGTCCAAACAAGAAAAGTCTTTTAAGTAATTGTTTAAAACCAACCAAGGATAGGGCTAACCATTGACCTCTTGGGCAAGTTGTATTAAAGAAGCTTAATTGACAAACAATCTAGTAATCCACATAATTACCTTCAAAAAGTGTGAAAACATATAAGAGAAGACAAAGTGTAACTTAAGATCAGATAAAGTACTTTTAAACCTAGTCTTCTTTCAGTCAACACCAAGGGAAACTTTCAGAATTTTCTTTTGGAGAATAGAAGCTAGAAACAGGGCAAACCATGGCTTTACTAGTCTAACTTTAATAAGCAAATAAGGAAAATGACTTTCAAGAACAATGCTTAAAGAAAATTGTAGGAGGAGGGAACTCCAACATTCCTAACTGATTAAACTGTATTAAATCATTATTAAATAAACAAATAGGAGGAAAAAATTGAGATAAAGATTTTCAGTCAGAGAAGGTTACTGATATACAGTAGGTCCTAACTCTATAAATGTTGTTATTTATCAGAGAATAGTGAACAATATGACATACATAGAAGGAAAAAAATAACAAATAAATGGGCACTTCACCAATGATATAGACCAAGATTCCAAGAAACAGCTTGTTATTGATGTCAAACTAGTTACAGTCTTCAAGTCCAATGTTTCAGTTCAGCAATCGTCTTCACTATCCAGCCCAAATAATCTAGCACAAACAGAGCTCCAAGGGCCAGTGAACACTATTTACAATCAGAAGTTTAAGCTCAAATGTATTTCAAAGATCTGCAACGTACAATTTCTCATCTTCTACAGAGGTATTTATAGAAGAATGAGGAGGTGAGATCTGATAAAATATCTCTCAGGACAATTAATACAGATTCAAGACTTCTCAGTCTTTGAGGGCTCGATGGAGAAGTTTACGGGTGGTCTATCTGTATTAACTATTTTTAATTTAAGATTAAGCTCGGTGGGAGATTTTGTTGACTTGGAGGCTCTGCGTTATGTTGGAGTAACTCTGCAGATATTTTTTGCATTGAATTCTCTGGCAAAATTAAATCTTTGGCTGCGTTGGGGCAAATATCTTCGTTGGATCAATAACTTCGGCCTCTGTTTGAACGGTTTGAGGCACAGGTGGCACTTATGGTAGCTGGGAGGAATCAATTCACCTCAAATGCGATGGTGGAGGCCTTTCTGTCTGTTAAACACTTATGATTTTCCTTTAATTGTGTTTTAATTCAGGGAATTAGGCTTTTGATAATCATTCTTAACCGTAATTCCCCAAATCTGTCTTCAATCTTCTATTCTGCTGTGCTCTATTTTTTAACACTCATACTCTTTCAATCAAATTTAATAACACAGTGTCTTGTTGATGTGTAGGCCACGTAAGGCTCGTATGGTGTCAATGCCCATAGAGCATCGACGAAATGTAGAGTGGAGCCTTTTTAGTGCCTTTCCCTCTAATAACCAAAAAGGCAAAGGATCATCGCCCTCGGCTTTATTTTCCTTAATAATATGGGAAAAAACCTTCGAAACCTGCAAAACAAACAAAACATTTATGAAATCTTGCATAATTGGGGAAGAACTGCTTCAGAAGGCGAGGGAGGAGCGTAGTCGTTGGATGGCAGCATCCAATGGTGGAGATCATCCAAGAGGAGGTTAAAAGGACAGCGGGGAAAAGAATAAGATGAAATGATCTTGGATCGTCTGATCCGGACACGTGGACGGTCGAGATTCAATCGGAGGGATGCAATCGGAGGCAACACTCAACTAGCGCCAATGTAAAAATGCGATGCGATTTAGCGCTAGTCGTCGATCTGAGGATCAGATCAACGGTGGGGAATGAATCAGAGGGATAGGCGATCGGGGGAAGAAACAAATGCATGCGATGAAACTGCACGATGCAATGTAGCGTAGACCGTCGATCTAAATATTAGATCAATGGTGAAGAATGAATCGGGGGAATGGCCAATCGGAGGGAGAAAACAAAGGCATGCGATGAAAAACTCTCATGCGATTAAGCACTGTCTGTTTGATCGGCTTACGATTCAACGGTGGGGATTAGTTTTTAGAAAGAACCGGCGGAAAACCCTTATATTTATTCAAAACCCCAAAAATTTGATTAAAAAAAAGGTTTTTGTGGATCGGGGCGGAAAAATATATCTATGAAAAGGTGCCCTTTTGTGGGGCCATGGGTTTATGGAATATGATGGGCCCAGGGCTTTTCATAACAAAGGGCCAATCGCAATCGGAGCCTTGGGCTCGGGCTTTTCAATCAACCCATTGGAATCTTGCAATATGATTAAGCCCTTGGGATCTTTAACACTTGGTCCTGAGTGAAAGTTATATGGAGTAGCAAGGCGGGGGGTGGAGTTTATATATATGACCCAATCGCATCGGAACTTTTGATGTGGGTCTTTCAATCAACACATTGTATTTTTCTCCGATGCGATTGCGCGATCGGTCTTTTTAATCTAACCATTTTCATTTAATCACGTGACTTTGGCATTTTAGATCAAACTTTGGATAAATGGGTTTTATGACTTTACAAAAGAAAAAGGTGATCGGGAAAGGATTTTTACAAGGTTTTACGCGCGGAAGGCGGGCCCATAGTTTATATGAAAATAATATAACCGAGCGTTTTAAATACAAAGGCTAATCGCATCGGAACTTTCGGAACATGGAAAAAAACTTGTGCACTTGGATCTTTCCGATGCGATGAGTGCCGAACAGGGTTAGCACTTGGTTCCAGGGTGTGGGCATGTGGGGGAAGTGGTTAGGACTTAGCCCAAGGGGGCTTGAGTCCTTAGTAATAAAACTTTGTTTTTTGTGACTTTTTTCAGAGTTTTCAATGGATTTGGGGGTTTCAGTAAGGTTAAAGAGTGAGTCTTTAACTTTGTAAAAGTGATTTTCATGAGGGGAAGAAGAGGAATCATGAAAACAAAGGAGTTATATGGAGAAAAAGGGGAGCAAATGATGGTTAGTTTTGAGTGGGAGAAGGGGGGAAATGATGGCTTTTTAGCAGTCTTTCTCTTGGAATCAGCGGAATTTTCTGAGTATAAAATGGAAATAGTAAATGAAGATTTTGAGACAGAGGCGTGAGGCCTTCAAGAGTCTTCAAGAGTCAACAATTTTTAGCAATAAAATTTGTTCTTTGAAGGCTCCAAATTCTTAGCCACCTTTTTCTATAAAAAATTTTATAGGTGGCTAACAGTGGCTCCAATTGGGGATGGTGCCTTCTTGAAGGCATCAAGAACTTCAGACTTGCATTCTCTGGGAGGCTGACCTGTGCCACATCCATTATGTTCTCTGGGAGGCTGACCTGTACCTAATCCATTGGGCTGCCCTTCCATTTTTGAGATGATCTTGCTCTAAAAACATATTAGCAACTATAAAAACAATGGATCTTTCATCAACAAGCTTTCTACCTACCTAATCCTACTGATCTAGCATTTTTTCTTCATTAGAGTGCACTTGGATTGGAAAACTCTTTTCACAACATTTTATTCTTTTGAAAGCAGGAAATCTAATCTATTTCTACTCCTTATTTCTCCATGGGCTCAGATTAAACAGTTGAGCCCATATGATTCTCTACCTATTCTATCAATCTGTTAGGATTAAACAGTCTAACAAATTTTATTCTCTAATTTCTACAACAAAAATTTAAAAGCATTCAATTCGGGATTGAACAGTCTGACTTGATGCTGGTCTATGGCATAAAAATAGGCTGCACATAGACATTTATTTTGCAGAAAATTTAAAACAAAATGGAAGGCTTAAGATCTGAAAATTCAAAGCACTTCCTTCATCTTGTTAACAGCTCTGTTTTGACTTTTGTTTGAGCTATTCCTTCTAACACTGTTACCAATGAAATAGGTAACCTGACCTCAAAACGGGAACTCTAGCCCAAAAAGACTAAAAAAACATGAAAAAACACACCAAAAACAAAAAAAAGTGTATTCCAGAACGCACTTGGTTTTTTTTGAAGATCAAATTTCAACATTTTTTATAAAATTATGCTAAAAACAAAATTGTTTCTTGAAAAAAGGATTGAAAAAACACCCTCAAAATAAAACCAGTTGACGCTAGAATAACCAAAAAAAAATTTTGTCATATTTTTGACATTTTTGAAAATAGAAATAACATTTTTTAATTTTTAAAATTCAAACATTAAAAAAAACCTAAAATTTAAGAAAAAAAATAAATTTAAAAAATAAAAAAAATTTAAAGCTTAAAATTTAAAAATATATAGGAATAAAAAAATAAAAATAAAAACAAAATAAAAATTTTAATTCAAACATTAAAAAAAACCTAAAATTTAAGAAAAAAATTAAAAATTAAAAATTAAAAAAAAAATTAAAGATTAAAATTTCAAACTATATAGAAATAAAAAAATAAAAATAAAAACAAAATAAAAATATTAAATTAAAAAGAAAAACAAGTTAAAAAAAGAAAGAAATTATAAAAAATAAAATATAGAAATTAAATTTAAAAAAGAAAAAGAAAATGTTTATTAAATTAAAAAATAATAATAATAATAATTTAAAATAAAAAATTAAATTTAAAGAAATATATTAAATTAAAAAAAAAAACAACATTATTGAAATTAAAAGTAAAAAATGAAAAATTAATTAAAAAAAGAAAATGAAAAAAAAATACAATAAAAATATTAAATTTAAAGAAATATATATTAAAAAAACAAATAGATTTTAAAAAATATATTAAATTTAAATTATAAAATATATATATATATATATATATATATGAACTTAAATAAAAAAAATATATATATTAGATTTTATTAAATTAAAAAAAATGTTAATATTAAAATAACAAAATAAATTTAAAAAAAAATATTAAATTTTAATAAATAAATGAATAAACAAATAAATTTTGAAATAAAAATTAAATTTTAAATATAAAGAAAAAAAAAAAACATTGTTAAAATAAAAAGCTAAAAAACTTTAAAAATCAATTAAAATTGAAAAATTGAAAAAAATAGATTTAAAAAAATATATTAAATAAAAATAAAATAAAAAACAAATTAATTTGAAAATATTAAGTTTAACTTTTAAAAAAAAAATCAAATTTTAAATACACAATTTTAATTGAAATAAAAAAAATATATAAAAATTTTATGTAATTAAAAAAATAATAATAAAAAATTAAAAAATTAAAAAAAAAATATTAAATTCAAATAAATAAATAAATAAATAAAAATACAAAATTTACTAAATTTTAAAAAATTAAATGTAAAAACTAAACATAAAATTTAATAATAAAAAATATATATATGAAAAAATTTAAAAAAAAAATCAATTAAATACAAAAATACAAAATTTAATAAAAATTATTAACAAAATTTAGAAAAAATAAAATTATAAACAAAAAAAAATTAAAACAAATTAAATTTCAAATTAAAAAATTAAATTAAAAAAAAAATTTAAAAATCCAATTAAAAAAATAAAAGTATTAAAAACTAAAAAAATAAAAAATAAAAAATAAAAGAGAATTTTTTGATTGTGGTGGCACCACCAATCGGCCTCCCGCCCAGGTGATGGTGGAGGTTGGCCGCTAGGCGGGAGGCTGATTCTCGAAATCGGCCTCCCGCCGCGGGAGGGCGATTCCCAGAATCGACCTCAAGGCGATTCCCGGAATCGGCCTCCCACGGCGAGAGGGCGATTCCCGGAATCGGCCTCAGAGCGATTCCCGGAATCAACCTCCCGCCGCGGAAGGGCGATTCCTGGAATCGGCGGGAGGGCGATTCCCGGAATCGGCCTCCCGCCCAGGTGACGGCGGAGGCCGACCGCTGGGCGGGCGGGGGGCTGCTGCAGCCCCCTGCCCGCCCAGTGGCCGGCCTCCGCCGCCACCTGGGCAGGAGAACGACTGGGGGCGCCACCACGATCAAAAAATTCTTTTATTTTTTTTTTTTTAATTTTTAATATATTGTTTTTCTAATTTGATTTTTATTTTTATTTTTATTTTTTTAATTCAAAAAATTTAAAATTATTTTTTTTTAATTCAAATTTTTTATTTTAAATTTAATTTGTTTTAATTTTTTTTTGTTTTTTTTTTTAATTTGTTTTTAAATTTAATATTTTAGATTAATTATTTTTTAAAATTTAAAATTTATTCATTAAATTTATTAAATTTTAATTTAATTTAATTTTTTTTTAAATCTTTTAGTTTATTTGGTTTTTCATTTTTAAAATTTATAAATTGTTTCATTTAAAAAAAAAACAACAAATTTATGGATATTTGTTTTTTAATTATTTGCACGTGGTTTTTTTCATTTTTTTTGTTTTTTAATGATAGTTTTTTTTATTATAATTCTTTTATTTTAATTTTCTTTTTCAATTTTAAATTTTTATTTTTTTTTAATTTGTTTTTTTTTAGTTTTAAAATTTGTATTTTTGTTTTCTTATTATTATTATTTTTTTAATTTAATTTTTTAAATTTAATTTTTTCTTTTTTGTATTTTTTTTTAATCTAAATTTTAATTTTGTAATTTAAATTATTTTTAAATTTTCTATTTTAAATTATTTTTTTTAATTATATGGATTTTTTTAATAACTTAGAAAAAAATGTTTTCGATGTTTTCTTTTTTAACTTTTTTGGTTATTTTTTATTTTTTTTCTTTAAATTATGTGTTTTTTTTCAAATTTTGTCATTTCTTTTGATATAATTTTCGAATATTTTTGTTTTTTTTTGTTTTATTTATTTATTTTTGTTTAAATTTTTTATTTTTACGAGTTAATTTTGTTTTTTTTTTACATTTTTATTGGTTTTTTATATTGTTTTTATATATATTTTTTTATCTAAGTTTTGTGTTTTATTACCAACATGAAAATCACCACTCTAAAAAAAAAAGGTTGATGCTGCATCAATACGTTTCAAAATTAGCATGAAAATCACCGCTCTAAAAAAAAAAAGTTGATGCTGCATCAATACGTTTCAAAATTAGCATGAAAATCACTAACATTTAAAAAAAAATATTCATACTTCATAAATAAAAATATTAGAGTGTCAAAAATGTGCTAAAAAAAAAAGAGGTGATTCTGCATCACC